>CM053157.1:33630314-34880314 GCA_028571685.1 Heterohyrax brucei | reverse complement strand
GACATAATCTGGAATACCTGTGTAACCTCAAAGAACTTCAGTATTCTCATCTGTACAATGGTACAATATTACTTTCTTGGAAATGTTGTCATATTACATAAGAACATCCCTGTAAGTCATTGGCAGAGAAAGACCCTCTACAACAGCTGCAATTTATAATAAAATATCATGGTAAAATTTTCCATTCTCTAGATAAACAAAAACCTTTAAATATCTATTCATCCACAGCTAGAAACGTATAAAATGAATGCAAAGAACACTCTAAAAGATTACCAGAGGACATAACAGAAAAGCCTGGTGAAAATGAGATACTTACCAAATTCTGGGATTAGACAATTAGATGGTGAATTAAGGTCAATTTTCCATAAATAAAACTAGTTATATTTTAATTTCTGAACAAATTTATTTAACACTTAGCCAAGTCAATGAAAATTAGGTATATATATATATATATATATATATATATATATATATATATATATATAAAAGGTGTATATATATATATATAAATCTAAGATTAGGTAAATATATACAAAATATTTAATATGTAGTCTTTGGCAGCCTCACATGAATAAGAAAGGTGGACAATGAAAAAGGAAGACCAAAAAAGAATCAGGGCATATTATTTACGGTGTTGATGAAGAATACTAACTCCACCTTGGACTTGCAGAATGAACAAATCTGTCTAGGAAAAATTACAGCCAGAATGCTCCTTAGAAGCAAGGATGGTGAGACGGTCCTAATGTACTTTGGACATGTTATCAGGAGAGATCAGACCCTGGGGAAGGACTCCATGTTTGGTAGAGGGTCAGTGAAGAAAAGGAAGACCCTCAAGCACACAGACTGACACAGTAGCTGCAAATATAGCAACAATTGGGAGGATGGTGTAGGATCAGGCAGCATTTTATTCTCTTGTATACAGGGTTACTATGTGTTTTGGAGTTGACTTGATCGCATGTAAAAGCAACAGACCTCACTAGGGTATGGGAAAATAAGCAGTCATAAACTGCTGGTGGGAGTAAAGATAATTAAGTCTTTTTTAAAAGGACAATCTGCTGGGATATTTCGAATAGAAGGATTGCATGTATTTTGAATCTGTCCCCTTCAAAGTTTCTATTCCACAGAAATACTCACACATATGCACACATCAACATATGCATAGAAAGTGGATGGCAGCATTCTTTAGAAAATAAACTGTTCTAAATAAACTCAATTGCCAACCAAAGGGTAAATGAATAAATAAATTAGGAAAAGTCACTACTACTCAGCTATTTAGAAGACTGTAAGATAGATCTAAGGCCCCTGGATGGCACAAGTGAGGACATAACATAAAGGTTGGTGATTGATGAGCCAACATAAGGGTTGGTGATTCAAGCCCACCTGAAGATGCCTCTAAACTCTGTGGATCTAAACTCTATGGAGCAGTTCTACCCTGTAATGCATAGGATTGCCATGAGTTGGAATACACTGAATAAAAAGTTGTTTTTTTTTTTTTGTAAAGGTAGATACATACTCAACACTCCATGGGAAGCTGACTGCATATAAAGTGATTGCAGACTAATACAGTGTTAGGTACAAAGGCCACAAGTGCATGCATGTCTGCACAATTTGTGTGTATGCAATAAATGCACAGAGAAGAAGACATCAGGAGATATCTACCAATATGTTAATTGTGCTTGACTATGACATCATGAGTGAGTGAGGGGAGGATACCTAGGGAATATTATGCTTTATTTATCTGCTCTCACATATTTGAATGGAAACTCTAGTGGCATAATGGTTAAATGCTAAGGCTGCTAACCAAAGGGTCAGCAGTTCAAATCTCTCAGGTGCTCCTTGGAATCTCTGCTGTCCTATAGGGTTGTTATGAATTAGAATTCACTTGCTGACAATACTTGCGTATGTATTTGAACATCTTAAATAATACTCCATTAGTGTACTACTTGTTTGATTGAGATTTATTGTAAATAAAGAATCTGTGAATGGTCAATACATGGACACAGCAGGTGTAGCCTGATTTCAGTTGGCTAGAATGGCAGAGAGGAGGAAGTGAAATGTAGAGTAATATTTATATCAAGGCCTTTTGAATTTCTTTCCTTTTGCTTGGTTGTGCATAAGTAACTCTCTGGGCACGCTTAAAAGCAGAAATGGAGGCTTTGGGAATCTTCCTGGGTCTTTGTAACCCCTCCTCTGTGAATACCTAACTCCAAAGTCTAACCCCCAAGAAATTATTCTACTCTACACACAACGGGTCATCAGGAGCTGGAATCAACTTGATGGATGACTAACAAGGTCTACCTTACTTTGGGGCAGCTCTTTTTATCACCTTGGACTATTCTGGTAACACACAATTTCACACACAATTGTATTCATTCTAAATGGTTAGTGTGTGTTAGTACCCCCTCTGGAGAAGAGCAGTGGTTCAGTGATAGGATTCTTCCCTTCCATGCAGTAGACCTGGGTTTGATTCCCAGCCAAAGTACCTCACCTACAGTCACCATCAGTTTGGAGCTTGCATGTTTGTAGGATGCTGAACAGATTTCAGCAGAGCTTCCAGACTAAGATGACTCAGAAGAAAGGCCTGATATGAATCCATAAAATTCTCCAGGTTGTAACAGTCCAAACTTCAACCAATTATAGGGATGACACAGAACTGGGCAATGTCTTATTCTGTCATACATGGGGTCTCCTAGAGTCAGTGGTCTACTTGACAGCACCCAGCAGTAACTGTGTCTCTGAGGACAAATCTTATTTGCATCAGTTACTTGCTGTTTCTCTCCCACCTTGTAGCGATGATGTAAAGCTTGTGTAGCTATTGGTGGTGTACATATTTTTGTTTGGTACTTTGTTTTCCTGAAAACAATCTCAGTGCAATATGCATCATACTGAGGTGGCAAGTCTCAACTATATCACTTCTTCTAATCTTTTGAGGGGACTGTTGTGTTTATGAGGCACCCTAGTGATGCAGTGGTTAAATGCCTGGCTATTAACTGAAAGGCTAGCAGTTCAAACCCACCAGCAACTCACAGGGAGAAAGATGTGGCAGTAGGCTTCTGTAAAGATTTACAGTCTTGGAAACCCTGTGGGATAGTTCTGCTCTGTCTTATTGGGTCACTATGAGCTGGAACTGACACAGCATCAATGGGGTACAGGTTATATTTATGAAGGTATCACCAGAATATCCAAGGAAGTCTTCATTTAGACTTAGAACTTTTTGGAAAAAATCTGGCCAGAAATAATGACACTACTTCTTAAACATGTGGCATAATCAATGAGGTAGAAATCATGATCTGGGTTTGGTAAGTAAGGAATACTTATTTAGCAAGTACATACATGTTTCAATTCTCCCAAAGTAATTTCACTAAGACATTCTTCTTATGTAAATAAACTTCTCTCCATGAAATTCTCCTGCAGTTAAATGAGGTTCAATTATACACTACCAATTTAGGCCTGCAGACTGCATGCCGACTGTATACCTAATTACCCTATTTAGGCTGTTAATGATTCGATCTTCGGTCTTGAACAGATCTTTGATTCTTTCATTAATCTTTGCTCTAGTTAACTTTCTGCTTATTTAAAAATATAAATTCTTTGAAAGGATGACATTTGATATTTAAAGGAATTAGATTAAAGGATTTAAAAAAAAAGAACCAAAGAGGCTAAAACAAACAACAACAAAAAAACACTTGTATCTATTTCTTTATGTGGTGAACAAGAGAGTTTTGGCCACTGACCTCTAACAATATACATTTTAGTGGTAGACAGAGATAAGAAGAGTAAATAGACAAGGAAAGGACCCATGCGCTGTGTGTTAAGTGCTCTTAAGCAAACTAAGACAGGAAAGCTGAGACTAACTTAGTAGGTAAATTGTCCACTCACACATGTCAACCATCATGAAGCTGGCATGGGACTAGGCAAAGTTTTCTTTTGTTATACATAAGGTTATCACGAGTAACAACAATTAAACGTGAGGAGGAAGGTAAGAGTATCTGAAGAGGCTGTAGGTGAAATGAGATGCTAAGATAAGAAGGTGCTAGCCACAGGAAGAATAAAGAACATGGTAGGAGGAACTGATATTGTTATTGTTAGTTGATCCCAGCTCACAGTAACCCTATGTACAACAGAACCATCCTCATAATCATTGTTATGATTGAGTCCATTGTTGTAGCCACTCTGTCAATCCATCTTCTTGAGGGTCTTCCTCTTTTTCACTGATTTTCTACTGAGCATTGATGTGCTTTTCTAGAGACTGGAATCAATTCTTCTTTGGTCTTCCTTATTTATTGTTCAACTGTTGCATGTGTATGAGGCCATTTAAAACCATGGATTGGGTCAAGTACACCTTAGTCTTCAAGGTGACATCTTTGCTTCTTAACACTTTAAAGAGGCCTTTGCAGCAGAATTGTCCAATGTAATACATCATTTAATTTCTTGACTGCCACTTCCGTGTGTATTAATTCTGGATCGAAGTAAAAATAAATCCTTGACAACTTCAGTCTTCTTCATTTGTCATCATGTTACTTATTGGTCCTATGGAGGGAAAAATTATGGCACATTCAAGGAACTAATAAAAGCAAAACTGACAGAACACAGAATTGATAGGAAGTAGACTTGGCCTGGGTGCTGGGGTAAGGCCAGGAAAGGAGAATAGACGTAGTTCTTTAGTTCTGAGTTGGAGCCACTGAATGGATAGAGAAAGCCTTTACTACAAGGCAAAGCCTTGGGGTGGTGTACAATCTGCCCATTAATGATCTATTTTGGACTTACGGAAATTCAAAGGAGCCCCTTACAGAGTTGTAGAAAAAGTAAGAAAAAGAAAATATCAATAGAGCTGCTTACTGTATCAGGCTTACGAATATTCAGAAGAGGTGCATCAAGCATTATTTCACAGCCCCATGGGATGTATGTATTTGAAGCTGAAAGGAAATGAATATTTCACATTGATCATTTTTTTCAGTTGTGGCTGTGTGATACTGTGGTGATTTAAAAATCTATGTACAGTATGGATTACACTGTAGCAAAGAAAACAAAAATCCTTATAACTGGACAAAAAAGCAACAGCATGGCAAACAGAAAAAAGATGAAGTTATCAAAGATTTCATTGTACTTGGATTCACAATCAACAGCCATGGAAGCAGCAGTCAAGAAATCAAATGATGCACTACACTGGGCAAATCTGCTGCAAAAGACCTCTTCCAAGTGTTGAAAAGCAAAGATCACTTCAAGGACTAAGGTACACCTGATCCAAGCCATGGTATTTTCATTGCCTCATATGTATGTGAAAGCTGGACAATAAAGAAAACCAAAGAATAATGGATGCCTTTGAATTATGGTGTTGGTGAAGAATGGTGAATATACCATGGACTGCCAAAAAAATGAACAAATCGCTCTCTAAAGAAGTATAGCCTGAATAATGCTGAGAAACATGGATGGCAGTACTTCATCTCACATACTTTGGGCAGGTATCAGAAATCAGTCCCTGGAGAAAGTACATCATGCTTGACAGAAAAGAGGGTCAACAAAAAAGAGAAAGATCCTCAACGAGATGAATTGACACAGTAGCTGCAACAATGGACTCCAGCATAACAACGATTGTGAAGATGGTACAGAACTAGATAGTGTTTCCTTCTGTTGTACAAAGGGTTTGTAGGAGTTGGAACTGATATGACAACACCTAATTAACAACAATGTACAAAAAGGATAAAAAGTGAAGAAAAGGCAGAATGTGATTCTGATCCATAATGATTGTGTTGACTAGGTCTAGCTACTCATGGTCCTAATGGAACTGAAGATACTGGGCTTATTAGTTAAACACAATAAAAATTAATCCTTGATTTTGTTTGCTAGAGGTAAATGAATAACCCAAACCCCAATGCTGTCAAGCTGATTCCAATTCATAGTAACCCTATAGAAGAGAATAGAATTGTCCCATAGAGTTTCCAAAGAATGCCTGTCGGATTCGAACTGTCAATCTTTTGGTTAGCAGCAGCAGCACTTAACTAATTGGCCACCAGGATTTCCAAAGGTCATGGAAAAGAATGTAGGAAAAAAGAACTTGAAAGAATACAAAGAGACACTACACTGTTCCCATCTGCTATTATGGCATAATGGCTTTATACACTGTGGGAAGTGACTCACAAATGGGGTGTGAACTCAATTTCATGAATTATAAACTTCTTTTCTAAACAAAATTGAGAAACCTTGGTGGCATGATGGGCATAGTAACTACCAACCCTGGGGGCATAGTAGTTCAGTGCTACATCTGCTAATCAAAAAGTCAGCAGTTGAAATCCACCAGGTGCTCCTTAGAAACTCTATGTGGCAGTTCTACTCTGTCCTCTAGGGTTGCTATGGGTTGGCACTGACTCAACAATGGGTTTGGTGGGGTTTTCTGGTTTGTTTGTTTTTGATTTGGCAGCCAAGTGCCAAGTGCCAATTTGTCAGAAGAGTGGTTAAAAGTTAACCAAAGGTTGGCAGTTCAAATCTGTCAGATGCTCCTTGCAAACTCTATGGGGCTGTTCTACTCTGATCTATCAGTTTGCTATGAGTCAGAATCAACTCAGTGGCAGTTGGTTTGGTTTTTTGATTTTAAAAAAATTGGATAGTATATAATATATCATTTTCCATCATGAAACTCTTGGGTAGAAGAAGCCTGATGGGGCTTTGAGATCAGCTTGAATGTCTACATTTGGTTTGAATCGTATCTCCTTCAAATTCATGCCCAGCTGAACCTTAGATTGTGATCTTATTTGTAAATAGGGTCTTTGCAGTTACAATCAGTTAAGAGGCTATCTATAAGGAAGACACAGCTGAGATCCTGAATTCAGAATTGTAGCCTCTTATACAGTCACTGGAAACCTTTGTAGTGTAGTAGTTAAATGCTACAGTGCTACAGCTGCTAACCAAAAAGCTGGCAGTTTGAGTCCACCAGGTACCCCTGGGAAACTCTATAGTGCAGTCCTACTCTGTCCTGTAAGGTCACTATCAGTCAGAATCAACTCAATGGCAGTTTTTTGTTTGTTTGTTTTTGGTGTAAACAGCCACTGTTTACACAGGCTATTAGGGTTGACAACAAGTTCGAGTTTTACCTAGCCCTATCACCATATCACTATCACCTCAAGATAAAACAAAACAAATCTGCTGCCACTGAGTTGATTCTGACTTATCACAGATAAGTCTTCCAAACAAACCAAATCCAGTGTCGTTGAGTCCTTGCCTACTCATAGTGACCCTATTGGACAGACAGAGCTGCCCCACAGTTTCCAAGGAGTACCTGGTGGGTTTGAACTACTGACCTTCTAGATAGTAGTGATAGAACTTAACCACTATGCCACCAGCATTTCCAGATAAGCCTTAATGAATGTAAATCACTGTATTCATGCAATATTATGCACCATTAATTGCACCTGCTGCAATTTAATACACTTGCAGATCTTAAACAGCACTCGTATTTCATTTTACCTTGGGCCACCTCATAGGTAAATAGAAATAAAGCATTTAAAATGGCATACACTTGGGGGTAGCATACTTATAATAATTTTTCATTGCTAAATAATACTTCATGAGTTTTGTAACCTACAAAAAAACTGAATGGAAAACACAGGACATTAAATCTCCTCACAGATTTTCATACTCTCAGACTTTGGTAGAAGGCTGTTGTACCATACAGAGGGTCATTTCTGAGATTATAATGTAAACATTATCAGACACAGGCACTGATACAGTGGGACTTTTGAGCTAAAAGCAGGCTCCTACCACTGCTTGGAGAACTCTGGCACCCCCTGCTGATTATCCTGAGGTCCAGCAAGGAGAACAGGGCCACATACACAGACCATTTCAGAAATACAGCTTGGGAAATGGTTTCAGAATAAAATAGTGATTTCATGTATAATTTGCCACTACTTAAGCACTTCCTCATTGATGATAAGTGATTTTCTTCTCTCTGTTAATCTATCATGACTTCTTAAGTTTACTCCTTGAGGTCTGATGGAAACAACTGATAAAGGCAAAACCAACTCTATTTTTCAATGATACCATGCCATATTACTCATTGTGAGAAAAATTGTCAGCACCCCAGATAATGCTTCAATCCCTCCTGGAAACTGGTGAGCCCATATAAACCCGTGGCGAGAATCCTACCTCAATGATGGAAGCAGGCCTCCTTATCTCTTATGAGATCACTGATAGGCAAGTTACCAGAGTCTTCTTTCAATGAATGCTCAAGAAATCTAATTTAAATTTAGTTAGCAAGAGCAAGGTTTTATTGAATGATTTTGCAAAATCAGGCACCCAAGCCCGCAAAGGAGGCTAGACAGAGGGGCACACCACTGTTCTTTACAAGTCATTTTTATATTCTAGTGTGTGAGTCCCTCCCTCAGTTCTTCATTGGCTGAGTACTATGAGGTGAACAGTCTCCCCTCGATGTGGCAGAAGTTTTAACATTTCACTCCTTTTTAAGGTTATGTCTCCTGCTTTCTGAACAAGTTTTCCTTTTTCCTTCCCTTCCCTCCCCCTTTCTCTTTAGGTTAGCTAGTAACTTCTTACCTTAGCCTTGTTCTAAAGATGGACCATTCTGAAATTCATTTCTCACACTTCTCAACTTAAGCTACATACATTTATTATCCATTATTATTTTTAAATTTCATTTATGACAAAATTCTAATGAATTTTTATTTAGGATATTGAGATAAATTTTTTCCTTGAATTAATTTTTGGTTATTTTTCAATTTTTAAAAATAGTTTAATATGGTCAATAAATCAAATGTGCGTTGTAATGACTTACGCTTCTGATGCCAAAAGACTTTTGTGAACATTCCTAGTATAATAAACCTAAAAATGCTAGATAAATACATCAAACATCCATTTAAATGAGTATCAGTCTTCTCAAGCAAGGAAAATCCTTAACCAAACTAAATCTACTGCTATCAAGTTAATTTCAACTCATAGTGACCCTATAGGACACAATAGAACTGCCCATAGAGTTTTGAGGTAGTGCCTGGGAAGATTCAAACTGCCAACATTTTTGTCAGCAGCCATAGCACTTAATCATTATGCTACCAGTGTTTCCTTAGAGATTAATAAATGAAGAGCCAGCTGAACAACTCTATAGCAAAAATCTCACTGTTGCTATAGATGATCTGCCACATTTGTTCTTCTAGGACACCAAGTTTTAAGAGAAATGAGAAAAGAAAAGAGAAGATTCTAGTCCTGTGTGGTGAAAACTTTTGCAGAAAGATACCGCCTTGCTAATAAAGTCTAAAGAAGCAAACCACAACAAAAAGCAATCCTTAGCAAAAATAATTCAGTAAGAACAGTTGCCTAACTGCCTTCTCATGCTAGACTTTGGGTGGGGAATGTGTCTAACCGCAGTCCTGCACTTTCTCTGATTTGGGGTTGGAATTTACCTGTTAATTCAGTTTGTTGATGTATAATGACTTATGTGTTGCTGTGATGCTAGAAACTATGCCCATAAACTAAGAAGTGACAAACTCAAACACACCTTAAGGTGCCTGACATGAGCTGTGGTGTTCCTTCCTTTCCAGCTTTGTTCACCCACCCTTTAAATTCTAAAGTTCCTTCCATCCATCACCCAAGCCATTCAGCACTACATGTTCTTGCCATCTTATTGTTTATATTCTGACCAGTTGCCACAGAGTTCATTCTGTCCCATGGAAACCACACATGTGTCAGAGTAGAGCTCTTTTCTCTATTCTGGCTTTTCATGGCCATATTTTTGTTTGTTTGTTTTCAGAAGTAGATTTTGAAGCCTCTCTCTCTGAGGTGGACTCCAAACACCAAACTGTCAGTCAGCAGGTCAACATTGTAACTGTTGACACCACATGGGGACCCTGTGTGCTAAAGATTCCAAATCTCTATGTCAACTTGTACCTAAGAATACACCTTTCCTTTGATTTTCAACTACATAATAATTATATATAGACAAGTATGTGTGTGAGAGAGTATGTGTGTTATGGACATTCTAACTTAGCATGTCTGAAATTGAATTCAGTATTCCTTTCTTTTCCAGTGTACAGCTAAAGATTTAAGAACTTCTTTATATTTCCACATCTTTCCTACTACTCCCACCCCCCTAACCAACCAATCACCCAAATTATCCTCTAGACATGTCTCTGCTGTATTTCTTTCTGTTCCTATTCCTTCTGACATCATATTGCTCTCTTATATCTAAATTCTTTCAAACGTCCTCTTCAATTTCCTCCTTTAAGAAATAACAATAATGCTGACCTCACACTGATAGGGTAATGTAAAAAGACGTTGGAGTACTTAGAGGAAGCTTTGGGCCCTTTAAGTTTGTGGGCTCCTCCTGAGACTTAAGTATCTGAGCTGTATCTATGAGACAAAAAATTTTCACTCACATTTTATCATTTCCCTCTGCTATGGATTGAATTGTGTCCCCCATAATATGCACTGGAATCCTAACCCTAATACATATGGATGTAGTCTAATGTAATGTATACTTTCCACAATGTAATCTAATATGATTACTTTTCATAATGCAATCTGTCAGTTAAGATCATACCAGTGTAGGGTGAACCTAAATCAAATCACATCTGAGTTACATAAACAGCAGCATAGATACAGAAAAAAAAGAATGAAGGAGGGAGGTGAGGAAGGAGGGATGGAGGACAGGAAGGAGGGAAAATGGGAGAGAAGGAGGAAGGGTAGGAGAGAGGAATAAATAAGGGATGAAGAAAGGGAAGGGGAGAGAAAGAAGGGTTAAAGGGAGGGAGAGAGGAAGGGAGGGACAAAGGAAGGAAGGAGGGAGGGAGGGAGAGAGGAAAATAGGGAAGGAAGCAGGGAAGGAAGGAAGGAGGGAAGGAGGGAAGGAAGGAGGGATGGAAGGAAGGAAGGAAGGAGGGAAAGAAGGAGGGAAGGAGGGAGGAAGGGAGGGAAAGAGGGAAGGAAGCAGGGAAGGAAAGAAGGAGGGAAGGAGGGAGGGACAGAGGGAGGGAGGGAGGAAGGAAGGAAGGACCAAACCTCTTGTTGCTACCAAGTTAACCTAATTTAGTGACCCTACAGGACAGAGTAGAACTGCCCCACAGAGTCCTCGGTGGATTCAAACTGCCAGTCTTTTGATTAGCAGCCATAGCACTTCAACACTATACCATCAGAGTTTCCCAGACACAGAAACACGCACATAATAGGGAAAAACAGACACCATATCAGGACTGTTCATAAGCCAAGGAACTAAGGAATTCCAAGGGCTATGAACAAGGAAGGAATAAATATCGCTGAGATTTTGGTCTTTTAGCCTCCTGAACTGCAAGAAAAGAAATCTCTGTTCTTTAAAGCCACTCACTTGTGATATTTCTGTTACAATAGCACTATAAAACTAACACATATTCTCTTCCTCCTCCATGGACTAGCCAGGTTGTGTTCTTACAATATATTTGATAAAACTTGAAACATTGTCAAGTTTACATTTTTAAAAGTGAGTCAAACCCTTTTAAAACCTATAAATACACATTACAATGCAGTAGAACTGTCCTCCCTGAATTTTCTGATCTAGGGCAAGCAGGTCTTGCTCTTTACATCTCATTCCTTACATTTTATTCTCACATTGTCCCAAACCTAACAATTATTTACCAATTCCTCCTAGAACACATTTATTTAACATTAGCTTATATCAGCAATTCTCACAGTACGTACAGTGTAGGGTGAAACAATCCCTTGCCCTTCAGAAGTTCATGGAACCCAACACAGTAGGGTTGCTCTTTTCACCAATGAAATTTCACATGTATTTAATAAAAGCAGGATATTCCTGCATAAAGAAATAATCAAAATGTCCTGTGTTTCTAGGTAATTTGATTTTCTTTTGAGTAAGAATACAAAAGGGTTTTCACCAAAGTACATTTTAGTCATTTCTGTATCTCCTGATAAATTGTTCCCATGTCATGCTAAGAAAACATCAACTTATCATTTGAGCAAGGACTAGTGCCATTATAAATGTCTAGCATTGAAGCCATTTTTCTTACATTTCTAACTATTAAATTTTAATTAGAAACTATTCTTTTAAATAACTAGGATTTGATAGAGAGAAAGAGCATAAATGAGGGCCATAAAGACAGATTTAACATTCTGAAAGACATCTGATTGCTGAGTATCACTTCTTTCTGGCACATCCTACAGATATTGATCTTATAGGAAATATCACCATTATCTATTATGCACTGAATTTTTTTATCAATAGGTGTTTCAGCACTAATATCATCCAAGTACATTTGCAATTCTTTTTTTTTTGGTTAAATTGCCAATTCTTTTCAACTCTATGTACCAAACTGGCAGGGATCTTATCATAAAACTACAGCTAAGGTGCAACTGACATCTGCTTTCAACTGACTTAGATTAATGGAAGAAGTTATATGAGGACTGCCCATTAAGTTCACAAATTCATCCTAGAAAAAGTGCTACATACCTCATTGCTGACTATCACTATGGTCATCTTTCAAGCATTCCCCTTGGGAAGCTATGCATCAATGCCTGTACCTAGTCTACCCTTCAAAGCAATGTTGGAATTCTTTTTCTGGAATGGTCATCAGAGCCGTTGTTGTATTACCGTTAATGTCCTGAATGTCATCAAAATGTCTTCCTTTTAATATAATTTTTTTTCAAGTAAAGAAAAAAGTCATTGGGAGCCGCATTAGGGGAGTAGAAAGAGTGTTACAATACAGTTATTTGTTTGCTGGCTAAAAACTCCCTCAAAGACAACTATATAATTAAGTTTGCAAACTTGCCACTTTGCCACCACATGAAATGGCACTTTTAGAAAAAGAGTTGCCAAACTGCTTTGAAGGGTAGACTAGGTGCTGGTGTCAGTGGATCTTCCCAAGAAGAGTACTTTTAAGGTGACCACAGTGATATTCAGCAATAAGGTATGTAGCATTTTGAACAATTAAATTTGCATAGTTAATTGTCATACCTCATAAGATATATCCTAAACTCTCTTCTAAAAAGCAGATGCAATCTGCTATAATCACTGGGTTGATCTCTCCCAAAAATCTCCTCATGGGATGCAGAGCCAATGTGATAACTTAGACAGATGCATTATGCCAGCTCTCTATAGCAAAGACCCCCAAAACTAAGGAAAACAGATACAAACATCAACCCTGGAACCCTAAGCATAAAATGAAGGGATAAAGAAATGTATCAAATACTAAAGGGAAGAAGATATTAAAGGAAAATAGAAAATAAGGAGAGAAATGTAGTGTAAGTCCCTTGTCAACTAACATGGTACAGAGTTGCCATTTGGGGTCACATACAGCAATAACACAGGACAGTGAATATAGGACACCAACTTCATGGGGCTCCCAATAGAAGATGAGACACCCAGTAATCAGAAAAACATACTTCCCCACCCTTCACCATTCTGCATAGTACACGCCACTCAGCCCTTTCCCAGCAGGCCATGCTACAGTACTCAGCTAGAGATCCACCAGCCCACTGTCACCCTGGGGCTGGCCTATGGTCACATGCTGGCTCTAGCTCTGCCATTTTTTCCATTTCTTCCCTTATTATTCTCTTTTGCACTTAGCCCCATGTGCCACCCCAGCACTCTCCCAACAGGTCATTTAACGCTGATCAGGTAGAGACTTACTGGCCTATAATCACCCTTTATTTCCTTCCCTTTCTTCCATTTTTTTCTCCCGCCTACCTATTCTCATATGCCTCTCATATCCTTTCCTACTAGGTCATGCCCCACTGCAGCTAGAAAACCACCAGCCTGCTACATTTCTGGGTCTGTCTTACCCTCATCTGCTGGCACTCACCATGCCATTTTTCTTCTATTTTTCCTTTTCTTTCTCCCTCCCAAATAGCCTCACATACAACCTACTTCCCTTCCCATCCCTAACTTCCAGATACCTTTTTCCCTTCCCTTTTATGTTCTTTCACCCCCTGCCCCCTCCCCAGCCTTATGCACCAACCATCTTTCTGTCAGGTGTTGCTGTTCTACCACAAATACAGTGTCCCTGGCTCAGGCTTACTGCTGCCCTGGGTCTGCACTGCCCTCCTATCCTGCCACTTGACTAGTTGGTGAACAGCAGGCAGCAAACCCATACCACCACCCTCACCAATACCCTTACCTATTTGTCAAGCAGCTCTGAAAGCTCCCACACCATGGGGCCAACATCAAGAGACAGACAATATCCACCAGTCTGCTCTCAGCCACCTTATCAAGCCAGGATATAGTACAGTCAGCTCACTTTGCCTTGTAGTGTAGTCAGCTCACTTTGCCTATTGCAGCCCCAGCCACCTGGTCAAGGTGGTTAGTGGTTAGTGTTATCACATCCACAAATAAGCATGCAGCAAAGCATGCCTGGCCCTTACCCTAACACATCAAAACAAAACAAAGAAGTGGGAAAAAAACAAATTAACATATAATCAATAAATTAAAAAAAAATGATACCTTAATATCTGAGAGACAGATAATATCAAAACACACAAAAAAGAAGGATAAAATGGCATCATCAAATGACCAAAACAAAGTATCAGATGACTTTCTAGTAGAGTAAAAGTCAGTAGAAACACCTGAGACAATTCAAAAGACTAATATTTAGGGGTGTCTTTGCTGTGAGTCAGACCAGACTCAATGGCAGTGTTTTTTTTAAGAGATTAGGAAAAGTATCAAGGAAAATACAGAAAAAAAAAACAAGGAAAAATTAACAAAATCATGAAAAACAGAAAATAAAAACAAAGTCAAAATTAAGGGACTGACAAACAAAGCAAAAGAAGAATTCAGGAGAATAATATAAGAACAAAACATCAAAATAAGTAAACAACAGTTATAGAAAAACAACAACTAGCAATTCAAAAGATAACAAAATTTCAAAAATGGACAACACAATATAGGTTTTAGGAACAAATTTGAACCAATGGAGGACAGTATCAGTGAAACTGGACGCAAATCTATGGATGGCACTTTGAAGAGAAATCAGAAGGAAGAAAAGGAACAAAAATGAAGAAAACATAAGAAATATGTGGAACACAATAAGAGCAAAAACTTGTGTGTGATCAGAGTTGTGGAATGGTTGAGGAGGAACAGACAACACAAAGAAGGTTTCTTTCCAGATAGAAGAGAAGAGGGTGTAGAGGAGTGGACAGGTGCTCGTTAAGAGGATACGAGAAATACAGAGCGTAAAGAAGGATTAAGCTCTCCTCATCCTGTCAGGAGAGCAGATAGAGCTGCAGATAGGAGGGCATGCAAAATTGATTTGGATTGTATGCTTTCATTCAATCACAATAAAAAAAGAAATTATAATAATGAAAAAACAAAACCACCGAGAAGGTTATTAAAGATTTTCTACCAGGAACCTTCTCAAACATCATGAAAGATGAAAAGTTGACAATCCAAGAAGCTCAATGAATGACATATAGTATAGACCCCAAAAGAAAGTGTCCAGGACACATCATAGTCACATTTGCATAACCAGAGACAAAAAAAGAAGCCTGAGAGCAGCTCAAAAACAAAAATCACTTACAAAGGAGAAACAATAAAACTAAGCTTTAAAGACACAACAGCAAGTATGCAAGTAAGAAGGCAAAGGGATGATATATATGAAATCTTAAAAGAAGAAAAACTGCCAAACAAGAAAAATATATCCTGCAAAGCTCTGTCTCAAATACAACAGCAAAATCAGGACATTTCCAGAAAATGGAAAACTAAGCTTACAAGAAACATTGAAAGGAGTCTTTCAGTTAGAGAACTAACAGCAGACAACAACCAGAGTCTAGGATACCAGATACCAACCTAGGTAATAAATTTTCAATAACAAAACAAAGCTAAAAGACCTAAATCAGGACAACAGAAATGTCAATCTATAAATGTTGACAACATCAGAACAATAAAAGGGAGGATAAATGCTGTAGGTGTAGAACTTTGAAGTGGAGAAGAAGACAAGGTAATATTAAGTACTCAGTGACTGGTTTAGACTTAAGAAGACAAGGGTAAATTTCAAGGTAACCACAAACAAAGTTAGCAAATCTACTCATTAGAGTAAAAACAAAGAAAAACATAAAGTCAGTGAATTCAAAATCTATGACAATGAAAGAAAAGAAAGGAATATTCAGAACTAAAATGATCTCAACACAGAAAATTAACAGGATCAAAGAAAATGTCAGCATGACACACACAATAAAGCACAACAACATGACAGGAATAAACTCAGTCCTATGAATAATCACACTAACGTAAATACTTTAAATGCATCCATAAAGAGACAACGTAGCAAAATGGATAAAAAAGCAAGACTCATCAATTCGCTATCTACATAAGACATACCCTAGACACAAGGACATAAGTATACTAAAAAATCAAAGGATAGAAATACATGCACCAGGCAAAGAGTAACCAAAATAGGGCAGGAGTGTTACTGTTAATCTCAACTAAAATAGATTTTAAGGCAAAAGCAACTATAAAGGACAAGGAAGTACATTATATAATGATTAAAGGGATAATCCACAGACATAAATTTAATACATATATACACACTCAAGAATAAGGCTCCGAAATGCATAAAACAAATTTTAACAGCACTGAAAAGAGCAACAGACAATTCCACAATACATAAGGAACTAAAAAAAAAAAACTCGACAAAGATATAGAAGATCTAAAGGCCAAAATCAAACAACGTGACCTCATAGAGATATATATCACACTCCACTCAATAGCAGCAAAGTATACATTCTTTTCCAATGCATATGAACATTCTCAAGAACAGACTACATTTTAGGTCACAAAGCAACCTTCAATAGAATCCAAAATAACACAAAGTAGTCTCTCTGATTAAAATGTCATAAAGGTAGAAATCAATAGCAAGGAGATAAAAAGAAAATACAATAAAATATAAGGAAACTGAATAATATCTTGGTTAAAAACCACTGGGTAACAGAAGAAATCTATGAGCAAAAGAAAAAAAAATCCTAGAAGTAAATGAAAATAAAAGTTTCAGACCACAAAGACAGTGCTCAGAGGACAATTTAAAGTAATAAACATACACATTAAAAAACAAGAGCCAAAATAAAAATGTTGGCCTTACAGCTTAAACAAAGAGAAGGAGAATAGCAAAAGAAGCCAACAGTAATCAGAAGCAAGGGAATACTAATGATTAGAGCAGAAATAAATGAATAAGAGAGCAGAAAAACAATGGAAAGGATCAATAAAATGAAAAGTTGTTGTTTATGTGAAGAACAACAAAATTGACCAACCTTTGGCCAAACTGGCAAAAGAAAAACCGAGGAAGAAGCAAATAACTCCAGTAATAAAATGGGATACATTACAACAAACTCAAATAAAAAGGATCAACACAGAGTACTAGAAAAAATTGTACTCCAAAACATTTGAGAATCTAGAGGAAATGGGAAAATTTCTAGAAACAATCAATTTACCTAAACTAACACAAGCTGAGACAGAAAATCTGAACAGACACATAAAAAGAGAAGAGACTGAAGAGGTAATTAAAGTAAACAAAAAATCCCTGTAAACAATGACAACAGAAAAGCCATGGGCCAAATAGCTTTACTAGAGAATTCTACCAAATATTCAGAGATGAGCTTAACACAAGTACTACTCAAACTATTTCAAAGTGTGGAAAAGGAAGCTATATTCTCAGAATCATTGTACAAAGCCAGCAAAATCCTGAAACAAAGCCAGGCAAAAACACCATGAAAAAAGAAAAGAAAATTACAGAACAGTATGTCTCATAAATTTAGATGCAAAAATTGTCAACAAAATTCTATCCAATATGATTAAGTATCATATCAATAACAGTAATACTATACCATGACTAAGTGGGATTCATATCAGATATGCAATGAAGGTTAACTATTAGAAAACCAGTGTAAGATATATAATCTACCCAAAAATAAAAGAATCACATGATCATGTCAATAGATGCAAAAAAAGGCATTTGATAAAGCCTAACATCCATTCCTGATAATAATAACTCTCAATAAAATAGAAAAAGAAGATAAATTTTTCAACATAGTAAAGGGTATCTGTACAAAATTAATAGCCAACATCACTTTTAATGGAAGGATGTTGAAAATATTTTCCTTCAGAACAGGACAAGACAGGGATATCCTTTATCACTACTCCTATTTAACATTGTGTTAGAAGTGCTAGCTAGAGCAGTAAGGCAAGAAAATGAAATATAATAAATCTAAATTGGAAAGGAAGAAATAAAACCATATCTATTCACAGATGACATGATACTATACATACAGAACCCCAAAGATTTCATAGGAAAACTATTGAAATTAGTAGAAAGATTCAGCAAAGCAGAAGATGTAACATGAACATATAAAAATCATTTGAACTATTAAACACCATAAAAAAGAACTATGCAAAGGCAATAAAGAAAACTATTTATCATTTATAATAGACTCTAAAAAGGTAAGATGGTTAAGAATAAATCTGACCAAGGATGTAAAAGACCTATACAAAGAAAACTACAAACTGGTATTGTACTAAATCAAAAGAGACTAAAAATATATCACGCTCACATATAGGAGAACTCAACATTGTGAAAGTGTTAGTCCTACCCAAAGCAACCCACAGATACAAGACAACCCCAATCCAATACCAACAACATTCATTAACAAGATAGAAATCCTAATCACTGTCTTTACATAGAAAGGGAAGAGACACTGGATAAGTAAAGCACACACACACAAAAGAACAAAGTAGGAGGCCTCATATGACCTGATCTCAGAACCTGCTATATGGCACAGCAGTCAAAACAACGTGGTACTGCCACAATGAAAGGCACATAAATCTATGAAACAGAATCAAGAACCCAGAAATAAATGCAACCATCTATATTTGAACAACTGATCTTTGAAAAAGAAACAACATCTATTAAATGAGGAAAAGACAGGATATTTTTAACAAATACTATTCGTAAAACTGAATGTCTCTCTGTAACAAAAAAAATGAAACAAGACACACGCCTCATACCACACATAACAATTAAGTCACAAGAGATCAAAGACCTAAATAAGCCAAGTGCCGTCGAGTCAGATCCGACTCATAGGGTGAAGACTCATGATGAAGACCTAAATATGAAACCTAAAAGGAAAAGATCATGGAAGAAGAAATAAGGACAATGCTAGGGGACCTAATACATGGCATAAATATAATACAAACCATAACTAACAATGCACAAACACAAGAAGATTAACTAGATAACTGGGAGCTCCTAAAACTAAATATCTATGCTCATTAAAATACTTCTCCAAGAGTAAAAAGAGAACCTGCAAGCTGCGGGAAAAAATCTTGGCTAGAATTAACCAGCAAGGATCTGATCTTTACCATCTGTAGGATACTTCAACACCTCAACAGCAAAAAGACCAATAATCCAATTAAAAAATGGGGCAAAGAATATGAACAGACACATTTCACCAAAGAAGACATTCAGACAGCAAACCGATATATAAAGATGCTCTTGATCATTTGCCATTCAAACCAAACCCACAGACCTAGAGTCCATTCCAACTCACAGTGACCTTAGATAGGACAGAGTAGCACTGCCTCATAGGGTTTCCAATGGATGGCTGCTGGATTCAAACTGATGACCCTTTGGTTAATAGTCAAGTTCTTAACTACTGACCTACCAGGACTCTTGTTAGCCATTACAGAAATGTAAATCAGATCTACAACAAAATACCATCTCACCTGGACATTACTGTCACTAATTGAAAAACAACAGAAAAAAAATGTTGGAGAGGTTGCAGGGAGATTGGAAGTCTGATTGCACCACTGTTGGGAATGTAAAATGGTACAACCACTTTGGAAAATGATCTGGCACTTCCTTAAAAAGCTGAAAATACTATATGATTCAGGAATCTCACACCTAAGAATATATCCTAGATAAACAACTGTGATCACACGAAGAGACACATACAACCATGTTCACTGCAACATTATTCATAATACCAACAAGATGGAAACAAAGGCCCATCAACAGATGGATGGTTAAACAAACTATGGTACATACATAAAATGGAATACTTTACAACAATAAGGAACAATGATGAATCCATGAAACACCTTGCAATATGGATGAACCTGGAGGGCATTATAACAGTGAGATAAATAAATCACAAAAGGACAAATAATGTATGAGACTACTGTCTTAGTCATCTAGAGCTGCCATAACAGAAATACCACAAGTGTATAGTTTTCAAAAGAGAAACTTTATTCTGTCACAGTCGAGTAGTTTGTTGCTGCTAGGTGCCATCGAATCAGTTCAAACTCATAGTGACCCTACGAATAACAGCACAAAACACTGCCCGGTCTTGCGCCATATCCACAATCATCTTTATGCTTAAGCCCATTGTTGTGGCCACTGTGTTAACCCATCTCATTGAAGGTCTTCCTCTTTTTCACTGACCCTCCACTCTACCAAGCATGATGTGTTTCTTCAGAAACTGATTTTTCCTGACAACATGTCCAAAGTAAGTAAGACACAGTCTTGCTGTCTTTGCTTCCAACGAGCATTTTGGTTGTACTTCTAGAGCAGATCTGTTTGTTCTTTTGGCAGTCCATGGTACATTCAACATTCTTCTCCAACCCCACGATTTAAAAGCATCAATTCTTCCTCTATCTTCTTTGTTCATTGTCCAGTTTTCACATGCACATGATGATATTGAAAATATCATAGCTTGGGTTAGGCGCATTTTAGTCTTCAAGGTGACATCCTTACTACATCCAGCGGTTTACAAGTTCAAATTCAGGGCATCAGCTCCAGTGGAGGCTTTCTCTGTTTCCTGAGGAGGAAGGTACTTGTCATCAATCCTCCCCTGGACTGGGAGCTTCCAATGCATGGGGGTCCATTCCAAATGATGCTCTGTGCTCCCAGCACTGCTTCTTTCCTGAGTGTAGGAGTTCCCCAACTCTCTGTTTGCTTCTCTTTCCTTTACATTCCAAGAGATTGCCTCAAGTCATAACATAATCTTACACATTGAGTTCTGCCCCATCACCTCTGATTAACACCACAGAGGCAGGGTTTCTATCATGTAGAAACATCACACAATATCAGAAATCAAGGGCTAGTCAAATGACTACATACATTTTTGGGGGGATACAATTCAATACATGACAACTACCATTATAAAAACCCAAGAAAATGTTAACACACAAAAATACATAATCTTTGATGTTTACAAGAAGGGTAGGGCTGGGAAGGGGTAATCACTAACTAGATAATAGACAAGTGTTAAATTTGGTGAAAGATAAAACAATGCAAGGGAAGGCAGCACAACTTGATCAAGGCAAGTCTTAGAAGCTTGAGAAATTGAGTTACTGGGAAATATGGTCTTAGTGGACATCTAGGTCAACTGACATAATATAGTTCATAAAGAAAATGTCCTACATTCTACTTTGGTGGATAGTGCCTGGGGTCTTAAAAGCTTGTAAGCAGCCATCTAACTACTGGTCCCATTACACTTGAATGAAGAAAACAAAAAACACAAGGAAAACATGAATTCAAAGGATTAAATGACCACATGATCCACAGCCTCCAACAGCCTGAACACAGAAGAACTAGGTGGTGCCCAGCTACCACAGTGACCACTCTGACAAGAATCACAAAAGAAGGTCCTGGACAATGCAGGAGGAAAATATAGAACAAAATTAAAATTCATAAAAAGGACCAGACTTACTGGTCTGACAGAGACTAGACGTACACTGGAGACCGGCCCTTGGAGACCCTGCTGATGCAGAACTGAAAGCACTCCTGAAGTCCACCTTTCTGCCAAAGATTAGACCTTTCAAGTTTATAAAACAAACAATAGTAACACAGGTGAGGAACATGCTTTTTAGATCGATCAAGTGCAGGAGAACAAATGGGCAACACCTGCTATTTTAGTCAGCCAGGGCTGCTCTAACAGAAATACCACCAAGTGGATGGCTTTAACAAAGGAAGGTTTATTCTTACACAGTCTGGTAGTTGCAAGTCCATATTCAGGGTGTCCATTCCAGGGGAAGGCTTTCCCCTTGTCGGCTCTGGAGGAGAGTCCGGTATTGCATCAGTCTTTGTCCAGGGAGCGTCTTGGCACAGGAGCCTCAGGTCTGAAAGATGTGCTATTCTTCCGGTACAGATTTCTTGATGGTTCCCAATTCTCCTTGTTTCTCTTTCCTTTTATCTCTTGCAGGTTGAAAGGATTAATGGTGGGGCAAGCGATACTCCAGGGAAACTCCCCCTACAGCAGAGCAGGGAAGTAATCCTATGCAGGAATTTACAGCCCCATCCTAATCCTTTAACATACAGTTTGGTGAAACCACACATTTTGGGGGGGATAGAATTCAACCCATGACAGTCCATCCTTTGACAACCCAAAAATCACATCACAGAAACATTTAACACATTCATCTCACCATAGCAAAATCATGTCCATTCCATACAACAGAAGTCTTAAATCAGTTCCAAGTCCAAAATACAGAAATTCTTCTACATCTGTGAAACCTAGAAGGTAAGCTATCTGCTTCTAAAGGCACAATGGCAGAATAGGCACAAGTTAGACATTCCATTACAAATGGGAGAAATTTCAGGGAAAGAAGGCATTAACAGGCAACAGGCAAGTCAACAGAACACATTATAATAGCCCTCAAAGCTTTGGAAATACTCTTACATTTTCTGAGACATTCTACACAACGGCACTGCTCTCCAGACTCTAGGTATTGGCCACACTCTGGATTTTGAGTGGAGACCCCAGCCCTGTGCTACAACTCTGCCTTCAAGGCCCACTTGGACAGAAACTCTACCCTATAGGCTTTAGGAGCACCCTAAGCCCAATTGAGTGGCAATTCCACCCTTACGAACACAGTACGCCATGGTTCCACCCTTTCAACTCCCTGAGGTCATGGTCATACCTTTTGAGACTGAGGCAGCTCAGCTTCCTATGGCCGCATGGCCTGGTCCTCAGGCCCACATCTGCCCTGCCAGGCAAGTTTTCCAAAGCTCTGTAGCTCCACTTATTTAAGTGCCCGGAGGCACCCCACTCTTGTTGGAAAGAGTCCTGCCCAAAGGCACTCAGCTCTCTCGCTCTGTGGATCAGCAAAGCCAGCTCCACCGATTTAAGTGCCCAGAGGCACCCCGTTCTGCGAGGAAAACTCTGCACAGGCACTCAGCTCTCTCGCTCCACAGGTCGGCTCCAGCTCTGTCTCTGGTTCTGCTTCTGCTGCTGCCGCTGCTGCCGGTTCTCTGTTGTTTCTCACCATCTGCGCCTTCTTTCCTTCTGATTCTTCTATCCATTTGCAGTTTCAAAGTGACTTCTACATTTTAGGTATTTTCTAGAGCAGCACCCAACTCCCACGGTACCAAATTCTGTTTTAGTCAGCTAAGGCTGCTCTAACAGAGATACCACCAAGTGGATGGCTTTAACAAAGGAAGGTTTATTCTCACACAGTCCAGTAGGTTGCAGGTCCATATTCAGGGAGTCCGCTCCAGGGGAAGGCTTTCCCCTTGTCGGCTCTGGAGGAGAGTCCGGTATTGTATCAGTCTTTGTCCAGGGAGTGTCTTGGCGCAGGAACCTCAGGTCTCAAGGATGCGTTCTTCTCCCGGTGCAGATTTCTTGATGGTGTGAGGTTCCCAATTCTCCTTGTTTCTCTTTCCTTTTATCTCTTGTAGGCTGGAAGGATTAAGGGTGGGGCAAGCCATACTCCAGGGAAACTCCCCCTACAGCAGAGCAGGGAAGTAATCCTATGCAGGAATTTACAGCCCCACCCTAATCCTTTAACATACAGTTTAGCGAAACCACACATTTTTGGGGGGACACAATTCAACCCATGACACCCGCCCAAGAACAAAGACACGCAGATAGAAAGGGAAAGGAAAACTGGATGAATGAATATGGATAACCCAGAATGGAAAAGGAAAAGTGGAGAGTGCTAACACACTGTGGTGAGCAGTGTAAAAAAAAAGGTATAAGTTTTGGAATGAAAAACTAATTTGTAGTGTAAACTTTTACCTTAAACACAGTTGGAAAAACAAATTTCTTCATGTACTTTGGCCAACTTTTTGTCTGTCCTCTTTCCTGTCCAATAAACACAATACACATTATCACAATGTTCATGAGCCATATAAGAGAAAATTTCAGAGTAGACATTTGGGAGGGGATATGGAAGTAAGGACACACCTGCATAACTGAGGTGAGGGAAAATAAATGGGAAGAAAAATGTCCTAAGAAGGCAGATTGTGTTGCCAAGTTTGTTAATCTGGGTGTTCATTCTTCTAAGCGCTATTATCACAAATCATTCAGAACAGTGATATATTGATTGCCCATTCATTGCATGCATCTACCTTCTCTGTCTCCCTTTCAGATCTCTCTCCTATGTATATGTGAGTTATATGTATGTATACGAGAATAGTGGAATCCCTGAGAGGTGCAAATGGTTAACAACCGTGGATGCTAATCAAAAGGTAGGTTGGAGGTTTGAGTTCACCCAGAGGCACCTCAGAAGAGAACTGACAATCTACTGAAAAATAAGCCAGTGAAAACCAAGAGAGTACAGTTCTACTCTGACATACATGGATCATTAGGAGTCAGAGTTGACTCAATGGCAACGTTTTTTTAGCTTTTTAAATATCTCTGAGAACACATATGGGGTTGGCATGAGTCAGTCAACTGAACAGCAACTGGTATGTGTATATAAGAGTCATATGTATTATACATGGGAGAAACTGAAGCTGTCTCAGCTTTATTTAACAAGTCTCCTTTTGACTGCTTTTGAAAGCTTTGTGTTCACCAATATGCAGACCTACTAAACAGGTCTGTGAGGCCAGTTTTAACTATTCAATTACCCAGAACTGTCCTTTTCTCCTTCACTACACAGAAGTAAAAATCTTGGAATTTATCAGTCAGTTGTTGGATAGCAACAATTTTAGATGTTGGTCTCTGATTGTCAGTGCAGCATGTTTGGGATTTTGTTTTTAGTTTGAACGCTCAATAAGGCATCTCAAAGTAGTTTTTCCCTTTCATCTCACATAGAAGCAGGCACAAAATCACAGTGATCAAACTGTACCTACATGTTCCTGGAAGAATTAAGGAGTGTGTGTTGTGGGGAGGGGTGTGGAATTCTTCTAACGAAATAGCTTTATTACAGAAAAGATATGAAAATCCAAGTGGACTTTGATTAGATGAGGTAGATTTTACAAAATCATCTTACTCTGAATGTACTTGCATGAACTGAATTTTGTTCCTCCCTCCCCCCAAAAGATATGTAAAAGTCCTAAATCTTGTACCTCTGAACATACTACTGTTAAGAAATAGGAGTTTTCTTTTGTTACATTAATGACACAATGCCAGAGTGCCTGTACCTGCTGCTGTGTGAGTCAATTCTGACTCAGAGGGAACTTAGAGGAGACAGTAACACTGGCTCCTCGAGTATCCAAGCAGTGGTTGGCAGATTCAAACTGATAACCTTTTGTTTAACAGACACAGCTCTTCACCACTACGCCACAAGGACTCCAACCAGATGGTAATGAGCCCTAAACCTAATTACTTCTGAGTTGTATCTTATAAAAATAAGATAATAAACACACAGATACACAAGGTGGAGAAACAGATTATGATGTGAGAACCTGTCTACAAGCAAAGAAACTCAGAGGATTGCCAGCAGATGCCAGAAACTAGGAGAGAGGTCCACAAAAATAATCCACAGCAACACCTCAATTTGGATTTTTACCCTCCTGAACTGAGAAAATGAATTCTTGTTCCTTAAAGACACACTCCATGGTACTTTTTGTCATGCCAGCACTAGGTGACAAAAACAATACTGCACTGACACCCGTTACCACCAGCTGCCATATAAGTGGAGTCTATAAACACAGGAGGGAGCCCTTAACCAGAGCACACTCCATAATTATCGGAATGAGCGACATTTATTTTACTCATTCAGATGAGCTTCAAAGAAGTCAATTTTATATTATTAAAAGGTCTTCATAAACACGTAATACGGAAATCCTGAGGGAAGCTGAATTTCAGATAATTAAACCACCTCTTTGTGATAAGAATGCCACAGTTCTTAAGACAAATTATAAGCAAGAAGTATAGATCGATAAAAAGATGAAAGAATTCTCAGTCTAATCAAAGGAAACATCATGATTGAAAGTCATTTAAAAGTATGACTGTAAAGTTTTCTAATTTTCTTTCCTTTTTTATTGTGATAAAGTGAAAGTATACAATCCAAATAATTTTTGCATGCCCACCTATTTACAGCTCCTCTGCTCTCCTTGCCCCATGACAGGACACTCTACTTTTCATTTTATACTTGTCGTATCATCTTACCAAGCTCCTGCCTCCTCCTCTCCACCCTCTTCTCTTGCACCTAGAAAGAGACCATCAGGATAGCCTCCTTAAATGTATAGAACCATAAAGTACACATACCATATGGTCACAGTGTCCCCTGAATCTAGTCCACTTTTGTGACCTCAGTAGAGTTTTCTAGACACGGACATCAGCAGGTCTAGGAGCCATGCTCCCCAGGGATCACCCAGGCTATCAGATCATCATTTGTGGCCTTTTAGTAGAGTTCTTGTACTGCATTCCTCTTTTTCTCATGTTGTCACAGGGACTCAACAGTGTGTGCCCCATCATGGCTGGCTGTCTTTGGTGGTGGCCAGACACCATGCTGTTCTTCTGGCCACACGTTGATGCAGTCTCCCATTTAAGTGTGTCCCTCCATCTCCTGGGCTCTTTTTTCCTCTTGTCTTTGGTATTCTCAGTGGTCACCTGTTCAGGCTGAGTTGGGACCATTTGGTGTACCTCAGATGGCAGCTTGCTAGCTTTTAAGACGTCAGATACCACTCACCAATATCGAGTGCAGAAGACCGTCTTAGCAATTGGATAATTATGTTAACTGACCTCGATGTCGCCCGAGAGAGTGGTCCTAAGACCCACCCCTGGTACTTGGTTGAGATTAGAAGAGCTTTCAGATTATGCTGAAGTCCGGTTAAATTGATATACTTTCTATTGTGTGCTGCCACTGCTTTCATCTAACCAAATGTCAACTAACTATTTAATCTATGACAAACCTTTGCCCCACCTCCCCACCCTTGTAGCTGTCAAAGAGATTTTCTTCTGTACAGAAGTCTATTTTTAAAACCTTATAGCAGGGGTCTCATACAATATGTATCCTTTTGACACTGACTCATTTCAATCAGCATGTCTTCCAATTGAAACCAGATTCTGAGATGTTTCCTAAAAATCATCATTTTTTTTTTTTTTTTTTTTTTATCAGTGCATAGTGTTCCACTGAGTATACGCACCATAGTTTGTTTATACATACATCTGTTCATTGGCATTTAGGTTGATTCTGTTTTTTTGCTATTGTGGACTGTGTTGCAATAAACATTTGCATGCACATGTCCATTCATGTGACAGCGCTTGATTCTGTAGGATAAATTCCGAGCACTGGGATTACTAGATCAAATGGTATATCTATTTCCATCTTTTTAAGGAAGCACCAGATTACTTTCCAAAGAGGTTGTACCATTTTGCAATCCCACCTGCAGTGTAGGAGAGTTCCAGTATCTCCACAGTCACTCCAGCATTTGATGTTTTGTGTTTTTTAGATTATGGCCAACCTTGTTGGGGTGAGACGTTATCTCACTGTAGTAGGATTTGGATTTCTCTGATAGCTAATGATCATGAGCATTTCCTCATGTGTCTTTTGGCTGCCTGGATGCCCTCATACGTGAAGTGTCTGTCCATCACCTTTTCCCATTACTTGATTGGGTTACTTCATTTTTTTATGTTTTGCAGTGCCTTGTAGATTACAGAGACCAGACGTTGGTCCAACATGTAGTTGCCAGTTGTGTAGGTGGTCTTTTAATTCTTTTGATAAAGTCTTTGGATAAGCAAAAAGTGTTTGATTCTTAGTAGTTGCCATTTATTTATTTTCTCTTTTGTTGATCATGCTTTGTCAGATTTTGAAGTCCATCTAAGCTGTGTATTAAAACTTCCATTGTTGACCCTATTTATTCTTGCTTTTTTTTTTTTTTTTACCATTTTAGGTTGGTTATTTACATCTTTTGAATTAGATTTTGTGTAAAGTGTGAGATACGGGTCTTGTTTCAGTTTTTTGCAGATGGGTATCTTATTCTGCCAACACCATCCTCAAAGAGACTTTTTCAAACCCAGTTTACAATCTTAGGGTCTTTGTCTAATATCAACTGTACATAAGAGAATGGTGGCATCTCTGGAGTCTCAACTCCATTATATTAGTCGGTACATCTCTTTTCGTACCAGTACCAGGCTGTTTTGACTACTGTAGCAGTGTAATAGGTTGTAAGGTTGGGTACTGTGAGGCCTCCCATTGTGCTCTTCTGCTTTGCTTATCCAGGGTTTCTTCCCTTTCCAAAGCTGATGATTTGTTTATCCATCTCTTTAAAAAATGACACTGAAATTTGTATTGGGATTGCATTGTATACGTAGATCACTTTGGGTAAAACTGACATTTTCACAATGTTAAGTGTTCTATCCATGAGCAGAGTAGGTTTCTTCATTTATGTAAGTCTCTTGGCTGGCTGGTTTCTTACAGTAAGGTCTTGTAGTTCTCTCTGTATAGGTCTCTTGTTTCTCTAGTTAGATTTATTCCTAGGTATTTTATCCTCTTGAGGGGTATAGTAAATGTTGATTGGTGATTGCTTCTTTCATGAACTCTTTGTCGGTATAGAGGAATCCTACCGATTTACTTACGCTTATCCTGATACTGTGCTAAACTCCTCTATTAGTTCCAGCAGTAGTTTACTTATGGATTCTTCAGGGTTCTCTTTATATACAATCATGTCACATGCAAATACAGAAATTTTTACCTGTTCTTTGCTGATGCAGATGCCCTTTTTATCTTTGTCTTGTCTAATTGCTCTGGCTAGAACCTCTAGTACAATGCTGAATAGAAGTGGTGAGAGTGGGCATCCTTGTCTAGTTCCTGTTCTCAAGGGGAATTCTTTCAGTCTCTCACCTTTCATGAAGATGAAGTTGGCTTTGTGAAGATGATCCTTATTGCATGGAGAAATTTTCCCTCTATTCCAATTTTGCTGAGAGTTTTTAGCATGAATGGGTGTGGGACTTTGTCAAATGCCTTTTCTGCATCAATGGAGAAAATCAGGTGATACTTATCCTTTGTGCTACTTATGTGGATTATCTCCTCAGTTGTTTTTCTGATGTTGAACCAGAGTTGCATCTTTGGTATGAATCCCACTTGGTTATGATGAATAATTTTTTTGATATGTTGTTGAATTCTATTGCCTAGGATTTTGTAGATTTTTGCCTGTAATTGATATTGGCCTGTAATTTTCTTTTTTCTGTGGGATATTTCCCTGGCTTTGGTATCAGGGTTATGCTGGCTTCATGTGAATTGGGGAGCATCTCATCCCTTTCTGTGGTGTACAATAGCTTCAGTAGTATTAGAGTTAACTTTTCTCTGAAAGTTTGGTAGAATATTCTAGTGAAGCCATTTGGACCAGGACTTTTTTTTGGCTGATAGAGTTTAGATGACTTTTTCAATCTCTTTCTTTGTGATGGGTTTATTAAGTTGTTCTACTTCTTGTGATAATTTTGGTAGGTGATACAAATCTAGAAATTTGTCCATTTCCTCCAGGTTTTCAAATCTGTTACAGAGTACAGTCTTTCATAGTATTCTGTTATGATACTTTTGATGTCAGTTGAGTTTGTCGTGACATCTTCCATCTCACTTCTTATTTAGATTATTGTTTCCTGTCCTGCTTTTCTCTTGTAAGTTTAGCCAAAGGTTTATCAGTTTTCTTCGTCTTTAAAAAAAAACAGTTTTTGGTTTGTTAATGTTTTCAATTGCTTTTCTATTCTCTAATTCATTCAGTTCTGCTCTAATCTTTATTATCTGTTTTATCTTGGTGTCGGGGGGATTCTTCTGTTGCTCTCTTTCTACATGTTCAAGCTGTAGGGTTAATTCTTTGGTTTGGGTCCTTTCTTCCTTCTGGATATGTGCATTTATAGAGATAAACTGACCTCTGAGCACTGCTTTGGCTGTATCCCATAGGTTCTGGTAGGATGTGTTTTCATTATCATTTGATTCCAGCCAAGTGTCAAGTGCCGTCGAGTTGGATCCATAAATTTATTCATGTCATCTTTGACTTCTTCTATAACCTTGAAGTTTTGAGCAAGGTGCTATTCAGTTTTGATGAGTATGAATTTCTACCTATGATTTTTCTGCTACTGATTTTGACTTTCATGGCTTTATGGTCCGAGAAGATACTTTGCAATAATTCAGTGGTTTGGATTTTGTTGAGAGTTGCTTTACATCCTAACACATGGTCTATTCTGGAAAATGTTCCATGTGCATTGGAGAAGAAGGTATACTTATCTGTTGATGGGTAAAAACTTCTGTATATGTCGATAAGGTCTGGTTGGTTAATTGTCACAATAAGATCTTCTGTGTCTTTACTGATCTTTTTTTCTGGATGATCTGTCCATTACTGAAAGTGGAATGTTGAAGTCTCCAACTATTATTGTGGAGTGATCAATCTCATTTTTCATTGTTGTCAGTGTTTGTTTGGTATACTTAGATGCTCTGGTATTGGGTGTATAAATATTTATGTCCTGCTTATGTATTGAACTCTTCAGCAATAGTGACCATCCTTGTCCATGATGATGGATCTTACATTAAAGTCTATTTTATTTGAGATTAGTATTGCCACTCCTGCTCTTTGTTGTATGTTGTAGGTGTGTTTCTTGAAAGCAACATATAGATGGGTTGTGTCTTTTGATCCATGATGTCACTCGTCTCTTTATTGGAGCATTCAGTCCATTTACATTCAGTGTAACTATTGATAAGTGTGCACTTAGTGATGTCATTTTGATGCATTTATTTTTGTGTTGTTGACGCTTTCTATGTTCTTCTTAATATTCTGTTCTGAGTCATTTTTCCTTATGGGTTTACTTTTCATCTTTTTTCAGTGTTGCTTTTGTGTTTCTTGAGACTCTTGTATTATGCTTCTCGTTTTGATATGTCACATTGTTTTCTTGATTTTTGGCTACCAAAGTGGTTTTTCTTACTCTTCTAAGTTTAAACCAGACTTTAACTACTGCATATCTTTTTAATTTCCTCTCCATCTGTTATACCTACTGTAAAATATCCCTCTTTATAGTGTCTTGATGTCATAGTTTTGGTGTCATCATCACTGGTCCCCTTCTTTTAACAGTGTAGTTTCAATTGAGCTTATTAGCTTCCCTAAGTGAGTAGGAATCTGGATGCTGTGTCCTGCATTACCTCCTTAAATACAGACTTGATGTTTTTGCTTTTCTAAACAAAGAACATCTTTCAATATTTCTTGTAGTTTTGGTTTGGTTTTTACAAAGCCTCTATGCTTCTGTTTATCTGCAAATGTCTTAATTTCACCATTATATTTGTGAGACAATTTTGCAGCATATATAATTCTTGGTTGGAAATTTTTTCTCCTTCAGGGTTTTGAATGCATCATCACACTGCTTTCTTGACATCATTTCTACAGAGAAGTCAGAGAAAAGCCTACAGGGTTTTCCTCTGAATGTTAGCTTTGCTTTCAGCCTCACTGCCTTTAAGAGAATCTGCTTATGTTTCATTTTATTAAGCCTGATTCTAACATGTCTTGGTGTATTTCTTTGGGGGTTAGTTTCTGTGGCATTTGATACACATCTTGGATATCTATGTTCTCTCATAATTTCAGGAAAGTGTTCTGTCAGCAACTCTATGGCAATGTTCTCTGTATTTTTGTCTATCCCTTATTGTTCAGGAATGACAGTTATTCATAGATTATTCCTCTTAATAGAGTCCCACATGTTTCTTAATGCTTCTTCATTTTTCTTATTTCTTTTCTCTGATTTCTCATCATAAATGCTGGTGTCAGCTGCTCTACCATCAAGGTCACTAAATCTGACTTTCATCTCTTCAATTCTGCTCTTTTGGCTTTGGAATGAATTATATAATTCTGTAATTTTATTATTGATCTGCTATATTTTAGATCGTTGATGTTCCAACAGTTCAAATAGCTTACTTAATTTTTTATTTTGTTCTGCTGCATTTTGTTTAATCTCTAGGAGGTCTCTTTATATAATTCTTTTGTATTTGACCTCCAATAGTTTCAGAAAGACTGTCCCCTTCCACCTTCTCGTGTCACATCTAGACAGGAGCTGCTCACATGTATATTTAAGCCAAGAAGCATAGTGTTTGCCAGCATCACCCTGTGTCTTATAGCCCAGTTCAATCTTTGCAGAGTTGGCTTTGGTACTAGTTTCAGTTTGGGGCTAACAGAGAGTTTTGGGGCCATGTCTTCAGGGGACCCTCCTGTGTGATAAACCATTAAGAGTGGTCTTTCAAGAGAGTTCTAGTTCTGCATATCCATTTGAAAAATTGTTAACTTCTGAATGTCATTTTGAGTCTAGTATGTTGATGCAATTTCCATATACTAGTAATTGGAAAGAAGACTGCAGATGGAACAAACAGTTAAGCAGTTCAGGCACACCAGAGGTAAGGCCTGGTGATCTGCTTCTGAAAAGTCACAGCCTTCAAAATTCTACGGAAAGTAGTTTCACTCCACACATAATGTGGTCATGAGTCAGGATTGATTAGAAAGCAACCAATCACGTGAATAGTAACTATTAATTTATCGTGCTTACTTGGGGTAAGAGTAATTGGGAAACACCCATCAGGAAATACCAACCTCTAGAAAAGAATAACATGCTTGGAAAAGCTGAGGGTTTTTGAAAACAGTGGAAACCCTCAATGAGACAGAACAACCCAAGAGTCACAACAATGGACTCAAATGTATCAAAGACCATGAAAATGTAAGGCACAGGAAGGGATAACATTTCATTCTCTTGTAAAAAGGTTGCCATGATTCTCAACTGACAGTACGGCAACTAACACTAACAAAACGTAGTTTCATTGCAGGTAGAAGGAAGACCAAGCAGTCCCTTCATTCTTTTAAGAGAAAATTAATCTCTCCAAAAACGCTAGAGATATACTTTAAACAACTATCTGAAAATCAGATTTCATAAGGTAGTTGTTATTATCGCACTTTTTAAAAATACTTCCTTATTTTCCTCATTATCTCCATGGCTATTTTACAGACCATCTTCAAACATTCAATACATCTTGTAAGTCTAATATGTAAATATTGAATAAAGGAGAAGAATTTCTCAGGGCTTTTCAGAAAATGTAATACTATTTTATAGTATCTTATAAAATACCAATATCTGTAACCTAACTAACTGTGTAAACTTTTACCACAAATACAATTAAATGTGTTATTTTTTTTAAAAAGATCAATGCCTGGAGGTGATAGTGCTATAGATAATATGATATGATATGGCATAATATAATACAATATAATGTAATGTAACAACACAATATAGTGTGTTAATATATATTGATATGCTAAAAATTCGTTGTATATTTTTGTGTCAAAGAGGAAGAATATCTGATATTTGTCAAAATCAAGCACCAATAAAATAACACTCAGATGATCAACTTAGAGTTTCATAGACAGATTATACAGTTCCTCAAAAGGAATATATTTTTAAATAGTTATAAAGTGAGAGCTGATTAGGAAACAATATTCCTATATGGACATTTTCTAAGAAACTACTCCAGTAGCACCTAGAAAGTAATAATTACGAGACTCCTTTAAGGTTATGAAGAAGGACAGAAAACAGCTTTTCATAGCACCCAAAATTACAAGATGAAGAACACATGGTGCATCTATGAGTCTGTGGGATAAGAGAACAGCTGTTCATAGGACACTAACACCTCTGGGTCTATTCCAAACACCAAGCTTTTCTCCTTAGGCTTTTCTGGCCTGTCCCACCAGGCTCTATGAAATGCAGCTGAAGAGATATTTCCCACAAAGACCAAACAGTAACATTATAGTGAGTACAGCCTCAGAAGCGAAGTTTCCAGCAATAGGAGATTTTTGCAAACATGACAAAGGGTGAGAAGTCAGAGTAAACACACGACAACAAGCACCACCAAAAAGTTGTGTTCTAGAGAAAGCATTAACCGCGAGTAGGCCACCAGGTTGATTTTCAATAACAAAAAATATATATTTAAAAATACATATAAAACGTTCCAAATGGAAAGTAAAATCTATAGCTCAAACCAAAACTCAAGCGTACCAAGACCCACAAGACAATAAACATACACAGAGCTGAACATCGGGTACAATGCTACACATCACTGAAACTTTGCTCCTTCCTTACATCAAATGGAAGATTATATTTAATGTACACTGATCCAACAATGTGTTCGTCAAATACTGACTTAAGATCAAGATTTTAAAATGTTCTTTGATGAGGATTTTAGAACAGTCTTGAATCTGGAGAGTTCAAGCTCAGAGAAATGCTACTGAGGGGATACATTAATTTCTTAGTTCTACCCACTTCTGCAAGTCTCATCCACAGAAGCTAATCTAAAGCCCTTATCACTGAAAATGGAGTCCAGGTTGCCAGCTGGTTAGGAGTTCACCTGCTACACAAAAGATGAGCATGTTCAACCTACCAGCTGCTCCTTGGGAACCCCACAGGACAGTTCTACTCTGCACGACAAGGTGGCTATGAATTGGAAGTGACTTCATGGCAACAGCTTCTTGTTTCTGCCGCTTTTGTTGTTGTTGTTGTTGTTTAATCACCTAAGAATCTCTGAGGAGTCACGAGCACAGCATCCTCCACAGAGTAGCACTCAATAAACATGAGTTGCTAGAAAAGTAAATAAATGAATGAATTTCTGTTGGGAATTAAACTGGGATTTAAACATGAAAAGACAGATTGCCAGCTCTCTGGAGCTCATAGTTTGCAGGAGGAGTAGATATAAAGAAAATCCTACCTTGAAAAATACTTCACTAAATTTATGTGTGTATAAACGTGTATTTAACACAATGAGGACAGACTCCAAAATCTGTCAAAGAAACCATAGTCAATAGAAGAGAAAATAGATAAATGGGAACTATTAAGAAACAAACATTTTCGCTCATCCAAAGACTTTATTAATATAATTAAAAGAACACCCACAGAATGGGAAAAAATATTTGGCAACTCTATGTCAGACTGATGCCTGATCTCCATAATCTATAAGATACTACAAAATATCAATAAGAAGAAGATAAACCATCCAATTAAGTGATAGGCAAAAGAGATGGACAGACATTTCACTAAAGACAAGATTCAGGCAGCCAAAAGACACATGCGGACATGTTCATGATCTTTAGTTATTAAAGAAATTCAAATCAAGACAACAATGAGATACCATCTCACTCCAACAAGATTGGCCATGATCCAGAAAACACAAAACAACAAATGCTGGAGAGGCTGTGGACAAAGTGGAACCCTCCTACACTGTTGGTGAGGTTGCAAAATGATCCAGCCTTTTAGAAAGCAATCTGGCACTTCTTTAAAAAAATGGATATCGATATACCATTTGACCCAGTAATTCCACTACTTGGAATATATCCCACAGAATCAAGGCCTTTCACACCAACGGACACATGCACCAGAATGTTTATTGTAGCACAGTCCACGATAGCAAAAAGATGGAATCAACTCAGATGCCCAACAACGGAAGAATGGATAGGTAAACTATGGTACATATACTCAGTGGAGCACTATGCAATGATAAAGAATAACGATGATTCCAGGAAACATCTCCTAACCTGATTTCAACTGGAAGACATTATGTTGAGTGAAAGTAGTCAGCGACAAAAGGACAAATATTGTATGAGACATCTAGGATAAGATCTCAAAAACAGACTTGTGTATAAAAGAAAAGACTCTTTGACAGCTGCAAGGGAGGGGAGAGAGGGAGAGCAATGGGGGGAGGGTTTAGTTTAGATAGTTGCTAGAAATCTGGTTTGGAGAAAGTGGTGATAGTACACATTAGAAACAAGAACAACATTAAGTGGACTTCAGCATAACTTGAGTACTCCTTCCATCTTAACCCAATATTGCAAGGATAGAGTAGCTGGGGCAGGGGGCAGGGGATCATGCTCTTAGGTGAAATCGAGGCCAATTGGCACAACTAGCGTTTTGCTAGGAGAGGGCTCTGCACCCACATCAGTAAGTGGCGTCTTGGGTCTTAAAAGATGCCAAGCTACCATCCGAGGACACAGCAAATGGTCCCAACTCAGCAGGAACGGATGCTCACTGAGGACCAAAATGACATGCGGTAAAGACAACCGAGAAGACAGAGAGACCCACAAGAGTGGGTGCCTACATCGACCTGGGACCGGAAGAACTGGATGGTGCCCGGCCACCACCAGTGATAGCCACGATGGAGCTCACAGAGAGGAGTCTCACTGGCAACACAAGAATAAAAAAGGGTGCACCCTGAGATCTCCACTAAAAGACCTCAATTGATGGTCTAGTGGTTTGGGGGTTCCCCTGAGAGCATGGCCCCTGGACCTGATGCTGCCCTTACCCATAAATTATAACAAAGGTCCACTCTTTGGACAGGAATGGATTGGACTTGGCAATGCAGAGTGACCATATATTGGATGCACTTTATGGTTCTATACATCTATAGGATATCATCCTGCTGACCTCTGGCTGGAGGAAGGAGAGTGGGTGGAGAGGAGGGGAAAGGAAGCTGTTGGGAGGATGAGACATGTATGGAGCAGAGAGGAATAGTGTGCTGTCACCGGACAGGGAGAGCAGTGGAAGCTGTATATAGGTGGGCATGTAAATTTATACGGGAATGTACTTTTTCACTCAGTCATGTTAAATAAAAAAAAAATAAATAAATAAAAATCAAGGCATATTAGAAGTCTGTATTTTCATTCCTGTGAGAATTTAAAACTTAAGGGATAGTTCCACTATGTTCTGTAGGGTTGCTATGAGTCTGAGATTTAAAAGTCATTTTGTTTTGGCTAAAAACAAAATGTGTCCACATTTTAAAAATGAATAGAATAAAATAGAATATAGATCCCTCATAATTCCCTACAAAGAGCAGGGCACTACTGACATGTTTTGAGTATTTCCTTCTATACTTTTTCTACATAAACATGTACAGAAATTTAGATAAATGAGATCATATTATTATTTAAATAGCTTTGCATTCATTTACTTGACTTTTTATTAGCTATATGAGCTGTCAAACATTGTTTAAATGTTGTTAAATCATTAGTTACTTCCTGTCACTAAAATGTTTTTATACATCATTTAATATTGTGTCCACTGGGAGAATACAGAATAATTTAATTAACCTATCTACTCTTGGGAAACCCTGATGGTATAGTTATTAAGTGTGAAAGCTGCTAACAAAAAAGGTCAGCAGTTCAAACGCACCAGAAACTCCTTGGAAACCCAATGGGGCAGTGCTACTCTGTCCAACAGGGTCGCTATGAGTCAGAATTGACTTCAGGGCAATGAGTTTAGTTTTGGGGTTATCTACTCTTGAATGCTTCTAATGTTTCACTATTAAAATCAAACAATACAACTCTCCACATAGATATGTATCTGGATTTCAAATTATTTCTTTAATAAATAAAGCTTCTAGGATTAAGCCTGTAATTTTTTAAAGAAAGACATTAAATTGATGAATTGTTAGAAACAATGCACAATACTGATTGGTTTACTGCAATGACAATTTACCTATGGTCTAAATTCTGAGCAGTGAATTCATACTATGGCTAGAAAGACACATTGTATTAGATAAAGCAGAGGGTCAGTGAAAAACTGGAAGCCCTCAATGAGACAGGCTGATGTAACAGCCACAACAATACACTCAAACATACTAATGACCATGAAGATGGTGTAAGACTGGGAATGTTTTTTCTGTTTTACACAAGTGTACCACAATTTGGAGCTGACTTTGGTGGCAATTAACAACACCTCAACAATAACAACTTCACTAAGAATGTTTATAAACAAGCCAAAATATATACAAGAGGGGAGATAAACAGGGTGGTCATCCTTATTGATTACTATGTTATAAGCATTCATTTACTCTTCCCTATACTCTTATGAGTTAGGTGAAATATTTGAGGTTTGTAGAGGTTATATATCTTGAGAGCATCATATAACACAGGTTTGCCTCACTTCCAATGTCATACTTTCCCCACTTCATTAATGTTGTTGTTAGGTACCATCAGGTCATTTCGTCATTTGTGACTCATAGTCACCCTACCTACAATGCAATGAAACACTGCCTAATCCTGCATGGCCCTCACAATCATTGGTATAATTGAGCTCATTGTTGAAGCCCACTGTGTCAACCCATTTCACTGAGGGTCTCCCTCAGCTGACCCTCTCCCTTCCCAAACATAGGATCCTTCTCCAGGGACTGGTCTCTCCTAGTAACATGTTCAATGTACATAAGACAAAGTTTCACCATTCTTACTTTCAAGGAAGACTTTGACTGTACTTCTTCTAAGACAGACTGATTCATTCTTTCTGGCAGTCCATGGTAATATTTGTATTCACTCTTTGCTAACACCATAATTCAAAGGCATCAGTTCTTCTTCTGTCTTCCCTATTCACTGTTCAGCCTTTGCATGCAGATGAGGTGACTGAAAACATCACAGCTTGGATCAAAAAGTACCAAACAACAACAACAAACCCACTGGTGTTGAATCAAGTCCAGCTAATGGCTTGGGTGAGGTGTATTTTGGTCCTCAAACTGAAACAAGTGACTTGTATACAGTAAAGAAGGAAAGCAGAAGAGACTGTAGGCATTTGATTGCAATTTAAATGAAATTGATGTAGCATACTAGGGTTTGGGGACTTTTCTATAACAATTTTACTTGTAGTTTTATTGATTCAAATCCCAAACCCAAACCCATTATTGTCAAATCAGCCCCAACTCATGTCAACTTCATGTGAGAAAGTGTAGAACTATGCTCCATAATGTTTTTGATGGCTAGTTTTTTTGAAGTAGACTGTCAGGTTTTTCTTCTGAGTGCCTCTGGGAAGATTCAAACCACCAACCTTCAGTCCTTCAGTTAGCAGCTGAGCACATTAACCATTTGCACCACCCAAGGACATCTTTTTTGACAACACCCTTCTATTATAATATTTCACATTATTACATAGATAAGATTATTACAAACAAGTGTGCACCCCCATTGAATGGAAAATTATGTGTAATACAGACCTGAGATACAAACTTGCGAGTAAAGAAGACAGTTGTTAATGTTTCAAAGCAAAAGCAATAAAAGCAGGTGGGGGAGGGAAAGGAGGTGTGCTAACGTTTTGAAACAATTCTTGGTTAGAAGCACAAGCTTTTACAATACCAAAGTAAAAATATTTCCAGAAACCAGTGGTCTAAACAATTCTGACTAGTCCAAGAAACTAGCCTAATGAAAGTAAGCGAAAAGCCTTCAAAGACCTTTATTATGGCTTTTTCAAAACTCCTTCCTTTTTGTTTTCCTAAAAACACTGTGCTTCCAAAACAAATCATTTGATTACGTGGTTAAGAAAACAGTTATGAACCAAGAGTATTAAAGGGAGAAAGCTAAAAGAAGCATTTGTAAATCTTTCTCAGGTGGGGTTAGCAGTTTTAGAAAAAAATAATTTAAATATAGACACTAACAGAAAATAATATCCCAAACACTCAGGAATGTAACACGTGGTATTAACAAACATCTGCTTTTTGGTTGATTTACTTTATTGCATTTTTCAGAAATAAAACAACATTGATGCAGTTCAACAAAATGACATGCTCTTGAAATTTTTTCTTTGGATTTAGTATCCTAAATTTTAAGTCAGGTAAAATATGGGTAAACCAAAAAAACAAACCTACTGCCATCATGTTGATTCTGATTCATAAACAACACTATAGGATGGAGTAGAACCACCCCATAGAGTTTCCAAGGAGCTGCTGGTGGGTTCAGACTGCTGACTTTTTGGTTAGCAGCCATACCTCTCTCAACTACTATGCCACCAGAGTCCCCAAATTATGGGTGCCTATTATAAATTTTCCAAAACATTTGTAAAATTGGGCTAATAGATTTTATTAGAGGCTGGCATTATTGGAATTACTAAACCTCATGAGGAACCTAGTATTCAGTCAAAGATGAATTTAAATATCCCAGCCAATAAAATTTAGTTACTTTTCAAAGTTGTCATGGATTGTATTGCATTCCCCCCAAAATCTGTGTAGCAAGTTTGCTAGCCACAGTTCCTGGCATTGTGTGATGTTTCTCCACATCAAATTCCTGCCTCTACGATGTTAATGAGGGAGGGTGGACAGCAGTTGGGTTGCCTGGTGCAGGAATCAACTAGTGAGACTGTATTGTTCGTTGAGGCTATCTTTTGAGATATGAAGGAAAGGGACGGAAGCAGAGAGTTGGGGATCTCATACCATCAAGAAAGAAAGCAGTGCTGGAGAGCTGGGGACTTCAGACCAACAGGCACCTTGCCATGAACAGAGTATGTCCCTGGTAAAGGACCAGGGTGCCTGCACCTCAGAAGCTTCCAGTCCAGGGGAAGATTGATGGCTAGGACCTCCCTCCTCCAGTGCCAGCACAGGAAGCCTTCCCCTGGAACTGACACCCTGAATTTGGACTGGACTGTGACAGATAAAATTTGTCTTTTTAAAGCCATCCACTTGTAGTATTTCTGTTAAAGCAGCACTAGATGACTAATATACAGTTACTGAGCCCTGTTCTTTGTTAGCAATATTTATGAATCAGGGTTACTTGTAGAGAACAGAATCTACTGCAAAAAAAAAAAAAAATCCAAACCCATTACCATTGAGTCAATTCCAATAACTACCCTATGGGACAGAGTAGAACTGCGCCATAGAGTTTCTAAGGAACAGCTGCGGGATTTGAACTGTCAACCTTTTGGTCAGCAGCCAGTATCTGAACCATGGAGCCACCAGGACTCTAGCTAGTTTACACAGTAAGATACTTAAGACAAGGTGTTAGACAGTTTGCAAAATAGACTCCTAACCTAGGTTACATCATGAATTGAAGATGCCTTGCTAAAAAAAGATGCTAAAGTCCTAACGCCCCTACCTGTGAATGTGACCTTGTTTGGAAATAGGGTCTTCCACTGAAGATGTTACCATTTAGGTTCACATGAGGTCATATCTAAGTAGGGTGGGTCCTGATCCGTTCCAAACAGTGTCCTTAGGAGAAAGAAAGACATATACAGAGACCCACAGAGGGAAGACAGCACGTGACGATCCCTGTACAGGCATCAAGGAAACACAGGATTGCCCGGAGCACCCAGAAGCTGGGAAAGAAGCATGAAACAGTTCCTCCCTCAGAGTCCTTAGAAGAATAAACACGGGCAATACTCTGATTTGGATATTGGATGTCCAGAACTATGAGACAATAAATTTTGGTTCTTTAGAGCCACCACTTTGTAGTATCTTGTTACGGGAACTCAAAGAGACAAAGACAGGTGAGCTTTCAGAACTATTCCTGTCAGAGTAATAGATCACCAAAGAAGCTTCCTGTCTTAGTCATCTAAGACTGCTATCTATAACAGAAATACTACTGGTGGATGGCTTTAATAAGAAGAAATTTATTCTCTCACAGTCTAGGAGGCTAGAAGTCCAAATTCAGGGTGCCAGCTCCAGGCAAGGACTTCCTGCCTCTGCCAGCTTTGAAGGACAGTCCTTGTCATCAATCTTCCCCAGGTCTAGGAAGTGCTTGGCAAAGTGACCCCAGGTTTAAGGATGTGCTGTGCTCCCAGTACTTCTTTCTTGGTTGGTACAGTTCCCCTTGTCTCCTGCTGGCTTCTCTCTTTTATATTTCAAGAGATTGATTTAAGGCAAAACTAATCTTGTAGGTTAAATCCCACCTCATTAAAATAAGTGCCTGTAATTGTGCCTTATTAGCATCACAGAGGCATGATTTACAACACACAGGGCAATGGTGTAACATACACAATACTTAAACCATGGACTAGCCAAGTGACACACATTTATGGAGAATGTAATTCAACCCATAACATTTCCCCTACCATCAAGTTGCACATTTAAGAATCACCATCAACTCCAAGCCTTGCCTGTTCAGCACCATTCCCTACCAGCAAATTGCCCTTAACACTTACCCTTACTGCCTGACTGGGACAAAACAAGGACCAGCCACCGGGACATCTGGTATAGCTGCCACAGGAAAACCAAAGGCTTCCCTGCCCAGGACTACCAGCAGATAGAGCCAAATTTCTACTTCTGCCTTTCTCAGCTGAACATAATTCCATCCTAAACCACTTCCAGACCCCTGGTATCAAAGGTGCCTGGTGAGGTCACTGTTTGCCTCCCTGAGGCATGAGTCCTCAGCCCAGTAACTGTGAAGGAAGGAGATGGGGATGTGTGCTGAGTAACCCAAGCTCCCACGCTCTGACAGACATCCTTACAGACATGGAAGACACGGCTAAAGCTTCCACAAGGGTGACCGGGGTGGGAGAGCTCTTTCCTAAGCCTAATGAATTTTTTTAAAAAATGGATGAATTTCACTCAGAGAAGAGAGTAGAGGATTTTTAACACCGAGGCATGCAGGACCAAAGGAACACATACGTGAACTTGGGGTGGTTTCTGTATAATGAGAGAGTGTCAAAATGGATTAGGATAGAGACATAGGCAGTCCCTGGAGTAGTGGTGTAAACATTCGTGTGTTCAGCTGCTAACTGAAAGGTGGTTGGAGGTTTGAGTTTTCTAGGGGTGCCGCAGAAAGAAGTCCTAATCTACTTCTAAAAAATCTGCTATTGAGAAGCTTTTGGAGAGCAATTCTTTTGTGACACATGCAGGGTTGCTATGAATTGGAGTAGCTTCTACTGCGACTGGTAGATGGGAGTGAGGCTTAGAAATGTGAGAATTCCAGTATTTTAATATATGTTAAATATTTCTCAGGGGTGTAAAGCAGAATTTTAAAAAGGAAAAAGTGGAACTAGTTCATTTCACATACTTAAATTTGATGGTCCAGCCGAGTGCCGTCAAGTAATGTCTATTATTTTATCACTGGGATACAAGTATGCTAAGTCCAGTTAGTTTACCAAAAGACAAAATTTTTATGAAACTACAAAAATAAATAGCAACATACTTGAACATTCTAATCCTTTTCCTTTCACAATTGGTTCAAAAAATAATTTCAGGGGGCTTTCTACATTTTGAACTTAAGAATAGGCTATCCTAGAACATTCTTTTAAATTTTATATTTTTTTATTATAATGAGAATGACTTTCATTCTCACTAATTTTAATGTAAACCAAATTTGAAGACAAGAGAGTTCTCTCTTCAAAGGTCAGGTATATTTTTACTTTCCTTCTCTCTCTCTCTCTCTCCCCTCTCTTTTCCTTGGGCAAAATTTGCAGGGTCTTTGTTATCTAGCTTTAACATGAAGCAACGCTGTCTACCTGGAAATTGTAACACCTTCCTTCTAGTCTAGAAAAGTTGAGGGAATCTGTAAACTAATCTTTATACAATCATTGATTACATACAGTTGGCTAATAATATAATTCAGTGATTTATATGTAGATTTCAAGGTTGTCTTTGTAAGGCATTTTTCTTTGCTTCCTTCCCCCCTTTTTCTTTTTCTCATTTAAATAATATACTTCATTTTTTGGTTTTTGTTCAAAATGTACATGGTAAAACATGCGGTAATTCAAGTTTCTACAATTGCAACTTACTGACACAGGTTAAATTTTTCAAGTTGTGCAACCATTCTCAATCTCATTTTATAACATATACTCACTGTCTTGTATGCTTCCTAGCTCCCTTTAGAGTTCTTACGTCAATCTGAGTCCATATAGATAATTATCCCAAAAGAGCACAATGCTCAAGCTTCCTTTTTGTAAAATTACGGTAACAACAACAATAAATCAGAAATATTGAGTCCTTGCTATTAATTTCAATCTTTCTTGGAATCAACAAAGAAAATGAACAAAGAAATTTTACTGAAGAGTCTGTACACACAAAATGCTTTTAAAGATTGTTTGTGCTTATACGTTCTCCTATATTATTTATCTGTATGCTCTGGAGACTTCTTGTGGGAGTGAGTTGGGTGTAGGGGGTAGGTGCTGGCATCTACAGCAGTGTGATTGACGATGGGAAATGATCATTTGCCAAGGCTTATTAAAAACCTCTGAAATCCCTCCAGTGCCTTGGCCTTACACGCCATCAGCCATCAATTCAGAATGTCAAACTGGATTACCAGCATTCTCTCTGATGCTATTCCGAGCCATTAGTCAGAGCATGAGCTGGGTCTTTGTGCCCTTGCCTATGTAAATGCACCATATCAAGGCTTCAGACTCAGAGGCAACTAGCTCATTACGCTTCAGAATGACTTAAACAGGGTTACCTTTCTAGAGCAAGGTGACATTTACTACCTTATAGTTTAACTAACTGGAGTAATTTTGTTCAGCTTAGAATTCATTTCTACCACATGCCAAACAAACATAACTTTAAATTCTAAAATATTTTCATTCACACGCATATGCACACATACAAAATGTTAAACAGGTTTTGAAATGGCAAAGGATGGTGCAACAAAATTGCACTGAATATCACCCATAACAGACTAGACAAAAAGGATTCTGTATAATTTCGTGAACTTTCCAAAAAAGAAAAAAAAAATTCTAACCTTATGAATTAGCTAAATTTAGTTAGATCAGATTGTATGCTTCTTAGGGTTTACTGTAACAAAGATGGTCTCAAAAACCAAGGACGCTGTTGATTTGTGGTGGTTTTAGTGCGGAGCCCTGGTGGCTTAGTGGTTAAGCACTTGTCTGCTAACCTAAAAGTGCGTGCTTTAAACTCACCAGCTGTTCCAAAGAAGAAAGATAGGGCACTCTGCTCCTTCAATGATCACTTCATTAGAAACCCTATGAGGCAGTGCTGCTCCGTGCTATAGAGTTGCTTTGAGTTGGAATTGACTTGACGGTATTGAAGTTTTTTGAAGGGCAGTGTCAGATAAAAAATACATTGACTAGGAACAACTTATATACCATGTCCCTTGATACATTCCAGCCACTGATTCATGAAGGTAATACTGGTGAGTGAAGACCCATGTATACTTCTCTACTAGTAAAATACTACTAGTAGTAGTTCTGCTACTATTCCAAGAGCAACTCTATCTGAGCACTGTATGATTATTATGACAAGTTACAGCCTACAAAGCATGTCACATACAATACCTTATTTAAGATGCCTGTATTCAACTGACTGCTGCTAAAAACAAAAATGAACTAAATTACTGGTACTAGAGTTACCAGCAAGGTGTCAGTCCCTGGATGGCACCAATGGTTAAGCACTCAGCTGCTAATCCAGAGACTGAATGTTTGAGTTCATCAGAGTTACCTTGTAAGAAAGGCCTGGAGTTCTACTTAGGAAACCTAACCACTGGAAACATTATAGAGCACAGTTGTTCTCTGCAACACATGGGTTCACCGTGACTCCATAGCAACTGGCAGTTTTTGAGGACTTACAGGCAAGCTGGAGAATATTTGCCCTCCAGGCACTTAACATGTCCTTAATTGACATGTTGCTTTCATTCAGGTATTTTAAGAAGAAACTCAACTTCACTGCTTCCTCACTGTTTTGAAGTAAGGTACACAGAGTTAGTCCGAAATTCAATGTCACCTTAAACTTGATCTAACCCCAAATCCCAGTCTATTCCCTATATCCCCTTTGCAGTGGCCTCCTACGTGGCTTCTCAATGCACTCTACACCTCGTTGTCCTGCACTTTCATTTACAGCACTCATTTTCTCTTCCTCCAATGTCAGAATGGTTCCAACTCCCCATCACCTACTTACAATGTCTAAATGGAGTTGCCCAAAGTCATGTAGCTGAAAAATGCTACAGCTGGACATAAAGTAAGTCTCTGGAGATGTAGGATCCAAAGCTCATGCTGCTTCTCCTCCTTTGTTTTGGAATTACACATATATAATGAAAGCTTCCCTGAGAGATCTGTGTCTCTCATAGTCAGCACTCATTGCCTGAGGAATGAGTGGCTCAGCCAAATGTGAGTCCAAGGATCCTTTCAGCAGATTTGTATTTCATTTCTTTTTTGGGGTGTGAGTGGACAGAAGTTGTTGTGTTAGAAGTTAAATCAGTTCTAACTACCAATCAAATTCATGGCTCTTTGAGCCCAGCCACTTAAACTCGTAGGTCAAGGCTGTCAGATCCTTGTATGCCACCTAGTTGATTAACTGTCCCTTTCATAGTATTTGTATTCCCTCATGTTTGAAAAATGTAAAGGTATCCTTCTCCCTGACTCTGCTTGGATTGGACAAGCTTCCTAATCTTCGAGGTCAAAAGATGTATCAGACTAGTTACCTGCATAGCACTGCACACAGCAACTACATCTTCATGCAGCTATTAGGAGGTCTTCAATTATCGATTCATTTTTATTTAATTGTACTCTCATAAGCTTACTACTGGCAAGTATGCTCTAATGTACTTCAAGCACTGATTCCAGTAACCCTCATACTGTTGTCTGTAAGTGGTGTGACAAATAATGATGCCTTTTCTTTTTTAGTTTGACTTGGTGAGTGCAGAATAATGTAATGTAATATCTTTTTTTTTATTTCTGTCTCAGAATTTCCCTGTGCCATAGCATTTATGTGTAAACTTAATATAGATGAAGAATGAGACTTTATACAGAATTCCACATTCAAAAGAGCCACAAGTGAATTTGGTGAGACCAAAGTAGGCACTGTGGGCACTGTGGGCACTGTGGGCCATCCCAACTTTCTTCTGTCTGTTTCCAGAGTCACCTTTATCAAGTGCACTATTGCTGATGTCAGACGGATCTTGGCTGAAAGCGAAGAATACCAGAAAGATGTTTGCATTTGTCCTATTGACCACACAAAGGCATTTGATTGTGGAGACTATAACAAATTATGGCTAACATTATAAAGAACGAGAATTCAAGAACACTCAATTGTACTCATAAGGAACCTGTACATAGACCAGAAGGCAGTCATTCAAAGAGAACAACGGGATATCACATGGTTTAAAATTAGGAAAGGCATGTGTCAGGGTAGTATCCTTTCCCAAAACTTCAGTTATTCTGTCTTTTCAGTAAATACTATGAGAAGCTGGGCTATATGAAGAAAAAGGGTATTACAATTGCAGGAAGACTCTTTTAATAACCTGTGATATGCAGATGACACAACCTTGCTCGCTAAAGGTGAAGAAGTTGAAGCACTACTGATGAAGATCAAAGACTACAATCTTCAGAATGGATTACACCCCAACATAAAGAAAAACAAAAACCTACCAGAATAATAATCAAAGAAAATATTGAAGTTGTTAATGATTCATTTTATTTGGATCCACAGTCAATGCCCATGGAAGCAGCATTCAAGGGACAAAATGACACATTGCACTGAACAAATCTGCTACAAGAGAGCTCTTCAAAATATTGAAAAGCAAAGATGACACTTTGAGGAGTAGGGTTCATCTTACCCAAGCCATGGTATTTTCAGTTGTCTAATATCACATGCATGAGAAAGCTATACAGTATATGAGAAAGACCAAAGAAAACTTGATGTATTTGAATTATGGTGTTTGTAAAGAATATTGAATATGCAGTGGACTTCCAGAAGAACAAAAAAATTTGTCTTAGAAGAAGTATCGCCAAAATGTTCCTCTTAGAAGCAAAGAAGGTGAGAATTTATCTTCTGTACTTTGAACATGTATCAGAAAGAACATGTTCCTAGAAAGGAATATCATGCTTACTAGACAGTCAGAGAAAGAGAAAACCCCCAATGAAATGGATTGACACAGTTGCTACAATAGTCGGTTCTAGACAGCAATGATTATAAGAATTGTGCAGGATCAGGCAGTGTTTTCCTTGTGTTGTACACAGGGTCACTATGAGTTGGAAGTGACTCAGTGGCACCAAACAGCAACAACTGCAGCTTGTGTAAATTTCTCAGCCTCAGGACCCTTTACACTCTTAAAAATCATTGAGAACTCTAAAGATATTTTGATATGCGATGCACAAACCACAAGATCCAAACTTGCTACTGACAGTCAGTTCTGACTCCTAGCAACACTATAAGATAAAGGGGAATTTCCCCACAGGGTTTCCAAGGAGTAGCCTGGTGGATTCAAACTGCCGGACTTTGAGTTAACAGCTGAGCTCTTAACTACTGCATCTCCAGGGCTCCTTGTGATGTATAGTTAGTTACTAACACTTACGGTAGTAGAAATCAAAACAGATTTTGAAATATTTATTCAATGTATTAAAAAAGAAAAAAAATGTTAATATAAAATTTTCTGAAATAAGCATATTTCAGTGAGGACAGTAGCATTACTTACATTTTTATTACTCTCTTTAATGTTAGCTTCTAGCAAGCTGCCATCTGAGGTACACCAAATTATCCCCACTCATCCAGAACAGATGATGGCTGAGAACAAAAACGTGAGGAAAAAGGAGCCCAGGAGACAGAAGGACCTAGGTGAATGGGTGACTGTATCAACACATGACCAGAAGAACCAGATGGCACCTGGCCACCACCCAAGACAGCCGTGACGGGGCACACAATGTTGAGTACCAGTGGCAACACAAGAAAAAGAGGAGTGTACCTCAAGGACTTTACCAAAAGACCACAGTTGATGGTCTGATGGCCGGAGGAATCACCTGGGAGCATGGCCCCTAGATGTGCTTCTGCCCCTCACCAGAAAACACTACTGAGGTCAACTCTGCAGACAAAAATGGACTGGACTTGGGGCCACAACATGACCTATGGTGTGTGTACTTATATTTCCATCCCTTGATAGGATGCTGTCCTACTGTTCCCTGTCTAGATGGGAGAGGAGAGAGGGGAGAGGAGAGGACAGGAGATTAAGAGGATATGACAAGTATAGAATGAAAAGAAGGAATGTGCTGTCACTGGGCAAGGAGAGCAGAAGCAGCTGCAGAGAGGTGGGCATGCAAACTTAATTTGGATTTTATACTTCCACTTAATCACATGCATACAAAAAAATCTCTTTAATGTCAGCTTCAAGAGAAGACTGTTAAATTCTCATATTTGCTTCTGCATTCATTCTTCCGTGGTCTATTTTGGCTGAAGTAAATCAAGACAAACTGGCTTCACACACATATGTAACTGGAAAACAATATCATAATGGACTTTGTGGATATTCCTCTTTCGTTATTTCTTGAAGGTTAGATGCAGCTACCCTTCAAGAAATAACGAAAGAGGAATATGCTGTTATATTAAAATCCACTGTTCAGTCTTGTACTCTGCCATGATCTATTACCATGCATGACTTTTGCAACATCAAACATTAGTTAACTGTATTAAGCAGACCTTCCAATTATTGACACATTTTAATATTCAGTACAAAAAGACATATTTGTTAATATCACCAATGATTTCGTCAGAAAAGTCATCAAACACCAGGAAGTTGTCAACCTCACATTTGTGGATACAAGATTTCCAAAATTCTAGTTTTCACTTGAAAGATTCAATTTTATAGTCAAAACAAGTACTCAGTTATTTGTCTTGAAGTGACAGGCTCACCTTTTTCATTTTGAGAAAATATCTGTCAAATACTCATAGTCCAAATAACCATAGTTTGTCTGTTTATTGTTCTTTTAAGTAAACTGGTTTCTATGGAAACAAAACAAACAGACAAACAGATGATTCAGCTCATAAGTAACCTGCACAATTGCTTTTCTCTTAAGATAATCAGTCTCCTTGAATAGGGTGCAAAAGTACTTTCACAAATGTCCCATTTCCTCAGATAGACTATTAAAAGGCCATGTACTCAAGCAACAAGACTTAAGACAGTGAAGAGTTTTAAAACTTCATAAAAGGAATCCCTGAGTGCAAATGGTTAAATGTTCAACTACTAGCCATAAGGTTGGCAGTCTGAACTGTGTAAGGGCTTTTGAAAACTAAAGTGATTTGGTAAATCTGACCACCATCTGCTACTCTGGAGAAAGATGTGACAAGTCTTCTTTCATAAAGATTTTCAGCCTTAAAATTCTATTGGACAATTCTACTTTGTCACTGTAAGTTCACAGCAGTGAGTTTGGTGTATCTAAAAGTTGTGATTCAAACTTGGGTTCAACTTTGTTTTATAACTTCTGCCTTTGCCTCAGCACCAGTTAACTTTTGTCCAAGACTTAATCATACAGCTGAGGAAGTGCTTTTCTCTGCAGCTAGGCTACCTAATGCTGGTATCATGGCTGGTGACAGCAGGGGAGCAGAGGAGCTACTGAAACCCATTGCATAAGATGTTCTCTAAAGAACTTTGCCTTAAGCAGTTCAAATATCTATGGAAATCATTGTCTTTGTAACCAAGTAAAGAAACTTATCAGCATATTCCTGGAGAAATCATACAGTAACCAACATACTAAATCCTCAGCTAGTCTTTAGGCCAATCACAGAAATTTCTCTGTGTTCAGATATCCCACCCTCTGCTCTCTTATCTCACCAAATACCAAGTTCCAAGGAGTTTGAGAGCCAATAACTCATCTACAGTTTAAAAGAAAACTATAATCCACCAATCTTGAATGCCCACATAACTCTGATAATCCAATCCCAAACAAGACTGTACTTCTGGTAACCCCACCTCATGCTGACCTAAATTTGTAACTTCCAATTAAAATAATGTACCTAAATTTCTTTGTTCTCATTTTATAAAAATGTTCTTGCACCTTCACCCTCTTGGAACTGACTTTCATTTTGTGAGAGCCAGTGTTTTTTCTCACATCAAGTTCTTTTCTCTCAATCAATTTCTTGATTTTATTTTAAACAGAGTATGCATTGCAACTCTATAACAGAACCAATCCACAGGTGCCCTGGAAAACAGATCTGGTGATATACCTCTGAATGGTCATGGCCTTGAAAATCTTACGGAGCAGTTCAGGTCCACACACATGGGATCATCATGAGTTGAAACTGACTTGATGGCAAATAACAATGACAAAAACTTGGCTTCATAAAGAATATTAATAAATGAAACTGAATCTTTTTTATCCTTTGAGTATTTGGCAGTGAGGAACCCCTGGTGGGACAGTGGTTAAGAGCTACAGCTGCTAAGCAAAAGTTCTGCAGTTCCAATCCACCAGGCACTCCTTGGAAATCATATGGAGCAGTCCTGCTCTGTGCCTTAGGGTTGCTGTGAATTGGAACCAGTTTGACAGTAACGGGTTTGGTTTTTTCATTTATGCAGCAGTGACATATTTCATGCATAGTAAGATACTAGGGAAGAATCCAGTAAGAAGTACTGGTACAACTGGATGTCATAACATTGATTTAAGGTACCAATACCTTTACCCCCAGTTGTAAATGTCAACATAGTGAAGAAGTCAGAGAAAATATTGGTATTATTATGACAAAAGTTTTGATATTGCAGGTCTTAGGGATCCCTGGGATTCCCTGGACTACACACTGAGAGCTGTCTCTTTTTGGCATTATGATTCAGGATGTGGCATTAGATAACAGAGTGTTTAGCAAAGTTTGTGATGCAAGCAGTTCATGTGTTCAACTACTAGCTAAAAGATTGGAAGCTCCTCAGAAGATCTGCTGATGTACTTCTGAAAAACTAGTCACTTAAAACTCTATGGAACATAGTTATACTGTGACAAACACAGGGTTATCATGAGTGAGAGCTGACTTGATAGCAACTGACTTAATTTTTGGTAAAGGATATGAGGAGAATAAGACATACAGTATTTTTATAGCTAGGTTCCCATCAAGGCCATGTGCAAAGAGAACAAAGCAAGTGCTTGCCCAGGACTGTGCCTTCTCAATGAGTTCGAATTGAGTTGATGGTGATGGGTTTGGTTGTGGCTTATGCCATCCCACACTCACCCCCTCCACTTCCTGAAACTGCCAATCTGGTGTTCTACCAAGGGCCAGTTTTGTTACCTCTTTATACAGAATGCCATCAGCCTTGTTAACAGCATTTTACACAGAAAGGGCACAGTGGAACTGGAAAATGATTCAAAGTTTCACATTTTAACTTCACAGTGTGGGCTGATGGAGAACTTTTATCATTTATAAATGATCATGCATATTTTATTCTTTGAAGAACAGGTGATACTGATTCTCAAGAAGTGTCTTTAGCTATCAGATTACTTTAAAAAGTATCTAGTTAGAGAAAAAGAATATTTGTAGAGAGCTTAACTGTAATTTCTAAATGGATAAAATGCAATTCTTTTCAGAGAGACAAAAATAATCTGTGTACTTCCAAATGGTATTGCTTTTCTTTAAAACTAGACAGGTTATGCCTCTTTGTTGGTAAACAGGACCAAATCTGGGACTTACCTCAATTTGCAATTGTTTCTGTTGATTTGTTTTCAATAGCTATCCTGACAGGAAAATTCTCAGTTCAATTGGCTCTAATATATATTTGAATTTTAATTTCAGAAAGACAGTTTCTCACAAAATTATTATCTTTAAGCCTTCAAAACACAAAATTACAAGGATTAATTCTAATATAGTGCTAAAACTCAGAGTAAAATAGCAGCTAACAATCATTTCTTCACATCCTTTCTGGGAGAAAAGTAGAGGAAGAAAAAAAGAAGAGCTCATAAACTGAAGAAAACTTTCAAGACAGGTCATGCTTCTTCCCCACCCCAAGCCAGTAGTATTTTCTTATCATGGACCCCCATCTGCTCCTCTAGACTGTGAAAGCAGGGAATTCCTAAAATGAGCTCACCAATCTATGACTGTCATTCAACACCACACCTGTTACATGGTGAATATTCAACAAAGAAGTGCCCAATGGTCCAAAATGATCAGGTGATATAAGATCATGAAAATTATCATTATGTGTTACCACAATGTATTATTGAACTAGCATGCTCTAACAGAGAATACACCTTCACACATTCACACAAAGTCAAAACTATGTTTTTTAGTTTGGGTTAAGTACATAACAAATCTTTACCACCTGCCTGTTATTTTGCTGTACTGTGCTTGTTTTCGTATTGCTGTGATGGTGAAACTATGCCAGCAGTATTTCAAATACCAGCAGGGTCACCCATGGTGGACAGGTTTTAGCAGAGCTTTCAGACTAAGACAGACTAGTAAAAAAATACCTGGTAATCTACTTCTGAAACTTAGCCAGTCAAAATCCTGAACACAATAAAAGTATTGTCTGGTATAGTGTTGGAAGATGAGCCCCTAGGTTGGCCCTTAAAATACACAGTGGCCACAAAAGTGGACTCAAGCAATCCAACAATCTTGAAGACACTATAGAACCAGGCCAGCACTTTGTCATCGGTTCAGCATGAGTCAAAGCCAACATGACACCAACTAACTTCAAGAAAAACTGAAACCAAACCTGCTGTTGTAAAGCCAATTCTGACTTATAGCCACCCTACAGGGCAGGGTAGAACTGCCCTGTAGAGTTTCCAAGGAATGCCTGGTGTATCTGAACTCTTGATCTTTTGATTAGCAGCTGTAGTGCTTAATCACTGTTTTCCACAGAATAAATTTGTGACAGTGTTCATTGGATTTTTTTTACTGGAATTGCCTATCTTTAAAATCTGGCTTGTGGTTTAACAACCACTCCCTTTTAAGACCTCATTCTTAGATGGGTAGTATGAGAGGCTGGTACTGTTTATACCTAGAAAGCTATAGGTAAGAGAAGACAGACTGACAGAAGGAAAGCACTGCTGGTGTGATCTACCTTCCTCAGCGACAGCCACTTTGTTTGTACACCAGCATCATTGTCATCATTGACTTACAGGCACATACAATTCTAGCCAGACGTCTTGGTCTTCTAGTGGTACTTATAACAGAAACATCACAAACGGGTGACTTCAACAAAGAGAAATTTATATTCTCAGCAGTCTAGTAGGCTAGAAGTCCAAATTCAGGCTGTCAGCTCCAGGAGACATCTTTTTCTTTCTGTTGCCTTTGGAGGAAGGTCCTTTTGATCAGTCTTCCCCTGGACTAGGAGCTTCTCAGTACAGGAATCTCAACTCTCTGCATGCTTCCCTTTCATCTCTTGTAAGATAAATGGTGTCAGAGGCCACATCCTAGAGAAATTACCTTTACATTGGCTCAAGATACAAACTGAGAAAAGATATTTCATCACATCCTAACCCTCTTTAATCACAGGCAGAGATTATGATTTATAACACATAGGAAAATCACAAAATGGAGGACAACTACACCCTACAGGAATTGTGTAGATACATATTTTGGGGGGACACAGTTTAATCTATGACATTAGAACTCTCAGTGTGACAATAACAATTCCAATTTTGATAGTAACAAAAAACCACTGAGGCTAATGTCAGCAGGGGCCATAATTTCCAACATGTGATGAGGATACTAAACTCTTTAATAAACTGTGAGTAATGGATAATCTCTTGAACTTTTTCAAAGGTACAACAATTAAAGATGTCAGTGTTCATATTTATGTCTAATAAATTTCCAAATGAAAAAAGTACAAAATTTCAGCATATTTTTATAATATTAATTATAACTATCATCACCGCCATAATGACTACATTTTATTGAGCTACCTGATTAGCATCATGCCAAGAACCTTATATAAGGGAAAGTGAATTTGAATATAAACATTTCTAACATGAGCTCTGAGACTGTCTCTACGTAGTTTTGTTGATTCAGTCTTATTTCAGACCCGTATCTTATACTTTCCTCCTCTTTTATGAATTTGAATTCACAACACAACACCTAACAACTGAAAGAGGGTTAGTTTCAAAGGAATTTGTCTGTGGTGTAAATAAAATACTGCTGATAAAAAAGTGTACAATTGATGGGGCAGAGTCAAAGTGGAAGAATAAACACACGTCTCCCTAAATCCCTCTGGAAATCAAGGCCCAAACTGATAATTAAATAGAGCCTTCTGGATACCTAGTGAGCTGTAGGACATGGCATAGGGCTGTCTATTTGGTCTACATACCACTGAGAGGGAAGCTTCTTTTTCACCAACCCCCAACCTTGGTGAGTTCTGGCTCTCATGGACTGAAGGTAAATTGCCATTTTGACTTTTCTTTTCTCTGTCTTGGCTGGTGGAAGGTACTGAGGTGACTGGCAGAAAGGGTCAGACACACTGCTGATGAGACTGGTGAGCAGAGTCACCATATTTTTTTGAGAGCCTTGCCTCAGCAACTCTGACCTCTCTCTCAGAATCTCCAGATCTTTGCCACTGAATAGCCTTTTCTGAGGTGGGTGGGGGAGCTTGTCTGGGACACCATTTTGATTCACTGGGAAGTGGAGTTTCCTACATGGAGGCCTCAGCTGGACCTAATTCCCAGGCTGGGAGGCAATGCTTTCACAGAGAATACTTTTCTGGCAGTAAAGCGATCTTCAATGGAGTGGTGCATACTTTGCCAGCTGGGAAGAGGGGCTTGCACACCTAAAGCCAAAGCCAAGTGCCGTCGAGTCGGATAATTTTGGAAGTTGTCAGATACTTTTTAACTTACAATATAGAAATAACTTCTATGCATCTGGATAGCTTCTGTTCAGCTTTTACTGTCTCACATTAAAGAGTCAGCTGACAGCTCCCCAGTGACTCTGTAAGTGGGGCTATGTCTTAGCCAATCAGAAGGTGGAGCCTGCTATCCCAGAGATTCCAGTGAGCCAAGTCAATGGAGTACACTGAGGTGTCTGGTGATCAACTTCCTTTTCAGACTGAGCTTTAACGCCATTAAAGTAAGAGTGGAGAAAGAAAACAACCTCCAGATACTAAAAAGGCAACAAACTTTGGACCAAAACATTAGGAAGACTTCACCTGTGGGTTCAGAAAGTCCACAAAACAAAGATCCAAAGAACTTCACAGACAAAGAAGTCTTTCTGAAACTATCAGAGGGCAAGTACGAAAGAATTATATATAGAGCCCTCCTAGATATTGTACAAAATGCAGCAGAGCAAAATGAAAAATTAAGTAAGCTGTTCAATCTGACGGAATACCAGTACTCTGAAATCCAACTGAACAATAACAAAATGAAAGAGACACAAAATTCAGTTCAAAGCCAAGAAAACAGAGTTCAACCAAAGCAAAACAGACTTTCTGACTTGGAAGACAGAGCTACTGACTCCAGCATATACAAGGAGAAATCAGAGAAAAGAACCAAGAATAATGAAGAAGCATTAAGAAGCATGTGGGACTCTTTAAGAGGGACAATCTACAATTAATTGGAGTTCCTCAACACAGTGGGACACCCAAGAACAGAGAGAGTATTGTGGCTGACCTGCTGACAAAAAATTTTCCAGAAATTATGAAAGAAGAGAATATAGATATCCAAGTTGCATATCAAACACCACTCAATATAGATCCCAAAAGAAGACTCCTAGACATATAATCAAGCGTAACAAAAGGAAACACAAGCACAAAACTCTTAAAGGCAGCAAGAATCAAAGCAATGCTCACATTCAAAGGGAAACTCTGTAGGTTTTTGTCTTATTGCTCAGCAGAAATGACGCTGGCATGGAGTCAATGGGATGACATATCCAAAGCCTTGAAGAACTTCCAACCAAAAATTATATATCCTGAAAAACTATCTTTCAAATATGAAAGTGAAATCAAGACATTCACAGATCAACAGAAACTTGGAGACTTTGTAAAAACCAAACCAAAGCTACAAGAAATACTGAAAGAAGTTCTTATCTTAGAAGAAAAAACTCACTAATTTTGTACTTTAGTATGAAATACAGGACACATCATCCAGAAACCTACTCAGCTAGGGAAGCCTCCAAACTGAATCAAAGCTGTAATACTAAAAGAAGTGATCCAGTGATCATATCATGAAAACTATGATGTCATCACATTAAAAAGAGGGATGTACTACAGTCATTATAGTCCTTCGAAATGGAAAGGATATTAATAAGAGTAGTAGTAGTTAAAACTGGGTTTAAAAACAGACTATTAAGGGAGATCACAGGGACAGCCTCAAAGCACAATAAAGATACAACATATCAAATCAAGAAATGTAACACAGGAGTCTCAACAACCACAAACCCCACAAAGCCAACCTGAAAAAGGTGAAAAATGAATTCACAAAGAAGAAAGTCCCAGAACAGATTAACAAGAACAGAGAAAATGTCAACACAAAAATAAAAAATAAAAATATAACAACAGCACTAAACACATACCTATCAATAATTACACTGAATGTGAATGGACTGAACGTTCCAGTTAGGAGACATCAAGTGACATTGTGGATCAAAAGACATGACCCGTCCATATGTTGCTTACAAGAAATACATCTCAGACTAAAAGATAGGAACAAGTTAAAAGAATTGAAGAACATATATCAAGGCAACAATACACAAAGTAAAGCAGGTGTGGCAATACTAACCTTAGAGAAAATAGATTTTAATGTAAAATCCACCATCATGGACAAGGATGGGCACTATTTATTACTGAGAGTTTCAATATACAAGCAGGACTTAACAATATTAAATATTTATGCACACAATACTAGAGCATCTAAATACATGAAGGAAACAATGACTACACCAAAAATGAGATAGATCACTCTAAAATAATAGTGGGAGATTTCAATATTCCACTCTCAATATTGGACAGATTGTCTAGAGAAAAGCTCAGCAAAGACACAGAAGATCTTATTGCCAAAATTAACCAACTAGACCTCATTGACATATACAGAACTTTCTATCTGTCAGCAGATCTACACCTTCTTCTCCAGTGCACATGGATAAATTTTCCAGAATGGAAATGCATTAGAACATAAAAAGCAAATCTCAACAAAATCCATGCCATTGAATTACTGCAAAGCATCTTCTCAGACCACAAAGCCATAAAAGTCAAAATCAATATCAGAAAAAACATAGATAGAAAACAGAGCTCATGGAAACTGAATAATATCTTGCTCAAAAAGCTATGAGTTATAGAAGAAATCAAAGATGAAATAAAGAAATTTATGAATTCCAGCGAGAACAAAAACACTTCCTACCAGAACCTATGGGATGCAGCCAAAGCAGTGCTCAGAAGTCAGTTTATCTCCATGAATTCACACATCTGGAAGGAAGAAAGAAAGAAAATCAAAGAACTGACCCTACGGCTTCAACAAGTAGAGAAAGAGCAACAGAGGAATCCCTCAGGCACCAGAAGAAAATGGATCAGAAAGATTAGAGCAGAACTAAACAAATTAGAGAACAGAAGAACAATTAAAAAAACTGAAAAGACCAAAAACTGATTGTTTGAAAAAATCAAAAAAAATGACAAACCATTGTCTAAGCTTACTAAAGAAAAACCGGAAGGAAATAACCCAAATAAGAAATGAGACAGGAATTGTCACAACAGATCCATCAGAAATTCAAAATATCACAACAGAATACTACAAAAGACTGTACTCTAACAAATTTAAAAATGTAGAGGAAACGGACAACTCTTAGATTCCTATCACCTTACAAAATTATCACAAGTTGAAGAAGAACAAGTTAATAAACCCAACACAAAGGAAGAGACTAAAAAAGTCATCCAAAAACTACTAATGAAAAAAAGTCCAGCCCAGATGGCTTCACTGTAGAATTCTACCAAGCTTTTAGAGAAGAGTTATCTCCAATACTACTGATACTAGTTTACAGCATAGAAAGTGATGGAATATTCCCAAATTCATTCTATGCAACCAGCATAACCTTGATACCAAGACCAGGAAAAGACTCAACCAAAAAAGAAGAACTACAGACCAATATCACTCACGAATCTAGATGCAAAAATCTTAAACAAAATTCTTGCCAATACAGTAAACCATCATATCAAGAAACTAATTCATTATGACCAAGTTGGATTCATACTCGGGATGCAAGGCTGGTTCCATACTAGAAAAACAATTAATGTGATCAACCACATAAATAATGCAAAAGACAAGAATCACCTGGTTTTGTCTATTGAACCAAAAAAGGCATTTGATAAAGTCCGATACCCATTCATGCTAAAAACTCTCAGCAAAGAAGAATAGATGGCCAACTCCACAATGCAATAGGGCTATTTATACAAAGCCAACTGCCTACATCATCCTGAATGGAGAGAGACTAAAACAATTCTGCTTGAGGACAGGAACTAGACAAGGATGCCCACTCTCACCTCTCCTATTCAACACTTACTAGGAGTTCTAGCCAGAGTAATTAGATAAGACCAAGAAATAAAGGGCCTCTGCACTGGCAAAGAAGTCAAAATCTCCCTATTTGTAGATGATATGATTGTATAAGTAGAGAATCCTAAAGAATTCATAAGTAAACTATTCAGATTGATGTAAGAGTTCAGCAAAGCGTCAGGATACAGGATAAACATAGGTAAATTAGAAGGATTTATTTATACCAACAATGATATTGCTGAAGAACAAATCACCAGATCAATACCATTTACTATAGCCCCCAAGAAGTTAAAATACCTAGGAATAAATCTAGCCAGAGAAATAACAGATCTTAACAAAGAGAACCACACCACCTTACTACAAGAAACTGAGAGAGACTTACATAAATGGAGAAACCTACCCTGCCCATGGACAGGAAGACTTAGCATTGCGAAAATATCTATTTTATTGAAAGCAATTTACTTATATAATGCAATCCCAATACACGTTCCGATGACATTTTTTTAATAAGATGGTGAAACAAATCACCAACTTTGGAAAACGAAGAAGCCCTGGATAAGCAAAACACTTCTGAAGAAGAAGAACAAACTGGGAGGCCTTTAACTACCCAACCTTAGGACCTATTACACTGCCACAATGTATTACACTACCACAGCCTGGTCCTACTACAAAAAGAGACAGATAGATCAATGGAACAGAGTTGACACCCCAGAGATGACACCATCTTCCTACGAACAGTTGATGTTCGACAAAGGCCCTAAGACATTAAACTGGGTTAATAACAATCTCTTCAACAAACAGTGCTGGCAAATTGGATATCCATCTGCAATAAATTGAAACAAGACCCATATCTCACACCTTATGTAAAAATCAACTCAAAATAGATAAAAGACCTGAACATCAAATCTCAAATGATAAAGCTCATCCAAGAAAAATTAGGATCAACAATGCAAGTTTTAATACATAATGTAGACAGACTTCTGAATCTGACAAGCCACAATCAACAGAACAGAAAATACATAAATGAGAACTACTAAGAATCAAACATTTTTGCTCATTCAAAGACTTTGTCAATACAATTAAAAGACCACCTACAGAATGGGGAAAATATTTGGCAACTATATGTCAGACCGATGCCTGATCTCCATACTCTATAAGGTACTAGAAAACATTAATAAGAGAAAGATAAATCATCTAATTAAGCAATGGGCAAAGATGATGGACAGACACTTCTCTAAAGAGGAGATCCAGACAGCCAAAAAACACATGCAGACATGCTCATGATCTTTAGCTATTAAAGAAATTCAAATCAAAACGACAATGAGATACCATCTCACCCCAACAAGGTTGGCCATGATTAAAAAAACACAAAACAACAAATGCTGGAGAGGCTGTGGAGAAATGGGAATTCTCCTACAGTGTTGGTGGGATTGCAAAATGGTGCAACCTCTTTGGAAAGCAATCTGGTGCTCCCTTAAAAAGATGGAAATAGATACACCATTTGACCTAGTAATTCCACTGCTTGGAACGTATCCTGCAGAATCAAGGCCATTCACACCAACTGACACATGCACATGAATGTTTATTGCAGCACAGTTCGCAACAGAAAAAAGATGGAACCAACCCAGATGGCCAACAACAGAGAAATGGATAGGTAAACTATGGTGTACATACTCAATGGAACACTATGCAACGATAAAGAACAATGATGATTTTAGGAAACATTTTATAATCTGGTTTCCAATGGGAGGACATTATCTTGAGTGAAAGTAGTCGGCGACAAAAGGACAAATATTGTATGAGACCCCCACAATAAGAACTTAAAAACAGACTCATGCATGCAAGAAAAGACTCTCTGATGACTGCAAAGGTGGGAAGGGAGGGAGGGAGAGGTTGGGGTATAGACTAGATAATTGATAGAAGTTTGGATAGGTGAAATCTTAAAAAGAAGATTAATTTTAATTGGACTTCAACATAACATGATTATTCCTCCCATCTTAACCCAATATTGCAAGGATGGAGTTGCTGGGCTGGGGGGCCAGGTACCATACTCTCAGTGGAAATCCAGGTCATCTTGCACAACTATCACTTCGCTAAGAAAGTCTTCTGCACCCCAAATTGGTGAGTGGTGTCTGGGGTCTTAAAAGCTGCTAAGCTGCCATCTGAAGTACACCGAATCATCCCAACTCAGCAGGAATGGATAATCTCCAAGGACCAAAACAACACATTGCAAAGAGAACCCAGAAGACAGAGAGACCCACATGAGTGGGTGACTACATTGACATGTGACCAGAGGAACCAAACGGGGCCTGGCCACCACCAGTGATAGCTGTGATTGGGCTTATAAAGTTGAGCCTCACCGGCAACACAAAAATAAAAAGGGGTGCTCCCTGACATTTCCAATAAAAGATCACAACTGATGGTAGAGGGGCCTCAGGGTTCTCCTGAGAGCATGGCCCCTGGCCCTAATGCTGCCCCTGTCCATTAATTATAATGGAGGTCAACTCTTTAGGCAGAATATGGACACAGAGCGACCATATCATGTGTGCACTTTATAGTTCTATGCATCTATAGGATGTGATACAGCTGACCTCTTACTGGATGTTGGGGACAGGGTGGAAAGGAGGGGATAGAAGACTGTTACAAAGACACGACACACACAGAACAGAGAAGAGGAGTGTGCTGTCACCGAGCAGGGAGAGCTGTGGGAGCCACTCACTGGAGGGTATGCAAATTTATATGGGACTGTATATTCTCACTCCATCATAATAAAAAATATATTAAAATAAAAAAAGTGTATGTCTGCAAAATATGGCAGAATGTATGTGAACAACAACATGAAAAAATGTAGACATCAGGTTTATGAAATTGTTTAGATTCTGTGAACAGAGAAAAAGTTGGAATGTGTTAAATCATAGATTTTAGAGGAAGTTTTTGGTTTCATGGTAATATTATGCAGATGAGCTTCTAAGATTGAGTTCACTGGCTAGTTAGAAGCAGTTGTGTACACATGTGTCCTCATAAGTACAGGAGGGTAGAGGAGAAGCACAAAGCTAAAAGTGTTTCCTTGGAAACAATGGCATTTGATCAGTAAAGTACAAGTCCCTTGACACATCACACATTTTCCAAGTACTTCTATGTGTCTAGAAATCTCTTCCAACAATTGCACTCAGTTTAAACATATAGACATGGGGAAGAATTCAATTTTGAGATATCTTGTTCAGAAAGTTCTACTGCTGATTAAACATTCATTTGACAAATATTTGGCAAGTGCTCACTTTACACCAGCCTCTATGGGAACTGAATGGTGTGCAGAGAAGACTGTGGTCTCTCTTTGCTGATAGCTCATCATGCTATCGTTGTCTAAGAAAATCTCTATAATTTGTATCCCTGGCATGATTTGTTTTATATTCATTTACAATTGTGATTCAGTGAGCGGATCTATTTCTTTCAGAATTAGTGATATTCATGAATTCTACAAACATACACAGAATATCAGTGACACGTGTTTTATGATGCAGGATAAAATCATGGAATGGGATGCTGTTCTAGCCCTGCCTGTTACTTGGATCAAGAAGAACCTTGCATGTCTCCCTGCAATGAACCTTTTGAGTCATGCTAGGAGAGTAATAGCATTCTTCCCACACAGAAAGTGAGATAGGTAATATTAGAAAAACAGAACAAACTCAAAACTCAATTCCAAAAAAATGTATTTTTAGCTTATATGTAACAGAACAATCAGCCCAGGAGTTCTATGATTTAGGCCACATAAAAAATAATGTAGTCTGAGTGTTGCTGTTAGTTGCCACTGAGTCCATTCAAACTCATGAGGACCTTACATATAACAAAAGAAAATGTTGTACAGTCCTGTGTGATCTTCTTTGTCACTGGTACATTTGAGTCCATTAGTGTGGGTATGTGTCAATTACAGGAGAGCTTTTAATTTGACTCCATACACTACATGCATATATAAACATATATACAATGTATGGCCATGAGTTGGATCTGACTTGATGGCACTTGGCTTGGCTGGCAATTAAGCCCACAAATTTAATTGTTCCAAGTGCTATATACCTCTTTGTTTAATATCACTACGGTCACCTTTGAAGTACTCCCCTTGGGAAGCTATTCACTGATGTCAGTGCCTAGTCCACCCTCCAAAGCAATTCTGGAACTTTTTCTGGAAAGGCCATTGCACATAGTGGCAAGGTGGTAAGTTGGCAAACTTAATTGTTTGTTTGTCTGTGAGGGAGTTTTTAGCCAGTAAGCAAATGACCATATTGGAATGCTCATCTACTCAGCTGACCTGGCTCCTAATGACTTTTTCCTTTACTTGAAGATAAAGAAAATATTGAAAGGAAGACGTTTTGATGACATTTAGGACATCAAGGGTAATATGACAACAGCGCTGATGGCCATTTCAGAAAAAGAGTTCCAAAATTGCTTTGAAGGGTAGACTAGGTGCTGGCATCAGTGCATAGCTTCCCAAGGGGAGTACTTCAAAAGTGACCATAGTGATATTCAGCAATGTGGTATGCAGCACTTCGTATAGGATAAGTTCACAAACTTAACTGGCAGTCCTCATACATGTCACTGGTTTTGCTCCTCTAGAGAACTGAAACTAAGACAAAAGGAAATGAAGGTTATGAAATGTTTGGGAGAAAAGTTCTGAGACTCAAAGAAAGTGAATGACAATAGAAGATCACAGCCAGGTGTCATGTTTAGTTTGGAGTCACACACCTAATGAAGGACATTGACAAACTGAAACCCAAGTATCTTTTAATTCTGACGAAACAACAGACATTCAATGGCCTTACACTGGCACAAGTTCTTCTTCAAGGTATCTCTTATTCTGAGACTCAGTGGGCATGTAAATTTATACAGGAATGTACATTTTCACTCAGCCATATTAAATAAAAAAAAGAGGAAAAAATAATAAAAAAAGCAATTTATGAAAATGGATATTTAGTAGGAAATGTGTAGTTTGTCAGCTTACTCTATGTTTTCCTTCTCTGAGCCTATTTACACACATGAGTAGGTTTGCAGAGGATCCGCTTTGGTAGCAAATCCAGAGTGATGCCTAACAGGGGTGCTCACTCATGCATGGAGCACAGCACACTGATGTCAGTCATAATTTAGAATGGCATAACTAGTGTCTGTAGGCTGATGTAGTTTTGATTAATGAGGCATTTGTTCTTTATCAAGTAACAATTTCAAAGCAGTCCATTCTAAGTGAATTATGAATGAGATTTAATACCACCATCTGACCTGTCCAGGTGTTTAGGTGGTTTGTGGTTGTTTCTTCCTCTGAGAAATTACTAAATACTTCTCTGAAGGACAGTTTAATGGCCTAACATTAATGCTGATACAGAAAAATACATGGTAAGCATAAAACATAATTTCTATACATTAGTATGGCTTTCAAATATGGCTTCCATATGCCAATTCATATAAAATTTTATGTCAAATATTGGTAATACTTTTAGTTTGTAGGTACTGAGTGCTTTAACATCAGAAATCTTCATCATGATGTTACATGGATTTTTTGATGTTAAATTATACATTAACCATTTTCACATTTGGCCACGATGGAGTAACAAGATCCACATTTGCCCTCTTTTCTTAAACAACTTGAAAACTGAGTAAAATATATGAAACAGGGGTTTACAGACACTGAAAACTAACAGCATAGGACTGTAAATCCTGAGAGAAGCGAAACAAACAAGATGACCTTTGTGATTTGCCTAGCTTACTATGTGGAAAGAGGTTCCCAGCCACAATACAAGGAGAGAGAATGGCCTAAAGGTCTCCTCTCTGAGTGGAAAACACATAGAGTTCAGAGATTGAGGCCAAGGCAGCTAGAATATTCAGGGAAAAATACTGGAGGAGACCGTATTGAGAGAGCCCATACTTAAGCTTTGCTGAGGGGTATTCCTAAGTCTTCTGTTGAATACTGAACTATGAATGCATGTCTCAACATAATAAACATCATCTAAGAAAATCCCAGTTCTCCCTGGGCAATACAAATCTTTGAGTGCTTGACTACTAACAGAAAGGTGGAAATTTAAATTCGGCAGAGATGCCTCAGAACAAGGGTCTGATGTTCTGTTTCCAAAAGGTCACAGCCAGGGAAACTCGATGGATTGTAGTCCTACTCTGACACACCTGGGGTTGTCATGAGTCAAAACCGACTTCATGGTGACTGGTTGGGTTATTTATTTTTTGTTTTTATGAAAAAGCTACACCTAATAGAATAACACTGAAAGACTAAATACTGCTTTCCTAAGATCAGGAACAAGGCCAAGATGTCTGTTTTCACCATTCTTAACATCGTGCTAGAAGTCCTAGCCAGTGTAACAATGGAAAACAAAGCAATAAGATGCACATGGACTGAAAAGAATGAAATAGAGCGATCTGTATTCACAGATGTCATTGCTGTTAACACAGAAAACAAAGAATTTACAGAGAAGATATCATGACAACTGAGAAAGTGTAAAAAGGTTAAAAACCCACCCACTGCTGTAGAGTTGATTCTGACTCACATCAACCCTATAGCAACTCTGTGGCAGAATATAAATGCTGCATAGGGTTTCTGAGGCTATGGGTATAAACCTTTATGGAAGCAGGCAGCCATATTTTATCCTGCGGAGCAGTAGGTGTGTTCACACTGTCAACCTTTTTGGTTAGTAGACAAGTGCTTAACCCCTGAATCACCAGATCTTCTTCAGCAAGGTTACAGGCTCCACTTCCCCTCATGTCTGTCGGTTTGTCATACTCTGGGGCTTATGTGTTGCCAGATTCTGGAAGCTATGCCACTAGTATTCAGATACCAGCAGGATCACCCATGGTGGACAGGTTTCATCTGAGCTTCCAGACTAAGATAGACTAGGAAGAAGAACCCAGGGGTCTACTTCTGAAAAGAATTAGCCACCAAAAGTCTTATGAATAGCAGCAGAACACTGCCTGATACAGCACTGGAAGATGAACTCCACAGGTTGTTGGAAGGCACTCAAAAGATCACCAGGGAAGAGCTGACTCCTCAAAGTGACGTTGCCTTAATGACATCAATGGAGTCAAGCTTTCAGAATCTTCATTTGCTGATGCAGCACAACTCAAAATGAGAAGATACAGTCGCAAATATTCATTAATAATCAGAATGTGGAATCATGAATCATAAATCTAGGAAAATTGGAAATCTTTGAAAATGAAATGGAATCCATAAACACTGATATCCTAAGCATTGTTGTTGTTGTTAGGTGCCATCAAGTTGGTTCCAACTTACAGAGACCCTATACACAATAGAACAAAAAATGCCCAATCCTGTGCTGTGCCCGCAATCATTTTTATGCTTAAACCCACTGTTGCAGCCACTCTGTCAATCCATCTTGTAAAGGTTTTCCTTTTTTTGCTGACTCTCTACGTTACCAAGCACAATGTCCTTCTCCAGGAATTGAACCCTCTTAACAACTTGTCCAAATTATGTAAGACTGTCTCACCACCCTTGTTTCCAAAATTTTATCTAGAGAACATACACAAAAATGAGTTATAAAAGAAAGATGTTGATAAATTGAGTTTTGTCTAGATTAAAATTCTTTATTTTTCTGAAAATATTAAGAAAGTGAAAATGCCACCTTCAACTTATGAGAAAATATTTATAAAACATTATATCTGTCCCAGAACATCTGAACCAGTAGTACTCTATTATCAAAGAACAAATATCCCTACTAAAAGTTCTGAACAAATACTTCATCAAAGAAAATTATGAATGGCCAATAAGCATATTCACAGATGCTTGATAGTATTATTTATTAGATAAATGTAAATTAAACTCACAGTGACATACCACTATATGTATCTCCTGTTTCTTTTGTTGTTAGTTGGTACTGAAGTTGATTCTAACTCACACGGACCCCACTGTGCTGAACAGAATAACCCTATAAGGATTTAAAAGGCTGTGCCCTTTCAGAAATAGATTACCAGCCTTGTCTTCTGAGATATCTCTGGGTGGATTTGAACTACCAACCTTTTAGCTAGTCACTGAGTGCTTAATGTTTGCATCACACACAAACCAAACCTGTTGCTGTTGTTTCTGACTCTCAGTGACCCTAGGAATCCTAAATATCTCCTACAATACTTAAAAAAACAGTACTCATAAGGATTTGAGGCAAGTGGACATCTCATATACTACCTGTAAGAATGAAAAATGTTCTTAAATAATTTTCTTTTTCTGTATGTCATGCACTGTGATGTTTCTAATCCATTAACTCACCGTTACTGAGTCAATTTCAACTCACTGCCACTCTCAAGAACAAAGTAGAACTGCCCCAAACAGTATCCATGGAGCACCTAAGGTGTTAGGGTTACCAATCTCTGGATTAGCAGCCATAACACTTAACCACTATGCCTCCAGGGTTTCCATGTGCACATAAAGCACACAAAAATTAATTACTAATTTTATTTATCAATATTAAAAGAATATAAAAACATTGATTTTTCTGTAATCAAAGCTTTTGTAATCATAACTAAAAGAGATCTTTCTGATTTTCTATTAATTATCATGTAAAAGGAAATCCTGGTGGCATAGTGGGTTAAGTGCTATGTCTGCTAACCAAAAGATTGGCAGCTCAAATCTGCCAGATGCTCCTTGGAAACTCTATAGGGCATTTCTACTCAGACTTCTAGGGTAGCTCCCAGGCAGTGGGACAGTGGTTTTTTATCATGAAAAAGGGGTTTCTTGTTAATGCAGATGGTTAAACACTTGGCTGCTAACAACAACAACAAAAAGGTTAGTAGTTTACTCAAGCCATCTAAGAAGACAAGACTGTAATCTAGTTTTGAAAAACCAATCACTGAAAATCCTATGAAGCACAGTTCTACTCTGACTGACATGACACCAGCTTAAGTTAGAATTGATTCAATGACAACTGGTTTGGTTATTGAGAAAAAGAAATGACATGAGATTTAACTGACTTATATCCTGGTACAAAATAGTATGGTGATACGGCAGAATAGAAAAGGGTATTTCCAGCTACAGTATCTTAACAGAACACAGTACAAGATGACAGCACCCTCGGTAGACTGTTCAGACTACAACTGGAATCAATATATGAAGTTCTGTAAGCATTTAAAGATGAATCTGATAAACGGCAGGGAAACCAAAGAACTACTGAAGTCTGGATCATCCCCATGCAAGACACCAGGGAAACAGACCAAATGTTGGCAAGGAGCCCATTGCAGCTGTGCACATCGATTAGGAGATGGTGTGGTGAATGCCAGAACAACAGCTGGGGATCCCACAGGGACACAGGGGCTGGCCCTCTCTCGACAAGGAAGACCCACGGCCCAGAGAGGTAAATAAGCTCCCATCTTCACAGCAATACACAACCTTGTCATTAAGACTTCACACAGCTGCAAGGTAATCACTGTGATGCACCATTTGCTCCTTTTCCCTTGTGGAAAGGCGGGACCCAGCTAGGAGGCCTCACACTGTAAGCCACTTTTTCTCACTATACTTTCACACACCTGCCATAATTCCTAGGCATGTCTGAACCCCCAGCCCCTGGACACAGGCCCTATTATGTTGTGCATCAATGTCGTACTATGTTATCGGCTTTTAATAACGACATGTATGTTTTATAACTCAGATTCTCTTCCTTTTTTTTTTGTCTTTATGTAGAACCAAGGTTGAACTTTTCTGGAATGTGAGTATATTCAAACTGCTGGCAAGGGAAGCCCAGCATAACTCAAACCTCATCAGTCTTCCTCAGCACACAAGCATATTTCATCAACAAAACAGCCTACATGTTTTATTTCATATGTGATCCAAACAGACCTGTCTTGGCTAGATTTTCAGATCATCCTCCTTTACTGGAATATTTAGCTCCTCCTCACACAACTTTTCTAGTTCTCCTGTGGTATCTTTCTGACAGCCTCTTCCTACTATGGTTTCAACGTAATCCATGTGAGATTATGTCTTCACTTGCCTACATGTGTGTTACTTGCAGAGGCCTCATTCCCCATGTTGTACAAATGGTTAATATGCTCAGAAGAAATGCCTGACAATCTCCTTCTGAAAAGCCAGCCACTGACAACTCTATGAACCATTCTACACTGACACATACAGGGTCATCATGAGTCACAATTAACTTGAATATAACTGGTTTCATTTTGTTTAGTCAGTCCTTAACTAGGATCCCTGGTGGTTAAGAGCTCAGCTGCTATCCAAAAAGTTGGCAGTTCAATTCCACCATGTACTCATTGGAAGCTCTATGGGACCATTCTACCCTGTCCAATAGTGTCACTATGAGTTGGAACTGACTAAACAGCAAATAACAACCAGCATCCCAAGCTTGGTTATGTTCTTCCTGCTTAAGAGATGCTTGTTGAAAGTACATCTTATAAACAAGACACTACTCTGGTCATTTCTTGTGTAAATGTTGTTGTTTTGCCCAAACAAGCAGAACAATAGTATGGAAAAGATATTGAAAAGTATTCTGTTTCAAAGCGAGATAAAATGGAAATGATGAATACCAATTTCTCAGGGCTTTGAGGCCATCACAGTCACATTTCTATTTGCAAAAACAAATTTAAGACTGGTATTAAGGTCAACTAAATTGCCAGATATAATAAAACAAAATAAATTAAATATGCTACACTGAAAAAAATAAATAATGCTATTATTTCATAACTCATGGCATATAACTGTAGTATCATAGTACTCTCTAGTGGCTGGATTACATAGCAAGTTGCTATCAGAATACATTTTGGGTTATTTTAGAGAAACATGTAACACTTTAAATATCATACTTTAATAAAAATTTTGTAAAATGGAACAATTTCAAAATGCAGGAACATGAAACTAGCTGTTATTGGACATGCAAATCAAATTCTGGAATGCTTAATGTTCCATTATACTTTTTATCTAATATTCTGCCATCTGAAAAGGTAGCACTGATCTGACTTGGTCCAGAAATCTGATGAGGTCTGTAAATCTGACATCTGTATTTTTACATCCTCTCTGAAGTTAACCAGGAATTTACTAAGAATATTCATTAAATAGTACAGTAAAGTTGCAGAAATTGAGTGGACTTTTTTTTTGCTGGTAATGTATATTTCATACAGATTTTGTTAATTTTCATCAAAAGCCATTTTCCAGATTAAGAAAACACACAACAGGGGGCAGAGTCAAGATGGCAGACTAAACACATGTCTACCTAAATCCCTCTGGAAACCAAGACCTGAATTAGATAATTAAATGGAGCCTTCTGGACACCTAGTGAGCCCTAGGACACAGCATAGGGCTGTTAATTTGGACTTCATACCAGTGAACAGAAAACCTCGTCTCTTTGGCTATCCCTCGCTCTTAGTGAGTGCTGGCTTTCACAGATCGAAGGTAACTCACCATTTTAACTTTTCTTTTTTTGTTGTAGCTGGCAGGCAGAGCTGGGACTTGACTAGAAGCTAATCTCAGATACACAGCTGGTGAGATCAGAGAGCAAAACTGCCACATTTTGAGAGCCAGGCTTTGGACTCTGTGTATCTTGGCACCATTGGCCTCTCTTTCTGCCTCTGCCACTGAGTAGTCCGTCCCGAGGAGGGTGGGGAGCCTGTGCGGGACGCCATCTTGTTCCACTGGGAGGCAGATATACTCATATGGAGGACTCAGCTGGATCTAATTCCCAGGCTAGGAGGCAGTGCCTGCCCAGTGGAGAGAATTTTTCTAGCAGAAAAGCAGTATTTTACACAATGTTGCTCATGGCTGGGGCCCAGCAGCAGAGGCCAGCAGGGCAGTGGCCTTTCTGTATTTTGAACTAGTTTATAGCATCTAAGGGTGGATATGGAGATGCTTACTGTGCCAGCTGGGAAGAGGGACCTGTACACCTGAAAACCCAACTGATTTTGGAAGTTGTAAGATACCTTTTACATTCCATTTTAAGATGGCCTACAGAAACAATTGTGGTCGAAGCCTCACAGCATCTCTCCCAGCCTCTGTGGACTCACACGATGCCCAAAAAGCAACAAGCTCTGGATAAAAGCATAACCAAGAATTCACCCATTGGCTTCAGAAGGCCCCCAAATAAACAACCAAAGAACTTCCTAGATGAAGAAACATTTCTGAAAGTCTTGGAAGGTGAATACCAAGCCAAATGCCATCGAGTCGAATCTGACTCATGGGAAGGTGAATATGAAAGGATTAGATATAGAGCCCTCCTAGACCTTATGCAAAATGCAGCAGAGCAAAAGGAAAAATTAAGCAAGCTGTTCGATTTGATGGAACACCAATATTCTGAAATCCAGCAGATCAAGAACAAAATCAAAGACATGAAAATTTCAATTGAAACACAAGAAAACAGAATGGAACAAATGGAAAAGAGGCTTTCTGACTTGGAAAACAGAACTACTAACTCCAGCATCTATGAGGAGAAATCAGAAAAAATAAACAAGAAAAATGAATAAACATTAAGAAACATGTAGGACTCTATTAAGAGGAACAATCTATGATTAATTGGATTTCTTGAACAGGGTGAGACACTTGAGAACACAGAGAGTACTGTTGCTGAGCTGCTGAGAGAAAACTTCACAGAAATTATGAATGAAGAGAATATAGATATCCAAGATGAGTATCAAATGCCACACAATATAGATCTCAATAGAAAGACTCCAAGACATATTATAACCAAGCTTAACAAAATGTAGCATAAACAAAAGCTCTTAAAGGCAGTAAGTCTCAAAGCAAAGCTCACATTCAGAGGGAAATCCAGTAGGCTTTTGTCAGATTTCTCAGCAGAAACCATCCTGGCATGGAGACAGTGGCATGACACATTCAAAGCCTTGAAGGAGAAGAACTTCCAACCAAGAATTATATATCCTGCAAAACTATCTTTCAAATATGAAAATGAAATAAAGACATTAACAGATAAACAGAAACTCAGAGACTTTGTAAAAACCAAACCAAAGCTACAAGAAATAGTGACTCTCTTGGCTTAGAAGAACAAAATCACCAATTTCGCATTTTAGAAGCAAATACAAGACACATCACCCAGAAGCATGCTCAGTAAAGAAAGGCTCCAAACCCAATTAAACCTATAATAGTGAAAGAAGTGATCCAGTGATCATATCCTGAAAACTAGCCAAGCCAAGTGCCTGAAAACTATGATGTCATAATATTAAAAAGAGGGATGTACTACAGTCATTATAGTCCTTCCAGATGGAGAGGAAGTTAGTAAGACTGGTAGTAATTAAAATTGAATTTATACATAGATTATTAAGGGGCATCTTAGGGGCAGCTATAAAGCACAATAAAGATGCAACATATCAAATCAAGAAATATAATACAGAAGTTTCAACAACCACAAAACCAACCTTGAAAAAGGTGAAAAGTCAACTCACATAGAAGAAAGTACCAGAACAGATTAATAAGAACAGAAGAAAACATCAACACAAAAATAAACATAATGACAGCACAAAACAACAGTCTATCAATAATTACATCGAATGTGAATGGACTGAACACCCCAGTACGGAGACATAGAGTGATATCTTGCATCAAAAGACACAACCCATCATAAACTCACCTTAGACTTAAAGATAGGAATAAACTGAAAATTAAAGGATGGAAGAATGTATATCAAGCTAACAGTGAACAAAGAAGAGAAGGAGTGGCAATTTTAAGCTCAGATAAAATCGATTTTAGTGTAAAATCTACCATCACGGACAAGGATGGACACTATTGCCGAAAGCTTCAATACACAAGCAGGACATAACAATATTAAATACTTACGCAGCTAATAGTAAAGCATCTAAACACATCAAACAAACACTGACTATGCTCAAAAATGAGACAGATCACTCCACGATAACAGTGGGAGACTTCAACACTCCACTCTCAATATCAGACAGATTGTCTAGAAAAAAGCTCAATAAAGACACAGAAGACTTTATTGCCACAATTAACCAATTAGACCTCACTGACATACACAGAACTTTCTATCCATCAGCAGACAACTACATCTTCTTCTCCAGTGCACATGGAACATTCTCCAGAATAGACTATGTGTGATGACATAAAGCAATACACAACAAAATCAATACCAGTGAATTAATGCAAAGCATCTTCTCAGACCATACAGCCATGAAAGTTATAATCAATGACATAAAAAGCATAGATAGAAAGTGAAACTCATGGAAACTGAACAACATCTTGCTCAAAAACTATGGGTTATAGAAGAAATCAAGGATGAAATAAAGAAATTTATTGATTCCAATGAGAATGAAAACACTTCCTACGAGAACCTATGGGATACAGGCAAAGCAGTGCTCAGAAGTCAGTTTATCTCTGTAAATGCACACATCTGGAAGCAAGAAAGAAACCCAGCCAAAGAACTAACCCTACAACTTGAACAAGTAGAGACAGAACAACAGAAGAACCCCTCAGGCACCAGAAGAAAACAGATAATAAAGATTAGAGCAAAACTAAATGAATTAGAGAACAGACTAATTGTAAAAACTGAAAAGACCAAAAGCTGTTTTTTTTTGAAAAGATCAACAAAATTGAAAAAACCACTAGCTAAACTTAATAAGAGAATAAGGAAAGGAAACAAATAACCCAAATAAGAAACAAGAGGTGAGCTGTCACCACAGATCCAACAGAAATAAAAAATATCATAGTTGAATACTATGAAACACTGTACTCTAACAAACTTGAAAACTTAGAAGAAATGGACAAATTCCTTGATTCATATCACCTGCTAAAATTATCACAAGGTGAAGCAGAACAACTTAATAAACTCATCATAAAGGAAGAAATTGAAAAAGTCATTTCTTCTAGGTTTTCAAGACAACAGAAGTTTTAATACACAAGGTAGACAGACTTCAAAAATCTATCAAACAAATCACAAACAACAGAAGAAAAACCTAGATAAATGGGAACTACTAAGAATCAAACAATTTGCTCATCCAAAGACTTTATTAATGGAATTAAAAAGCCACCTACAGAATGGGAAAAAATATTTGGCAATTACATGTCAGACTGACACCTCATCTCCATAATCTATAAGGTATCATAAAATATCAATAAGAAAAAGATATATCATCCAATTAAGCAATGGGCAAAGAAGATGGACAGACACTTCTCTAAAGAGGACATCCAGGCAGCCAAAAAACACATGCAGACATGCTGATGATCATTAGCTATTATTCAAATCAAAATGACAGTGATACCATCTCACCCCAGTAAGGTTGGTCATGATCCCAAAAATGCAAAACAACAAACGCTTGAGAGGCTGTGGAAAAACTGAAATTCTCTTACACTGTTGGGGGGATTGCAAAACGGTGCAACGTCTTTGGAAAGCAATCTGGCACTTCCTTAAAAATCTGGATCTAAATATATCATTTGACCTCGTAATTCCACTACTTGGAATATATCCTACAGAATCAAAGCCATTCATACTAACTGACACATACACACGAATATTTATTGCAGCACAGTCCACAATAGCAAAAAGATGGAATCAACCCAGATTCCCCAAAACAGAGGAATGGATAGGTAAACTATGCTACATATACTCAACGGAACACTATGCAATGATAAAGAACAATGATGATTTTAAGAAACATTTCATAATCTGAGTTTCAATGGGAGGACATTATGCTAAGTGAAAGTAGTCAGTGACAAAAGGACAAATATTGTATGAGACCTCTACGATAAGAACTTAAAAAGAGACTCATTCATACAAGACAAGATTCTTTGACAGCTGAAAGGGCGGGGAGGTAGGGAGGGCTTAGACTAGTTTATAGAAATTTGGTTGGGTGAAATCTGTGACAGCACACACTAGAAAGAAGATCAATTTTAACTGGACTTCAATATAACATGATTATTCCTCCCATCTTAACCCAATATATATATATATATTTTAACATGACTGAGTGAAAATGTACATTCTTGTATAAATTTACATGCCCACTTATATGCAGCTTCCACTGCTCTCCCTGTCTGGTGACAGTACACTATTCCTCTCTGCTTCATACAAGTCTCATCCTCCCAACAGCCTCCTTTCCCCTCCTCTCCACCCACTCTCCTTCCTCCAGCCAGAGGTCAGCAGGATGATATCCTATAGATGCATAGAACCATAAAGTGCATCCAATATATGGTCACTCTGCATTGCCAAGTCCAATCCATTCGTGTCCAAAGAGTGGACCTTCGTTATGATTTATGGGCAAGGGCAGTATCAGGGCTAGGGGCCATGCTCTCAGGGGAACCCCAAAACTGCTGGACCATCAATTGAGGTCTTTTAGTGGAGATCTCAGGATACACCCCTTTTCATTCTTGTGTTGCCAGTGAGACTCATCTCTGTGAGCTCCATCACGACTATCATTGTTAAACCAATATTGAAAGGACAGAGTAGCTAGGGTGGGGGCCAGGGGACCATCCTCGGGGGAAATTGAAGCCAAATCGTTTTGCTAACAGAACCCTCTGCACCCCACATTGGTGAGTGGTGTCTGGGGTCTTAAAAGCTGCCAAGCTGCCATCTGATGCTACAGCAAATGGTCCCAACTCAGGAAGAAACAATGATCACCAAGGACCAAAAACGACATTAGGGAAACAGAACCCAGAAGACAGAGAGACACATGTTAGTGGGTCACTACATCAACCTGTGACCAGAAGAACCAAATTGTGTCCCCCGCCACCAGTGATTGCTGTGATGGAGCTCACAAAGTTGAGTCTCACTGGCAACACAAGGATAAAAAGGGGTGAGCCCTAAGATCTTCACTAGAAGTCTGCAACTGATGGCCCAGGGGCCTCAGAGTTCCCCTGGGAGCATGGCCCCTGGCCCTGATGCTGCCCTGCCCATAAATCATAATGGAGGTCTACTCTTTGGACAGTAATGGATTGGACTTGGCAACACAGAGTGACCAACCATATCATATGTGTACTTTATGGTTCCATGCATCCATAGGACATCATCCTGATGACCTCTTACTGGAGGCAGGGGAGTTGTTGGAGAGGCGGGAATAGGAGATTGTTAGGAGGATAGGACATGTATGGAGCAGAGAGGAAGAGTGTGCTGTCACTGGGCAGGGAAAGCAGTGGGAGCTGCATATACGTGGGCATGCAAATCTATATGGGTATGTACATTTTCACTCAATCATAATTAAAAAAACACAACTGATAATATGATCTTTAAATAATCATTATGAGAGTTTTACAGAGTAATAGTGAATTGTTGAGTAAAAAAGAAAACACAACAAAAGTTCAATTCATAAACATAACCCAAAGTGAACTGTTACATTTAATGTAACAGTGGATTTAATATTGATGAAGAAAAGAGAATAAAAGAAATTTACAGAGCTGGATATAGGTAATATCATTGAAAAGAAAATAATTTTTAAACATACAATGAAGAAATTTTGAAACAGAGTGTATTTGTTACAGTTCATTTTGACTCATAGTGTCTCCATATGAGAGTAGAACTACCCCACAAGGTTTTCTTGACTATATATTTTTTATTTTTCTAATTCTTTTTTTATTGTGATTAAATGAAGGTATCCAATCCAAATTAAATTTGCATGCTGCCTTATCTGCAGCTTCTTCTGCTTTCCTTGCCCAGTGACACTACACTCTTCCTTTTTATTCTATATATGTCATATCCCCTTAACAATCTTCTGTCCCCTCATCTCCACCCTCTCTTCTCCCTTCTGGTAAGAGGCCAATAGGACAGCATTCCATAGATGCACCAAACCATAAACTACATATGCCATATGGTCACATTTTGACCCATAGTCCATTCCATTCCTGTCCAGAGTTGACATCAGTAATGTTTTCTCATCAGGGGCAGCAGCAGGTATAGGGGCCGTGTTCCCATGAGAACCTCGAGGTCTCCGGACCATCAATTGCAGTCTTTTAGTAGAGTTCTTGAGGTGCATCTCTCTTTCTTTTGTGCTGTCACTGGAACTCATCATTGTGTGCCCCATTTTGGCTGTTTCTAGTGGTGGCCAGGCACCATCTGTTTCTTCTGGTCACATGTTGATACAGTCACCTATTTCATGGTTCCTTCTGTCACTTGGACTCTTCCTCTTGTGTCATTGCTGTTTCTGGTGATCATCTGTCCTGGCTGAGTTGGGACCATTTGGTGTACCTCAGACAGCAGCTTGCTAGCTTTTAAGACCCCAGACACCACTCACCAGAAGATTGGGAGAATGGTCCCCAGACCACCATCCCCTGCTACTCTATCCTTACAATATTGGGTTAAAATTAGAAGCCAGCCAAGGCAAAGCTAAGTGCCGTTGAGAGTTTTCCATTTATGTTGATGTCCAGTTAAGTTGATCTTTCTACTATGTGTTGTCACTGCTTTCACCCAACCAAACTTCTATCAACTATCTAATCCATGACCAGGCCTCTTCCTCCCTCTCCTGCCTTGCAGCCAGCAAAGAGTCTGTTCTTGTATACATGAGTCTATTTTTAAGTTTTTACAGTAGGGGTCACATATAATATTTGTCCTTTTGCAGCTGACTGATTTCACTCAGCATAATGTCTTCCAACTGAAAACAAGTTTTGAGATGCTTCCTAAAATCATCATTGTTCTTTATCATTGCATAGTGATTCATTGAGTATATGTATCCTAATTTGTTCATCCATTCATCTGTTGTTGGGCATCTGGGATTCCATCTTTTTGCTATTGTGGACTGTGCTGCAATAAACATTGTGTGCATGCATTTGTTTGTGTGACTGCCCCTGTTTCTGTAGGATATATCCTGAGCAGTAGGATTACTAGATCAAATGGTATGTCTATTTCCAGCTGTCTAAGGAAGCACCAGATTGTTTTTCAAAGAGGTTGTACTATTTTCCAATCCTACCAGCAGTGTAGGAGAGTTCCAATCTCTCCACAGCCTCTCCAGCATTTGTTGTTTTGTGTTTATTGGATCATGGCCAACCCTGTTGGGGTAAGATGCTATCTCATTGTAGTTTTGATATGGATTTCTCTAATGGCTAATGATCGGGAGCATTTCCTCATGTGTCTTTTGGCTGCCTGTATGTCCTCACGGGTGAAGTGCCTGTCCATCTCCTTTGCCCATCACTTAACTGGGTTATTTCCATTTTTCTAATTGATATTTTCAGTATCTCGTAGATTATAGAGATCAGACGTTAGTCTGACATGCAGTTGCCAAATATCTTTTCGCATTCTGCAGGTGGTCTTTTAATTCTTTGATAATGTCTTTGTATGAGCAGAAGTGTTTGATTCTTAGTGGTTCCCATTTATCTATTTTCTCTTCTGCTGATTGTGCTTTATTTGTTAGATTTTGAAATCCATCTAAGCTGCATATTAAAATTTACATTGTTGACCCTACTTTTTCTTGCATTATCATTATTGTGTTAGCTTTGATATTTAGGTCTTTTATCCAATTTGGGTTAGTTTCTGTGTAAGGTGCAAGATATGGGTCTTGTTTCGTTGTTTTACAGATGGATATTCAATTATGCTACTGCTATTTGTTAAAGAGACTGTTTTTAACCCTAGTTTACAAATTTAGGACCTTTGTTGACTATCAAGTGTTCATAATAGGATGGTGGCATCTCTAGGGTCCCAACTCTGTTCCATTGTTCTATATGTCTCTTTTTGTACCAGTACCAGGCTGTTTTGCCTACTGTGGCAATACAGTAGGTGTGAGGCCTCCCACTGTGTTCCTCTTCTTTAGTAGTGCTTTGATTATCCTGAGTTTCTTCCCTTTCCAAACAAAGCTCATGAACTGTTTCCCCATCTCATTAAAAAATGTCACTGGAATTTGTATTGGGATTGCATGGTCTATGTAGATCATGTTGGGTAAAAAAGACATTTTCACAATCTTAAGTATTCGTGTCAATGAGCAGGGTAGGTTTCTCCATTTATGTAAGTCTCTCTTGGTTTCTTGCAGTAAGGTCTTATGGTTCTCTTTGTCTAGGTCTGTTATTTCTCTAGTTAGATTTATTCCTAGGTACTTTATCTTCTTGGAGGCTATAGTAAATGGTACTGATTTGGTGATTTCTTCTTTATTGATCTCTGTTGGTATAAAGGAATCCTACTGATTTATTTGTTTATCTCATGTCCTGATACTTTGCTGAACTCTTCTATTAGTTCGAGTAGCTTGCTTATAAATTCTTTAGGATTCTCTGAGTATATGATCACCTCATCTGCAAATTGGGACATTTTTACTTCTTCTTTGTCACTGTGGATGTCCTTTATTTCTTTGTCTTGTCTAATTGCTCTGGCCAGAACTTCTAGTACAATGTTGAATACAAGTGGTGAGAGTGGGCCTCCTTGTCTAGTTCCCATTATCAAGGGGAATTCTTTCAGTCTCTCTCCATTCAGGATGATGTAGGTGGTTGGCTTTGCATAGATGACCCTTATTCCATTAAGGAATTTGCCTTCTATTCCTATTTTGCTGAAAGTTTTTAGCATGAATAAGTGTTGGACTTTGTCAAATGCCTTTTCTGCATCAATTGACAAAATCAAGTGATTCTTATCTTTTGTATTATTTATGTGGTTGATCACATTAAATGTTTTTTTCTGACGTTGAATCAGCATCGTATCCCTGATACGGCTCCAACCTGGTCATGATGAGTTATATTTTTGATATGTTGTTGAATTCTATTGTCCAGGATTTTGCTGAACATTTTTGCATCTAGGTCATGAATGATATTGGTCTGTGATTATCCTTTTTTGCAGGATCTTTTCGTGACTTTGGTATCAGGGTTATGCTGGCTCCATAGAATGAATTGGGGAGTATTGCATCCCTTTCTATCCTGTGAAATAGTCTCACTAGTATTGGAGTTAACTCTTCTCTAAGCATTTGGTAGAGTTCTCTGATGAAGCCATTTGGGCCAGGACTTTTTTTGGTTGGTAGTTTTTAGATGACTTTTTCAATCTCTTTCTTTGTGGTGGGTTGTTCCACTTCTTGTGATAATTTTAGTAGGTGATATGGGAATCTAGAAATTCATCCATTTCCTCTAGCTTTCAAATCTGTTAGAGTAGTCTTTCATAGTATTCTGTTATGATATGTTTGATGTGAGCTGAGTCTGTTCTGACATCTTCCATCTCATTTCTCATTTGTGTTACTTGTTTCCTTTCCTGTTTTTCTTTTGTAAGATTAGCCAGTAATTTGTCAATTTTTTTGATCTTTTAAAAGAACTAACTTTTGGTTTTGTTAATTTTTTCAATTTTTCTTGTATCCTCTAATTCTTTTACTTCTGCTCTAATCTTTATTATCTGTTTCCTTCTAGTACCTAAGGGGTTCCTTGTTGCTCTCTTTCTACTTATTCAAGCTGTAGAGTTAATTCTTTAGTTTGGATCCTTTCTTCCTCCTGGATGTGTACATTTATAGTGATAAATTGACCTCTGAGCACTGCTTTGGCTGTATCCCATAGCTTCTGTTAGGATGTGTTTTCATTCTCATTAGATTCTGTGTCTTTATTTTATTCTTGATTTCTTCTACAACCCGTGGCTTTTTGAGCATGGTGTCCTACAGTTTCTACGAGTTCAAATTTCTATTTTTTTTTGCTATTGATTTCGACTTTTATGGCTTTATGGTCCAAGAAGATGCTTTGCCATAATTCAATGTTCTGGATTTGGTTGAGATTTGCTTCATGTCCTAACATGTGGTCTATTCTTGAAAATGTCCCACAAGCACTGGAGAAGAAAGTGTGCTTATCTTTTGATGGATGAAAAGTTCCGTATATGTCAGTGTAGTCTAGCTGGTTAATTCCCGCACCAAGATCTTCTGTGTTTTTGCTGATCTTTTTTCTGGATGATCTGTCCATTACTGAAAGTGGTGCGTTGAAGTCTCCAACTATTACTGTGTAGTGAACTTTCTCATTTTTCAATGTAGTCAGTGTTCATTCTGTGTATTTAGATGTTCTAGTATCAGGTGCATAAACATTTAATACTGTTAAGTCTTGCTTGTGCACTGAATCTTTCAGCAATAAATAGTAACTGGCCTCATCCACGACTGTGGATTTTACCTTAAAATCTACTTTATCTGACATTAGTTTTGCTGCACTTGCGCTTCTTTGTATACTGTTAACTTGGTGTATATTATTCTATCCTTTAATTGTCAGTTTGTTCATATCATTAAGTCTAAGGTGTGTTTCTTGTAAGCAACGTATAGACATGTCATGCCTTTTGATCCAGGATATTACTCATTGTTTCTTTATAGGAGCATTCAGTCCTTTTGCATTCAATGGAATTATTGACAGATATGTGTTTATTGCTGTCATTTTGAAGTATTTATTTTTGTGTCAGTGTTATCTATTTTTCCTTTAATATTCTGTTCTGGGTCATTCTTTTGTATGGGTTGACTTTTCATCTTTTTCAGTGTTGGTTCTGTGTTAGTTAAGACTCTTGTATTACATTTCTTGTTTTGATATGTTGCATTGTTACAGTGCTTTGTGGTTACTGCTATGATCCCCCTTAATATTCTAAGTTTAAACCCAATTTTAAATTCTGCATATATTTTTAACTTCCTTTCCATTGGAAAGGACTATAATAACTACTGCAGCATATCCATGTTTTTAGTGTGTTGGTGTCATAGTTTTGTCGGTGTCATAGTTTTCAAGATATGATCACTGGTTCCCATCTCTTAATAGTGTACCTTTGATTCAGTTTTGTGAGTTCCCTAACTAAGTAGGTTTTTGGATTCTGTGTCTTGCATTGCCTCCTTAAATATACACTTAATGGTTTTGTTTTTCTAAGCAAAAACCTTCTTTCAGTATTTACTGTAGTTTTGGTTTGGTTTTTATAAACTCTCCAAGCTTCTGTTTTCCTGAGAATGTCTTAATTTTATCTTCATATTTGAGAGACAGTTTTGGTTGGAAGTTTTTCTCCTTCAAAGCTTTGAATGTGTCATCCTACTGCCTCCTTGCCAACATCATTTCTGCTGAAAAGTTTGATGAAAGGCTAGAGTTTCCCTCTGACTGCTAGCTTTGCTTTGAGCCTCACTTCCTTTAACAGAATCTGTTTATATTTCACTTTAAGCTTGATTCTAATATGTATTGGTGTCTTTATTTTGGGGTCTAGTTTTTGTGGTGTTCGATACACATCTTGGGTATCTATATTCTCTTCTTTCATAATTTCAGGGAAGTTTTCTGTCAACAACTCAACAACAATACTTGCTGTGTTTTCAGCTATCTCTCCCTGTTCAGGAACTCCAATGAATTGTAGATTATGTCTCTTAATAGAGTCCCACATATTTCTTAACGCTTCTTCATTTTTCTTATTTCTTTTCTCTGGTTTCTTCTTATAAATGCTGGTGTCAGTTTCTCTATCCTTAAGGTCACTAATTCTGACTTCTATCTCCTTGATTCTGCTTTTTTGGCTTTGTGTTGAAGCATCTAATTCTGTAATTTTGTTGTTGATTTGTTGGATTTCAGATCATTGATGTTCCATCAGTTTAAATAGCTTGCTGAATTTTTCATTTTATTCTGCTGCATTGTGTTTAATGTCTAGGAAGGTTCTATATGTAATTGTTTTGTACTCAATCTCTGATAGTTTCAGAAAGCCTTCTTCATCTGTGAAGTTTTTTTATTCTTTTTTTGAGGAACTTTTCCAGAGCTACGGTGGGCTGTTTCTTTGAATGGCTAGTGATGGTTTGTTGAATTCCAGCTATCTAGAGGCTGTTTAGTTTCTTTGGTGTTGCCTTAACAGGAGCTAAGGCATACTTCAAAGAGGAGAGTTGGTCACCACCTGCCTCTGTGTACTCTAATGACTGGCCCCAGTGGAATCTCTGGGGTGGCAGTCTCTACCTCCTGGCTGGAAAGGATGGCATCTTACTCATGGAGTCACTGGGAGGTTGTGAAATTACACTATGATGTGGGTCAGTATAGGCTGGAAGAAATGCCACTGGGATGTTCAGCAGTTAATTCTCCAAGCAGTCTTATTTTAAAAAGCTAGGAGCTGTCCCATAGCTGCCAAAATTGATTATGCCACAAGGTGTGGCAGGTCCCATCTTCTGGTTGACAATGGAAGCACCTCTTTGGTCTTCTCTAGATACTATGACATAGTTCAAAGTAGGGAGAGGTTATGGCCTGCTGCTGTCCTCAGCCAGGCTCTACTCATAAGGTAACACTATGATAAACACATCCTTTCTCATGGAAAAGCACTTTCTGGACTGGCACTGCTTCTCAACTTGGGAATTAGCCCTTGGTGAGGCCCTTGGAAACTCTATAGGATAGTTCTACTTTGACATCCAGCATAGCTATGGGTCATACCCCACTCAACAGCAGTGTTTCCTTTTTATTTATTTATCTATTTATTTTGAGGCCTCTGGTTGCCTTGGTTGCCTCCCAGCCAACCAATATGGCATCCCAGCTGAGCTGTCCTTCCCATTGCAAAACAGCAGAATCTACAGCAGAGCTCAGGAAAGAGAGAGTAGAGGGGCATTAGTACTCTCAGTCAGTATTCAGGCTCTCAAAATATAGTTACCCCACACATTGGCCCTCAGCTGCGCTATATACTGTGCTATTTGCTGACTCATGCCCATGCTCTGCCTCCTGTATAACAAAAAAAAAAGGCATCTGTACCTGCAGTCTGCCCAAGTGATGAGTCAGCAGAAGCAGGGCTTAGTGTATGTTGGCTCATGTCAGAGACAGGAAGTTTCCCATTTAGTGGCATGTAGTCCAATCTGACAACCCTATACCATATCCCATGGCTTCCTGTGTATCCAAAGTCATCCATTCAATTCGCAGTCCAGACCTCAGTTTTCAGAGGGAATTGGGGCAGTGTGTGTCTAGTCTACAACCTTGGCTCTGCCCCCCTTGACTATAATCTTTATGGAAGCAGGTTGCCAGGACATTCTCCCACAGAGTTGCTGGGTGTATTCAAATTTCTAACCTTTCTCTCAATAGTTACGTGCTTAGCCATTGCACTATTAGGGCTCCTAACTGATAAAACAGGTTATCCATAAACGAACAGGTGGTTTCAAAACCCAATGTCAATAAATTAGAACATGTGACTTTTTGAGTAAGCTACTATATCCAGCCATATTGCCTTTTGGCTCTGGGTATATATTAAGGCTAAGGAAGACATTCCACACACAAAGTCTCACCAAGTGTTTCACTCACACCTTTTCTGGAAAATGTTACTCAGAAGCCTGGGCTAGCCTACCAAAAGATAAATAGATAATTCAATAATGTATCAAATGACTGACTCTGAACTCAGATCAGTATAAATTACATCTACATATGCTATTAATATGCATACAAAACTTAATTAAATGATTATATAATTCTATCAGCAGCAACAGCAAGATTAGCATATAAAGAACGGGATTATAGCTAATAAAAAAGGGAATGATTGGAAAATAATTTAAAAACTTAAAACTATACTACTTACGTTACAATACAGAAAGACACACACACATATACAGATATACATTAATTGGCTTTGATAACTAGAAAATATATCCAAGTATAAGTACAATTATTAATACATTAATTACTGAAAGCATACCTTTCAAGTTTCTACAGAAAAAGTAGTTATAAAAACACAGTTCATATAGAAAAAGTTAAGAAAATGGGACACAGTAACAAAATGAAAACAAAACAAAAAAGAAGACACAAAATAAAACAATAGATAAAAGGCCAATTGCAATAACCTATGCCTCAGTAAAACTAATACTTTCAAGAATACTGAATGATTTGATACAATAATCATAATATAACAAGCAGTAAAATAAGCTGGGTACAAAAGTATATATAAACAATTCCAATTTTTTATTTTTTTAAATATGTCAATATGTACATAAAAAAATAAAACAAAATGCAACTCTTAAACTAAACTAAACCCATTGCCATCGAGTTGATTCCAACTCATAGCAACCCTATAGGACAGAATAGAACTGCCCCCACAGAGTTTCCAAGGAGTGCCTTGTGGATTCAAACTGCTGACCTTTTGGTTAGCAGTCTTAGCACCTAATTACTACACCACCAGAATTTCCCAGCATGTCCTCAAAAATCTAGAAATTGAAATACCATATGATCCAGCTGTCTCATCATTGTTCACTGCAGCATTACTGACAAAAGCAAAGAGGATGGAACCCTCCTTAGTGTCCATCAACAGATGAAGGGTTAAGCAAATTACGGTACATGCACAGTAGACTACGCAACAATATGGAACAATGATGGTTCCACAAAACATAACATGGACGAATGTGGAGGTATTCGGCTGAGTGAAAAAAGTCAATCAAAAAGGATAAACATTGTATGAGATCACCACTATAAAAACACAAGGAAAGTTTTACACACAGAAAAAAAAGCCTTTGATGGTTAGAGGACTGGGGACTGGTAGAGAAGGGAAAGCACAAATTAGATGGCAGACAAGTGTTAACTTCAGTGAAGGGGAAGACAACATATAATACAAGGGAAATCAGCACAACTTGATCAAGACAAAGTCACAGAAATTTCCTAAACCCCAAACCAAACCTGTTGTCTTTGAGTCAATTCCAATTCGCAGTGACCATATACAGCAGAGTAGAACTACGTCATACAAGGTTTTCCAAAGAGTACCTGGTGGATTTGAACTACCAAAGTTTTGGTTACCAGCTGTAGCTCTTAACCAGTACTCCTTCCTAGACACATCCAAATACCTTAAGGGACTAAATTACTGGGGCTGAGTGCTGGCAGCCTCAGGGCACATCTAGGTCATTTTGTATAACTGAGTTCATAAAGAAAATATTTTACAGCCTACATTGGTAAGTAGCATCAAGAGTCTTAAAGACTTGCAAGTGGCCATCTATAATATATCTATTTGTCCTATCATGTTTGGAAAAAAAGAGAATGAGGAAAACAAAGATACAAGGAAAATATTAGCCCAAAGAACTAATGGACTACATGAACCACAGCCTCCACCAGTCTGAGCCCAGAAAAGCTAGATGGCACTTGGCTGCCACCACTGACCACTCTGACAGGGATCACAACTGAAGATCCTGGACAGAGCAGGTGACCAGACTTACTGGACTAAAAGAGACTAGAGGAACACTTGAGAGTACAGCACCCCCATATCTTGCTAAATCAGAACTGAAGCCACAACCAGAGGCTACATTTCAGTCGAAGAGTAGACAAGCCCATAAAACAAACAATAACACATGTTGAGGAACGTAATCCTTAGTTCAGCAAGTATAAGAGACCAAATGGGCAATACATCCCAAAATCAAAGATGAGCAGGCAGAAAGGGATAAGAAAGTGGATGAATGGGCATGGAAAATCGAGGGTGGAAAGAGAAAAGGGGGACCAGAAGAACTAGATGGTGTCTGGCCACCACAAATGAATGGCCAGATGCGGTGCACGTGTAGAGCCCCTGACATAGCCGGAGAAAGGTATGTGTGCAGAACTAGAACTCTACCAAATGACCACACTTGATGGCCCTTCAGTCTGAAAGGTTCCTGAGAACATAACCCACAGACTGTCAAACCCCAATCTACATCCAGGGCCAAAGCTAGTTCCCCAGGCAAAGAGTGAACTGAACTATACAAGACATGACGTGATAACGGCAACAAACTTTTGGACTTAAATATACAAGGGACTGTCCAAGAAGCTCGTCACTGGAGGGAAGCTAATAGGGTGAGGGGGACAGGTCTTGGTCAAATGGGCACAGGAAGATCTGGACAACAAGAGGGAGTGTGCTATAGGGGGAAAAGGAGAGAAGAGCAGTTATAACAGAATAGCAGTATGAATTATGGGTGTTATATGGCAAACTGATATGGATTATAAACTTGTACAAAAATCACAATAAAATTTATTAAAAAAAGGGATAAAGGGGGAGAGTGCTGACACATTGTAGAGACTGCAACCAGTGTTACAAAACAAACTGAGTATGAAGTTTTTAATGAGAAACTAATCTGCATTGTAAACTTTCACCTAAAATACAATGAAATTAAAAGAAACAAAAACTAAAAGGAGGCATGATTTGAGTGTGATTATTTTTTTAACCTTCTTTTCTAAAGTTTCTACATTTGCTAAAATGAAAATGTATTATATTTATAATCAGAAAATGTCAACTTAAACAACAAAAAAAGATGAATACCACTGGGATCCTGAGGAGTATTAAAGGAATGAAGTGGAATCAGTAGGTGAGTCAGAAGTGAGGAGAGCAGGGAGAAAAGAGAAAAACTCAAGATTAGACCGAGGAGGATAGACATTTAATGAGGAGAGAGCCTGGGAGCAGATATGCTCTTAGGCATTGTCTTGAAAGTGTCACCTTCTCACCAATTTTAAGGTAATATGTTAATGTGACAATTGTTAGAGCTATGAATAAAGACAGAGGAGGTGGTACACATTTAAGACTTTGAGGAAAGTGGAAAAACTCTGCCAGTGGTCTTATCACCCACATGCCCCCCCACATGCCCCCTCCAACACAAACATGCGTCCAGAACTAGAGATAACGGAGAGAAACCAGGTGTACAGTTGTTGGTATTGTTAGGTGATATCCAGCTGATTTCAACTCATAGCGACCCCATGTGTTACAGAGTAGAACTGCCCTATAGGGTTTTCTTAGCTCTAATCTTTGCAGGAGTAGATTACCAAGTCTTTCTCCCTAGAAGCTGCCTGGGTGATTTCACACCACCAACCTTTCCGTTAATAGCTGAGTGTTTAGCCATTTGTTCTACCAGGGCTTCTAAAGTGTGTTCTAGTTGTCCCCAACCAACCAACCAATCAACCAAGCAACCAACCAGCCAGCCAAACAACCAAACAACCAACCAACCAAACAACCAAACAACCAACCAACCACTTTTATTTAAAGCCTTCTGTAATCTCGACTCGATGGCACTTGGCTGGCTTGGCTCTGTAATCTCTGACAGAGTAGAGCAAGCCCAGCTGGTACAGCAAATGCTCATGACAAACATCCATCTACACAACCCAGGCATGCCTTAGCATGCTCCTTTCATATAGAATTATGTGTGCATTTCAGGTGCTGCAGCCTTTAAAATTTTTCTTTGTGCTAGAAATATTACAGCTTCAGACAAATCTGGTTTAATGAAGGCCACTAAAGTTGTGTGATTTGAGGGGCCAGGAAATACCACAATGCTCCAAAGCCACACTATGTCCTGCCTCTTTGAAATTTTACAATTAGTGTCATAGCTTTGGGTGTCATAAGCAATAAAACCAAGGGCCATGGAGTTTACTCCAATTCATGGAGGCCCTAGTATATCAGAGCAAAATAGTGCTCCATAGTGTTTTCAATGGCTGTTTTTTTTTTTTTTTTTTTTTTTTTTGGAATTATCTCACTAGGTCTCTCTCTTGAAGCAACTCTGAGTGGACTCAAACCTCCAACATTTACATATTAGGTGTTATAGATGGAATTACCTCCCCTAAAAATATTTGAACCATTGTCTTGTCAATTCAGTCCATTTGGAAGTAGGATACTTTCTGTTAATAAGCCATATCAGCATGGGGTTTTCTTAGGCCAAATATTTCCAAGACATAAAAGCAGAATAGGCACATAAGCATAGGAGCACAGGTGGGGGAAGACAGATATTACACCACACGAAGATCACCAAGAAATTGAGGAACACAAGCTGAAAAGAGTAAAGGACTTTCCCAGACAGCCAACAGAAAGAAAAAGCCTTACCCTAAATTCTGTGCCCAGAATTTGGACATTTATCTTCCTAGCAGTTTGTTACACTGTGGTGACTTTGTTAGACTGTGGTAGTGTGATGCTGGAAGCTATGCCATTGGTATTTCAAACACCAGCAGAGTCACCCACGGTGGACAGGTTTAGTGGACCTTCCAGACTAGGAAGAAGCCCATGGTGATCTACATCTAGAAAATAATTAGCCATTGAAAACCTTATGCCCAGCAGTGGACCGCTACCTGGTAAATGTCAAGACAACAAGCTGCTCGGGTTGGAAGACACTTAAAATACAACTGGGGACGTGTTGCCTCCTCAAAGTAGAGTTGACCTTTACGATGTAGATGGAGTAAAGCTTCCAGGACCTTCATTGGTTGATGCGCCTCAACTCAAAATAAGAAACAATCGTAAACATCCATTAACAATTGGAACACATACAGGGATACAGGAAGCATGAATCCAGGATAATTGGAAGTTGTCAGAAATGAAAGGGAACACATAAAGATCAATATCTTAAGCTTCAGTGAGCTGAAATGAACTGGTATTGGCCATTCTGAATCAAATGTCATATAGTCTACCATGCTAGGAATGGCAGTTGAGGAGGAATGGCATCATCATATTCATCACTAAAAAGAACATTTCAAGATCTGTCCTCAACACAAAGAAGACAAAAATCCCCGCAACTGGACCTATAAGCAACATCATGATAAACAGAAAAAATACTGAATTTGTCATAGATTTCTTTTTACTTAGAACCACAATCAATGCCCGTGGCTGTAGCAGTCAATAAATCAAACAACACATTGCAATGGGACAAATCTGTTGCAGAAGAACTCCTTAAAGTGTTATAAAGCAAATGTCATTTGGGGCACTAAGGTGTACCTGACCTGAGTCATAATATTTTCAATTACCTCATATGCATGTAAAAGCTGGACAATGAATAAGGAAAACTAATGACCAATTGATGCCATTGAATTACTGTGCTGATAAAGAATACTGACTAAGCGACACACAGCCAGAAGAATGAACAAATCTGTCTTGAGAGAACTGCCATCAGAATGCTCCTTAGCAATCAGGATGACAAGGGTTCACCTCTTGTGCTTTGGACATGTTTATCAGGAGGGACCAGTCCTTGAAGAAGGATATCATGTTTGGTAAACTAGAGGTTTGCTGAAACAAAGGAAGACTCTCAGTTAGATGGACTGACACAGTAGCTGCAACAACGAGCTCAATCGTAACAATGAGATTGTGAGGATGGTCCAGCACTTGGTAGTGTTTTGTTCTATTGTACCTAGGGTCACTACGAGGCAAAAAACAAACTTGATGGCACCTGACAACAACAATGACTTTTACAACCTGTGAGAAAATAGTTTTCTTCTTTAAAACCACTCACTTGCACTACTTCTGTTACAGCAACCCTAAGAAACTAAACAAGTAGCAAAGCACATCAACTGCTTGTACCACTTTACAGATTCCTATCAGGAAACCCTGGTGGTATAGTAGTTAAGTGCTGTGGCTACTGACAAAAAGGTCAGTGGTTCAAATTCACCAAGTTCTCCTTGGAACCTCTAAGGGACAGTTTTGCTCTACCATATAGGATCACTATGAGCCATAATCAATTTGACGGTACTAAATTTGGTTTGGTTATATCAGGAGTGAGGACTGTACGCTGCTAGCAGAATTAACATCTGATACGGTGGAATGGAAACAAAACAGAAATGGACAGTATGTGCATACTAAAGATACACATTTCCTTGATTATTCCGGTGACAGTACTGAGACAAACGGCTCCATCAGAGAGGAGCTTGTCTTTTCCTGTGTCCCTTTTAAAGGAAGAGATGATACAGGATCAGTGGCACTGCTTCTCTGCCACCTGACTTTCAGAAATGATCTGTGGTTTCCTTGTCTGAACACAATGATGAATGATAAGCCTCTGAGCATGCAGTACACCTGAAGAGATATAAGTTTCTTTGCTAAATATGATAGATGCCCTATTGAAACCATTGTGATCTTTTTCTGTGCCCCAAGAAAAGGGACTGTGATTATGGTACATCCACCAACCTAAGCATGTTCATGCCCATGGCAGATATTACTAATTACTCTATTATTTCTGGTGAGCCAAGATGGACCTCAGAATGCTTCTCAATTCTGCACTCCAGGCAGTCACTACCAATCAAATGGAACTGGCTTTCAAAATACAAATTGTGTCCAGTCTTGGTGTGGAGAACACATGCCCTAAAAACCCAAAGGTGGACAACTTATTTAGTTCTTTTAATTTCATGCACACAGATAGAAACATTATTTTGTGAGTCTATAACCCGTTGTCATGAAGTCAGTTCCAACTCATAGCTGCTCTATAAGGTACAGTAGAACTGCCCATTAAGTTTCCAAGGAACACCTGGCGGAAATCCTGGTGTCTTAGTGGTTATAAGTTCAGATGCTAACCAAAAAGTCAGGAGTTCAAATTCACCATGTACTCCTTGGAAACTTTATGGGAGCAGTTATACACTGTTCTACAGGGTTGCTGTGGTTTGGAATCAACTCCATAGCATTTTTTTTTTCTTTTTCTTTTTTGCCTGATGGATTTTGACAGCAGATCTTTTGGTTAGCAGAGATAGCTATTAACACTATGCCACCAGGGTTTCCTCATAAGTCTGCAAGTAATTGTAATTTTTTTTTTAAATTTACATTCTTACATATAGAGTCCCTGGGTGGTGCAAAAGTTTAGCATGCTTGGCTGCTAACAGAAAGGTGAGAGGCTTGATTCCACCCACAGGCACTTTGAAAGAAAGGCCTGAAGATCTCCTTCCAAAAAACCAGCTACTGAAAACCCTGTGGACCACAGCTGTACTCTAACACACATGGGGGGTCACCGTGATTCACACAACCATGCTGGCAGCTGAGTATTCTTATGCATATTTTTCCCCTAGGATTTTAACTTGTAGAAGTCACGTTCTGACCCCCATCTTCCTGCAATGAGGCAGCCATGAAACTAGAATTTCATCAATGCAGGTTGTTCCAACAGGCTAATATTTTACAGACAAATCAACCTTTAAAATATACTGTCAATATAATACATAATAAACCTCAATAAAACGTGTGTCTATAGACACAGAATATTGTTGTTTAATAATGTCTTTTACTCAGTAATTATAATGACACAATTTTATCAGTAAAGGTTAAGTATCTTTATCTGAACAGAACCCGATGAAATTAGTCCTGATGTAATAAATACCATTTGTCACCATTAGAGCAAGAGGTGTTGACAAGTCCTGGCTGTCACTGTGGCAACCCCAGTGTTTCATTTCTTTTCTCTGTAACCTCAGACAGTAACAAGGCAGAAAAGACCATAGGGCACAGAAAGTATTGCCTGGGTAATTTCTTGACCCTTTTCTGACATTGCCAGGCAGTCGCACATGCAAGCTTCTGGAAGCATTTTGCATCAAATGAGTCTGTGCTTCCAACTGTGACTCTGCTGATAAATATTTTGAATGAAAGTGTTACATTTAGATTTCTACTACTACAGACAATCTCTGAGTTTTAACTAGCTAATGATTCATAAGGCATGAAACGGAAAAGGAGGGAGTAAAACAAAGGGAAACAGAGAGAATTTCTAAATAACACGCATTCCACTAGAATTAAAAAAAAATATGAAGCTGTAGCTACTTCTCATGTCTCAAATACAGTGTCACAAAGGGGCATCTTTCAGCTGTGCTTTGATGGCAAGAATTTGGTAAAAAAATCTGGGTAGGACAGGACATTGTGATGTGTACATTCCGGGAGTGCTTCTTTCTGCCTCGGATCCAGCTTTATTTCAGTTTTCTGCCAGAATGACACCCTGAAACATGACTTATTCTGTAACATTGCTTATACCTGCAACCATGAATGCTCAATGTGAAAGTCTCCATTTGGACCATAAATAAAAGTAAAGTAAAATTAATAATAACATTTTATGGATGTATCTGACTTCAGCCATACTGGGCACAGATCCAAGAGCAGAAGGTTTCAGTGGAGGAGAAAAAGGGGTTGCTAGGATAAAGATTTAGAGAAACATTATAAACAAAAGTTTTTATTTTATTTACTATTGGCATTTCTATATTTTAGTGGCAAATATCAGTTATTCCTCTTGATAAATAATCTAATAACACAAATAATGATTATTCCCAAAACATGAATGCAAAGATATACTTGGTTTATGTTTAGGACATACATGATCTTATGTTTAAGACTTCTTACATTAAGATTTGTATATATGCAATAGAATTTATCTGATAACCAGAACTGGAACACTATCCATTTGAAGATGTTCTAGGTGCTGTAGTTAAATGTTTGGCTGCTAACCAAAAGGTTGGCAGTTTGAATACACCAGCCACTCCTATGAAGCCCCATGGGCAGCTCTACTCTGTTCTATAGGGTTGCCATTAATTTGAAATTGATCTGACAGCAATGAGTTTGGTTTTGGTTTTAGTTGCATGATGTATCTTTTAAAATTTCTTTCTTTCTTGTTTTTTTTTCTCCTATTGAGAATTTAATTTTGTTTCGAGAATAAAAATATATACATTCCCAGACTATAACACCAGTTAGATTTCAAAAACAATGCCATGCTGTTATGTAATAAATGTGGAGCTGAGGTATGGGGTATTTAAATGAGTTTTAGAGCCACAAAAGTTAACTGACGCAGCTAAGATTAAGATTCTTTTCTCCTAGGGTTCTTGCTCATTTGGTAAACTTAAAATTAATTACAGTCTTACATCATTTTTTTTTGTTTCAGTAAATCCTAGGGTATATCTCTGCTTCAAATGTTGCAGTCTAATCAATACATACACATTGAACAGATTTTGTAGTCATAATTCTATATAATACATAAATATATATTTAATTTGTTTCCTAAGGCTACAGTGATAAACTGGGTAACACAAACTGTGTAGCTTAAAACAACAGCAATTTATTCTACTTATCCTCTCACAGTTCGGAAGTCTGAAATCAAGGTGTGAGCAGGGCTATGCTCTCTCTGAAAGTTCTAGGAAAAATCATTCTCTTTTTTGCCTCTTTTTATAAGGACACCAGTGATAACGGATTGGGTCCACTCTAAGTCAGCAGGACCTCATCTTAATTTAAGTATATCTGCAAAAACCCTATTTCCAAATAAGGCCAAATTCACAGGTACTGGGATTAGAAGATATTCTGGTGGAACAGTGGTTTAGTGCTTGGTTGGTCAAAAGGTAGGCAGTTTAAACCCTCCAGCTACCCCTCTGGAGAATTATGTGACAGTCTGCTCTTGAAAGATTAAACTAAAACCCACTGTTGTCAATTTAATTTTGACTCACAATGACCCTATAGGACAGAGTAGAACTGCCCCATGAAGTTTCCAAAGACTGTCTGCAGATTCAAACCGCTGACTTTTTGTTAGCCGACCTTGCACTTAAACACTATATTACCAGGGTTTCTGCAGATTACAGCCTTGGGAAACCAATGGGCAGCCGTACTCTGTCCTGTATGGTCACTATGAGTTGGAATAGACTCAGTGGCCTTGAGTTGGGTTTGATCTGGATTGTGCCCACGTAGCTAAAGTATATGATCAGCAATTGAGTTGTTAGATCATAGAATTTAATTTAAATCTACAAACTGCAGAGTCCCTGTTCAAAATCCATATACCATTTTGTGTTGCTACCCGCAGAGCATGACAGGTCTCATTTCCCTCTATCTTCACTGGAAATTGGTATCATTACCATAGCCACATATGTTGTCATTTCACAAAATCCAAGAACAGTTTTCTTGAAAACCTGTCATTTCTTTTTCTCTGTCCATTAACCCTTGAATTAGGCACTCCATTACTTGGCTCAGTGGGCTCCATGTATACGTTCAGGAGTGGAAATCAGTCATCTTTTAATACAGTATACATATCTGGAAAGGCTGGGCATAGGAATGTCCAGAGAGCTTCCTTCTGTGCTTCCTGGGAACAACATTAAGTAACCTCTAGTAAAAATGGCAACTCAAACACATGCTACTTTTTAAGGCCTACAGTAAGACACAAGAAAATTTCTAGTCATTAAGATTTCCATCTTAACTCCTGCCCAACACAGTTTTTAATTCAGTCGGTATCCGGCTGCTGCTTGGAAAAAGGAAGTCCAATACAGAAAGGAACAAATCTCCATTGGTGGAGATATTTGTTAAGGACTTAGGCTTAAAGACTGTCTCTGGTGGCATAAATGGTTAAGCACTTGGCTACTATTAGAAAGGTTGGCAGTTCAAATCCATTAGAGGCAACTCTGAAGAAAGGTCTGGCAATCTACTCCAGAAAGGTCACAGTCATTGAAAACCCTATAGAGTACTGCTCTATGCTAGTGCACATGGGGTCACCTACGAATTGGGATCAACTCAAGGACAATCTACTTTCTGTTAAAAAAAAAAAAATTGTCAAGTAATCCCTGGCTGTCAGCCCCAGAGTCTGTCACCAATAACCACTGAAGAAAGTACGTAGCCCAGTATGTTTGGCCCCAGGCTCAGTGAGCCACCTGCTGGTCACTTGGCTTCCCTACAATAAGAAGAAGGGTTACGGTGCTCTAAGGAGACAGCTGCCTGTCCCAAAGACCACGGACCTGGGCAACGGTGACTCATATGTTAACATATTCAGTTTTTTCTCAGGCTTCTGTGAGTTGTGTTAACATCAGCCAGAGTTTCCAAATCCCTTCAAATCTGGGGCAGTAACAGGAATGATTTTCTGATCCTAGAAGGTGAGGACCAGACAGACAATGGACAGGAGAGAGTTGCCAAACATAATGTCCTTTCTGGAAACTGTCAGGATCCCATTGTCTTCCTCAGTGAATAAGATCACCACTTCTCTTATAGCTGTTAAAACCCGTAGGCAGGGTTGCCAGGTGGCACCAATGGCTTGTACTCATCTTCTAACTTTAAAGTCAGTGGTTTGAATCCACCCAGCAATAACTCAGATTGAAAGTCCTGGTAATCTGCTTCTGTAAAGACAAAACAGCCAAAAAAAGAACCCTATGGATCAGTTCTATTCTGTAACACATGGGTTCTCCATGAGTCAGAATCATTCAAGAACAACTAACAATGATGACAGTGCAGTAGACACAGGAAAAGATGCTCAGGAGTTCAACTCCCTTCTACTTTGGTTCTCTCACTGGAAGCATGACCCAGGTCCTTATCCTAACATATCAACCTAAACAAAGCTAGTGATGCTACACTCAATTTGTGTTTGCTGCATATTAGTTTAGTAGCCCTGCTGCTGCAGTGATTAAGTCCCCTGCTACTACCTAAAAGAAGGTTTGAACCTGCCAGCTTCTCTGTGGGAGAAAGAGGTATCTGCCTGCTTCTGTAAAGACTAGTCTGGGAAATCCTATGGGGCAGTTGTGCTTTGTCTGGTAGTATCACTGTAAGTTGAAATCGACTTGACAGCAATGTATTTGTTTGTAGTATACTGCTTAGTGTTTGGTATGTTTCTTTCTGTGAGATTTGATTGGTGATGCTAAGACAGTCAATTACCATGTCCTAGGAGAATATGAACACTCCAGACAGGAATTTCCATTTTTCAAGGAGATTACCCAAATGGTATTGGTTAATCAGACACACTTTTATTCTAAATGGTTCTAACCCTCTACCAATTATACTTTATGCCACATTTTCTCATCTGTCTTTGTTGTCTGTGTTTGGATTCCAGTTTGATATATTATGAAGGTGACTTTGCATCCTAAATTCTTGAACTCTCGTTTGATCTCTCAGACTGTTATAGAGATAGGCTTTCTGTGTTCAACATCAAAGCTTCCCTGTGCTGTCCCCAAATAAATATTTTACCCTATATTTACTTGCACTCTACTCTCCCTACAGAGGCTTTGGCCTTGAGGTATGTGAGCAATGAGTACAAATACTATTTTGTTATTATTAATTATCAGACTGTAGCGGTGGTTCTTTCATAGAGTCTAAGAAGAGCAGAGCAAGGCAAAACTATCTCCAAGTGTGACATGCAACACACCAACTCCCTATAGAGCAGAATATCCATATTGAGCATTGCAAATAATAGTGCTTTTTTTTTTTTATACAATGGCTCAACACATGCACACACATACAAACACACCAACACTACATAAATCCTTCCTTTTATTCAAGAAAATAACAGGTAATAAAGGACAAGTGGCATGAATGTGTGGAAACCTGGGATAGTGAGTATTTTGACAAGTACTATTTTAACTCTTTGCACAAAGGTGGCTTCTACAGCTAACACACATTTATTGAGCACACACTGTATACTAGGCCCTAGGCTTATATAAACTAAGCATCTTTGCACTCATGGCATTTACAGGTAAATCCAAAGTTTAGATACTGTAATATGACATCAGAGGAAACTTACTTAATTCTTTGTAAACAAAACTGTAGATATTTGCAAAATATCATTTAAAACTTTACATTTATGGACTTTCTAAATCCAGTTGCCATTGAGTTGATTCTATCTCATGATGACCCCATGGGTGTCACAGTAAAACTGTGGTTTTTATTTTAATAATTTATTTATTTTTGGTGTTTTGCTTTTATAATTTATTTTTTGGTTTTGAGACTACACACAGCAGAACATGCAGCAATTCAACAACTTCTACACACACAACTCAGTGATACTGATTACATTCTTCAAATTGTGAATCCATTGGGCTTTTTGTGGCTGATTTTTCAGTAGTTGGTTGTCAAATCTGTCTTTTGAGGCACCTCTGGGTGGACTTGAACCTCCAACCCTTTGGTTAGCAGCTGAGCACACTCACTGTCTGCACCCCCCAGGAACTCTTTATGGACTTTAGAGAAACAGTATTGCATAAACTTGTATTGATCATCAATAACACAATAGATACCACAAAAAATACCATCATGAACCACATAACATCCATTCAGACAACATCCGACTACTTGTATGTCTATGGTCCCACACGGTTATAAGAAAAACAAACCTACCTCTGTTCAGTCAATTCTGACTCACAGTGACCTTATAGAAAAGAGTAGAACTGCTCCATAGAGTTTCCAAGAAGTTCCTAGTAGATTCAACTTGCTAACCTTTTGGTTAGCAGATAGATGTAGCGTGTAACAACTACCCCAACAGTGTTTCCAAAGTTATAAAGGAGTTCAGAAATGATGATGAGAGAATGAGATGTAAAGAACACAACAGCTGCCCACATGCCACATGTGGATCTCATGTCACTTATATACAAGTCAATTACCTTGCTAGGTATATTATGTTACAGTACATATATAGAATAATATATATGTCTTGATAGTCATAATAAACACCCATGTTACTGGCTTGTCTATATACTATACTATATGTACTACTGCTGTTTTAATACGAATTTCCCCCACTTACAAATAAAAAGTTTACTGTATGCTTTGACTTCCAGACAGCAGTATCCAACCTCATTTACTGTGGGTCTCCTGAAGTGCATCATGGCTCCCCAAATCAGAAAAACCAGTGCTAGTAATAGCAACAGCAAACAGGCAAAGGGGAAGTATCAATTTGGAAGTGATACAAAAGGTTATTAAACACCCAAAGGTGAAAATCTGTGACAGCTATTGCTTGAGATTTAAGAATGTTCACATAATGTCCAAATCACATAATGTCCTATCTCATAGAGGATGTTAAGTGATGCATGAGTGAGTCTTCTGGAGAGAGTACCATTATGAAGATTATTAACAGTACCTACTCCTATCAACTATCAGGGTGTTTTCTCCCAACTGTGAAAAGTTGCTAAAGTTTCCCAGGGTTTGGAACTTCTTAGTTCCAGTTGAAATTCTGGCTGAGAATTTGAATTTTCACCCTCAGATATACTGAATTATAGTTGACATTTAATAAGATCCCCCAGATGATTCTTAGGTATACTTAAGGTGATTGTTGTATATGTGTAAAATGACCCCGGCATATGCATAAGAATCTCCTGGGAATCACCTTTAAAATGTAGGTTTATACATAAACTCACCCAGGGATTTGTTAGAATGTAGGTATATACACAAGAATCACTTGGGTCCTATTAAACTGTAGATTCTAGGATGGAAAGGCAAACTCTCAGCAAAGGGTTGAACCAGAACGAAATGTTCAAAACTCTAAATATCCTGATTTTTGAATGCAGTTAGTAGGAAATATAGGAAGGCACTCCTTATGAATTTTAGAGAAACAGTATTGCACTGAGTTGTGAAGCATAAACTTGGGACACAGGAACCCTGGCCTCACATATCAGGGCTGACACCTGTTGTTCAAAGAGTTGTTACACTTCCTTGTACAAATTCCACAAACTTTCTTACTAACGAATACACTACTACATTCTTTTTCAGAGTGATTACATGTACATGACAATTCATTGCGGAAAGGTCTCATGGACTTGACAGTCTCCTACCAAAAATGTATGTATCCATTTGGCTGGGCCATCATTCCTAATATTTTGTGATTTTCCTATGCTATAAATCCTAATCTCAGTCATAATCATCCCAATAGATAGGATGATTATGTCAAAAGAGGATTAGGGTGGAACTGCAACACCCTTGCTTAGGGAGTTCTCCTGGAGTGTGGCTTGCACTACACTTTATCTTTTCAGCTTACAGAAGATAAAAAGAGAGGGAAGCAAGCAGAGCACTGAGAACCTCATACTACCAGGATTATGGTATGTCCTCCAGACCAGAGGTTCCTGATCCAAAACATGGACTTCCGTCCAGAGCCAATAAACAAGGAAAGCTGTTCCCTGGAGCAGACACCTACAATTTGGCCTTGTAGCCCTTAAGAATAAACTTTTCTTTATTAAAACCATCTACTTGTTTGCAGATGATGATTTTACACACAGAAAATTCTAAAGAATCCACAAATAAACTACCAGAACTAACAGAAGAGTTCAGGAAAGCATTAGGATACAAGATAAACATAAATAAATCAGTAGGATTCCTTTACACCAAAAAAGAAGATCATCACAGAGGAAATTATCAAATCAATACCATTCAGAATAGCCTCCAAGAAAATAAAGTACATAGGAGTAAATCTAACTAAGGAAATAAGAGACCTATACAGAGAAAATTACAAGATCCTACTGCAAGAAACTGAAAGAGACTTAAGTGAAGACTTAACATTGTGAAAATGTCTATTCTACCCAAAGCAATCTACATATACAATGTAACCCCAATACAAATTCCAATGTCATTTTTTAGTGAGATAGAGAAATAAACTATCAACTTTGTTTGGAAAGGGAAGGAACCACATATAAGTAAGACACTATTGAAGAAGAGGAACATGGGGGAGGCCTCACATTGGCCAAACTTAGAACCTATTACACTGTCATGATAGTCAAAACAGTCTGGTATTGGTACAAAAACACATATACAGACTAATGGAACAGAATAGAGAATCCGGAAATATCACCATCCTCCTATGAACAGTTGATACTCAATAAAGGCTAGAAGTTGTAAACTGGGGTAAAAACAGTCTCTTTAACAAATGGTGTTGGCAAAATTGGATATCCATCCGTAAAAAACTGAAACAAAACCCATATCTCACACCTTACACAACAACTAAATCAAAATGGATAAAAGACCTCAACAGCAAACCTAACACCACAACGATTATGGAAGAAAAGGTAGGGAAAACAATGGAGCTTCTAATACACAGCTTAGACAGACTATAAAATCTTGCCAACAATTCATGAAAAACAGAAGAGAAAATAGATACACAAGAACTACTAAAAATGAAACACTTATGCTCATCCAAAGACTTCATCAAGAGTTAAGGCTGCCTACAGAATGGGAACAGATATTTAGCAACTATGTATCAGACTGACATCTAATTTCCATAATCTACAAGGTACTGCAATATATCAACAAGAAAGACAAATAACCCAGATTAACAATGTGCAAAGGAAATGGACAGACACTTCACCAAAGAAGACATTCAGGCAGCCAAGAGACACGTGAAGAGATGCTCACAGTCATTAGTTATTAGAGAAATCAAAATCAAAACTACAATGAGATATCATCTTACCCCAATGAGGTTGGCAATAATCCAAAAACACAAAACAACAAATGCTGGAGAGGCTGTGGAGAGACTGGCTGTGGAGAGACTGGAACTCTCCTATACTGCTGATGGGAATGTGAGATGGCACAGCCTCCTGGGAAAGCAATTTGGCATTTTCTGAAAAAGCTAGAAACAGAAATACCATATGATCCAGCAATCTCACTCCTTGGAATATATACTACAGGAATAAGAGCTGTCACATGAACAGATACATGTATACAAATGTTTATTGCAGGACTGTCCACAAAAGCAAAAAATATAGAATCAACCTAGGTACCCATAAAGAGATAGCTGAATGAATAAACAAACTATGGTACATATATAGACAATGGAACACTGTGTAATGATAAAGAACAATGATGATTTTAGGAAGTATCTCATAACCTGGTTTCAATTGGAAGACATCATGCTGAGTGAAATTAGTCAGCAGCAAATGGACAAGTATTGTATGAGACCAGTATTATAAGAACATAAAGAAGGACTTATACACAGAAGAAAAGATTCTTTGATGGCTACCAGGGTGAAGTGGGTGGGAGAGAGTTACTCATAGATTAGACAGCTGATAGGAATTTGGTTAGGTGAAGGGTGTGACAGCACTCAGGAGACAACAGGTCACCATAAATAGACTGCACTATAACCTAAAAGGTTTTCTAATTTCAACCCAGAATTTCAAAGGCAGAGCAGCAGGGACAGGGGTCTGGGGACAGTGTTTTCAGGGGATATCAAAGTCTATTGACATAACTAGCCTTCTGCTAACAGAGTCTTCTGAATCCCATATTGGTGACCCCACATTGGGGTCTTAAAAGCCAGCAAGCTGTCATCTGAGGAACATCAACTGGTCCCAATCCACCTGGAACAGATGATGACCGAGAACATCAAAGACACAAGGAAAAATGAGCCCAGGAGACAGAAAGACCCATATGATTGGGAGGCAGCATCAGCATGAGTCCAAAAGAACCAGATGCTGCCCAGCCACCGCCAAAGATAGCCTTGATAGAGGACAAAGTATAAAGTCCCTGACATAAGATGAGAAACAGAGTTGCGCAGATCAAGAACTCCACTAAAAGACCAGAAACGATGGTCCAGCTACCTGGAGAGTCACCTGGGAACATGTTCCCTAGACTTGCTACTGCCCAGACCTGAAACAAGTACTGAGGTCAACACTTTAGATTAAGAATGGACTGGGGCAGGAGGTAGAGTCAACACGGTGGACTTAACACATGTCTCCCTAAATCCCTCTGGAAACCAAGACCTGAAATGATAATTAAATGGAGCCTTCTGGACACCTAGTAAGCCCTAGGATATGGCATAGGGCTGTTAATTTGGACTTCACGCCACTGAATGCAAAACCTTCTCTCTTTCACCGATCCCACTCCTGGCAAGCTCGGGCTTGCACAGACTGAAGGTAACTCACCATTTTGACTTTTATCCCCCTCTGTCATGGCTGGTAGGCAGAGCTGGGACTTAACTAGCTGCTGGTCTCGGATGCACTGCTGGTGGGACTGGTAAGTGTAATTGCCATGTTCTGAGAGCCTGGTTTTGGACTGTGCGCATCTCAGCTACTCTGGCTGTACAGATGCACTTGTGTGGGACACTATCTTGATCCACTGGGAAATGGAGAAGTCCAGGTGGAGGCCCTGGCTGGACTTGGTTCCTAGGCTGGGATGTGGCACCTGCTGAGGGGAGAGTGCTTTTCCAGCAGGGAGGCAGTGTTTTGTACAGTGTCACCTGAGGCTCACGCCCAGCGGTGGAGGCTGTGGACTCTGGACATCTCGGCACTCTTGGCCTCTCTTTCCACTAGTAGCCTGGTCCCAGCCAGGTGTCGAGCCTCTGTGGGACATCACCTTGTTCCACTAGGAGGTGGGGACACCCATACAGAAGCCTTAGCTGGACCTAATTGCTAGGCTGGGAGGCAGTGCCTGCCCATAAGAGAGCACTTTTCAAGCAGAAAAGCAGAATTCTACACAGTGTTGCCTACGGCGGGGACCTGACAGCACAGGCCTGCAGGGTAGTAGCCTTTCCGTATTTTGAGCTGGTTTATAACATCTGGCGTTCATACAAAGGTGCTTACTTTGCCAGCTGGGAAGAGGGACATATACACCTGAAAACCTGACTGACTTTGGAAGTTGTCAAATACTTTCTACTTCTCATTTTAAGATGGCCTAGAGAAACAACTGTGTTCCATCTTCACAACATCTCTCCTAGCCTCTATTGACCCACATGAAGCCCCAAAAGCAACAAACTGTGGAGAAAATGGTATCCAGGAAATTATCCATGGCATCAGAAGGCCCCCCAGAGAAACCACCTCAGAACTTCCCAAAGAAGGCTTCTGAAATTATCAGAAGGTGAATACAAAGACTATATACAGAGCCCTCTTAGACCTTATACAAAATGCAGCAGAGTGAAAGGAAAAATTAAGCAAGTTGTTCCATCTGATGGAACATCAGTACTCTGAAATCCAACAGATCAAGAACAGAATCAAAGACATAGAAACTTTCATTCAAAGCCAAGAAAACAGAATGCAACAAATGGGAAAGATACCTTCCAATTTAGAAGACAGAGCTACTTACTCCAGCATCTATGAGGAGAAATCAGAAAAAAGAAATAAGAAAAATGAAGAAGCATTAAGAAACATGTGGGACTCTACTAAGAGGAACAATCTACGATTAATTGGTGTTCCTAAAAAGGGTGAGACACCTGACAATACAGACAGTATTGTGGCTGAGCTGCTGACAGAAAACTTCCCCAAAATTATGAAAGAAGAGACTATAGATATCCAAGATACACACTGAAAACCATTCAATATAGATCTCAAAAGAAAGACCCTAGCCAGCCAGCCAAGTGCCGTCGAGTCAGATCTGACTCATGGAATCAAGCTTAACAAAATGGGACATAAGCAGAAACTCTTAAAGGCAGCAAGACTCAAAGCAAAGCTAACACTCAGAGGGAAACCCTGCAGGCTATTGCCAGATTTCTGAGCAAAAACTATGCTGGCACTGAGACAGTGGCATGACACACTCAAAGCCTTGAAGGAGAAGAACTTCCAACCAAGAATTATATATCCTGCAAAACTATCTTTCAAATAGGAAAATGAAATTAAGACATTGGCAGATAAACAGAAACTCAGAGACTTCGTAAACACCAAACAAAAGCTACAAGAAATACTGAAACAATCTCTTGGCTTAGAAGAACAAAACCACTAACTTTATATTTTAGAAGGGCATATCATCCAGAATCCTACTCAGTTAGGGAAAGCTCCAAACATAATCAAAGCTATAACAGTGAAAGAAATGATCTAGTTACCATATCATGTAAACTACGATATCATCATATGAAAAAGAGGGATGTACTACAGTCGTTATAGTCCTTCCAGATGGACAGGAAATTGACAAGACTGGTAGTAATGAAAATTTGGTTTCTATAGAGCTTATTAGGCAGGATCATGGGGCAGCTGTAAAGCACAATAATGATGCAACATAATATATCAAGAAATGTAATACAGGAGTCTCGACAATGATGAAATCAACCCTGAAAAAGGTGAAAAATCAACTCACAAAGAACAATGTCCCAGAGCAGATCAACAAGAACAACATCAAGATGAAAATAAACATATAACAATGGCAGCACTGCACACATACCTATAAATAATTACATTGAACGTGAATAGACTGAATGCTCCAGTAAAGAGACATTGAGTGACATCTTGGATCAAAAGACATGACCTATCTGTATGTTGCCTACAAGAAACTCACCTTAGACTTAAGGATAGGAATAAACCGAAAATTAAAGGTTGGAAGGATATATATCAAGCTAACAATGAACAAAAAAGAGCAGATGTGGCAATTCTAATCTCAGACAAAATAGATTTTAATGTAAAATCCACCATCGTGGACAAGAATGGACACTATTTACTGCTGAAAGTTTCAATACACAAGCAGGACTTAACAATATTAAATACTTATGCACCTAATAAGAGCATCTAAATACATCAAAGAAACACTGACTACACTCAAAAATGAGATAGATCACTCTGCAATAATAGTGGGAGACTTTAGTACTCCACTCTCAATATTGGACAGATCTTCTAGAAAAAAGCCCAATAGAGGTACAGAAGACCTTATTGCCACAATTAAGCAATTAAACCTCATTGATATACACAGAACTTTCTATCCATCAGCAGATGACTAAACCTTCTTCTCCAGTGCACATGGAACATTCTCCAGAATAGACCAGGTGTTAGGACATAAAGCAATTCTCAACAAAATCCATACCATTGAATTAATGCAAAGCATTGTCTCAGATCATAGAGAGATAAAAGTTGAAATCAATAGCAGAAAAAACATAGACAGAAAGTGGAATTCATGGAAACTGAACAACATCTTGCTCAAAAAAACATGGGCTCTAGAAGAAATCAAGGATGAAATAAAGAAATTTATGGATTCCAATGAGAACAAAAACACTTCCTACCAGAACCTATGGGATGCAGCCAAAGCAGTACTCAGAAGTCAGTTTATCTCCATAAATACACACATCTGGAAGGAAGAAAGAAACCAAATCAAAGACCTTACCCTACAGCTTGAACAAGTAGAGACAGACCAACAGAGGAATCCCTCAGGCACCAGAAGAAAATGGATCAGAAAGATTACAGCAGAACTAAATAAATTAGAGAACAGAAGAACAATCGAAAAAATTGAAAAGACCAAAAGCTGGTTTTATGACAAGATCAACAAAATTGAAAAACCACTGGCTAAACTTACTAAAGAAAAATAGGAAAGGAAACAAATAACCCAAATAAGAAATGAGAGGAGAGTTGTCACAACAAAGCCAGCAGAAATCAAAAATGTCATAGCTGACTGCTATGAAAGACTGTTCTCTAACAAATTTGAAAACCTCGAGGAAATGGACAGATTCTATGATTCATATCACCTACCAAAATTATCACAAGGTGAAGCAGAATAACCAATAAACCTATTAAAAAGGAAGAGATTGAAAAAGTCATCCAAAAACTGTCAACCAAAGAAGCTTGAGTCCACATGGCTTCACTGCAGAATTTTACCAAGCTTTTAGAGAAGAGCTATCTCAAATACTACTAAGACAGTATAGAAAGGGATGGAAGACTGCCAAATTCATTCTATGAAGACAGCATAACCCTGAAACCAAAGCCAGGGAAAGACCCAACCAGAAAGAAAAACTACAGACTGATATCACTCATGAATCTAGATGCCAAAATCTTCAACAAAATTCTTGCCAATAAAATACAACAACATATCAAAAAAAGAATCCATCATGACCAAGATGGATTCATACCAGGGATGCAAGTCTGGTTCAACATCAGAAAAACAATTAATGTGATCAACCACATAAATATCACAAAAGACAAGAATCACCTGATCTTGTCTATTGATGCAAAAAGGCATTTGATAAAGTCCAACACCCATTCATACTAAAAACTCTCAGCCAAATAGGAATAGATGGCCAATTCCTCCATGCAATAAGGGCCGTTTATACAAAGCCAACTGCCTACATCATCCTGAATGGAGAGAGACTGAAATAGTTTCCCTTGAGAAAAGGAACTAGACAAGGATGCCCACTCTCACCTCTCCTATTCAACATTGTACTAGAAGTTCTAGCCAGAGCAATTAGACAAGATCAAGGAATAAAGGGCATCTGCATTAGCAAAGAAGTAAAAAATCTCCTTATTTGCAGATGATATGATTGCATACACAGAAAATCCCAAGGAATCCATAAGCAAACTACTCAAACTGATAGAAGAGTTTAGCAGTCTCAGTTTACAAGATAAACATAAGTAAATCAGTAGGATTCCTTTATACCAACAACAAGATTATTAAGGAAGAAATCACCAAGTCAATACCACTTGCTACAGCTCCTAAGAAGATAAAATACCTAAGAATAAATCTAACCAGACAAATAACAGACCTTTACACAGAGAACTACAAGTTCTTACTAAAAGAAACCAAGAAAGACTTAACATAAATGGAGAAACCTACCCTGCTCATGCATAGGAAGACTTAACATTGTGCAAATGTCTATTTTACCCAAAGCAATCTACTTATATAATGCAATCCCAGTACAAATTCCAATGACATTTTTTAATGAGATGGAGAAACAAATTACCAACTTTGTCTGGAAAGGGAAGATGCCCAGGATAAGTAAAGCACTACTAAAGAGGAAGAACACAGTGGGAGGCCTCTCGTTACCCAACTTCAGAACTTATTACATTGCCACAGTAGTCAAAACAGTCTGGTACTGGTACAAAAAGAGACAGACAGATTAATGGAATAGAACTGAAACTCCAGGGATGACACCATCTTCCTATGAACAGCTGATATTAGACAAAGGCCCTAAGACATTAAACTGGGGTAAAAACAATCTCTTCAACAAATGGTGCTGGCAAAATTGGATATCCATGTGTACTACAAGACCCACGTCTTACAACTTATACAAAAAACAACTCAAACTGGATAAAAGACCTGTATGTCAAATCTAAAATGATAAAGCTCATCCAAGAAAAAGTAGGAACAAGAATAGAAGGTTTAGTACACAATGTAGACAGACTTTAAAATCTGTCAAACCATAAGCATCAGAAGAGAAAACAGATTAATGGGAACTACTAAGAATCAAAACTCGACGGCACTTGGCTTGGCAAGAATCAAACACTTATGCTCATCCAAAGACTTTATTAATAGAATTAAAAGCCATCTACAGAATGGGAAAAAATGTTTGGCAACTATATGTCAGACTGACACCTGATCTCCATAATCTATAAGGTACTACAAAATGTCAATAAGAAAAACATAAATCATCCAATTAAGCAATGGGCAAATGAGATGAATAGATACTTCTCTCAAAAGGAGATCCAGGCAGCCAAAAAGCACATGCAGACATGCTCACAATCATTAGCTATTAAAGAAATTCAAATCAAAATGACAATGAGATACCTTCTCACCCCAACAAGGTTGGCCATGATCCCAAAATCACAAAACAGCAAATACTGGAAAGGCTGTGGGGAAAGTGGAACTCTCGTACACTGTTGGTGGGATTCCTAAATGGTGCAACCTCTTTGGAAAGCAATCTAGTGCTCCCTTAAAAAAATGGATATGGATAAACCATTTGACCCAGTAATTACACTGTTTGGAATAGATCCTATAGAATCAAGGCCATTCACACCAACTGGTACATGCACAGGAATGTTCAGCACAGCACAGTGCACAATAGCAAAAAGATGGAATCAACCGAGATACCCATCAACAGGGGAATGGATAGGTAAACTCTGGTATATATACTCAGTGGAACACTATGCAATGATAAAAAACAATGATGATTGCAGGAAACATCTCATAACATGGTTTCAACTGGAGGACATTATGCCGAGTGAAAGTAGTCAACGACAAAAGGACAAATATTGTATGAGAGACCCCTAGAATGAGAACTTAAAAACAGAGTCATGCTTAGAATAGACACTTTGATGGCTGCAAGGGTACAGAGGGGGGGAGGAGGAGGAAGGATTAAGATTAGATAGCTGTGAGGAGTTTGGTTGGGTGAAAACGGTGACAGCACACATTAGAAAGAAGATCAATATTAACTAGACTTCAATACAATTTGAGTACTCCTCCCATCTTAACCCAATATTGCAAGGACAGAATACCTGGGGTGGGGAGCCGGGGACTATGCTATCAGGCAAAACTGAGGCTGATTGGCACAACTACCGTTTTGCCTATGAGGGCTCTCTGCACCCCACATTGGTGAGTGGCATCTGGGGTCTTAAAATCTGCCAAGCTGCCATCTCGGGGAACAGCAAATGATCCCAACAGGAACAAACGATCACTGCGGACCAGAACGTCATGGGACTCTCGGGAGTAGATCTCTGCATCAACTCGTGACCAGAGGAACCGGATGGTGCCTGGCCACCACCAGTGATAGCCACAATGGAGCTCACAAAATTGAGTCTCACTGGCAACACAGGAATAAATAGGGGTGAACCCTGAGATCTCCACTAAAAGACTGCAATTGATGGTCCAGGGGCTTCGGGGTTCCCCTGGGAGCATGGCCCCTGGCCCTGATGCTGCCCCTGTGCATAAATCATAATGAAGTTCAACTTTTTGGACAGCAATGGATTGGACTTGGTGACACAGAGTGACCATATCTTGTGGGAACTTTATGGTTCTATGCATCTATAGGATGTCAATCTGCTGACTTCTTACTGAAGCAAGGGAAGTGGGTGGAGAGGAGGGGATAGGAGATTGTTGGGATGATGAGACATGTGTGGAGCAGGGAGAAAGTGTGTGTTGTCACGAGGCAGAGAAAGCAGTGTGAGCTGCATCCAGGTCAGCATGAGAATTTATATGGGAATTTACATTTTCATTCAATCATAATTAAAAAAAAAAGAAAAAATAAAAAAAAAGAATGGGACTGGACTCAGGAACACAGAGTAAGCATGTGGCATGCATACTTTATAGTTTTATACATTTATAGAAGGTTGGCCTACTGGTTTCTCTCTAGAGGAAAGGGTGGAGAGGAGGAGAAATGTGTCACTGGGAGGATACTAGCAGTAAAGAGTAAAAAGGAAGAGTATGCTGTCACAGGATAGGGAGAGCAGGTAGAGTTGTAGAGGAGCAGGTTTGCAAAATTCACTTGGATTGTATACTTTCACTTAATCATAATAATAAAAAAAAATTGAAAATAATTTTCCAATTCGATTTTGCCCCTTCCTCAAACTCCTGGGTAGGCATCACATGGCCAGAAAATAATTGTGTATTATGATTTAAATAAGATTAAAAGCAAAGTTTTAAAACTCTAAATAAATAAATAAATAGAACATCCATTTGCGGTATTTCTGTTAAAGAATACTACATAATTAAAACACAAGGTAACTTCATTGTCAAATGTCCATGGCCCAAAGTCTATAAAGACACAATTAGACAGTGATACTAATGAAAACATGCAGGAAAAACTCTCAGCCTTTTTAGATAACTCTGCTAGAGTGCATGTGAGTAATTCAATGTAGGCCGAGTGAAAGAACATCAAGATGCCTGAACATGGAATGCAAGAGATGGCAAAACTCCAGAAAATATGAAATGTCCTACCAACTTCTTGATGTCTTAGAGATAAATAAAGTGCCTATCTTGACAAAGAACCCCATGGGGAAATTCTACTTTGTCCTACAGGGTTACTATATGTCAGAATCGACAGACAACAGGTTTGGTATTGGTTATCTTGAAGAATATTTAAATTCAGGATTAAAAGCAAATGGCTCAACTCAAAATACATCTGGACTCACTGTCAAGGCCATGCTCACTTTGGGATGGTTGCTCAGCTGGGGGGCGAGAGGAGGGCTGGAAGAAACCGCAGTAATTGTTCCTCATAATGGCACATTATGCAAGGAAAACAGTCTGAGCAATTTTCCTAATCAGGGCATCAAGTGGAAATAATTAAACAAAATAACACAGCAGTACCTCAATTATAATTACAAAAAGCAATTCCGACTATGCCTCATATATGAAGAAGTGATGGGATTTCTGAATTTGCATAATTATTTATTATTCTCACTAGTCTTGTGTTGATCATCAGCTAGGGTCACCATGAGTCCATGAGTCGGATCCGACTCGACGGCACTTGGCTTGGCATACATGATTAGATCTTCTCAAGAGAGCACCATTACCAAAATTACCTACCAGGCTTACTTTTATCAGCTGTTAGGTTATTTCCTCGTAACTCCTCGTAACTCTGACAAGTAGCTACAATTATCCTGGTTTATAGAATGAGACTAATAGGAAGCAGAGAGTTTGAACCAAGGGATTTCTTGCCTCTCGAGGCTTACATTTCCCCCAGCAATACTCTAGAAAGCTGGAACGGACCGGCAATAGCTAAATGTCAAGGCATAGGCAAAGTCTCTTCACCAGGCTGGAGGTTGGGTGAGATCACTCCAGACTCTGCACTTTCTAGTTCTTGAATGTAGCAGTCTGGGGATAAGAGGAAGTGTGGTACGCAACAAAATGTAGCAGTCTGGGGACAAAAGGAAATGTCGTATGCAACAATAGCAGCCTTGTTTCTGCACCAGCTAGCTGAGTAACAGGAGCCACGGTGGTGCAGTGGTTAAGCGGCCGGGTGCCAAACAAAAGGTCTTCAGTTCATATCCATCAGTCACTGCTTGAAAACTGTTGGGACAGTTCTAGTCTGTCCTATAGTTTTGCGATGAGTTGGAATCGACTCAGTGACAAAAGGATAGATGTAAAACTTTTGCTTAAAGGATCATTGTCTGAGTCAACTGTCCCTTGTTCATAAACTGCTGAGGTTAAAGGCAATCTGGTTGCTCGATGATCTGTCAAGTCCTTTCGGACTTTTAAATTCTCTATTTTTGATAGTTTTTTGTTAGCTGGGATTAGGTAATCAATAAAACAAATTACTATTTTATATTTTACATTTAAGTTCATGATCCGGAGATACTCTCGCATATGATGTGAGGTTTGAGTTGAGGTTCCTTTTTTTGCCTCTGGATGTCCAACTTCTCCCACACCATTTGTTTAAACAGTTATTTTTCCTGCCTTGAAAAGCTTTTGCCCCTTTGTCAAAAATCAGTCGTGTATATTTGTGTGGGTTTATTTCTGCCTTCTCTCTTCTGTTCCACTAACCTGTGTGTCTATTCTTTGGTTGATATTGTGAATTTGTTTAACTGCAGAACATTTCTTCACATTTTTGTGGCAATTCAAAGTGTTCTGATATCAATTATAGGAGATGCACTTGTTCATCCAAAATAGCCTCATGATTAAGAAATTACACAAAGATTAATTAGGGGAGATTTCTCCCTAAAATACTTAGCTTATACCACTGACACTTAAATTTTATTTTCTGGTTTAAATGACCAGTTACAGTCTTTGGGGGAGAGGGGCAGATTTCATAGAATTATGGCTCTCAAACAAGACTGAATGAAATCTATCTGTCAGGTAATTCAGTAACTCTGGTTTAGCCTGTGTATATTTTTAACAATCAAGATAGAAAAGGCTGAAAATTAGACTAATGTCTAACAGACTAGCTCCCCTGGGGCAGTACTTGGCACTAAACTTTTGCCAGCCAGACAGTCATTTACCAGCAACTGCCCTTCCTGAATGTCAAGTGGTTTGTGCTCCACTGATAACTTACAAGTTGGTGATATGAACCTACCTAGCAGTTACCATAGAAGACAGGCCTGGTAATCTGCTTCTATAAAGGTAAATACATGCTCACTGAGCCTAGCCACAGGAATCTGTGAGCCTGGGGACGAGGCACACTTTGAAACAGAGGTAGACGATGGGGCCTCAGTAGCAGTACACACCAGCCTACAATAGGGCTGTAGCAGGATACTTTGTTGGGACACTTGGGGCATGAATAGGGGTGTCAGATCCAGTTACATAATTTGTGAGGCCTAGTGGAAAATGAGAATGCGCAGCCCCTAATTCTAAAATTGTACGAGTAATTGTAAGATGGTGAAAATAAAACATTTCACCTAGCATGGGGTCTGTGTAACTGGACCTCTAGCCTGCCTCAAGGTGTGGTTTCTGCTCATATACATTGCAGAATTCAGCTTTCATTACTCCAGTACTTTCCAAAGTATTAACAGTCTATTTTAAATTTGGAGTTTCTGGAAAGGGCCTATATACTATTTTCCAAATAGATTTGGCTCTCTCTCTCTCTCTCTCACTGTGTATGTGTGTGTGTGTGTGTGTAATACAACTATATTTTGGGAAATATTGTGTTACACAGGCATGTGTAATCAGACTTAGTAGCTAAAGACAGAAAATGGATAACATTTGAAAGAAAAGTTAGGAATTTATTTTCAGCATTTCCAAAAAGAGTGAAAATCAGCAATGTGGGATTAAGTAAGTGTCTTAATAAATAATACATTACCTTTCCTCTGAAGGAGTATAATCAGAAACTCTGAATACACAGTGGTTAAGCTCTCAACTGTTACAGAAAAGATCAGCTATTTGAACCCACCAGCCACTTGGAAACCCTATGGGGAAGTTCTATCGTGTCAGGTAGAGTTGCTACGAGTCAGAAGCAATCTGGCAGTATTTGGTTTGGTTTTTGGTTTAAGGCATGTTTACTGTTTGGTTTGTATTCAAGACAGCTTTCAAACAAGGGGAAGTCAGCAGTGGAAACTGTAAATTTCCACTGCAAGAATGCTACAAGAGGGAACTCGAGCTCTGGGCTGCCTGGGGTTGGCCACATTTTCACAGAGATAATTATAACAGCAACAACAGTGGTAAGTTCCCAAGTACCCAGCACTGGACAGGCAGTGAAGAGGGAGTCTTGGTGGTGTAGTGGTTAATTGCTATGGCTGCTAACCAGAAGGTTAGCAGTTCAAATCCCACTAGGTGCTCCTTGGAAATTCCACAGGGCAGGTCTACTCTGTCCTGCAGGATCACTATGAGCTGCAGTGAGTTTAGTTTTGGTTTAATCTTCATGAACATCCTATGAAGTAGGCTCTCCTGTTATTCCGTTTTACAATTAGAGGATGAGGCACAGGAAGATTTGAGAACTTGCCCAGATTCCTGGGTAAGAAGAGACAGAAGTGGAGCCCAGGTAGTCTCCTTGCAAGATCTAAACTCAAAACTCTTAAGCCTGCTGCCTTTCGGGCTGATGGTCACAGCAGTGTTAGACTCTGGAAGCTCCATCTGGTTCCTGACGTGTGCCCTGCCCTGTGTTGACTTTGAGCCACCGTCTTGCTCCTGTCTCTCTATGCTGATACTGGCACCAGATTACAGTGAAAGCTTTGATCGCAATAACAAGCATAGGACAAAGAGCCTGGGCCCATAGGGCCCAATCCACAGATTGTGAACCCAGATAAGCATGAGATGAGGGGACAGATAATATATGAGGTCCTCTTTAAGACTAAGGCTCTGTGACCTTAGTTAATGAACAAACTTATTAAAATTGAGTTTGTAATGCTCCAGGCAAAAGTAATAGAGTATGGATTTCAGGAGGGCAAAGATTATGTCTTACATTTATCTTTGTATTTTGAATGTCTGGGACAGTGTCTGACAAATAACTGGCACTTTAAGTAAACATCTACTGAACAGCTGAGTGATTGAATGAGTGAGGACAGAAATCGTAGAACATAATAATCCAACAAAGAGCACATGAACATTATACATTTTTCTAAGGCTCACAAATCATGGGACCAAATACAATTCTGCTACTACAACATGATCTCGGCCAACCTCAAGGCCAACACTCCCATCAATATTTAGTTATTGGCTGTATTACTACTGGAACATGCATTTATAAGCAGGATCTATACAGAGCACTGGAAGTGAAGACTTTTGGATAGACCCATGGAAAATCTTTTCTTTGGCCTTTGGATGGCAGAAACAATATAAGGAATGATGACAGACTGAGATAGTGTGATTTGGGCTTTCAAGAATCTGTATAGGACGGAGTCAAGATGGCCAACTAAGCCCACGTCTCCTCCTATCCCTCTCGAAACCAAGACCTGAATTGACAAACAAACAGAGCCTTCTGAGCACTTAATCAGCCTCAGGACACAGCACAGAGCTCTTAATTGGGACATTATACCACTCAGCGAAAAATCTCCTCTCTTTTGCTGGCTCCCGCTCCTGGCTAGCCCGGGCTCTCACGAACAGAAGGTAAACGCACCATTTTGACATTTTTTTCCTCGGTCTCCGCTGGCGGGCGGAGCTGGGCCTTGCCCTGCGGCTGGACTCAGACATGCTGCTGGGGTGATAGGCAAGCGAAATTCCCATATTCTGAGAGCCAGGCTCGGGACTCTGTTAATCTAGACACTTTGAGCCTTTCGTTTTGAAGCTGCCACAGTGCGGAACTCCGTGGTCAGGGTGCGGGAAGCCATGTTGGTACCGAGATTTTAGCGGGCCCTCGTTCATAGACTGGGAGCCAGTGCCTGCAAACGGGACAGCGCTTCTCCCTCAGAAAAGTAGTGATTTTGCATAGTGCTGCCTACATTGGGGGCCCTGCAACAGAAGCAGCGGAATCGCTGCCTCTGGGAACCTTTAGCCCCCCTGTCTGCTGCCTGTGTGGAGGACGCCATCTTGGGTACGGTGGCCGCAGCTGGACCTAATTCTTAGCTTGGGAGCCAGAGCCTGCCCACAAGACAGCGCTTTTGTATCACAAAACCAGTACTTGACACAGTGTTGGATAAGGCTAGGCCCTGTCAGCAGAGGCCACCAGGGCAATAGCAGTGCTGTATGCTGAACTAGTTTGTTATCATCTGGGGTTGGATACAGTGGCGCTTACTTTGTCAGATGGGAAGAGGGACCTCTACACCTGAAAACCTAACTGACTTGTGAACTGGTCAGATACCTTTTGCTTTACATTTGAAGACAGCCTAGAGAAACATTTGTAATCCATCCTCACAGTACCTCTTCCAGCCTCTATATACTCACATGGGACCCAAAAACCAAAAGACAATTGTGGCATACAAGCAATCACTCACGGCCTCAGAAGGCTCCCAACCAAAGCAACCAAGGAGTTTTCCAGATGATGAAACTTTTATGAAAGCATCAGGAAGTGAATACAAATTGATTATATACAGGGACCTTCTAGACCTTATACAAAATGCAGCAGAACAAAATGAAAAATTAAGCAAGTTGTTCGATCTGATGGAACACCAGTACTCTGAAATCCAACAGATCAAGAAGAAAATCAAAGACATAGAAACTTCCATGGAAACCCAAGAAAACAGAATGGAACAAATGGAAAAAAGAATTTCTGACTTGGAAGACAGAGCTACTGATGCCAGTGTCTACGAGCAGAAATCAGAAAAAAGAAACAAGAAAAATGAAGAAACATTAAGAATCATGTGGGATTCTATTAAGAGAAACAACCTTCGATTAATTGGAGTCCCTGAACAGGGTGAGACATCTGAGAACACAGAGAGTATTGTTGCTGAGCTGCTGAAAGAAAACTTCCCAGAAATCATGAAGGAAAAGAATATAGACATCTCAGATGTATATCGTATGCCACCCAATATAGATCTCAAAAGAAAGACTCCAAGACATAATCAAGCTTAACAAAATGAAACATAAGCAGCAACTCTTAAAGGCAGCAAGACTCAAGGCAAAGCTAACATTCAGAGGGAAACCCTGTAGGCTCTCTTCAGATTTCTCAGCAAAAACCATGCTGGCACGGAGACAATGGCACGACACATTCAGAGTCTTGAAAGAGAAGAACTTCCAATCAAGAATTATATATCCTGCAAAACTGTCTTTCAAACACAAAAATGAAATTAAGACATTTCCAGATAAACAGAAACTCAGAGACTTTGTAAAAACCAAACCCAAACTACAAGAAATACTGAAAGAAGTTCTTGGCTTTGGCTTAGAAGAACGAAACCACTAACTTTATATTTTAGAACGACACACTACTCAATATTCATTTAGGGAAGGCTCCAAAGTTAATCACAGCTTTGATTTGGAAAGAAGCAATCCAGTGATCATCATGAAAACTATGGTGTCATCATAATAAAAAGAGGGATGTACTACAGTCGTTACAGTCCTTCCAGATGGAGAGGAAGATGACCAGACTGGTAGTAATTAAAATTGGGTTTATAAATAGTTTATTAAGGGGGTTGATAGGGGCAGCTGTAAAGCACAACAAAGATGTATCATACCATTTCAAGAAATCTAACACACGAGTCTCAACAACTATAAAACTAGCTATGAAAAAGGTGAAAAATCAACTGACAAAAAAGAGTGTCTCAGAACAGACTAATAAGAACAACAGAGAAAACATCAACATAAAAATAAACGTATCACAATGGCAGCAGTGAACACATACCTATCAATAATTACATTGAATGTGAATGGACTGAATGCTCTAATAAAGAGACACCGAGTGTCATCTTGGATCAAAAGACACGACCCATCCATATGTTGTCTACAAGAAACTCACTTGAGACCTAAAGACAGGAACAAACTGAAAACTAAAGGATGGAAGAATATATATCAAGCTAACAATGAACAAAGAAGAGCAGGGGTGGCAATTCTAATCTCAGACAAAATCAACTTTAATGTCAAATCCGCCATCGTGGACAAGGATGGACACTATTTATTGCTGAAAGGTTCAGTACACAAGCAAGACTTAATTATATTAAACATTCATGCACCTAATGTCAGAGCACCTAAATATGTCGAAGAAACACTGACTACGCTCAAAAGAGAGTTAGATGACTCCACAATAATAGTGGGAGACTTAAACATTCCACTCTCATTACTAGACAGATCATGTAGAAAAAAGCTCAGTAAAGATACAGAAGACCTCATTGACACAATTAACCAACTAAACCTCATTGATATATACAGAACTTTCCACCCCCCAGCAGACAACTACACCTTCCTCTCCAGTGCACATGGAACATTCTCCAGAATTGATCACGTGATAGGCCATAATGCAATGCTCAACAAAATCCACACCATTGAATTACTGCAAAGCATCTTCTCAGATCATAAAGCCATCAAAGTTGAAATCAATAGCAGAAAAAACAGAGATAGAAAGTGGAACTCTTGGAAACTGAACAACATCTTGCTCAAAAAAACATGGGTTATAGAGGAAATCAGGGATGAATTAAAGAAATTCATGGATTCCAATGAGAACGAAAACACTTCCTACCAGAACATACGGGATACAGCCAAAGCAGTGCTCAGAGGTCTGTTTATCTCCATAAATGTACACATCGGGAAGGAAGAAAGAAACCAAATCAAGGAACTAACTCTACAGCTTGAACAAGTAGAAAGAGAACAACAGAGGAACCCCTCGGGCACCGGAAGAAAAGAGAATAGAAAAACAATTGAAAAAATTGAAAAGACCAAAAGCTGGTTTTTTGAAAAGATCAACAAAATTGATAAACCACTGGCTAAACTTACTAAAGAAAAGCAGGAAAGGAAACAAATAACCCAAATTAGAAACGAGAAGGGAGTTGTCACCACAGATGCAACAGAAATCAAAAACATCATAACAGAATACTATGAAAGACTGTACTCTAACAAATTTGAAAACCTAGGGGAAATGGACAAATTCCTTGACTCATACCACCTACCCAAATTATCACAACGTGAAGCAGAAGAACTTAATAAACCCATCACAAAGGAAGAGATTGAAAAGGTCATCAAAACACTGCCAACCCAAAAAATCCGGGCCCAGATGGCTTCACGGCAGAATTCTACCAAGCATTTAGAGAAGAGTTATCCCCAATACTATTGAAACTATTTCACAGTATAGAAACGGATGAAGTACTCCCAAACTCATTCTATGAAGCCAGCATAACCCTGATACCTAAGCCAGGGAAAGATCCAACAAAGACAGAGAACTACAGACCGATATCACTCATGAACTTAGATGCAAAAATCTTCAACAAAATTCTTGCCAACAGAATACAACAACATATCAAGAAAATAATCCATCATGACCAAGTGGGATTCATACCAGGAATGCAAGGCTGGTTCAACATCAGGAAAATAATTAATGTGATTAATCACATAAATAACACAAAAGACAAAGATCACCTGATTTTGTCCATTAATGCCGAAAAGGCATTTGATAAAGTCCAACACCCATTCATGCTAAAAACCCTTAGCAAAATGGGCATAGACGGCAAATTCCTCAACATAATAAGGGCCATTTATACAAAGCCAATTGCCCACATCATCCTGAATGGAGAGAGACTGAAAGACTTTCCTCTGAGATCAGGAACAAGACAAGGATGCCCACTCTCACCTCTCCTATTCAACATTGTGCTAGAAGTTCTAGCCAGAGCAGTTAGACAAGACGAAGAAATAAAGAGCATCTGCATCGGCAAAGAGGAAGTTAAAATCTCCCTGTTCGCAGATGATATGATTGTATACGCAGAGAACCCCAAGGAATCTATAAGTAAGTTACTCAAACTGATAGAAGAGTTCAGCAAAGTCTCAGGATACAAGATAAACATAAGTAAATCAGTAGGTTTCCTTTATACCAATAACGAGACTGTTAAGGAGGAAATTATCAAATCTATACCATTTGTGATAGCCCCTAAGAAGATAAAGTACCTAGGAATTTATCTAACCAGAGAAACAACAGACCTTTACAAAGAGAACTACAAGCCCTTACTACAAGAAACTAAGAGAGACTTAGATAAATGGAAAAACCTACCCTGCTCATGGATAGGAAGACTTAACATTGTGAAAATGTCTATTTTACCCAAAGCAATTTATTTATATAATGCAATCCCAATACAAGTTCCAGCATCATTTTTTAATGAGATGGAGAAACAAATCACCAGTTTTGTTTGGAAAGGGAAGAAGCCCCGGATAAGTAAGGTACTACTAAAGAAAAAGAACACACTGGGAGGCCTCTCATTACCCCACCTTAGAACATACTACACTGCCACAGTGGTCAAAACAGCCTGGTACTGGTACAAGAACAGACAGACTGATCAATGGAACAGAATTGAGACCCCAGAGATGACACCATCTGCCTATGAACAATTGATATTCAACAAAGGCCCTAAGACATTAAACTGCGGTAAAAACAGTATCTTCAACAAATGGTGCTGGCAAAATTGGTTATCCATCTGCAATAAACTGAATCAAGATCCATATCTTACACCTCATACAAAAACCAACTCCAACTGGATAAAAGACCTAAATATCAAACCTAAAACGATAAAGCTCATCCAAGAAAAGGTAGGAACAACAATGGAAGTTTTAATACACAATGAGGACAGACTCCAAAATCTGTCAAAGAAACCTCAATCAACAGAAGAGAAAGTAGATAAATGGGAACTATTAAGAATCAAACACTTTTGCTCATCCAAAGACTTTATTAATAGAATTAAAAGAACACCCACAGAGTGGGAAAAAATATTTGGCAATTCTATGTCAGATCAACGCCTGATCTCCATAATCTATAAGATACTACAAAATATCAATAAGAAGAAGATAAACCATCCAATTAAGCGATGGGCAAAGGAGATGGATAGATACTTCACTAAGGAGGAGATCCAGGCAGCCAAAAAACACATGCGGACATGTTCACGATCTTTAGTTATTAAAGAAATTCAAATCAAGACAACAATGAGATACCATCTCACTCCAACAAGATTGGTCATGATCCAGAAAACACAAAACAACAAATGCTGGAGAGGCTGTGGAGAAAGTGGAACCCTCCTACACTGTTGGTGGGGTTGCAAAATGGTCCAGCCTCTTTGGAAGGCAATTTGGTGCTTCCTTAAAAAAATGGATATCGATATACCATTTGACCCAGTAATTCCACTACTTGGAATATATCCTACAGATTCAAGGCCTTTCACACCAACGGACACATGCACCAGAATGTTTATCGCGGCCCAGTCCACAATAGCAAAAGGGTGGAATCAACCCAGATGCCCAACAATAGAAGAATGGATAGGTAAACTGTGGTACATATACTCAATGGAGCACTACGCAATGATAAAGAACAACGATGATTCCAGGAAACATCTCCTAACCTGTTTTCAACTGGAAGACATTATGTTGAGTGAGAGTAGTCAGCGACAAAAGGACAAATACTGTATGAGACCTCTACGATAAGATCTCAAAAACAGACTTCTGTATAGAAGAAAAGACTCTTTGACAGCTGCAAGGTAGGGGAGGGAGGGAGGGAGGGCGAGGGAAGGAGGGTTTAGTTTAGGTAGTTACTAGAAATCTAGTTGGGAGAAAGCGGTGACAGCACACATTAGGAACAAGAACAACATTAAGTGGACTTCAGCATAATTTGAGTACTCCTTCCATCTTAACTCAATGCTGCAAGGATAAAGTAGCTGGGGCGGGGGACGGGGGAACATGCTGTTAGGCGAATTCCAGGCCAATTGGCACAACTAGCGTTTTGCTAAGAGAGCTCTCTGCACCCCACATTGGTGAGTGGCCTCTGGGGTCTTAAAAGCTGCCAAGCTGCCATCCGAGGACACAGCAAATGGTCCCAACTGAACAGGAACAGATGCTCACCGAGGGCCAAAATGGCATGCGGTAAAGACAACCGAGAAGACAGAGAGACCCACAAGAGTGGGTGCCTACATCGACCTGGGACCGGAAGAACTGGATGGTGTCCGGCCACCACCAGTGATAGCCATGACGGAGCTCACAGAGAGGAGCCTCACTGGCAACACAAGAATACAAAGAGGTGCATCATGAGATCTCCACTAAAAGACCTCAATTGATGGTCCATTGGTTTTGGGGCTCCTCTGAGAGCATGGCCCACGGCCCTGATGCTGCCCATTCCTATAAATTATAACAAAGGTCCACTCTTTGGACAGGAATGGAATGGGCTTGGCAATGCAGAGTAACCATATATTGGAAGCACTTTATGGTTCTCTACATCTATAGGATATCATCTTGCTGACCTCCAGCTGGAGGAAGGGGAGTGGACGGAGAGGAGGGGAAAGGAGACTGTTGGGAGGATGAGACATGTATGGAGCAGAGAGGAATAGTGTGCAGTCACCGGACAGGAAGCTGCATATAGGGGGGCATGTAAATTTACATGTGAATGTACATTTTCACTCAGTTATGTTAAATAAGAATAAAAAGATAAAAGAATCTGTATATTTTAAAAATTAGCAGATATTTCATCTTTTATGGGGCACGGCAGTGTCAGTGCTAAGAGCATAATTCCTGGCTATCAGAATTCATGGGTTTAATCTCAGCTCTCCTGGGCCACTAGGCACCCCTGTATACTCTGTTGTTGATAGCTTTCATCATGTCACCTCTGACTCATGGCAACCTTGTGTATGGCAGAAGGAAATGTTGCCCGGTCCTGTACCGTCTTCATGATCATTGATATGTTCAAGTCCATGGTTATAGCTCTTGTATCAGTAAACCTCACTGAAGGTTTCCCTCATTTTAGCAAAGCCTCTACCTTACCAATCATATTACCCTCTTCTAGTAATTGGAAGCACCAACGCACTATAGATATCAACACCTTGGGTTCTTATTTTTTATGACATTTATTCCCCAAAAGATGGCAATAGAGTAGCATGTTCTAATTAAATCAGTATAATTCTTCAATGGATTAAATTGAGGTATATGAAGCAGAAATATTTTTTTCTACTTGCACAAAGGTGTCATACAGGCTAGTGATAGCCCCATTACCACAGACAAAAAAACAAAGCCATTGCCATCAAGTTGCCCCATAGGGTTTTCAAGCAGTAGCTGATGGATGCATACTACCAGTCTTTTCGTTAGCAGCCTGAGCTCTCTAGCCACTGTGCCACTAGGGCTCCTTACCAGGGACTAGCTATGTGTGTATTTAACCTCTCTGGACTTCAGCTTACTTATTTCTAAAACAGGAGTATTAATAGCATATTTGATATCATGGAGCTACTATGAGGGTTGTTAGAAAATACTAAATTCCTATTGATAGTTCTTGCATATAGAAACTGCCCAATAATGAGCTATTAATAGCTTTATCTTTATTTTACAACTAACCACATCCAGTTACCACTGAGTCAACTCTAACATACGAGGATCCCATGTGTGTCAGAGCAGAACTGGGCTCCACAGCGTTTTCAGTGGCTGGTGTTTCAGGATTAGATCATCATGCCTTTCTTCTAAGGTACCCCAGGTGAACTAGAATTTTAATCTTTTGGTTAACTGTCAAGAGTGTCAATTGTGTACATTGTTCACAGACTCCTAATCCTTATACATACATGCAAAAATTGGATCAGGACTTAGGAGATCCCTTTTCAAAGGTCCATGTGTTAAAATAACATTCCAGCCTAGCCCAGGCCTGGACCAAACTGTTTAGTAACTAATATAGATGAACTAGAGTTATACCAGAAAGCTTAATTTAATTGAAGGTACAACAAACTTCAGTAAAAAGTGTTTATATGAAGGCAGGACCCTAGTCCTTCAGATGATTGAACAGCAGAACTTCAGTACTGAGTACTTAGTGTATGGTAGGAATCTCAGGCAACTGGCAGCTGAGTTCTGAGTTCCTTGCACATGTGTAAGCCATTAAGCCATCCTAGAGTTACGTCTCATCCAGTACTGTGACCCAGTGCTTTGTGTCTGAATCAGGCAAGATAAATGCTGTCAACAACTAAGTTTCTGTGTGGCTGATTCCCTAGACAACCACTCTATTTCCAAACCCTTCAAGGTCTTCTCCAATGAGCTGGCAGTGGTCATAAAGAGGAGAGAGGCCCTGTGGGTTAGCAGCAGCAAGGACACCTTCACTCTTCAAGTGATGTTCTAGGAGGGCCTTCTCACAGCCCCCTCCTTCAAGGCAGACATTTGTTCTCTACCACCATGCCAGGGTTGCCCCTGAAACATACCTTGCTGTCAGGCTCAAAGCTTAGCAAATCTAAGCAGGGTGAATATTAATAAAATAGTTGTCTTGCATAAGAAAAACCTGATTTAAATATGGAACAAGAAAGATTTTATTACTCTAAGGCAGCTTGGACCCCTGACGGTACAGAAGTTTAGAGCTCAGCTGCTCAATGGACATAATCCACCAGCATCCTCTGGAAATCCTATGGGGCAGCTGTACTCTGTCCTCTAGGGTAGCTATGTGTCATGACACACTTGATGGCAACTTACTAGACTATAGTTACTGAAGTCCAAAGACTAAGTTTTGAATTCTGGCTGTGCTACACTGAACAAATTACCTGACCTCTCTGTGCATCACTGTCACCCTATACAGTAACATCTACTGCATCAAGTTGTTAAAAGGACAAACTGAGTTTAAAACCAACTGCTGCTGAGTCAGTTCGGACTCAGCAACCCTATGGACAGAGTAGAACTTCTCCACAGTACTTCCAAGAAGCACCTGGCAGACTTGAACTGTTGACCTTTTGGTTAGCAGATGTAGCACTTAATCACTATACTACACCAGGATTTCCACAAATTGAGTTTATATGTGTAAATTCTGCCATGACCAATACATGGAGTATGTGCTACCTATTTGCATTATTAATATTATTATCATTAATGTTTTTAGACCAGACCAACTGGAGCCTTGAGGCTACTACTCTCCTGACTGGCTTCAGATAGGCCTGGAGCCTAGTGAGAAAGCAGGCCAGGGAGGTCTCCTGGTTAACGTCTAGACTCAAATAGAATATGTATTTTCTGAGGAATGAAATCATACATGATACATTTTTGAGCTCCATTCTTTTTCTCTTAGTATACCTGCGTGTGTGTGTGATACAGAGAAAAAAAAAAAAAATAAAGCACACAAAAGAGTGAAAGAGAGAACATAATTCCTACTGTAAATGATCAGATGTTGAAATGCTGAAATGCAGAAACAAGCCCTGCTGAACAAGCTTAGTTGTGTTTTCTTGTTTCCTTTTAAAAGCAGGCATTAATCCCATTTTCTTCCTGGGTTACTTTTGCTGGGGGTCATATAGTGTTGTTAATGATGAGGATCTATGTTAGTGGCAGGAAGAATGCATGCATGGATCTTCTCAACATTAGATAATTTAACTTCTCATACTAGCATAAAATGCCAACATATCACCCAAATGAAAATTTTAAACAAAGTTCTAATTAAAATTTGCATTGATGTGGACATAGACCCATTGTAAGATTCCTTATTCAGCCTGTAGATTCATGCTACAACAGAAAGTCCTCTAGAAATTCTTCACTTGGACACTATTTTATATCTGGCAAAGTGCAGCATCTCCTAGTTAAAGTGAGTGCTCCTATAATAACTGACAGGGTTGAAGCTGAAGGTGGATTATGGGGTTCCTATCATGGTTGTTTGTGTTTCCATCCGTGTCCTTATAGATGCCAGCTCCCCTGACTCCACTTACGATGACAAAGCAACTTCACTACCAAAATAAAACACAAGCTGACATGAGAGCAAAACAATTGCTTTATCTTTTACGCCCAAAAGAAGTTCACCATCATGATTTAAAAATTAAATCACATTAGTATTCATTTGGCTCACCATAATTCCACTGGTGAAACCAAAAATGAAATGTCATGTCCTAACAAAAAATACTAATGGATATTAGATGGATTCTGTTTGCCTCCAGTTAGCACACTCTGCCCCTAACCAAAATGTTGGTGGGTCAAGTCCATGCAGAGGTGCTTTGGAGGAAAGGACTGGTGGTCTACTACTGAAAAATCAGCATTGAAAACTGTATGGAACACAGTTTGACCCAGACACACTCATGGGGGCACCATAAATTGAAGTCAATGGCATCTAGTTTGTTTGTATGTTAGCCCTACCTTCATTTCAACTATAGGGATAATAGTGAAGTTTTTTGGTTTGTTTGTTTTCACTTTATTGGATTTAGTTCTGCATCATTCTTACATTCCTATTTGCCTTACAAAGTTGAAAAACACATTTGTAACAAGTTTTAAGGGCATTAACCTAATATTGTCACTGAGAATCTAGCAGAAGTATGTGAAAGAAAATATTTAAATACTTTGACTTTGTGCAGATTGAGGATTTACTTGAGACAAGAGATAATACACAGCTCTACGAAAAACCTCCTGCTTTTTTCTTCCTCCCCCCCCCCGTCTTTGAAATAACAGTGGGAGCTACTGTTCTCTTTTTCAACTTGGAAATATGCCAAAATAAGCTTGTGGTGCTATGGATCATTTCTGGTGGCCCTTTCTAGCCATGGTCTTATAATGCCCATCCAAAGGACTGGGGGGTTGGGTGGGGCTGTACTGATACAGTCACTGTGGCGCAGTAAAAGGACTGGTCAGTTTTGCTATCCTGCTGGCCTTGAGATGAACCATTTAAGAGGTAGCAGAGAGAAAGAAGAGCTCACCACCACTAATGCAGAATAGCCAGGAACCAGCATGTACTTTGGACCCAGGATCCCTGCTCTGAGAAGCTGGAAGATGGAGAGAGAGAGCTATAACACTGGTGAGAAGGGGCAGCAGGAGACAGTGTGGTGGGCTTCCCAGCCCAAAGAGAGAAAGCTGAATCCCTTAGGGCAGAAGTTTAGGTCCAAAGAGAAGCATGCCTGTAAAGACAGCTGGGAAAAGGCTGATCTGATAGAAGAACTGTAACTTGAGCCTGAATTGTAACTATTATTTTCCTAATAAACCCCACATTGTCTATGACTTGTATGTGGCTACTGCAATCAATTACTGAACCCAGTAGAGAAGTAGTGAGTGCCCAGAGAGTGCCTTGGGAGGGATGGTTGATATCGGATATAGTAAAGATGGTAGAGAGAGGAGGCATGTCTGCTCTCCACATCAGAATCAGCCCTGGGCTGTTGATCTCAGTTTTCCTTTCCCCTTGTGAATTTAGAGGTCAGATGCTGCCCCAATGCTGCTTTTGCAAGGTTTTGGAGATTCACTAACTAAGCTAGGAGACTCTCAGAATACTAGGTCTACACATCACTAGTCCCTCTGTTTTCCTGCTTCTAAAGGCAGGGGTTGTGCAGTGTGTATTTCCCAAAGCCATTTTCATTGGGCTTGATCATGGGATCTGTAGGTCACATTTGCAGGGTGTTGGATGAAGAAATGGGCTTTCGCGGTTGGGTTGGCTTTTCCCTAACATGACTCTGATCTACCTTGAGAAGAGTCAGTTCATAGGGCTGCTGGCTCAAGAAAGAAAGGAATCAAGTGGCACGAACCCAAATGCAGCCTGAAAACTCAGACAAAGACCTGCCAACTGCAAACATGAGCAGCAGGGAAAAAAAAAAAATACTACTCAGTTTCTAGGGCTGTTTGTCATACCTCGTTATTAAGGTAAACACTGACTAATACTTGAACAATTAAAAAATAAAAACCCAGATTAAAGCATATATATTCATAGACTGCACAAGACCTGGAGAGTTTAGCTGGATCTGGTCTTTCCATTTTTGTATGTGTGAATACTGAAGCTGGAAATGTTGCTACTTGCTCCAAAGCAGAGAAGCTGAGAGTAGTATCCAGACTGCCTGAGTCTGGATATCTTTTCTCACTGAACAATGGCAGATTTCAAATTAGAGGGAGTTTACATTAAGCAGCCTGGAGAGTATTGTCCTTCCCTCTGCAAATGGGAATCTCTGTCTTTTTTCCCCACTCCTCTCAGGCTTTTCCATCAGCTCTCCTTCTTTTCCTCACAGCTGTCAGAGTCCCACTGAGTAACTCCACATGAAGCATTTGTTGCAGGCTGGCCTCAGCAGGGGATGATACACAGTCACTGGAGACTTCAGTACGCTGACTCTTAATGCTGCTTTCTAGCTTTTGTTTGTCTTATTATCTGAAATCACTTTTTAGGTTTAATTCTTAGAATTATAAAACCTCAGAGCTCAATTGAGTCTTCAGGTTATCTAATCCAACCCCTCCAAAGAACAACTAAATCATATATACCATGTGTATATTGGAGCCTCAATTGGGCCATGGTTAGGAGCTCATCCGCTAATCAAAAGGTCAGCAGCCTGAATCCACCAGCCATTTCTTGGAAACCCTACGGGGGCAGTTCTACTCTGTCCTATAGGGTTACTATGCATTGGAATAGACTCAATGACAGTGGGTTTTGATACATATGTACATATACCTACCCACACACGCACACACATGAAACCAAAAAAACAAACTGCTGAGTTGATTCTAATGCATAATGACTCTATCCGACAGAGTAGAACTGCCCCGTAGAGTTCCCAAGGACAATCTGGTGGATTTGAATTGCTGGCCTATTGGTTAGCAGTCATAGCACTTAACAACTATGCCACCAGGGTTTCCATATAGACATATCTAAGCTAGATATAGATATATAAAATATATTTATAACATCATAAATATATATCATTCACATTAATACTTATAAATGCACATTTTTAAATGCATATATTTATATTAGAACATGCCAGCCAAGTGCCATTGAGTAGGATCCGACTCATGGTGACCCTAGGGGCCAGGGTAGAACTGACCCCCAGAGTATTGAAGGATACATGTGTTATATGTTATATACAGATTATACATTACCATATTTTACATATAGTACGTAGTCGGATCCAACTCAACGGCACTTGGCTTTTGGCTATGTAAGAATCCTGGTGGAGTAGTAGTTAAGAGCTCAGCTGCTAACCAAGGGTCAGCAGTTTGTATCCTATAAGGATCCCTGGTGATGCAGCAGTTAAACACTTGGGGGTTAAGTGAAAGGTAAGGGTTCAAACCCACTAGCCACTCCGCAGCAGGGCAGCTCAACTCTGTCCTATAGGGTTGCTCTGTATTTGAACTCACTCAACAGCAACACATTTGGGTGTCTGGCTTATGTATTATGCATTACCACACATAATCCCCGTAATCAATGTTTCTCTTCTATCCAGATTACTGTTACCGTTGACTCTTGGGACATGTGTCCTTCTGCAAGTCTGGTTGAAGTAATCCCTCCCTGCTTTGCATTTTCAGGAAGGTGTCTCTGTCATGATGACCGCAGACAGGATGATCTTCGGATGGTGTGTAGGTTCTTAGTCACTGACGGTGTGAGTCAAAGTCACTGAATCATAGAAACCAAGATCACACATTACTTCAGAGAACAATACAAAGTTGAAAGGTCACTGAAAGGGCACTGCTGCCTTACTGCTTGACTTCTTCCTAAGTTACAGCAACCTTGGTCTCCGCTCATGCCCTATCAAAGGATCCAACAAGACTGACTACGTGGACTCCAGTGTAGTGGGCCCAAGAACACCAGGCAACACCAAATGCTGGCAATGGGAATTTTCACTGTACACAGCACTTCACTGGTTTTACTCCACCCCACAGTCTCTCAACTTATCTCTTTTGGGCCCCTCTGCAAAGGAGGGATGATCATTTGCATGAAGACAGAGCCAATCTAGCTAGTGCTTCTACTGAGAAATACTAAACCTGGCATAAATAGCAAATGAGCCCAAACATAGTTTACAGCAACTGGAAAAAAAAAAAAAAAAAGCCATGACTCCAACTAAGTTGTGAGGTGAGACACATTGACAAATACTCTCAGTATCTTAGGGATGAATCTCTCCCTCCAAAGCAGTCTTAGTCATTTAGTGCTGCTATAACCACAGGTGGATAGCTTTACCAAAGAATAAATTTATTCTCTCACAGCCCAGTATGCTAGACATTCAAATTCAGGGTGCCTGGTCGATGAGAAGGCTTTATTTCTCTGTCAGCCCTGGGGTAAGATCCTTGTTGTCAGTCTTCCTGTGGTCTCAGAGCATCTCAGCACAGGAACCTCAGGTCCAAAGGATGTGCTCTGCTCCTACCTTGGCTTTCTTGGTGGTCTGAGGTCACCATGTCTCTCTGCTCAATTCTCTCTTTTATATCTCAGAAGAGATTGGTTTAAAATACTATCTAATTTTGTAGGCCTCAGCATCTTATTAGTGATAGGATTTAAAACAAGGAAATTTCATCAAATGGCAAAATGGTAGACAATCTTATAATATCAGGAATCATGACCTAAAGTGACAGATATTTTGGGGGGGGCACAAAATTCAACCCATGATAAAAAGAAATAATCCTACTGACTACCCCTTAATGAATGACTTTTAGTTCATACACATGATAAAGCAGCTGTACATTTCCAAATAAACTTGCAAGTATTTTATTGGAAATTATATTTAAGAATGAATGTATAAATTGCTATGACTTTCCAGTAGAAATGCCAAAAAGTTGGAGGTTCAACTCACCCAGAGGCACTTTGGAAGACAGGACTGGCAATCTGCTTCGTAAAGGTCACAGCCCTTTGGATCAGTTTTACTCTGCATACATAGGCTAGAACAACTGGATAGCAACTAACAAAAACAAATGCAGCAGGATGACACTGAATATGAGCCAATAGAGATGAGACTGAGTGATGCTGAGGATCCAAGTGTCTCCTCCTCCGCCACTTAGGCAGTCTATCTGTCAAGAGCAGTGTTACGGACTAACTTGTGTGCCCCCAAAATATATGTTGAAGCCTTAGCCCCTGGTGCCTGTGAACATGACTGTTTGGAAATAGGGTCTTTAAAGATGCTATAAGTTTGGTTATCATGAGGTCATATTAGAGTATGGTGTATTCTTATTCTATATGAGTGGTGTCCTTACGAGAGAAGAAGGCACACACAGACATACAGAGGGAACAAGGACGTCATGTGATGTCGCAGCTGCAAATCAAGGAATATCTGGACATATTGGAAGCTGGAAGAGAGGCACAGTGCAGATTCTCCATCAGAGCTGCAGAGTAAATCAATACAGCTGACTCTTTGATTTTGGCTTCTAGCCTCCTGAACTATGAGACAATCAATTTCCATTCTACAAGGCCCCAGCTTGTGGTATGTTCATTACAACAGCACAAGGAGCCTAAAACACCCACCCACCTTTTATGTTGCCTCTTTGGGCTTCTGTGTTGTGCATATTCCTTCATGCTGTGGCAGGGATGGGGCCACACTTTGATGAGATTCCATCCCAAGCAGCATGGGGAATCACTCTAAGAGATCCACTGCATTCACTATTTCCTTGGGAATAATGATTAGGCAGCAGTAACTGATTAGCCAACAGCTGGGTGTGAAAGTGAATTAAGCCCTACCAGTTACGCCAAGGGAACCCTGGTGTAGTAGTAGTTAAGTGCTACATCTCCTAACCAAAAGGTTGGCAGTGCAAATCCACCAGGCACTCCTTGGACACTCTTTGAGGCAGTTCTACTCTGTCCTACTGGGTTACTATGAGTCAGAATCGACATAGTGGCAGTAGATTTAGTTTTTTGGTTCATTACACTGAAACACAGCTCTCACACCCAAGCACCAGTGGTGTTAGACACACAGTGAAAGACTTCTGTGTTACCAAAGCAAAGCCAAGAATGGCAATTTCCTCCTAAAAGGCCCTTTCCTCGTTTTTGATTCTAAAAAGTATAGGATGAGTAAAGACCAAGCCAGCCAAGCCAAGTGCCGTCAAGTCGGATCCGATTCATGGCAACCCTAGACAATTTCAAATATATATTTTACCATGCTTTCTACAGACTTATAGAATCCTTGGTTTTCTTTTACTGGAGACCATTACTTATTCCACATAGTTAATGGTTATAAAAATCATTAACCAACTCTGTCTGCATCTAAATGCCTAGAAAGTAACCCACAATTAATATTGTTAAAGTAAGAAAAGATACTTGAGATTTTCCAGATTTGGGGATTAGTTCAGATTTGAAGTAAGCCAAAGGTGAACAGCTAATTTTTATTTTCTTTGTTTTTCTAAAGACTATATTCATCATTAGAAACCCCGGTAGCATAGTGATTAAGTGATACGACTGCTACCCGAAAGGTTGACAGTTCAAATCCTCTCCTTGGAAACCCTATGGGGCAGTTCTACTCTGTCCTATAGGGTTGCTGTGAGTCAGAATCGACTCAATGACATGTTGAGTTTTATTTTTAATTTTTATTCATCATTCAGCATATTTCTCTACTGTGCTTATAGGGCACCCTGAATTTAACACACTTGAATCTTCAGCAATAATAATCCGTTTTGAAAACACAACCACATCTCTGATGGTATTGACTGACATTAAACTTTTTTCTGCTAAATTAGACAATTGATTTGTGAAAAAGCAAGTTCTCATACCAGGTATTCCAAGAAATGCAGTAGCTTAACAAGCGGACATGTGAGGCTTGTATCAACCAACCGGAAACCCACCTGGAATTTTTTATGAAGCTGCACTTAAACACGGTCATTTATTCTTACAAACCCATCTGCTTTGCCAAAGATCATTTTTTAATCACTTAGACTTTCTTCCCTATACTTATGACCATATTGGTTTAACAAAATTAAGAATTTGTTGCATATCCAAAGCAAAACACAACATGAAGACCACGTTCCCGCAATAGTTCTTTGAACTTGGAACTTGACTGTCCTATTTACCCTGCATACACGAAAACTATTTCTCTTGTTCTCAGATGCTATACAGCTACCAAAATCAACTCTAAAATATGGTTGTGACTCTTTAATATTTGTCTCAGGATGAACAGGATGAGCTCTAGTTTTTCTTCAGATCTGTACTAGTTCCTTATTGCTGCTATAACAAACGACATAAACTTAGGGGGTTAAAAATATGCCATTTGTCATATACTTCTAGGGGTCAAAAGTCATGGGTCTAGTCTAAAATCAGGGTGTCTGCTGGTCTACATTCCTTTCTTAGAGCTCTGTGGGAGAACCCCATTTCTTGACTTTCCCAGCTTCTACAGATGACTAGAATTCCTTGGCTTGTAGTCCCTTTACTTCATCAAAGCAACATTATATATCTCTGACCTTTCTTTTGTCCTCACATCCCACTCTGACTTCAGTCTGGAAAGATTTTTGGCTCTGAAGGGCTTCATATGTGGAAACCCTAATTGTGTAGTGGTTAAGAGCTATGGCAGCTAACCAAACGGCTGAGAGCTTGAATCTACCAGGTACTCCCTGGAAACCCTCTGGAACAGTTGTACTCAGTCTTTTAGGGTCACTATGAGTTGAAATCAACTGGAGAGCAACTTTTTTTTTAAGGGCTCAAATGATTGGACTTAGGTTCCCCTGGATAATCAAGGATAATCTCCCTATCTTGGTGTTTTGGTAAAAAAAAAAAAAAATGGCACAGCACCCTAGAGAAATAATTTGAGGGGAAAGGAGAAGAGAGAGGGAATGCGTGTCAAACAAATGCAGACAATGTACACTATCTGTGTAAAAATATGATATGTATTTGTGTTTGTGTGTAATGCTGTTGTACCTTCTCAGGATTTTAATAGTATTTTGTCAATGTGTGAAACTTCCCTGGCTCAAAATATCCTGTTGGTTAGGGTTTTGGTGTTTCAAGCACAGATCTGTCACTAAGTCTGGACATTTTCCACGCAGCACATTGGAGTGGGGGCAGAAAGTCTGAAGATATTTGAGATATTTAGTAAGTTATCTCTGGACATTCAGCCTTGTCATCCAAAGACTCTAGAAAGTGGTTTTCCCACTGAACGGCAGAGGTGAAGCCTTTCAGATGCCGAAGCCCATGATGTCAGTGAAGGCCAGGTTTCAGGGTTTGTGAAAGAAAGCAGATGGAGTCAAACGAAAGGAAGGTACTTGCTATGGTAGCCCTGTTCCCCATGATGATTTCTGCTCACTTAGACATCACTTCTCTGTGAAACTAACGCATATCTTCATAAAAAATCAGTAGTGCTGCTGTAACAGTATATCAAAGGCAACAGACTTCAGTGGTGAATGAATTTCCACATCAAAAGGATTAGATAATTGAGTGTTTCTTGGTTCTTCATCCATATGGTGTATTCAAAAGGATCATATGTGCAGATGGGCACGCGTGTAGATCCTATCATATTAAATCTGTGCCAAGTACACATGGTTGTTAGGATAAATTAAATGAAAATTGCTTTCTCGATTAAATCAAACATCAGTGTGGTAAAGCACAATAATGATAGTAATTCAGCCACAACTGTTTTCAGGAGAACACGTGCTGGTCTTCGTGTGAGTATACAGATAAATCTCTGCAGTTAGATTCAGGGTAGCTACCAGGTGCAGGCAGACCAGAAATGATTGGCTTTTAATATAAATGCAATATCTAACAAGGAATTACTATGTCACAGTGGGTTCTGGTTAAGACAGTAAAGACCTTCAATAGTCAGTGTCACTGCTAAAAGTTACCAATCAAGTCTCTTTGATACTCAGCCAGGCAAACCTCAAAAATAAAACGTATTTATTGTGTTGTTGTTAGGTGCCACTGAGTTGGTTCCAACTCAAAGCAACCCTATGCACAACAGAACAAAACACTGCCCAGTCCTGTGCCATGCCTACAATGGTTTTCATGCTTAAATTCATTGTTGCAGCCACTGTGTTAATCCACTTTGTCACGTACTATGAACAAAATCAAGATGATTCAAATGTGAGAAAAAATCTGGATCCACTGAGAGACGTAGCTATAGTCAGTGTGTGCCGCTGAGTTGGTTCCAACTCATAACACAACAGGACAGAGTAGAACTGTGTTACAGGGTTTCCAAGGGAGTGATGGAGTGATTTATAGGCTGCTAACTCAAAAGGTTCACAGTTTGAATCTACAAGCCACTTCTTGGAAACCCTGCAGGAAGTTCTACTTCCCTATGGGGTTGTCAGGGGTCAGAATCCACTGGATGGCAACGAGTATGGTTTGGGGAAATCTTTACAGAAACAGATTCCAAGGTCTTTCTGCAGAGTAACTGGTGGGTTCAAAAGGTCAATCTTTCAGTTAGCAGCTGAGCACTTTAACCACCGGTCTATAAGGTCTCCTTCTGAAATGTAAATATACAGAACACTAAAGTATACATTTTCTATATTTATACATATATCTATATAAAGAAAAATAAGTAGGGGCGGAGTCAAGGTGGCGGACTAAGGACACGTCTCATTCTATCCCTCTGGAAACCAAGACCTGAATTGACAATCAAACAGAGCCTTCTGAGCACCTAATCAGCCTCAGGACACGGCACAGAGCTGTTAATTTGGACTTTATACCATTCAGTGAAAAATCTCCACCCTTTCGCTGACTCCCGCTCCTGGCTAGCCCCGGCTCTCACGGATGGAAGGTAAACGCACCATTTTGACTTTTTTTTTCCTCGGTCTCGGCTGGCGGGCGGAGCTGGGCCCTGCCCGGCGGCTGGACTCAGACACGCAGCTGGGGGATAGGCAGGCGAAATTCCCATGTTCTCAGAGCCAGGCTCGGGACTTTGTTAATCTAGACACTTTGAGCCTTTCGTTTTGTAGCTGCCTCAGTGGGGTTTGGGCGGAGCTCCGCGGTCAGGGTGCGGGACGCCATGTTGGTACCGAGATTTTAGCGGGCCCTCGTTCATAGACTGGGAGCCAGCGCCTGCAAACGGGACAGCGCTTCTCCATCAGAAAAGTAGTGATTTTGCACAGTGCTGCCTACGTTGGGGGCCCTGCAACAGAAGCAGCGGAATCGCTGCCTCTGGGAACCTTTAGCCCCCCTGTCTGCTGCCTGTGTGGAGGACGCCATCTTGGATATGGTGGCTGCAGCTGGACCTAATTCTTAGCTTGGGAGCCAGAGCCTGCCCACAAGACAGCGCTTTTCTATCACAAAACCAGTACTCGATGCAGTGTTGGATAAGGCTAGGCCCTGTCAGCAGAGGCCACCAGGGCAATAGCAGTGCTGTATGCTGAACTAGTTTGTTATCATCTGGGGTTGGATACAGTGGCACTTACTTTGTCAGATGGGAAGAGGGACCTCTACACCTGAAAACCTAACTGACTTGTGAACTGGTCAGATACCTTTTGCTTTACATTTGAAGACAGCCTAGAGAATCATTTGCAATCCATCCTCACAGTACCTCTTCCAGCCTCTATATACTCACATGGGACCCAAAAAGCAACAGACAATTGTGGCATACAAGCAATCACTCATGGCTTCAGAAGGCTCCCAACCAAAGCAACCAAGGAGTTTTCCAGATGATGAAACTTTTATGAAAGCATCAGGAAGTGGATACAAATTGATTATATACAGGGACCTTCTAGACCTTATACAAAATGCAGCAGAACAAAAGGAAAAATTAAGCAAGTTGTTCGATCTGATGGAACACCATTACTCTGAAATCCAACAGATCAAGAAGAAAATCAAAGACATAGAAACTTCCATGGAAACCCAAGAAAACAGAATGGAACAAATGGAAAAAAGAATTTCTGACTTGGAAGACAGAGCTACTGATGCCATTGTCTATGAGCAGAAATCAGAAAAAAGAAACAAGAAAAATGAAGAAACATTAAGAATCATGTGGGACTCTATTAAGAGGAACAACCGTCGATTAATTGAAGTCCCTGAACAGGGTGAGACATCTGAGAACACAGAGAGTATTGTTGCTGAGCTGCTGAAAGAAAACTTCCCAGAAATCATGAAGGAAGAGAATATAGACATCTCAGATGCATATCGTACGCCACCCAATATAGATCTCAAAAGAAAGACTCCAAGACATATTATAATCAAGCTTAACAAAATGAAACATAAGCAGCAACTCTTAAAGGCAGCAAGACTCAAGGCAAAGCTAACATTCAGAGGGAAACCCTGTAGGCTCTCGTCAGATTTCTCAGCAGAAACCATGCTCGCATGGAGACAGTGGCACGACACATTCAAAGTCTTGAAAGAGAAGAACTTCCAACCAAGAATTATATATCCTGCAAAACTATCTTTCAAACATGAAAATGAAATTAAGACATTTCCAGATAAACAGAAACTCAGAGACTTTGTAAAAACCAAACCCAAACTACAAGAAATACTGAAAGAAGTTCTTGGCTTTGGCTTAGAAGAACGAAACCACTAACTTTATATTTTAGAACGACACACTACTCAATACTCATTTAGGGAAGGCTCCAAAGTAAATCACAGCTTTGATTTGGAAAGAAGCAATCCAGTGATCATCATGAAAACTATGGTGTCATCATAATAAAAGAGGGATGTACTACAGTCGTTATAGTCCTTCTAGATGGAGAGGAAGATGACCAGACTGGTAGTAATTAAAATTGGGTTTATAAATAGTTTATTAAGGGGGTTGATAGGGGCAGCTGTAAAGCACAACAAAGATGTATCATACCATTTCAAGAAATCTAACACACGAGTCTCAACAACTATAAAACCAGCTCTGAAAAAGGTGAAAAATCAACTGACAAAAAAGAGTGTCTCAGAACAGACTAATAAGAACAACAGAGAAGCCATCAACATAAAAATAAACATATGACAATGGCAGCAGTGAACACATACCTATCAATAATTACATTGAATGTGAATGGACTGAATGCTCCAGTAAAGAGACACCGAGTGTGATCTTGGATCAAAAGACACGACCCATCCATATGTTGTCTACAAGAAACTCACTTGAGACCTAAAGACAGGAACAAACTGAAAATTAAAGGATGGAAGAATATATATCAAGCTAAAAGAAGAGCAGGGGTGGCAATTCTAATCTCAGACAAAATCAACTTTAATGTCAAATCCACCATCGTGGACAAAGATGGACACTATTTATTGCTGAAAGTTTCAGTACACAAGCAAGACTTAACTATATGAAATATTTATGCACCTAATGTCAGAGCACCTAAATATGTCGAAGAAACACTGACTATGCTCAAAAGAGAGTTAGATGATTCCACAATAATAGTGGGAGACTTTAACACTCCACTCTCATTACTAGACAGATCATCTAGAAAAACGCTCAGTAAAGATACAGAAGACCTCATTGACACAATTAACCAACTTAACCTCATTGATATATACAGAACTTTCCACCCCTCAGCAGACAACTACACCTTCTTCTCCAGTGCACATGGAACATTCTCCAGAATTGACCACGTGATAGGCCATGATGCAATGCTCAATAAAATCCATACCGTTGAATTACTGCAAAGCATCTTCTCAGATCATAAAGCCATCAAAGCTGAAATCAATAGCAGAAAAAACAGAGACAGAAAGTGGAACTCTTGGAAACTGAACAACATCTTGCTCAAAAAAACATGGGTTATAGAGGAAATCAGGGATCAATTAAAGAAATTCTTGGATTCCAATGAGAATGAAAACACTTCCTACCAGAACCTATGGGATACAGCCAAAGCAGTGCTCAGAGGTCTGTTTATCTCCATAAATGCACACATCGGAAGGACGAAAGAAACCAAATCAAGGAACTAACTCTACAGCTTGAACAAGTAGAAAGAGAACAACAGAGGAACCCCTCAGGCACCAGAAGAAAGGAGATCATAAAGATTAGAGCAGAGCTAAACGAATTAGAGAATAGAAAAACAATTGAAAAAATTGAAAAGACCAAAAGCTGGTTTTTTGAAAAGATCAACAAAATTGATAAGCCACTGGCTAAACTTACTAAAGAAAAGCAGGAAAGGAAACAAATAACCCAAATTAGAAACGAGAAGGGAGTTGTCACCACAGATGCAACAGAAATCAAAAGCATCATAACAGAATACTATGAAAGACTGTACTCTAACAAATTTGAAAACCTAGGGGAAATGGACAAATTCCTTGACTCATACCACCTACCCAAATTATCACAACGTGAAGCAGAAGAACTTAATAAACACATCACAAAGGAAGAGATTGAAAAGGTCATCAAAACACTGCCAACCCAAAAAAGTCCGGGCCCAGATGGCTTTACGGCAGAATTCTACCAAGCATTTAGAGAAGAGTTATCCCCGATACTATTGAAACTATTTCACAGTATAGAAAGGGATGAAGTACTCCCAAACTCATTCTATGAAGCCAGCATAACCCTGATACCTAAAGCCGGGAAAGATCCAACAAAGACAGAGAACTACAGACCGATATCACTCATGAACTTAGATGCAAAGATCTTCAACAAAATTCTTGCCAACAGAATACAACAACATATCAAGAAAATAATCCATCATGACCAAGTGGGATTCATACCATGGATGCAAGGCTGGTTCAACATCAGGAAAACAATTAATGTGATTAACCACATAAATAACACAAAAGACAAAGATCACCTGATTTTGTCCATTGATGCCGAAAAGGCATTTGATAAAGTCCAACACCCATTCATGCTAAAAACCCTTAGCAAAATGGGCATAGACGGCAAATTTCTTAACATAATAAGGGCCATTTATACAAAGCCAATTGCCCACATCATCCTGAATGGAGAGAGACTGAAAGACTTTCCTCTGAGATCAGGAACTAGACAAGGATGCCCACTCTCACCTCTCCTATTCAACATTGTGCTAGAAGTTCTAGCCAGAGCAGTTAGACAAGACGAAGAAATAAAGGGCATCTGCATCGGCAAAGAGGAAGTTAAAATCTCCCTGTTCGCAGATGATATGATTGTATACGCAGAGAACCCCAAGGAATCTATAAGTAAGTTACTCAAACTGATAGAAGAGTTCAGCAAAGTCTCAGGATACAAGATAAACATAAGTAAATCAGTAGGATTCCTTTATACCAACAATGAGACTGTTAAGGACGAAATTATCAAATCTGTACCATTTGTGATAGCCCCTAAGAAGATAAAGTACCTAGGAATTTATCTAACCAGAGAAACAACAGACCTTTACAAAGAGAACTACAAGCCCTTACTACAAGAAACTAAGAGAGACTTAGATAAATAGAAAAACCTACCCTGCTCATGGATAGGAAGACTTAACATTGTGAAAACGTCTATTTTACCCAAAGCAATTTATTTATATAATGCAATCCCAATACAAGTTCCAGCATCATTTTTTAATGAGATGGAGAAACAAATCACCAATTTTGTTTGGAAAGGGAAGAAACCCCGGATAAGTAAGGTACTACTAAAGAAGAAGAACACACTGGGAGGCCTCTCATTACCTGACCTTAGAACATACTACACTGCCACAGTGGTCAAAACAGCCTGGTACTGGTACAAGAACAGACAGACTGATCAATGGAACAGAATTGAGACCCCAGAGATGACACCATCTGCCTATGAACAGTTGATATTCGACAAAGGCCCTAAGACATTAAACTGGGGTAAAAACGGTATCTTCAACAAACGGTGCTGGCAAAATTGGTTATTCATCTGTAATAAACTGAATCAAGATCCATATCTTACACATTATACAAAAACCAACTCCAACTGGATAAAAGACCTAAATATCAAACCTAAAACGATAAAGCTCATCCAAGAAAAGGTAGGAACAACAATGGAAGTTTTAATACACAATGAGGACAGACTCCAAAATCTGTCAAAGAAACCTCAATCAACAGAAGAGAAAGTAGATAATTGGGAACTATTAAGAATCAAACACTTTTGCTCATCCAAAGACTTTATTAATAGAATTAAAAGAACACCCACAGAGTGGGAAAAAATATTTGGCAACTCTATGGCAGATCGACGCCTGATCTCCATAATCTATAAGATACTACAAAATATCAATAAGAAGAAGATAAACCATCCAATTAAATGATGGGCAAAGGAGATGGACAGATACTTCACTAAAGAGGAGATCCAGGCAGCCAAAAAACACATGCGGACATGTTCACGATCTTTAGCTATGAAAGAAATTCAAATCAAGACAACAATGAGATACCATCTCACCCCAACCAGATTGGCCATGATCCAGAAAACACAAAACAACAAATGCTGGAGAGGCTGTGGAGAAAGTGAAACCCTCCTACACTGTTGGTGGGGTTGCAAAATGGTCCAGCCTCTTTGGAAGGCAATCTGGCGCTTCCTTAAAAAAATGGATATCGATATACCATTTGACCCAGTAATTCCACTACTTGGAATATATCCTACAGATTCAAGGCCTTTCACACCAACGGACACATGCACTAGAATGTTTATCGTGGCACAGTCCACAATAGCAAAAAGGTGGAATCAACCCAGATGCCCAACAATAGAAGAATGGATAGGTAAACTGTTGTATATATACTCAATGGAGCACTACGCAATGATAAAGAATAACGATGATTCCAGGAAACATCTCCTAACCTGGTTTCAACTGGAAGACATTACGTTGAGTGAGAGTAGTCAGCGACAAAAAGACAAATACTGTATGAGACCTCTACGATAAGATCTCAAAAACAGACTTGTGTATAGAAGAAAAGACTCTTTGCCAGCTGCAAGGGAGGGGAGGGAGGGAGGGAGGGCGAGGGAAGGAGGGTTTAGTTTAGGTAGTTACTAGAAATCTAGTTGGGAGAAAGCGGTGACAGCACACATTAGGAACAAGAACAACATTAAGTGGACTTCAGCATAACTTGAGTACTCCTTCCATCTTAACTCAATACTGCAAGGATAGAGTAGCTGGGGCGGGGGGTGGGGGACCATGCTCTTAGGCGAATTCCAGGCCAATTGGCACAACTAGCGTTTTGCTAAGAGAGCTCTCTGCACCCCACATTGGTGAGTGGCCTCTGGGGTCTTAAAAGCTGCCAAGCTGCCATCCAAGGACACAGCAAATGGTCCCAGCTCAGCAGGAACGGATGCTCACCGAGGGCCAAAATGGCATGCGGTAAAGACAACCGAGAAGACAGAGAGACCCACAAGAGTGGGTGCCTACATCGACCTGGGACCGGAAGAACCGGATGGTGCCTGGCCACCACCAGTGATAGCCATGACGGAGCTCACAGAGAGGAGCCTCACTGGCATCACAATAATAAAAAGAGGTGCATCATGAGATCTCCACTAAAAGACCTCAATTGATGGTCCAGCGGTTTTGGGGTTCCTCTGAGAGCATGGCCCCCGGCCCTGATGCTGCCCGTTTCCATAATTTATAACAAAGGTCCACTCTTTGGACAGGAATGGAATGGACTTCCATATGTTGGAAGCACTTTATGGTTCTATACATCTATAGGATATCATCTTGCTGACCTCTGGCTGGAGGAAGGGGAGTGGACAGAGAGGAGGGGAAAGGAGACTGTTGGGAGGATGAGACATGTATGGAGCAGAGAGGAATAGTGTGCAGTCACCGGACAGGGAGAACAGTGGAAGCTGCATATAGGGGGGCATGTAAATTTACATGTGAATGTACATTTTCACTCAGTTATGTTAAATAAAAAGAAAAAGAAAAAGAAAAAAGAAAAAGAAGTACCCTAGAAAACACCCTTTAAATGGCTCATTAGATGAAATAAGAATTCAATATTCAGAGCAGATTCTGAATGGCCATTACATTACACAAGCTTGTTTGGGAGATGTTTCCTTATAAATGTAAGTTTAAGATACTTAGAGAAGCTAAGAAGTTATATAGAGTGATACTATATGTAGTTTTTAGCGTACTTTGTAAATACTTTATATTTACAAATGTGTTGCAGTAGTCATTCTAATAACCTGTATTACTGAAATTATGAAATACATAGCAACTTTTAAAATTATTTTATTTTCATAAAGCATACTATATGACATTCACACTTAAGTAACCAGTGTGATGTTACCAAGTCATGGGGTATCACTGAGCAAAATTTCTTTATCAGCAGCAGAAAAGAAGAAATTGGAAAATCTGTCAAGAATTTTTTTTTTTTTTGGATGCATCATTCAAGTAATTTTCTACCAATGCTAGTGCTGAGGAATGCAGCTGCAAAGAAGGTCTGATCCAGGATTTGTGCCAAATGTTATATTCTGTATAGGGAAATGGACAAAAGCTGTGAAATTTTGGCTGGGGCTGAAATTAGTAGTTTATGCCTCAGTTGTGCACTCAGATGTAATTAGATAATCGCATATCCAATTCAGAATTACATTTAAAATGAGTTCTAGTATTTCCAGCCTTTCCTTTTCTGCTGCTAGAATGAAATGTGGCTGCCTCTCTGGAGTCTGAACTTTGAAGGACTGTGGGGTGTGTGTGTGAGAGAGACAGAGAAAATAATGACATGTGAGATATGTGCACAAAAACCCACTGCCATTGAGTGTACACAAGGACTGCCAATCAAGTTCACAAATTCAGCCTAGAAAAAGTGCTACATAACTTATTGCTGAAAATCACTATGGCCACCTTCAAAATACTCTCCTTGGGAAGTTATGTACCAATGCCAGCATCTTGTCCAGCCTTCAAAGAAATTTTGGAACTCTTCCTGGAATGGCCATCAGAGCTGTCGTCATATTACCCTTGATGCCCTGAATGCCATCAAAATGTCTTACTTTCAATATTTCCTTTATCTTTGGGTAAAGAAAAAAGTCACTGGGGGCCAGATCAGGTGAATAGGTGGGATGTTCCAATACAGGTATTTGCTTACTGGTATTTATTTACTCTCACAGACAACCATACAGTTCAGTCTGAGAAATTGCCATCTTGCTACCATGCACAATGGCCATTCCAGAAAGTGTTCCAAAATTGCTTTGATGGGTATGCTAGGCTCAGGTATAGATGCATAGCTCCCCAAGGAGGGTACTTCAAAGGTGGCCATAGGGATATTCAGCAATGAGGTATGTAGCACTTAGAACAATTAAGTTTGGGGACTTAACTGTCAGATCTTGTGTGTATGTGTGTGCACACATATATGTATAAACGTGCACAAAATATCACACCACTCATGTTTATAATGGCAGAAAATAAGCTTAATGTGTAAACTTTCTATCTGCTTTCTGAGCTCCTGGGTTTGACACATGATACACATGCTCCCTTCGCTCTTTCAGAACGGACTGTTTTGTGAAGAGATAGAGATAAGGAGGCTTACTGAAAAAGCAATGCACAGTTCTGTCACTTTGTCTTAGTGTGATATACAAGTCCACAGAATGTGACATTGGGAAAGGTCACACTGAGAAGCTGACAGCTGTTATTTCTCGTAGATGTTGCACTACGCCACAGAATAAGTTTACATCTTTGATGCCCCAAATGCCTGCGACACCCAGATGCATGTTTTCCTTCGCATGTACACAAACACATGCCCCCAGCCTTCTGCCGGCCATCCTTGGGGACTGCTGCCCATCTCCAGACTCATCTTTTTAGAACAAAAAGTTTCCACCCATCTAAGTAAGGGTTAGCACCAATGTCAATGAATGTTTACTGGTGTTGATGACGGTGACGACATAAATAAAAGTGGAACATCAAAAGTATGACAATTCTTATTTTTTTTAAGAACAGATAGCATTCACTTAAGAAAAAGTTACCTAGTCACTTAAAATGCTTCAAGAACTAAGGTTGTTTAAAGAGCAGAGAGCCCTTGCCCTCCAGAAACAATATTCTAACTGAAAAGAACAGGGGATGAACTGATCCCTCACCAACAAGACTTAAAAAGAGGCAAGGCCTTGGTCCTTGGAGTAACTGAGCCAGTACTGTTGCTAAGTACAATAAAGGGGGAGAGGGACAGGTCCACAGCTGGGATAATCCATATCAAATGAGTGTCATTCCACTCTCTACCAGGGCTCCAAAACAGGACCAGTGTCTAGGAGTGAACCCCAAGTCCTTGCCCAGTTGGAGCCCAGAGAACTGCATGTTAATGAGCAGAATCACAGACTGCAGCAGAAAGACGGATGGGCCAATTAGGTAGTCTGTCACTGTGGCCAAGCCAGCTTATGATAAATAAGGGCAATTTGCTGTTTTTTCTTCTAGTGCATTTCAAATCTCAGAGCCCCCACCATGTTCAGAAAACTGTTTTTCATTTCCTAGTTCTCCTCCCAGTGATGAAAGGGTGTGTAATGAAATGGTGAAGGGACTCAGAAGCTCAGCTGTGTGGTTTTGCCCAGGCCACACAACCTACCTGAGCTTCTCTTGTTCACCTGTAAATTGAGGATTACAGTGCCCACCTTAAAGGGCTGTCAGAAAGATTAAACGACACCATGTATGTGGGAGCTTTCTCTCAAGAAGTACCTGAAGCGCTCAGTTTTCAACTTCCTAATTTTCCCACCTTTAAAAATGTACAAATAATACAGGAAAATCAATATAACAACTTTAAAGACTCTATACAGGATAGAAAAGAACTCTCTTGGAAATAAAGGTAAAGACAGCAATGTGAACACTTCTTGCACAGAGAAGAGTTTCCAAATGATGGGGTTCATGCAAAATCTCATGGAATACAACTGATCCTTGGAGGGGTGGGGGAGAAATTTCCAGAAGCTTCAATCACTTTACAAAACTAGGGGAAATCAAATGGGAGCATGGAAGTGACTATAAAAGGGTATTTATGGCATCTCAGGAGGAGCTAACAAAGAACCCTTCTCAATGCAGGAGAGCTACACAGAGAGAAAAAGTGAACAATGGCTTAATCACAAACTTTAGCAAAATGACGGTAGCCCGGTAATAGCAGAATCCCCAGACCTTGTCTAGCACCATGGTACAGCAAGAGAAGCAAGGGTAGATCAAAATGAGAAGGAAATAGGTGGAGAAGAGTTCAAAATTTTGAGCATCCCAGATTCGTTAGAATCTCTAGCTGCAGAGAAGTCAAGGCAAAGCATCTCACACTTAAGCTTCAGTGTAACATAGGGGAAATGTCTGCAAGCCTGGTTACACCTTCCCCTCTGAATAAATCTTCTACAAGTCCCTCATCCAGCAAGGCTCTCCTCACTGAAATGAGAGAAATAAATCAAAATGACCCCAGCATAAAATTTCATAAATACAACATACAAGGAAGAAAAGCACTGAAAAAAACAAATGAAATACAAACATACTCAACTGAAAAGAGTAGTTGTAGTGTGATGAGTTCTTTGAATAAAACATATGGTCATGAAGGGAAAGAATTAAATAACTCAGGCAGAGATGAAAGGCTAAGTGTAGACACAAAGAAGATGGAATAAGCTTTTAGAATCCAGAAAAGAAAAGAACTTAAAAACAATACCAAACCACAACAACAAAGATCACAGACTGCTTACTGGGTTGTAATCAGCCCCCAGAGCAGATCGTGTCCAGGATATTGAAGAATGTATTACAAAATAATATGAGGCCCTGCTCTCCCCGCAAAAGAGAGTTAAAGAGAATCCAAGTAAGGGAAACGGGGGAGAAGACAAAAAGAGGTCCAAAATCTGTAAAACTGGGAAACTAAGAAAAAGAATAACATATAGAGACTAAAAAAATTTAATAGCATTTAAAAAAATAATCCAGAAATATCAACATCCAAGCCAAATATCAACATAGGGCTACTTAAATACAGAAATTAAAATAGTAATTTATGTATCAAAAGTTTAATGTAAAAAGTCACCAAGAAACTGATCCGTATGAGGATTTATTTTATTAACATTTTAAACATTAAAAATAAAAGCCTTTATAATCAGGACAGGAAGGAAAAAAAATTCTCTTAAATGAAGAAAGTAAATGAACAGTCTATACTTGAGGGTATGTCTGCGAAATGCTCATGGATATACCCAGGAGAATTAGCATCCAGTGGCAAAGACTACAGACCAGATTTTCAAACACAGAAACAGGAAGAAGCAGTTTTCAGCTGGGCAGTGTAGGGAATGTTTATAACGAAGGATCAGATATAGATTTTTAATGGTAACAGATCAAGTAATGAAAACACTAAAAGAAACAATAAAATAAAATAATACAGTAAAATTTGATGTCAGTATACACAGTATAAGAAGCCCTAGTGGCACAGCAGTTAAACACTTGGCTATTAACCAAAAGGTCAAAATTTCAAATCCAGCAGCTGCTCAGTGGGAGAAGGATGTGATGGTCACCTTTCGTTACGATTATAGCCTTGGAAACCCTATGGGGAAATTCTACTCTGTCCAATAGGATCAGTAAGAGTTATAATGAACTTGACAGCAAACAATAACAACAGCCTAATTTTACCACTGGTCATAGAAGAGAGTTAATGGTTTCTAAAGAGAAAAAGAATATTAGCATATCATACAAGTTTATAATTATAGAGGTAGCCATTAATAAGAACTAAAAGCAACCCATCAACCCTCTGAACCATGAAAAGAAATAAGCACATGCTGCACGCGCGCGCGCACACACACACACACGAGGAAAATAAAAGCATTGAAAAGATAAAAGACCACAATTGATGGTCCACGACCCTTGATGTTCCCCTGGGAGCATGGCCCATGGTCCTGATGCTGCTCATGTCCATAAATCATAACGGAGGTCAGCTCTCAGATAGAAATGGATTGGACTTGGAGACACAGAGTGGCCATATCATGTGCGCACTTTGTGGTTCTATGCATCTATAAGATGTCCCGCTGACCTCTTACTGGGGGAAGGGGAATGAGTGGAGAGGTGGGAATAGGAGATTGTTGGGAGACTAGGGCATGTATAGAGCAGAGAGGAAGTGTGCTGTCACCGGGCAGGGAGAACAGTGGGAGCCGCATATAGGCGGGCATGCAAATTTACATGGGAATGCACATTTTTATCCAATCATCATCATCATCAAAATAAATCTTAATAGAGAAAAGTACTGTAAAGAGAACCATAACATAAAATATAACACATCACAAATGTGTTGAATATTAGGCTTGTGAGAAAACATATCTGATAAACAGAAACAAAGAAAAGGCAACTGCCATGCCCTCAAATACCAGACAAGGTTAACATTAGGGATGAGAGCCCTAAGACAGAGAGCTCTTTATAAAGGCTGCAATGAAGATACTAGAGGCAAGAATATTTACACATGAGGAAAACACCACATCAAAATCCATAAAGCAAAATACAAATAGGCAAAAATACATTCATGGCTTGAGATTCTCATTCATGTCTTTCAGCCTATGACTGATTCCATGTACTCGAAAAGTAAGAATAATGACATTGCAAAATATAGAATTAATGATCTGTTTATAATTTGCCTAGCTCTGTAACCTGAAGGAGCCCTGGTGGCACAGTGGTTAAGAACTATGGCTGCTAATCAAAAAGCTGGCAGTTTGAATCTTGCACTGTCTTTTCCAGCAGTCAAGGAAAAAGGTCACCCATGTTGAGGGCATACAGACAGTCCCCAGATTAAGAATGAATTCTGTTCCCATGTCTGTCTTAAGTTGAATCTGTGTGAAAGTTGGAACAGTTAGGTAAGGGTTGTATCTAATGTCAGACAAACGTTTGTCTTAATCCAGTGTACCTTTCCATGCATAAAAATACTGAAGAAATACTTCCAGATACCCTAAAATCTTTAACATAATAATAATAATGTTTTGATGCACATTGCAAAATAACACTATTATGAACTATTTGTTATTTGTTAATATAATGGGCTTTACAGGGGTTGGTTCGTGTCTTAGTCATCTAGTGCTTCTATAACAGAAGTGTCACAAGTAGATGGCTTTAACAAAGAGAAGTTTATTCTCTCACAGTCCAAATTCAGGATATCAGCTCTAGGGGAAGGCTTTTTTTGTTAGCTCCAGATGAAAGTCATTGTCATAAGTCTTTCCTTGGTCTAGGAGCTTCTCTGCACAGGAACCTGGGTCCAAAGGATATGCTCTGCTCCTGGCAGTGCTTTCTTGGTTGTATGAGGTCCCCGCTCTCTGTTTGCTTTCCTTTCCTTCTATGTCTTGTAAGATAAAAAAGCGGTACAGGACACACTCCAGGGAAATACCCTTTATAATGGATTGGAGATGTAACTTTAGTAAGGGTGATACCACTACACATTAATCCTTTTTAATATAACCCAATCTTGACCCATTAATCATAGGCAGACATATAGGAAAACTACATTCAGAAATTAGAGGACAACACAACAATACTGTGGATAATGGCCCAACCAAATTGATACACACATTTTGGGGAAGTGTCTTGGTGTAACTAAATTCATGACAGTTCATAACTATGGGGTGTATATAAAGCAGGTATTTGTAAACTGATGACTGCCTCTTTTAGGCCACAAATATAAATTCATTAATCTTTTGCAAACAGAGATGGAGCAGAACATTTTCCTCCTGCAATTTACTCAAATAACAAAAGAAATCACAGTTGAAACTGGAGACAATCTAGATAATAATGGTAGATTAATTAATATCATTCATATTAGAACCTATGTAGTATGGCAATATACTCAGAAGAAACTGCATACCCTTGCAATTATATTAATAGCAAGACACAACACAAACAAATGAATTAAGCATTCAGCTAAAAATATTTAAAAGAACAATAAAACATACAGAAGCAAAGAAACAGGAAAAAGTTTACAAAATAATCAATGCATTAGGAAATAGACTAATGTAAGAATTAAATGGAACGAAAATGTTAAAATAAATAATAACTTAGACTAATCACTGGTTAAGTTAAACAGGAAGAACAAAAATTAGAAATAGGCATAGGAAACTAATCACAGATAATGATGAAATTAAACACTGTAACATACAACTTGATAAGAGAAATAAATTAGAATTACAAAATAGAGAAAAATTGTTGTCATTTGCACACAATAAAACAACTGGAAAAATCCATGAGTATCCACTGAAAAACTGTTACAAAGATAAAAGATAATTCAGTGGAGAGACTGAGTAAGAAATGGTTTGCCTCTCATATACAAGCCATGCTTTTGAAACAAAGTTTCTATTAACAATTGGAACAAAAAGAAAAAGCTTTAAAAATGTGTAGGAACCACCAAATGGTCTCAACTCATGTGGAACAGATGATCACCAAGGACAATAAAGACAGTGGAAAAAAAGAGCTCAGGGGACAGAAAGATCCATGTAAATGGCAGACCATGTCAACACATGACCAGAAGAACCAAATAGTGTCCAGCCACCACCAAAGACGGTTGTGATAGGGCACACAATGTTGAGCCCCTGTGGCAACACGAGAAAAAGAGGGGTGTCCCTCAAAAACTCTCCTAAAAGACCACAATTGGTGGTCTGATGGCCTGGTGGGTTTCCCTGGGGGGGTACTAGACCTGCTGCTCCCCTGTCCAGAAAACACTACTGAGGTCAACTCTTCGGACAAAAATGGACTGGACATGGAGGGAGATACAGTGCAATCATATAGTGTACTTTATGGTTCTATGCATTTATAGGATGCTGTTCTACTGGTATCTATTTAGATGGGGGAGAAGAGGGTGGAGAGAAGGGGACAGGAGATTAAGTGGATACGACACGTACAGAATGGAAAGGAGGAGTGTGTTGTTACCGGGCAAGGAGAGCAAGAGTTACAGATAGACAGACATGCAAATTTAATTTGGATTGTATAGTTTCTCTTAATCACACACACACAAAAAGTGTAAGAACCAGACCCCCCCCCCAAAAAAAATGTTGAAATGAATCAGAGGTATGCAGAGGGAAATCTGAAAAACTGGAATGGTTGGTTACTCTATGCCCTACAGTTGATTCTAACTCATAGGATCCTGCAGGATGGAGTAGAACTGCCCTATATAATTTCCTAGGCTGTAATCTTCACAAAAACAGACTGTCAGGGCTCTTCTCTTGGGGAACCACTGGTAGATTTGAACTGCCAACCTTTCAGTTAGTGGCTAAGCACTTAAACATCGTGCCATAAGGGAGGGGTCCTACTGTAATGGCTAACTCATTAACCCATTGCCACTGAGTCTCTTCTCTTTCCTAGTGACCCTATAGGACAGAGCAGAATTGTCCCATAAGTTTTCCTCAGCTGTAATCTTTATAGGAGCAGACTGCTATAAGGATTTTATTTATTTTCTCTGTTTTTATTATAGAACAGCTAGTGTGTTCCAACAGCCGATCTGTGAGTTAGCAGCCAAGTGCTTAACCACTGCGCCACCAGAGTTCCTTCAATAGAATGGTAGACCCAAATAAGATGGGAAAACTTAACATCTTAAGGAGGATAATTCTTCTCAAATTAATCTACACATTTCATACTGCACTAATGATATTCAGACAGACTTTTTTCAAGCAGATAATCTAATTTTAAAGCAAACATATAAATAAAGACAGAACAATTCTGAAAATAAATGAGGCAGAAATAGGTTTACCATAGTTTTAAACATGCTTTACGGTTACGATACAGGTGCTTAAATAATTTAGGCAGAACAATGGAACAGAAAGGATAAACCAGGAGAGAGCCAAACAATGACACATTTTTAGCACATTATAAAAGTGGTACTGCAGTATCAGTAGGAAAAAATATATATATATCATCCAGTAAAGGGTTCTGAAGCAAATGGAACTTATGAAAAAAATAAATAAAAATAAAAAAACTTAAATTGCAATCCTACCTAATTTATCATATCAAAATAAGTTACAGTGATTTAAACAACAAAAAGCAAAACAATAAAATGACTAGAGGAAAGCAAAGAGAATTTTGATTTTTATAATCATAAAATGGGAATGGGTTTTTAAAGCATGGTGCCATAAACTATTAATTCTACTACATAAAAATAAAATATTACCATAAGGAAAAAAGAAAAATTAAAGAGGAGAGTGAGAAAATGTTCTGTAATTCAAATCATGGAAAAGAGAGCTTTCTAAATCTGTGACAACTTCTATAAATGAGTCACTAAGAAAGAGACTAGCCATTCAAAAGATACTAAAGAATATCAACTGATAGTTAATTGAAAAAGAATTCTGATTACTGAGAAATATGTGAAAATAAGCTTAATTGCACTCATAATGAGAGAAAAACGAAAGTATACAATGTGCAATATTGTTTCCACCTATCAGAGTGGCAGAGAGAAAACTGATGACATGAGCTCATCATGAATGCAGGGAAGCTTTCAAACAATGCAGGCGGAGTACAAATCTCATAAAACAATCTGTAGAGGTAAATTTGAAGACGTCTGGTAAATTGTAAAACGTGCATGACCTTCAACTCAGAAAGTTCACTTCTGGAAATTTATATAACAGATGTACAGACACATGTGGAAATGTATTATACTAATTTACAAGAACGTTACAGTCCTGTTCATAATGGAATTACAGAAACTAAACATATCATTGATGAAGGATTGGTTAAGTAAAATGAAGCCCATTCATAAAATAGGAACTAAGCAACTGTTTAATGAGTGAGGAAGTTCTAAAGGAACTGACGTGAATTAATACACCATTCATAACAGTGTGAGTAATATTCTATCGCTTGTGCAAATAAATTACATATGCATATGCTTGCACATGCACAGAATATCCCAAGCAACTGGTAACAGTGTGTGTTGATTCAAAGGGGAACTGGGTGGTGACAAGCAGAGAGATTTAAAACAGTGCTAATGATAGTTTCACAGCCAAGCATTCAGTCTCTGAAGTCTGAGGCCCAGAAGATAGGCATGGGGGGTAGAAGAGATGGCCCCCAAATTTGTGCTAATTCCTGGAAAATGTGACTATGAGGAGTGTCAATTAAGTTTGGGAACTCATCCTAGAAAAAGTGACACCTACCTCATTGCTGAATATCACTACGGTCCCCTTTGAAGTGCTCCCCATGGGAAGCTAGGTCCCCGCACCAGCAACTAGTCCCCTCATCAAAGTGATTTTGGAGCTCTTTCTGGAATGGCCATCAGAGCTGTTGTTGTATCACCCTTGATGTCCCAAATATCATTGAAATGTCTTCCTTTCAAGATTTCCTTTATCTTCTGCTAAAGAAAAAAGTCCTTGGGGACCCAATCAGGTGAGTAAGGAAGGTGTTCCAATATAGCTATTTGTTTGCTTGCTAAAAACTACCTCACAGACAAATATACAATTAACTTTGCCAACTTGCCACCTTGCCACCATGCACAAAGGCCATTCCAGAAAGAGTTCCAAAATTGCTCTGAAGGGTGGACAAGGCACTGGCCTCAGTGCATAGTTTCCCATGGGGAGTACTTCAAAGGTGACCATAGTGATATTCAGCAATGAGGTATGTAGCACTTAGAACAATTAAGTTCGGGGACTTCATCGTCAGAGCTCATATGTATGGTTATTTGATATTTAGTTTCTTAGAGTTCCTGTAACAGAAACACCCCAAGTGGGTAGCTTTAAAAGTAACTGAAATCTATCTTTTCACAGCGTAGGAGGCTAGAAGCCTGATTACAGGGCACTGGCTCTAGGGGAAGGCTCTTTCTGTTGGCTAGAGAGGAAAATCACTGTCTCTCTCTTTCAACTTCTGGTGCCTAGTTCCTTGGTAATCTTAAGGTGATACCTATCCTCTTCAGTTATCCTTGCTTGCTCCTCTAAATAACCTGTTCTCTTCTTATCTCAAAAGCGACTGGTTTAAAATATACTCTACACCAATATGGCCTCATTAACACGACAAAGAAAATTCTGTTCCCAAACGGGATTACATCCACAGGTATAAGGGTTAAGATTCCAACACATATTTTGGGGGGACACATAGAGGAATTAAGGTTAATTAGCTAACCTAAAAATGAGATGATCCTGGACTCTTCAGTTGAGCCCAAGTTAACAAGAGTCCTTATCAGTGGAAGTCAGAAGAGTCAGTATGAGACAGACTGAACAGGAGAATGATTCAAGCAGCCCCACTAGTACTGACAACGAGGGAGCATGAGCTAAGGTATGAGGACAGCCTCTAGAAGGTAAAAAAGACAAGAAAATGTATTTGTCTCCAGAGCATCTATTAGACAACGTCTACATGGGAACAAATTGACAACAGCATCTCAAAAATTTTGGGGAAGCTTAGCGGGTAACTGCTATACAGTAATGATGGTAGAATGACCTGGAATGGGTTAGCAAGAATGGTTATCCAACTTGAAAAATGTAAACACTGTCACTGAATTGCACATGCAGAGTTTGTTAAATGGGTATGTCCATAAGTATGTATATTTTCATTAAAAAATTAATGTAAAAAAGAATGAGGCAGAGAGATTTCACAGAGACAGAGAGGAGAGGATGAAGCCAGAGGTTGTTGTGAGGGTACCACAAGCCAAGGAACGCCGGGACTGACCAAAAACCGAGAGAAGGAAGGAATGGGTTTTACCCGAAAGCCTCAGAGGGAACATAGCCTTACTGACACCTTGACTTTGTATTTCTGGCATCTAGAACCTCAGGAGATTAATTTTTGTTTTTTGTTTTTATCAGCCATCAAATTTGTTGTAATTTACTATGGCAACCACAGGAAACTAACACGCCACCTTAGGTGTTCAGAATTAGAAATTCTGAGAGTGAAGCCCCGCATTATGTTTTAAGAGCCCTCCAAGTTACTCTCCTGCTCCTTTGATTCTCATTCAATAGGGTCTCAACCTCTTCAAGCTTGCCCTTGATTTCTGCATCATTCCATGCTGTCCTCTTAGCATCACTGTCTGTCTTCTCCCCCTCAGGGTCCAACCCTGTGTCTGTTGGCCTCACCTTCATTAAAAAATGGAACTCAGAAAACAGAACATGGTTCTACCTCGGGGGGGATTGCATCTGCTTTTCCCTCTACCTAGAATGCTCTTACTCCTATTATTCTCATGGATAGCTCATTGTCATCTTTCATTTCCAGCTTAAGAGTCATTAGAAAGCCCTTCTCTGAATATCTGATAGAAGTAGAATTTAATATACAACTGCATGGGGGTAGTGGCAATTTAGTGGTAAAATTTCACCTTCTAGGTGGGATACCCAAGTTCAGTTTCCAGCCAATGCATCTCACGAGGAACTATCTTATGTCAGTGGAGGCTTGCATGTTGCTATGATGCTGAAGAGGCTTCAGCAGATCTTCCCAACTAAAATAGACTAGAAAGAAAGGCCTGGTAGTCTACTTCTAAAAAATCAGCTAATGAAAACCATGTGGGTCACAACGGACTGATCTCCGACCAATCACAGTGACGCTGCAGTACCAGTCAACACCTCCTTGTTTGCAGGCGTCACCACGAATTGGGTGCCCACTTGGTGGCAGCTAACCACAACATACCACTGCTTGTGAAAAGCCACCCTCAGTGATGACTCAACTGAGGCACCCAAGTGAGTTCAGATTAACATAGCTCAGCACTAGAAATAATGTCTGGTTAAAAATAATGTGATGAGTTCACTCTTCCCCTCCAAGGAATAAGGTGTTCTCTCTTCACAGGTCAATATAGACAGACCTCAAGGTTTTAAAATCAGGAACAATGATCCCTTGTTCTGCCAACTTGTCTGATAATAAACATTCCTGGTAAAAAAATATCTGCAGCACGACTGTTAAATTCCAAGGTTTATTTGTTTTATGAAGCATCAAAATAGAAGAGGAGCATATCCTTGCTGTTTTGGGTGACAGAATCACGCCTGTGAAAATCACAAAAAAGCTGTGAAATATGCATAGATGGTCACGAGAAGTATAATATAAAAGGAAGTGTTGCTCAGAATGAAATGGCAGCACCCCACAGACATATGCACATCCATCTGTGAGTCTACACCCCCTGCTTGTGGATGAGTGAAGAGGAACTTGGGACCAGCAACTAGCAGTAACCACAGCATTCTCCTTTCAGAGAGGAGGCAACACGCAGCCCAGATAAGGGTACCCCTCCTGGAACCTGAGATGGAGGACTTGCACCCCGCCTATGCCTGAGTCCTTTTGCATTGACATTACTTTCCATCCTGGAAACTCCTTGGTGTAAACAGACTGAAAAAAAAAGAAAAGCAAAAAACACTGCTATCCTGGATCAGATGATCACCAAGGACAACAAAGACATGAAGGATGACTGTATCAACACGTGATCAAAATAACCAGATGGTGCCCGGCCACCACCAATGACAGCTGTGATGGGGTACACAATGTTGGGTCCCAGTGGCAACATGAAAAAACGACGGGTGCACCTCACGAAGTCCACTAAAAGACCGCAATTGATGGTGCAATGGCCTGGGACTTCCTCTGGGAGTATGACCCCTAGACCTGCTGTTGTCCCTGATTGTTAATCATTACTGAGGTCATCTTTTTGGATAGGAATGGATTGGACTCAGGGACACAAAGTGACCATACGGTGTGTCCACTTTATGGTTCTATGTATCTACAGGATGCTGTCCTACTGGCCTCTTACTAGAATCTGGGAGCAGAGGGTACGGAGAGGAGGGGATAGGAAACTGTTAGCAGGATATAACATGTACAGAACAGAAAAGAAGAATGTCCTGTCACCAGGCAAGGAGACCAGAGGGAACTGCAGATAGGCAGGCAAGCAAATTTAATTTGGATCGCATACTACTTTTACTCAATCACAATTGAAAAAAAATTGCTATCCAGTCAATACTGACTCACGGTGATTCCACGTGTGACAGTGTAGCACTGTACCCCATAGGGTTTTGCAAACAGTTAAGCACACAGCTACTAGATGGAAGGTTGCTTCTTTGAAACCCCTCTGAGATGCCTTGATAGACAAGCCTGATGATCTGCTTCTAAAAGGTTATAACTTGAAAACTTGAGAAGTTGGAGGTTCAAGTCCATCCACAGGCACCTTGGAAGAAAGGTCTGGTGATCCACTTCCAACCAATCAGCTACTGAGACCCCAAGGAAACACAGCTCTATTCTGACATGCATAGGGTTGTGACAACTAACAACGACTGTTACAGAAGCATACGGCCTGGGCTTTCTTCCATGGAGCCACTGGGTTGGTTCAAACCACCAACCTTTTGGTTAGCAGATGAGTGCAAACTGTTTGTGTCTCCAAGGACCGTTTAAAGAGAGTCTCCAACAATCCTTGTGACCAGTTCCCTTCTGTCTGACACTGAGCTGTATATTTCCAAGGCTGGGGGGTTAGAAGGGGCTATGTAGTCTAGTCCTTTTCACTTATTAAAGCCCTCCACTGAAAGTCCCCAATGGGCATGTCATTCATTTACCTCCATAGCAAATACAACAAGTAGTTCTCTGTCCTCTGCTCCAACGTTCACAGTGACGGTGAATTCACTACTCCTAAGGCAAGTCATTGTGTTGTTGAAAAGATGGCTTGCAATGGTAAAATTTTCCCTAACCAAAAAAAAAAAAAACAAAAAAAAACGTTACCATAGAATGGATTCTGACTCAGCACCTGTTGGGGCCTGGGGGCTCACCCACGGTACAGGAAGCTTGTAGGGCTGAAAAAGCCCGCGCGCGCCAAGTTTGAAAAAGCCCGCGCCCGCGAAATTCAAAAGGCCCGCGCGCGAGAAAAACTTCCTGCCTGATGTCACTGCCTTAGTCATATGTATATCCAATCCCCAGCCGACAACTACCTCACTCCAAATGTCACTCCATCCCTACGTCACTTGATCCCTCCCTCCATTCCCACTGCTATATATACCGGGCTGTCACAATAAAAACTTCGAGGCTTGATCAGATTCTTGTCTTGCCTTCCATTTTTCCGCCTTTCCTGCTTTATTTTCACAGGCTCTCCCTCGTTCCTTCGTTGATTTGTTCCGCGGGCCGGGGCAAAACTGGCGCCTCAACGTGGGGCCCGAGGTACGGAGCTGCTGAGAGAAACCCACCATGGAGAAGGAAGTCCTGGCCAGGCGTCCTGAGCGACCGCACCGGGTGTGAGCTCGCTCGACTGAAGTTTCCACGGGAAAAGCTGCCCGTGAGTCAAACTTGTCCTGATCACCGCGGGAGTAGCCGCCCTGCGAGTTTGGTCTGAAGAGGTAAGTGGTGTAGACATGGGACAGGAATTAAGTTCGCATGACTTGTTTCTTACCGGCATTGAAAAATCATTGGATAGGCGGAAAATTAAGGCGAAAAAGAAAGACTTAGCTCAGTTTTTTATGTTCCTATCAGACATTTGTCCGTGGTTTTCTCAGGAAGGCACTATCAGCCCGCAAATCTGGAAACGGGTTGGAGATTGTCTGAATGACTATTATAAAACTTTCGGACCCGAGAAGGTCCCAGTCACTTGTTTTACTTATTGGAATTTGATAAATGATGTCCTCCAGAGTTCTCATAATGCTTCTGATGTTCAACATCTAGCCCAGATGGGTGAAAAGGTTATGAAAGAACGGTCCCGTCCCCCCTCAGTTTCTCTTGATATTCCAGAAAAACCTCAAGCCTTTGGAACACACACACCCCCGCAAGGGAGTCATACTGATCCCCCCGAGGGGCTTCACCCGTCCCTGAGAGCTTTCATTGATAAACCCGATTCTAACGCATTGTCCCCTGAGGGTCAGACCACTCTTGAAGAAAATGCTGCTCATTACCATGAGAATGCCTACCCCTATATCTTTATGGCCCCTGCCTTTCAGAGACTTCCTCATCCTCCAGACCCTCCTAACCTGACCGCCCCACCCCTTGGCCTGGAACCCAGCTGTCCTCCCCCGATCGACTGAAAACTCCCTTGATCAGGATATATCAAAGCTAGAAAAACTTGTAGCTCGCAGACACAGACAGTTAGATCTCCAAAAGGAGCTCCAAGCCCTTGAGCAAGAGCTTAACTCACTCCACCTAGCCCAGGATCCTAAAACTCGATCCGGGAACAATGTGTCAAAAGGTGCCCCAGGCCGTCCTAGGACTCTCCTCACCTTTCCGGTAACTCGTAGCCAGCACGGGCAGATAGAGACTGAAATAGAGAGTGAGGAAGAGCAAGAAAGCCCTGAGATAGAAGAGGAAGAAACTGAGAATCCTGATATAGATGCTGTCCAACCTGACAGCCTTAGCCCCCAGAAATATCGCCGCTTAAATGTGAAACATGTTAAAGACTTAAAAGCGGCTGTCAATAACTACGGCCCACCAGACCCTTAAGTATACCATATCCAAACTTAAAACAAATACTGTTTATTCCACTAAAGGTTCCCCTCGTAACCTCCTAAATCATGCATTGTTCATCCTTAATTTCCTACAATTAGATCTTAATGAAAAATCTGCAGCAGATTGTCTTTGGCATCAAGAGACTAAAAATCAATATGCCAAGGTTATGTGGAAAAATCCCATAACCCACAAATGGCACGGTCCTGATCCGGTTCTTATCTGGGGAAGAGGCCACGCATGTGTGTATGATACTGCAGAAGGGGCCCCTCGGTGGCTACCCGAACGTCTTGTTAAGCCCATCAATGATAACCCCATTTCCAGGGAAAATACCCCTGAGAAGCCTTCTCCTCTTTTGTAGGCTGTGAAGGCCGCCTGTGTCCGGCATTGCTGGAGTGAAATGCTGAGAAAACTCTGCGATATGGAAGTCAACAATCCATCACAGATAAGCTTTTTAACCTTCTTGTTAATCATTTTTCTTACATATGAAGGATTTGCCCCTACCAACCCCCATGCTCCTTTTAGCCTTAAATGGGCTGTTATAAACCTAAATGATAATTCCATACTCTATAATGTTAGTGACACCAAACCCTTAAACACTTGGTGGCCTGACCTTTCCTTTTGCCTTAAAGATGTCATCCCACGCATAAAAGAATATGCCTCTAAACACGTGTGCAACTTCGGGCTTTATGTTTGCCCCAACTATAATAAAGGCGCTCACTGTAGGACAACCGATTCCTACTTCTGCACCAAATGGAGTTGCGTTACCTCAAGTGATGGAAATTGGAAATGGTCCACACCTTCTTCAGACCTCTTAAGTTTCTCCTTTACTAAGTATTATGATAAAATCAAAAGATTTAGTTCCTCTAAACCATGTAACAAAGACAGATCATTCAGGGATCATTAAGGACACTATAACTAACCTCAGAGAGCAATTAAATCAGAGAAAACGAGAATGGGGAAGCAGCTCAGGACAGCTTGATTTTAACTTTACCGGAACTTCATGGCTTACTAATCTACTTCTCAGTTTTGCTGGCCCTGTTTTAGGAATATTACTGTTCCTGACCTTCGGCCCTTGGGCATTCAGAAGAATAACAAACCTCATCAAACAACAAATAGATGCTGCACAAGCTAAACCTATTCAAGTTCACTACCATCGCCTGGCAGTTGACGAAGCTTATGCCACTGAAATGGGGTACCCTAGCTTCCTCCCCACGGGGACAGCATGAAAAGTAGAGGCATGCTTACCTCCTTACCAATCTGGCAAGAGAGGTATGGGTACTGGTGCGAGTGCGAAGCAAAGCATTGCAAGGGAAAGTTAACACTAACTCCTCTACGTTTCCCTGGGGCACACCTGGCTTGCATAGAGGTTGGTATCTATCTCAACATCAAAACGGCTCTGCCTCTCCTCCTCAAAAGATACCAAGAGCCATAAGTTCTACACGGAGGAGCCTTGGTCAATACCCCCTCGCCCAGTTAAAGCCCACCTCCCATTAATTAAAACAAAAGGGAGAAGATGTCGGGAGCCGTGGGTGAGCCCCCAGGCCCCGACATACAGGAAGCTTGTAGGGCTGAAAAAGCCCGCGCGCGCCAAGTTTGGAAAAGCCCGCGCCCGCGAAATTCAAAAGGCCCACGCGCGAGAAAAACTTCCTGCCTGATGTCACTGCCTTAGTCATATGTATATCCAATCCCCAGCCGACAACTACCTCACTCCAAATGTCACTCCATCCCTACGTCACTTGATCCCTCCCTTTATTCCTACCTCTATAAATATACCTCATTTTGATAATAAAATGGAGGCTTGATCAGATTCTTGTCTTGCCTTCCATTTTTCCGCCTTTCCTGCTTTACTTTCACAGGCTCTCCCTCGTTCCTTCGTTGATTTGTTCCGCGGGCCGGGGCAAGCACCCATATAGGACCAAGTAAAACTGCTCCCATAAAGTATTTCAAGGAACTTCTGGTAGATCTGAACTCTTGACTTGTTAGTTTGTAATAGAGCTCTTAACTACTCCATGACCAGGGCTCCAAATTCTTCCGTCTATGGACCTAAAATTGCTTCTCCTCAGCTCTGACTTCTGCCTTCACTGGATGAATAAGGAGTGAAACCCCTACAACAGAGATGGTGTTTCTGATACTTGAAGACAGCTAACATGCCTCCTTCCTTCTGCTATTCACATAGCCCCACTTCCTTGTAAGATGCAGCACTTTCCATTGGAACTTTAAAGGAGTTATGAGTTCATGACAGTAGATATTAAAGTTCCAATGATATTGTGACTTCATGGTGACCTGACATACAGGTTGGATTACTGTGGTTTCCCTAGAATTTCTTGTAAGAATTCTCTGGAACCTGGATGCTCTCATCACCATCAAAAATCATAATTTTGATTTCCTAAATGAAGTGACATTTACATTTTTATCTCATTTGGTTAACTGTGTACCTCTGATTTTTTTTAAAAATAATTTGCATACATTTATCTAGAAACTAGAATTTAAGCAAGAGAAAAAACAAACCATACAGTACTAAAGGAATTTTGACCACCAGGGGGCTCCCATATTTTGGTCATTAGTACTTTACCTGCATTTAAACAATCATGAAAAGTTTACAGGATTTATAGGGATGACAGCAAAATTTAAACACAAACTGATTCTGACACAAAGATAGATGAGGAATTTAAAAATTTATTGATTTGTCTTTATTTAACTCAGTTCACGATCCCCTCACACACGTGCACACACACACACACACACACACACACACAGATTTAATACATAAAATAATTACTTAAGCATTTGATTGATCGTTTTGCATAAATTAATTTAAATTTTTATGATTTACTTGTATCTGTAGACATTGTCCTATGGCTATTTTATGTGAGAGAATGAACACTTCATTTTCATAAATACATACCTTTCTGAAGACATATATTTAGATGTATAGATGATGACATGAAATTATTTTGCAAGTTAAATCAAAAATGATTGGAAAAAGAGACATTCCCTAATGTTGAGGAGGACGTGAGAAGAAACAACAAACTTATACATGTTTGCTAGTAATTGAATCTGGTACCTTTTCTAGATAATTTGGGAAATAACAGTATATTTTTAAATGCACATGCATTTTAACCAAGCAACAATTCATCTAGGGATTAAAGTGAAACAACTGCTGGAAATTTTGTCAGCAGTGTTCCCCATAGTGAAAATGGTGGCGTGGGAACAGTACAAATTCCATTTCAAGGTTACTCTGAAATGTCTGCAGACTCAAGTTCCACTCTCTGAAGCCAGCGAGCAGATGAAACAACAGGCTCTGGAAAGCTGGAGAGGAGAAGTAAGTAGAATGTGTGTTGGAACTCAGAACTCAGGAACTGAAGACTCCAAACACTTCACTACGTCAGCGTGAGGTAGGTCCTAAATAGGAGGGATTGCTTGAAACTCACCAGATCCTCATGCCCCATCCTGCTGTCTCATATGTCTAAAACATTTCATATAACTAAACAGCAGCTACAGCTGCCAACCAAAAGGTAGGTAGTTCACACCCACCAGGGGCTTCTCAGATAGTCCTACTCTGTCCTACTGAGTTGCTATGAAATGGAATCGACTCAATGGCAGAAGTAATGTGTGTCCCTCATTCACCTTCTCAGTAGTCTAAACGTTTAGTTTATGACTAAACTGAAATGAAGCTTTAGAGAATTAAATATAAGTGGAGGCATCTTTACGAGTTAATATAAAGATTAGAAAAGTCAGAGCAATTTTCTGGAGTCAGAATAAACCTAATTCCAACAATAATGTAATCAAGTTTTTTAAAAATTATTAACTCAGTCCAGGAGGTCTAACATCTGAACAATAAGAGATTCAGCATGAAAGACTGGTAACAGAAGTGGGGAGGAAAGTGTTCCCCCCAAATAAAACAATGAAGTTTCTCCACCATGAGGGGCCCAAGCATTTGAGCTACAAGAGCACACTCAACGACTAGCAAAGTGAATGAAAAACAGCTACAGCCCGGCACACGTTCACATCAAGGAGAATGAGAAAAGCCTGTCTTCTGAAGAAAAGGACAAGCAACAACAAAAAGACCATACATACAAAGCTCAGTCATCAGAATGGCAACAATCCTGGAAGCTAAAAGACAATGGAGAAATGATTACATATGAGATGATTTCAAATTCCTATGAGCAAAACTATTTTCAAAGTCACATAAGTTTTCAATATACAGAAGTCCCTTAAAACATACTTTTCATGCATCATTTCTCAAAGACAACTGGGTAAGGGCTATATCCCATTGAAACAGCAGAGAAAGAGAAAGATGGAGGATCCAGAGAACAAGGAATCCGGTAGACAAGAAGAATGAAAGAAATGTTCAGGAGGATGGTGTCATGTATTGAAGTGTATCCTCCCTCAAAAATGTGTATAGCCTTTTAGCTGGGCCAGGATTCCCTGTGTTCTGTGATTGACCTCCAATTTGTGATTTTCTGATGCTGTAAATCCTAATCTCTGCCTGTGGTTAACAGAGTGGACTATGTTAGAGAGGATCAGGGTGGGACTGTAAATCCCTTCATAAGATCACCTCCCTGCTCCACTGTAAAGGGCGTTTTCCTGGACTATGGCTTGCACCACCCTTTATTCTTTCATCCTACAAGAGATAAAAGGAAAGGGAAGCAAGCAGAGAATTGGGAAGCTGACACAGTCAAGAAGCCAGCACCAGAAGAAGAGCACATCCTTCAGACCTGAGGTTCCTGTACCGAGATTCTCTCTGATCAAAGGCTGATGCAACACAGGACAGACAAAGTGGGAAAGCCTTCCTCTGGAGTGGACACCCTGAATTCAGACTTGTAGCCTACCAGAATGTATAAGAATAAACTTTTCTTGTTAAAGCCATCCACTCACAGTATCTCTGTTAGAGCAGCACTAGATGACTAAAACATATGTTAAAGGCTAGGGCTATAGGGAACAACCAGTCTAGACTATAAGCCAGTTGGAGGGCACTGGAGAAGAATTCTCCCAGGAAAATACATTAGAGTTCATAAATTGTTGACAAACTTGACTACGTGTAAAATGAGTTTTGAAGTCCAAAAGACTTACATGTTCAAAGCCAAGCCAGGAAAAATAGCAATTATAGTACACTACCTGGCTGAGCAGTCAATGATATCTACATGTTTATAACAGAGCTGACTGAAAGTGGAACTGGACTTAGAGGATGTGGACAGGGCTATGAGATGTTATTTTCTAATCTATTATAAGATCAGAGACGGCATGCAGTAAAAGGGAGATCAACTCTGCTGGAGCATATGAAGAGCTAAGAGGTTTCCTAAATATAGCCCAACATGCTGAAGGTCAGAGAGTAGCAGGGGCAGGGTCTGGGAAACATACTTTTGGGGGACATTTAGGTCAACTAGCATAACTAAGTTTTGTTTCTGTTTTTGTTTTTTTTAAGAAAATGTTCTGCATTCCATTTTGGTGAGCTGTGTCTGTGGTCTTAAAATTTAGCAAGCTGCCATCTAAGGAGCATCAGTTGGTCCCAATCCACCTGGAGCAGACAAGAATGCAGGACATGAAAGACAAGAGGAAAATATGAGCCTGTGAGACAGAAGGTCCACAGGGTTCAGAGACTAAATCAACATGAGACTAGAAGAACTAGATGGTGCCAGGCTACCACCAATGACTGCCTTGACAGGGAACACGGCACAGACTCCTTGGCATAGCAGAAGAAAAATAGGGGTGCAGATCTAGAATTCTACTACAAGACCAGACTTGTTGGTCTGATACACTGAAGGTCCCCCAAGAACTTGGTCCATAGACTTACTGCTAGCCAGAAGTGCACCAAAGACAACTCTTCAGATAAAAACTGGACTGGACTATAAGACATGAGGCTGCTGGAGCAGCTCCTCTATAGAAACGAGATGCAAGGATGAAGAGAAAGGGACAGGAATTTGTTGAATGAACACTGAAAATACCAGGTGGAAAGAAGTGTGCTGTCACAGGGTTGGGAAAGCAGCTTCAGTTGCACAGAGGTGTGTGTACAGGGTTTTACATGGGTAATTCACTTGGATTGTAAACTTTCACTTAATCAATAAAATATTTAAAAATATATGAAATCAACAGATACACAAATAGGAAAAATGAATGTCAATACTAAAAGGAATAGTAAAAATTATAAAAAAACTATATATATGTAAAAGACAAAATTACTGCCCTCCAGATAAGAACATTAAATTACTTGCATGTTGTATTTGACAAAATTATAATAATGAGGCACATGTACTTCATAAAACAGTATTTTGGTAAACTCTGTGAAACATATTTTAATAACATGACTCCATGTCCACAGGGAATGAATAGGAATGAAACTACAGATGCACTCCAACATGTTTAAAATATTCATCTCTGAGGTTTAGGATTATTGAGACCTCCCATTTTGTAATAGTCATTCCTATTTCCTGAATATTTTACAGATATTTTATCTGAAAAAACATAATGTTATAGTTAACACTAATGCTACAATTGATTAAAATGATCAAATTGTTATGTTTTATCTCAGATTTGGACACAAGGGCAAGCTTTATAACTTAATATAGTATACAGGGTATTTCAACTAATGATGATTCAATAAATTTGACAGAAAATGCATACTTTATTAGGCCATTGGTTTCAAGTTACTGCCTTACAGGTTAAAAACAAACAATAAGCAAAAACAGGAATAATATATCCACACAAGCCTTGAACACTCAGTGTCACTCCAGTGAAAACTGGTGGGCTTATTTGCTGATTATTATGGATTAAACTGTGCTCCGATCTCCAAAATTGTGTCAGAAACCTACCACTGTATCTGTTAATACAATCTTGTTAGTAAATACGATTCTCTTTGTTGGGTTAATTAGGTGATACCCAAGTAGGGTGGCTTGTAAATCATTCCTGAATGAGGGAAAAAGGAGACAGAGTATAATCACCCTGAGACACAGACATGCAAACTCCACATGAGGATCATTTACAAGGCCAGGAACCCAGGAAAGCCCAGCGCTATCTACAAGGAATTGGCATGGCTGACACTTTGATTTTCACTTCTGCCCTCTAGACTGCGAGACAATAAACCTAAGTTCTTTAAAGTCACCCACTTGTATTTCTGTTACAGCAGCACCAAGTAACTAAGACAGTATTTCCTTTACCTAAGCAAGGTTTGCTTACAGAATGTTGCTCTCAGAATTCAAGAGCCTCTATTGCCTTCTACCTCTGAGGGATTCACCTGCAAAGGGACTCTCTAGGTTGTTTTCTCGTCTGTCTTTCTCAGACATTCTACACTTGAGCCCCAGCCCTAAGATCACCCTTAACCATGAAGCTTAGAGTGTTTGTTATTATTATTACTATTATAGGTTCAAGAGTAACAAAAATTGCATCATTTTAAGCCAGTAGCCTTGTAGTACTCCACATCCAAGGAAAATGATTGGGAATTATTCTTGTTTAATTTAGCAACTTTACTTTCATTATGGGTATTTCATGTTTTTGTTTGTTTGTTTTTCTCCCTGGTTCTGTGTGTCATATTCAGGTTTACCCGATCATTTCTTTCTTTCTTAGTATTCTCTCCCTTTGATACATCATGGTAGGTACAATGTAATTAGTCAAGATCCAGAAAAGGCAACTTTCTCTCTCTGAGGTTTAGTATAATCAACATGTACTTTGGGCAATTAGTGGCAAATTATCTCATCAGCTTAAGTTCTTTCTCTGCTAAATTTCTGGCCATACATGTAGAAAAAGGCAATCCACTGGACCACTCCTTCACTGGGGAATTGAGGAGAATATATCCCTCTAGGTACCAGTGAGTTGAATGGCATAGAAAGCTCTATATCTTGAGTGGAGTGCTTTTTCACCCTAGGGCTTTTAAAACAACAGCAATTGTCTATGTATTAAATGCCACTAGATTTCTAACCCTGCTCTAAGTACTTTTCAGGTAAGAATAATTTAATCCACCATAACAACTTGATCACCTGGGTACTATTTGATCCTTAAATCCCCTGGTGGCATAGTGATTAAGCACTACATCTGCTAATCAAATGGTCGGCAGTTCAAATCCACCAGTCACTCTTTGGAAACTCTATGGAGCAGTTCTACTCTGATCTATGGGGTCGCTATGAGTTGTAATAGACTTGACAGTAGTGGGTTTGGTTTTGGGGTTTATTTTATCCTTGGAGTTCCTGGGTGGTGCACACAGTTAACAAGCTTGGCTGCTAAACAAAAGGCTGGCAGTTCAAGCCCACTCAGAGTCACCTCAGAAGGAAGACCTGTCAATCTACTTATACTGAAAATCCTAGAAACACAGTACTGTTACAGCACACATGGCTTGCCATGAGTCTGGCCGGCTCATTGGGAATTAGTACTGGCATTTTATTCTTGTTCTGTTGGTGAGGAAATTGACACAAGTAGGGTTAAGCCACCTGAGGATGTACAGATGGGAAGCTCTGAAACTCAAATCAAAACCAAACACACTGCTGTCTAGTTGATTTTGACTCATAGCAACCCCACAGGGTTTCCAAGAAGTGGCTGGTAGATTGGAATTGCTGATCTTTTGGTTAGCAGCCGACCTCTTGTTCACTGTACTACCAGGGCCCTGGAACCAGTATCCAAACCCAAGCAACATGGCTCCAGAACCCAGAAAGCTGTCATCAGGTTCTCTGACTTAGAGAAGAGTTGGCCAGCTTCAATCCACTTCACCAATGGAAAAGCTTAGAAGAAGAGGCTTTTCAAAGACCTAGTTGCCAGTTGAATGAACAACTGGACTGACCCTTAGTCTGATTCTGCTTACTTTATTCCTGTTACCGAAATTTTGTTCTATTATGCTGCTTGGGTATACAAGCTAAACAAGCACATGTCTATGCACAAGTATACTGAATGTGAACATTTCATCCTTCAGTTCTTAAATTTAGAACACAATATTATATCGCATTTCAATGCATATGTTGTTGAAGAGATGGATGTGAGATTTCTTTTTCCTAATCATATTTTAAATTCCCTAAGAACTGTATAAAGTAATCCTGAAATGAGTCAGTTTTTACACTGAAAAAAACTTCGGGAAACGCTTTCATTTTTTTTATCACTTATATATGCTTTAACTTTCATAAATTTGTTTCCCTAACATGTATCATCTTGTATCAGATAAATATTTCTTTTTCTAAGTGGAAAAAATAAAACCAAAGCAATAAAGCTTCATTTGTAAATTTTATCTTTGATTTTTAATCACCAAAATGACTCTATAAGAACTTGTAGATTTAAAGTAACACTGCAGATAGCCCCAAATCAAACACCAACTCACTGCCATCAATTTGATTCTAACTAATGGTGACCCTATACATGTCAAAGCAGAACCGTGCACCACAAGGTTTTTCATGACTGATTTTATGGAAGTAGATAGCCAGGGCCTTCTCCCTAGGCACCTTTAGGTGAGCCCAAACCTTCACCCTCTTGGTTAGCAGTGAGTGTGTTACCCACAGTTAAACTGGGTTGCTTCATGAGAATGTTTAGAAGCGGGTAGTTTATTTTTTACTTTGTTTGTTCAAAGCGTTGCTTGGATCCCTACTAGCATAGCAGTTAAGAGCTCAGCTGCTATGCAAAAGGTCAACAGTTTGAATCCACCAGCTGATTGCTGGAAACTCTACGGGGAAGTTATACTCTATCCTATAGAAGGGGTTGCTATGAGTTGGAATCAACTTGATGGCAATGAGTTTAATTTCTTGGTTTTTAAACTCATGTTTGGCTAAAAAACCAAAAAAACGAGATTCTGCTGCAGAGGTGCTACAGGTCAGCCCTCCAGTGATCTGTGCACCTATTTCCCCAGCAGATGAGACAGTGAAACATTAGCTTATTGGAGGAGAAGTATCAGTCTTCTGTTAGGGGAGTAGAGGTACATTTTGCCAAAAGGGCAGAAACCTTGGCCCTTGCTAAAAAGATGTGTAGTGACTCAGTTTACTTGCTGGTGAGAACACCTAGTTCTATCTCAGTTAAGGGTTATGAAATTATTCACTGAAGTATAACAAAACTAACAACGACCAAAAAAAACTGGCCTGCTTATGTGGGATACTGACATGTTATTTTTGGGTTCAGGTGATATACCAATAATTACGGTTAGGTCAAATGTTCAGTTTCAATACAATGAGACAAGGGATGGAATTCCTCATGAATGTTACTGAGGTCACATCACTGAAGCAAGCAGTGGCCAAAGAAAGAATAGAAAGTAATTCTGACAGGTGGCATGCTCACTACCCACACACTGGAAGAAAGACTCGTCTGCTACAAGCATCCCCTAGTGTCCACTCATCTGCAAACCTACCACAGACAAAGGCGGTGAGAATAAGCCATGGTCTTCTAGAAGATAGATCACCTAGACTATATGTGACCCAGAACATGCTTACATATCTCCCCTCAGGTGACCATAAGACTAAGCACACACATTCACATGCTCACATATACACACTCACACATACATTCACACTCACACATGCACTTTCATACCCACAGACACACACATTCCCTAATTTACACTTTCATACTCCCACATACACTCATACCCTCACATACACCCATGCTCACAGTGTGAGTCTAAAAAGAATTCCCATGAGTCCATGATCCCTGGGAGCCTTGGCCTTAGTGGTTGGCATACTAGCATGTTTGCATACTATACTGCTACACATAATAACCCATCTTATTGTTTTTCTATATGCATGTGTATTACATGTGTGTGTACATGCACACATGTGTGTATAGTAAATGAATTACTTTTCTTTGACCAAATTACTAATAAAAACTATAAACAAACACATAATATAGCTAAAAATGGAGCAGCCGCCACGGGAGTGGCCGCCCTCCCCACCCTGACAACAGTGCCCTGGGGGTTCCAGCAGAGAAGGGTTTGAAAAATGCTGCTTCCACTCTGGTGTCTCACAAAGATCTAATATGTCAGCAAATTACCTCAGGTTTGCACATTATCATTAATCACAGGCGTCACTGGGGATGGCAGCATTCCCCCAGACATGATAAATAATGATGACCTTAAGGCTTGTGCAGGCAGAGTGTGTGTGTGTGCATGCACACACGCAGCCAAAGTGGGAGAATGTCCAGGCCTATTAGACACAGAGAGAACAGTTGTTCTTCACGTGTCTTCTCACAGCCTCTGCACAGAGACCCACAAGGGACAGGTACACTGGATTCTTCAAACACCCAGCACAGGCAGGTAGATGGGGACTACCTGGCCCAGCACCTCTCAAAGGAGCTTTGCAGACCCTCAGGGTGTTGGAAGATCCAAACCTCTACAAGGAAAAAATCACCCGCCACGCCAACAACAACGAGGCTTACTGTTGCCTCATCTCTCTGGGTACAGACGAGAACCAGCAGTGAGGTAACCACAACCCGCTTTAACCCACTGCCACACAAAATCAGTGACAAACTTTCATTTCTCAGGAAACACCGACTCTTCACTCAGTTTTTCAGGGCCACTCACAGATTTATTCTGTGTTTAGACCTTCAAACTCTGCTTTGATGTAGGTTTTAGCATTCATACCCATGTTTCCCAGAATGATGCTAGGATAGCTCAGTTTTGAGATCTAGACTTGCCATTCTAACAGGGCCAGCATGAGCCCTTCACATGTAGACCTTTTAGATAAATAGAACCACAAAGCATGCCCTCATTGCGTCTGTCACTCCCCATGACCTTTCTGAGATTCAACCATAGTGCTGTGAGGAGCTGAAGCCATTCTCATTTCTTTGTAGTGCCATGCTGTGTGGATATGCTTCAGTTTACCTACCCACTTAGCTGGCTGGAGGAATCTGTTTAGCCACTTGTGTAGGCTATTAAGAAGAGTGCTGCAGAGAACATTCTAGTACCTGTTTCTGGTGAGCAGAGATAAATATTTCTGTTGGAGGTATACATGGGATCAGAATGTCTTTGTCATAGGGTAGGTACATATTCAGCTTTAGAAAACACTGATAGTTTTCTTAATTGTACCAGCTTTACTTTTTATTGGCAAGGTAAAATAGAAAATTAAAAAAAAAAAAGATTGGTGTTGTTATTTCTAGTGTCTATTAAGTCACCTTCAAATCATGGTGACCTTATGTATAAGCAAACAAAACATTGCCTAGTCCTGACCCATCCTTACAACTGTGCCTGTGCTTGATCCCACCGTTGCAGCTACTATGTCAATCCATCTCATGGACGGGTTTCCTTCATTTTTGCTGAGCCTTCCTTTTACCAGGCATGATATCTTTATCTAGTGCGTAGAATGACAGAGTATATTAAATTATGCTTATTCTTTTGTTACATATAATATTCAAAATATATTTTAAAAAACATTGTCATGGAGTCAATTCCTAGTCATAGTGACCCTATGGAACTTGTAAAAAAATCAATTATTATCCATAAGAAAGATCTGTAGTTTCAAGTGTTGAACTCAGACTTTCAATGAAAAATTATAAATCTGACAATGATTACTACGAACAGTACTGGTATTAACACAACTACAACAAGTAATTGCAACAACTGCAATAAAATAAAGAATGATAACTGAACCCCTTCTGTGAGCCACACACTCTGTGACAAACTTTCCTGAGATTCAATCATGGTGCTGTGAGGAGCTGAAGCCATTCTCATTTCTTTAATCCCCCAGTAATGCTACAGATTGTTATTGTCTCCAATTATACATGAGTGAACCAGAGACAAACATGATCAGCACAAGAGTATAAAGCAAGCCACCTAAGTCTGTCAAATTCTGATCCCAGATCTTCCTGCCCTATGTCCAGGAGGTCTAAGACACCATTTCAATTCAAGGGAATATACCGGCATTACCACCACATAAAAGGAGACAAGGCAAGTAATTACTAGCTGCTTCCTGGTGTGGCTAATACATTAGTACTTTTACAAACATTCTACATGGGATTCTCCAGTTGGGTTGTCAGTGTATAGCATTTTATTTTAATTGTAAAAATTTGTATTAGCAGTCAGGAGAAATAGGCTACAATTCTTCCAGATTTTATTTTCACAAGTGTTCATGTGTACCACACACACACACACTCTTGCCACTGACTTTTGCACCAAGTAAATGATAGCAAAGCACACGAGTTATGACAAAACAAAAAAAAATTAAATAAGACTTCCTTTGCCATGCTGCTCATTTAACTTAAATACTGAATGATGTGCAACAATATTCTCCCCCAAACTCATTCAGCTGAAACATAAACTGCACACAATTTGAAGAAATAAGGACATAGGACATGGGTCAGACGGAAGGTCAGATGGAAGGTCAGAAGCCATTCCTCTGTGAGTCTGTGTTTAAACACTGCTCCAGCCTCATGTCCTTGTCTTTTTCCCTGGGTAAAAGCCCAGGCTCCTGTTAGCAAATGCAATGGCCTCATTGTCCAGATGTGGCTTTACTCATGACAGCAAAATAATTGCCAAAGTATGAGCCAAAACATTCCTCAGTCCACTTTGTGGGAGGATCAATCTTCTCTTCCAGGAGCCTCCCTATCAAAAATCTAAGTTCTGTGTGAACCAACAGCATGACAGAAACTAATAAGAAGTGGTTTCTGCGTGGCATAAACGGTTAAGCAATCAACTAATTGCTGGAGGGTTGGTGGTTCAAACGCACCCAGAAGTGCCTTGGAAGACAAGCCTGGTAACTGGCTTCTGAAAGGTCAGACTGGAAAGCCCTGTGGAACAATTCTACTCTGCACATATTGGGTCACCAGGAGTCAGAATCAACTTGATGGCAACTATCAACAAGAATACAGCATACATTAAGCCATATGCTATGCATAACAAAGTGAAACTGTTTTTAGAAAAAATACAAGCTCTGTTTTCTAAACATATGTGACATGGCCAACATAAATTTTGTCTTTGTGGACATAATATGTCTTTCATACACATTCTGTATGATATCTAAACATAATGCAAGGAGCTTGGGTGACACAACTGTTGAGTGCTAGGATGCTAACTTAAAGGCCAGCATTTCAAACTCAACTGCCACTCCAGAGGAGAAAAGATTTGGCAGTCTGCTCCCATAAAGATTATAGCCTAGGAAACCCGATGGAGTTGTGCTATCCTGTCACATAGGATTGCTGCCATGTATTGAATTATGTCCCTCACAAAATGTGTGTATCAGTTTGGCTGGGCCATGATTCCTAGTATTGTGTGGTTGTCCTCCTCTTGTGGTTGATTTTCTTATATGTTGTAAATCCTAATCTCTGCCTGTGGTTAATTAAGCAAGACTGGTTTATGCTGAAGAAGATTAAGGAGAGATAGTAACACCTTTACCAGGTCACATCCTGATTCAGTGTAAAGAGGGTTTCCCTGGGATACGGCTTGTGTCATATTTTCTCTCACAAGACATAAAAAGCAAAGGGAAGAAAGCAGGGTAGAGGGGACCTCTACAATTAAGAAAGTAGTGCCAGGAGCTGAGTGCATCCTTCAGACACTATGTTCCTGATGACAACTTTCCTCCAGAATCAACAGAGATAGAAAATGTTACCCTGGAGCTGACATAAATGTAAACTTCTAGCCCACTAGTTGTCATAGAATAAATTTTTCTTTGTTGAAGTCATCTGCTTGTTGTTATTTCTGTTACAGTAGCACTTATGGCATTTTTGTTACAGCAGCATTAGATGACCACGGCAGTCATTGAGTTAGAGTCAGCTTAATGGCACACAACAGCAAATATAATGAATACAATTTTGATGGTAGAAATTTGGCATCATGTTGCTTCAAACCATTAACATAAGATATCCAGTACCAGATGTCCCATTATCAAATAAAGCTATGCTATCCAGTTTTGTGTTAGTGAAAGTTAGTGACAATATATACAAGGTGTGACACTACATTCATGAACTCGCCACTGTGTGCTTATGTTTGTAGCACTGTACAAACACCTTGGTAAGGTTTCAGAACCTTAGTTTATCAATGCCTCATAGCTGTGTCCATGTCTACATATGGCGGTATCTTGCTGAGTGGCATTGATTCTTGTGTGTTTTTGTGTGCCTTTGCAAGAATGTCTTGAATAAAAGCAATGAATAAACATTACATTTCATGTTAAACTTCCAGGAGTGGAAATGAAATCAGGTACATATTAGTCCAAGTTTATGCAGATAATGCTATAAAGAAAACAGCAGTATACAAATGCATTAAATGTTTTTCTGAGGGGACAGAAACTGTCACTGATGAAAAGAGGTCAGGGGAGCCAGTAATGAGCAAAGCTGATGAAAATATTGCAAAAATTCATGGAATTGTGAATCAAAATCATCAGCTGACTGTGAGAAGCATAGCAGACCAAGTTAAACATCAATAGAGAAACAGTTAGGAAAATCTTGACTGAAAACAACTCATGGCTTGCATCATGACAATGCACCAGCTCACAGGGCACTGTCTGTGAGGAAGTTTTTAGCCAGTAAACAAATAACTATATTGGAACACCCTCCCTACTCATGGATCTGTTCCCCCAAAGACTTTTTTCTTTACCAGAAGATAAAGGAAATATTGAAAGGAAGACATTTTGATGACATTTAGGACATCAAGGGTAATCCAACGACAGCTCTGATGGCCATTCTGGAAAACAAGTTCTAAAATCACTTTGAAGCATGAGCTAGGCACTGGTGTCTGTGCATGGCTTACAAAGGGGAGTACTTTAAAGGTGACTGCAGTGATATTCAGCAATGAGGTATGTAGCCCTTTTTCGAGGATGAGTTTGCGAACTTAATTGTCAGTCCTCATAGAAATATGTACACTAAGAAGGCCATTATTCACTCCAACCAAGACTTTGAATTTCACATTAACTGGGCTTTAGAAATGATACTGGTTCAAGGACAATAGACAATCTGCATGTGTATATACTTTTTCTTTCTGAAATCAGAAAAAAAATTTTGTCAGTCAACTAAAAAATATTGATCTGAAGAAGAATTAACAGTATATATTTATCTAGAACCAAGAAAATAGTTGACATTTAGCTGATTCTGACTCATGGTGATTGTCATGTGTCCTTGGGTGATACAGTTAAGATGCTCAGCTGTTAACAGAAAAGTCAGGAGTTGGAGTCCACAGAGAGATGCCTTGGAAGACAGGCTTGACAACTGACTCCTGAAAAATCAGTAACTAGAAATTCTGTGGAGCTCTGACCTACATGGGATCTCCATGAGTCAGAATTCATCCAGACAGCAACTGGTAACTAATCTAGAATAAACTCTTTTAACACTACTCAGTTCATGTTTCACTCCCTTAATCAAAGCTCCTGAAATAGAAGACATTTTCTGTCTAAGGCTCAAAGACATGAAGGAAAAACTTACTCAGTATAATGAAATATAGTCAAATATCCGACATTACTTAGTACTTGTGAGAATGCCACATAAAATAACATAAAAGAAAATATTTCAACAGTATTGTAAGTGTCTAGTATTTCTTCTTTTTTAAAATGTACAATAAAAGCAGGACCTCATTCAACAGCACAAACAGTAACTCACGACAAGAAAAAGTCTCTTCTCAATTCAAGCACAGTGCCTAGTTAGTGTCTAATTACTTCCTTAGAACTTGGCTTTTCACTCTCCACAACAACCAGTGGAGGCAGACAGGAAAAGCATCAGGTATCTCCTGGAGAGAGGAGGCAGCTGAGTGAGTGGTACAGCAATTCCATAAAGCCCTAGGTAAATGAAATGGCAGAGAAGGAGCTGAACCTACAGGCAGTGGTTATTGATTCAGGTGGCTCCTTCTTAACCATCAGGCCCTAGGTAACTGTGAAATGAGACATCTCAGCATTTGTTTCTGTTGCTATGCTGTTCCTTAACTGTCAAGCTGATTTTGACTCATAATGATCTTATCCATTACAGCATAAAACTACTCCTCAGAGTTTTCTTGCCTGTCATCTTAATGGAAGCAGATCACCATGCCTTTCTTCTGTGGCACTGCTGGATGAATTCAAACCACCATAGTTTAGATTAGTACTCAAGTGCAAACCTTTTTTTTGTCGCTATTGACAGACTATAGTAACACAGCCCCCATACAGGAAGAACAAGAGCAATCTCTATCCATCTCGTGAGCTTAAGTCTTATTTATTCATCACACTGATGGCTCAAAACCACTGTTTTATTGATTTTCTTGCACAGAAATGAAAATAATTCCTGACATTCTGATTCATGTAAATGGATTCTTTGTGCTTCATTTTTAAAAATATAATCATACTAAACAATATGCAGGAAGTCACTGCTTTTTATCTATGTATTGTTGTATGAAGTGAAAACCCTGAAAGCGTAGTGGTTAAGTGCTATGTCTGCTAACCTACAGGTTGGCAGTTCGACTCTTCCAGGTGCTCCTTGGAAACTCTATAGGGCAGTTTTACTCTGCCCTATAGAGTTTTACTCTGCCCTATAGGGTTGTTATGAGTCAGAATCAGCTTCACACAGCTGTGGTTATGGTATAAAGTAGAAGTTCCTGAGTGGCACCAACAGTTAAATGATCATCTAGTAACCTAAGAGTGGTAGTTTGAATCTATCCAGTGGTTCTAGAAAAGAAAATTTTGGTGATCTAAAAACTCAACCATTTAAAGCCCTAGGTAGCACAGTACTGCTTTTTGTGCATGTCAAGTTGCCATGAGTCAGAACTGAATGAACGTCAACTGTTAATTTTTTCCCCTGTTTTTTTTTTTCTTTTAATAGTATGAAGTACCACATTACCCTTTTCCCAATACAGTCAGTCCCCAGGTTGTGAACAAGATATGTTCCTGAGTAAGTCTTTCAGTCAAACTTGTAAGTAAGTCAAAACAAGTCCATAAGGTGCTTAATTAGCATAACTTCAGTGCAAGAGAAGGCTCAAAGGCTTTTCAGTGATTTGAAAGCTGCAGGTGCAGCAAGTGCAGGTGACTGTGATGAAGAATTTGTTGCCAGTAGGAGTTGGTTCAAATGTTTGAAAGTGAAGGCAAATTTACAAAACATTAAGGAGCAAATACAAGTTGTCTGTAAGTCAGGTGTTCATAACCCAGGGACTTACTGTGTTACTGTCAGTATAATTTGCAGCTGCAGCTCCCAGACGAACAGGTTAGCACAACACCTGTATGCTCCTCTACTTTGCTTTCTCATCCTATTTCTCCCAGCCCTATAAAGAAATGTATTTTTCTTCCTGCTACTCTGATTCTGTTTTTCTCACTGCCCAGTCTCTGAGCTGAATGCTGATAGGACTAGGCTTAGTTTAAACCACCAATCACTTCTTATCAGTAGCTGGTCCAACCCCACAGAGTACCACATGGAAAAGAATCAGAAAATGTGACAGCAGTATCTAGCCTTGCCCTGATGTTCTCTTAGATGGACAGCATCTGTGACCAAGCAGAAGGACTGTTTCCAGCATTGGGCCTCAGTGTCCCATAAGTGTGTCAATATGACCTCCTGGCTCCAAGAGGCTACCAACCTCAGCTTCTAGCCTTCTGTGGAGACAAGGAAGGTTGTCTTGCTCAGGCCTTCCAACTGAGAGTGCCTCAGTAACCAAAGCCATCTGGCCAGGAGCAGTACTCCCAGCCAGGAATGATTTAACTAATTCAGCAATAGTTTTATAACTTGTTTATAACCTTGGAGCCCTGTATCTTGCTGCTAGCCACTTTTGTGTAAAACAGTATATAAGGTCACTCTGCCATGAAAATGCAGAGTGGGGAGAGTGACAGCAGAGAGAGAGCCTGCTTGCTGAAAGCTGTACCTGCCTCCCACCATTGTAGCAATAAACCTGCTATCACTTCACCTGCTGTATCTCCATTGCTGAGTCTGCCTAAATCACAAATCTGCATTCTTGACCTTGAGGACCTGCCTCCTGACCCCTCCCTCACACTATTTGCTGGCTCCCAACTCCCATTATCTTTAGTTTTCAAAAGTTTCACTCTGAGTGAAATATGTTTTTCTTTTTTTCATTTGGGGAGCTTACAGCTGTTTAATTTTTGTATATTATTTCTAATCTATTTTCATGCTATTATCCTTCTGGAACTTCTATTCATTTATGTTAAACTGTTGGAGATTGTCTCACAGATTTCTCACATTCTGTTCATGCTTCTTCAATCATTTTTTCTATCTGCTCTCCAGATCAGATTGATCTTAAAATTCACTTATTTTTTTTTGCTCTGTAATCTCCCATCTGCTATTAAGTCCATGCAGTGATTTTTTTTCCATTTCAATTATTGTAACTATTGTTTCTAGAACTTCCATTTAGTTTTTTTTTTTTTGTATAGTTTCACTTTTCTACTGTTTCTCTGTTGACTCATTAAGACTATATTTTCCTTTACGTTCTCAAACCTATTTACATGACTGTTTTAAAGGTTTTGCCTGCTAAATCTATGATGTGGTTTATTTCTAATGATTAGTTGTTTTTCCTTTACATTGTGTTGCCAAGTGAATTCCTGGTTTACTGGTTGTTTCCAGTCTTAGAACACAGGGTACTGTACAATGTTATCTATATTTAACCTCTATCCTAAAGAAATTCTAATTTTCTTTTTTAACACGCTGATTCTATTGAATACAGACAAAATTATATTTGTACTTGTGTATGTTTGTATTAGTTTTATGTATTTGAAAGGAAGCAAGGACACTCCAGGGTATGCTCACTCTAACACTGTGGCTAGAAGTCAGAAGGATTCTTTTTATATTTGGTAACATTAAATGAGAATTGTATAAAATTTGGAGTTAGTGAGTTGCTTCATTGGAAGTATTTAAGGAAAGCTTCTAGGTCCACCTGTTTGGAACGCTGTTATGTGATAAGGGGGCTAGAGCAGATGAACTCTAAGGATTTGTCCAAATATGTAACCTATCAAAGTTCAGGTAGTACTCCAGAACGCAAACTAGTTCTGCTCCTGTCTTTAAGTTGAACTTACAGTAAGTTGAAACAAGTACAGTTAATATCTAACATCAATGAGATATTTCTTAGTGTATAGTAAACAGTGTACCTTTCTATGCATAAAAATGTTAAACACTTCCAGATGCACTGACACTTCTTTAACATAATAATAGAGTAATAATAATACATGTCAAAAGAAATACCTGTTTGTTATTATAAACAAGAACCTCAAGTGTTTAATTTAATACCCTTTGCAGGGGTTGATTTGTAATTACAGGTTATGTATGCCACAGGTTATGTATAAGCTGGTTAAAAAAGGTATTTGCAATGAAGAAGTCATTAGTCTTGTAAAATTCTATCATGCCATCTCCAGCATTATTTCTATCACCAAGGCTGTATTTTCCAACTACTGATCCTTCTTCTTTGTTTCCAACTTTCACATTCTGTCACCAGTAATTATCAATGCATCCTGATCACATGTTTGATCAATTTTACACTGCAGAAACTGGCTAAAATATTCAATCTCTTCATCTTGGGCCCTAGTGGTAGGTGTATAAATTTGAATAATAGTCATATTGACTGGCCTTCCTTGTAGCCATATTTATCCTATCACTAAAAGTACTATACTTCAGGACAGATCATGAAATTTTCTTTTGATGATGAATGCAAAACCATTCCTCTTCAAGTTTTTTTTTTCCCACAGTAGTAGATCATATGATTGTCAGATTCAAAATGGCCCATGCTGGCCCATTTCAGCTCGTTAATGCCTAGGACATTCAAGTTTTTGCATTTCATTTCATTTTTCATGATTTTCAATTTTCCTACATTCATACTTTGTACATTCGATGTTCCAATAATTAATGGATGTTTGCAACTGTTTCTTCTCATTTTGAGTCATGCCACATCAGCAAATGAAGATCCATCTACAACATTAAGGTAGCCTCTACTTTGAGAAGGCACTCTTCCCCAGTTGTCTTGAGTGTCTTCCAATCTAGGGGGTTCATTTTCTAGCACTATATCTGACAATGCTATGTTGCCATTTATAAGGTTTGTCCAGGCTAATTCTTTTCAGAAGTAGACTAGTGGGTTCTTCTTCCTAGTCTGTCTTAGTCTGGAAGCTCAGCTGAAACCTGTCTACTATGGGTGACCCCGCTGGTACCTAAATACTAATAGCAAACCTTTCAGCATAGCAGTAACAAGCAAGCCTCCACTGACAGAAAAGTGGGGGCTGCTCACCCTACTTTCACTCCTCCTATCAGCTAAGATACCGAATCAGTGCAATCTTCCAAGAACTCTGCAGAGCAGAACAATCTACCAGCTAAGACAACTTTTTTAAACAACACAAATGGCTACTGTACTACTCACCAGATGGAATACTCAGGAACCAAATTGACTACATCTGTAGAAAATGATTATGGAAAAGTTCCATATCAGCAGTCAGGACAAGACTAAGTGCTTGGTCAATTGCTCATATGCAAACTCAAATTGAAATTGAATAAAATTAGAAATCCACAAGAGCCAAAGTATGACCTTGACTATATCCCTCCTGAGTTTAAAGACCACCTCAGGAACAGATTTGATGTGTTGACCACTAATGACCAAAGACTGGACAAATTGCAGAATGACATCAAAGACATCACCCACGAAGAGACCAGCCAAAAAGCCAAGCCAAGTGCCATTGAGAGACCCAGAGATAATTAATAAGACAGAAAAGAAAGAAAAGATTAAGTTGGATGTCAGAAGAAATGCTGAAACTTGCTCTTGAACATTGAACAGCTAAAACAAAATGAAAGAATGCTGAAGTAAAAGATCTAAACAGATGGTTTGACAGGGCAGCTCAAGAAGACAAAATAAGCTATTATAACGACACATGCAAAGAGCTGGAAATGTAAAATCAGAAGGGAAAAGCACATTTTGCATTTCTCAAGCTGAAAGAACTGAAGAAAAAAGTTCAAGCCTTGAGTTGCAATACTAAAGGATTCTACATGGAGAATATTAAATGACTCAGGGAGCATCAAAAGAAGATGGAAGGAATACCGAGTTACTATTCCAGAAAGAACTGATCGATGTTCAACCATCTGAAGAGATAGCATATCATCAGGAACCAATGATACTGAAGGAAGAAGCTGAAGCCACACTGAAGGTGGTGGCAAAAAAATAAGACTCCAGGAATTGACGGAGTATCAGTTGAGACATTTAAACAAACAGATGAAGTGTTGGAAGTGCTCACTCATCTAGTCCAAGAAATTTGGAAGACAGCTACCTGGCCAACTGACTGGAAGAGAGCCACATTTCTGCCCATTCCAAAGAAAGGTGATCCAAGTGAATGCAGAAATTACCAAATAATATCATTAATATCACACACAAGTGATATTAAATATTAAATATCATTAATATCACACACAAGTGTGATATTAAAAAAGCAAATGCAACAGTATATTGACAAGAAACTGCCAGAAATTCAAGTAGGATTCAGAAGAGGACATGGAACCAGGGGTGCGACGATGTTAGATGACCTTGGCTAAAAGCAAAGAATACTAGAAAGATACTGACCTGTTCCATTGCCTATGCAAAAGCATTCGACTGCATGGATCATAACAAACTATGGCTAACATTGCATAAAATGAGAATTCCAGAACACTTAATTGTGCTCTTAAGGAATCTGTATATGGGATCAAGAGGCACTTGTACGAACAGAACAAGGGGACACTGCATGATTTAAAGCTAGGAGAGCTGTGCATCAGGGTTGTATTCTTTCACCATATCTTTTCAATCTGTATGCTGAGCAAATAATCTGAGAAGACAGATTATACAAAGAAGAGCGAGGCATCAGGATTGGACGATGACTCATTAACAACCTGCATTACAAAGACAACACCCGCCTTACTTGTTGGAAGTGAACAAGATCTGAAACACTGATGAAGATCAAAGACCACAGTCTTCAGTATGGATTGCACCTAAACATCAAGAAAACAAAAATCCTCACAACTGGATCAGTAAGCAACACTCATAATAAAAGGAGAAAAGATTGAGGTTGTCAAGGATTTCATTTTACAATCAACCTCCATGGAAGCAGCAGTCAAGAAACCAAAAGACACATTGCACTGGGAAAATCTGCTGCAAAGGATCTCTTTAAGGTATTGAAAAGTAAAGATGTCACCTTGAAGACTAAAGTGCACCTGACCCAAACCAAGTTATTCTCAGTTGCATCATACACATGTGAAAGCTGGACAATGAACAAAGAAGACAGAAGAAGAATTGATGCCTTTGAATTGTAGTGTTGGAGAATAATGGTGAATGTACTGTGGACTGCCAAAAGAACCAACAGATCTGTTCTGGAAGAAGTACAACCAGAGTGCTCCTTGGAAGCAAAGATAGCAAGACTGTGTCTTACATACCTTGGACATGTTGTCAGGAGGGATCAGTCCCCAGAGAAAGACATTCTGCTTAGTAGAGTGGAAGGTCAACGAAAAAGAGGAAGACCCTCAAAGAGACATGGATTGACACAGTGGCCGCAACAGTGGGCTTAAGCATAAAAATGAATGCAGACACGGCACAAAACCAACCAGTGTTTCATTCTCATATTCACAGGGTCGCTGTAAGTTAAACTGACTTGATGGCACCTAACAACAACATATGAGTTGGATATTTGTAACCCAAGGACTGCCTGTATATATTTAATTTTATGCTCATATAGCTATACCCACCCCACTGCTGTCTATTCAGTTTTGATGCATAGCGACCCCATAGGACAGAATAGAAATGCCCTATAGAAGTTTCAGGGAGTACCTGGTGGATATGAATTGCCAAACTTTTGGATGTGAATTGTCAGTTAATGCAGATATAGTGCTGAAGCCACTATACCACAAGGGTTTCCTAGAAACACACAAGTAACTTTGGCATGTTTTCTCTGAATAATTTTAAATGCATGCTCAGTACCCAAAATAATAAGACTAATAATTGCTTTTGTCACATGTGGTTATTTCACCCTGGACCATCCTTCCTCACCCTCTCGAGACTCAACCTCACCACCCTTTTTTTAGTGTATATACTTTCTCACAACGTTTACTTACTACAACATAGAATGATTTAGAACAATTTTATTGTTTTTGAAGAGGAAAACTTCATTGTCTTTAAGAATCAAGACCAGAGAAATCACTACATTTTCAAACCATCTGGAGCTGTTTCTAGAAGAATTAGAGCAAAAGTTTGTACATATTCCCAAAGTCTGAGCCCTGACAGGAGTGGGCAGCAAACACTTCTATTCAAGAATTGCTGGTTCCATTTGTTTATATTATAAGGGGGGAGACTATTTTTTCCACCAAAGACATTCAGCAGGACAATTTATAACTCTCAACACTGTACAGCAACACTTCAGAGTTGTGAAGTGTTGAAGAATGGAGTGAGTTGGTAGTGTGGCACTCTTCCAACAGATAGGGCCTTGAAAATGAGGTGATAAAACAGAGAATGCTATCAGGAGACTAATGGCACAGGAGCTGCCTAATTGTGAAAATGTAATTAAGGTAAACTCACTGTGCTGCCACTGAAATTAGTTATAAAAGTATATCTGAACTTGCTTTTTATTGTTATAAATATATATATATATATAAAATACAACATTTCCCAATTTGGTATGCTTCCCATGTGCACTGTAGTGAGATCCTACATAGTAATCATGTTGTGTAACCATCACTACTATTTATTGCCAGATTTTCCATTAACATAAACTGAAATTCAATGTTTCCTAAATAATGACTCCCCATTTCCTTTTCCCTTCCAACCCCTTGGGTGATCACCAATAAATGTTAGTCTACACACTTGCTTATTCTAGATATTTAATATGAGTGAGATTATATCATCTTTGTGATTGGTTCACTTTACTCATCGTAATGATTTCAAGGTTCATCTATGTTGTAGCATGCATTTGACTTGCTTTGGACATACTGATCTACTGTGTCTGTGAAAGATATTTCATAAAGTTTGACTAAAAAGTCATTTGTTACAAACTAAAAAAAAAATCCCATTCTTCTTAATATCTGAAAGATTAGAAACATACAGTAAAATGTAGGTTATTAGAAATGCAAACACAAATACAAGCAACAGATTCCTAATGATTTTGGTTTGTAATACTTACAAAATAGCAAGTATCTATTTAAAAATTTCCATTTATATTTTAGTTTGATTTTTATTTGTTTTTCAGAGTAAAGAGAGAGGCTTAACCATCTATTGCACACTTATAGATAGTGTAGTTCTAGGCATTTAAAAATATTATAATTTTAAGATAAAAGCAGCTAAATGGCAATATATTTATATAAGTTATAGCAACTTGATTTTAATATTATACTAGCCAAACACTTTGTCTGGAAGTTAAAATAGAAATTATGTCAGTTAATTTTTATATCAATTTTGTTGGGTGATTAGTAAGTTGTGATGTTTTTGCCCAATTAAATAGTATAAACAAACATATGCATTTTAATTCTTTAAGCTGCTTACTAGACATACTTTTAAAACAATTTATATAACAATTATGAATATTCATTAATAAACCTAGAATGATATTTTTCTATTTAAAGAGTGCCATTCCTGAAGGGTTAAGAAAAGTATGCCTGCTTATCATTTTAAAAACAGAGTTTAACATAGATATATATATGTAAATAACTACAAACACATACACACACACACACACACACACGCATAATTTCTCCCCTTTTATGCAAGTATTTGGTTACTAACCCAAAGCTAACCATTCAAATCCACCAGCTGCTCCTTAGAAACCCTAAGGGACAGTTCTACTGAGTCCTACAGGGTAGGTATGAGTCAGAATCAACTCAATGGCAGCAGGTTTGGTGCTTTTTTTTTTTTTGGTTTTAGTATTACCAAAGTATTCTGTAAAAGGAATTTCTATGACTATGGTTCTTTCAAAGTCCCAATGGGAACTTTGCCAGTTCCCATGTAGTCTACTCCAACTCATGGTGACCTCATGTGTGTCAGAGCAGAGGTATGCTCCAGAGGTTTCCAGTGGCTGTTTTTCTGGAAGCAGATTGTCAGACCTTTCTTCTGAAATGCCTCTGGGTAGACTTAAACCTCCAACCTTTCAGTTAGCAGCTGAGAGCATTTCAATATCAGATATTCAATCATGTATTTTTTCAAGGAAGGCACCCAGCAAGCAGTTTTTATTTCTTCCAGGAGTTAAGCTATTTTAATCTCAATATTTCCCATAATGTAGATGACTGAAGCTGAAAAATCTCGCTGCCCCCGCCGGCACTCCCCTGACAGAGCGCAGGCCTCTGACCCAATACTCCCCTCTTACCCAACCGGCACTCCCCGCCGGCGCCTGACACGACCTCCCCTTTCCCTTTCCCAGATTGGCACCCCGGCTGGCGGGATATGATAATCCCACTCCCCCTTTCCTGTCCTGGTGGGATATGATAACCCCACTCCCCTTTTCCTCTCCTAGGTCGGCGACCCAGCTGGCAGGATGTGATGATCCCACTCCCCTTTTCCTCTCCTAGGTCGGCGACCCAGCTGGCAGGATGTGATGATCCCACTCCCCTTTTCCTCTCCTAGGTCGGCGACCCAGCTGGCAGGATGTGATGATCCCACTCCCCTTTTCCTCTCCCAGGTCGGCGACCCAGCTGGCGGGATGTGATAACCCCACTCCCCTTCCCCAAGCCTCACTCCCGCCGGACGGGATGTGCATCCCCAGAATCAATTGTTTCAAACCCGTGACTTCCTCAAAATGCCCTACAAATACTCTGCCGAAACCTGAAAGAGGGGCCACTTGTTGGGACATGACAGGTTCCCGGTGGCCTGCCGGCATAATAAACGCTTCTTGCCTTATCCTGGGTGTTTCTTCGCTCCCTCTTTTCCTATAACACCCTTACTGGCCAATACTTGTGAATGATTAGTTCTGTTGAGTTGGAGGGAGTCCTAGTAGATAAAAGATTAGTCTTCTAACTTTCAGTAGCCAACCCACCTGTAAACAAAAAGTACAAGTCTACATACTATAAGCTGGCTAAGTAGAGAGGCTTCCCAAGTATTTCACAATTTAAAGTATGCTCTCAGGGAAAATTATGAAAGATTTTGCAGTGGGCAAAAGTGATTATATGAAGGTTGAATGGGCTATCTAGCTTGCCTACCCTGGTGATCTACACATTTGGTTGGCTTTGACTAGGCTGTTTACAGCTCTGCAGAGATAAGATCTAGCTTTCAGAAAACTTACAGTAATGCAAATACTTCCTGTCCCTAGCCTCGCAAAGGAATACTGTTGGTATCTATGCAAATAGAGTTTGTAGGGTACTATCAGAGAGAATAAAAATTGTAACCCTTTCAAGACTCGATTGTTTTCTCCTTTAAATTTTTCATTGATTCTCTGTGTTTTCCCTAATGGAAAGCATGCTGATTAAAGGACCAATTCAGAATTTTTGTTATGAGTGACACATTTTGATACCCATTATCTAGGGTCACATAGGTCCCAGTAGGCCCTAGATATCATAAATTCTGCTGATATAAGTGAATGGTTAAAAAAAAAAAAAAGATTTCTTGAAAATTTTGTAAAGCATGAAGGTACCCATCAGTGACTGCACATTTTATTCTAGTCTTCTTTTTCTTAGCCTTATTTTTCATGACACTTGCCAAAATATGGTATAATGCATTCTTCATTTTTGCAAAAACAGTACTTACAGGCTAGATAGATAAAACTAAAGGAATTTTAACCTCAGGAAAATTAACACTACTACATACTTTTCGGAAACCCTGGTGGTACAGTGGTTAAGCGCCATGGCTGCTAATCAAAGAGTCAGTAGCTGGAATCCTACAGGAGCTCCTTGGAAACTCTATGCAGTAGCTCTACTCTGTCCTACAGGGTCACTATGAGCTGGAGTCAACTCAACAGCAGTGGTTTTGTTTGTTCTGTTGTTGTTGTTTATATATTCTTCATGATAACAAAACAGTACTAACAGCTAGGAAGCAGAAACTGCTGTCTTAGTTGACTGTGTAACTGCTCACAGTGATGCATTCTACCTACTACATGTGGGAGCAGTGATTGGATTCCAAGACTGAATGAAGGCTAAGAATAATTTATAAGAGTTCAAGTCTCTTGAAAAGTACCACTGCAATGCATTATTCCTTATTGCAAAGGCATCACTTACTGTTTCAGCAGTTAGAAACATGGGGAACCATTAACACCTGGAAACAGTGAATGATGTCAAGGAGAAAATTACCGCTACGAATGAGCACTGGAAATAGCTTACTCTTCTGATTAGTACATTCTCACAAGAACCAAGTAACTGGGGAAAACTAGTAAGGAGGCTAATCTAACAGAAATAAAGGCAAATCTGTTAAAAGTTTAGAAAACGTACATATTCAAGAGGTATTACCTAAGATGATGTTCAATCTAAACAGCCAAAGCCAAGTGCTGTCAAGTCAGATCTGACTCATGGCGACCCTAGGGGCCAGGGTAGAACTGACTAAGGGTTCTTGAGTGTCATGCATTTCAAAAGGCTCCTACCTGGAGGTTAAACATGTTAAAATTGGGCTAGCTCCTTCCTAAAGAACTCCAGAGGCTTAACATTGACTGGGATAGTGTATGTTTCCTAGGTCATGAAGGGATACGTCAGATCCTCAGTTGATGCTGTTGTAACATCTTATGCATTCCCTCATTCATTGATAGGCTACACAAAAGCTTTGGCACATGTTTATTTTACATTCATATGAGAGTTATGATTTTTCCTCTTAAAAAAAAAAGGAAAAAAAGTCTCTGATACTGTTTCTGAGTAGTTTTGAACAGAATTCCTGCTGGCTGGGTCACTTCTTGAACAGCTGCAGTCCTGTCTCCGTCCTGTGTTACCCCAAGCATGCAGTGCAACACTGTCTCCCTGCTCTCCCAAAGCAATATTAACATAGGCTGATGTGAATAACCAGTTTTATTTGGAGACAGATGATAACATTTGCTACAAGGTACAAAAATGGGAAAAGTCTGAGAAGCAAATGGTAGCTTTTATATCTAGAAGTTCTTGTCTATCCTTGTCACAGAGAATTTTTCTTCTCCTGCCTCTCTTCTCATTTGCACATCCTTGGAATGACCTTAGAATTTCTTTTCCAGTTTCCAGGTAACTCTCCCAAAATCTTATTCCTTTGTCATTCAGATGTATTTAACTAAATCTCAGCCCTCTTCTTTACATCTAATTGACGCCAATTGATAACAGCAATAGGCCCATCAAAATGCCTAGCTACACTCAAAATCCCTGTATTTCCTTTGCACTCACTTTCCCAAGATAAAGCAGAAGTAACTCCAGTATACTTTTTATTATTATTCCTTCTAACAGGCACAGAGGAAAACAATACAGAAAGCTAACCATTATGAAGTGGCTTAACACATTTTCATGGATTGAACTGTCTCCCACTCCCCCACCCCCACCAACATGTGTGTAGCCATGAAAATAGGCCATGATTCCCAATATTTTATGATTGTCCTCAATTTTGTGATTTTCCTATGCTGTATCTTAGAGGATTGGGTGGGACTGTAAATCCCTTCATCAGATCACCTCCCTACTTCACTGTAAAGGGAGTTTGCCTGGCTTGCACCATCCTTTATCCTTTCATTCTACAAGAGACAAAAGGAAAGGGAAGCAAGCAAAGAATTGGGAATCTCACACAATCAAGAAAGCAACACCAAGAGTACAGCATGTCCTTCAGACCTGAGGTTCCTGTGCCAAGATGATCCCTGGTCAAAGACTGATGGCAACACAAGGACTTTTCTCCAGAGCTGACAGAGAGAAAGCCTACCCCTTGGAGCGGACATCCTGAATTCAGACTTCTAGCCTATCAGACTGTGTAATAATAAACTTTCCTTTGTTAAAGCCATCTACTTTGTGGTATGCCTGTTAGAGCACCACTAGATGACTTAAAACACACATTTTATTATAAATACCAATAAGTATAATAATTAAATATTTAAATTCAAATATTTTAGTTTAAAAATATTTTAAGTATCATTAAATTTGTTAAAGAAATTTAAATATATGTATTTATCATATTATATCCACACACACAGAGCCTGAAATGTTAACTCTTAAATACTAACAGTATTTATCATTGTTTTCAATATTTTTATAGGGAGCGTCCTTCAAATATACCGTATTTTCCTTTACTTTGTATACAGAAGCCTCTAAAGTAGCTTACAAAAATATACACCGTGAAGCAAAAAAGGAAGTCTGAAGTGTAGCTAGCATACAGGTCATGTCACTTGATTCCTAGGACTAAGTTACATATTTGACTGAGTGGCTACAAGAAAAGCAAAGGCCACTACTAATTCAATCAGCCACAGAGAGTTATCATAATCAAAGTATACGGAATGCACTAAATCAAAAACTAAACAAAATCCTTTGTCTCAGAGTCAGTTCTAATGCACAGCTACCTTGTAGGACAGAGTAGAACTGCCCTATAGCGTTTCCAAGAGCATCTGGTGGATTCCTACTACCAACCTTTAGATTAGCCGCTGTGAAGGTAAAGGAGGGGCTTCAGAGATATGTCCAGGTCTTGGGCGTTGATGTTAAAAGACAGTTTTTCTATTGACTGAGATAAGAAATGTGGGAGAAAGAACAGAGTATTGGTGAAAGGAGGGGCCCCAGGAAGTTGCAGCAAAACTCACGTATGTTCTAGCTCATGGATACTCCAGACTAGCCGTCCTCAAGTGCTGGTGTACATATACATCCACTCAGGGTCTGGCTGAAACACACACTTAGATTCAGTGGGTCTAGGATGCAGCCAGTGCTTCTGACTGTCTAACCAGCTTCCAGGTAGTGCCCATGCTGCTAATCCAAGAAGCATGTTTTGAATCAAGGCTCTGGAGTACTCAAAGTATTTCTCCTGGTATGCACCAGTCCTCAATGAACTGACCTTCATCCACTTCGCTAACCTGTTCACCTCTCCATTCTCAGCCTGGAGGAGAGTAGCTGGCTGGCTGCAGTCAACACACACCCCTGTGCTGAAAACCAGGGAGACAGCACCTGAAGAGATGCCACACCTCCCTGCACTCTGTGTCATGTCTGGTCCTTCACAACTGAGGTGCTGCTGCTGAAGAGTTGCCAAAAGGTTTGACGCATCACCATGGAGACCATGACCACAGAAGGGGACAGACTTTTGGTCCCTGTCAACTACTATTTGAAGACTTGGTCATGTCTGACATTCATTTTAAGCACTAGATTGTCTGATAAAACCATTCATTCATCTTTGCTGCATATGAGGGAGAATGGGGAATAATCTTCATTTCTTGCTTTATTTTAATCAATTTCTGACTCCATAGACACAGAATGACACATTCATGGTCAAAATAGAAGAGCATAGTTTAAAAAGTAAATTATAGCACTAAGGATGACATTGCGTTTCCATCAAAGATGGAAGCTCTGTAACCTGGGAAGAAGAGACAATTATCTTGATTGTAGTTTGGCTAGTGAAAAGGAAAATCCTTATTTCATCATTCTCTACCCCAATGCTTATATTCCTCCATAGGTTCATAACTTCCTCACTGAGACAATTTTAATTCTAGTTATCTTTTCACCAAAAGGCACCAAAGATGAGCTCAGGAGGGTTCATAGATTTCAAAGAGAGTTCTCAGAGACAGCTATGTGCAAAGAATATTACAGCATATGAGATATTACCAGACTACATTACTAGTGTGGTGAAGAGATGACTATATACACATAGAATGGAATGTACAGGTAGTCCTCAACTTAGGACATATTTAAAAATTTTACAGCAAACAGCACTTACAACCATCTGTGTGTCTGTGTGTGTCTGTGTGTGTGTGTTTTGGTACTCACTAGTAATACATACAAAATCTCATGTTGCAGCTTGTAACCTGCTGCTGGTATCATTCTCAGACATTCACTTGCAGATGTTCAAAGATCAGATTTACAAAAATAATAAAAGGCAACAATAATGAAAACTGAAAAAAAAAGGTATTTCACTTACATCCAAACCAATTTACGAAGGAGTTGAACAGAACCTTGCATTAAATTGGGATTATCCACAGTCAAAACTAATGAGACACAATTGTCTACAGTTCCAGGACTTAATAATAACTAAATAAAATACACATACAGACTAACAAACTTCCATCCCTAAATGCTGGCAATGGGAATAAACAAGAAGGTAGATTCAGCCAGGATGCAATGTGAGATTTTGCAGGTCAGTTTGATTTGTGAAGAATGATGCTGATCATAATGAATTTAATCCATTCAACAAATTCTGGATCTATGATTGGAATCAGTGCATTTTTTTTTTAATATATTTTACTTACCATTTCAACACACTTCAGTTCCATTACATGGATCTTAAAAATGTTACATTCCTACTCTGAGGCCTATTACGTGGAACTGTGATTTCACTTTCCTATTCAAGAAGCATCAGGATGATGATGAGAAAGAGAAGGGAGATTCCAGATCATGGTGAGCCCGTGTGTCACAGGAGAACCACACTGTAGGGATTTCAATGGCTGTGATCTTTTGGAAATCACCAGCTCTCTTCAGGTAGTAGCTAAGGACACCTGGTTCTACCCCATCCTCAGTTTGCTGCGACCTTATTCTTAGGATTTCGGAGATGAAGCTTCCTAGCACACAGCAGAAGACAGTTAATGGGCTAATTCAATTTTTTTTTTTTTTGCTTTGCTGGTAGCTCGAGTATACCAACAATTGTGGGCAAGGGGCAGGACCAGGGAGTGTTTTGTTCTGCTACTATACGAGGTCGCTGTGAGTTGAAACCAACTCAAAGGCACTAATAATAGCAACAACATAAGCTCTGCCTTGTTTGCCATCATCCTGGGGGGTTCCTTACCATGGGAGACGCACAACGTGCCACTATAAACACAAGCACTCTCTGTTAAACACAGACTTTCTAGTCACTGGAAATTTTTCTTTACAAAGTTGTATTAGTATAAAAATCCTCGTTTAACTTCCCCTAAAATAAAATAATCCTATGACGTAGTAAACACTGTTTTGAAATCACTTTCTAAACTACAGATACTATATTGAAAACAATAACAAACGTTCATGGTTGGGTCAGTTCCAACTCATGGTGATTTCATGCTTGTCTGAGCAGAACTGTGCCCTGTCGGGTTTTCAATGGCTGACTTTTCAGAAGTAGGCTACTAGGACTTTCCTCTGAAGCACCACTAGTTGGGTTCAAACCATCAACTTTATGGTTAGCAGTCAAACACATTAACCATTTGCACTACCCAGGAACTCCATGGCCTACTGCCGTTGAGTGAATTCTGACTCACAGTGACCCCGTGAAAATCCTAGTGGTACAGTAGTTAAGTGCTGTGGCTGCTAGTCAAAACGTTGACAGTTCACACATAGCAATCGCTCCTTGGACACTCTGTAGGGCAGTTCAGCTCTATCTTACTGTTTCGCTATGAGTCAGAATCATACTGACGGCACTGGATTTGGAATTTTGGTTTATAGAACAGAGCAGAACTGCCCCACAGGGTTTCCAAGGAATAGCTGGTGGATTTGAACCTCCAACCCTTTGGTTAGCAGCCAGCCTCCTAACTGCTGTGACATTAGAGCTCCAGGAATTCCACAGAAATCACATATTGGCTTCATTTTATATTGATGTAGCTTAGTGAAACAAGGAATTACACAATTCAGTCAGCTCATAAAATTTGTGAGTCTCCACCTCCCTTTTTTAGATGCTTATGAAATCTCTAAGCACTTTATCTTATGATATCATAATAGAAAATATAATTTTAAAGTCACAAATTATACTTAAAAGGATTATGTATACTTCACATGTAATCTCTCTTTCCAAGAATAAATATTTCCTAGTGAAAAATCTGTTTTTCTATTTGACAGTTAACGAGCCCAAACACTGGGGAGTTAACCTGAATTGCTCTTTCACTCTCATATTCAGGGCTTCAGTAGATTCTGTTCATTCTCCCTGCAAATTATATCCAGAATCTGCTCACTATTCCCCACCTCCACTGCAGCCACGATCAGTGTCTTCAATTGTACAGCTTCTGTCCATGTCTTTGACAAATTCTACTTTACAGCACATACATACTATTAGGTAAGTACTACACATAATGAGGACAAATATCGTTTAAATTAACAGTGTCTTGATTTGTGTATGTGAGTATGTGTGTGTATTTCCACTTCACTGAATGAATAAAAAGCCCATTGCCCTCAAGTCAATACCGATTCATAGCAACCCTACAGGACAGAGTAGAATCGCTTCATAGAGTTTCCAAAGAGCAGCTGGTGGATATGAAGTGCTGACCTGTAGGTTAGCAGCTGTAGCACTTTGCCACTATGCCACCAGGCTTTCCACTGAAGTGTAATATAGGTCAACACACATCTGTCATACACAAACACAAAAAAATAGTTGTGCACAATGTTTACTCCCTAATCCCATCCCACAGAAAAGATGGTTCCCACCTGTTCTGATCTCTTCCTTCTTTGATGGATGTGTCTTCTAACAGCCATTTCTATTATGTCTTTAAATCTGTGTCACTATGAGTTTGAATCAACTTTCTCGTCAGGATTTTTGTTTTGTTTTGCTTTTTAGGAGATCAATTCAAGTCTCCTTTATTACTCTTGTAAGGTAAGGAATCCCAAACCTGTACAGTGTGATGTTCCTAAGTCTGTTCATTTTAAATGGTGTCATGGATTGAATTGTGTCCCTCAAAAACGTGTCAACTTGGCAAGGCCATGATTCCCAGTATTGTGTGGTTGTCTTTCATTTTGTGATTGTAATTTTATGTCAAAGGGATTAGGGTGGGTTTATAACACCCTTACTATGGTCAAATCCCTGATCCAGTGTAAGGAAATTTCCCTGGAGTATACACTGCACCACCTTTTATCTTACAAGAGATAAAAGGAAAAGGAAGCAACCAAAGAGTGGGGACCTCATACCTCAAATAAAGAAATACCAAGGGCAGTGAGTGTCCTCTGGACCTGGTGTTTCTGCACTGAGAAGATTCCAGTCTAGGGGAATATTATGACAAGGACCCTCCTCCAGAGCTGACAGAGTAAATACCTGCCCCTGGAGGTGAGACAGTGAATTTGGACTTTTAGCCTACTATACTGTGATTAAAAAAAACCTCTTTGTTAAAGTTATCTGCTTGTGGTATTTCTATTATGACAGCACTAGATGACTAAGAGAGAGAGCTTAGCAGGAATTTCTTCAATCCACAGAAGAACAGCAAAGAGAAGCATAAAGCGAGAAAACTGTAGCTGCAAATTCCAGACTGAAGGGCATCTAGTGGCCAGAAGAGAATAGTAACGCCTCCATTAGAAACAATCACTTTCTTTACCTGGGAGCATGGCAGAAATCATTCATGACATACTGCAAACTGGTCGTTCTCCAGCAAGCATTTAACTAATCTATTCTCTATAACTGAATAAACATAAACAATTCAAACCCTGCTTTAAAAGTTTGCTAAAATCAGTATTTATTATATACATCACTCTTCCCGAAACAAAAAGGTAAGATCGCACCTTGCTCTCCAAAGAAATCATATTTAAAGTTAACTAAGATATTTGCTTTACATAATGATGAATTGCATTCATTTCCTTTGCACTATTTTACATCACTAAATGGAAGCTTCTTTCTAATGTGCATTTCCAGCTAGTGTTAGAAAATACTAACATGTTCTGCCCAAGCAGCAGATTTTCCAACCATTGTGATTGTGAAGTATAAAGTACTAGTTTTCCAAAGCAGCATATTCAGAAAATTCTAACATCATTGAAGGCTACATGATACAACGTCAGAAGCCTGGATGTTGGCAAAGATCTGACCTCATTTAGCTTCAGTTTTCTTATCAGTAAAATGGGAATAATAACACAATGTGTGCTCAGCGCAGTGTCTGGTTCACAGCGACCCCTTAGAAAATGTCAGCTACTGTTATCACCACGGCCACTGTTTTCACTTTATGTGACTGTGACACTGAAGGGCCCTGGAAAACTTAACTCAATTAGTTAGCCACACTTCGTTCATCTGAAATGAAGATAATACCACCTGCCCTGCAGGACAGTGATGAGGATTAAACAATGCACATTAACATCAATGTTTATAAAGAATGAAATGTAGGGACTGGCTTAACAGATACCAGGCTTGATGTCCCTTATCTTTAAAGGTGGGCATTTTGAAAACAACTTGCCCAAGACTGGAAGAAATAGGGCAGAAATCCACTGACTTCTATTTTAGTCATCTAACACTGCTCTAACAGAAATACCACCGAGTGTATGGCTTTAGCAGAGGAAAGTTTATTCTTACCCAGTCTGGTAGGCTACAAGTCTGAATTCAGGGTGTCTGTTCCAAGGGAAGGCGTTCTCTCTGTCGGCTGCTTTCTTGATAGTGTGAGGCTCCCAACTCTCTGCTGGCTTCCCTTTCCTTTCATCTCTCATAGCATAAAAAGATAAAATGTGGTGCAAGTCACACTCCAGGGAAACTTCCTTTACAATGGAGCACGAAGGTGACCTTACAAAGGGATTTACAGTCCCAACCTAATCCCTTTAACATCCAGCAAAATGGAGGGCAATCACACAATACTGGTAATCACAACCCAGCCAAATTTCTATACATGTATTTTGGAGGACACAAATTCAGTCAATGACAGCTTCTATATAAGCCAGAGAGGCACCAAGGAAAGCCTATCTCAAGGGACAAACTCACTAGAACAGTAAAAACAGACTAGTGAGTCAGTCCAAACCTTTGAATATTTGTTTTCCTAACACCCTCCTACATGGGTAACCCAGTCAAAAAACAAACCCACTGCCTTTGAGTCAATTCTGACTCACAGCAACCCTATAGGACAGAATAGAACTGCCCTATAGAGTTTCCAAGGAGCACCTGGCAGATTTGAACCACTGACCTTACGGTTAGCAGACATAGTACTTAACCACTACACCTCCAGGGTTTCCAATCCTACATGGCTAGATCCCTCAAAAAACAGCTAACACTCCACAGTTATTTAGTTATATACACTCCCTTATAAAGTTCATTTTTTCCAGACTTGAAAAGTTTCATTTCCAAATGGTAGCAGTGGAGGGATTCCACTCAGTCCCCAAGAAGCAGCTACATCTAGGTTCCATGAAGGTCCCTAGCTGGCCCCTTTCTCCCACGAGGAAGCTACAGAAGATGAGACCTCCTACCTAATTTCCTTTTAAGATAAAAAGGAACCTATTCAGAGGAGGAATTAACCCCCCCCCCCCCCAGTCAACATCCCTTCCTCTCCTTTCTTTGTCTTGTTAACCACAAGTTTGTTTTGAGCAATCTTTTTATCAAATCACAGCAGATGGTGATCCGTCCACTAAACTTGCCCAGTCTAGAGTTTGGGGTATGTGCAGACTGAAGAGATAGTATTCTTCACCCTGCCATGAACCTAATTGTCACTGGAAAGGAAGATACTTCTCAGCACATGGTTCCACCCAAAACCATCTGAGAAGTGAGCAATCCTGCTACAGAAGATGATGCAACATCTGGGCCTCTAAATATTAACATGGGATGGCTAAGGGTGGAGAGTTCTGGTACCAAACTCTACCCATGGACTCCATTGGAAACATAAGCTCCCCACGCCACCTGGCCTGGTAGGACAACAAGAACTTGACATTTAGGTTGGTAGACCCTAGTTGCTTCTTGTCTGTGCATACAATAAACTTGTCACTTTCTGTTTTCTTGGCAGCGGGGGAAGCCATCATTCAGAACTTACAAGCTGAACTTTAAGAAACAATACTTTGAAATCTCCTATGTATAAGATCATGGCATAAATGTTAACTGCTACATCTGGTAACCAAAATGTTAGTAATTCGAAGCCAACAGACACTCTTTGGAAGGAACAATTCTACTCTGTCCTTTAAGATCACTATGAGTTGGAGTCTACTGACAGCAGTGGGTTTGGTTTTTTGGTTTATGTATAAGACCCAAGCCCTAGTGATGGAGTGGTTAAGAGTTACAGCTGCTAACCAAAAGGTCAGCAGTTCAGATCCAGCAGCCGCTTCTTGGAAAAATTCTAGAGGCAGTTCTACTCTGTCCTATAGGGACATGGTAAGTTGGAATCAACTTGACAGTTATGAGTTTGGTTTTGCTATACATGTACACACACACACACACACACACACACCAGTTGTTGTAAAGTTAATTCTGACTCATAGTATCACTATGTGTGTCAGTGTAAAATTGTGTTTCACAAAGTTTTCAGTGATTGGTATTTTGGAGGTACAGCACTAGGCCTTGTTTCTGAAGAGCCTCTGGGTGGACTCAAACCTCCAACCTTTAGGTTAGCAGCCAAGCATGACCATTTGCAACACTCAGAGATAATTATGTCTGTGTGTGTGTGTATACATCACCAGTATTTCAGAAAAGGTAGCAAATATTAAAATAAGAATAAAAATAAATATTCATCTAATTCTCAATTAGAATTAATCCATAGACTGCTTCAGTGTCAACAAAGAGGGGAGACTGATTGGAACACAAAGAAGTTCTCATTATAAGAATATGATAGTCAGTTAATTTCTTATCCAGTAAGAGAGGTGAAGCTTTGAATAATACCTCATAGAATAGATAATACTTCCTAGAAAAATTAACCGGGAATCAAACACATTGTCTAACACAGTTTAAAATGAAATCATGTAAGCCTATCTAAGCTAAAAAACAGAGTACACTGAAGCAGGCATATGTGCATCTACAAAATTTAAAATATTGAGAAGAAAACTATTATATATCTGTGTATGTGGTATATATCAGACATGTACACAGTTACTGAAGATTCCTAGCTTAATAATAATTCTAGCCACAAAATTTATTAGACTGGAGCTATTCTGATTAAAAGAGTCAGTCTCTTTATTGACTTCCCTCCTACCCTTCTGTCACCTTGCTTTAGATACTGTGAATAAAATAACTTTTTAAAGACCCAATAATTTTCTGCTTTGAACTTTTGGTTGTTTTCATTAATGGAATGCACACGAGTCATTGAGTGTGTTTGGAATTTGGTAAGTACTATGGATTGTTTTCTGGCCTCAGTCCATCAATTCTACTCTCAGAAGGACTTACGTATACCACAGATTTTACCCCAGAGTCCAGAAAGACATATGTGTCCCAAATTATTTTTATCAAAATCCATATTTTCCTACTAAAAACCCTGACTCAGCACCACCTGTAAAGAGAGTAATGGGCAGCACATACCCATTTGTCCCACACAGGTCCCTGTCTGTTGGCAGCATGCACTGTTGGTAGCAGAGTAACTTCCCAATAACCCCTGAAGGTGGAAAATGCATGAGGTTGCTATATGCACCATAGGTCACAAAAGGGTATAAAGAAAACAAAATGACATAGAATTAAACCGTATTTAGGATGACCACAGCCTCAGCCTTCCCACTTACACCAATCTTTAAACAAGAATCCACCCACAGGCATATCTTTTGTCTAGTATATCATGGGGAATATGCCAAGTCCCAGTATGCTGGCTACTTCTGTAAAACAGTTTACAGGAATAATTTAAGGAATTTTAACACTAATTCTTCAATGCTTCTGCTCATCTATTTTTTAAATCACACCTAACTGGAATATGTGTGTGTGTGTGTGTGTGTGTCTGTGTGTGTGTCTGTGTGTCTGTGTCTGTGTATATACACACACATATATGTACATATACACACATACATATTTTGGAAAAAATTCAGTGTGTATTGGTTGAAAAACTACTTGATGCACAGAAAGGAGTCTTCTGAGCTTTTAAGCTCAGGGACCACAAGCTATTCTTTTGAAGGTAACTTCATTAACACCACGAAGACAAAGAAGGAAGGGGTAGTTACTACAGGGACAAATGTTAGAAGATGGGGTGTTTTTTGCCTTTTTGCTCATTGTTTGGATTTCTAAATTCACTAGAAACCAAACAAACCAAACCCATTGTCATCAAGTCAATTCCAACTCATGAGGAACCCACACAGTTTGGTGTAGAACTGCCCCCAGGGAGGTAGCCTTAGCTTGTAATCATTACGGAAGCAGATTGCCGGGCTTTTCTTCTGTGGCACTGCTGAGTGGGGTTAAACTACCAAACTTAAGGCAGTGGTTGAGTACAAATTGTTTGTGCCACCCAGGAATCTAAAATTATTGGAAAACTCTCCTTAAATACACATGAAGGATTGATGTTTCAAACCACTCAGAAGCTCTGCAGGAGAAAGATATGCTTCTGTAAAGATTAACACCCCTCAAACCAACCTCATTGCTGTCAAGTCAATTCTGACTCATAGAGACAAGATGGGACAGAGTAGAACTACCCAGTAGGGTTTCCGAGGCTTTAAATCTTTGTTGTTGTTGTTTGTTATTTATTTTGACTTTTTATTATTGTACTTGCAATGAAGACTTACAGAACTAGACAGATTCTCATTAAACGATTAGTACACACATTGTCTTGTAACATTCATTAGCAAACCCACAATGTATCAATTCTCTCTCTTCTCAGTCCTGGGTTCCCTATTACCAGCTTTCCTGTCCTTTTCTGCCTTCTAGTCCTTCCCCCTGGGCACATGTCTCTTTTGTTTTGTTTTATGGGCCTATCTCATTCTTGGCTGAAGGGTGAACTTCAAGAGCGACTTCATTACTGAGCTAAAAGTGTATCCAGGGGCTATATTCTCAAAAGTAATCCAGTCTCTGCTGAGTTGGTAACTCTGATCACTTTTTGTGAGTTAGAATGTTGTTCCACATTTTTGTCCAGCTCTATCTGAGACCCGCTACTGTGATCCCTGTCACAGCAGTCAATTGTGTTGGACTCAGTCCAGTGTAGACCACAGCAGCTGAGGTCCATCAGTCTCCTATGTACCAACCCCTCTCCTGTATCCTTGGTTTCCTTCATTCTCCTTTGTGCCCCACAGGGTAAGACCAGTGGAGTATCCTAGATGGCCACTCACAAGCTTTTAATATCTGAGACTCACCAAAGTAGAATGTAGAACTTTTTTTTTTTTTTTAAATAAACTATATTATCAAGGCCATAAATCTTTATGAAAGCAAACTGACACATCTTTCTCTTGCATAGTGGCTGATGGATTCAAACTGCCAACCTTTCAATTAGCAAACAAGCACTTAAACACTGTACCACTAAGGTTCCTTTCTATAAAATTTATAGACAAGAAGCTCTATGAGCCAGTTCCACTCTGTCACATGGAGTCACTATGAGCCAGACTTTACTCAATGGCACCTTACAATAGGAGGATCATTGGGTATCAGGGTTGGAAAAGTCCATAGAAATATAACTCCACTGTCCTCAAACTGGAAAACCCTGGTGATGCAGTGGGTAAGTGCCATGTCTGCTAACTAAAAGGTCAGCAGTCCGAATCCATTAGGCACTCCTTGAAAACTCTATAGGGCAGTTCTACTCAGCCCTATGGGGTTGCTTTGAGTCAGAATTGACTCAACAGCATTGGGTTTTCTAGGGTCCTCAAACTGAAGTCCCAGTAGATAGGGTATGTGAAGGTGTGATGGGAATAAGAATCCATGGTATAAATAGAGTTTGCACCACTTGAGCTTCAGTGTTAAGTAATGAGAAATTTCTAGTATTCCACTACATTAGACTAAACACACATATTCTGGCAAAAAAAAATTGGAAGAATATATCAATTTTCAAAACTTAACATTTCATAGACAATTTAAGCTGACAGGGGAATGTTCTGGGTGAATCCCAAATTCTCTGGGGTTGTCATGTTGCCCTTAGGGGCAGGAGAATGGCAAGATTTAAGAAAAACTCAGCTTCTTTAATTAGCAGATAAATAAAACTGGAGACGCAGACAAGTTAAATGACTTATAATGATGTTTGAATTAGCTATAGGAGCAGACTCCACTCTCTCACTTGGTTTTTTACAGGCTAATATACTCACTGGCTGGACTGAATAATTACCTACGAGTTGAACTTGGCTGGGGTGTGTTAAAGGGGAGAAGTTCACTTTGGCTCAGACTCAACCAGCCAGGCGTTTCAAGAAATGGTGACCTGGTTCAGTGATCAGAATGAGCCTGTTTGGTGCCAATCAATTAGGCTTGGGATTGCTCAAAAATAAGCAATTTACACATCACCAGAATTCACTGCAAATGTACGTTCTGGTATTTTCAGACTTGATGTCTGTACAATCCCAAAGAATCTATAATCTTGGAGCTATTTCTGGCCCTCAGTTAAGAAATAGAGGAACAAAAGCAATGGTCTAATGGCCCCAAGGGAGGAGAAAGTCATTCACTGGAACTGCTTTATCAAAGATCTTTTGGGGAGTGCTGAATATTAATTAAACAATAAATGAGGAATGAAAAAATCTCAGTCACTTGTAAGTTAACTCATCCTCTTATTTTAGGGCTTGAGGTTTAGATTTACTCTCATTTTCTGTTTCCCTGCACTCTGATTGCCGGCGTCTGGTCAGTCACCATAGGTGGGGACCCAGGGCCTGGTCAGGAGGAAGCATTTGGGGATTCTGCTTCCTGTTGTGGCACCAATGATCCTTTAGCTTCTGTTCTGTTCACATGTGCAAACGACACTTGAGAGGACACTATCACTATAGATTGTCCATGCGTCCCAGCATGGAGCAAGGATCGTTGTCTAAAAACTAATACCTCTAAATCTTTCTTTGACCTTGTCTCCCTTCACTGAAAGTAGACGTTCACAATGATCATACTGTTTAAAAATGCCATTTCTATTTCCAAGCATAATTAGCATTTTTCCCTAACAATAAACATGCTACCAAGAAACGAATGAAAAGCCAAATTCATTGCTGTCAGTCGATTCTGACTCATAGCAACCCCACAGGAAGGGCAGAACTGCCCTATAGGGTTCTGAAGGGGTGGCTGGTGGATTCAAACCCTTAACCTTTCGGTTAACAGCCTGAGCTGATAACCACTGCACTACCAGGGCTCCTGCCAAGAGATAAAGGTTGAAATTTCAGAGCAATATCCTACACCAATTTTAGTCTCTCAGTTATCACATGTCTACAGTTCTATGCGATAAGACTTCGAAAATCACTCCTTCAAACTCATTTTAATGGAGTATTTTGATTAACAAAGAGTCATCGATGATCATCTTTCAGAGTAAAAAGGATTCTTTAACTCAGCAACATGTCACAGATGGATTCTCAAAGTCTACCCAAAGAGACAGAATCATAGAGTGTGCCAGGAGTAGAAAATGTTAGCTGTCCTAGATGCTTCATAGATGAACAGAGTCAAGTTAGGATAAATTGTACCTCTTGTTTCTGTAGTGTTAGGGCAGGAGGAGAGAGATGCAAATCTCTTCACTTCTACTTCAGCAAAGTAAGAATATGTAAAAATTAACAAAAAGGAAAAAAATGCATTTGCTTTCAATCTAATCTTTGGAAAGGATTTATACTGAGGAATACATGTATTACTTTTAAATTATATATGATAGCTGAATGTACAATTAAAATACTAGAGTGTAGGAAAACAGAAAAAAAGTCACCTACCACAGAGGATAACAATTGTTGCTTGTATTTAGAGAGGTGAGATGGAAAGCTGCTACCCTCATCCTCACTCTGGTCTTCATGTTTCCCAAAAGATGTTTCCCCTGGGTAAAGGAGCTCCTATAAACTGAGGTGATAGCTTACTGACATTAATGCTCCTGCTAGCTGCATTATTTTCTAAGTCTGCTCTTGAACTGGATACATTTTGAAGCGTTTTTTGCACCGTGGTGGTATGATGGTTAAGCACTCGGCTGCTAATTGAAAGATCAGCAGTTCAAACCTACCAGCGGCTCTGCAGGGAAGAGAAAAAAATTGATGATCTGATCCTATAAAGATCACAGCCTAAGAAACTCTGTGGAATGCTTCTATTCTGTTACATAGGGTAGCTAGAGTTGGAATCGACTTGATGGCACACAACATTTATGTTTATGTTTATATAAGTGCCTCTAAGATACCCTTGATCCAGAGTTTGTATTCTTCCAAGGAAAAATTCAGGGAAGTTCATGACCTTGGCCAGGGGAAAAAAAAAAAAAAGCTATTTGTTTTAGTCAGCTAGTGCTGCTCTAACAGAAATACCAGAGTGGATGGCTTTAACAAAGGAAAGTTTATTCTTACACAGTCAGGTAACCTACAAGTCCAAACTCATGATGTCCACTCCAGGGGAAGGCTTTCCCCCTTGTTGGCTCTGGAGGAAAGCTCAGTATTGCATCAGTCTTTGTCTAGGGAGCACCTTGGTGCAGGAACCTCAGGTCTGAAGGATACGCTGTTCCCCAGGTTCAGCTTTCTTGATGGTATGAGGTTCCCAATTCTCTGCCTGCTTTCCTTTCCTTTCATCTCTTCCAGAACTAAAGGATTAAAGGTGGGGCAAGCCATACTCCAGGGAAACTCCCTTTACAGTGAAGCAGGGATTTACAGTCCCACCCTAATCCTTTAACATATAGCACAGGAAAATCACAAAATGGAGGACAATCATAAAATATTGGGAATCATGGCCCAGCCACATGGCTACACATTTTTTGGGGTGGACACAACTCACAATTTAGCTCATGGCAGCCAGGAAAAAAAAAAAAAAAAATCCTCTTCTTCACTAATTTCTAAATTTTCCTCTTTTTTACAATAGGAAATGTAGGCAACAAACTACAGTGTTATTTGCAGTACCTGCAACTTTGTCTCCACACAAATCACTGTTATTTTCATATCACATTACAGATGTAGCAGAATATAACTACTTTATATTCATGACTACTTTCAATTTATTATAGCTATTAGATCTACCTCTAGAGTCTGTTTTCAATATGGTAATAAAGGATGCCATTTATATTGCACAATAATTTTTATATTTATTTGATAACTATATTGACAAAAACTTATCAAATGATTCTGTTTATAAGACTACATATTTTATTTCATGCATTTAGAAACTATTTTGAGAAGGGCTCCATAGGCTCCAAAAGACAGTCAAACGCCCATGACACACCATGGATTAAGACCCCTTGACTCCAGACAGTGATGCGGCTATCATCATTGCTGCTACTAATGAGGCAGCTGCTACACGGACACCTACTTATATTCTCTTTAATTCCTATCACAACAACTTTACAAAATTAGAGGACTTATTATACTGCTAATGGACTCAAGTGTACCAAGGATCAGGAAGGTAGTGGAGGACCCAGCAACATTGTATCCTATCAGGTAAGGTTGCCATGAGTCAGAACTGACCCAGTGTCAGCTAACAGCAACATTGTGCTATTTTTATAGACAAGGAAACTAGGTCTCATTCAGAGAGTGATTTCCCAAAAGCCAGGGCACTGATGAGGAGCAGTAATCACTTATCTTGTTCATTCACCGATTGATATGCTCAGGTTAAGAGAAAATTAGTAGGACGTATAAACCCACAATGTTTTTCCCTCTTACTGATAAATCTGACCAGACTAGGAATATATCTTTGAAAACTAAACCACAGTCACTTCTATCACTAGCCTCCTTACATTATCAAAGAAAACCTTATTAACATGCACTTATGACAAAAGAATCACGTACGTTCTCTTGCTGACTGTAACACTCAGAAAGGAGCAAGCGAGCAGACAAGAATTTCGGAAAGAGCTGGCTACACCATCCACTTGTTTCTTTGTTACCTTTTCAGGTAACCATAAGAACTCAAACCAAAAATAAACTGAAAATTTGGTTTCTCAATCTTTAACTCCCTAACAGTCTCTTTAATGGAAGGATTTAATCAGGATCACATTTCCTCTGTATTTTCAAATCATAGCAACTAAGATATGGTTGTTTATTCCTTTTTTTTTTTTTTTTTAAGCTGGATAGCATCTTCACTGTGTAACTTGAAACTGTAATTGACACATTAACATTTGCCTCTGTTAAATGTTGATGTATCACCATCATGGATCGATTATAATTGATGATCATGTCTTTTATCCTTGTCACTGTTTTTTCCACAGTCTAAAAAAAACCTCTCTCTCAGGGTTTCAAAGAAAAGGGGCTACTGGATATTTCAAAATAGCTCCAGAGTTTGTCACTAGCACTACCTTAAGTGGCAGGTAGGACCAGCCCAAAGACAGAGAAGTTACCACCCAACTCACTCTTCCATCAGGCCAGTTTTAGCAACTAATGTGCCCTAGGCCAGGAACAATGAATCAAAAAAGAAAAGAAAAAGCATTTTCTCATTATCTAATACCAGGCCTGTACCAGTGCCAGAAGCAGACCTGGGCTCGGTGGGAAACAGCAGGTTAGATGAACATGATGTATGCAAGAAGACAGATCTGGTATAAAGCTTTCAGCCCTTTGCCATTCTCCACAGCCCCTCTTAAGTCAAGCACTTCTTCCTGACCCAGCCTTTCTTTGGATAAATGGCCACTTCTCACTGGGAACAGAATTCTGCATGTGTAATTCTGGGTGGTTGTTATTAGGTGCCATTAGGTCAATTCTGAGTTATGATCACCCTATGTGTGTCAGAATAGAACTGTGCTCCACAGGCTGTGACCTTTCAGAAGCAGTTCACCAGTCCTATCCTCCAAGGAGTCTCCAGGTAGATTTGAAAAACTAACCTTTCAACTAGTAGATGAGCACCATCCAGAAAGTCCTATGCCATCATTAAAAAAAGTCAAAAAGCCAAACCCATTGTTACTGAACCAATTCCAACTCATGGCCATTGCTAGTAGGCACCATGTTAAGATAAACAGAATAAAAACAAGTTTAAAACATTCAGTATAACATAATGGCAATTTTATGCAGCAAAAGAAAAATTAGGGAGGCTACAGAAAAGACTCAGAAGATATATGCTAATAAGTGTCAGCATATACCATCACATATAAGGTCTGACAATTACATTTGCAAACTTGCCACCATGTGCTTAAGTTGGCAGCACTGTACAAACAACTCAGTAAGATTTCATAACCTTGGTATATCAGTGTTTCACAGCTGTGTTTGTGACAATATGTGGTGGTGTCTTGCTGACTGGTGTTCATTATAGTTGTTGCATGTTTTTGTGTGCTGTCATGAGAATGTTAGAGTTTGAATTAAAGCAACAAACAAACATTACATTTCTTGTTAAACTTGGCAAGAGTGGAAGTTAAATCAGGGACATGTTAGTCCAAGTTTATGGGGATAGAGCCATGAAGAAAACAGCAGTGTACAAATGGATTAAATGTTTTTCTAAAGCAAGAGAAATTGCCATTGACGAAGAGAGGTCAAGGTGCCAGTAATAAGTAGAACTGACAAAAACATTGCAAAAATTCATCAACTTGTATCAAAATCATCAACTGATCATGAGAAGCATAGCAGACCAAGTAAACATCGATAGGGAAAAGAAAAATCTTAACTGAAAATCGTGGCATGAGAAACGTGTATTCAAATATGGTCCTTAAGAAGTTTACCTATGAACAAAAGCAAAGGAAAGTCAAAGTTTGCCAAGACCTTTTGGACAGGCAAGATGATGTTTTGGGCCATGTTATCACTGGTGATGAAATATGGGTGTACCAATACGACCTTGAAACAAAGCGTCAAAGTGTACAGTGGAAGTCAGCCAGTTCTCTACAACCAAAAATGTTCCTTCAGTCCAAATCAAGAGTCAAACCAATGTTGTCAAACTTTTTTGGTATCAGAGGGATTGTTCATTATGAATTTGTACCAACTGGACAGTTAAACAAGTTTACCATTTGGAAGTGCTAAAAATGCTGCATGAAAAACTTAGACAAAAATGACCTGAACTTCTTGCCAACTTATGGCTCTTGCTTCATGACAATGCACCAGCTCACATGGCACTGTCTGTGAGGGACTTTTTAGTCAGTAAACAAATAACTGTATTGGAACACTCTACCTATTCACCTGATCTGGCCCTAGTGACTTTTTTCTTTACCCAAAGACAAAGGAAATATTGAAAGGAAGATATTTTGATGACATTCAGGACATCAAGGGTAACATGTTGACAGCTCTGATGGCCATTCCAGAGAGAGTTCCAAAACTGACTTGAAGGGTGGACTAGGTGCTGGTGTCAGTGCATAACTTCCCAAAGAGAGTACCTTGAAGGTGCCCATAGTGATACTCAGCAATGAGGTTTGTAGCACTTTTTCTAGGATGAGCTCAAAAACCTCATTGTCAGACTTTGTATTCCATATGTATTCCATGTATTTCTCTCGGACCTGTGCAGTACAAAGGATCTGATTAACTATTTATGTGGGTTATTTTGAGTGATTTTTATTTTCTTCTTAGTATTACTCTGTATTTTTAAACTATTCAAAAAGAACCCACATTTTCTCTTCATCAGAAAAAATAACTATAAAATTATAAACATACTGTAGTGGATAATTCTGTCTTCCTCTGGAGACAGACATCAAGAACTGTGTGGGTCTCTCGTGCCATGTTGGTTTGAAAACTCAAACTCAAAAGCCAATTCTTTGTCAATTGAGTGGTAATGTCCAGCTTTTGTGATTGCAGCTGTGTCCTACGCCTAGCTGCCAATTTTATAGGTGGTCACATGTAATGAGAAAGCTTTGACATAACCTTGTGAAGAAATACAGAAGCCAGGGGGTAATAAAAGTAAACCTTACCAGAACATACAAAGTAGGTACAACTCAAGTCATTACAGGCAGCTGAGTCCAAAAACTGTGTGAAATTCAGGACTGTTTTAAAATTTCCATTTTTTTCCATTTTCCTTCAAAAAGGCAAATGAAAGGACTAGAGCTAACTTTTTTTTTTCTTTTTTCCTTAACCAGCTGTCACCAGGTCAGTCTGGTTCTTGGCTATCTCATTTGTGTCAACACAGAATTATACTCCACAGTTTTTTCAACATGTGATTTTTGGAAATTAGATCACCAGGTCTTTCTCCTGAGGCACCTCTGAGTGGACTTCAACCTCCAACCTTCTGGTTAACAGTCAAGTGTATTAACTGTTTGTATTACCCAAGGACTCCAAGCTATTCCTAGTCCTCCATGTTAAAAATTTTCTCTTGGTTATTTTTAGCTGGTTCATTCACCACTTGATAAAAATAGCAAAGCTAAGAGAAAAACTTCTGGTACATTCTAAGAGAGATTCTATTTCTCCAGCCCATTCTGGTCCCTTTGCAATGGCTTGTCACCTCCTTAAACTGTGCCTTGTGGAATTTCAGAGAACACCTCTAAATGGCAAATGCTCTAATGAGGTTTCTCCACTCAACGAACACCTGGAGTCTCTTTAATTTCCCCACCTGTTTACAGGAACATTGAACATTGCTAAGACAACAGGCTGTTGCTAAGGTATGAGTGGCCGTCAGACCCTTCGAGCTTCAAATACAGCAATTAAATGGCTCTTTGGGGATCTGAGCTCATCATGTGAAATCACTTGGGGAGTTGCTTAATGATCGTGATATGCAGTGTTCCTCATTTAAAATCCCACAGCACTCTAGGTACCCAGTCCCTCTGCGCATGGTGATAAACACATTCTTGGCTTAACATTTCACCAACAACTCTATTAACCAATGTGTGTGTGAGTGTGTGTGTGTGTGTGTGTGTGTGTGTGCATGTGTTTATGTGTGAGAGAGACAGACAGTTGCTATATTTAGCTTTTTTCATTCAAAAAGAACTGTAAACAAGCACAAGAATTACAATCTACATTATAAAGTAAAAACTGGATGCAATACTGTTGAACTGACGTGCTTTTGAGATTCATGAAGGTTTACTGGGAGGCTTGGTTACAAATGAATTGCAAGCTTACATTTTAAAAATATGTGGCTGATTTTACAAGCAACTCTGTTAATTTCAAAGACAAATGAGTCCCGTCAGGGATTGGTTACCAGCTGATTTCAACGGCCAAGCTCATGTGGGCTGGGATGAGAACAATACCCATCACATCTGGTTTCAAGACAGTAATAACGAATGAATAATCCAGCTAATTAAATCCTCAGTTTGAAGGGTTTATGCCATTTTCTGGAACCCACTACCATCTGCAGCATCCCTGATAAACACAAGGAAATACTGATGGCATCTTCAAGGATCCGGTGTCCTGACAGAGGAATGGTGAAAGAATACAAGATTGCTCTGCCACTTCTCTGCTTGGTCTTGCTTAAGTGGAAAAATTAAGTGGTGCAAAGTTGCTTCATTCTCATATGAAGCAATGCATGCTACTTGAACATCAATTACTGACTGAAAGCAACAGATTAAGAAGAGTTGAGCAGCAATTTCAAACTGCTAGCACCACATCTGCTCACCAATATGTCAAATCTATATAAATGGCCAAAGGAAATTTGAATCTTTAATGAAAACTAGAAGTTTTGAGAATATATAGTAGAATCAGCAGTAGTAGTTAGCATAAGAGATTTCTGGAGTACGCAGGTATATCCAGAGAGAAAATTTTTAAAGCTGTCGCATAGGAAATATCAGGCTGGTGATATATTGTTAGTCACCAGCAAGCCAGCTGAGACTCATTGTGGCTCATAACGACTAAATCAAATGTCACCTGGGTCCTGCACCATTTTCATTGTTGCAGCTGCTGTGTATTTTGAAAGTCTCCTAATCTCCCAGCACTATATTAGACAATATTCTGTGTTTTATAGGGTTTTCATTGTTTAATTTTCAGAAGTAGATCTCCTAGGGCTTTCTTCCTAGTCTGTCTCAGTCTGGAAGTACAGCTGAATTCTGTTCACCAAGAGTGACCTACTGGCATTTGAAATACCTGTGGCATAGCTTCCAGCATCACAATATAACACACTATATGTACAAAGACTACGAACTAAGTTCACAAACTCATCCTAGAAAAACTGCCACCTACCTCCTTGCTGATTATCACTATGATCACCTTTGAAGCACTTCCCGTGGGAAGCTAGGCATTGACATCAGTGCCTACTCCTTCCTTCAAAGAGATTTTGGAAATCTTTTACTGGAATGGCCATCAGAGTTGTCATTGTATTACCCTTGATGTCCTGAATATCATCAAAATATCTTCCTTGCAATATTTCTTTTATCTTTGCATAAAGAAAAATAGTCACTGGAGCCGGATCAGGAGAGTAGGTAGTGTGTTCTAATACAGTTATTTGTTTACTGGCCAAAAACACACTTACAGACAACTATACAGTTAAGATGGGAAACCCTGGTGGTGTAGTGGGTTAAGTGCTACCACTGCTAACCAAAAGGTCGGCAGTTCAAATCCACCAGGCACTCCCTGAATCTGCTAGGGGGCAGTTTTACTCTGGCCTCTAGGGTTGCCATGTGTCAGAGCTGACTCAACGGCACTGGGTCTTTTGGGTTTATACAATTAAGGTTCACAAATTTGCCACCGTGCTGCTGTGTGAAATGGCCATTCCAGAAAGAATTCCAAAATTGTTTTGAAGAATGGACTAGGCACTGGCATTGGTGCATGGCTTCCCAATGAGAGTACTTTGAACATGACCATAGTGTTATTCAGCAAGGAGGTATGTAGCACTTAAAACAATTAAGTTTGTGGACTTAATTGTCAGACCTCGAACGTAATATATACCAAACCCACCACCACCAAGTCAAATCCACCTCATAGTGACCCCATAGTATATACAATATATAAATCACAATATAGAAGGAAAACATATTTTGCCTCATTGTGTTACTAAAACATCAACCCCAAATATGGAAGATGTTGGTCTGGTTATAAATAAAAGAATAAAGTATAGTTTGTCCTACTGTTACTGACATATTAACTCCACCAAACCAAAAACCAACCCATTGCTGTTGACTCAATTCTGACTCACAGACACTAAAGTCAGAGTAGAACTACCCCATGGGGTTTCAGGGGATACTCTTTAGAGAGCAGACTGCTACATCTTTATGCCCTGGAAAGGATGATATTTTGGAACCACTGACCTTATGGTTAACAGCTAAGTGTCTAACCACTGCACCACTAGGCCTCCTTTAACCTCACATATGAAGCATATTATTAGAGAAGTTACACTTTGATTTGGAAACCTATTTTCCACATTAAACTAATAACAACAATTATTAGCTATCAATGTCTGAGTTCAGAAAACTGTCTTATGTATCATTAAAGCATAAAACTCTCCTATGTGACTCATGGATGACAAACACAGCATTCACATACTTACATATATGTCTCTGTCTTTATATGGCAGCTAAATCATAGTTATTAAGGCACTGCTGTCAGCATGTTGCACTTCTAATGTACACTTTCCCTTTGTGCACATAATTCATATCTAATAGACTATTAGATCTATCCTTTCAACAGACTATTATGTAGCAACATTTTCTGTATCCCTTGACTTTTCCACCTCTTCCTTTTACTCCCATGTTTATGCCCAATTACTAAGCTGCTCTTAGGAGCTCCAGTGATGCAGTGGTTAAGGGCCCAGCTGCTGTCAACCAAACGGTCAGGAGTTTGAACATAACTAGCTGTTCCATGGGAGACAGATACAGCAGTCTGCTCCCATAAAAATTACAGCTTTGTATACGGTGGTTCTATTCCATCCTACAGGGTTGTTATGAGTTGGAATCACCTCCATGCAGTGTTTTGTTTTTTTTCTATTTTCTTTTCTTTTCTTTCTTTTTTTTTTTAACTGAGCTTCTCTACCAAAGCACAAATCCCTGGACCTTTATGGCCAAAAATCTAAATGTGTTTGCCCAGTATAGTTGTGGCATAATGGGTAGACTTGGATCTTTTATTTTATTTTTTTTAAGTGAACAACACTAAAGCAAGATGGCATATTTAATCTGTGTATAGGGAAGAGTGGGAAGGGAGATATACCACACTGGTGGGCAGCAAAAGGAAACTCAGAATTCTTAAAGGCCAAAAAGCCTACCTTTTATAACTTTTAGAGAAGAAATTAAATAAATCAGTAATGAAAGTAATAAAATAGAGGATGCTGAAATCAATTATTCATCTATACTTTAATGGAAATTAACATGTCATTTACAACCCAAAAAGAAAAGGTAAAAGATCAAAAAGTTAATTTCTGAATGTTATGCTATGTCTTTTAATGTTTTAAATATATTAGTAATGGTAAAAAAAAAATCTCATTCACAGATTTAATTTAAACCAAAATTTTAAAAAGCTCAAAAAGTATTTTGACATTTAAACAAGCAGAAAAACAAAATTCTGACAAAAGGAAACTATTCCATCAAATGCTGCATTTTAGAGGTAAATGTTAATTACTGAGTATTAGCAATTTGACAAAAAATGAAACCAGAGAATGAACATGTCTGTCCAAAGTTGTCTCAAGTCTAAAGCACAAAATTATCATTGCTTCCTCTTTGTAAAAATTGTAATTTATCCTCATGGAAAATAGTTGTTTTTTTCTGAATACTATGTATTTTGAAAGTTGATGTGTGTCTAGTGAAGGTTGTGTTGTGTAGAAAAGGGAAGTGCTTTCTTATGACCCTTCTTGTCTGAAACATTTGCCTTTTACAGCCAGAAATTCCAAGAAAATAAGATATTAAGCAGAATTCAAAAGGCATACGGACCGTGAACCCAAGTGCTCAAGATTATGTAAAACTTCTCTACCATTTTCTAGTATTCTCTTGGTTAGTAGAGGATCATTTTCTAAGACTACTTTTCTTTTACAATAAACCAAGAAAACCATTGATGTAGAATAGATTCTTATTCCTGGTGATTCTATGGATGTCCGAAAAGAACTATGCTCCATAGAGTTTTCAGTGGTTGATGCTTTCAAAGTAGATCCTCCAGAATTTTCCTCTGAGGTATCTCTGGGTGGACTCAAATCTATAAATCTCCAACCTTTCAGTTAGCAGTCAAGTACATTAACCATTTGCAACACCCAGCAAGTCTCTTTGCGTTATTGCTGGTTGCAATGAAGTTGCTCTGACTCATGAAAATATTTTGTATAACAGAGTGACACATTGCCTGGTCCTGTATCATCTTCACAATGTTTAGTATGCTGGAGCTCAAAGTTGCAGCCACTCAGTCAGTCAATCCATCTCATGGAGGGTTTCTCTCATTTTCACTGACACTTTCCCTTTCTAGAGATCTGCCTCTACACTAAAACCAATACCAAAACATCAAACCCATTGCTGTTGAGCAATCTACAGAAAGAGGCAGAGAAATAGTCAGTAGATACTCACCAACATTCTGGACCTAAGAGAACTAGTATTCTATGCATCACTGGGAGAGCATGGAGGCAGGAGAGCTATCCTTTGTTCATCTTGGTCAGAGCCAAGGCCCTCCCTCCTATTTCTCAGAAGGCCATTTGCTCACCTCACTAACAATTGCAAACTTACAGTGGGTACCAACTGACAGAGAAGAACAGATCCAGATAAATAGCAATACAAATGCAGCAATGAGCTCACAAAAATTTTATGGAGGAATACATACAGAATTACTTTAAAAAGCAGGAATACGACCCAAGCACATATTGTGAGGTTATAAAAATATTCTATGTGTGCTGTGAAGCAAATGAAACCAAAAATAAGAAATTAATTTTATAAAAAACTCTTGGGGAAAAAATTCCAAAACTGTCCCCCCAAAACAAATATTAAAACATCATAATGAACTCATTAATGAATATAGCTAAATTCAACATAGAAACAAACCCTCTGTGGCTTTACTTCCCTAGGGCTTCTGTAACCAAGTACGACTAAGTGTGTGGCTTAAAATAGCAGAAGTAAATTGTCTCAGAGTTCTACCGGTCACAAGTTTGAACCAAGGTGCCAGCAAAGCTGGTTCCTTCTGGAGGCTCTGAGGAAGAATTTGTTGTGTGTCTTTCCCTTAACTCCTGGTGGTTCCTGTCATTCCTTGGCATATAGTTACATTACTAACATCTCTGCAGCCATAATCATGGGACATACTTTCTGAGTGTCTGTATGTCTCCTTGCTATCTTCATCAGTCATCAGAATTAGACTCCCTCCCTCTAATCCAGTATGACTTTGTCTGAACTTGATTTCATCCAAAAAGATCATATTTTCAAACAAAGTCACATTCACAGATACTAAGGGTTAGGACTCCTGGGTGTCTGTCAATTTGTTATACTTTGGGAGTGGTTGTTGCTATGATGCTAGAAGCTATGTCACTAATACTCAGATACCAGCAGGTCACCCCTTAGTGGACTGGTTTCAGCTGAGCTTCCAAAGAAAGACTAGGAAGAAAGACTCAGCAGTCTATGTCTGAAAAGAATTAGCCAGTGAAAACTTTATGAACAGAAGCAGAAAATGGTCTTATATAGTGCTCAGAGATGAGCCCCCCAGATTGTAAGGCACTCAAAAAACAACTAGGGAAGAGCCGCCCCCTCAAAGTGGAGTTGACCTTAATGATGCAGAATGATTCAAGCTTTTGGGACCTTCATTTGCTGATGTGGCACAGTTCAAAATGAGAATAAACAAATGCAAATATCCATTAACAACTGGAATGCAGAAAGTACAAAATATGAATCTAAGAACACTGGAAATTGTCAAAAATGAAATGGAATACATAAACTTTAATATCTTAAGTATTCGTGAGGTGAAATGGACTGGTATTGACCATTCTGAATCAGATAATCATATAGTCTACTATGCTGGGAATAACAACTTGAAGAGGAATGGTGTTGCATTCATCATTAAAAACATTTCAAGATCTTCTACTTAAATAATGAGATCCCAACACAAGTTCCAGTGACATTTTTTAATGAGATGCAGGAACAAATTACCAACTTTGTCTGGAAAGGGAAGAAGACCCAGATAAGTAAAGCATTACTAAAGGAGAAGAACACACTGGGAGGCCTCTCATCACCCGGCCTTAGAACTGACTATACTGCCACAGTAGTCAAAACAGCCTGGAATCTGGTACAAAAACAGACAAATAGATCAATGGAACAGAGTCGAGACCCCAGAAATGGCACCATCTGCCTATGAACAGTTGATACTTGGCAAAGCCCCTAAGATATTAAACTGGGGTAAGAATAATCTCTTCAACAAATGGTGTTAGCAAAATTAGATATCCATTCGCACTAAATTGAAATAAGACCCATATCTTACACCTTATAGAAAAACCAACTCAGACTGGATAAAAGACATAATAGCAAATCTAAAACAATAAAACTCATCCAAGAAAAAGTAGGAACAACAATTGATGCTTTAATACACAACATAGACACACTTCAAAATCTGTCAAACAAACCACAAGCATCAGAAGAAAAAATAGATAAATGGGAACTACTAAAAATCAATCACTTTTGCTCATCCAAAGACTTTATTAATAGAATTATAAGGCCACCTACAGAATGAGAAAAAAAAAATTTGGCAACTCTATGTCAGACCAACGCCTGATCCCCATAATCTATGAGGTACTACAAAATATCAATTAAAAAAAGATAAATGATCCAATTAAGCAATGGGCAAAGGAGATGGACAGACACTTCTCTGAAGAGGAGATCCAGGCAGTCAAAAAACACATGCGGACATGCTCACGATCATTAGCTATTAAATTCAAATCAAAACCACAATGAGATTCCATCTCACCCCAGTAAGGTTGGCCATGATCCAAAAAGTGCAAAACAACAAATGCTTGAGAGGCTGTGGGGAGACTGGAACTCTCCTACACTGTTGGTGGAATTGAAAAATGGTGCAGCCACTTTGGAAAGCAATCTGGCACTTCCTTAGAAAGCTGGATCTTGATATACCATTTGACCCAGCAATTCCACTGCTTAGAATATATCCTACAAAATCAAGGCCATTCACACCAACTGATACATACACACAAATGTTCATTGCAGCACAGTTCACAATAGCAAAAAGATGGAATCAACCCAGATGCCCAACATCAGGGGAATGGATAGGTAAACTATGGTATATATACTCAGTGGAACACTATGCAATGATAAAGAACAACGATGATTGCAGAAAACATTTCTTAACCTGGTTTCAACTGGAGGACATTACGCTGAGTGAAAGTAGTCAGCAACAAAAGGACAAATATAGTATGAGCCCCCTATAATAAGAACTTAAAAACAGACGTATGCATAGAAGAAAAGACTCTTTGATAGCTGCAAGGGTGGGGAAAGAGGGAGGGTGAGTCGTGGAGGCTTTCGATTAGATAATTAATAGAAATTTGGTTGGGTGAAATCAGTGACAGCACACATTAGAAAGAAGATCAATAATAACTGGACTTCAACACAATTGGAGTACTCCTCCCATCCTAACCCAATAATGCAAGGACAAAGTAGCTGGGGCTGGGGTCCAGGGACCATGCTTTGAGGTATAACCGAGGCCAAGTGGCACAGCTAGCATTTTGCTAATGAGGACTCTCTGCACCCCGCATCAGTGAGCAGTGTCTGGGGTCTTGAAAGCTGCCAAGCTGCCATCTAAGGGCACAGCAAATGGTCCCAACTCAACAGGAACAGATGATCACTGATGACAAGAATGACATGGGGAAAAGAGAACCCAGAAGACAGACAGATCCACGTGAAAGGTTTTCTACATCCACTAGTGACAAGCCATGTTGGAGTTCAAAAAGTTGAGTCTCACTGGCAACAAGAGAATAAATAGGGGTGTACCAGGACCACAGTTGATGGTCTGGGGGCTTCAGTGTTCCCCTGGGAGCATGACTTCTGTCCCTGATGCTGCCCTTGTCCATAATCATAATGAAGGTCAACTTTTTGGACAGCAATGGATTGGACTTGGAGACACTGAGTACCGATCTTGTGGAAATTTTATGGTTCTGTGCATCTGTAGGATGTTATTCTGCTGACCTCTTGCTGGAGGAAGGGGAGTGGGTGCACAGGAGGGGATAAGAGACTGTTGGAAGGATAGGACATGTATGGAGCAGAGAGGAGGGTTGTGCTGTCACCGGGCATGGAGAGCAGCAGGAGCTGCATAAAGGTGACCATGCAAATTTATACGGTAATGTGCATTTTCATTCAATCACAATAATAAAATAAATAATAATTATAATAATAAAACATTTCAAGATCTCATTGAAATACAATGCTATTAGTGATAGGATAGCATCCATTCACCTTGAAAGAAGACTCATTAATATGACTATTATTTAAATTTATGCACCAGCCACCAGGGCCCAAAATGAAGAAACTGATGATTTTTAACAGTGTCTACAGTCTGAAATTAATGGAACATGCATTCAGGATTCACTGATAATTACTGGTGATTGGAATGTAAAAGTTGAAAATGAAGAAAGATAGGTAGTTGGAAAATATGGCCTTGATAGAAATGATGCCAGAGATTCCACGACAGAATTTTGCAAGACCAATGACTTCCTCATTGCAAACACTTTTTTCACCATCATACACATGGCACTCATCAAATGAAATATACAGGAATTAAGTCAACTACATCTGTGGAAAGAGACAATGGAAAAGTTCAGTATCAGCAGTCAGAACAAAGCCTGGGGCTGATTGTGAAGTAGACCATCAATTGCTCATATACAAGTTCAAGGTGAAACTGAAGAAAATTAGAATAAATTCACAAGAGCCAAAGTACAACCTTGAATACATTCCACTTGAATTTAGAGACTATTTCAATTTGAACCACTGAACACCAATGACACAAGACCAGATAAGTTGTGGAATGACATCAAAGACAACATACATGAAGAAACTGAGAGATTATTAAAAAGACAGGACAAAAACAAAAGATCAAAATAGAGATAGGAAGAGACTCTGAAACTTGCCAACTCCCTGAGCTGCAACAGCTCCTTCACCTACATCCAGACAGTACGGTACATACCATTCTCACAGACATTCAGGATTGGCTGTTAGCCATTGCCTTTCTCTGAACCTGCCAAATACCTGTGCTTACAGCAATCACTCAGGACCATGCAGGACACTGAGGGAGAGCCTGCACCACATACTTGATGACTGACTACCTGGACATCTGAGCTGAATCCATGCAAGAAAAGCAAATGCACTCTAGTAATACCTCTAACCATCTGGTAACAGGACATTAGAGCTTTGAGGGTAATAATACCCACACTAGCACTCATGACCAGTCTATGTGGCCTTCTCAAAAGAAAATGAAACAAAAAGCTAGATCACCAAGCAAACATAAAATAAATAAACACAACAATTTATTCATGGCTTGGAGACAACAGTGAATATCAAATCACTTGAAGAGGCAGACTACTGTGAGTTCAGAAAGCTGTCAAAACAAAGAATGAAGAAATTTTTCAGACAGAGAACTTTCTGAAATTATCAGAAGTAGAATACAAAAGATTAATACTGAGAACTCTTCAAGAGATCTGGTAAAATCCAACACTGCATAATGACAAATTGAATAGGCTGCAAGAAAGCATACAGAGATAGGAATTAAAGATTCAGGAAATCAACAATGAAATTTCAGAATTAGAAAACTCAATAGAATGTCAAAGGATCAGAACTGAGATAATGAAGAGCCAAAATACTGAGACTGAAAATAATACATGAGACATCAACACATTTGAAGAAAAAAATCAGGAAACAGAATTAGGGGGTGGAGCCAACATGGGAGACTAGACACACATCTCCTTAATTCCCTCTGAAAACTAAGGCCTTGATTGATAATTGAATGGAGCTTTCTGGACACCCAGTAGGCCCTAGGACATGGCATAGGGCTGTTGGATTGGACTACATGTCACTAAACAGGAAACTTGCTCTCTCTCGCTGAGCCCCACTCCTGCTGACTAGCCACTTGTGAGAACTGAAGGTACTGGTGCTTTTATTTTTATTTTTCTCTTTTTCTTAGCTGGTGGGCAGGGAATGGGGGATTTAATAAAATGTAGTCACAGATCTTTCAAACAGAGTGGAAGTCAAGGTTATAGAACGAAGTTAACGACTGGTTTAAATTTAGAAAAATGGGAATAAATATTAAGGTAACTACAAAGGAAATTATCAATCCTATGACTCAAAATTAAAAAAAAAAAAAAAACCTAAAAAACAAAGCATGAAGTTTCAGCAAATACAAAACCACCAACATTGAAAAAGATGAAAATAAAACACATAAAGAAAAAAAAAACTCAGCACAGAAAACTAAAGTGAGTAAAAGAATTGTCTACCACACACACAAAAAAAGACATCAAATGACAGCATTAAACTCATGTCTATCAATAATTACATTGCATGTAAATGGATTAAATGCACCAATACAGAGATGAAGTCACGCCGATTGGATTAAAAAAAAAATTGGATCCATCTACATGCTGCCTACAGGAGACACAGTTTAGACTTAAAACTAAACCTCAAACAAGGCAAAAAATATATGAAGCAAAGAATATTCAAAAAAGATCAGGAGTGGTAATACGAATTTCTGAAAAAGATAGAGAGCAAAGTAAAATGAAGTAAAAGATCAATACTCCAGGAGGATATAACCATAATAAATATTTATACACTCAATGACAGTGCTCCAAAATTCATAAAACATATTCTAACTTCACTGAAAACAGAAATAGACAGCTCCACAATAACCATGGGAGACTTCAACATACCACTTTCAATGAGGGACAGAACATCTAGAAAAGAGCTCAATAAAGACACAGAAGATCTAAATGCCAGTCACCCAACTTGACCTTGTAGACATACACAGAACAATCCATTCAGCAGCAGTCAAGTGTACTTTCTTTTTCAATGCACATTGAACATTCTCCAGAATAGACCACACGCTAGGCCATAAAGTGAGTGTTAACAAATTCAAAGCATCAAAATATTACAGAGTATCTTTTCAGACTATAAAACCATAAAAGTAAAAATCAATTTTCAGAAAAAAATCAAACACATGAAAACTAAACAACACCTTGTTCAAAAATGACTGGGTTATAGAAGAAATCAAGGATTGAATAAAGAAATTCACAGAATCAAATGAGAATGAAAATATATCCTACCAGACCACCTTGGACATAGAAAAAGTAGTGCTCAGAGGTCAATGTGTCTCATAAAAGCACACATCCAAAATGAAAAGAAGGGCCCAAATCAAAGCATTAACCCTGCAACTTGAGCGAGTGGAAAGAGAGCAGCAAAAGAAGCCCTTGGGCACCAAAAAAAAAGCAAATAATAAAAAATTAGAGCAGAGCTAAATGAATTAGAGAATACAAATAGAAAGAGTTATTAACAAGACCAAAATCTGGTTCTTTGAAAAATCAACAAAATCAACAAGCCACTGGCAAAACTGACAAAAGAAAAGCAGGAGAAAAAGCAAATAACCGGAATAGAAAATAGGATAAGTGATATGACACCAGACACAACCAAAATTAGAAAAAAATCATAACAGAATAGTATGAAAAATTTTACTCAAATAAATTTGAATACCTAGAGGAAATGCATAAATTTCTAGATTCACACTCCCTAAACTAACACAGAGGGAGAACAACTAAATTAACCCATCACAAAAAAAGATACTGAAAAGGTAATTAAAAACCTTCCAAGAAAAACAAAAAGGTCTGGCCATGACAGATTCATTGGAGAATTCCACCAAACTTTTAGAGAAGAGGTAACACCACTGTTACTAAAGGTATTTCAAAGCATTGAAAAGGATGCAACACTGCCAAATTCATTCTATGAAGGTAAAATAACCCCATACCCAAACCAAGTAAAGACAATACAAAAAAGGAAAATTATAGATCAATATCCCTCATAAACTGAGATCCAAAAATCCTCAATAAATTTTTAGCCAACATAATGCAACAACATATCAAAAAAATAATGCACCTAGACCAAGTGAGATCCATACCAGGGATGCACAGATGGGTTAGCATTAAAAAAAAAAAAAACAACAACAATGACAAAAAGACAAGAACCACTTGATTTTATCAGTGGCTGCAGAAAAGGCATTTGGAAAAGTTCAATACACATTCATGTGAAAAACTCAGCATAAGATGAATAGAAGGGAAATTTCTCAACATAATACAGGGTATCTATGCAAAACCAACAGCCAACATCATCCCAAATGGAGACAATCTGACAGCATTCCCAGTGAGAATGGGAATTAGACAAGGACGTGCATTGTTACCACTTTTATTCAGCACTGTGCTGGAGGTTCTAGCCAGAGCAATCAAGCAAGAAAAGGAAATAAATGTCAACCAAATTAGTAAGGAAGAAGTAAAATTATCTCTATTTCTATAATCCTATACACAGAAAACTACAGAATCCACAAAAAAAGATTTCACACCATGCTTCCCAGTATTGTGGATTGTCCTCCATTTTGTGATTTTCCTATGTTATAAATCCTAATCTCTGCCTATGATTAATAGATATGATTATGGTAAAAGAGGATTAGGGAGAGAATGTTATACCCTTAGTAAGTGAGTTTCCCTGGAGTGTGACTTGCACCCCCTTTTATTCTTTTACCTTACAAGAGATAAAAGGAAAGTAAAGCAAGCAGAGAGTTGGCTCTCATAGCAGGAAGAAAGCAGCACCAGGAGCAGAGCACATCCTCGGGACCTGAGGTTCATGCACGAAGATGCTCACAGACCAAACACAGATTGACACAATACAAGGACCTTCCTCCAGAGCCAAATGAGGGAAAGTGCATTCACCCCAGACCCAGTACCCTAAATTCAGACTTTTACCGTACTGGACTGTATAAGAATAAACTTTTCCTTTTGAGAGACATCCACTTTTGGTATTTCCGTCAGACCACTATCAGATATCTGAGACAGATAGTTATACAAGTAGGGAGGGAGAACCAAAAAAATCAAACACACTGTCACTGAGTCGATTCCAACTCACAGAGACTCTACAGGACAGAGTAGAACTGTCCCATAATTTCTCCAAGGAGCATTTGGTGGATTCAAACTCCTAGCCTTTTGGTTAGTAGCCTAGCACTTAACTACTATGCCACTAGGGCTTCCAGAGAAGGGAGGGAGAAGGTGGATTCCCTTTTTAGATGGCAGACAGGAATTGGACTAGATGAAGGGAGAGGCAGTGGCCAGTAGTGAGGAGGTCAGTGCAATTGTACTAAATCAAAAGCTAACAGTACCTATAACCCAACAGTTTGAAGGACAGAGTAGCAAGGGCAGGGGCCTGGGGACCATGGGTTCAGGGGGCATCTAGGTCATCTGGCATAACAAAGTTTTTTAAGAAATTAGTCTGCATCCCAGCTTGGTGAGTGGTATCTGTGACCTTAAAAGTTAGCAAGTGGCCAGCCATCTAAGCAGCATCAATTGATCTCAACCCACTTGGAGCAGATGGGAATGAAGGACAGCAAAGACATGAGGAAAATTTGAGCTCAAGAGACAGATGATATGGAGACTACATCAGTGTGAGACCAGTATGAGGCCACTACCACCACCAACGACTGCCCTGATAGATATTACAACATAGAGTCCCTGACACAGTGGGAGAAAAATGGGTGTGCAGAACTAGAACTCTATTAAAAAGACCACAATTTATGGTCCAGTCACACCAGGTGGTCCCCAGAAGACACAGACCCTGGATTCTCCAATAGCCCAGAACTGGGACCATTCCCCAAACCAACAACTCTTCAGACAAAGATTGGACTAAACCACAAGACATAAAGTGATACTGGCAAAAGAATGTACCTTTTGGCTTAGGTACATAAACGAGGCTAACTGGGTAGCTGCTGCCCAGAAGCAAGATGAGAGGGTGGAGGGGGGACAGGAACAGGTTGAATGGACACAGGAAACACAGGGTAGAAAGGAGAAGTGTGCTGTCACAGTGTGGGGGACAGCAGTTCAAGTTATAGAGCAGTGTGTGCCAGTTTTTGTATGACAAATTGACTTGTACTGTAAATGTTCACTTAAAGCACAGTAATTTTTTTAAAGGTAATTCAGTTGAGTAGAGAATTTATTTCAGCAGAGCTTTATCATTTTGTTTGCTTTTAAAAAAAAATAATGACAAACATATTCTAGCTGCATAGTCAGATATGACTGGTAGAGACCTTCTAAGAGATGTTCCTTCTAGAATCTATTTATATACATCAATTTTCAAATAATAATTTGTCCCAGATACCTATCTTTTACTTATTTATATGTTAGAGTAAAAGCAAAAGAAGTATGTCTGAGAACATCATGTTACTTTCTCTGTAATTAAAAATTCCTGCTTTTTGTTGTTGTTGTTATTACTTGTTTTTTAATTTATCAGGCTCGTTTTCAGTTGTTCCCATATCTATGTTAATAACAAAGGTTAGGATTATTTGGGAAGAGAAAAAAATTCTGTTAAATTACACAATTCTACCAGTGGTGTATTGATTTATAATTCACTAAGTGCTTTTTACATGTTCTCAGTTACTCTTGAGGAGGAGAGCAGACCAGGTATTATTCTCCTCATTTTATAGCTAAAGAAATAAGGATAGAAATTTTGAAATAGTGTCTGAGATAACACAACTGATAAAGAGTAATGTAAAAACAGACCTACATGGACATAAAAGTCATCTAAAAATGAGGGAAATAAAGTCTAATGTAAGTCATCTCAATAATTTATTAAGTAGAGTAACTTATGAGGTCCCATTGAAAAAGTATTATGAATTCAACACACGTTCCTTAAAAAAAAAAGAAAACCTGAAATAACTGAAATGAAAGTGATCTTAGGCAAAATTACCACTTCGCCAAAGGTCAGCATTTCAACTAAAAAACCAAAGTAGCAACAACAATAAAAATCCCAAACACTGAAAGCACTGAACCTAATCAGATTCCTTCCAATGCCAATATTCTATGAATCTCTGAATTCTGCAGCTCTTCACTGAATAAAGATCTCGCACTTCACCCAGCCCTTCACATCCCCTTCATCAGTCACCTAAAAAGTATTAGATTTGGGGTGTCAATCCTGGGGAAAAGACTTACATGCAGAAATAAGTTCTCTAAAATGACACTGAAATGGGAGAGAAGTTGTACAGTTTTGCAATAAAAGGGTGCATATGTTTGGGGGAGGAAATCAGCATTACAATGAGCTCCATCTTCCAATTAAATGCCATTGAATGATCATAAATGAGATGAACTTCATGGGTCCTTTCTGCCTTGGGTGAGCCACGTCCCTTCTCACTTGTAAAATGACCCACTTTCTTTTCCTTCATGCCTGTCATTTTACAAATATTGACTTAACACCTACTTTGTGTCATCCAGTTGCACTCTGGGGACAGGGTGGCAATAGACAGGCATTCTCACTATTCTCCTTGTATGTATTGTATTACTTTGTTGTTGTTGCTAGTGGCTATAGAGTCGGACCCCATCTCATGGTGATCCTGTGAACAATGGCGTCAGGCTGAAGTAGTCTACATGATTTTCACTGCTTAATTTTTTGAAGCAGATCTTCAAGCTTTTCTTCCTAGTTTACCTTAGTTTGCAAACTCTTCTGAAACCTGTTCATCGTAATAGTAATACACACGGCTCCAAAGAGAGAAGGGTAGCAGCTACACATGAGGTGTACTGGCCAGGAATCGAATCCAGGTCTCCTACACTGAAGGAAGGAGTCCCACCACTGAGCACCACTGTCCCTATCTATTACGTTAAGCTGTTGAATCAATGGTCATTTTGTGATATTCTGAGGTATGAACTATCACAGACGAATGAAGGTTTCACAAAGTCTTGGGACAGAAGATGGGTGGCAAGGATGAAGCTTTCTTCACGTTGCTTTATTCTGTGTAACTCTACTGCCAAGCAGAGGTTAAGATTTTCTTTATAGTAGTTAGGCATTCTTAGAGAAGTATGAAGTTTTGAGTGCTTGGTTAATCAGAGATGGAAATAGCTAAGAGAATTTGTCAGTTTGTAATTTTGCACATAGTCTTTAAATCTTTCTGTGTATTTTATTTTTGTGATGAATTGATAACGTTTTAGTAAGTAGTTTCAAATGCTTTGTATAAAGTAGTGATTGGGTTTTGTCTCGTAATCTCATCTCTCCACATCTGCAGTGCTCCAGTCAAGACTCAACAGCAGCACAACTGCGCCCCTGGTGGCAGTTTCCAGCACTGCAAGCAGAGTACCTAAGAAATTCCTAGCTGCTGGGAGTAAGCCAGTGGAACTCACGGTTAATGCGCTGGATTGGTGACTAAACGACTGGAGTCCCAGTCCACCTAGAAGTGCGTTAGAAGAAAGGCCTGGTTATCTACTTTGAAAAATCAGCCGCTGGAAAACCTATGAAGTACAGTTCTACTCTGACACACGTGAGGTTACCAATGAGTCAGAATCAACTTAATAACAACTGGTTAGAGGCTTTCCAGTGTTTTCCAAATTTCCACCACCAAACTTTGGTGGTTCAGATGGTCCAGGGCTCCCCGGCCCCCTGTTCTCTATTTTCTTACCACCTGTCTCTTCTTTGCCTTACCTGTGTTTCTCCTCCCAACACCCATAAGTCGTTTGTAACCAGCTACTCTGCTGTCTGCTGCTTCCTGTAACTTAGTCTTCCTCCCTATTCTTTCCTCTTTTCTGTGAGCTTGACTAAAAGATCATCTTGTGCAGTCACAGACAGCATCGGGAAATGGTTTCTCACACGAATCGTACAGTCTTCAGGAATATGTAATCTGCCTCTGGAAAAAAAGAGGTGGTTACTTCATGTCATCTTGTTTTAAGCCAGAATGGAAATAAACACTCAAAAATGCATGTACCAATGTTTATATCAGAATTCAGGGACCACAGCAGTTCAAAGCATAAAATCCATATTGCAAACAAGGGCAGATCTCAGAAATGCAATATTCACATAGGTGTTGAATCAATGGAGACAATAAAGAGAAAATAACAATATATTTAGAGGTAGAATTTAAAAATCAGAAAATGTACATAACAATGAAGCACAGGCAAAAATAATCAACATATTCTCCAGAAACCGGATCACAGAACAGAAAAAGAAAACAGAAACGCACTTCATAAATTTGCATTGCCCCAGTCTCAAAGCTGCTTGGTAAACAATACCGTGATAGATTGTGTAAGGAATCCATAAGGCAAATTTGAGCTGTTTCTGTGTGCAGAGACAGGCATCAGCTGGGCATGAACTAGGCAACACACATCTTTCTTCAAAAATTTGCCCTTCAAAAAATGCAAGCAAACTCCTGAAATATGTAAGAGGAACTGTGGCAGGTACAAAGCCAATCCAACAAATATGATAAACAATACTCCTTGTTCCCAAAGAATTATATTAGGGCTGTCATCTCATTCCTGCAGGCGTTATTTACAATTCCCAAGGAATCTGTCCTACCACCCTATGTTCTCACTGAGCTGGGGAGCCATGAAACACTCCATCATCCCAGAGAAGATGGACAAAGTTACCTTCTTCATTTTACTAGGTGTTTTATTCAGCTAGTGCTGCTCTAACAGAAATACCACAGAGTGGATGGCTTTAACAAAGGAAAGTTTATTCTTACACAGTCCAGGAGACTACAAGCCCAATTTAGGATGTCTACTCCAGGGGAAGGCTTTCCCCCTTGTCAGCTCTGGAGGGAAGTCCGGTATTGTATCAGTCTTTGTCCAGGGAGCATCCTCATGCAGGAATCTCAGGTCTGAAGGACATGCTCTTCTCCCGGTACTGCTTGCTTGATGGTGTGAGGTTCCCAGTTCTCTGCTTGCTTCTTTTTCCTTTTATCTCTTGTAGGATGAAAGGATTAAGGGTGGGGCAAGCCACACTCTAGGGAAACTTTCCTTTACAGTGGAACAGAGGGGTAATCCTATGAAGGGATTTACAGTCCCACCCCAATCCTTTAATATATAGCATGGTAAAATCACAAAATGGAGAACAATTATAAAATATTGGGAATCATGGCCCAGCCACATGGTGACACATATTTTTGGGGGGAAACAATTCAATCCATGGCACTAGGTGATACTGAGTCCTTTTAAAACACAGCTCATGATCAGAACTCTAGATTCACAATGAAATGCTTCAGGTCCCAGCATAGATAGCAGAGCCTTTGGATCTTTGTTTTGGTTTTTGACACTGCATAAAACTGAAAGAGACTACAACAAAAAAAAATATGTCTGCAACCCAGGTCTAATGTTCTGTGGCAATATGTAATAGTGAAAACTATTGATGCTAATTTAAACATGAAAAAAAGTGGGCTCTTCTTTTTGTTCTTTATAGGGCATAGTAACAGCATGCAGAAATGGGCCTGTAAAACAAATTGTTTGTTCCTTATTTTTTCTCATACAGGATATAAGTATTTGCTGTTTTTGTTATTTGTCATCTAGTCAGCTTCAACTCAAGTACAACAGAATGAAACAGTATCACTTTGAGGACTAAGATACACCTGACCCAAGTCACGGTGTTTTCAATTGTCTCACACGCATGCAAAAACTGGACAATGAAGAAGCAAGACAGAAGAAGAACTGATACATTTCAACTGTGGTGTTTGCAAAGAATATTTGCAAGTTTGGTATCTTATAGATACCATGAGTAACTGGAAAAATGTTTTAGAAGAAGTGCAACCAGATTACTCATTAAAAGAAAAGATGACGAGACTTTGGCTTAATTACTTTGGATGCAGAAACTCAATTACTTTGGACACATTGTCAGGAAAGACTAATCACTAGAAAAAGACATCATATTTGATAAAGTAGCCAGCCAGCAGTGAATAAAAACAAAGGAAACCTTCTATGAGATGGATTAACACAATGGCTGCAACAGTAGACTTAAACATACCAAGAATCATGAAGACGCATAGGATGAGGCAACATTTCAGTATAAGCCAAGCCAGCCAACTGCTGTCAACACGTTTCAGTATATTGTGCATACAAATGTTTTCTATACATTAAATAAGTAGTTATTGAACAACTACTAGTATAGCTCTATTAACGGGGCTTATAGAATCCCTTATTTTTTTTTTTTCAAATACGGTGTCTGGAAAGAACAACTCTGATTTAGCATACAAACATGTTGAACAGATTACCAGATCATTGAATACATAAAAAGTAACAAAAAAATACATACATCAAAGGTGTGGCCTGGGGGAAAGAAGAAAAAGAACATGAAGTACTGTTTTCAAGAAGAAGCAGGGTCAAAAATTAATCTTTAGTTTTATTTTTCAATAATAAACAATTTCTCAGTCTTTATTATAATCTTGGACCTTTCAATATTTGTATGATCATCACTTCTCAGGTCCTCAGGATACATTAGAAATTAAAACTATTCTGAAATACAAAAAAGCCTTTTCTGAATGTATAAAATTTGTTTAAACATTACCATTTCTAAAGTAATAGTTTTTAAATTTTACTTATGAAACACTGAAAATTGTTATTTAGTAATAATGCAGTACATTGTTTACCTTATAATTTTGAAGAAAAATTAGAAAGGAAAATATAATAACAGCACAATGGACTACAGCATACCTTTTACAGATTCACCATTGATAACATTTTGTCTAGCACTTTCTCTCCACTTAAAAATCACAAACTTATTGTTGTGGCTGCTACTGAACAATCTTAGTGTAAGTTGTAGACATGATGGCCCTTAACCCTTCATTGCTTCAGTATGTATCTTCTAAGAACAAGGATAGTCACTTGTATAACCAAAAATCATAATCAAATTGGGAAAACTAAGATTTAACTGTGAATATTTTCCATTTTAGAAAATCAAAAATCATAGTGTCTTAAAACTCCAGTTGGAGGTTTACAAAATGCCTTTACATTTCTCTTGAGAACAGAAACAAGAAATGGATGCCCTTTATCACCATTTCTATTTAATACTGTGCTAGGCGTTATAGCTAGAGCAACAGGGCAAGAAAAGGAAATGAAAGGCATCCAAATGGGAAAGGAAGCAGTAAAACTATCCCTACTGGCAGATGATATGGTCCTATATATAGAGGGCCCCAAAGATTCCAAAAGAAAACTGCTGGAACTAAGAAAGACCTAGCAGAGTAACAGCATATAAAATGAACATACAGAAATTAGTTGGATTCCTATATACCAACAAAGAGAACTTTGAAAAGGAAAACAATACCATCTATAATAGCCCCTGAAAGATAAAATATTTAGGAATAAATCTAATCAGGGACATAAAAGACCTATACAAAGAAAACTGCAAGAAACCAACAGATCATATACATGGAAAAATGTATCATACTTACAGATAGGAATAAGCAACAGTGTCAAGATATTAATACTACCCAAAGTCATCCGCAGATATAAAGCAGTCTTACTCAAAATACCAACAGCATTCTTAAAAAAAAAAAAAAAAAATGGAAAAACTCATCATTGACTTTATACAGAAAAGAAAGAAGCACTGGGTATAAGCAAGGCATTGCTGGAGAAAGGAACAAAGTAGGAAGCCTCACACTACCTGATCTCAGAACCTACTATAATAGCTATGATAGTCAAAACAGCCTGGTATTGGTTCAACAACAGATACAATGACCAATGGAATAGAATTGAGAACCTAGATGTAAATCCATTCATCTAAGGAGAGTTGATCTTTGACAGTGAAAAGACAGTCATTTTAACAAATGATGCTGTCAAAATTAAATATTCATCTGTAAACAAAAAAATAAAAGAAAGAGTGAAAAAGAGAAAGAAAAGAAATAGGACCCATACCTCAAACCATACACAAAAACTAACTCAAAATGGCTCAGACATTACTGGCCTGATGGGGACTGGAGAGATCCTGAGAGTATAGCTCCAGACATTCTTTGGACTCAGTAATGAAGTCATTCCTTAGGCCAAGGATTGGACGGGACCATAATACAAAGCAAGACTAAAGGGGCACACTAGTCCAGGGGCAGGGATGGGAGGGCAAGAAGGGACAGGAAAGCTGGCAATAGGGAAGCCAGGGTCAAGAAGGGAGAGTGTTGATATGTCATGGGGTTAGTAACCAGTTTCATGAAACGATATGGGTATTAACTGTTTAATGAGGCACTGGTTTACTCTGTAAAACCCTTATTTAAAGCACATACAAAAAAATGGATCAAAGACCTAAATATAAAACCTGAAACAATAAAGTTATGGAAGAAAAACCAGGGATAATGATAGAGGCCATAATACATGGCATAAATTCAACATAACTAACAATTCACAAACATCAGAAGATAAACTAGATAACTGAGCGCTCCTCAAAATTAAACAATTATGCTCATCAAAAGACTACCAAAATTGTGAAAAGAGAACCTGATAATTGGAAAAAAAAAATTTGGCTATGACTTATCTCACAAAGGTCTTTTTTTTTTAAATCTCACAAAGGTCTTCTCTCTAAAAATCTATAAAATAATTCAACTCCTCAACAACAAAAAGACAAATAATCCATTTCAAAAAATGGGCAAAGAATGCATTCAGGCAGCCAACAGACCCATGAGGAAATGCTCATTATCATTAGCTATTAGAGAAGTACAAATCAAAACCACAATGAGACATTATCTCATTCAAACCTTACTGGCATTAATCAAAAAGACAGAAAATAATAAATGTTGAAGATGTTGTGTGAAGAATAGAAGTCTTATGCACTGCTGGTGGGAGTGTAAAATGGTCCAATCACTATAGAAAATGGTATGGTGTCTCCTTAAAAAGCTAGAAATAGCGTATAATCCAGCAATCCCCTAGAAATGTATCCTAGAGAAATTAGTGCTGTAACAGGAATAGATATATGCACACCCTTGTTCACCGCAGCATTATTCACAACAGTAGAAAGATAAAAACAACCCAAGTGCCCATCAACAGATGAATAGATAAACAAAGTATGGTACATACACATAATGGAATGCTGTCCAATGATAAAAAACAATGATGAATCCCCAAAATATTTCAGAGCCTGGATGAATCTAGGGGACATTGTTTTTGTTGTGTGCCATCGAGTTGATTCCAACTCTTAGAGACCCTACAGGATACTACAGGAAACTTCATTCCAAGGAGAGGATGATGGATTTAAACTGCAGATCTTTTGCTTAGCAGCCTGAGATTTAAGTGGTTAACTTCATCACCAGGGCATTACACTAAGTGAAATAATTCAATCACAAAAGGACAAATATTGTCTCAGACCACTATTATAAAAACCCAAGAAAAAGTTTACATGCAGAAGAAAAGCAATCTTTGATGGTTACATAGGAAATGGAGTGGAAGGGAAATCGCTAGACAGTAAACAAATGGTAACTTTGATAAAGGGAAAGACAACACACAATACAAAAGAATTCACCACACTCTGACCAAGGTGAAGTCAGAGAAGCCCCTAGACTGACCTGAATACTTTGAGGGATCAAGTCACTGGGGCTAAGGGCTAGGGACCAGGGTGTCAGGTGACATGTAGGCCATAAAGAAAATATTCTACATCCTACTTTGTGAGTAACACGTGGGATTTTGAAAGCTTATCAGTGGCCACATAAGATACATTTATTGGTCCCATCATGTTCAGTTCAAGGGAGAATGAAGAAAACTAAAGACATATGGAAAAATATTAGTCCAAAGAACTAATGGAACTACATGAGGCCTGAGCCCATAACAATTAGATGGCACCTGGCTGCCACCACTGATTGCTTTGACGGGAATCACGATAGAGGGTTCTAGGCAAAGCAGGATTAAACTATAGAACAAAATTCAGGGCAGGCGGAGTCAAGATGACACACTAAGCGCCATGTCTCCCTAAATCCCTCTGGAAACCAAGACCTGAATAGATAATCAAATGGAGCCTTCTGGCTACCTGGTGAGCCCCAGGACATGGCACAGGGCAGTTAATTTGGACTTCCTACCACTGAACGAAAAACTTCCTCTCCTTTGCTGCCTCCCGCTCCTGGCTAGTCTTGGCTCTCACAGACTGATGGTAACTCACCATTTTGACATTTTTGTTCTCTGTCTTGACCAGCAGGCACAGCTAGGTCTTGCCTAGTGGCTAGTCTCATATGCACTGCTAGTGGGATACATAGGCGAAATTGCCATATTTTGAGAGCCAGGCTTAGGACTCTGTGCATCTCGCCACTTTGGGCCTGTCTTTCTGCCTCTGCCACAGTGTAGTTTGCATGGAAGCAGTGGCGCCTTTGTGTGGGATGCCATCTTGGACACAGAGATTTTAGTTGGACCTAATTCTTAATCTGGGAGCCAGTGGCTGCCTACAGGAGAGCCCTTTTCCGACAGAAAAGCAGTAGTTTACACAGTGTCGCCTACAGGTGGGGCCCAGCAACAGATGCTGAGGACTGATTGCATCTAGGCACTTTGGACCCCCTTTCCACCTCTGCCACAGGGTAGTGTGTACAGAAGTGGCGGCAACCCTGTGCAGGGTGGCAACTTTTAGATACGGTGGCTGCAGCTGGACCTAATTCTTAGCCTGGGAGCCAGTGCCTGCCCACAGGACAGTGCTTTTCTGCCAGAAAAGCAGTTTACACAGTGTCGCCTACAGCTGGGGCCTGTCAGCAGAGGCCAACAGGGCAGTAGCAATGCTGTATTTTGAACTAGTTTGTATCATCTGCAGTTGGATATGGAGGTGCTTACTTTGCCAGTTGGGAAGAGGGATGTCTACATCTGAAAACATGACTGACTGGGGAAGTGTTCAGATACCTTTTCTTTTTCATTTTAAGACGGTCTAGAGAAACATCTGTGGTCCATCCTCACAGTGTGTCTCTCAGCCTTTATCAACTCACAGGAAGCCCAAAAAGCAACAGATCCTTTAGGAAATGGTAAACAAGAAATCACCCATGGCTTCAGAAGGCCCTCAAAAGAAACAACCAAGGAACTTTCTGGGCAAAGAAATTTTTCTGAAATTATCAGAAGGTGAATACAAAAGGATTATATAGAGAGCCCTCCTAGACTGTAGACAAAATGCAGCAGAGCAAAATGAAAAACTAAGCAAGTTGTTTGATTTGATGGAACACCAGTACTCTGAAATCCAACAGATCAAGGACAAAATGAAAGACATAGAAACGTCAATTCAAAGCCAAAAAGACAGAATGGAAAAGAGGCTTTCTGACTTGGAAGACAGAACTACTGATTATAGCATCTATGAGGAGAAATCAGAAAAAAAGGAACAACAGAAATGAAGAAGTATTAAGAAGCATGTGGGACTCTATTAAGAGGAACAATCTATGATTAATTGGAGTTTCTGAACAGGGCAAGACACCTGAGAACACAGAGAGTATTGTGGCTGAGCTGCTGACAGAAAACTTCTGAGAAATCATGAGTCAAGCCAAGCCAAGTGCCGTCGAGTCGGAGCCCATGAGAAATCATGAAGGAAGAGAATATAGATATCCAAGATGCATATCGAATGCCACTCAATAGAGATCTCAATAGAAAGACCCTAAGACCTGTTATAATCGCCAAAGCCAAGTGCCGCTGAGTGGGATTCGACTCATGGCGACCTATTATAATCAAGCTTAACAAAATGAAACATAAGCAGAAACTCTTAAAGGCAGCAAGACTAAAAGCAAAGCTAATGTTCAGAGAGAAACTCTATAGGCTTTTGTCAGATTTCTCAGCAGAAACACTACCAGCATGGAGACAGTTGCATGACACAGTTAAAGTCTTGAAGGACAGGAACTTCCAACCAAGAATTATATATCCTGCAAAATTGTCTTTCAAATATGAAAATGAAATTAAGACATTATCAGGTAAACAGAAACTCAGAGACTTTGTAAAAACCAAATCAAAGCTGCAAGAAATACTGAAAGAATCTCTTGGCTTTGGCTTAAACTAAACCACTAACTTTATATTTTAGAATGACACATCATCCAGGATTCTACTCAGTTAGGGAAGGCTCCAAACTCAATCAAAGCTTTAAAACTGAAAGAAATAATCCAGTGGTTATCACAAAAACTGTGTTGCTATCATATTAAAAAGAGGGATGTACTACAGTCGTTACAGTCCTTCCAGATGGAGATAAAGTTGACAAGAACGGTAGTAATTAAAATTGGGTTTATATACAGTTTATTAAGGGGGATCATAGGGGCAGCTGTAAAGCACAACAAAGATACAACATGCCATATCAAGAAATGTAACACAGTCTCAACAACCACAAAACCAACTCTGAAAAAGGTGAAAAATCAACTCACAAAAAGGGATGTCCCAGAACAGATTAATAAGAACAACAGAGAAAACATCAACAGAAAAACGAACATATCACAATAGAATAAAATACAAATCCACACAATATTTTTATGCCTTTATTAATTTTTTTAATGTCTTTATTACAGAAATATCTCTAACTGCTCATTCCCAGGAACAAAACAGACTAAATAAATGCTTCCTGGTGGCAAAGATCTGTCTATCTTCCTCATTCTCAGGTATATTAAAGCTCCTTGTGTAATCTTAAATTTAGCATACATGTAGAAAATATTTTCTGATTTGAGAAATTAGTCGGCAGACCATATTTAATCATTGTTAAGTATCTCTTGTGGCCAATACAATATATGAAGTAATTGCCCATCATGCTTAATGTCATTTATGTTGATGTGACCTATGCATGTGGGACCATGGTTAACTTTTTATACAATTATACTGAGTATTTCCCTCCAACAAACAACCTTCCAACATAACCTAACTCTTAATTTATCTTGAAATAGGCTTGGCATTTGTGCCGTTGGTTTAGATTTTAACATTTAGCGGTAATATCTGATAATAAGAGTGGTTATCATTGTCAGCTGATTACAGGAGCATTTCATGATGTCATCCTTTATCTTCTGCTACCCCCACAAAGAAAACTTTTATAAAAATAGAGAAAAAAAAATCAAGCCTCTCCAAACTGATTTCTATTAAAATTAATTTCTGAATAACTGCTTGGTTTTATCACATCTTCCCCTAAATGCTGGTTAATTCTAACTCTAAACTATGTAATTATAATACTTCTGCCGAAATACAAATTATTTGGTTCCCCTGGGGTGAGCAAGTTAGAATATATTTCGTGTTCTACTCAACAGAGGAAATGTGTTGTTTCTTGGACCATGGCAGCGTTATGGCTGCCTGGCTGGCTCCCCTCCCCCCAGATACTTGCAGCTCCCCTTTCCTCCTCTTTAGCAAGGAGACAGGAGTGGGGATGACAGTTGGCTTTCCAGTCAGCTTAATGCCTCTCTCCATGGGGCTGTGAGAAGCGGTGGCATGCTAAGTTATTTTTGGCCAGGCACCGCAACACACAGACCCTTCAGGAGCCTTCATGTCGTCAATGGCCTAAGTGGCAGCTGATGTACCTGCAGAATGTGAATTGACGTTACCATGGAGACAGAACACCTCTTTCTGGTTCTGTCAAAATCCATCTCTATCCACATGGAGGCAGGGGTCAAGAAGGAAAGAAGCCAGTGCCAGGGAGAAAACGTGAGGCAGAGGGACCCCGCAGGGTTCTGCCGCCTTGGAGAAATCCTATTGGCTTTTCGTGCTAATGGATTCACATGCATCATTGCATTTAGAACCCAAATCTGCTTTCCACTTTCGTTAGAAAATAGTGATTTCTATGAGATTTTTATTGTTGTTGTTTTTTGTCTGGTCTTACTTTGTTTTTAGGAATCTAAAAAGACCTTAACATGACCACCACCTAACATCTTTAGGGTTTCAGTTACCTCAGTGTCACATGAGGAGGACCTTTAAGCCCCCTCCCCTTTGCTACTATTTCCATGATGCTATTTAACATTTAGAAATCCCTGGTGTCAATGGTTAAGAGCTACAGCTGCTAACCCAAAGTTCAGCAGAGCAAATCCACCAGGTGCTGCTTGGAAGCCATATGAGCAGTCCTATAGAATTACTACATATCCAAATTGACAGCAACATGATTGGTTTGGTTTCTTGGTATTTGACATTTGGGAGTTCCTGGGTGGTGTGCTTGGCTAACTAAAACTTTGGAGGTTCAAATCTACCCAGAAGCCCTTTAGAACAAAGGCCTGGCAATCTACCTCTGAAAACCAGCCACTGAAAATCTTAAGAAGCACAGCTCTACTCTGACACTCATGGGTCACCATGAGTCAGAATCAACTCAGTAGCAACTGGTTTTATTCGATGTTCTGTTGTCAGTCTGAATATGCATTAGCTATTCTGTCTGGAACTTGAATCAAAATATCACAATTTAAGCAAATGAAAACAAGCCATGTATGTAACATCAGCAAATAACGTCCTTCTTGGCTTTATATCAAGGACCAAAGTGGCTCTCTTTCCTGCCTCCCTCTCTGAGATGTGTGTTTTGTAGTGTCACTGTGTCGATGGGCAGTGCATAGCTTTTGAGAAGGCAGAAAAAAGGTTTTAGGCAGGCTGCCCTTGGCAGATAGGGTATTGATTCTGTTCCATTGTTGCACTTTCTACTGTTGACTGCTCCTGGTTGGTCCTGGATCTGGCCTACTCCTCTCTCTTTCCTCACTTACATGACCTTCCATGTGGCTTTGAGTTTGTAACACTATGTCCTTTAAATGTTGTCATCACCTAGTTTTGAGACCCTGGCTGGAGGCAAGTCTCTTTTCCTTCTTGAGAAGTTGATTTAAGTCCACTTTCTAACTACTCACTTTAACAGATTCTCACACTCCTGAACCACTATGCATCTATCTTAAACATTCTGGTCTAGTTATTCAACAAATAGGAACAGCACCCATGCTTCTTGGGATGTGGAAATGTTCGAAAATTCCCTATGCCCTGGAAGCCCAAGGAACCTAACTAGCCCCATTCTGTTTGCCATAAAAAAGCCCTCTCCTTCAGTTTTAGCTTGCTGTTGCCTTGTCCCTGGGTGTAAACCCCTGTACGGCCCTAAAAGTCATGGCATGGTGTGTCTCTGTCTCTAGGGTCTGTGAACAATAGATTCTGTTTGTTTTCTGGCCTTCTTGTATGGGTCTCACTTCTTTTCGCTGTACCTGACAGACCATTCAAGACCACCCTGGGTCAAACCAAATACTGAGTGTCAGACCTAGGCCCAGCCTATGGGCTGGGTACCATTCAGAGCTGGAAAACTCTTGGTGTTCAGGGCTGCTGGTACTTAAGGCAGGAGAGCCTAAATGCAGAGCCCAGTGAAGCTGGGACCCAAGACAGGGTGTAGAAACTTCACAATGGGTATCACTGATACAGTACTACTGGCTTAATCATCTGTGCTTCTGTAACAGAGATAGCACAAATGGATGGCTCTAAAAAGAGACAATTTTATTTTGTCATGGTCCAGTAGGCTAAAAATCCATATTCAGGTGTCACCTCCATGGGAAGTCTATCTCTACTGACTCTGGAGGAAGGTCTTTGTCATCAATCTTGCCCTGAAGCTTCTGATGCACAGTGACCCCGATCCTTTACAAAGGACACACTGTGTTCCTGGTAAGGCTTCCTGATGGCCTGAAGTCTCCAACTCTCTACTTGCCTCCCTTTCCTTTATATCCCAAGAGGCTGCCCCAAGGCACAATACAATCCCCCACACTTGAGGCCTGCCTCACCAAAACAACTGCCGCCCATAGTCCCTTATTAACATCATAGAGACAGGGTTCACAACAGAAAAGAACATCACACAATACTAGGAATCATATTCCAGCCAAATTGCTAGATACATTTTTGGGTGAACACAGTTCAGTCAATGACAGGTAACAGTGAATATCCTGATTCTTCATGAACACACATGAGCATCCTATTAGACCTGTAGCACATGAGGGCTTCCTGCTAGTGCTGTAGTCATTTGCAACAGACTAGGAAGGCCCGGTACATGTACGTGCTTTCCCATTTTAGTGACATGAACACTCACTGAGCCTCAATGATCATCTCACACATACTTTCAATGAGATTCTCCACTTATCTACATACAGTCACCACTCTGAAAGCTTTGAAGACATTATATTTCATTGAATTTCAGGAACAAAAGCCATGCATTATGATATTTATAAATTTAGTAATTAAAAAAAAAAAAAAAGTCCAGGTAGCTCTCTATATTCTCTTCCCGATGTGTGTATCTACCTATGTGCAGTGTTCAAACCATAAAAGGGTAGCTTAAATTTGATCACAAAACATATGACTTATTTTCTTTGATTACTCTAGACCCCAAAACTTACACCACTTGTTTCTGACTCCTGGGAAACTCATGTGAATCTGAGTTGAAATGTATTCTGTTGGGATTTTAATGGTTGATATTTAAGCAGCAAGTTACCAGGGGCTTCTCTAGAGGTAACTCTGGGTGACCTCAACCTCCAACCTTTTTATTTAATAGCTGAGAATGTTAACCACTTGTATTATCCAAGGACTCCCCTCCCCAATTTTTAGCCTCTGCCTAATATAAGTGAATATTTCCATTGTTCTACCTCTACAGTCTATGAGAAAGCACTTAACTATATGCAGTGTCCAAACTACAAGTGAGTTCCTTTCCTAAGTTAGATTTGTACAAATATCAGAACAGTGAAGTACAGTTTACACCTAATGACAATTAGTCAAATGTTTGTCTTAGTATATAGTGTATCTTTCTGTGCATAAAAAATATTAAAGAGACACTTCCAGATACACTAAAGTATCCTTAATATAATTAAAAAAACAAAACACAACACAACAAAAACTCTGCTGTTGAATTCATTCTAACTCACAGTGACCCTATGGGGTACAATAGAACTGCCTTACAAGTTTTGCAAGGCTGTAAACCTTTACAGGAGCAGACTGCCATATCTTTCTCCTGCACAGCAGCTGCTGGGTTTGAACCTCTGGCCCTTTAGTTAACAGCCAAGCACTTTAACCTCTGCACCTCCAGGGCTCTTTAACGTAATAACAATAATGTTTTGATCACATCACAAAGCAGTGCTTGTTTGTTATTATGAACCATTGTCTGTCTGTACCTCAAAGTTTTAAATAATAAGCTTTACAGCGGTCAGTTAGTAAATATGGGTTGTATGGAAATCAGATATTGGTAACCCAGAGATTGCCTGCAGTCTGAACCATTCTATTTTCTAAGTAACACTATTGATTAGTCCTGTATTATGCATGAAGTAGATGAATTTGCAATTCATGGTTAAATTTCCACCAGAATAAATGCTGGAAGCCATAAACCTACAAATTTCAGGTTGAATTTCAGCAGCACACTGAAATACCCACATCCAGGGGTACACACATTTACAGTTCTAACTTATTTAAATACCTTCCTTCTTTAAGAGAATGTGATTCTCATATACAATTACAGCATCTCAAACAGTAGAAGTGAAATTAAAAGCAATGTCACCACATTCGAGAAAATGTTTTCCATGAAGTTTTTTTTTTTTTAAATCAAAGACTGCTGCCACAATTTAGTGCCAAAATGCACTAAATACGTTTATGATTTCATAGTCTCTTGAGAAAGAAAAATCGACAACACTAAAGTAAGAATGGATAAAAAATATGTAGAGGGTATATAAAACCCTCTCCCCGCAAAAGCCAAATCCATTGCCATCTCCTTGATTCCAACTCCTTGTGATCTTATAGGACAGAGTAGAACTGCCCCATAGAGTTTCTAAGAAGCACCTGGTGGATTTGAACTGCCAACCTTTTAATTAGCAGCTTGAGCTCTTAATCTCTGTGCCAACAGGACTCCAGTGTATACATACAGAACCACAAATCATCAGATTTCTAAATGGGGGGGGGGGGGCCAGAGTCAAGATGGCAGACTGAACACATGTCTACATAAATCCCACTGGAAACCAAGACCTGAATAGATAATTAAACGGAGCTTTCATGACACCTAGTGAGCCCTAGGACACGGCCTATAGCTGTTAATTTGAACTTCGTACCACTGAATGGAAAGCCTCATCTCTTTTGCTGACTCCCACTCTTGGCGAGTGCTGGCTTTCATAGATCGAAGGTAATTCACCATTTTAACTGTTTCTTCTCTGACTTAGCCAGCAGGCAGAGCTGGGACTTGACTAGCAGCTAATCTCAGATGCACTGCTGGTGGGATTGGCAGGTGAAACTGACATATTTTCAGAGCACGGCTTCCGACTCTGTGCATCTTGGCACCTTTGCTCTCTCTTTCTGCCCTTGCCATAAAGTAGCCTGTTACAAGGCAAGCAGCGAGCTTGTGTGGGATGCCATCTTGCTCCACTGGGAGGTGGAGATAACCATATGGAGCCCTCAGTGGGACCTAATTCCTAGGCTGGGAGGCAGTGCCTGCCCGGAGGGGAGTGCTTTTCCAGCAGAAAAGCAGTATTCTACACAGTGTCACCTATGGCTTGGGCCCAACAGCAGAGGCCAGAGGACAGTAGCCTTTCTGTTTTTTGAACTGGTTTATAACATCTGGGGTTCAACATAGAAGTGCTTACTTTGCCAGTTGGAAAGAGGGACCTGTATACCTGAAAACCTGACTGACTTGGGAAGTTGTCAGATACCTTTACCTTTCATTTTAAGATGGCCTAGAGAAACAACTGCGGTCCATCCTCACAGCATCTCTCCCAGCCTCTGTTGACTCATATGATGGCTAAAAAGCAACAAACTTTGGATAAAAGCATAACCAAGAAATCACCCATGGCTTCAGAAGGCCCCCAAAAGACAGCATCACAGAACTCCCCAGACGAAGAAACTCTTCTTAAACTATTGGAAGGTGAATACAAAAGGAGTATATATAGAGCCTTCCTAGACCTTATACAAAATGCAGCAGAGCAAAATGAAAAATTAAGCAAGCTGTTTGATCTGATGGAACACCAGTACTCTGAAAATCAGTACTCTGACATCCAACAGATCAAGGGCAAAATCAAAGACATAGAAATTTCAATTCAAAGCCAAGAAAACAGAATGGAACAAATGGAAAAGAGGCTTCCTGACTTGGAAGACAGAGCTACCTACTCCAGCATCTATGAGGAGACATCAGAAAAAAGAAACAAGAAAAATGAAGAACCATTAAGAAGCATGTGGGACTCTATTAAGAGGAACAATCTATGATTAATTGGAGTTCCTGAACAGGGCAAGATACCTGAGAACACAGAGAGTATTGTGGCTGAGCTGCTGACAGAAAACTTCTGAGAAATCATGAAGGAAGAGAATATAGATATCCAAGATATGTATCGAATGCCATTCAATAGAGATCTCAAACAAAAGACTCCAAGACCTATTATAATCAAGTTTAACAAAATGAAACATAAGCAAAAACTCTTGAAGGCAGCAAGACTCAAAACAAAGCTAACATTTAGAGGGAAACTCTATAGGCTTTTGTCAGATTTCTCAGCAGAAACACTGCTGGCATGGAGACAGTGGCACAACACCTTCAAAGCCTTGAAGGAGAAGAGCATCCAACCAAGAATTATATATCCTGCAAAACTATCTTTCCAATATGAATATGAAATTAAGGCATTTACAGATAAACAGAAACTCAGAGACTTCATAAAAACCAAACCAAAGCTACAAAAAATACTGAAAGAATCTCTTGGCTTAGAAGAACAAAACCACTAACTTTATATTTTAGAAGCAGATACAGGACAATCAACCAGAATTCTACTCAGTTAGGGAAGGCTCCAAACTCAATCAAAGCTATAATAGTGAAAGAAATGATCCAGTGATCATATCATGAAAACTATGGTGTCATCACATTAAAAAGAGGGATGTACTACAGTCATTATAGTCCTTCCAGATGGAGAGGAAGTTGATAAGACTGGTAGTAATTAAAATTGGGTTTATACATAGTTTATTAAGGGGGATCATGGGGGCAACCATAAAGCACAATAAAGATGCAACATGTCAAATCAAGAAGCATAATATAGGAGTCTCAACAACCTCAAAACCAACCTTGAAAAAGGTGAAAAATCAACTCACAAAGAAGAATGTCCCAGAACAGATTAATAAGAACAACAGAGAAAACATCAACACAAAAATAAACATATCACAATGGCAGCTCTGAACACATGCCTATCAATAATTACAATGAATGTGAATGGACTGAATGCTGCAGTAAAGAGACATTGAGTGACATCTTGGATCAAAAGACACAACCCTTCCATATGTTACCTACAAGAAACTCACCTTAGACCTAAAGATAGGAGCCAAGCCAGCCAAGTGCCGTCGAGTCGGATCCGATGATGGAAGAATATATATTAAGCTAACAATGAACAAAGAAGAGCAGAGGTGGCAATTCTAATCTCAGGTAAAATAGATTTTAATGTAAAATCCACCATCATGGACAAGGATGGACACTATTTATTGCTGAAAGGTTCAATATACTAGCAGGACTTAACAATATTAAATATTTATGCACCTAATATTAGAGCACCTAAATACACTGAAGAAACACTGACTACACACAAAAATGAGATAGATCACTCAACAATAATAGTGGGAGACTTGAGCATTCCACTCTCAATATTGGACAGATCATCTAGAAAAAAAGCTCAGTAAAGACAAAGAAGACCTTATTGCCACAATTAACCAGGTAGACCTCATCAACATATACAGAACTTTCTATTCATCAGCAGACAACTACACCTTCTTCTCCAGTGCACATGGAACATTCTCCAGAATAGACCATGTGTTAGGACATAAAGAAATTGTCAACAAAATCCATATCATTGAATTAATGCAAAGATTACTAAATGTGTTTACAAGCACCCCTTTCTGTCACTCTTTTTGGTTTCACAATTCTAGAACCCTTATGGGCATAGAGCAGTGGTTCCCAATGAGGGGCGCTTATGGCTCTCAGAGGACATCTGGTAATATCTGGAGACAGTTTTGATTGTAGCACCTGGGCTAGTGGGTAGAGGCCAGCGATGCTACTGAACACCTTAAGATGCACAGGATAGCCCTCCGGAACCTGGCTCAAAATGCTTATAATGCTGAGGTTTAGAAATTCAGATCTAGAATAAAAGCAAGCAAATAGCATGTGCTTTTCATGTATTATATTGAACTGACAGAAAAGATACAATTTTTAATGAATGCAGGGCAACATCAAATGAAACCCATTGCCTTCCAGTCAATACTGACTCATAGCAAACCTATAGGACAGAGTCGAACTGACCCGTGAGGTTTCTAAGGAGTGGCTGGTGGATTTGAACTGCTAACCTTTTGGTTAGCAGCTGAGCTCTTAACCAGCCTGCTACCAGAGCTGAAAGCTAGCAGAAACTCAACAGCAAAACAGCACTCCTTAGAAGAGCTAAGCAAATAAAACCCATTTCAACACAGTTACCACATGTTAACTGAAATCAACAAAGAGTGGTAATAGCAATGTAATTTGTTCCACTTGATTATAGTTCATTTCGCTCAACAGGGAAGTCAGATTTGATGTTCATGATCATCAAGCACAAATCCTACACAGTGTATTTAATAAGAATGCAATGTATTTTTAAGTGCCTTCATTAATTTGATTTTTCCCCTTTTAAAACAATAAATATTGATAACTAAATCTATATCACATTGTCTCTTTGGGTTCAATTCCTAAGTTTCAAAAGAAGAGAATTCAATATGATGTATCTTTTTTAAATTGGAGTTCCCTGGGACTTGCTGGTATATGACAAACATTGTGAGGAATATGAGAAGAATGTATATACAAATATATACATGTATGTATGTGTATATATATATACATAAAAGTATGCATATGTGTAATATATGTATTGATGCAATGTGTGTGTGTGTGTGTGTGTGTGTGTAGGAATCTGCAGTGATGGCAGTAGTTAACATATTCAGTGCTAAAGAAAGGTTAAAAGTTCAAGTCTACAAGAGATATCTTGGAAGAAAGGCCTGACAAACTACATGCAAAAAATCAGCCATTGAATACATTATAGATGACAATTCTACACTGAGAAATACAGGGTTGCCAAGAGTCTTGAAATCAACTCACGAGCAACTAATTATTTAGATATCGTTGTTAGGTATTGTCAAGTCAGTTCCTACTCATAGTGACCTTATGTATAATGTCCTGTGTCATCCTCAAAATCATTTCTATGTTTAAACCCCTTGTTGCAGCCACTGTGTCAGTCTGTCTCATCGAGGGTTTTCCTCTTTTACACTGAACCTCCACTTTAGCAAGCATGATGTCCTTTCCTAGGGACTGACCCCACCTGACAACATGTGCAAATTATAGGTGACAAAGTCTCACCCTCTTTGCTTCTAAAAAGCATTCTGGCTGTACTTCTTTTAAGACACATTTGTTTGCTCTTGTGGCAGTATATGATACAGTCTATAGCCTTCACCAATACCATAATCAAAATGCATCAATTTTTCAGTCTTCCTTATTCATTGTCTGGCTTTCACATGCATATGAGGTGATTTAAAATACCATGGCTTAGGGCAGGCATACTTTAGTTCTCAAAGTGACATCTTTGCATTTTAACATTGTGAAGAGGTCTTGCACAGCAGATTTGCCTAATGCAATGTATATAATTTGTCTAATCTGACTCAACGGCACTTGGCTTGGCTTTGGCAATGAAATACGTATGTGTGTTTGATATCTTGACTGCTGCTTCCAAGCACATTGATTGTGTATCCAAGGACAATGAAATCCTTGACAACTTTAATATTTTCTACATTTGTCATGATGTTGCTTATTGGTCTAGTTGTGTGTGTGTGTGTGCGTTTGTGTGTATGCCACCAATATGACAGTTTGTCATGCTGTGGTGGTTTAGCTATTGCTCTGATCTTGGAAGACATAATACCAGTATTTCAAATACTATTAACGTCACACATGGAGAAAAGGTTTCAAATGAAGCTAGGCAAAGGGGCCGGGCAATCTACTTTCAAAAATTAGCCAGTGAAAAGCCTATGGATAACAAGAGGATAGGGTTCATTATAGTGCTAGAAACGAGCTGACTAGGTGGGAAGCAACTCAGAACACACAGCGGCCACAATAGTGGATCAAACATTGTTGAAGGTGGCCTGCGATCATGAGGTATTTGCAGAATTTTTTGGAATGAGTGTAACAGCTGGATTAGATGACAAGGATCTGCTTTCATAACAAAAATGTCATCATGCACATTAAAAAATAAATCTAAGTGGCAGTTTTGGTTCCTAAGCAAATTTACATCATAAGCAACTTAAAGTTAAAATTTTCAAAAATTTTTCAAAATCAAAGTAAACATTTTTATGGTTATCTATCATTTTCTAATATATATTCAAATAAAAATTTAAAATTCGGAAAAGAGATAGATAGGCAATATGGTTATGAGCAAATACCCATAAGAATTCTCTTTCGTTTCCTTTGCCATGAGTTTATTTTGAAACTTTTCTTCCAATTTTACTAGTACAGATTGGTAAATTAATTTAAAATGTTAGATATTTTTTGAAGTTTCAATAATGAGAAAAGTTCGCCTATTTATGTGTAGTACATATAATCTTAAGTACTTTCATACATGTATATTTTACCTAGAGTTAAGTGTTAATATCTACTACAATTAGATAAAGGCTGAGATACAATAACTGAATAGGTCAGTTAACTAGATTACTATCCTTTTATTGCACTGACAGCACTGTACTTGCTATTACTAGACATACTTTATTTTTATTATAATAAAACATCTTATTTGTAGGCGGTAAGCAAATACATTTTAAGAGCTCTTGGCAACTGATGGTAAAGGCTTTTGATGACAATGTTTGAACATAAATTTGAGTATTGACAGCATCAATATACATAAAAGATTTATTTTTTCCAGATCCTATTTTTATCCAAAAGAGTTGAAATGATTTTGACCTTTCAAATTTCTAACATCTCTATTGAGAGCTGGTATTGTATTTCCTTATTTACAATTTTGACTTTGTGCTTCAAAGTGATTGCAAATAAATGTTACGAACAAATACCAGTGAAATACATTTGAACATTCTGTCCTCCTTTAGGTACCTGGGTGGCAAAGTCAGCTGGCACTCAACTACTAGCCTAAAGATCAGTGGTTCAAACTCACACAGAAGCACAAAGGAAAAAAAGATGTGGCTATCTGCAGCTGTAAAGACCACAGCCAAAAATCTCTATGAGGCTGCTGTCATCTGAAACACACGGGGTCACCATAGGCTGAAAATGACAAGATGGCAAACAGGTTTGTGTATGTTTGTTTGTTTTGGTTTTCTTCCCTTAATCCACCACAGTTTGGGTTGGTGTAAACTGACCATGTTCATACAGAATTGAAGCTTGTATAACTATGATACAATACTTGACGTGGATTGAATTGTGCCCTCCTGTCCCCAAATGTCTGTCAACTTGGCTAAACCATGATTCCTAGTATTGTGTGACTGTTCATCATTTAGTCATCTGATATGATTTTCCCATGTGTTGTAAATCCTGTTAATGAGGCAGGAGTAGAAAGTTATGTTAATGAGACAGGCCTCAATCTATGAAATTAGGCTGTATCTTGAGTCAGTCTCTTTTGTGATATGAAAGAGAGAATCTAGCAGTGAGACAAGGAAGCTTTGTGACACCGGGAATGAATAATCAAGAAGGCAGTGTGTCCTTAGGGTCTCTGTGTTGGGGCACTCCTAGACCAAGGGGAGACTGACGAAAAGGGCCTTACCTCAGAACTGAGAGAGAGAAAAAGGCCTTCCCCTGTAGATGGCAGACTGAATTTGGACTTCTAGCCTCCTAGACCATGAGAGAACAAACCTTCCCTTTGTTAAAGCCATCTGCCTGCAGCTTTTCTGTTATAGCAGCACTAAATGACTGAGATATTTCAACACTTTTTGAACTGCTATGCATTAAGAATCAATGCAAACTGTTGGTCATTTTTAGATAGTCTCTTGAGGTATCCAGTATGACTGATTTTCAAGTAGTCACACAAAGGACATGATACTACAGCTAAATGCAAACTCAGGACCGGTAAACAAATTAATTTTTTTTTCTTTTTAATCAGTTTACTGCTGAAAGGTGACTTATTTGGTCTGGAAAAGCTTTCTATAAAAATAATGGGCACAAGGGGTATTTTTTAGGAAATATATTGCTAAAAAAACAAATGTAGTGGGAAGTTCAAATACATAAATGTAAATTGATGAGACAATGATACCAGCAATGCGCTGGAGAGATCTCAGAGTTCATCATAAATTTACAAATAAATATATTCATAATACTTACAGTAGACAATGTTTCTGCAGCGGATAGTTATCTGTGATGGATTCATTGATTATAAATACGGATATATAATAGAGCAGTAAATTAAATATATGGTAACAAAAAACTGAAATCAAGAATGATCCCATTTCTCTGGTTTTCAGAGTACAGAGTATACCTTCCCCTTTTCTCTAACAGTGAGCAGGGGTACAATTAGAACCAGGTCAAAACACACAGCAGCAGGGACCCACACAGCACATGTGGCAGCAGCAGATGCAGCTCTATTGGCATTCATAATGGAACATGGGCCGTTGTGTTATAGGTCGCAAACTGACATGAAGCAAGCATGATCTGTGTAAGAACAATTGCACATAGCTCATGTACCTTCCCCTGAATGTACCAAGTAGTCTGCTAACATCTTACAACATTAATTGCTAAGAGTAAGTTTGGTTTTCATCATCAAGGCTCTGCAAACTAAGAAAATGTCCATCTGAAGTGTCCTGTATCTGAATAAATGCTCATCTCTATGGCCTCTTTTCTCCTTCGCTTATGTGTTCTATGAGGGCATTCCTGACTCCCTTCACGCTTCTTCAATGCTTAGTTACCCCATTTGGAAGTTGTCCAGTCCTGCTTAGCTCGCTGCCCTTCTCTCTAGCATGCTCAGCTCTCCTACTCTTCTTTTTCGCTCCTGCAGCTTTCTTTCTGAGTATGGCATGCCCTGTGGCTGGAATAATGGCTGGTCAATTAAACAAACAACAACAAAAAAAACCTTTAGAGTCAGATCAGAGAAGCCACTGCTTGTTTAGAGGCACCCATACTCCACCATGCATTAGGACACCAGGAGGTGTCCTAATGCAAATACTAGAGCTCTTCTACCTGAGAGCATTTCTTAGCTAGCAACCAAGGCAGAGGATGCTGGGGAGGTGAAGTCCCCAGGAGTGGACCCTACCCAGACTGGCTGTAATATGTCATAGTTCTGAAGCTCACTCTGCAAAATCTTCCTGGGGCTCCTAGGAGAAACTGATCCCCACTTGCCCACAGCAGAAGCTTGTTGGGCAACGCTTTTTTATTGGCTCCTTTCGTTTCTCACCTCCCTTTCTAAGTCCCTTAGGATTCCTGGGTCTGGCCTCAAAATAGACTGTTTGCATTCAAATGCTTGTCTTGGGATCTGCATTCAGGGGGAGGCAGCCCAGCGTCAGATAGGCCCCATCAGGCCCTCATAGAGAAAAACTGCAAAATCTCATATTGTAATTTTCCTTTGGACTAGGTTGTGCTCATCTAGATCCCGAGTATTTCACAATGATTAAGTTATTTTGGGAAAAGTCTTAAGGGCACAGGAGGGGGTGGGACTATTGTGCACATTCTGTTTGTGACTTACCACAAAGCCAAACCTTGCAGAAAAAATGTCACTCCTCCATAATTGAAAGTGCATTTCTTATTTGGCTAGTTTGGGTCAGGCAGGTGAGCTACCCAGGGTCATATTCAGGGTGGCCTGGGATGAGAATGATAAGCAGGACAGTTCCATTGGCCCCCTCTTCATATAGAAGACAAGGTCATTCCCAAAGAGAGGACTGGGGGAGGGCTGCCACGGCAGGCCAGAAACTTTGCTGACTAGGTTTGGGCAGCACAGAACTATTTCAGTACTTACAAAGAGACTCAGGTTTGACCCTGTAAATGACGTGCTTGATAATGCAAAACATGCTGACAGGAAAGTTATTTCTAATACTGATATTGGGAGCTTTAGAGCCAGATGACGCAGGAGCTTCGCGGGCCCCTGTTCTCAGCAGACCCGGGCTCCTGCTGCGTCAGTGTTCTCCACGCCCTACGGTGTGGCTCAGCACGGTTCTTGTCCTGCTGCCTACTCCTTCAGAGCCTGGCTCCAGGGCCTGTGCCATATTAGGCATATGCCCCATTAAATTTAATTTTTTTTCTCCAGCCTTCTTAATCCCAGTATTTTACCACCACCCCCCCCAACACAGGTGAAATCCTTCTTTCCTAAATGCTTCTAGCCCACATTTTGCCTCTTGACCCACTTCTTTAAAGTCTGAAACTGCCACAAATTATCCCTTGTGTTGTAGGTTACAAAGTGGCCACAGTCTTCCCAGTACCTATACCAGTCATCTCGGCAGCTCATTCCATCAAAAGCTGGAGTCTTCTCCTCCAATTCTTGAACCTGAAGTGGCTTTATGTCTTGTGTTGGCCTCTAGAATGTGTCAGAAGTCCCACTGTGTCAGGACCAAGACTAGGTTTCAAGAAGTCGTAAACATTTCTGTTCTTTGGGGGAAAAAAGAATTGTTTCTACTGTAAGCTCCAAGATTGTGACATTTCTGAAAACACTGTCTCAAATTACTGCTAACTTCTGTGTGCCCCCGCCTTATCTTTCTACCTAAATGGTAAGTTCTTCAAGGTCACAAGACTTGAGTTTTGCCCTCTTATGTCTCCTCTCCCTGCTGCCAGGTATTCAGAACCTTCTTTGGTCTTGCTCAGTTGGTCTCAATAAAACTCCTGCTGTCAGTTTTGCTAGTTTCAGAATCCTGGATAACAGACAGGCCAGCAAGACCCAGTTGGAGTAAACTGAAGATAGGGGCTTCTTATAGCTGTGATTAAAGACAGTATTATAAGTCAAATTTGGTGCCCCTGAAAAGACATGTTGAAGTCCTAAATCCTGTGCTGGTGAATGAGATCTTGTCTGGGGCAGGAGTTTTTCTCTGCATATGTTGATTAATGAAATCACACAGGAATAGGGTGGCTCCTGACACTAATCTCTTCTGAGCGGTATTTTCTAAAACATAAGGACCAACAGGGAAAGCAATCAGCCACATGCACAAGAAGAATCCATCTACAACCCAGATGATGTCAGAGATTACCAGCAGACACCAGGAGCGAGGAGACAGGCATGGGACAGTTCATCTCTCAAAGCCCCCAGAAGGAACTGACACAGCTAGTGGGTGGTTAGAGCTTACAGCCTCCAGAATCGAGGGAATGCATTTCTGTTCTTATAAGCCTTCCAGCTTTTGGTCATCTATTACGGCAAGCCTAGGAAACCAAGACAAATATATTGTGTCCTTGACAATGTAAATGTTTTCATTTTGGTCCCTCCTCTTTCTCCAAGTGTCCCTGACACTCACCTTTGGGATAGTCCTTGAATAAGCCACCAGGGAACCTCCACAGAGCCTCCAATCCTGAAAGAGGTTGACCTGCATCTATTACTGGTTCCGTATGTTTTCTGTTATAAAACCTGACAGGGTAGAAATTGTCTGGGCAGAGATTTCACTCCACGATGTATACTCTGATTATATTATTTAGAAATAACGTTTTCTGGTAAGTCTTAGATCCTTCCAGGATCTTGGACCTCCTTGACATTAGGTGTGTCTTTGCTATATCAAAGGTCTGTGTCTTTATTCTTGGGGACCAGTGGCCTTTTGTCTACCAGTAGGTGTTTCACAATCATCTCCCACACACCAGTTCTGACTTGACCCTAATATGACTGGGTAGGAAACATTCAAGTAAAATGGCTAAGTTTTCAACCCCTTCAGATCCAGAAACCACCATGCACCTGTTAGTTTGTTGTACTGTGGTGATTTATGGGTTGCTGTGATGCTAGAAGCTATGCCACCAGTATTTCAAATACCAGCAGGGTCACCTATAGTAGACAGGCTTCAACAAAGCTTCTAGACTGAGAAAGACTAGGAGGAAAGGCCTGGTGATATACTTCTGAAAAGTCGAAAATGAAAACCTTACGGAACACAACAGAACACTGACCCTCTTGCTTGGACATGCCATCAGAAGGGCTCACTCACTGCAGGAGGACATCATGTTTGGTGAAGCAGAGAGCCAGAGGACTGAGAAGGACCCTTAGTGAAATAGATTAATGTAGCAGGCTGAGTGATGGACTCCAATACGCACACAGTTGTGAGGGAACCGATGCCAGCTCTCTCTTTATCTAGATATAAAAGAACTGTAAGGATGCTGCAGACAAGCCTCCAAGATTGGAAGAATTTTCATAACCACACTCGGAGTCTCCTCTTATTGCCAAGCCAAGTGCTGTCGAGTTGGATCCGACTCATGGCGTCCTCTTATTAGAGAACATTTTATTTAATTTCAAAGTATCAGAGGGTTAGGATAGCCTTTACTGCTTACATTTTATAAAGTAACATTTTCTTCTATCAGTAAAATTCTTTAAAATGGTAGCTTTTTAATGTTTATCTATTGTATCATCACTTGCATTTATTACCACAAGACTAGTAAAACATAAGGACATCTTAATTTGCAACTCACCATTTATCAGTTTGCACTACTGTGGTAGCTTGTATGTTGCAGTGATGCTGGAAATTATGTTATCTGTATTTCAAATGCCAGCAGGGTACCTCTGGTAGACAGGTTTTAATGGAGCTTCCACACTAAGACAGACTAGGAAAAAGGACCTGGTAGTCTACTTTGGAAAACCTGGCCAGGGAAAACCTTATGAGCACGTGTCTGATATAATGCTGGAAATGAGTCCTTCAGGTTGGAAGGCACTCAAAATATGACTGGGGAAGAGTTGTACACTCAAAGTGGAGTTGACTTTAATGATACGGATGGAGTTAACCTTTTGGGGCTTTCATTTACTGATGTCACTTGACTCAAAATGAGAAGAGCAGCAAACATCCATTAATAATCAAAACACACAGTGTAGGAATTACAAATCTAGGAAAATTCAAAGTTGTTAAAAATGAAATTGAACACATAGTGATTAACATCCTAAGTATTCATGAAGTGTAATGAATCAGACAATCATTGGTCTACTATGCCAGAAATGACACTGGGGAGGAATGACATAGAATTCATTACCAAAAAGAATATTTCAAGATCTATCCTGAGGTACACCTGTGTCAATTAACAAAATATGTATGCCTGCCAAGAAAGACCAGTTAATACATCTATAATCTGAATCTAAACACTAATCACTGATGCCAAAGATGAAGAAACTGATTTTTTTACCAATTTCTGCAGTCTGAAATTATCAAAAGTATAACCAAGATGCACTGATGACTAATGAAGATTGAGATGCAAAAGTTGGAAACAAAGAAGAGAGATCAGTCATTAGAAAATGTGGCTTTGGTGACAGAGCTGATTCTGGAGATTTCATGAAAAATTTTTGCAAGACCAACTTATTTACTGCAAATATCTCTTTTCAATAAAATAAAAGACAACTATGCATGTAGATCTTATCAGGTGAAACACACAAGAATCAAATAGACAGAGCTATGGAAAGAGATGGTAGAAAAGCTCAATAATATTAGCCAGAGCAAGGCCAGAGGCCAACTCCAAAACAGGCCACCAACTGCTTATATGCAAGTTCAAACTAAAGCTGAAGAAAATGAAAACAAGCTCATGACAGTAAAATATGACCGTGAGTACATCTCACCTGAATTTAGAGACCAACTCATAAATAGATTTGATGAATTGAATGCTAATAACCAAAAACCAAGAAGTTGTGTGAGAACATCATACATGAAGAAAACAAAAAGTCATTAAAAAGACACATAAGAAAAAAAGACCAAAATGGATGTCAGAAGAGACTTCAAACTTGTTCTTGAATGTAGAGCAGCTAAAGCAAATGGAAGAAAAGGTGAAGTAAATGACCTGAAAAGATTTCAAAGGGGAGCTCAAGAAGACAAAGTAAACTATTATAATGAAATACATGAAGTTAGAAAACCAAATGTAGAGAACACCAGTGGTGTAGTGGTTAAGAGCTACAGGTCAGCAGTTCAAATCCACCAGCTGCTCCTCAGAAGCCCTATGAGGCAGTTCTGCTCTGTCATATAGGCTACAGATTTGGTTGGTATACAGTGTGTATACTGCTGTTGTTTATGATGGCCACAACTGAACCATATGAACCATGACTGAACTGGTCAAAACCTTGACAATAGTCAATCCAAGGGTTATTAATGAAATCTGTTCCTGAGTGTGTCTTTCAGAATTTACAGGTAAGTCAGAACAGGTACATACAATTCTTTAGTTTTATTCTAGCGTAAGAAAATGAAAAGGGTAGCAAGTGTAGATAATTGTGATGAAGAATCTGCTTCCTAGGGGTACTGCCAAGATGGCAGAGTTGGCAAACGTCTCCTTGATTCCCTGTGAGAACTAAGGCCTGGAATAATTAAATGGAGCAGTGTGAACATTTGGATCTGGCATAGCGTTGTCAGATTAAATGGGCAACTGCAAAGGGAAAACTGTCTCTAACACGAGGCAGCAGCATGCTGAGTCCTGATTCTGCTGATCCATTGTTTGGGAGGACTGCAGGTTCTGATGATTTCTTTGTTATCCAGGAGATGGGGACTGGGCATGAGCTGGCAAATACACCAAACTGCAGTGCTCAAGCAAACAGCTTATAATACAGCAGAGACTGTGCTTGGGATAGCCACATTTTGAGAGACTGACTGCTGACTGAGGGCACCACTGCCCCTCCACTCTCTCTTTTCTGAGCTGCACCATAGATTCTGCTATTTCATGCCAAGAAGGGCAGCTCAACTAGGATGCCATCTTGGTCAGCTGGGAGGCTGAGTCACCCACCCAGAGGGCTTAACTAAGGCTAATAGAGAGTAACCCACTCAGAGGGCTAACAGAGAAGCAGAGCCTGTCTGGAATGTGTTTCTCTAGCAGAAAAGCTGTGTTTGGAACAGTGGTGCCTAGACTTACTGGTTGGGACTCACAGCAGATAGCAGCAAGGCTATAACCCCTCCCTACTTTGACCAACATCATAGCATCTGAGACAGATGCTATGGGACAGAAAGCACCTTTGAGGTGCTTTCTTCATCAGCAGGAAGGCAGGGGCTGCCACACTGGAGGGCCTGGCTGAAAGCAGCAGCTGTTGGACAGCTCCTTGCTTAGCAGTAAAGAACATTTTTAAAATAAGATCGCCTGAAGAATTGACTGCTGAGTAGAGCAGCAGCATCTCCTCCAACCATCACTGATCCACATCACAATGTCAGCTGATGCCCGCCCCAATGATTCCATAAGTAGAGCACTGTCTTTGCCAGTCAGGGGGCATAGCCTGCCACCCCAGACAGTCCACCTGGGGTCAGTCACTAGAGTACACAAAGGCAGTTGGTGACCAACTCCCATCTTAGAACCATGCCTCACCTAATGTTGAGGTAACACCAGAGTAAGTGAACAGCTTCTAGATGAGGTCACAGCAACAATCAGTAGCTAACCACTTAAAGAAGCAGTTGACCATGGCTCCAGAAAACTCCCAACATAAAGAATCAAAAAACTTCCTAGATGAAGAAGCCTTTCTGTAACTATAAGAGGTCAAGTATGAAACGATTATGTATAGAGCTCTCCTAGAGATTAAACAAAATGCAGCTGAGCAAAATGAAAAATTAGGTACAGCCTTTGAACTGATGGAACATCAAAGATCTGAAATCCAGAAGATCAACAATAAAATACAGAATTAGACAATTCAATCCAAAGTGAAAAGACCAGAATTGAGGAGACAGAAAACAGAGTTAATGACTTTGAGGATAGAGCAACTGACACCAGCATATATGAGGAGAAGTCAGAGAAAAGCAATAAAATGTTAAGAAGCATTAAGAAACACATGGGACTCTATTAAAAGGAATAATCTATGACTAACTGGAGTTCCCAAACAGGGAGGGATTGGTGAAAATACATTGGAATTTTTTTCAGTTGCTGACAGAAAACTTCCCTGAAATCATGAAAGAAGAAAACATAGATATTCAAGATACTTATAAAATGCCAAAAAAGTATACCTCAAAAGAAAGACACCAAGACATATTTTAATCAAGTTCAATAAAATGAAATAAATAGAGGCTCTTAAAGGCTGTGAGGCTTAAAGCAAAGCAAACATACAGAGGGAAGCCCTATAGGCTTTCATCTGACTTTTCAGCAGAAACAATGTCGGCAACAAGGCAGTGGGATGATACATTCAAAGCCTTGAAGGGGAAAATAGTGAAATCAAGAATTACATATCCTACAAAACTGTCCCTCAAATATGATGGTGAAGATAAGACATTCACAGACAAACGTAAGCTTAGAGACTTTGTAAAAGCCAAAGCAAAGCCACAAGAAATATTGGAAGACGCTCTTTGCTTAAAAAAACAGAAATATCAAGTGTATACTTAAGGATGCAATGTTGAACACAGCACCCAAAATCCTATTCAGTTACAGAAGTCACAAAGCTCAAAGCTACAATATTACAAGAAGGGAACCAGAGATTGTAACATGAAAACTGACATTATCACACTAAGTACACAGATATATTACAGCAGTTATAACCCTTTCAGATGGAAAGGAAATTATTACGTAGAAGTTGAGTTTCATTTAAACTTAGAATACTAAGGGAGATCATACAGGTATCTGCAAAACAAAGTAACAATGTGATATATCAAAACAAGAAACATAATACAGGAGTCTCAATAAACACAAAACCAACACTGAAAAAGGTGAAAAGTCAACCCATAAAGAAGAATAGCCCAGAACAGAATTTAAAAAAAAGAAAATATCAACAACACAAAAATAAATGTATCAAAGTAACAGTACAAAGCACATACCCATCAATAATTACACTGAGTTTAAATGGACTGAATGCCCCAATACTGAGAAAGCAAATGACATCATGGAACAAAAGATACAATCAGTCTATATGCTGCTACAAGAAACACTACTTAGACTCAAAGATATGAACTCACTGAAAATTAAAGGATAGAAAAATATATAGCAAGCCAACAACATACAATGAAGGCAGGAGTGGCAATACTAATCTAAGACAAAACAGATTTTAATGTAAAGTCCACCACCGTGGACAAGGATGGTCACTATTTATTGCTGAAAGTTTCAATACATAAGCAGGACAATATTACATATTTATGCACCTAATACCAGAGCATCTAAATTCATCAAACAAACAGAGACAACATTGAAAAATGAGATAGATCACTTCACAGTAATAGTGGGAGACGTCAACACTCCACTTTCAGTAATGGATAGATCATACAGAAAAAAGCTTAGTAAACATACAAAAGATCTTATTGCAACAATTAACCAACTAGAACTTGTCAACAAATACAGAACTTTCTACCTATTAACAGATAAATACTTCTCCAATGAACACAGAATAGTTTTCAGAATAACCATGTGTTAGGACATAAAACAAGTTTCAACAAAATCCAAACCACTGAGTTATTGCAAAGCATCTTCTTGTACCATAAAGCCATAAAAGTTGAAATCAATAGCAGAAACAACATAGGTAGAAAATTGAACTCATGGAGACTTAAACAACACCTTGCAAAAAAAATACATAGGTTATAAAAGAAATCAAGGAGGAAATAAAGAAATCTACAGAAGCAAATGAGAATGAGAACACACCCTTCCAGAACCTATGGGATACAGCTAAAACATGGTCTGAGGTCAATTTATCTCTAAAAATGTACATATCCAGAAGGAAGAAAGAACTCACACCAAAGAATTAATCCTACAGCTTGAACAAGTAGAAAGAGAGCAACAGAGTAACCCCTCTGGCACCAGAAGAAAACAGATCATAAAGATTAGAGTAGAACTAAATGAATTAGAGAACAGAAGCAGAACTTAAAAAAGTAATAAAACCAAAAGCTGGTTATTTTGAAAAGATCAACAAAATTGAAAAACTTTTGGCTCAACTTAACAAAAGAAAAACAAGAGATAAAACAAATAACCTGAATAAAAAACGAGATGGAAAATGTCAAAACAGACCCAACTGAAATCAAAGATATCGTAACAGAACACTACAAAAGACTGTACTCTAAGAGACTTGAAAACCTAGAGGAAATGGGCAAATTTCTAAATCCATATCACCTACCAAAATTATCACAAGAAGAAGTAGAACAATTTAATAAACCCATTCCAAAGGAACAGATTGAAAAAGTAATTAAAAAAACTACCAACTAGAAGAACTCCCAGCCCAGATGGCTTCCCCAGAGAATTCCACCAAACTTTTAGAGAGGAGTTAGCTCCAATACTACTGAGAATATTTGACAGCATGGAAAAGGATGGAATAATCCCAGATTCAATTTATGAAGTCAGCATAACCCTGATACCAAAGCCAGGGAAAGATCCCACAAAAAAAAGAAAATTGCAGAACAACTCATGAAATTTTAAAACAAAAATTTTAAACAAAATCCTAGTGAATAGAATTCAACAACATATCAAAAAAATAATTCATCATGACCAAGTTGGATTCATACCTGGGATGCAAGGCTAGTTTGACATCAGTAAAACAATTAATGAAATAAACCACATAAGTAGCACAAAGGATAAGAATCACCTGATTTTGTCAACTGATGCAGAAAAGGCATTTGACAAAGACCAACATCCATTCATGCTAAAAACTCTCAGCAAAATAGGAACAGAAGACAAATTTCTCGATGCAATAAGGGCTATATACACAAAGCCAACTGCCTACATCATCCTGAATGCTGAGACACTGAAAGAATTCCCCTCGAGAATGCGACCTAGACAAGGATGCCCACTCCTACTACTTCTATTCCACATTGTACTAGAGGTTCAAGCCAGAGCAATGAGACAAGACAAAGAATTGTAAAGGGCGTTCGCATCGGCAAAGTAGAAGTAAAAATCTCCCTATTTGCAGATGATACTATTGTATGTACAAAGAATCCTAAAGAATCCATAAGTAAACTACTTTAACTAATTGAAGAGTTCTATAAAGTATCAGAGTATAAGATAAACATAAGTAAATCAGCAGGATTCCATTGTGCAAAGAGATCATCAAAGAAGAAATCACTAAATCAATGTCATTTATTATAGCCCCCAAGAAGACACAATACCTAGGATTAAATTTAACTAGAGAAATAAGAGATCAATAGGAAGAGAATTATAAGATCTTACTTGTAAGAAACCAAAAGGGACTTATATAAATGGAGAAACCTACCCTACTAATGGATAGGAAGAATTAACATTGTGGAAACATCTATTTCCCCAAAGCCATCTACATGGTCAATGCAATCCCAATACAAATTCCAGTGTCTTTTTTTAATGAGAAAGAGAAACAAATCACCAACTTTGTTCGGAAAGGGAAGAAACCCCAGACAAGTAAAGCAATACTGAAGAAAAGGAACACAGTGGGAGGCCTCACACAACTCAACCTTAGAACCTATTACACTGCCACAGTAGTCAAAACAGCCTGATACTCATACAAAAAGAGATACAGACCAATGGAATAGAGTTGAGACTCCAGAGATGCCACCACCTTCTTATGAACAGTTGATATTTGATAAAGCCCCTAAGATTGTAAGCCAAGCCAAGATTGTAAACTGAGGTAAAAACAGTCTCTTTAACAAATGGTGTTAGCAAAATTCGGTAGCCATCTGCAAAAAACTGAAACAAGACCCATATCTCACACCTTACAAAAAAACAACTCAAATTGGATAAAAGACCTAAATATCAAACCTAAAATGGTAAAGATCATGCAAGAAGAAGTAAAGTCAACAATGGAAGTTTTAATACACAGCTTAGACAGACTTCAAAAGCTGACAAATAAAGCACAATCAACAGAACAGAAAAATAGATAAACGGGAACTACTAAGAGCCAAACACTTTTGCTCATGCAAAGTCTTTATCGAAAGAGTTAAAAGACCACCTATAGAATAGGAACAAATATTTGGCAACCATATATCAGACCAACATCTGATCTCCATAATTTACAAGGTACTCCATAATGTCAACAAGAAAAAGGTGAATAACCCAATTAAGCAATGGGCAATGGAGATGGACAGACTCTTCACTAAAGAGGACATCCAGGCAGCCAAAAGACACATGAGGAAATGCTCATGATCATAAGCTATTAAGAGAAATCCAAATCAAAACTACAATGAGATACTATCTCACCCCAACAAAGTTGGCCATAATCCAAAAAGCACAAAACAACAAATGCTGGAGAGGCTGTGAAGAAAGCAGAACTCTCCTATACTGCTGGTAGGATTGCAAAATGGTACAACCTCTTTGGGTAGCAATTTGAAACTTCCTTAGAAAGCTGTAAATAGGTATATTATTTGAGCCAGTAATCTCAGTACTTAGAATATACCCTACAGAAACAAAGGCTGTCATATGAACAGATATATGCATGTGAATGTTTATTGCAGCACAGTCCACAATGGTAAATAAATGGAATCAACCTAGATGCCCATCAACAAGTGAATGGATAAACAAACTGTGGTACATATTCTCAATGGAACACTGTGCAATGATAAAGACCAATGATAATTTTAGGAAGCATCTCATAACATGATTTCAGTTGGAAGACATGCTGAGTGAAATCAGCTAATGGCACAAGAACAAATATATGAGACCTCTGCTATAAGGACTTAAAAATTGACTATGTATACAAGAAAAGACTCTTTGATGGCTACAAGTGTGGGGAAGGAGGTGGAGGGTTGAGCATAGTGACAGTTGATAGAAATTTGGTTGGGTGAAAGCAGTGAGACCACACAGTAGAAAGCAGATCAACTTAACTGGTCTTCACCGTAAACTGAAAGCTCTTCTAATTTCAACCCAATACTGCAAGGATAGAGTAGCAGGGGTGGGGGTCTGGGCACCATGCTCTCAGGGAACATGGAGGTCAACTGACAAAATTAACCTATTGCCAAGAGAGTCTTCTGCAACCCATCTTGGTGAGTGATGTCTGGGATCTTAAAAGCTAGCAAGCTGCCATATGAGGTACACCAAATGGTCCCAACTCAGCTGGAACAGATGATCTCCAAGGACAAAAAAGACACAAGTCAAAAAGAGCTCAGGAGACAAAAGGATTTGTGTGAATGGGAGACTATATCAACATATGACCAGAAGAATCAGATGGTGCCTGGCCACCACCAAATACAACTGTTATGGGGCACACAATCTTGAGCCCCTCTGGCAACACGAGAAAAAACGGTGCAGCTCAAGAACTCTACTAAAAGACTACAATCGATGGTCTGACAGCCTGAAGGATCCCCTGGGGGCATGGCCCCTAAACCTGCTGCTGCTCCTGACCGGAAAACACTACTGAGGTCAACTCTTTGGACAAAAATAATTGACTGTACTCAAGGACACAAAGTGACCATATGATGTGTGTATTTTAGTATTCTATGCCTTTATAGGATGCTGTCCTACCGGTCTCTTTCTAGATGGGAGAGAAGATGGTGGAGAGGAGGGGACAGGAGATTGTTAAGAGGATACGACAAGTATTGTCCTAGTCACTGGGTACTGCTCTAAAGGAAAATACCACGAGTGGAAGGTTTCATGAGGAGAAGCCTTTATTGTCACAGTCCAGTAAGCCACAAATCCATTCCTAAGGTATAAGTCCATCCAGTATGGAAAATCATCACAGTCCAATAGGCTGAGTCCACATCCATTGAGAGCATCTCGGCACAGGAACCTCAGGTCCAAAGGACGTGCTCTGCTCTCGGTGCTTCTCTCTCGGTGGTGTGAGGTTCCCACCTTCCTCAGCTCACTTCTCTCCCTTATATTCCACAAGCTTGAGTCCTGCCTCACTAACACAACTGCAAACCATTCTCCATGATCGATATCACAGAGGCAGGATTCACAACACATGGGAGGAAGGGCACCACACTGGAACTCCAAACCAAGTCAAATCAACACATACATTTTTGGGGGGATACAATTCAATCCATGACAAGTATAGAATGAAAAGAAGAAGTGTGCTGTCACTTGGGAAGGAGAGCAGAAGCAGCTGCAGAAAGGTGGGCATCCAGAATTAATTTGGATTGTATATTTTCACTTAATCACAATTAAAAAAAAAGAAGAAAGAAGAATCTGCTTCATGCTTCAACAGTTTCTAAGTGAAGGCAAGTTTACATAACACTAAGGGACAAGTACGAGTTGTCCATAAGTGAGATATTCATAATCCAGGGGCTTACTGTATACATGAGAAAAATGTTTCTAACAACAACAGAAGCAGCCACAAAACATGAACAGTTGGCCTCATGGAATTCAAACATAATTTTTGTACCACTAGCCAAGAGGAGACTTTGTACCACTAGCCAAGAGGCTTGGCCCTAACCACTCTTCTCAGACTTCACTGAGAGCTTTCACTTAAGGAAAACAATTTTTAAAGTCTCAAGAATTTTTACATTATGCTTTGATAATTCTTTTTTGTATTCCTATTATTGCTTAGGATATTATGTTGGCATAGTTGTTAAAAGGTACAGCTGCTAACCAAAAGGTCAGCAGTTTGAATCCACCAGTCATTCTTTGGAAACTCGATGGGGGCAGTCCTACAGTGTCCTATAGAATTGCTATGAGTCAAAACTGAGCCAACAGCGATGGTTTGTGTTTTTGATTATCATTGCTTAAGAAAAAGCAATATATATTTTGCTTAAGCAATAATATACATTGCTTAAGAAAATAAAATATTTGCTTAAGCAATAATATATTTTGCTTAAGAAAAAAGCATATAAACGGAGTAACTCCAAAGCAACACTGTTTTTAAGACATTACATGAAAGAGGTTATTATAGCTACTTTATATAAAGAAGTGTCACATCAGCAACAAAATCAAGAGTGAAGCACAAACTTAAATAATAAATATCAAAGAATTCTGCTGGCTTCTAATAAAACTATTAGCTGCATAGCCTCTCCAAAGCCTGAATGCCCTAAACTCTTTTGTGGCAGAAATCACTTTGGCTCTAGGACACATCACTGAGTGGGCACACATTTTGTGGGGACTAAGGCATGAGGTGGATCTGACCCGACAGCACAAGGCAACAAAGACAAGGCAACAAAGAAAATAAACAAGCAAAATGTACAGTGTGCTCAAAGGTGATGAGTGCTATAGAAGAAGGTCAAGCAGGAAGAGAGGAGAAATGCAGCACTCTGTTGCAATCTCAATTAAATGCTGTGGCAACACAGCCTTCCGTGAGCGCCTGGAGCAGAAAAGGGAGGTTGGTGTGACTGGGAAGATCATTCAAATCAGATGACAGAGGAAAAGAGACCCAAAGGCAGTGAGCAATACCTCGTGGTTGCCTGGGGCTAAGTGGGGAGGTATTCCTGGTAGAAAAACTGGCAAGCTCACAAGAGTCCTGAGGATGGCAGGAGTATGTGTGGACTGTTGGGAGACATCCAGGAGATTTTGTGGCTCAAAGGTCGAGTCAGAGGCAATGAGGAAACAGCTCACAGGGTCCAAAAGGCTATGGTCTGGCCCTTTCTTGGTTAATAACTTTATGTGTTTAAAGGAAAAAACACCATTTAATCAGATTGAATATACAAAGCAGACAGAAAACAAAACAAAACAAAACACTTATAGTTGGTTTGCAAGGAAATAAAAGAAGACTTCTGGAATTCCAATATGGCCATTGGAATCCTAGGACTCTGTTTTCAGAATATTATAAACATAATGAATGGCACCTACTTCTCTTGGTTTAATAATTACCAAAACCTCTGATGTTCCGCGTGGGGATGGGAGTGAATCCTTGTGTATGAGACTGCCTATAAATCATTTTTTAAAAATAGTTCTATGTACAAACACAAAGTACAGAATTATAAGTATTCAAAAACCTATTTCAAAAGTGGCTCTATCCAGTTTCCTAACTGAAGATCTGAAGCATGGTTGCTTAACCAATATTCATCACTAAACGAAATGAATTCATTTATTTCTCTACCCACTCATCCACCTATCCATCACCATCCATTCATCTACCCATGTACATACTCATCCATCCATCATTTACTCCTCTGACTATCCTCTCTGCCTTTCCCTCCACCTAGCTGTGAACATCGAGCCCTCAGAATTAGGAAAATTGGTTACTTAGCAGATGACAGCACTTTATTACTCCCAATATTCTAGCTGCCTTAAAGTTAAATTCCTAAATTGAAGTCCCTTTGAATGAGTCCTTCCATGTTTGATAAATCTTGTTACTAATACATAATTCATTATAGTATCTTCTTATTTCAAAGTCATTCTATATTTTCAAAATTTTACTTGTGTGACTTAGTATCTACTTCATGCCCATAGAAGACCATAAATTTATGAAAGTGTGCAAAGCTTAACATCAACATTCTGTATTTTAAAAAATGCATAAATATTTAAGCATGCAACTGTATATTTTCCTATCCATTAAAATTAGAATATTCCCAGTTACAGTATGTGCATATTTTTATGAAAATTGACTTTCCTAACTAGAATAAAAATCTGACCCCAGGTGGCAAAATCAATTCATATTCCTTTTGACATTTTCTAACCTTGGAATTTCTCTAGAAGCAAGTAGATGTATAAAGATTATATTCTGGGATATTAATTATTTCAAGTAGTTTCCTCAGGGGAAAAAGGGAAATGTCATTTGTGACAGTTCAGAAGAAAGTTGAGGTGGTTTCACTTCTTGTGTGTAAGAGAAGGAAAAAGAAGATCAACTAGAAAATGCTCACATCACCAACACAGCAGAGAGGCCTTTCTGTATCACAAGTGCATCTGAGATGATCAAATGCATACAGCCGGCCTTGGGTGCTGGAGCCTGCAGGCATTTCCCTAGCTTTGCCCATTCACTCAGCAGGGGGGAGGTATCCAACATCATGCATTCATTTAAAAAAATATATATATGTGTGTGTGTGTGTGTGTGTGTGTGTATATATATATATATATATGAGTTGCTGCCTTGACCAGTACCCTTTTATTTGAAAAGCACTTATCTGTTTTGTTATCCAAGACAATTTATAAAAAAATGAAATGTATTTTTAAATTGATCAATAAGTTAAGTTGCAATCTTGGTGAAGGGCATGACAGTACACAGTATTGAGGAAGCCAGCACAACTTGTACAAGTCAATATCGTGGAAGCTCCATAAACATATGCAAACTCTCTGAGGGACTGAATTGCTAGGCTGAGAGTTGTGGAGCCCATGGTCTCAGGGAACATCTAACTCATTGGGCATAAGTAATTTATAAAGCAAATATTCTACATTCTACTTTAGTGTGTAACACCTAGGGTCTTAAGAGCCTGCGGAGCGTCTGTCACCCCTTCAGAAGCAAGGAAGAATGAAGAAAACAAAAGACGGAAGGAAAAGACTTGTCCAAAGGACTAGTGGATCACATCTGCAGACTGAGTCCAGTAGGACTAGACTGAATCCAGTAGGACTACGTGGTGCCCAGCTTCCACCACTGACTGCTCTGACAAGGGTCACAACAGATGGTTCCAGAGAGAGCTAGAGAAAAATGCAGAACAAAAGTCTAACTCAAAAAAGAAAGACCAGAATTACCAGCCTGACACAGACTGAGAAACCCTGTGAGTATGGCCCCTGGACATTATTTCATCTTAGTTATGAAATCACTCCTGAAATTCACCTTTCAGCCAAAGATTGGACAGGCTCATGAGACAGAAGGGGCACACCAGTCCGGGGGCAAGGACTAGAAGCTTTGAGGGGACAGGAAAGCTGGTAATAGGGAAGCCGAGGTTGAGAAGTGAGATTATTAACATGTTGTGGGGTTGTTAGCCATCGTCATAAAACAATATGTACACTCATTGTTTAATGAGAAATTAGTTTGTTCTGTATATCTTCATCTAAAGTACAATTTAAAAAAATCTACCATCTTAAAAAAAATATTTCTATATAAGGTAATTAGCAAAAACCATTTTTCTGTATTATTTTAACAGTACTTTAATAGTATTAGATATTATTCTCTGATTTGGAACTGACATATAGTATACGATACTAAACAATGGGTGGCCACGATGATCTCTCCTATCATTATTCTTCAGCCTGGCATCGTATTTCAGTTGGTTCTCTCCTCTTACTGGTGTAATGTAATATAGAACAAGAAAAATACAGAGTTCTAGTTTGGTGACAGAGGATGGACTTTTAGGAGAGACACACTGGGCTTGACTTGGTTCCCCAAGAGGTGGCCAAGGTTAAGGTGCTAGCCTTTGATATGTCACTGGGTTTTAATCCTGTTTTGTCTCTTGCTTGCTATGTGATCTGGGTATTTGTCTCCTTTCTCTGCGCTTAATTATCCTCATTCATAAAATGGATTAGATGGGTAATGGCTATTCTGAAGACAACCGTGTGAATTAAATAGGAGAATGTACACCAAAAGCCTTAGAACAGTGTTTCATGCAGAAGGCACACAAAACAACAACAACAACAACAAAACACTTCTGTCATTATTATTACATGTGTGGACTTGGACAAATAACTTACTCAGCTTTATGTCATCACTGAAAAAAATCGGTCAAATGTATGAATGGAGTCAGGGTGAGGATTAAAACTGCTGAAACAAGTTAAGTGCCCAGCAAGTGTCCATCATTTTACATCTCCAGAGCCCTGGTTCCCTTCCAACCTCTATTCTGCATTTACTAATCAATGCATAAGGTTTCTGATGTTTGATAGGGTTAAAAAGTAAATTATTAGCATCATCAACTCTATGGGTGTGCAAATAACCTTAGACATGATCATGTATTTTTCAAACAGGCACTCATCACTATTCTTCAGACAGATAATTGAGCATCAGATAGCTACCAATCACAATGGTGTTTTGTTCTCTTGTGCACAGGGTCTCTATGAGTCAGAACCAACGCGATGACACCTAACAAAAACATCAACACATCCTTGACTTCACAGTATAGTCTCAAACCTAAGATGCTGCTGAACAGTATAGCTCTGAGTGGCAGTCCATCTATAAGCTTATTTTAAGTGTCACTGAAACAGCAGTGGTTCAGTAGTAGAAGTCTTGCCTTCCATGTGGAAGCTTGAGTGTTGTACATATCACCAAAGAGTTTTTCAGTGGAATTTCTAGACGAAGACAGTAAGATCTGGCGATCTACTGAAAATCAGTCAATGAAAGCCCTATGGATCACTATGGTCTAATTTGTAACTGATCATGAGAATGGCTTACGATCAGGCAGCATTTTGTTCTACTGTACATGGGAACACCATGAGTCAGGGGCCAATTCAAAGGTAGCTAAGAACAACAACAGCACTGAACCAGATAAGTAAAGAGAAAACAATGAAACTAAGAATTAGCATATTGGAGTTTACTGATTGGGAGTCAGCAGAAACTTCTCTTCCACGTGAAACTGACTGGGATACAGAACATGGCCATTCAAGCGATGACAGGAAGGGAATTCTCCAGCATCCTTGAAACTACCTGGGTCTGGAATACAATAGCAATGTGATTTTTAAAAGATTTATCAGAAATATATATTTTAGCAGGAAAAGCAGCAGCTTGGATCAGGAGAATGATAATTAAAGTTAGAGCACTTGGATTTTATTTCAGCCACCTTCCAGCAATATGATTTGGGGAACAAATCCTAGCCTTACACATTGCTTTAACAACAAAAATTCCCTATATGGCAACAGGATTGTTTTGAGGATCAAACAGGGTAATGCGTGTTTTTTTAAAAGGAGAGCATATATAAATATAATAAAAAATAATATAATAAAATAAAAGCTAAGTCAAGTGCCGTTGAGTCGGAAAAAGAAATATAATAAAAAGACAGATTGTTTTGGATGTAGTTAAGTGCAGAAGTGCAGTCTTGTGTTTGGATGCATATCATTATCTCCCACAGGGAGAAGCAGCACCTGAGTCACATGTCCTGGGCTCATCTTCAGCTTCTTCTATCTTTGGTGACAAAGTCTCCTGGAGAAACCTCCATTCCAGTGCCAAGCACTTAAGTACCAAGGTTTAAGTAAATGTTGTGCAATCCTTGTCTCTCTCTGTCTCTCTGATGATGTTTATTTATATTCTGAACACATAAGGTAATACATGTTCATGTTAGAAAACTAGAAAAGAAACAGAAAAGTAATAAAGGTGCTAACACTTACTAACTTAGCTGTTCTAATAACAGACTCTGATTTAGGTTCCCTTGTCATCTCCCCACGGTGCTGCTATAATTATTATTCTTATTTTTTCCATAAGGTAGGTAAAGTCCAGAAAAATTAGTATGCCAAGGTCACACACAGATGGTAAGTGCTGAGCTATAATGACTTTGTAAATTCTAAACAACTACAAGCCAGCCAAGTGCCGTCAAGTAGGAAATCACTTATGTTCCCACTCTCCAGAAGTTGTTACAGTCAGTAAGCCTTTCCCACTCAAAAAAGGAGGCCTTAGGGTCAAACATGGGATTCAATGGATATGAAGAACTGAAACTCCCTCTCCCCCCGGAAAACGTGCACAGCAGAAGAGACAAAGAGCTTGAAGCAGCTGGGGTGAAAAACAGGAGCAGGGAGACAAGGGACAGAGGGAAAGAAAGAAAAGGAGGAGATAGTTGGGGGCAGTGGTTTTATTTTAGTTTTGTTCTTTCCAAGTGTGGTTGTTAGACAACCTGCTATGAGAATCATCAAACAAACAGTTCAAAAATCAGATTTTATGACTCCAGCTGTGCCCTGGCAACTCTATGTAGCAGTCCTACTCTGTCCTTTAGGGTTGTGATGAGTCAGCATCAACTTAACAGCCAATGACTTTGGTTTGGCTTTTTATGACACTAGGAGTCCCAAGTTTTCAAAGAACCCTAGGGTCTCCAGGGACTGAACATGTAGTGATGGGAGTTGGTAGAATTACCCCAGGCCAAACAGAACATTTCTGAGATTCTATGCTTGTGATACTGGGATTTGAAATGAGATTTTATTTGAGAAGAAGATTCTATTGCTTAAAAACAAGTGTGATAGCCTGTGACAATTTACAAGTGAACAAATAGAATCATAGAAATATGGAATATGGCTAAAGGACATGTAATTAGTGACAGAACTAGAGCAAGGACTCTCTTGCCTGAGAGTCTTCCTGCCTTCTACAGTGTGAAAAAGGTTGTTGTAACATGTCAGTTAAAAAAGATCTAAGAATTTTTGTATACTGAAGATGGAAAATAGTGCATCGGTGGCTTCATTTAGATTAAGGTGGGCTCTCTGACCTACGAAAGAGCACCTATGCAGTCTGATTTTACTTACCAGCTTTAAAAATTAAAAATCTTTTTTTCATTTGTTTACAAATATTTTATGTTCCTATTTTTCTTAGGTTCCACTAAGAGAATTTGATAAAACAAAGACACAGTTCTTACACTCCTAATATCTATAATTTTCCTATAGATACTCTTTGTAAATGTTTTATGTCAAGTTGCACTGTATATTTAAAGATGCATTATTTTCCTGTATGATTCTTTCTTTAAATCCTTATTAGAATTCATGACTTTGGAACAAACATTAACTATTTATAGACTGTCAGGCTTACTTGGGAGGTTCTTTCTATAATTGATAACTATACACTTTCCTAAGTTACGTACAACAATGAAACAAAAATAAAAATGTGAAATTCCCTATTCATTACCTAATCTGCTAAACATTAATTAAGGTCCACTTATATCCTTGAGAGGATGAAGAACAGATCAAACATCAGTTCCTCTAAGAAGCCTCCATTGATTTTCCAGATGGAATGAATTTCTCTCACACCCACACTCCCATAGGACTCAGAGATTCTATTTTCACACACAGTACAATCTTCCTTCTGTCGATATTAATTACCAAGGCTGCATTCCTTTTCTCTCCCCCTACTATACTGTAAGCTTTTGAAGCAGGAGAAGCGTACTTTACTTGCTCTGTGTGTTGCCCTGTTACAAAATATGACCTTCATTCTTCCAAGCTATATAGCACTTGGTAAAGGAGCCAACTTACAAAATTTTGTACATAGAGCTTTAAAAATACAAACTGGAAGAACAATTGGTAATAAACATTTACAAAAGAAACAACCTGCCTCTCAAGCTACACACCCCATCTCCTTTGCTCTCCATCAAAGTGTCCTAGCAAAGTTTGCCCATCCTTTTTAGCTCTCCCTCATTCTTTCGTGGACCCACTTCGATACAATCTCAGCTTCACCATTTGACCAATGTGGAATGGTAAAACAACCAACTGACCACTGGGAGAAATATTTTACTAAGATAAATCCCATCTATATTTTAAAAACTAAACATTATCAAGATGGCAGACTAAACACATGCCTCCATAGATCCCTCTGGAAACCAGGACCTGAACTGATAATTAAACAGAGCCTTCTGGACACCTAGTAAGCCCTAGGACACGGCATAGGGCTGTTAATTCATACCACTGAACGGAAAACTTCCTCTCTTTCACTGACACCCGCTTTTGGTGGGTGTTGGTTTTCACAGATCAAGGGTAACTCACCATTTTATGGAGGACATTATGTTTCTCTAGGCCGTCTTGAAAGGTAAAAGGTATCTGGGAACTTCCAGAGTCAGTCAGGTTTTAGGTGTACAGGTCCCTCCTCCCAGCTGGCAAAGTAAGCACCCCTATATCGAACCCCAGATGTTATAAACTAATTCAAAATACAGACAGACTACTGCCCTGGTGGCCTCTGCTGTTGGGCCCCAGCCATAGGTGACACTGTTAAAAATACTGCTTTTCTGCCATAAAGACATTCTCCGCCATGCAGGTGCTGCCTCCCAGCCTAGGAATTAAGTCCTGCTGAGGGCTCCATATGGGTATATCCACCTCCCAGTGGAACAAGATGGCGTCCCACACAAGCTCCCTGCCTGCCTCAGTATAGCCTACTCAATAGCAGAGGCGGAAACAGAGACCAAAGGTGCCAAGAGTCCAAAGCCAGGCTTTCAAAATATGTCAATTTCACCTGCTGATCCCAGGAGCAGCCCATCTGAGATTAGGTGCTAGCCAAGTCCCAGCTCTGCCTGCCAGCTAAGACAGAGAAAAAAAAAGTTAAAATGGTGAGTTACTTTAGATCTGTGAAAGCTAGCACTTCCCAAGGGTGGGGGTCAGTGAAAGAGAGGAAGTTTTCCATTCAGTGGCATGAAGTTCAAATTAACAGCTGTAAGCTGTGTCCTAGGGCTCACTAGGTGTCCAGAAGACTCCATTTAATTATCAATTCCGGTCTCAGTTTCCAGAGGGATTTAGGGAGATGTGTGTGTAGTCTGCCATCTTGACTCAGCCCCTATTCCTTTGACATTTTTTAATGAGATGGAGAAACAAGTTACCAACTTTGTTTGGAAAGGAAAGAAGCCTTGGATAAGCAAAGCACTGCTAAAGAAGAAGGACACACTGGGAGGCCTTTCACTACCTGATTTTAGAACCTATTACACTGCCACTGTGGTCAAAACAGCCTGGTACTGGTACAAAAGGTGTCAGATAGATCAATGGAACAGAATTGAGACCCCAGAGATGACACCATCCTCCTATGGACAGTTAATATTCTACAAAGGCCCTAAGACATTTAACTAGGGTAAAAGAAACATCTTCAACAAATGATACTGGCAAAATTGGATATCCATTGGTCATAAATTGAAACAAGACCCATATCTCACACATTACAGCAAAACCAATTCGAACTGGATAAAAGACCTAAATATCAAATCTAAAATGATAAAGCTTATTCAAGAAAAAACAGGATCCACAGTGGAAGTTTTAATACACAATGTAAATAGACTTCAAAATCTGACAAACAAACCACAGTCAACAGAAAACAGATAAATGGGAACTACTAAGAATCAAACACTTTTACTCATACAAAGACTTTATTAATAGAATTAAAAGGCCACCTACAGAATGGGAAAAAAATATTTGGCAACTACGTGTCAGACCAATGCCTGATCTCTATAATGTGTAAGGCACTACAAAATATCAATTAGAAAAAGATAAATAATCCAATTAAGTGATGGGCAAAGGAGATGGACAGACACTTCTCTAAAAAGGACATGGAGGCAGCCAGAAAACATATGCAGACATGCCCACTATCATTAGCTATTACAGAAATTCAAATGAAAACTACAATGAGATGCCATCTCACCCCAACAAGGTTGGCCATGATTCAAAAAACAAAAAAGCAACAAATGTGGGAGAGGCTGTGGAGAAATTGGAACTCTCGTACATTGTTGGTGGGATTGCAAAATGGTACAACCTCTTTGGAAAGCAATTTGGCACTTCCTTAAGACGACAGAAATAGATATACCATTTGATCAACTCTTCCACTGCTTGGAATATATCTTGCAGAATCAAGGCCATTCATAACAATTAATACATGCACACAAATGTTTGTTGCATCACAGTCCACAAAAGCAAAAAGATGGAATCAACTCAGATGCCCAACAGCAGACGAATGGATAGGTAAACTATTGTATAAATACTCAATGGAACACTATGCAATGATAAAGAACAATGACAATTTTAGGAAACATCTTATAACCTGGTTTCAACTGGAGGACATTATGTTAAATAAAAGTAGTCAGCGACAACAGGACAAATATTGTATGAGACCCCTATGATAAGAACTTAAGAACAGACTCATGCATAGAAGAAGAGACTCTTTGATGGCTGCAAGGGTGGGGAGGGAGTGAGGGAGAAGGTGGAGTTTAGATTAGTTAGTTGATTGAAATTTGGTTGGGTGAAATCTGTGACAGCACACATTAGAAAGAAGATCAATTTTAACTGGATTTCAACATGACATGATTACTCCTCCTATCTTAACTCAATATTGCAAGGACAGAGTACCTGGCGTGGGGGGGCCGGGGACCATGCTGTCAGGGGAAATTGAGGCCAGTTGGCACAACTAGCATTTTACTAAGAGAGTCTTCTGCACCCCACATTGGTGAGTGGCATCTGGGGTCTTAAAAGCTGCCATGCTGCCATCTGAGGTACACCAAATGGTCCCAACTCAGCAGGAATGGATGATGTCCAAGGAGCAAAATAACATGGGGCAAAGAGAACCCAGAAGACAGAGAGACCTATGTGAGCAGGTGACCACATCAACATATGACTGGAAGAACTGGATGGTCCCCGGCTACCACTGGTGATAGCTGTGATTGGGCTCACCAAGTTCAGTCTCACAGGCAACATGAAATAGAAAGGGGTGCACCCTGAGGTCTCCACTAAAATACTGCAATTAATGGTCCAGGGGCCTCAGGATTCCCCTGAGGGGGTGATGCTGCCCCTGTCCATAAATCATAATGGAGGTCAACTCTTCCAATAGAAAGGGATTGGACTTGGTGACGTAGAGCGACCATATCATGTGTGCACTTTATGGTTCTATGCATCTATAAGATGTCATCCAGCTGACCTCTTACTGGACACAGGGGAGAGGGTGGAGAAGAGGGGATAGGAGATTGTTAGGAGGATATGACATGTACAGAATGGAGAAGAGGAGTGTGCTGTCACTGGGCAGGGACAGCAGTGGGAGCTGCTTACTGGCAGGTATGCAAATTTATAAGGAATTGTATATTCTCACCCAATCATAATAATAAAAAAATTTCGGGAAGACTAATATAGCTATTCCCAGTGTTGTCTGTTTTTTTGACTCAGAAACTGTTTTAGTCAGCTAGTGCTGCTCTAACAGAAATACTACAGAGTAGATGGCTTTAACAAAGGAAAGTTCATTCTTACACAGTCTAGTAGGCTACACGTCCCAATTCAGGATGTCTGCTCCAGAGGAAGGCTTTCTCCCTTGTCGGCTCTAGAGGAAAATCTGGTATTGCATCAGTCTTTGGCACAGGCACCTCAGGTCTGAAGGACGCGCTCTTCTCCCGGTGCAGCTTTCTTGGTGGTGTGAGGTTCCCAGTTCTCTGCCTGCTTTCCTTTCCTTTTATCTCTTTCAGGATGAAAGGATTAAGGGTGGGGCAAGCCATGCTCCAGGGAAACTCCCTTGTAGTGGAGCAGGGAGGTGATCCTATGAAGGGGTTTACAGTCCCACCCTAATCGTTTAACATACAGCACAGGAAAATCATAAAATGGAGGACAATCACAAAATATTGGGAATCGTGGCCTAGCCACATGGCTACACACATTTTTGGGGGGACATGATTCAATCTATGACACAAACCCACTTAAAATGAATACATTTTTTCTTTCAAAAGTTACTGTGTTATCTTTGAAAATGTCTGTTTCACAGAAAATAAATGCTTAAGTTGATCATCTTGTGTGTACACACTGAGTTTAACAAAGAAGATACCTGGAAGGCAGGGGTATTGGCACTGCCCTTGGCCCAGGGGCCCAGTGGGGCTTCCTACAATGTTTGACAGAAGCCAAGGTTGCACAGAAAAGTTGCTAGGTAGGAAGAAGCTTCCCAGTGAGACAGTGAGGAAGTAGTGGAGGTGGGTATTTAGGGTTTGTGAGAGAGCAGGAGAGCTAAGTGAACTTTAGGTACAGGAGAGAATGGGGCAAATCTTGGGAGTGGCTTTTAGAGTTAGGTGTCCTGATGACCTTGGAGGGATTCTGGTTACCTGCCCTCTGTGCTAGCTCTTCCCCTGATGTCTGCAACTTTGAATTGTTTAGAGTTCTCTAAGCTCATCATCATCTATAAAATGAGATGCCTAGAAACAGCCTCACAGGGTTCTCAGATTTAGGAAAAGAGCCTTGTGCCTTGAGTGCTTTAGGAATCGAGCAGTACCACATGCAAATTATATGCAAAGTATATTCAAACGGCTTAGAAGAGTCTCAAGTATCAGAACCCCAAACAAAAGCGAATTGCCATAGAGTCTATCCCAAGTTACAAGACCCCCTTATGCATGAGAATAGAATTGGGCTCCATAGGGTTGTCAGTGGCTGATTTTTCAGGAGATCATCAGGCCTTTCTTCTGAGGTGTCTCTGGATGGGCAAGAACCTCCAATCTGGAAGCCAAACACGCTGACCATGTACAATAACCATTGACTCTTCAAACAGCAGCTTTGAAAGATGTATGTTGTTGCTATGACTTTAGCAGCTGAACCTTTCCAAATGAACCTTCTTTTTCTATTTGAATTTGATAGTCAAATTGAATGTGGGAAGTGGGTTTCATTTTTCTTGCAAATAAGGAGACTGGATAACGTATTCAATTACAATTTAATTGAAAGTACACATAACAGTGCAGAATGAAGTCCACAATTCAAAACCTGACAATGTATCCAAAGTTTGTGAATCTTTACAAATCTAGGAAAACTTCCCTCCTCTGTGATAGTGTCCTGGAGTAACAGGCCCTCTGATTTCTAGAACTAAACATGTATTGGCTCCTGCAGCAAGTACAGATGTCACCATTTCAAAGATGCTTTTACTCTCATGAGTCTTTGTTTTCGCATTTTATGAAAGTTGAAGATGCTGTAAGAATCTTAAAGCCCAGAGAGCAGCAACCAGGAGCACAGCTTGGGGAACCTTCTGCTGGTTTGTAGAAGCCTCAGTTTCCTCACCTGTGAAATGTGGATTGTGCAGCCCCTATGGGAGGTCTAAGAACTGGGTAAGCAGCCAGTATGGCATGGGTGGAAGGACCCTCAACAGCCCTGGCACACAGCTGACCTGTCCCACATTCAGCACTTACTAGAGGAAGGGAGGCCCAGGAGGACTGACTGTATTGTACAATTTCAGGAATGATGCTGGAAACAATTCCAAGGCAGGAAACGTGTTCTGGTCTTCTGAGTGGCATTCCTGAGTACTTGTCCCCTATGCCTATCACAGGGGCCCCTGCCATCACTGCCACACGTTGCAGGTCCAGCCTTTTAGGAAAGAAAGCAGAGACCAGGGTGATGAGGCCAGCCAAAGGTTCCAGGATCAGAGGGTCTAGGTTCCTTCTGGATTTCCATTTTCCAAAATGTGACACAGGTAGAATCCTGGCCTCACTAAGCCTCTGCTCCCTCCTCTCTAAATAGCCACAAAAACACCTGATAAAGTGATTGTGAAACGTAAGCGATACGAGGCACTCTGCATAAGGCCCGATGGAAACTAGGGGCTTATTTCCACCTTCCCTTACAGCACTCCCCACAAAAACTCAGTGGCATCTGGTGGGGAGGATTCTTCCTTTCCTAGCACACTTGTGCTTTAAGAGAGGACCAATGGGTCCTGGCAGCACAGTGGCCAGAAGCTCAGCTGCTCATCAAAAAGTCAGCAGTGCAAGTCTACCAGCTGCTCTTTGGGAACCCTATGGGTAAGTTGTATTCTGTTCTTCAGGTTCTGCTAGGAGCGAGAACCAACTCAACAGCACTGGGTTTTAATGTGTGAGGAAAGTTCTTGTACTGGAAACAAAGCCCAAAGAGTGGAATTTCAAGTATCTATGGGAGAGATGCTTTGGGCCTGAAAACACACACGAGTCAAGAAGCGGACCCAAGGTGTGCCAGCAGATTCGCTGGAACTGCAGGTACTTGTTGGGTTGAGTATACGCAGGGGTCAGGGGGGACTGCATCTTTCTGGAGAGAGGGACCACCCTAGCTTTCATCCGAGACTTTCATGAATGGACAAGTCTAGTGAAGGGTGTGATCAAGGAAGTCTTGTGCCTCCAAGTGGGCTAGACAGGATATATCCAGAAGCAAAAGGCAAAAATGTCTACAGACTATACCAGTATTGGGTCACACAGACCTCTATTTGAATTATAATGGCCACTTCCCAGTGTTTTGACCTTGGGCAAATTGGTAAACTCCTTGAAGCCTCAATTTGCTCATAAAGATAACAAGACAATGTTCCACTGATCGTGAGCACAGGGCCTGGCAGCGAAGGTAGTAAATAAATGGGCCTTCCATTCCTAGTAGGATATTTTTAGTCCTTTGAGATGCAACTCACGCATTAAAAAGTAAAAAACTTTTATTAATTTAGTACAAACCTATGGATGACGTTCCCTCAAGTTGGATTTGTGACTCATCCAATATGTATTGGAACCAAGACACAGCAGAGAAGTGGAAGTAATGTTCTTCACTGCTAGCCTCACTTCAAATCCTTCTAGAAAAAGATAAGTGGGTATCCTTTCTAACCTCCCCCAACTCCACTATTTCCCCTGCAGTAGTGGTCTAGTGAGCAGGTGGCTTGGCCTAGTGGCTGCAGCTGAGCCAATAAAACTCAGCTGAAGGGCGCTATTATTACTAGCTACCAACAATTCCACTGCTAACTCCTGGTGATCTTATGCAGAAGGAAACAAGACATTTTCCAGTTCTGTGCCATTCACACCATCTGCTGTGGATCTGTTGGCTGTAACGCATAGTTTTTACTGATTGATTTTTCAAGTAGATCACCAGGCCTTTCTTCCTAGCCCATCTTAGTCTGGAAGCTCTGTTGAAACCTGTCCTGCATCATAACAATATGCACGCCTCCCCAGACAGTTGGTGGGCACACATGAAGTATGTTGGCCAAAAACGATGTCTCCCACATTCAAGGCAAGAATTTCACTACTGGCCCACTAATACCCCTGTGGGGGGCTACTGGAAAGCAATCATCCTGAGGTCTAAGTGATTCCATAGGAATGAACTTTTAAAATCAAACAAAGCAAACAAATTGGAGTACAGAGAAGTCGATTCTTGGTCCAGGAGGCATCTGTCCAGGCCTGACTGACCCTGGCCCCATCACTCTCGGAAAGGACAGCTCAGGCTCAGGCATTTCATCAACATCATCAGCTCCTTATCCCACACTGGCTCCCCACACCCACACCAACAACCTGCCGAGCATCTGATGTTAGAAAAGGTCCTCATTTGAGGGACCAAGGGAAACACCAGACTGTTCCCTAAAAGAAATATCAGTCCAGAGCCATTCAACCTCCACACAGGGCACCTAGAAGGCCTGGAAAGTTAATTCCTCAAAAGCATCATCTCGTTTTCAGAGCCCAGGGATTCAGCTGTCAGGCCAAATGAAAATCATATTCCTCAAGGTTAAAATTTTAATGTACTGTTTACACACTGAAGCAAAAGAGGTTTACATAATTAATATTGCCCAGAAAATTGAGATAGTGAACACAAAGTATGTTTTAAAGAAAGAGAGAAAAAAAAATTAAAAAGCTGTGGAGGAAGGCACATTTATTTATCCAGTGTAACTGCAAAGACATGAGAGGACCGGAATGGCAGGGGATTCATGGGCTTGTGCAGGATGGTTAAGTCAAGCACCGGACTTTGTTCCCAGACTCCCACCCAGCATTCTGCATAGGGAGGAAAGGAAAGGCTGCATCCAAATCACCCAGATTCCAGAGCAACACTTGCTGTCATTGCTGCTAGCGGTTGCTGTAAATCCAGTCTAACTCATGGTGACTGTGTGTGTCAGAGAGCAGAACTGTGCTCCAGAGTGTTTTACCGGTTGTAATCTTTATGCAAGCAGACTGCCAGGCCTTTCTCCTGCAGCTCCACTGGGTGGGTTTGAATCACCAATTTTTAGGTTAGCAGTTGAGCACACATTGTTTGTGCCACCGTGGGACCTTAGAGCACCCTCCTTAAAATGCACACCCAATTGTTTAAGTAAGCTCACAGCACAGCTGTCCTCTTTCCCACAAAAACAGATGTCCTCCACAGGAAAGGGAGGGGGAGCCAGAAGCAGCAGAGTTACATCCCCTGCCAGCTTTGTACATTGCTCCCGGCAGCCTCTCCTGGGGCAAGGAGGGACCCTCTGTGTGTCATCAGCAAGGGGAACTTCGTGAAGGCAGTGCAGCATATGGTGCCTGCAGTTTTTTAGTGACAAGTGGCATGTTAGCAGAGCTCAGGAGGAACAGGAAGAGCCGCTTGGCTAATCACTCCCTGTTGCCTAGACCCTCAGGCAGAATCATATTGCTTTATGCAGATGAGCTCATAACAGTTTCTTCAATTTGGCTTTTATAGAAAAAAGTGCCAGCTCCTTATGCTGTGTCAACAGCCACCGGAGGGCCTACTACTTTCCACTGCAAGTGTATTACTATTTAAAGACAAGCTTTTAGCTGAACATCAGTACTGCCTTCAGAGTTTAATTACTGCCCTCCCCATGGGGCCCAATGAGCCATCCACTCCACCCAAGGGGCTTCTGCTTGGTGATGATCTTTAACTAAGTAAGTAAATGCCAAATCAGCGCCTCTTAAAGTGCACCGTCTTATTTCCTCCTCTGATAGAAGAGAGTCGGTGTTGAGTTCAGACTCCAGCTGGCAATGAGCCATGAGCAATTTACAACCTTGGGGTCATTAAGTTCTGATTGAAAATAAGATAGTTGAATGAACATTTATTATATATATATATGTATATGGCAGTGATGGTACGAGGGTAGAATTCTCATCTTCCACACAGGAGACCCAGGTTCAATGCCTGACCAATGCAACTCATGTGCAGTCAACACTCATCTGTCCATGGAGTCTTGTGTGTTGCTGTGATGCTTAATAGGTTTCAGTAGAGCTTCTGAACTAAGATAAACTAGAAGAAAGACCTGGCTACCTGCTTCTGAAAATCAGCCAGTGAAAACCTTACAGATCACAGAGGCCTGATTTGTACTCGATAGTGGGGATGGCACAATATTAGGCAGCAGTTTGTTCCACTGTGCATGGACTTGTTACGAGTTGATACTGCGGCAGGCAACAACATATAACTATATGCATACATACACACACTTGCATATATATGTAGGTATATGGATGTATCTTTATATCCACTTCTGAATTACTAGAGAGAGCATTCAACAGCTGAAGCAAGCTACTGAAACCATCTCCTATTTGATTAAAGCAGCCATCTAATTCCAACACTAAGAGAGGGCTTCTCCTCCTAATCTATTTTCTCCACTTGCAGAGTTTAACAGACCCTATCTGAAAGGTGCAGGTCATGGCTTTCTCCACTTCCGGTCTGAGTTGGCCTTTTCTTTCAATGTGCCATCAAGTATGCACAACTTTGGGGCATGGAATCATCTTTTAGAAGACAAATTAACATGTCAAGAATAGTGCACACTGAAATTGGTCCAGACAGTTAAAAATTGAGTGCACTTTCACAAAGCCATGAAGAAAACTCAAGCAGGATAAAACACATATAAAGTGTTGTTCTTCTGTTTTTGAGTGAACACTGTCATTTCTTAAAGATAAATTAACACATATATTCAATTTCTAACTAAACCAAGGTTAGACGACATCTCTAAGGTGTTAGTTGAGGTTCAAATGGGCCTAGGTATTTTTTAAATAGACTATATTTTTAGAGAAGTTTAGGTTTACAGAAAACTTGTGCACACAATTTTGCTTATTATTTACATGTTGCTTTGCTGTGGTGCATCTCTGCTAAGTGATGAGCCAATACAGACACATCATTACTAACTAAAGTCCACAGTTCACATCAGGCTTTGCTCTTTCTGCTGTAAAGTCCTGCAGGTTTTCATCAGCTGTCTACCACTATGGTATCATATGCAATAGTCCCACTGCCCTAAAGTATTAATTTTCATTTCAGAAAAGAATATACATTTCTTTAGTCATCCACTTTGAAATTTGAAAAAAAAAAGAAAATACACTCAAGTTGTGAGTCTCACAGCCTGCACTAACCAATGTTCAGCAGCTAGGAAAGGTAAAAGTCATGGTCGTTCAACAGATGTTTCTCTTGTGACCATGCTAAGCGACATAACCTACTGCCATCAAGTTGTTTCCAACTCATGGTGACTACATAGGACAGAGCAGAACTGCCCCACAGAGTTTCTAAGGTTGCCATCTTAACATAAGCAGACTGCCCATCTTTCTCCCAGGGAGTGACTGGTGGATTTGAACCGTTAACATTCTAGTTATCAACGGAGCACTTACTTAACTACCATGCCACCAGGGCCCTTTCAGTAAAATCAAATTCTCTTAAACTTGCATTTGTGACCCCCAGTCAAATAAGTTATGTGTATATTTTTATTTGCTGTCAATAACATCGGAGATACAGTGACAAGGTATATCTTTGGCACTGGAAGATTCAAGTTCCAGCTCTACCTCTTCCTCTTCCATTTATAAGGATAAATTTGGGGATAAACACACACTACCCTTAAGGTCCTCTTTACATAGTAGAAAGAAATTACCCATTGTAACCAAGCTAAGCAAATGGGGAGAAGGGCTGGGAGACGCACCACACGAGACACCACCGACAGATACAGGCCTACAAGTTAACAAAGTATGCCAGTTAAATTCAGATTTCACCCTATTCCTTACATGCTAACTTACATTACAGTTAATGAACAAAATGAGCCACCTTTACCGAATGTCTACAAAATATCAAGCACTGAGTTTGGTCATTTGGATGCATTATCTCATTTACTTATGAAAAGAACCATATCAAAAGAAGAGTCATTAGTCAGATTCTAAAAGATACGTCCAATATTACCTAGCTTGGAATCGGTCATTTGGATCACAGCTCCAAACCAACACCCAGCCCCAGGCCTGACACTCAGCACTCAACACTCAACAAATATCCTTCCTCTGATCTTCTCTCCCTGTCCCCGACCCCCAAGGTCTTGCATCATGCCATCATGGGTTTAAAAATATTTTGCTAAAAATTCAATCCAATTTTTCACTGTCTTTTTAAGTTTCTTTGAATATAAAAGTGGCTTTTGTTCCCAAATTGCCACCAAGTGACTGCTCCATCCCCCCTTACCATTCCTCTTAGGATATGTCCTTCATCCCAATCAGTAAGACACCCCCCAAATGGATTCTAATCTTTATGACATATTTCTGTAGATTATTACTTGTCAAGATATCTTGCTGCTGCATCCAGGTCTCAAAGAATTGGTAAGAGGATCAGTCCAGTCCTGGTGTCCACAAGAACGGGAAGTGCCATTGGTCGATGGTAGGGGGCAGATGGACGGCTAGGTTATGCGGGCCATGAGGCATAGTAGGATTTGCCCACTGACCACACAATCACCATACCTCAGTTTTCCACCTCTGGGTTTCTTAGGCAACTGGGGAAAGTGCTCAGTATCCCAATCATGAGATCACCACATAGAGTGTTCATTCAGAGCTTATGCTTCCCAAAGAAACAGTATTTGTAAAGATATTCATTATCTAGCGGGCAGGTTTGGCACTTTAAACTGTGACTGAAATCACTGACTCTTAAGGAGGGCATGACCCCTGGGCTCATGGGTACATAAGGCTATTCTCCACTCACAACCACCTGGCATAATCCCCCTGTACTAGAGAGAAACATCTCATCAACAGTCTAAGAAAACACTCTGTACAGAGGACAGCAGTTGAGGCATAGGAACATTCCAGACACGCCAGCACTCCTCTCTTCCAAAGAGATCCGTGTTGTGGTTCCTCTAAGAAGTTAGGGTCATGTCTTCCAGTCCACCCCACAGGAAGACTCAGTAAGACAGAGAACAAGCTGTCAGGGTCAAATCAGGACAGAGGGAGGCTCAGTTCCCAGCCTCTATCATTAGGGAGGTTCCAGGCACCAGGCTATGATTAGGCAGTCCATATGAGAGGCACGAGGTCACCCCCTGACCGCTTCCCAACAGTTCAGTGAGAGTTAGGATGAGTGGGCCTCAGCACAGAAAATTTTTGAACCCTAAGACAAAGGAAATACATCACTGGTTTACTAAGCAGCCTGTATGTATATGTACACACACACCATAATTTTAATCAAGTAACACAAAGCTACTATGTTTGTTTGCCAACCATGCCCGCTCCCAGCACATATTCTCATAAGTACATCACCAGGGGAGGGTGTGGGTGACAAGCAAGCATGCAGAAGGCTTGCAGTATTTGTGTAAGAACAAAGTGCATGTGAGTGTGTGTGCATACACACACAAATAAGGTCTAAATAATTAAGTCTGCAAACTTAATTGCTCTAAGTGCTACATACCTCATTGCTGAATATCACTATAGTCACCTTTAAAGTACTCCCCTTGGGAAGCTATGCATTGATGCCAGTGCCTAGTCCACCCTTCAAAGCAATTTTGCAACTCTTTCTGGAATGGCCATTGCGAACAGTGACAAGGTGGCAAGTTTGCAAACTTAATTGTACAGTTATCTATAATGGATTTTTTATTCAGTAAACAAATAACTTTATTGCAACACCCTACCTATTCACCTGATCTGGCCCCCAGTAACTTTTTTCTTTACCTGAAGATAAATATTGAAAGGAAGACATTTTGATGACATTCAGGACATCAAGGGTAATATGACAGCTCTCATAGCCAAAATTGCTTTGAAGGATGGACTAGGTGCTGGCATTGGTGCATAGCTTCCCAAGAGGAGTACTTTGAAGGTGACTGTAGTGATATTCAACAATAGTGTATGGAACATTTTTTCTAGAATGAATTCATGAACTTAACTGTCAGAACCATATGTTTTTAGGTTTCTAGTCTATTGAGACACCTTACATATAATGGAACAAAACAAACACTTACTTGGTCCTGTGCCAAGCCCGCAATCATTGGCATGCTTGAGCACACCGTTACAGCCACTGTGCCAGTCCATCTCTTTGAGGGTCTTCTTCTTCACTGGCCCTCTCTCTACCACGTATGATGTCTTTCTCCAGGGATTAATCCCTCCTGACAGCATGTCCAAAGTACGTATGTATATGTTGTACTTTGGACAGACACACACACACGCACAGACACACACACACACACACACACACACCCCAAACTCATTGCCACTGAGTCAGTTCCAACTCATGGTGACCCCACGTGTTACAGAGTACAACTATTCCTTAGGGTTTTTTTCATCTGGAAATCTTTATGGAAGCAGACTGCCAAGCTTTTCTTCTGCAGCAGCTAGGTGGAAGGGCTTTTCACCCTGTGACCTCTCAGAAGCACATCACCAGGCTTTTCCTCTGAGGTGTATGTACATAAGTGCAAACTGCCAATTTTCAGCTAGCACTCGGATGTTTAACTGTTTGTGCTACCCAGGGACTCCACTGTCCCTAATGCAAGCAATGTCTAGGATCTGCCGCACTCACTGCTTTGAAATCCTTACGTGTTGCAAATAGTTCTGTCTCCTTGAACCACCTAATGTGGTTCTGTAATTCCCCTTGCAAGCTTCTGCCGAACTTAACTGCTTCAACTACTTTCCATTTGAACTAGATCTCAAACCACATTCAAACCTAATACAGCTGATCAAATTGGTGAGAAATGTCTTTACTCTTTTTTCATCTAGAAAAATTGGCACTTAAACTTTACATATATTCACATTTAAGCCTCCTTTTATGAATTAATTCCACTATGGTTGACAACACATAGTTTAAAGAATACTATTACATATAGTGTTCTTAAAAAGCTTTCTCTTCGCCCAAAATAATAATAGACGTTATTTCTTGTGCTTGTGGGCCACTAAAGTATTGCTGCAACTGCAGTAACAGAACATTTAAAGATCATCTGGAATCAGCTTCCTACCTTTTTTAGACTAGGATTAGGATGCAAATCCAACCCGGAAATTGAACCATTCCTAAGCATCTTTGTTTATCTGATTACTGCTCAAAACCATCTGCCCTTAATTGTAAAACATCAAATTGTTTAACAGTCCAGGAGGATTAAAGGACAAAGCCTCTCAGAAACAGTTTCTACTGGTGAGACTTAAAATTAACAGAAGAAACAGCACATGCCACAGCATTGCTTTCTAGATTTTAAAGCTGATATCAAATCTTTATGAATTCAAATGTTGTTTGCATGCAAGTACCAAATACTTATGTTTTTGTCTCAGGAAGAGCATATTCATTATCTGTGGACCAGTTTCTCCCTTCTGAGAATTTCCAGCAATTTCTAGAAACAGACACAATACAGCATCTCATCTAAGTCAACATTTCTTATGGAAGGGACTCTGGTGTCTATCAGGGCTCCTGCCTCAGGAGGATCATTCATATCATACACTCTGTGAGAAAGGCATACCCTGGAGCTATGCAAAGAAATCCGCGCAATATAATACATTACACAGGTACTTCTTTTCCTAGCTTTTTGGAAACAAGTGTGTTTCTCTGTTTGTTTTGTTTGTCTTAACATCGATAAACCAGACACATATTCATTGAACCCTTCCCTAACCATTTAGTGTTTTTCCAGCCAAGAGGAACCACTGTAAGGTATCCAAGGGCTTCTCATGCTTGACTCTCACCATGACAACATACCAATTTGCACCTGAAGTACACTGCACGCACTTGCCTGCAACTCTTACATTATCTCAAATCCAGTTCAGCCTGAGATTAGCTTCTTCAGAATGACTTTTTTTTTTTTTTAACACTCCAAGGCAGGGTATATATTATTGAATTATGGTTATTAGAACTGGAAGGTTCTGTGGCTCAATTTCTTCATTCAACATAATGACAAACCTGAGCCACAAGGTGTTAAATAACGTGTTTGTTCAAGCCATGACAAGTGGCAAAGCCAAGCCAAAGGAAAAACCAGGAACCCCTAATTCTACAGAAGTTGACTTGTCATCACTGCCCTTGGTAGAAGTTTTGTTTGTTGTTTAGTTATTTTTTTTAATTTCATTATTATGTGTGTTGTATTGATTTATTTTTTAATGATAGGGCAGATTGTTATTTTGAACTTATTGAAGATGTTCTAGGCTATAATTCAGGATCCCTGTGTTAAGAGCCAAACAGAAAGCAGGCAGTTCGACCCACCAGTGGCTCTAGGAGAGAAAACATCTGCAAATCTGCTCTGGTAAAGACTACAGACTAGGAAACCCTGCAGGACAGTTCTACTCTGTCATATATGGGCACTATGAGACAGAATCAACTTGCCATCACACAACAACAGAATATAATTGTAAACTGAAGAACACCAGATAGTTTTCTGGGACAGTCTTTCTCAAGCAGAAGAGTCAGGTGAAAGTGTAGCTATCATTCATGTAAAAAGTAAAAACAAAATGAATTAATGTATTTTAGAAATGTCTGTCACTGGTGGTAGGAATTTTTGCTCCTGGCCAGCTCCATGGGAGATGTTTTTGTGTTAACCCAGCCTCCCAAAGCCCCTCAAGTCTTTCACTAGGCAGACAGTTTAAGGCAATGACAGTAGTCATCTGATCAACAGTCCCTGGAGTTTCATTGTACGATATTCAGTTAAACAACATGGATTGCAATCCTCACTCAGAAAAGTATGTATTACAGAGATGGATTCCCCACTCACATACAGAGATATACACTCTACCCATAAGCTGTGTTCCACTAAATGATGTTTTATAAAAATTAAAGAAGTTATTCCCACTTTTATATACTCTTTGTAGATAGCAGATCAGACAATACGAGAAATCTAAATGTATGTTGGTAACATTCTATAGAAGACTCAGTGGAATCTCTCTGCCCTCGTGATGACTCATGGATTAATTGTAACAGCATGCACAGAAATTGTCTACTTCTCAGTTTTTTTTCCATTAAACTGTGAGCATCTTATTTACTTTTCAGTATGTGGCACCAAGTCCAGTGCCTAGAGAAAATGGTTCATAAATTAATAGTACATGAATGAATGAATAAATGACATAATTAATATCTTATATTCTGTCATTTTTTATGGTTTATATTTATAAATGGGATATTCAGGCATTACTAGCCCCACTTTCCAGACAGGCTTGATAAGGTTGAGGGACTAACCCAGGTTTGTGCAGCCATCACACAAGAAAGCCAAATCCAGAATCCAGGTAGAATGCAATCTGGTCATAGACCCAGGTAATTAAAACACATAGATTTACTCAGGAATGTATTTTACTGAAGTATATAGAAATGTTTGAATGGTGAAATTCAAAGTGTAATAGCCATTCCTTACCATCAGACACTTACTATATATCATCTCTATAGTACTCAGTTTTGAAGTACTACTTAATTTGCTTCTGAAATCTGCTTAAAATAAAGGTTCCATTCCAGTAGTGCTTTTTAATGATGTCAAAATAAGATCAAAATGGATTTTCTATCATAGATCCAAATAATACCCTATTTAATCATAGAGCATGACATATTAATTTAACTTTCTTATATAAAATAATTATCCCAAATATGTATTCCATGGCACTTTGACAAATTTTAAATCAACTCTTGTTCTGATCATAGAGTATTTATTAGTTGGCTGAGAGAGATCTCAATGGGATAATACTGCTAGATATTCAAGAAACACTTTGGTCAATTACAAAAAAAAAAAAGAATCTAATTAATGTTAACCAAGAAGCTACTCCTATATAGTGGAGAGCAAAGTGGCCATAAAAAAATTTTTAAAGCCCTTACCAAGTCAATTCTGACTCATAGTAACCCCATAGGTCACAGCAGAACTGCCCCATGGAGTTTCCAAGGAGCACCTGGTGGATTTGAATTGTCGACCTTTTGGTTAGTGGATGTATATCACCATGGTTTCCAAAGCTGCCATACCATCATTAAAATGATTCCAACATTTTAGTTTATAAAAAGAATTTTTATTTCTTTTTATACGAAGACATAAAATGATGAGATGGCATAACAAGAACTGTGCATTATATAGGAATACGAGCAACAAATGAGACTAAACAACTACTCACGCACGAATGCATACATTTTCTACTCTGGGAACAAAAGTTTGTTATAAATTATAAGTATATCCTGAATACACATTTGAATACTTATTTTATGTGAGAAAGTTAAATTAGCATGTCATTTTATGTAATTAAATAAGAAGCTATGATGATCTTCCAAAGCAGATTTCCTCAAACTCTACACCACGGAAATACTGAAATTCCACTATGATATTTCAGGAACCAGACAATATTTCATTGCAGAATATACTGTTATGAATCCATTTTCTTACAGCTGTGGCTTTACATTGTTTATACCAATAAAAATAGTTGCATGCTTTCTAAAAGTTTCTAGTTTGCCTTCTAAAAGTTTGTAGTTTGTTAGTAGAAGATATGGCATTCTTTGCAAAGAGCCCTGTGACTTCCAAACACATTTGCTGTTCTTTTTCCAAAGTTCCTTGATTTAACTATAAAAATAAGATCCAAAAATAGTTAACCTTGAGAGAATGCAAGGATCAATATTTTTCCAAATAACAACACTAAAGGGCTTGTCTTAAATTTTCAGAAGAGGAACCAGTGTAAACTCAAATGTTAAAGGTCACTCAGGATTTGCAAATGAGTATATACTGAATTTTTATGGAAATAATGCACATCTTATGCATTTTTTTGCTAACCACACCCCCTCAAGTATTTTCGTAAGTACACTATCCTGATTAATACACTGCACTTATGAAAATTTCTCTGGGGGAGGGGGCTATGGTTGACAAAAAAAAAAAGTGTAACAGGCATTATTTGTGTAAAATTTGTATCAAATTTGTATCCATTTGCCATTTGTATCCACGCGCCTTCCTTATTAAGAGACAATCTCCTTTCCCCAGTCCTACTTTCAGCATCTACAAATTAGGGGAAACCGTAACTACCCTTTATGTAACAGGAAAACTAATGATTAAAAGATGACTTAATATTAATGAAAAGTTCTAATGATGTACAATGTTTGGATCAAATTTCGATAAATTCTTTTCGATCGTAAATCAGGATCACTATGTAGAATCAACACCTTCTACAAAAGCTATATGTTTGATATCAATGACAGCATAATATTCAGGAGATGAGATTAAATATATATTAACATAGCACTCCACAAACTGTCAGTCTGCCCTACAGTGGTGGCTTCCACGTTGCTATGATACCAAAAACTGCTTTCCTAGTATTTCAAATACTAGCAGACTTACCCAGGGTGAACAGTTTCAAGCAGAGCTTCCAGACCAAGACTAGGAAGAAAAACCTGCTAATTTATTTCCAAACACTAGCCATTGAAAAATCTATGGATCACAGCAGAATACTGTTTGATATAGTGCTGAAAGATGCACCCCTACATTGGAAAGCAACAATGGACTGTGGGAGGTCGCCAGCCAAGAGGCTAGCATGCTTTGTTCTGTTGTACACGGGGTCCCCACAAATTGGAGCCAATTTGCCAACAACTAACAAGAACCACATCTCACCATAACATGCTGTGGTGAAATGAATTGTTGTATGTGGCCTTTGGCCTTGTTTCTTTGGAAAAACAGCCTGAGGAATTTTTACCCTAAGCCCTGAGTATTTAATCTTTCCCCTAGTTTTGTGCTCTAGAGGCTCTGTTACTTTTGTCCAGGTCAACTGACATTTCCTGAGCAAGCTATAAACAACTAGACTTTTCCTCTGGCTCTGGGCTACAACCTGCTCTGTGATTGGCATGTACCTTGCAAGGACTGGCCAATATGCTCATGCAAATCAAGTGATTATAAGCTATGCAAATGATACTGTTGCCCATACCAAGAAGGGGCTGGTCAGACTGTGGGCCTCCACTGGGAATGGCCATGCCTTGAGATTGACAAGGAATTTTTTATATATATGCAGCCAGACCTAGAGATTTTTTTTTTTTTTTTTTTTTATTAGATAGAAAGGAGAAGAGTAGAAGGAAGAAGAGAGGAAGTGAGGAACTCCCTAAAAGAGCTATCAAACACAGGTCAAGGGCTGTAGCAATGAAGGCAGCAAGAGGTCCCAAATGGGCCCAGTGGCAGAATCAGTGACAGCAGGCAGAGCCAAGAGGATCCTCATCCTCAAGGTGCTGAGACGAGGTCTGTTAGCCAAGGAGAGCTCTCCTGCACAGAAAGAAGACTGCCTACAAGCTTCCTGATATTGATCTGGAGTTATATATAACCTGTTGTTCCTGACCCCAAATTGTGCCCTATTATTTCCTTAATAAACCACTTAACTACAAGTTGGTTTGTGAGTTCTGCGTGCCCACTGCAAAAGATTTTGAACCCAGGAGAAAAGTAGAGAGCCTCGTGGGAAGGACGGCTGGCATCAGAATTGGAGAAAGGTTGAAGTGTAGACCAGCCAAGTGCCGTCGAGCTGGATCCGACTCACGGAAGTGTAGAAGTAAGCCCAATCTCTACCTCATCAGCATCAGCCTTAGGCTGACCTTGATTTATATTACCCACCCTGAAGTCAGACGGTAGTAGTGCCCCACTATTTTATACATGTCAAAAGAGACCCAACATGAGTGGGGAGTATCAGCTGACCTGCCCTATGATCCCACACTATTTTGACTTGTTGCTTCGTTTACTGTATGTGTTCATTCAGCTGTAGCTGAGTAATACATTTTAAAAGACTTTTATGACCTCACTAATATGAAGTACCCAGAACAGGTATGAAATTCTGGTGGCTCAGCGTTAAGAATTCATCTGCTATCCACAAGATCAGTAGTTCAAATCCACCAGATGCTCCTTGGAAACCCTATGGGGCAGTTCTACTCTATCCTGTAGGGTCACTATGAGTCAGAGTCAACTTGATGGCAATGGAATTGGGTTTTTTTGTATGTTTGCTTTTTGGATAGAGTAGGTATATGGAGTTCCAAGTTTAACAGGGGCAGGAAGGACAAAGGATCAGGGAATTACTATTTAGGAAGCACTTAATTTCTACTTATGGCCATAGAAAATTTGAGAAAGAATATTGGTGAAGGTTGCCCAATCTGCTCGATAAAATTGATCTCACTAAACTGTATTCTTACAAACGTTGAATTGACAAATATCGTGTTGTTTATGTTTTTAATATATTTTTTAAAAAAGACTTTACATATTTCTGTAGATGATACCAGTCTACCTAAGTAGCTAGCAGAAAAAAAGGAGTCATTAGATAAATTAACATCCATGTTTTCCTTCAAGCTCAGAAATTTTCCACTATCTGGAAAATCAATTGATTGTACCTTAGCACCTGTCACTAAAATAACCTTATTTACGAAGCAGAGACTACTGTCCGTTAGGTCAGTTTGTAGCATGAGAAGTCAACCATGTTAAAAGAAATCAGCCTCCAAGTACCAGCCAGAGGAAATGGCGTACTCCTAGACATATTTATACAAGACAGAGGCATGGAAGGTTCTTTTCAAAGTTAAAGTACTGATAAAAACTAAATATTGGAACACTTCTCCTTTATATTTACCTTAAAAGAGATTATCTTTTCTCTACCTCATTATTTCATCACCTTTGGAAATGATTTACAATTATGGTTGTTCTTAGCAGCACATGGAGTAATGTCCTTCACCAGCTACTCCAGGAAGAAGCAAATTTATAGGCCCACACATAGATCTGATAAGTAGGCAGAAATCATTTTTATTATGTACATAAAACAGCTCCCAGGTTAAAGGACAGCAGCATTCTCCTCAGACAACCTATCCATGGCACCTCTAGAAATAGACTTTCCTTCTAACTGTAACCTTATAATGAGACTTAAAATTGAAAATGAAAGCCCTTGAAACTTAAAGGTATGAGATGTAATTAAGCAAACCAAAAACAAAAAAGCACTGAAGATACATTTGGGAAAATAAATTCTTCTCCTAGTTAAGGACAGAAACTCTGGTGGTGTAGTGGTTAAATGTTACAGGTACTAACCAGGTCAGCAGTGCCAATCTGCTAGCTGCTCCTTGGAAATTCTATGGGACACTTCTACTCTTTCTATAGGGTTGCTATGAGTTGGAATCAACTTGATGGCAGTATGTAGTTAAGGATGGTATGAGTGGAGATAAATGGTTTTACACAGATAAGAGCTAGTAGAAATGTATGATTATATTTTGTGTACCTCACAGAATTGCACAAGCTTTTTTTTTTTTTTTTTTTTGCTTTTAAGAGTAAAGTGATACTTTCTCAAGCAAACCAGTTCATAAGCTGACCTAGAGTCTCAAAGCATGCTTAGCACTGAGACCTATTATAATCATAAGCTGGTTTAAAATCAGGAAAGGCTTGTGTCAGGATTATATCCTTTCATCATAGATATTCAGTCTATAGACTGAGCAAATAATCTGAGAAGCTGGACTAATATGAGTCAGACTTGACAGCAATGAGTTTGGTTTGGTTTCAGGTGATTATGATGCACTTAAAAAAAATCAGGGGGCAGGACCAAGATGCCAGACTAGTCACACAGTTCCTTGATTCTCTCTGGGAACCAAGGACTGGTAAAATAACTGAATGGAGCAAAGCATACATTTTAGGAGCCCCAAGATCAGGCAGAAAGTTGTGAGACTGGACTGGGCAACAGGAAGGGAAACCTACCTTTGTGAGAGGTGAGACAGCAGTGCTAAGGGTCCCGTTTCTGGTGGTGTGGTGGCAGAGAGGCTTACAGGTACAGACATGGTCTTAGTCAACCAGGAGACTAGGATTGGTGGTGCTGTACCTGGCTGGGGCTGGCTGCCTCACTGGGCAGCAACACTTCTGTGGAAAGTACTTCTCACAGTAGAGAGGCTATACTTAAGACAGTAACATCTACAGAACCCAGAAGCAGCTGTTGGCTGAGCTATGCCATAGATTCTGCTGGCACAGCATAGGAGAGGCAGCACAGGTAGGATGCCTTCTTAGTCATCTGTGAGGTGGAGTCAGCTATGCCTAAGGGCCCGGCTGGGACTGGCTGCCATGCTGAGCAGCACTGGACAGCACCTCTCTCAACAGAAAAGCTCTTTTTAGGACAACCATGCCTAAAGAACACAGCAGTGGCTGTTGGCAGAGTACAGCAGTATTCCTCACTCCTCCCTTCTCATAGCCATGCCATAGCATCTGTTGATGTGGCTCCACAGAGACTTCACAAGCAGGTCGCCATCTCTGTCAGCCAAGAGGCAGAATGTACCAAGCCTGAGGGCCCAGCTGGGAACAGATGCACCTAGACAGCATTTCTCACAGCAGAGAAGATATTCTTAAGACAGCTGCACTTAGAGAAAGTAGCTGCAGCTACTGGTAGCTGAGTGTGGCAGCATACTTCTTCCTCCTTTCTCTGAGTTACACCACAGCATCTGCTGGCATGACTCCAGAGAGTCTGTACAAATAGGTTGCCAATTTTGTCAGCCAGGAGGTGGGGTCTGCCACCCCAACAGCCCTCCTGGGGCTGGCTGACAAGTTAAGCAGCACTGCCTGACTGGAAAGCATTTCTCTTTGTCTCTCTTAGTAGAGAAGCTACACTTAACACAGCTGTACCTAAAGAACACAGCAGCAGCTGGTGGCTAAGTAGAGTTTTCCCAACTCCCAACTCAGAGCTATGCCATAGCTTCTGCTGGTGTGACACTGGAGAAGATGAACAGCTTTCTGATAGCTCAAAGACAACAATCAGTATCTACGCATTTAAAGAAGCAGACTATGATGGCTCTAGAAAACTCCAAAAATAAAGAATCAAAAAACATGCCAGATGAAAAAGCTTTCCTGAAATTATCAGAGGTAGAAGGCAAAAGAATTACGTATAGAACCCTTCTAGATTACAGGATGGAGCTTAAATAAACTGTAGCAGACCTAAATGGAAAATTAAACAAGTGATATGAACTGCTAGAACAACAATGATTTGAAATTCAGCAGATCAATAATGAAATTGCAGAGTTAGACAATTCAGTTGAAAGCCATAACAGCAGGATTGAGGAAATGGAACACAGAATTAGTGAGACTGAAGATAAAGCAACTGACGCCAGCATTTATGAGGAAAAATCATATAAAAGAATCAAGAAAAATGAAGAATTATGTGGGATTCTCTTAAGAGGAACAGGTTATGGATAATTGGAGTTCCAGAACAGGGAGGGACAGCAGAAAATACAGAGAGAATTGCTGAAGAGTTGCTGGCAGAAAACTTCCCTGATGTCATGAAAGAAAATAGCTATTCAAGATGCTCATCAAACTCCACAAAAGCTAGACCCCAAAAGAAAGACACCAAGACATATTATAATCAAGCTTAATAAAATGAAGCATAAGGAGAGTCTCCTAAAGGCAGCTAGGCTTAAACTAAAACTAACATACAAAGGGAAGTCTTTAAGGTTGACCTCCAATTTTTCAGTTGAAACCATGTTGGAAGAAGGCAATGGAATTATACATACAAAGCCCTGAAGGAAAAAACTTCCAGCCAAGACTTATATATCCTGCAAAACTGGCTCTCAAATATGATGATGAAATTAGGACATGCTCAGATAAACAGAAGCTTAGAGAATTTGCAAAAACCAAATCAAATCTGCAAGGAATATTGAAGGAAGTTATTCAACTAGAAAATCAATAACACAAGATGTATACTCAAGGACACAATGTGAGACACAGCATCTGGAGTCTTACTTAGTTAGGGACATCAATCAAAGCTAAAATATTAAAATTACAGAAACAGAGATCTCAATATGACCACATTATACTATATAGGAGGATATATTACACTATTCGTAGACCTGTCAGATGGAGAGGAAGTTAAGGAGAAATAAAGAAGTTAAAGACTAATTTGAACTTAGAACACTAAGAGGCAACAACGGGGCAGTCACAAAGCAAACTAAAAATATTACATATTAAAGCACGAAACACAATTTAGAAGGCTCAACAGACACAACATCAACATTTAAAGGATGAAAAGAAAACCCATAGAGAAAAATGACCCAGAACAGAAGAGTGGAACAAAGAAAATGTCAACACAAAAATAAAGACACCAAAAGGACAGCACTAAATACATATCTGTCAGTAATTACACTCAAGGTAAATGGATTGACTTTTCCAATAAAGAAATAGAAAGTAACAAGTTGGATCAAAAAGCACAATCTATCTTTATGCTGCTTACAAGAAACACACTTAGACTCAAAGACATGAATGAACTGAAAATCAAAGGATGGAAAAACATATATCAACCTAACAACAAGCAAAGAAGAGCAGGAGTGGCAATACTAATCTCAGATAATACAGATTTTAAAGTAAAATCCACCATCACGGACAAGAATAGTCACTATTTATTGCTTATAGGTTGAACTCATAAGGTGATTACAACAATATTAAATATTTATACACCCAATACCAGAACATCTAAATACATTGAACAAATGCTGACAACATTGAAAAATGAGATAGATCTCTCCACAATAATAGTAGGAGACTTCAACTCTCCACTTTCATTAATGGACAGATCATCTAGAAACAGAGCTCAATAGAGATACAGATCTTATTGTGACAATCAATCAGTTCAACTTCGTAGACATACACAGAACTTTTTACACAATAACAGATAAGTAAACTCCCTTTTCCAACACACATGGAACATTCTCCAGAATAGACCATGTATTAGGACATAAAGCAAGTCACAACAAAATCCAAACTATTGAATTATTGCAAAGCCTCTTCTCAGACCATAAGCCATAAAAGTTGAAATCAACAGCAGGAAAAACATGGGTAGAAATTCAAAATCATGGAAACTGAACGATACCTTGTTCAAAAATTCATGGGTTATAGAAGAAATTAGGATGCAATAAAGAAATTCATGGAATCATATGACAATGAAAACACATCCTACCATAAGCTACGGGATACAGCAAAAGTAGTGCTCAAGGGTTGATTTATCTCTATGAATGCACACATTTAGAATGAAAAAATGGTCCAAACCAAATAATTAACTCTACAAATTGGGCGAGTAGAAAGAAAACGACATAAGAATCCATGGGGCACTAGAAGAAAACAGATAACAAAATAAGGGTGGAACTAAACAAATTAGTGAATAGAAAAACAACAGAAAGAATTAAAACCAAAAGTTGGATTTTTGAAAAGATTAACAATATTGGTAAACCACTGGCTAAATTCACAAAAGAAAAACAGAAGAGGAAATCACCCAAATAAGAAATGAGACGAGAGATGTCACAACAGATCCAACTGAAATTAAAAGTATCATAACAGAATACCAAGCAAAATTGTACTCTAATAGATTTGAAAACCTAGAGGAAATGGACAAATTTCTAGATTTACATCACCTACCAAAATGACCACAAAGAGAAGTAGAATAACTTAACAAACTCATCACAAAAGAAGAGATTGAAAAAGTCATCAAAAAACTACTTTCGAAAAAAAGTCCTGCTCTAGATGGCTTCATAGGAGAGTTCTACTATACTTTTAGAGAAGAGGTAATTCCAATACCACAGAAGCTATCCCACAACACAGAAAAGAACAGAACACTCACAAATTCATTCTAGGAAGCCAGCATAATCCTGATAACAAAGCCAGGAAAAGATCCCACAAAAAAAGATTACAGGCCAATATCACTCACGAACATAGATGTAAAAATCTTCAACAAAATCCTAGCCAACAGAATTCAACAACATGTCAAAAAAATAACTCAGCATCACCAAGTAGGATTTATGCGAGGGATGCAGGGTTGGTTCAACATCAGAAAAATATGAAATGTGATCAACCATGTAAATAACACAAAGTATAAGAATCACTTGTCTTTATCAATTGATGCAGAAAACGCATTTGACAAAGTCCAACAGCTATTTATGCTAAAAACTCTCAATAAATAGGAATAGAAGGGAAATTTCTCAATGCAGTATGGGGCATTTATGCAAAGCCGATATCATCCTGAATAGGAAAGACTGAAAGAAGGCCACCTGGGAACAGGAACTACACAAGGATGCCCACTGTTTCCACTTCTATTCAACACTGTGCTAGAGGTCTGGCCACAGCAACCAGACAAGGCAAAAAAATAAAGGGTATCCGCATCAGTAAAGGAAGAGCAAAAGTATCTTGATTTGCAGATGATATGATCATATACACAGAAAACCCTGAAGAATCCATAAATAAAATACTGGGAGTAATAGAAGAGTTCAACAAAGTATCAGGATATAAGATAAACATAAGTCAGTAGGATTCTTTTACAGCAACAAAGAGATCATCAATCAAATCAATACCATTTAAAATAGCCCCCAAGAGATAAAATACCTAGGAATAAATCTAACCAGAGATGTAAGAGACCTATACAGAGAAAATTACAAGAACCTACTGCAAGAAACCAAAAGAGATTTACATAATTATAGAAACTTACCTTGCTCATGGATAGGAAGACTTTGTGAAAATGTCTATTTTACCCAAAGCAGTCTACATATACAATGTAATCCCAATACAAACTCCAATGTCATTTTTTACTGAGATGAAGAAACAAATTACCAACTTTGTTTGAAAGGGAAGAAACCCTGGATAAGTAAAGCACTACTGAAGAAGGGGAACACAGTGGGAGGCCTCACACTACCCAACCTTAGAACCTATTATACTGCCACAGTAGTTAAAAGAGCCTGCTACTGGTATAAAAACAGACATACAGTCCAATGGAACAGAACAGAATTCAGAAACAGCATTGTCCTCCTATGAACTGGCAATATTTGACAAGGCCTGAAGATCGTAAACTGGGGTCAAAATAGTCTCTTTAACAAATGGTGTTGGCAAAATTGGATATCTGTCTTAGTCACCTGGTACTGGTCCAACAGAGAATACCACAAGTGGAAGCTTCACAAGGAGAAACTTCTACTGTCACAGTCCAGTAAGCCATAAATCCATTCATAAGTTACAAATCCCTTCAATATGAGAAATCATCACAGCCAAGAGTCCAAATTCAAGGAGAGCATCTTGACACAGGAACCTCAGGCCCAAAGGACATGCCTGTTCTCGGTTATGCCACTGTCTTGGTGGTATGAGGTTCCCAACTTCCTCTGCTCACTCTCTTCCTTATATCCCACAAGCGTGTAGCTTGAGTCCTGCCTCACTAACACAACTGTAGCCCATTCTCCATCATCAATATCACAGAAGCAGGATCCACAACACATGGGAGGAATAGCACCATACTGGAACTCCCACCTGAGTCAAATCAACACACACATTTTTGGAGGAACACAATTCAATCCATGACAATATCCATCCACACTTTACACAAAAACTAAATTAAAAGGGATCCAAGATCTAAACATCAAACATAAAATGATAAAGATTATGGAAGAAAAAAATAGTGGCAACAGTGGAAGTTCTAACACATGGCTTAGACTACCAACTCTTACCATCAGTGCACAAACAACAGAAGAGAAAATAGATAAATGAGAACTACTAAAAATCAAACATTAAGCTCATCCAAAGACTTTATCAAGAGATTTAAAAGACTATCTACAGAATGGGAAAAAATATTAGCAACTACATATCAGATCAACATCTAATTTCCATAATCTACAAGGTACTGCAATATATCAACAAGAAAAAAGACAAATAACCAAATTAAACAATGAGTAAAGGAGATGGACCAAAGAAGACATTCAGGCAGCCAAGGGACAAATGAGGAAATGCTTATGATCATTAACTATTAGAGAAATTCGAGTCAAAACTGAATGAGATACCATCTCACCCAAATGAGGTTGGCAACAATCAAAAACACAAAACAATAAATGCTTGAGAGGCTGCAGAGATACTGGAACTCTCCTACACTGCTGGTGGGAATGTAAGATGGTACAGCCTCTTTGGAAAGCAATTTGGCACTTTCTTTAAAAGCTAGAAATAGAAATACCATATGATCTAGCAACCCCACTGCTTAGACATATCCTACAGAATTAAGAGTTGTCACACAAACAGATACATGTACATGAATGTATAGTGCGGCACCATCCACAATAGCAACAAGATGAAATCAACCCAGGTGCCCATCAACAGATGAATGGATAAACAAACTATGATACCTATACAAGACTGAACACCACGCAATGATAAAGAACAATGATGATTTTAGGAAATGCATCATAGTCTGATTTCAACTGGAAGACATTATGTGGAGTGAAATCAGTCAGCTGCAAAAGCAGAAGTATTTTATGAGAGCACTATTACAAGAACTTAAAAAAGAACTTAAACACCAAAGAAAAGACCATTTGATGGTTACAAATGCAGGGAGGGAGGAAGAGGGTTGTTCACAGATTACTTGACAGAAATTCAGTTAGGTGAAGGGTGTGACAGCACTCACTAGAAGGCAGATCAGTATAACTGGACTACATTATAAAGTAAAAGGTTTTCTAAATTCAACCCAACATTTCAAAGAATAGAGTAGCAGAGACAGGGCTCTAGGGACCATGTTTTCGGGGGACATCGAGGTCAACTGGCATAACTAGCCTTTTGTTAAGAGAGTCTTCTGCACCCATATTGGTGAGTGGCATCTGGGGTCTTAACAGCCAGTAAGCCGCCATTTCAGGAACACCAATTGGGCCCAATCCACCTGGAACTATGACAACCAAGAACACTGACATGAGGAAAAGTAAGCCCAGGAGAGAGAAGAACCAATATGACTGGGAGACTATATCAGCACGAGACCAGAAGAACCAGATGGTGCGCAGCCACCACCAATGACAACTTTGATAGGTGACAAAATGTAGAGTCCCTGACATAGCACAAGAAAAAGAGGTGTGCAGATCAAGAACTGTCGCAAAAGATCTGAACTGATGTTCCAACAACCTGGAGGGTTCCCTGGGAATGTGGTCCATTGACTTGCTGCTGGCCCAGACCTAAAACCAGTACTGAAGTCAATACTTTAGACAAAGAATGGACTGGGTTCAGGGATACAGAGTGAGCATGTCATGTATGTACTTTATGGTTTTATACATTTATGGGAGGCTGTCCTACTGGTTTCTTTCTAGAAGGGAGAGGAGAGGGTGAAGAGGAGGGGACAAGTGTTGGTTAAGAGGATAGTAGAAGCAAAGAGTGGAAAAGAGGAGTGTGCTCTCACAGGGTGGGGAAAGCAGATAGAATTGTAAAGAGGTGGGCATGCAAAGTTGACTTAAGTTGTATACATTCACTTACTCGTAATATAAATAAATAGATCTATTAAAAAACACTAGCATAAAACAGAAGATTGAAAATGTTGACTGCTGAATGTTAGCTCATCTGGGAAGGCAAGTTCCTCAAAGGACAGTGAGAGCCAATCTTCTTTTGATTTCTGGGTTATGGGTTTATAAACTAATTTTATTTTAATTTTTGTCTTTCTGGCTTCTACTTATTTTCTGCATTTTCTATAATAAACTTACATTTCTTTCATTAAAAAAAAACAATGTTTCAAAGATGTCAAAAGCTCACACTTGAAATTTTTGAGTGCCGCTGTATCCAGGTCACTTTCACATTAATAAGCACTATGGCAGTCTCTGTGCCAGCTTGCTCAGTGTCACATAAAGTGAGGAAGCTCAATTCTACGACAACCTGACTCCACTGTTCTACATTCTGATAAGTAATAACACAGCTACGTGCCCATGCTTTCTAGAAGAGATATCAAGTGACATTGGGGAGGATTACAGATGTTAGGAAATTAAGAGTAGGGTGTCCTAAAACCAAGTCTTTCCACTGAGATTACTAGAGCTGGGAGTCTCCCCACTGCTCAACTGCTGGGTGCCAGCTCAGTGGCTGGGCTGGGGATCTTTGAAGTCCAGTGATTAGCTCCCACCCCAGGGATCCCCACAGAATTTCCTCTTCTTCTTTTTGCAACACTGTATACAAAAATGCACTGACTTTGACTTCCCCACTGGTGATTTCTAAGGGGACTCAGTGGGATCCTTTCTTTGCATACTCACATTTTCTGTACCCAGTAGGATTATAAATCTGTGTTGTAGGAATCCTCTCTTTACATTTCTCTTTCTGCCATCCAACTAAACCAACTTACGTATTGGAATTGGTCTTACTTTCTTTTACTTCTGGTTAATAAAGGTAATACTTACAATGCTATATATCAACATATCAAAAAGGGAAATATAAATACTTCTGTCTACCTCATGCTAAAAACCAACTTTGAATTGCTCAAATAAACAGGCATTTTTTTCTTTTGGAAATCATACTTAAGGATTCTTCATCATTATTATTCTTCCTTATTTCTCCAGCGTCTTTATTGACTAATTAGTTCGAAAACAAAATGAAGGAAACAACAAAAAAAAGACTTCACCATCAAAAATGCCTATTGTTATTCTTTCTGTTTTGTTATAAAGTATACATAATGTGGTAAGCTGATACATATTGTCATTATGGGTATCAGTAGCAAGTATAAAGCAAAACAATAAAAATTTATTGCCATATGGATATAAACATGAAATTCATTAGAAGTTCATGTTGCAATGCTGAGCTGAATAACCTCACGTACAAAACACAAGATTTAAGAATATAAAATACCACTTAAACAGGACATACAAGTCATATAGAAATAATTTTACTGCAAAATCTATCAAAATGGAGCAGAACAAAGATACTCAAGCACTTTGTTGACTTTCCTACAAATTCTTTGTGCTTTCAAAAATTTCCATTTTTAAACTCGACCCTGAAATGGCACTTTTGCCAATCCACCATTGTTCTTAGGACACTAAAATGAGGTGTCGAAGTACCGTGGCAGAACTAGTAGACAGCCCATGCATGCCCCACTACCCATCTGTTAATCTTTCACACTGTGATGGCTTGCAAGTAGCTATGCTGGATGCTATGTCACTGATATGTCAAATATAAAAAGGGTCACCCAGGGTGGACAGGTTTCAGCAGAGTTTCCAGACTAAGACAGGCTGGAAAAGAAAGGTCTGATGATTTACTTCTGAAAACTAGCCAAGGAAAATTCTGTGTAACATTGGCAGAGTGCTGGAAGATGAGCCCCCTAGGTGGGAGGGCACTCAGAATTCACTGTGGCCACAAAAAAGGACCCAAACATATCAAAGATAGTGAAGACGGCACAAAACCCAGTCACATTTCATACTGTTGTACATGGAGTTACCCTGAGCAGTAGCCAACCCTACAGCAACTAAGAACAACACACACTGTCTCCACACTAGGAAGGATATTCTGACAATAGGAGCTGTTGCTCCACGAATGAGTTGCTCTGTGAGGTAGGAGTTAACAAAAACATTTCAAAGAGGGACTGGAAGACAAATACTCAGGTAGCCAAGGGGCTTCTTCAAGGTACTTCTACATGGGGGTCAGGGGCATGATCTGTACCATTCAGGCAAGTCCCAGACTTAGGACCCCACATCTCCAAGAATACCCATGACCATCCTGACACTAGTGTCAGCCCTATGCTGAACCAGGTGAAGATTGGGGTATGGCCCTTTCTGTCTACCCATTACCACACCCCCTGTTATGTCATCCTGGCTAATAAATACTGAGAAATGACACTCTCAGGAAAGGAAGATTTCTGAAATGACCAAATTTGATACTGCCAACATTAGATTGGACGGTAACAAATAACAGTTAAGGACACAGATTTTGTATTAATAAGGGACTGGGCTACAGTCAAGATGATATGACCTCCATATCCATGCCTGTCATATGGAGTTAATGCTAACAATCAACTTATAAGGGAAACACATAAATCCTGGTGGTATAGTAGCTATGTGTTACAGCTGTAAACTAAGAGGCCCACAGTTCAAATCCACCAGGTGCTCATTGGAAACTCTATGGTGCAACTCTACTCTGTCCTATAGGATTGTTATGAGTCATAATCAACTCAACGGTAGTGGGTACAAGGGAAACAGAGTTATTCAGGCTACATATGCAAACACACCTGCTGGCAAGACCCCATAGGTGACAGTTCCTTTCAGGAATCTGTAAATCCTTTGAAAATATAACCTAGAAAAATAAATACACATGTGTATGTTGAATATATGTCATTCCATCTGTGTTCTCACTGACAGGATGTTCTTAGGTCTAATGTAACCCCCTCTTGCTTTCATTTAAGTCTGCTTCTGATAAGTCTGTTTCTGATAAATGTTTCCATGGCAACAGATCACTGCTTTTGGATGTGCCATTTGAGACAATTTATGTGGTCACCCTTCAGCTTTTGATAGATGAAATGATATCTCATTTCCTCAGAGTTTCTCTGACTTCTCTTTAAATAGTTTACATCTCAATATAATATGGAATTTATGAAAGTCTGTGATAGTGAGATGGTTTTATTTCCTTTCTTTTTGTTTGTATTAGAATCTTAGTTCCGTTCCCAGATCTCCAAACTACAATCTCTCATGAAACACAATAATGATAAAAGCAAGTGAACAAAATAATTGTTTTTATTGGGGGGCATAGAAAAGCATATACAGGTAGTTAACAAAATTACTGATGGTCAAAGAACTAACAGCAAAACACTAACAGACACTCAGTGAAATGTCAGCCACAAAAGGACAAATATTACATGACCTCACTTACAGGAAATACTCTGTATAGATAGGAAGATAGAGACACAAGTCAGTTAGTAGTTACCAGAAACTGGGGACTGGGAAGAAGGACAAGTGGGAGGTTACTGCTTTGAAAAATAGTAAAGGAAACTGGATTGGGTGCCCTTTGTGAATAAACCCCAGCAGTGCAGTGTTGCCTGCTAACCAAAAGTTAAGCAGTGAGAATCTAGGAGGTACTCCTTGGATAACAAACGAGACAGTTCTACTCTGTCCTCTAAGCATGCTATGAGTCAGAATTGACTCAACAGCAACAGGTTTGTGTAGATTCTAGTTTTTTATTAATATCTATGACTGTTCAATACATAACCCTTCAATTCACATATTTTTCATTATGTGAAGTTTCTGTTTATAGGAAATGGAAAATTCAGCCAGGGGTATTGATGCTAGTTCCACAACATGATTGATGTAATTGGAGTCATTGAACTGTACATGTGAAAAATGTTGAATTGACAAATATTATCTATAGTTTTACAACATCTCTTTTTAAAAAGTAACGTGGATGACACTTTTCAGACTAAATAAACCTGGCCATCTGTCCATTTTACTGATGATTCTCCACACGTATAACATGATCTTTTGCTTTTCTAGGTCCTCTGAATTTCATGGAGTACACCCCTCCTAGACCCAGCACTTGCTCAGAGAAAACTGAGATTTGTTTACTTTTTAATCCTTCCCTACAAATCACTCCCCTGTTTATTTCCCTCACATCATCATCTCCTCCTAAACTTAACTTTTCTACTACCTCCGAAAATAACAGCTCATTAGAAAGTGATCGAAGACTGAGTGAGCAACTGAAGATAATTGCATAAAATTATACAAATCCTAAACAAGACGCTCGGCTACGTGTATGAGTCTAAGAAGCCAAAACCCCTGACAGCCTGGTGCCACCACAGATCACACTCAGTCCTCTTAAAGGGGTAAGGAGAAAAGGCACCTTGCTGCAAGACACACGCAAACCTAATTGCTTAACGCAAACTGCCCTGGAAAAAAGGAGCAGTACAGAGATGGGGACAGAACTTCTTCAAAAATCAGAAAGAGAGGAAAGTGGTAAAAGAAGGCATCTCAAGTATCTGGTATATAGGGCACTGGCTGCTGTATGCTTTGGTAGGCTGATTCCTCCCTGAAAGAAAAGCTTACACAGAAGTGGAAGAGTCCATGGTCCAGGAGGTCCTATGTACCTCAAAATGCAAAATTGTCATGATAGTCTCACCAAACTGTCAAGACAGTCTTGCAACCTGAAGCCACTTAGAGGCAGGCAAAGACATGGCAATTTGCTTCCATAAAAAGTATAGCCCTGGAAACCCTACGAGAGAGTTCTACTCTGTCCTACCACTTTGCCATGAGTTGGAACATACCTAAGGGTGATAGTAGTTTTATGTGCATGGTTGTGTGCGAGTGGTAATCATCCTGGCAGCCAAGGAGTGTCCAGGTGTTAGCATGACAGGCCTGTGTCCTGAATAATCCATACACTGAAGAAAGTCAACCCACTGCCACTGAACTGATTTTGACTCAGAGACCCTAAAAGAGTAAAGCTGTCCTATTTTGTTTCTAAGAAGTAGCTGGCAGGTTTCAACTGCCAGTCTTTTGGTTAGCAGTTGAGTTCTTAACCACGGCCCCACCAGGATAATTCCTCCTAAACCAAACCCTCTGCTGTTGAGTCTATTCTGATTCACTGTGACCCTAGAACACAGAGTAGAACTGCCCGACAGAGTTTTCAAGGAGCATCTAGTGGACTTGAACTGCCAACCTTTTGACTAGCAGCCATAGCACTTCACCGCTACACCACCGGCGTTCCTGGATAATCCCTCAGTTCTAAGTAAATTTGGACAGTTGATCACTGTACTCAGAGCCACTGGAGAATGTGAGCTTTACCTCCATATGGTAGAAAAGCAACAGACAACCACTACCAGAATTTGGCAAAGTTCTATATTAGCAATTACAACACTAGCCAGATTCTGAAACAACATATTACATACATATGTGTATAATTATAAATATAGATATCAAGAAACATTGTTGTTAGGTCCTGTTGAGTCAACTCTGACTCATGGTGACATTAGGTACAACAGAACAAAACGTCGCCTGGATCTGTGCCATCCTCACAACTGCCAACATGGTCAAGCCCGCTGTTGTGGCCTTTGTGCTAAACCATCTCACCACAAGTCTCAGTTGTCCTCACTGGCCTTCTAGTTCCCCAGACATGATGCCCTCCTCTAGGGATGGGTCACTCTTGATGATGTGCCCAAAGGAGTCAGACAACAATCTGTTGTCAGCCTTAAGGTTTTCATTCAGAAGTAGATCTCCAGGTCTTCATCCTCATCTTAGTCTGGTAGCTTCACTGAAATCTGTCCACCATGGGTGACTCTAGTGGTATTTTACTGGTGGCACAGCTTCCAGCATCATGGCAACACACGAACCAGCAAGCATGGCACACTGACAGATGAGTGATAGACACAGATGAACATACATGTATGTGTGACTTATAGTGAATGAACACCTCTAGCTGACTTGGTAACTTGTAGCTTTCATTTGCACATTTTAGATGCACAGCTATAAAAACAGGAACAGCAAAACAAAAGTAGTTTTCTGCAACAAGCACAATTAAATGAGAAGAATAAAGGAGGAGGGAAAAGCTGGTGTGATCGGTCCCAGGCTCCCTCACAAGATCCCCACCCAGCTTTACACACTGCATTAACTGCCCCGGTTTCCAGCTTCCCTGCCTACCACTTACCCTCCCTCTAGCTGTCCTGTGTTCTGTTTGTCAGTGGGAAACACTAAAGGAAGACCACAGTAAATGTATTTGTTCATGCTTCTTAAGAGGGAAAAGGAAGTAACTGTTAAACATTTTTGGCACCCTTCTCTACCTTGAAACCTGTGTAGGAGAGAAGCACAGTACTAGTGGAAAAGAAGTGCTTTAGGGCACGGTTCAGAACAGACCGTCTGTGGAAAAAAATTATAAAGCATGACTTTTCCCGTGAGGAGCGGAGATGAAAACAGTGGTAAGTTTGCCTCTTCAAAGTTCTTTGCAGATGCAAGGTAATTAATCTTCAGAGTCAAGTTGGGGAAGCAGCTCTGATTTTGCACACAAATAAGCTGGAGTGAGGAGGCAAATGTGGTTGTTGGAGTTTGTCCCTGCCTACCACCACCCTGCCCCTCCAACTGCTTTTCTGTCAACACTGGCTTCTTCCCACCTGTTCTGGGCACACATTTAGGTTGCAGAATGGCTCTGAGCATCTCACCTACAAACCGCACTGTTTTGAGTTACTTACCTCCTTTCCCTAAGTGTCTATTTCCTCATAGCTATAGTCCATGCTTCCTGGGATCACTGTAAATATGAAATGGAATATGTGAAGCATGAGCACAGTTATAAACAGTAAATTAATGTCCACTTTTGTGGTACATTGATGACACAAGTGCATCTGACCTAAGTCATGCATAGTCTTTTCAATTACCTCATATGCACGCAAAAACTAGACAATGAAAAAGAAGACAAAACAACTAATGTACTTGAACTGTGGTGTAAGGAAGGACACTGAATATAATGTGGACTGCTAGAAGAACAAACAAATCAGTGATAGAAGACATACAACGAGAATGCCCCTTAGAAGCAAGGATGACAGACTTTGGCTCGCTTACTTGGGACACATCAGCAGGGAACAATCAGTCACTACAAAATGTATCCTGTTTGGTAGAGGTTCACTGAAAAACGAGGAAAATCTCAGTGACAACAGACTGATATGATAGCCATGGAATGCATCAATGATAAGGAAGCTGGCACAAAACTGGGCAATGTTTCGTTCTGTTATACATAATCTCACCCCGAGTAGGAGCTTAGTCACTGGCAACTAATGAGAACAATATTACGGTTACCATTAGCGCAATGGCAGTGGAAGCAGAACAATCTGGGAGGTGGGACTGGGGAGGATTCCAGAAACTGGTGAGGACTCGGCATGTCCATGCATTGGTGGGACAGGGGACAAGCAGAAACTCTAGATATCCTCAAATGTACAAGATGATCCAACATGATCAATAACTGCCCCAAGTTTCATGACCTTTTGAACATCCTATCATGTTTTTGAAAAACCTATTAATCATTCCTGGGACCTAAAATCCAACTCTATTCACCTTAGAAACATGAGCATTTTCTCTCCAGTTCTAAGACATAGTGAATTGTTCAAGAATGTGACTGCTGTGCAACTAAATGAAGCCTGTAATTTTTTTTAGCTTAAAACATTCCTATGAGTCTTTTTCTCTTTTACAAGCTACCAGTGGCACCTCTCACTGGTCGTATTTACATCTGAATACACATCAAATGGAGCACTGGTGGCACAGTAATTAAGTGTTCTGCTGTTGACCAAAAGGTCAGCAGCTCAAATTCACCAGCTACTCCTTGGAAATCCAAGGCAGAGTTCCACTCTGTCCTACAGGGTCACTGTAAGCTGGAATCAACTTAACAGAAGTGGAAGAAAGAGAGTGATACATCACATTGGATCCGCACTTGTGGATGTCACTTTACAGTGATAAGATATATTCGTGCAAATAACTTGCCTCTTTTTCCTGAGCCCATAGTCACTAAAATACGTCATTAAAAGATTATTTTCTTATTCTATAGATGAATCCTGATAAGGAGTGGGAAAAATACAGAATTTCAAATTTTCAACAGAATCTAGATTTTTCTGGAGCCACTGAGGCTGGATGAGGCTCTGAGATAATCTGACCTGAGATAATCTCTAAACTTCAAACCTTAAACCAAAGCTATCCACTCAAGTCTAATGTGAACCCCCTGCCCCGCCACAAATCTGCTTTGAGCACTGCAGTCTTTTAAAGAATTATCTTTGTGGGATCCAACTGACAATGGGAACTTGAAAGTCTGGATGAGAAGCTTAGGGCAGTGAGTTTAAGATAATGGTGGGGAAATGAAAAGGACGGCAAGAATGGCAGCACAACTTGAAGAATCTAACCAATGCCACCAAACTGTACATGTATAAATTGTTGAAATGGCCTATCTTTGGGTGTATATATCTTCATCAAAATGAAAAAAGAAATCTTAAATGATATATTTTTTAACAAAGAAACCATTTTGATTTTATCTTGGCTGTATATGCTTTCACCAAAATGAAAAAAAAGAAAAAAATCTCAAATGACATTTTTAAGAAAGCAACTATTGTCTTTACATTAAAATTAAGTCACTATATTGACTTTTGAATAGCTTTATTGAGGTATGATCTACATAACATAAATCTCAGCCCTGTCATGTGTACAATCCAATCATTTTTACTATATTTACAGGGTTGTGTAATCATTGATACAATCTAATTTAAAACATTTCCATTACCACAAGAAGATATCCAGTACACGTCAGCAACCACTCTTTATTCCTTTTGCCAGCCCTAGGAACCATAAATCTAGTTTCTGTCTTACAGATTTGTCTTTTTGGACATGTCATATGAAGGGAATTACACAATATTTGCATTCAGTTATAATATTTTTGAAGTTCATTCATATTAGTACTTCAGTACTTTTTATTTCAAAGTAGTCTTCTATCATGCCATTGTATTACTGTATTTTGTTTATCCACTCAGTAATGAAAACTGATGACACTATGAATACTTCCACATGATTCTGTATATTGTTTAAACATTATGTAGGCAGGTAAGGAAGCCATCTGAAACCCTGGTGGCATAGTAGATAAGTGCTACAGCTGCTAACCAGAATGTTGGCAGTTCAAATCCACCAGGTGCTCCTTGGAAACTATGGGCCAGCTCAACTCTGTCCTATGGGGTCTCTATGAGTTGGAATGAACTTGACAGCAGTGGGTTTGGTTTTCGGAAGGAAGCCATCAATGAGATGAACTGACATGATAATCAAGACAATAGACTCAAACATACTAACAATCATGAGAATGGTACAGGACCTAGCAATGTTTTATTCAGTTATACATAAGGTCACCAAGAGTCAGAGCTGATATATCGGCAACTAACAACAACAACAAAGGTAATACTTATTAAATTTCATTGCAGGACATAAAGTGTTATTACAAAATCTCTGTTAAAAGGGAAGTTGTATTTCACAGTGTTAGGGACTACTGCTATTAATGTTACTTCTGTTAATTTTTATGTACCATTTTGTGTGTGCAATATTATCTTTATTTTGGATATGAGGAATCTAAATATTATCTTTGGCCAAGTGCCGTCGAATATTATCTTTATGTATATCTAAATCTAAACAGGTAAAACGAGTGGTGTAGTGGTTAAGAGCTACAGCTGCTAACCAAAAGCCTGACAGTTCAAATCTACCTATGTGCTCCTTGGAAACCCTATGGAGCAGTTCTACTCTGCCCCATTGGGTCACTATGGGAAAACTGTGCTGCAGAGAGGTTAGATAAATTAAATAACTTACCCCAGTTCGAACCTCCCCTTGCTGTTCTAACAGATTCCCACGGCCAAACTCTTGAGCATCAGGCTGTACTTAACTTCACCCCTTGCCTTTACTCAAGGAAGCATCTTTGAGGTCTCCCATCCAATAAATCATGACACTCCCTCTTGGTTTTCACATCAAACAAAGGCACTGGCTCTGCGGGCTTACACTAGGCCCTGTGTTTGCAGGTGAAAAAAGATGATAATAAAAAATACACAGATTAGGAAGGGAGAAGCGAATTATGGGAAGGGAAAGGAGTTGAATGGAAGTTGTAATCGTCAGTGTTGTACTTCCCTGTTGTGGCTATAACAGAAATACCACAAGAGGATAGTTTTAAAGAAAAATACATTCATTTTCTCAGTTTAGGAAGCTATAAATCTAAATCCAGGGCACTGGCTCTAGGGAAAGTCTCTCTCTGTCATTTCCAGGATGTGATCTCTTTCAGTTTCAGATTCTTTCTCTGTTTGTCACACATACACACCTGCACACACACAGCATTCCTCAGTTCCTTGACAATCTCCACGTGGTATCCTAACTTCTCTGTGCTGTGTGAAATCTGATTTTTTCATATCTCAAAAGTGAGCAGATTTCAGACACATCTTTCATTGATACAGTCTCATTAACATAACAAAGAAAACTCTTTCTTTCCTCAAACAGGATCATATTCACAGGAGTTAGACTCCAACTCACACCTTGGCCAAACAACTCAATCAATAGCAGTCAGAGGATGCAAAGGGTCCATGGTTCTCCCCCTCTCCACACATCTTATAAGCTCAGAAAGCCTCCCTCTTCCCCTGGCACGCAGGATTTCCTTCTGCCACAGTCATGCTTTGTACCACATGACTCAGCTCTTTGGCTGCAGTTGTTTGGACCATGAGATTGGCCAGTGGGGAAAGGATGGGCCCTGTATTGCTTGTTAAATAGCAAACCCTCTGCTTGGGGATCTCAGTGGGTGACATACAGACAGCATCACAGGCACTGAGTAAGCCGAAGCTGAGACCAGAGAGATGGAAGATATGAGGGAGCAGAAGCCATGCCACAGAGAGGAAGGAAGAGAGCTGGTCTTGCCAGGAAAGGGAAAAGAAAGGTGTAAAGAGGTTGGGAAGTTACTCCCCTCTGAGAACTGCCAAGGACAGAGTGTCAATTATATAACAACAGACATGAATGTCTTCAAGCTGTGTGCATTGTCTTAAAAACACACAAAACTGCATTCTAGTCATGACAGATGCAATTTTTTTTAATGTATAATTAGAATTAGAAATTGCTTGGCACTGTAGGATTGCTGGAAAGGTTGGTGGCATAGTGGGTAAGTGCTATGGCTGCTAACAAAAATGCCAGTAGCTCAAATCCATGAGGCATTCCTTGAAAACTCTATGGGACAGTTCTACTCTACCTGTAGGGTCGCTATGAGTCAGAATCAACTCGATGCCAACAGCTTTTGTGTGTGCGTGTGCCACTGCTATGAGTTTGTATTGACTCAACAGCAATGGGTTTGGTTCCTAAAGAGCCCTGGTGGTGCAGTGATTAAGTGCTCAGCCGAGAGCTGAAAGATCAGTGCTTAAAGCTGATCAGCAGTTCTGCAGGAGAAAAGACCTGGCTATGTGTTCTCACAAAGATCACAGCCTCGGAAACCTAAAGCGGCAGTTGTACTGTCCTATAGGGTTGCTGTGAGGCAGAACTGACTCCACAGCAATGGGTCGGGAAAACTGATGCTCCAATGGGATGCAGCATATTTATCCAGTTGGTTTGCAGTATCTCTGAAGCACTTGCTTGAAAGCTGGAGGAAGAGGGAAGCAGGGGCCCGATGAGCAGAGGTAGAGAACTGGGAGAGTGCAGCTTCCCCCAGCACATTACTTAAAGTGGTGTCTTTTCAACAATACCTTAAGGTAGTACTATGTTTAAGATTATAAAGTGACAACACAAGACTAGGATACATACGGATACAGGCGCTAAGGGGGTATACCTTTTTTAGAGGCATTTTCTTTTCCTGAACAAACTACCATCATCTCCTCACAGGTCAGCTCTGTCCTAATATCCTGAGGGTTCTGTGCATTTGTGATTGAAGGACTCATGTGGCTAATGAGGCTTTTGTGACTTGAGAGTACATTAGCCATCCAGCACAATCAGATGAGGACACACTATGATTCAAAGAAGAAAACAAAAAGGAGACTCTGCTCTTATAGAAAGGCGAAGAAGCCATCTGTGGCTACAAAACAAACACTTGGCAGTAGAGTGCTGATCACGGGACTTCGAGCAGCTTCTAGCCTGCCTGGGATTTTAGCCATCCAAGTGACTGCCAGTTCCAACAAAGGAGTGCTAAGATGTTAATGAAGAATCCCCCTGACACTGTTGTCATAGAGATAAGCCACACATACGGAACACCCCAGGATAAGTAACATATCAGATTTAAATTGGAATTTATTTCCAAAGAACCCAATTGCTGTCCCCACCTTGTAAATGGCTTCTGAATTATCATCAACAGCCATATGTTTGCAATCAGCACCTTGGGGTCGGCAAGATGACGAGGAACGGCAGCCAGCACCCAGCATTCCCTTATCTGTGGAGAGGCTCACAATCCCAGCCACGCTCTTCTTTAACATTATATAAAAAGAGGATATTTAACTTTAACAGAGGAAAATAATAACACCTAATGAATCACTTCTGGCAACATTTAGGTGATCCATATGTTCTTTGTCTAAAACTTTATGCTCTGATCTTATTTAGGAAAACTGAACCATTATAACTTGACACACACACACACACGTGCATGCACACACACATACTCCACTTACACTCACACATCCATGTGTTCCTCACACATGTACACTTACACGCACATGTATAACAAATGTGTGCTTTTGTATACACTTTATACACTAACAGAAGCTTCAGGAAAAAAGGCAAAACTGAAATATGAACTCTTAAAATGAAATTACGGACACTGGAGACCATATTTAAAGCTGGTTCTAGCCCCTTCCACTAACTGCACTGTTTAGCTTTCATCCTTTTGCCACTTCCACATATGTTGCTATTGTCACAAATTCCATGGTTCAGGTTTTCCAATCAGCCAGCTGTATGCACGTGCTCCAGGAGACACACAGAATTCAGTATGGCGGGTGCTATGAAATAGATGCTTTGGAAAAGTCAATCATGTCTGGAAATATTTCCTGAGACAGTGGCAGGATGTCATGGCCAAGCATTCAATACTTCATCACACAGACTTGGAAAAAGACGAAAATACAATAAAATCTTACTACCAAGATCCAAAGAATCTCATGTAACTTCCTGTGCGGTGAAAGACAGACAGAAATGGCTGAACATTTGACCCATAACTACACCTAAAGTCTGTCAGTCCTCATTGCCTCTCTAGGGGTAGGTTCACCTTGATTAAATTTACCTCTGGCTTTCCTCCATCCAGTATACTCTTCACTACTCAAAGCCAGCCAAGTGCCGTCGAGTCGGATCCAACTCAGGGTGACCCTAGGGAACTACTCAAAAGTAATTTCAATTTAACATGGTCTAGTTAGCAGATTTTTTTTGTCAACTGGGTTCCAGATTACTTCTGATTCTCCCTTTCATTAAAACATGCATTATGTGGCACCAAATGCTTCAGAAATAACTCATAGTCTGAAACACGCAATTGCTTTATGTCATATTTCTTTGAAAAAAAAGTTTGCTAGGAAGAAAAGGAGGTAACACCACCATCACCGCCATAAGCGCCACAGCTTTCGTGCAGGCAGAAATCATTTTCCAATCAAATCGTCCACCAGTAACAGTATGCTGTTAAGATCATCAAGTGAAGAAACAAGGCTAGGACAAATGTAGAGATGGGAGCCAAAGACTGTTGCCTTTTTACACATGCTTTCTTGTAGTCTTATTAGCTCTCAAGAAGAGACCTCTATGGTCTTGCCACCCTTCATGCTCATTAGCCAACAGAGCAAATTATGATTATTCGGTGGGTCGAGAGGAAGCATCATAATATCTAAAAGTATTACCTTCTCCTAACATGCCAGAGGTGTTAGACATTTAGACTAGATAGCTCACATGGCTCACAAAGCCCTTATGACTTGAGAGTTTACCAACCAGCAGGGCAATTAGATGAGGAGAAACTAAGACTTACAGGAGAAACAAAGAAGTAGCTCTGTTCATTTATTCATTTACTGTTGCACCCTACCGAATCCAAGGTGACACTCTTGTCTTCACCGTCCCTCTGTTGATACCTTTTTATAGTACGCAATGGAGGTGGAGTGGACATGGGTTGCAGATGCCTTAATCTCATACTCACAAGTATCCTGTCATCAGCAGAAGGAGAAACATCAAATAATAAAATAAGAGCAGATATCAGGAATGGTGATACAGAAGAAAGAGTCATAATTATGACATTCTGGGCCCTTCCTCCATAAGAGATTGTTACAATCTGAAGACTGTTACAACTGTTGGTATAAAGCTGAATAAAATCTAGGATGGATGACATTCATTTTTTCCTCATTTTAAAGAAATTTAAATTTTTTTTTATGGGTCCCTCAAAGTATCATGGTTCAGGCACTATGCCTATTGGGTGGTTGGTCCTGAATTTGTGTCACTCAGATCTGTGGCATCATCTGCTACCACCCATTAATTACATGCTCCTTGAGCAAGTTAGCACACTACTTAATGTTCCATCTCTTTATTGCTAAGGCAGGACAAACAGAAGTGAAAGCACCTGTTTCCATACTTGGGCCATAGCTAGGGCTCTTGACTGCTGCTTCTCCTCTCCACACCAAATAATAATAATGACAATATTCTTTTTGGAATCCAATGAACATGAAGAATGGCAGGACCATGGATGTCTTGTCTTGGGAGCTGACAGGACTAAGCCTGGGTTTTCAGACTAGTGTGGGATGGGGGTCTGTTTTTATCACCTATCTGCTATCAAATGCACTCAACCTAAAAGGCTCCCCTTTAAGGAATGCATCAAATAGGATTTTTATTTCATTTTCAATACACCAATTATCATGACACACCAAACTCCACCTGCCTTTCTCCCATTCCTCTTACCACTTTTTAACATATTTCCCAACTTATTTACTATGCCCATTGTCCACCTTCCCTCACGGGAATGTCAGCTCAGCTTGGACAGGGGTGTGGTATATTCTGCTTCCATCTAGTTGTTATCAAGTTAATTCAATTTATGGTGACCCCATGAGTGTCAGAGTAGTACCGTACTTCATAAAGTTTTCAGTGGCTGATTTTTTCACAGTAGATCATCAGGCCTTTCTTCTTAGGCACAACTGGATGCAGTCAAGCTTCCAGCCTTTCAGTTAATGGTCAATTACATTAACCATTTGCAAAAGTGTGGGACATGTTTCATTTACTACAGCCTTTCTCCTGATGCTCAGAATGATGCCAGACACACCACAAGCACTCACTGAACCTTACTTATGGTATTAAATGGATTTGCAAATTTTCAGAAACACTAGTTTAAAGATTACTAAAATTCTGCCTTTAAGAGGATTTTTTTACTACAAGAATTTTCTCTGTACAAAACTGTAACTCTTCACCTGCTACTTCTGATAGCATTTTTTTTTTCCTAGCTTGTCTTTTTTTCTATTTCTGATATATAAACTATATTTGACTGTTCAGTAACGGGTGTACAATGCATATGTACTACCCCTTCTTCCTCTGTTAAAGCTTGGTGTATATTCCAGATTTTCTCATTTAAGTCTTAGACCAATTTGACAGTTTTTTACAAAGCCGGAAAAATAAACTGATCATATATGGGGCTATCTTTACTAAAACACATGGCATTTTAGGATATGGTCCTAAAAGGTTTCTTTTTCTTCTTTCTGTTTTAGTTTTTCTAAGATTGATTAGTTTACTTGAGGAGCCCTGGTAGTACAGTGATTAAGACCCTGACTGCAACTGCAAACCAAGAGGCTGACAGTTTGAATCCACCAGTGCTCCTTGGAAACGCTATAGGGAAGTTCTACTGTGTCCTATGGAGTCACTGTGAGTCAAAATCAACTTAGTGACAGCAGATGTTGGCCTACTAGTTTAAAAAAAAAAAAAAAAAAACTATGAGTTTGGCTTAATCTTTCCTAATTTTCAGAACACACAAACTGTCCCATTTACCACATAGGGGAACTTCTCAAGGGTCAGGGCACCCTCTGCTTTCCCCACAGAGCATGGCCACTACACAGGCACTTTGATGCTAACTACAAACAGAGTTTTATAAAAGGTAGACTATTAAGAATCATATCTTCTTTCCTATAGAAAACAAACTAACTGCATTTTCATTAAAATGTTAATAGTTGCATTGCTTTTTATTGTTATAAACTCAATGTTTTACCTCTTAAAAACTTCTAGAAATTCAGAAAGGTAGAAAAATAAAGACAATTGCACCTTGCAAAAACAGTCTGCAAACATTTTATGTGTTTATTTCTTAGCAAATACAACAAATTAAGTAGATTAAGACAACAAAAGTTTATTTCTTCAAATTTTGGAAGTTACAAATCCAAAATCAGTATGTTGGCAGGGAAATTCTCCTTCAGAAGGCTCTAGAGGAAGATCTTCCCTTGTTTCTTCTGGCTCCCAGTGACTGGCAATAATCCTTGGCACTCCTTGCTTGCAGGTGCGTCACTCTAATTTTGGCATTCATTGTCTTGTGGCTTTCTCCTTACGTGTACATCTTTGCATCACCTTCTTATAAGGACACCAGTCATTGAACTGAGACCCACCTTCATCCAGTAGGACCAGATTATAACTAACTGCATCAGCAAAGACTTATTTCTACAAGGTTACATTCTGAGGTTCCACACAGATACGAGCTTTTGTTTTGGGGGGCATATTCTACTCAGTACAATACATGGTATTTTACATCAGTGTGATGAGCAGAATGATCAGAAAATGTCCCCAAGAGTTCATCTGGCATACAGAGTCTGGACAATGAGCAACCTGATGCTAGGGACACCCCCTTCTACCACCTAAGGGGTCAGTAACTAACTGATCTTGGCTTCTTATCCCCTGAGAGGAGGCACTGTACCTTTCCATGGGCCTCAGGGACACCAGAAGCTGGGCAGCTGGCTTTCCCAGATTATGTGGATAAACATCTGTTGACTAAACATAGCTGGATGGTTCTTTCCAATTTAATAAGATTTCCCCCAACATTTAAAAAAAGACACAGTAAAGGCGGCAGGCAACCAGAGACACTGAACCAGCTTCCAGGAGCCATGGCTCCAGCACGCATCTTTGTGGGTATGAGAGGTCTGGAAATCTATTCATTCTTTTTCTTACCCCGAATTTCTTTGTTAAAGATTAATCATTAATATATACTGCATAACACTGTGGGAGAGACTCTTTGCAAACTTGGCAAGAGAGCTATATAAAACCTTTGTAAGCTTGGGCTCTATATCAATTACTTCTTCCTGTCAGGCTTATGAATTTCTTCCCCCACTTGTATGCTTGTTTTAATATATCCCTTGTTCCCAAGTTAGATTTAAGACAGCCATATAGCAAGACATCTTACATTTAAAATCTGAAAAATAGCACACAGTACACACAATTAGGAACAGCGAAAGGAAGTTAACGGTAGGGAAGTAAAGAGACACTAATAAATTCAGTGCACAAAATAAATGTCAAAAGTTGGGGGATGAACAGAAGAGCTGAGATTAAAGCCTACAAGTATCCTTGGATGGTCACCACATACATCACAGTGGCTCTCCAAGGTGCAGGACAGTACACTCAGGCAAAAAGACATCGCCTCAGGAATAGAAAGCCAGAGACAGGTCTAAAGAGTAAAGGGGGCTTCCCAGAAACCAAAAAGCTTCATGCAGACTGAAAAGCAGAAAGAGATCTCCCATAGCTTGTCAAGCTGGTAGCTGGCCTATAAAGCACAAAGAGATCCAAAGGCCCTGGCTGGTGCTCAAATCCCTAGCCACTCTGGAAGCAAAGTTCTGATCCTCCCATGTTCACAACATGTGGAGCTCATGAGAAACTCAATCTAACAAAACTTGTAGCAGAGTCCACATCTAGTCCAACTACATGTTAGATTGACTCAGAACTATATTACCAGCCTGCGAGAAGGGGACAGCTCTCACTAAGAAGTAAACATATCTTTATTTCAATGGTAATGCAATGTTCAGCATAAAATAAAACAATCAGAAGACACATAAAGAACAAACAGGGTACAAATCTAAAAGAGGAAAGAGTAAGTGGAAAGAAATATGGAAGCATTATATCTGACTCGACGGCACTTGGCACTTGGCATGTCCAGATCTCTCAATTATTGGGTAAGGACTTTCTGATGAGGGATATAGAGGAAAAAATTTTAAAAAGTGAACAAATGAGGAACTTATTTTAATTGAGAAGTGGGAATAGTAAAACACAAATCAAGTAGAAATATCAGAATGGACTTACATGCTATCGGAGAGGAATTCTTTTGATGGGCTTAATACCAGCCTAAACATAGCAGAGAAAAGAATCAGTGAAACCATTAGCAATTGTCTACAGTAAAATATAGAGACTAAAATGTAAAAATAAATAAATAAAAATAAAACAAAGACCTGAGAGATACCAAATAACACAAGTGATTAGAATTCCAGATAAAGAGGCGAGAGCAGAAAAAGTATTTTGAGAGACAACAGTCAATATGTCTTTTTAAATTAATGAAAGATACCAAGCATATGATCTAGGAAGATCAACAAACCACAAACAAAGTAAATTTTAGAAAAATGAAAGCAGATGTAGTCATGTTACATACAAACTGCTGAAAGCCAAAGATAAAAAGAAAATCCTAAAAGCAGCCAAACAACCCATGTTATGTGCAGAGGAAATAAGAAAAGAATAATAACTGAATTTCTTATATCAGAATTAATTTTTCCATGTGCTGAAAGAAAAATAAGTAAATAAAAGCTGTCAAAATAGAGTTTTATGTATAATTAAAAAATGAGGGCTAAAGTCCTTTCAATCAGAAAACGGAGAACTTGTTGACAGAAAACCTGTGCTACAGCAACTGCGAAAACAAGGCCCCTGGACTAAAAGGATATGGGATATGATATCAGGTAGAAGCTTAAGTCTGGAAGTCTGGAATGCATAATACATGTGTAAAAAAAATCAAGAACCTATTTATTACCTTTAACATGTATGTGTGTGTACATGTACACATGCGTGTGCATGTACTGACACATGTATGTGAGAATAGGAATATATTCATGTACATACATATATAAGCAATATATGTTACAAACGTTTAAGCTATAATTGTTAAAACAGATATCGCGACAATGTCTTGCAGGGTTTATAAAACACACAGATGAGAGCACCAAAGGAGGCAAGGAGGATAAACAGAAATATATAATGGTGAGATTCTTTAAAGATTTTAAATTTTTTAAAATGAAAGATTTCACTATAATTAGAAAATACGCAAGGTTAAAGTGGATATTGTTATTTTTTCCTATTGTCAAATAGATTCGAACTCATAGTGACAGAACAGACAGAACAGGACTGTTAAAGGAGCAGTTGGTGGATTTGAACTGCTGATTTTTTGGTTAGGAGATGATCTCTTAACCACTGTGCCAGCAGGGCTCCCTGTAATTTTTAACAACCTCTAAAAAATAACATTAAAAAGATACATTTAAAAAGTTAAATAAATTTGGTATACAAAATAATGTCAAAATAAATGTAAGTAATTACAAACTAAGGCAAGAGATAATTGCTAGAGGAACCAAAAACTGAAGTGACAAACAGAACCCCCAAAACAATATAAAAGATCTAACCATATCAATAATTACATTACATAAAAATGAAGGAAAAATCACTTAAAGACTAGATGAAAAAGCAAGATCCAACAATAGCCCCTTTACAAGAAACATAAAGACATAGATGGCTGAAAATAAAGGGTTGGGAAATGATATCCATCCAACCACTATGTTTTATAAATTTTGGTGACTGTATTAGTATCTCACCACTCACTCATCTGTCATTCTGTGTTACTGTGGTACAATAAGTATCGCCATAATGCTGGAAAGTATACCACAGCATTTGAAATACCAGCAGGTCACTCATGGTGGACAGGCTTCAGTGAAGATTCTAGAGTAAGACAGACTGGAAAGAAGGCCAAGCCAAAAGAAGGACCAAGCAATCAACTCTGGAAAAAAAAAAAAAATAACTGTCCTGTGAAAACCTTATGAGTAGCAGAGGAACAGTGTCTGACAATTCTAGAAGGAAAGCCCTTCAGATTGGAAAGTACTCAAAATATGACTGGAAAAAAGCTGTCCCCTCAAAGTTAACTTAATGTTATTTATGTGAATGGGTTAAATCTTTTGAGACCTTCATTTGCTAACGAGACATGATTCAAAATGAGAAGAAAGAGCCGCAAATATCCATTAGTAATCAAAACATGAAATGTATGAAATGTGAATCAAGGAACATTGGAAGTGATCAAAAATGAAATGTACAGAGGTTGGTATGTTAGGCACTCACGAGCTGAAACGGAATGGTATTGGCCATTTTATATTGGGCAATCATATGGTCTACTACACTGAGAATGACAAACTGAAGAGGAATGCCTTAGCACTCATTGTCAAAAAGAACATTTCAAGATCTCTCTTGAACTTCAATACTGCCAGTAATAGGAAAGTATCCACACACCTACAAGGAAGACCAGTCAATACGACTATTATTCAAATTTGCCCACCAACTACTAATGCTCAAAAGGATGAAACCAAAGATTTTTACTAATTAAGACAGTCTGAAAATGATCAAGTATGCAATCGAGTTGCACTGACAATTACTGATAGTTTTGGGTGGTCGCTTATGATCAAGAACTGATGGTACTGAACAAGACGCCCAAGGCACTGGCAAGAAACAAGACTCTGGAGTGGATGGAATATCAATTGATACGTTTAAACAAACAGATTCAATGATGAAAGCACTTACTTATCCATGCCAAGAACTTTGGAAGACAGCTTCCTGGACAACAGATTGGAAAAGATCCACATACACACTCAAAGAAAGGTGATACAATAGAATACAGAAATTATTGAACAATGTCATTAATATCACATGCAGGTAGTAAGCTGAAGATAATTCAAAAATGGTTGCACGAGTACATCAACAGGGTACTTCCAGAAATTCAAGCCAGATTCACATGGGGAAAGGGAATGAGGAATATCATTGCTAATGTCAAACGGATCTTGGCCAAAAGCAAAAATTGCCAGAAAGATCTTTACTTGTGTTTTATTGACTATGCAATGCATTTGACACTGTGCATCACACCAAATACAGATAACATTGAAAAGAATAAGAATTCCAGAAAAATAAATAAATTAATTAATTAATCAATTTATTTATTTATTTGTTTGTTTGTTCATTAATTAATTAATTTATTTATTTTTCTGGAATTCTTATTCTTTTCAATGTTGTCTCACGTGGAACCCATACAAAGGACTGGAGGAAGACTCATTAACAACTTGTGACATGCAGATGTTGCTCACTAAAAGGGGACTTGAAGCACTTACCAATGAAGATCAAAGGCTACAGAATTCATTATGGATTACATCCTGACATAAAAAAAAGAAAAATCCTCACCACCAGATGCATTATGATAAGCGGAGAAAATACTGAACTTGTCAAGGGATTTCTTTTACTTGGATCCACAATCAATGTCCACGCAAGCAAGAGGGAAGAGATCAAATGATGCCCTGCACTTGGCAACTCTGCTGTAAAAGACCTCTTTAAAGTGTCAAAAAGCAAGGGTGTCACCTTGAGAATTAGTGTGTTCTTGAGACAAGCTATAGTATTTTCAATCTCATATGCATATGAAATCTGTACAATGGATAAGGAAAACAGACAATGAATTCATGCATTTGAATTACAGTATTGGTGAAGAATACTGAATATACCAGGGACTGCCAGAGGCTGAACATATCTGTCTTAGAATAAACACAGCCAGAATGCACCTTAGAAGCAAGGACAGTGACACTTTATTTCACACAATTTGGACATGCTGCCCCAGACAAGGACATTAATGCACTGTAAAGTAGAAGGCAAGTGAAAAAGAGGTAGACCCTCAACCAGACAGACTGACACAGCAGCTACAACAATGGGCATGAACACAGCAGTGTTTGGGAGGATAGTACGGGACAAAGCATTGTTCTGTTGTGCATAGGTTCACTATGAGTTGGAAGTGACTCAATGACATGTAACAACAACAATGTGGTAATATCAGACACTAAAGATAAGTAGGAGCGCCAGAGACAAAAAGGGATATTTTGTAACATTAAGAATCAGTCCGTTACAAAAAAATAACCCCAACTGTGTGTGTCCCCAATAAAACAGTTTTAAGACATATGACATAGAAGAAAAGACTCCTTGACAGCTTCAAGTGTGGGGAGGGAGGGAGGGCAAGGGAAGAAGGGTTTAGATCAGATAGTTTATAGAAATTTGGTTGGGTGAAATCTGCGACAGCACACCTGAGAAAGAAGATCACTATTAACTGAACTTCAGTATCACATGACTACTCCTCCCACCTTAATCCAATATGGCAAGGACAGAGTAGCTGGGGCGGGGGGCTGGGGACCATGCTCTCAGGGGAAATCGAAGCCAACTGGCACAAATAGCAGTTTGCTAAGAGAGCCCTCTGCACCCCACATTGGCTGAGTGGCATCTGGGTTCTTAAAAGCTGCCAAGCTGCCGTCTGATGCTACAGCAAATGATCCCAACTTAGCAGGAACAGATGATCACCAAGGACCAAAACGACATGGGGAAAAGACAACCCACAAGACAGAGAGACCCACGTGAGTGGGTGACTACATCAACTTCTGACTGGAAGAACTGCATGGAGCCCAGCCACCACCAGTGATAGCTTTGATGGAGCTCACAAAGTTGAGTCTCGCTGGTAACACAAGGACAAAATGGCTGCACCCTGAGATCTCTATTAAAAGACTGCAATTGATAGTCCAGGGGCCTCAGAGTTCCCCTGGGAGCATGGTCCCTGGCCCCGATGCTTCCCCTGTCCATAAATCATAATGGAGGTCAACTCTCGGGAAGTAAAGGATTGGACTTGGTAACACAGAATGATCATATCAGGTGTGTACTTTACGGTTCTATGCAATCTGGAACTTCCTTAAAAAGCTGGAACTAGATATACCATTTGACCCAGTAATTCCACTGCTTCGAATATGTCCTACAGAGTCAAGGGCATTCACATCAACTGATACATGCACCCAAATGTTTATTGCAGCACAGTGCACAACAGCAAAAAGATGGAATCAAACCAGATGCCCAACAACAGAGGAATGGATAGGTAAACTATGGTATATATACTCAACCGAACACTATGCAATGATAAAGAACAATGATGATTTTAGGAAACATCTCATCACCTGGTTTCAACTGGAGGACATTACATTGAGTGAAAGTAGTTAGTGACAAAAGGACAACTATTGTATGAGACCCTTACTATAAGAACTTAAAACAGACTCATGCATAGAAGAAAAGACTCTGACGGCTGCAAGGGTGGGGAGGGAGGCAAGTGCAATATAGAAAAAATAAAAAAATAAAAAAAGTGGATCACCAGGCCTTTTTTCAAAGGAGCATGTAGTTAGGCTCAAACTTCCAACTCCCCAGTTAGTAGCCAAGTGGTGTTAGCCATTTGTACCATCCAGAGACTCCCATTAAGAGGTGGAATCTAATGCCCTTCTTGAACTGAAGCTAGCTTCTGACTTGGTCTACCAAATGAATATGGTAAAAGTAGCCTTCTGGGACTTTCAAGTCTGGTCCTTAGGAGGACTTACTGTGTCCATGGCCCTTCTTAAAAGCCAACTTCATGCACTAAAGAAGCTTACACCAGACTACTGAGGGGTGAAAAAGACCTTGAAAAATGGGAGGCCATCTTCAACACTGTAGCTCCAGTCAATGGAATGTAGCCTTTTAAGTGCTTTAAGTGCTTTTAAGTGCTTTAAGCAAGGAGTAGAAGAACCATCCTGCTGAGCCCAGTTAACCTACAGAATTGTGAGAAATAATAAAATCTTATCTTAAATAATTAAAAAAAAAACATATAACAAAAATATTGACAGAATTAATGAAAGACAGGAAAACAGAAAAGCACTTTCATATTTGGAGATTTTAATATACCTATCCTTTTACTGAGTCAGATCCGACTAGACAGCACTTGGCTGGCTTATCCTTTTATTTGGTAAAACAGACAGAAAATGAAATAATAGAAGGTTTGAACAATACACTATCAACTAAGCTAACATTACCATATTTTTATGCAAATAATGTACTTTCTTTGTTTGCTTGCCAATCACTCCTTCCCCTCCATGAAGTATTTTCAGAAGCATGCTATGCTTTTTTTAACAACAACATACAAAAAAGAAATGGGTAGAGTAGCATTTATGAAAATACCTTGAGTGGGGAGAGGGTGGTTAGCAAAGAAAGATAGAAGGCAAATATTAACTGCATGAAAATAATTTCATCCATAGAGTACTACATTCATCAATCTTATACCAGCTTCTTCCAAAAATCACATGAACTATTCACCAAGATAAACCAAAGATAAGCATAAATCTCAGCAAATTAACATAATTATTATAATACGAAGTATGCTAAAATTGAAATCAACATTAATAAGCTGTTTAAAAATCCTCAAGTGTAAATTAATCATTGCATTTGTAAACAGGTCATGGTGAACAGAAAACCACAAGGACAACAGTACAATATTTTGAACTGAATGATAATGGAAACAAAACATATTAAAATATGTGAAATGTATGTTTAAAGAGAAATGTATAGCTTTATGAATCTGTATTCAAATAGAACAAAACTGCTATAAAATAAAAATCTAAGCGTCTAGTTTAAGTAGCCAGAAAAAGAATAGTAAACTAAACTTGATGATGCAGAAATCAATGAAACGTATTAAGGTAGGCTACAAACTGGAAACAAAATATTAATGATACATATACATGACAAAGGACTTATTACAAAATACATAAGGAATGTTTGCAACTCAATTATAAGACAACTGTATAAAATTTAGTCAAAGCTCTTGAACCAGTACTCCACAAAAGAAGACATACTGTGGCTAATAAGCAACATTAAACAGTGCTCAGTATCATTAGTAATTAGGCAAAACCAAAACAAAACCAAACTAACTGCCATAGAGTCGATTCCAACTCATAGAGACAGTACAGGAGAGTAAAACTGCTGCACAGAATTTCCAAAGAGCACCTGTTAGATCTGAACTGCCAATCTTCCGGTTAGCAGCTGCAGCACTTAACCACTATGCCACCAGTGTTAAAATAAGTTAAAATCATAATAAAATATCATTATACTTATGTGTTGAATTGTGTTTCCTCAAAATATGTCTTGTAAATCATAATCTCTATACCTGTGGTTGCAATTTCTTTTGGGAGTGGCTTGTATTTGTTATGTTAATGAGGCAGGATTAGTGTAGGGTGGGTCTTAAGGTAATCTTTTAAAAATATAAATAAAAAAAAAGAAGCAGCTCAGTACTGTTGAGTTGGTTTGGACTCATAGTGACCCTACAGGGCAGAATACCATGACTCCAAAGTTTCCAAGGAGGGCCTGAGAGATTTAAACTGCCAACATTTGGGTCAGTAGACACAGCACTTAGCCACTACGCCGGATATACCCACTGCCACTGAGTCAATTCTGACTCATAGCCACCCTATAGGACAGCACAGAACTACCACATAGAGTTTCCAAGGAGCGCCTGGCAGATTTAACAGTTATAGCACGTAACTCCCTACGCCACCAGGGTTTCCAATGCCAGATATAAATGAGGTTAAACAGCAGCCTAGGAAGCAGAGATAGGATAAGATAGATGCCAAGACATATGGACATCTCCAAGGAAACAGAAACAAGCTGGAGGCAAGAGCTGTGAAAGCATTCCCCTGCAGGTGACACCCTAAATTCAGGCTTAAACAAATTCGTTTGATAAAGCCATCCACTCGTGATATTTATGTTACAGCAGCACTAACACAAATACATATACACTAAACTCGTGACCATTGAGTCAATTCCAAGTCATAGTAACCATACACACACACACAGACACAGACACAGACACAGACACAGACACAGACATTAGCATGGTTAAAACAATAAACACTCATCATAATAGAAACAGAAGCCCCTGGGTGGTGCAGACAGTTGAACATTTGGCTCCTAGCCAAAAAGTTGCCAGTTTGAACTGACCTAGAGGCATCCTGTAAGACAAGTCAGGCAGTTTGCTTCTAAAAGGTCACAGCCATGCAAACCCTATGGAATGCAGTTCTACTTTGAAAACACAGGGGGTCACCCAGAGTCAGAATCAACTCAGCAGCTACTGGTCATACGGAAACTGAAGAGGCTGAGGAGTAATAAGAACAATCACAATATTTTTGTCAGGTGTTAAAATGGCACCTGTTTGGAAGCTTCTTATAAAATTAAATATACAATGCCATTCTCAGTTATTTACCCAAGAGAAAAGCTAACATATGTCCACAAAAAGACTTCTGCAAAAATATTCTTAGCATCTTTAGTGGTATTAGCCAAACACTTGGAGACAGCCCAAGAATCTAGCATCCGGAGAATGGAAAAATCTAAATTAAATTTAAAAGTAAGGGAATAAACTTCTGAAACAGGCAACAGTCAGTGCAACTTTAACACACTCTACTGAGGAAAAGGAACCAAGCACCAAAGAATGCATATGGCTTTCATTCTAAGGACAAGGGGAACTGATCCATGATTATCATAATAAGATAGGAGTTGCATTTTGTGGGGTAAAAGGTGGAACTCTGAAAGGTAACATGCACACAGTAATCTTGTGTAGTCATCAGTGATTGAAATGTTCTCAATCTTGTCTTATGCAAGATTTACATGGGTGTATTCAAATGACAGAAGCCTTGGTAGCACAGTGGTTAAAAGCTCAGGCTGCTAACTGAAACACTGGAAGTTCAAATTCACCAGCTGCTCCTTGGAAACCCTATGAGGCAGGTCTGCTCTGTCCTAAAGGGTCACTGTGAGTTGGAATCAACTCAGCCGCAACAGGTTTATTCAAATGATAGGCGCAAGGGAGGTTCAGCGGTAGAATTCTCATCTTCCACGTGGGAGGCAAGCTCACCTCAAGTAGAACCAGTACATGTCACTTTAGACTCACTTGCTGCTATTATATTCAGTAGATATCAGTAGAGCTTCCATAAAAAGACAGACTAGAAAGAAAGGTTGAGTAATCCACTTCCAACAGTCCTTCAGCGGAAACCCTGAGGATCACAATAGTTTGGTTACAGGGATGGTGCAGGACTGGGCAGTGTTTCCCTCCGTTTACGCGGGGTCTCCATGGGGGTGACCTTGATGGTCAATAAAAACAATAGCAACATTCACTTGGGAGGAGTCCCTGGTAGCGCAAACGGTTAACATGTTCAGCTGCTAACCAAAAGGTTAGAGGTTCAAGTCCACCCAGAGGCACCTCAGAAGAAGGATCTTGCAATCAGTTTCCTAAAAATTGGCCATTGAAGACCTTACGGAGCACAGTTCTACTGTGACACATATGAGGGTCACAGAGAGTCAGAATGAAATCAGTGGTCACTCCTTATAAAATGTGACCTTTTACTTTTAACAGACCAACACTAAAGAGTTTCCCAGTATCAGGGGGGCCAGTCTTTCCAGGATACACTAGAATCTGAACCTGTAGGTTTTACCTTGAAACAGATGAACAGGCACTAAAATCAGTAATTCATAGAAAACAAACAAACAAAAAGCAAACTCACTGTCATTGATTCTGACTCATAGTAACCTTATAAGATGGGGTAAAACTGCCCCATAGAGTTTAGAAGGTGTGCCTGATGGATTTGAACCACCAACCTTCTGGTCAGTAGCTGCAGCACTTAACCACTATACCACCAGGTTTTCTCACTAATTAATTTTATTTTTTTTTAAGGGAAGATTAAAAGGGAGTTAGTGCACTCTGTGAAGATGTTAAGCTTTAGGAGAGGTGAAGGGTAAATGAGTATCAGTAATTCATAGCTAATACTAATTTATCCTTCCCCTCTTCTAAAGCTTAACAACATCTTCATAGAATGCACTATCTTCCTTTTAATCTTTCCTTAAAAAAAATAATAACTGAGTCAAAGATATATTTTCACTTCCAGAGTCAAATATTATACTCCAAGGGTACTTCAAAAAGTAATTTATTTGAGCTGCTTCTTATTTCTAATTCCCTGATCCCATATGCTGGTGAGACTACCAACTGTTAGTGAAATGTGGATGAATCACAAGGTAATTTACTCTAGATAAATTTCATTCTGTGGTTTAGGATTAAAGTTCTAAAGCCCAGCATTTAATGGTAGCCAGTAATGCCTGCTTTCACTATACAGTCCTGGCAGTTGTATGTAACAAAACCTCACAAAGCAACTCATTTATAAGTCAGTTTTCATGTACACATTTCAGTGACTGATTTTGTGTCTAAATTCAAATCTTTAGGTCAAACATGGGTGAGAAGAGATGAAATGCTGTTGACAATTGTGTTAAAATAATGAAAATGCTTATGCAAAAGCTGTAAGTTAAAAGGCAGCTATATCAAATGTTTCTACTGAGACTTTCCATTTGATGGTATTTTATTTGCTTTTAGTGCCAAGCAGGGCTTTGAATCTGTTCAAACCATTTCAGTCATGACCAAGGAAATGAAACAGAAACAGACTCCAAGTTTTACAATTTGGGTGATTTGCCACAGTACGTGACACAGGGAAAACCACAGGTTGGAGTCCTGGAATGGGAGACCTGGGAGAGGCATAGTGAGTTCTCTCAGGATTCTGATGAGTGAGGCTGGATTACTGGAAGCATTGTAGGGAGCAACACATCAAAGCAGCACAGTGGTCTGCCATCTTTGAAAGAGGGCTGCTATCTTTGAACAGGGCAGAGCTGTTTCTGAATCTGCTCAAAATCTGAGGGCAAGAGATTTGATTATTATGCAATCCACACATTGCCTTTGTTTTGTAAGAGGAAAATTAAGTTTCTAACTGAGCTTTGAACTATAATTTTTCCCGTTCCATGCATTGTGGTGAATCACCTAAATTTAGAAAAAACTTCAGGTCTGTTACGGTGGGGCTTTCTCAGCCACAACAAAACTGGGCAGAATGAGTTTAAAGCTCTGGTATTAAAAGGGATAACACACATACACACACAAATCATATTCATAAACCAAGATAACAGTCATTCTCAGCTGGAAGGAACAAGAAAAACACGCTCCTATGTTCTAAATTATAAACATATGTGTAATCAACATCTGTGTAATGATCTCCAGAGGTTTTTTTTAAGTACAACATTAAACATAAAAGGTAAGATTGTAATATGGAGAAGTAGATATGGAACACATAAAAGTATTTTAGAGTTTTCCAGTCATTGAGATTCTGTGTACGTACCACGAACATAAGAGTCAGATCTGGAGAAAACGAGCTCTGGTTAGATGGATGAAAACAAGTGGCTTTATTTATAAAGTTCTTAATATAAGTTAAAATATCAGACACACCAAAGTGGTATCCTGAGCACTGCCTAACTAGAAACAAAATATCGGTATCTAGAACCAAGTATTCTACAAAGTCTGACAATTAAGTCTGTGAACTTAATTGTTCTCAGAGATACATATACCATTGTTGAATGTCACTACAATCATCTTTGAAGTACTCCCACTTGGGAGGCTACACATCAATGCCAGCACCTAGTTCATCTTTCAAAGCAATTTTGGAACTCTTTCTGGAACGGCCATTGTGCATGGTAGTAAGGTGACAAGTTTGTGAACTTAATTGTACAGTTGTCTGTGAGGGAATTTTTAGTTGCTAAACAATTGTATTGAAACACTCTTCCTACTCACCTGATCCAGCCTCCAATGACTCTTTCCTTTACTCAAAGATAAAGGGAATACTGAAAGGAAAACATTTTGATGACACTCGCACATCAAGCATTGCACCATGACAGCTCTGATGGCCATTCCAGAAAGAATTCCAAAATCGCTTTGAAGCGTGGACTAGGTACAGTGCATAGCTTCCCAAGGGGAGCACTTTGAAGGTGATCATAGCGATATTAAGCAATGAGGCATGTAGCACTTTTTCTAGGACAGGTTCGCAAACTTAATTACCAGACCTTGTATATTTGGACAAGAATACAATGAGTAGATCCCACATTCTGGACCCAGTGGAGCAACAGATAATACATAGATTGGCTATCCTTAAGGAAACAAAAAGATTACCTTCACATATTTTCATGGGATGAACTGTGTTCCTCAAAAATATCTGACAAGTTAGCTGATCCATGAGTTCCAACATTATGTGACTGACCACCGTTTTATGTGATTTCTCTGTGTGTGTGTTATAAACACCACCACTGTGATGAAATGAGATGGAGTAGTGGCAGTTATATTGATAAAATTACAAGATTAGATAATGTCTTAAGTCAATCTCTTTTGAGATGTAAAACAGAGAGGCTAGCAGACAGAGATGCGGGATCGCACACCATCGAGAAAGCAGTCAGTGCAAAGAACACATTGCATCCTTGGGACCTGAGAGTTCTGTGCTGAAATGCACCTAGACCAAGGGAAGACTGATAAGAAGGATTTTCCTCCAGAGTCAACAGAGGGAAGAAAGCCTTCCCCTGGAGCTGGTGCCCTGAATTCAGACTTCCAACCTATTGGATTGTCAGAGAATAAACAACTTCTTGTTAAAGCCATCCACTTGTAGTATTTTTTATAGCAGCACTAGGTGACTAAGGTGCATAAACTGTACAATGATACCCCAGCATCAGAAAAGCAATCCAATATGTGGAACAGATTACTAAAATTGGAACTAACTGAGAGAATTGAATTAAACTTCACATAAAATTTTAGAAAGCTGTTGGGGAAAAAACAAAACAAAAAAACAAAGATGACTTATTATGTGTGAACTATTGAAGATGACCACTTCAAAATTCAGCCCTATATAAAGTGGAATCATAAAAGGATGTTTATAAAACCAGTGCTGTATTTTCCGAGAGACTCATTTTGTAAATGGCAAGCAAAGAGTGCCGAAAACAATTAAACCATAATGGTCCCGAGTCTGCAATACAAATGGTACAAGTTTTACACATCATACTACTGAAAGCATTCCCTAATTTCTAGGTTGAGAGTAGATTATATTTACCATTCCCAGCTGATTTAGACTTCCACTGATTCAATGTCTGGCCTTTCAGCTCATGAGGCATCACATTTATAGCATATCTGCTTTCACAATTAAGGGCCACAAGTGAACCCCTAGGCATGAATGAGGTCGTCAATGTAAATATGATATGAGTTTCTCCCCTGCCCTCCTTTCTTCTATCACAACCCGACACCAGCCTCATCTGTCCCCACTTCTCTCTCCCAGTACCGTTCCACATGTCTCAATCCTCAGACCAACCAGGGGAATGGAGAGAAGAAAACAGAAAAGAAACAAAGAGAGAGAACATGTGTTTCAAAAAATAGGAATATTTTTGTGGTTGGCAAACTGGCTCTAAAGACAATTTCACCAGTCTTTCCAAAATTCTCAATGAAACAAATATAATAACGCATAGTCTGAGAAGAGTGGTGAGAAAAAGTGTACATGTGCACATATGATGAGGGCTCCCATAGGATCTGGAAATCAGTGTAGTGAACATTCGGGTCATGCCACCTCAAATTATGAATGAGAAAGCTGAAACCGAGAAATGTTGGCTGACTTGGTCTTAAACCTTATTACTTACTGCATTGTGGCCTAACTCCTTAACAGTCAGTGACAGAGTCAACACTTTATGTTATCAGGTGAGGAATCATCTTATTTATGCAGGAAAATCACCAACCAAAAGATAAAAAATCCCAATGGTACCATAACCTCATCGTTCCATCTCATGTATCATTCGTTAGGGGATCTATAGCTATCAGCACACTGGGGGTGATGGGATCCCAGTAAAGAGGCAATGTTCAGGCCTCACAGCAGCAATGTCAGGTCATTGAATTTGAGGGCTGGTGTTCCAAATTGGTGCGAAGCAACTCAGAGTTGGACTATCTCAGGCATGGACTACCAGGCATCCTTCAGAGTGTAGAAGACGAGACAGTAAAAGATCTAAGTGAGGGAACCTCAATAATGAAAATAATTTTTCTGTGTTTTGAAAAACAAGATTACGGTGCATTAAAACATATGGCAAAATTGCTAGTATGAATTGGGTTATCCCTCAAGCAAGCCGAAGGGAAGAACAATTACACATCAGTAGAGAAAGACCTAGAAACTGATACTCTCTTTCCATATATATACCATGAAAAAACTCTAAGAAAAAGAGCACAGAGAATTTGACATTCCTCCCACTAGCCCCCTACTAGAGCTAGGTTCCTTTCCTTGATGTCACATAGAGGTATAGGCATAGCTCCTATGAGGGCCTAATCACACCAGCTTAAAAGCTCCGGATGTGAATTACCTGGCAGCAGAGATCACTGGGTTGGGCCTGGGGAATAGCTGAGTTAAGTATATTTTGCAAATCAGTCTACACATCAGAAAAAATGCATCTTGGAATTAGCTCAGATTTGCTGCTAAGCTGAAGTGGTATCACAGTGACAAGCCTCCAACTCAAAAGTGCTGGCAGGTATGTAGGGGGATGCCAGGAGAAGTAGGAATGTATGCAATAAAGAGGAACCACAGTACGACAAGATCAAAGCAGAGGATCCCCATGGTAATCTGAGGAGCAAGGAGAAAGTTAATACCATTTGTGAATGGCTCTTCACCGCATAAAGATGAGAAACATCCCTTCACTTCCCTCTGCCTTTCAAAGAAAAAGTAAGGCTCTGTAAAGTGATATCAGTGGGCCACAATGAGGCAGTTTGCCAGACATTAGTGCAGAGATTATCTCAGTCCAAAAGAAGTTCTAGGGGTGGGAATGATGAACCTGGGAGTGTCAACAGCTACACTGAAGATTCTGTTGATCCACAAATGTATGACTACAAAAAAGATTAGAGAGGTGAGGAATACTGGAGCTAGGTCTAAATTCCAGTTAGGTCCATAAGGAAATTAAACTGAACATTAAAGGAAAATATTTAAAAGGAGATATTTTCAAACACTGCCACTATTAATAGTAGGTCTATAAGTTTTCCTCATGTGCCGGAGTGGGGCAGTGGTTAAGCACTCAGCTGCTAACTGAGAGTTCCAGTTGGAACCTACTAGCTGTTCTTTGGGAGAAAGATGTAGCAGTCTGCTTTCATAAAGATTATAAAGTTGGAAACCCTATGAGGCCATAAAGATTATAGCACTGGAAACCGTACAGGGTGTGATGAGTTGGAATCAACTTGACAGCAACGGATTTTAGGTTTTGGCAGCTTTCTTGTGTATATCAGTGAGTATCATGAACAATATCATAGAAGGTTCTTTTTGTCTTGTTTAAAGATCAAAATAAAATAATTCCATGTTCTTCTCCTCAAGAATTTAGGGGCTCTTGTTTGATAATCCAGTGTCCCAGACAGAGATGATTCAGGAAAATAACAAAATTGAACCTTATGTGGGACAACTAACGAAACACCAACCCCAAGGTCAGATGGTCAAAGATGATTTAGCCTTACAGGGAAGAGGAGAACTGCCCCACAGGATTTCCAAGGCTGTAGTTTTTTTTGTTTTTTTTTTATTTAACATAACTGAGTGAAAATGTACATTCACGTATAAATTTACATGCCCACCTATATGCAGCTTCCACTGCTCTCCCTGTCCAGTGACTGCACACTATTCCTCACTGCTCCATACATGTCTCATCCTCCCAACAGCCTCCTTTCCCCTCCTCTCCATCCACTCCCCTTCCTCCAGCCAGAGGTCGGCAAGATGATATCCTATAGACGTATAGAACCACAAAGTGCTTCCAATATATGGTCCCTCTGCATTGCCAAGTCCAATCCATTCCTGTCCAAAGAGTGGATCTTTGTTATAATTTATGGGAAAGGGCAGCATCAGGGCTGGGGGCCATGCTCTGAGGAACTCCAAAACCGCTGGACCATCAATTGAGGTCTTTTAGTGGAGATCTCATGATGCACCCCTTTTTATTCTTGTGTTGCCAGTGAGACCCCTCTCTGTGAGCTCCATCGTGGCTATCACTGGTGGTGGCCAGGCACCATCCGGTTCTTCCAGTCCCAAGTTGATGTAGGCACCCACTCTTTTGGGTCTCTCTGTCTTCTCGGTTGTCTTTACCGCATGTCATTTTGGTCCTCGGTGAGCAACCGTTCCTGCTGAGTTGGGACCATTTGCTGTGTCCTCGGATGGCAGCTTGGCAGCTTTTAAGACCCTAGATGCCACTCACCAATGTGGGGTGCGGAGAGCTCTCTTAGTAAAACGCTAGTTGTGCCAATTGGCCTGGAATTCGCCTAAGAGCATGGTCTCCTGACCCCCGCCAAGGCTGTAGTTTTTTATGAAAGCAGACTGCCATATCTTTTGCAAGCAGAGTGGCAGGTTGGTTTGAACAGAGGTTTTGGTTAGCAGCTGAGCACTTTAACCACTGTACCACCAGTGCTCTTGCAACCATATTATGTGGCATCTAAAAAGGCACACAGTAGGATGAAGATATTAATTACTCAAAAACACAAAAGAGCAGAGAAGTGATTCAAAGAGTCCACTAGAGAATGCAATCTTTTTCAAAAAATGAAAAAAAAAAATAAAGCCAGTGAAGTCCTTTTACTTTAAAATAAATAAATACCAATACCACACACACACACACACACACACACACACACAGAATAATAACTTTGGGAGCAAATTAGTAATAATACCTGTGATAACCACACCAATGAAAAAAGGAGAAAGTATGAAAAAGGTCACAGATCACAGCCCTTTACCAGGAATTATCATGATCTTTTCTAACTTCTATTTTTCCAGTAAGAAAGTTAAGGTCTTATCTGAGCCCAAAGCACATAATTTTCAGGATGAAATCTGGGCTACAATTCATCTACCTACCTATTTTTGCAGTATGAATATTAATTCACATACAGATTTTTTATTGAGGTAGTTACAATCATAAGTTCATTTTAAAGCATACATTCATGTTAGAAAAGTGTTTCTTATATTTAGGTTTTACACAGTGTTTTATTGGCATCAGTTAATCAGGAAAAGAAAAAAAGAGTATATCTCACAATTTGCTGCATTACTGAATAGTGGGAATGGTTTTGACCACAAAGGTTAAATTTTGCATTTGATAAATCCTTTCTAAATTCTTAAAAAAAAAAAAGCCTCCAAATAATGTTACATTTACTAAACACATATCTGCCATTAAAATCTTTTTAAAAGAACCATCAGCACTACACGATAAATGAAAGGAAAAAAGAAAAAGATGCTTCAGTTCAAGTATTAGCCCTTTCAAATTTGAATATTCTGTAAAAATCAACATTTCCCAATTTACAGTCTAGTGTTCTCCCTTCATTCGCTTGCAAAGCCTCTAGGCAGGAGCTGAAGTTGAAAGTTAAACATCTATTTGCATTTGGTTTAGGAAATTTCAGCTGTCTCAATGGATTTGGTGAAGATCAAAGCCCCAACACTTCCTGAGCTCCCAGCTTTAATCCTGCCAGCAGTCAATCATTTGGCTCTGGAGGACAATGAGCGACTCCTGGTGCAGTGCTGCCTACACGGGTCATGACTTCATAATGCTTTGTTTTCACCTGCTTTCATTCATTGCAGATGCATGGGTTCCCATATTGCAGAGAATTTGCAAAATGGATACTAGGAGGTTGGAAAATGTCTCCTTGCTGAGAAATCAGTGAAGTCGTTTGCCCTGTTTCTCTACCTGGTGAGCAAATGACACGATATACAGTCAACCCATGGAAGCCTCCAGCCACCGGGGATGGAATGCCATCAGCCCTGACCCAAACACCTCACATGTACACACCAAAGCCCTGTCTGGCCTCTCCAGGAAAAGGCAGGGGCCATGGGACTCCAAAAGCCACTCTCTTTGAGCAGCATTACATAACCTCACTGTATCGTTATCAACATCGGTACCTGCTCACTCTGTGAACATCACTTGGCTACATTAACATTAGTCAGAACAACTCTGAAAAGGAGAAATAATCTTGTCACTAATATCAAGCACCTACCAAGAGGATAATAGCTTTCATAATCATCAATGGATGCTGCAAATTACAAATAGTAGAAATGGGGAAAATTGTAGTGAAATTGCCATTTTCAAGTCAATAGTCTTACCCTGCTGATATCACAGAATAAGCATATGCCAAGCCAAGTGCCATCGAGTCAGATCCAACTCATGGTGATCCTAGGGGCCAGAGTAGAACTGACCCCCAGAGTATTCAAGGAGCATCTGGTGGGTTTGATGTATATATATATATACATATATATATATGTCTTACTACAGATTTGTAAAAATGATTGATAATAATTGATTAGAAAAGTTATAAATAACAATAATATAACTGAAATAATTAGAGTCAGAATTGGCTTGAGAGAAACACAACAAAAACACCATAGTACGGAAATATCCTGAGGGTTCTGCTTTGCTCATTATCCCATCACCTGGGGAGGAGGGAAAAAGCCAGCAGTAATCAAAAAGCCATCAGAAGATGTGGAAAATGCAATATTGGTGGTCATAATTAATGTCACCGAACTGTACATAGGCAGACCTTTGAAATATAAAATGTTTGACTATGTATATTTTACACTAGACATACACACACACAAACTCAATGAAAAGAGAGGAAATTATGCTAACTAAGGGAGAAGATAAAGTTGACTGTCAAAGAAAAGAAAGTACAACCATTGATGTACAGAAACAGAAATCACAATCAACTATCATTATTCTATAGTTGCACTTTTAGGAACCAGATTTTCAATTTTAATAATTAGGAATGCAAAACCATATTTTTGTGGAGAGTGAAAAAAAAAAAAAAAAAAAAAGAGGCCTTGAGCAAGTGTTTCCACGTGACACATCAGAGCCCTGCAAAGTTAGTCCTTGCCCATTCTCCCCATGATGTCTCAAAGACCATGAAAACAACTATTACTCACAAAGGAACTGTGACCTATTGACAAGTCACTTTTTTTTACTAGAAGGATCAATGAAGGAACAGCAATCTAAGCTGCACCTGTCTCCTCCAAAATACTATTTCTATTCCTTAGCAGCCAATCCAGTAGAGCCAGCCAAGCCAATCTAGTAGAATTAATGTTTAATATACCTTTTCTTCCCAAATAAAATGAAAAGAAAGCAAATAACAAAGGATTGTAATCCTTTTAAGGCATAAGGCATCATAGCAAGATAAATGAAAAAGCAAGCTTGTAATTTTTCAGGTCATCTTCATCAATGTACATGACATACCTAATATGTATAAGTGGTGATACGGAGTTCACAATCTACAATCACGACAAAATCTTTTTCATTACTAAACTTCTGAACACATAACTGAGACCTTGATTTGGATTTCTAGCCTCCAGAACTGTGAGAAAATAAAGCTCTGTTCATTAAAGCCAGTCACTTGTGATGCTTCTGCTATGAAGAAGTTACTTGCACAGACCACAGCACATCTGTACAGAAGCGTGGACATTCCAGGGGTGGGAAGGGAGTAGAGCATGGTAGGTTAACTTATCACTTCCACCCTGCATGCTCCTGGATAAGTTATTTAAGCATTCTGAGCCTTTAATTATGTATATAATTGAAACAACATAAGCAACCTCACAAAGTGTTAATTTAGAGGGAACCTGAACTTCATTTCCAAAGCTAGACAACCGTCTCCCCAGCGAGCTCTCATGGATTGCCCACTTTGCTTTCAGATCTATGAATCTGCCCCTGTTGTGCTAGTGTTCAAAGGCCTCAGCGATCACCATATTGCCCACTCCACCACATGCACCGGGACCTCGACCTCCAGTGAAGTTGCAAGTATATTTAAAACTGTAATGACTTCAAAATCACTTTTGAAAATTGTGCTTGGTTTTGCTTCTTACATTTTCAGATACTGTGGCTAACATTACAGTCACTTTTGGTTTTATGTTGACCTGTTTAAGACCCAGGGATAAAGATTCCCCTATCTGTTCTAGATACACATTTGAATTTACTGTAAATGTTGCATTGTTTAGCAAGGTGCTAACACTACACTGATATTTTCTACATTATTTTTCAGTAATTTAGGCACTTGCTCATCTATTCCCTACACTCCCACCTATGAGCACACTCTACAGCATATCTGAACTGAGACAGATTAAACTCCAGAGATGACCCTAGTCTCTGCTTTATACCTGCTCTTTCTGCTTTTAAGAGGCAGGTCTACATCATCCAAGAAGGCATAACATTCTAATGGAGACAAGTTCTAAGTGTAATTTTTGAAATCTGACTTTATATTCATAAATGTTATTTTACAAAAAGAATTATCCTTAAAAGGAAATTGTTTTCTAAGCAGTTATAAAAAAAGAAAGAAAGAAAGAAATACATCACCATCCACATAGACTGATAAAGGAAAAATGTGGGCTTATGTATCACAACAAAGCACTAGTGGTGTAATGATTAAGAGCTATGGCTGCTTCCCAAAACGTTAGCAGTTCAAACCCACCAAGTGCTCCTTGGAAATCCTATGAGGTAGTTCAACTCTGTCCTTTAGGGTCATCATGAGTTAGAAGTGACTTGACAACAGTGAGTTTGTTGGGATTTGGAGAATGTATCATAATGAGTTTTTTTTTAATTGGTACAAGATTTTTTTTTGCTTTATTTTTATTGTGATTAAGTGAAAGCATACAACTCAAATCAGTTTTGCATGCCCACCGAGAAGTAGCTCCCTCTTCTCTCCCCATCCAGTGACAGCACATTCCTCATTTTCCCTTTGTGTATCTAGTATCCTTTTAAGCAGTGTCTTCCTTCCCCCACCCTCTTGTCTCCCATCCAGAAAGAAACCAGAAAGAAACCAGTCTCCTATAAATGCATAGAACCATAAAGTACATATACCATATGGCCACACTGTATTCCCAAGTCCAGTCCATTCTTGTCTGAAGAGTTGACTCATGGTTTACAGTCAAGAACAGCAGCAGGTCTAGGTCCATGTTCCCAGAGTATCCTCCAGGCTGTTGGACCATCAGTTCAGGTCTTTTAGCAGAGTTCTTGGGCTGCACACCTCTTTTTCTCATGTTGCCTCAGGGGACTCTACATTGTGTCCCCCACCATAATGACATTTTTAATAAGCAGAAAAAACTCATATCGGCAGTAGGGGGTCAAGTGATTACCACAATGGCTTCCTGTCTCTATTAAAATAAAATGCAGACTCCTAACTTTAGTCTACAAGGCTCAACTACACCTCAGCTATATCCCCCCTTCCTCACCCCGCCTCTCATCTCACTTTAAACTAGTCTCTTCCTTGATTGTGCTCCAAAACAATCAATATTTTTGTCCTTTGGAAACACCGAGCTCTTTCCCGCCTTTGGCTTCCAGTGCTGTTTCCTCTGCCTGCAAGTCCCTGTGTGGTGCAACTGGTCAAGCACTCAACAAACTCAAAGGCTGGCAGTTCAAACATAGTCTGAGGTACCTCAGAAGAAAAGTCTAACGATTTGCTTTTAGAAAGTCACAAAAAACCACATGGAGCAGTTCTACTCTGCACACATGAGGTCATCATGTGCCAGAATTGACTCAACTGCAACTAGTTTTGTTTTCTGGTTTGCTTTTATGACTCCTTCTTGTCTCCTCCTATTTCAAGCCTTGACTAATGTGCCATAGAATCAGAGCACCCTCAAAGAATGCATCCTGATCATCCTTTCTATCAGCCCCATCCCCCATTGACCCTCCAACCCATCAGCCTGAGCTATGCATCACACCTGTCAGTATCATCTTTGGGTCTGCACCTTCCACCAGAAGGTAAGCTCATGAAGACACAGACCTTATTCTTATTTATTGTCTCCAGCCCCTAAAAGAGTTAACTGCAGTAATTGTGTATAGTCATAAATACACACCAAGTAGATGAACAGCAAATAAAATATCAGTGATCTAACTTCAGTAAAGTTCAGAAATATGCAGAAAACAAAATATATTTGATGACTTCAAATGCGTGAAGAACAAAAACAGGCCCTGCGTTGTAGTTGAAAATAAAATTAAAATGTATTTTTTGCCCCAAATTGAAGTTTGGAATGGCCTTATAAATCTCTTGCTGAACTCAAACCTAATCAAATATTTATAAGTTTAGGTACCTGCTTTATATAATGGGTTTTCTCAAGACAGGTTTTTGTGGCTTTATTTTGTCAAGTATATGGTAGTAACAATTTCTAAAATTCCTGAACAGCAAATACACTATGAGACAGGGTTGCTGGTGAAGAGTATGCAGAGCTATGAACCATTTAAGGTGATCAACACATGTTCTTCAACAACTTGACAGTGACAGACAGGGGCCTGGGACTGGAGTCACTTCACGTGGGTGTCAAACCTACTTCAGTCCAAACCAGAGTATGACTTTGGGCAGGACACTTACACACTCTGAGTCTCATTTTGATTATCTATCAAATAAAAATAATGATAAATTTTAACAATCTCACAGATTGTTCTGAGTATTAAATAATGTACTTGCGAAGCAGGTAGCAAAGGGCAGACAGTCAATAATTAGCAGTTACTGTGATAATGTTGGAGCCGTAGTAGCACAGTTAAGAGCTTGGCTGCTAACCAGAAAGTTGGCAGTTTGAATCTATCAGCTGCTCACCAGAAACGCTATGGGGACTTTGTCCTATGGGGCTGTTATGAGTCAGAATCATCTGTTGATAATAATGTCAAAAATAAACACTAACGATGATGCCGTAGCACAGACAGTCATGAAAGAAGTGCCACTTGATATAACTGCGCCATCTGAAATGCAAAGACAGGTAACGCGACGCAAAAAAAAAAAAAAAACCCCAAAACCCACAAACATTGCCATTGATAAATTTCAATCCACAGCAACTCCATAGCAACCCCACAGGGCAGAGTTAAACTGCCCCAAAGGACTTTCAAAGGATGGATTCCAACTGCCAACCATTTGGTTAGCAGCCATAGCTCTTAACTACTGCACTGACAAGCCAGGAACCACCGTATTGTCCACAGCAAAGGGAACCAAGAAGCAAGAACATCTTACAGTGATGTTGGGATTCTTGAGAGAAGAGAGGACTCATGCTACAAGCAGCCACAGTCCTTACAGGGGCGAGGAGTCTCTGTGTGTTGAAGGGATGTCACTTGAGAATGTTTTATATTGTTAGCCCTAAATTTATGCACTTTTTGATAGAAGGAGGGATGGAATTTGGGTCAGATGAGGTGGTAGCTCAGTGATATAATCCTTGCCTTCCATACAGGAGACCCAGGTTTAATTACTGGCCAATGTAATTCATGTATAGCCACCAGATGCCAGTGGTCACTTTCATGTTGCTCTTATGCTAAAGAGGTTTGAGAAGAGTTTCCAGAAAGAAAGGCCAGGTAATCTACTATATCCAAAATCAGCCACCTAAATGGTCCAAGGCACAAGTGATCATGAGAATGGTGCAAGACTGGGCAGAGCTTTGTTGTGTTGTGCGTGAGGAGAGAAGCATGTGTCAGTGCTGACTCAATGGCAGCTAACAACAAATCTCCCCAGTTCCAGGCAGCACCAGTCATGCCAATTGGGGGGTCACTATTTGCCTTTGAATTTATTGCTTACTATAATGCACCCTTCTGACCTCTTTCCACATCCATCCATTTATCTTGATTTTTCTCAATACTGGTAGTTACCTGAAGCTGTTTCCTCTCAAAAATTAATCTGAAATGGTACCTGGATCAATGTAAGTATATGACAATGAGTTAACTCATGACTGGGGAACTCTATTTGCCTTCTCTGCATCAAGAAATTGCTTAGGGAAAGACACACCTTTGGGTTTTTATGAACCGTCTTCATTCAAGGGTATGTTACAGGTTCACAAGGAGTTCCTGGTGTAGCACAAGTGGTTAAGCACTCAACTACCAGCCAAAGGGTCAGCAGTTTAAAATCTCCCAGAGGTACCTCAGAACATAGGCCTAAAGATTTGCTTTCACAATGTCACAGTCTTAAAAACCCCATGCAGCAGCTCTTCTCTGCACCCCAGAGGTCACTAAGAGTTGGAGTTGTCTCAGTTACAACTAACAACAAGAATGGCAGCTGACAAGTGCCCACACTGCTAAACATACCACCAAGCTCTGCAAGCAGCACAGAGCAAGCAGCCACTGATTAGCCAGAGAACAGGAAGGCACCTATGTTAGCTGAAAGTCAATCGGTCTTTCAGAATCTCCTCATATGACACATTTATTTTTATCTGAATCCCTTCTTTCTGCATACCTCAAGATCTGGCTTGGGCTTTCTTTTGAAAAGACCCTGAATGTATTGATGGACATATGTACATCTTTTTCTCCTTGTTGTCAACTCCCCTGACTTTGATTGACAGTCAGTATTACTAGTGTTACAGTGTTATTTTATTTGAAACAAGGTCATCCAACTTACACAGAGTGCTAAAAAGATCAAAATTACACACATCTATATTTATTTAGTTATTTATATTAGAATAACATCATGCAATCACCGGAAAGCCTTTGTCACCCAGAAAAGAATAATGTTTGATTGGTTTAATTCATTTTAATCCATACAGTCTGCAAATTTTATACATACTTCAAAAGTAAAATGTCTTCATCAAAAGAAAAGTTTTTAATATTTTGCTTATCCACTCAGCTAAAGTTTCATTCATTGTCCCTTCTGCCATCCCAATTTAAATCAAGAATATTTATCAACAGAAAAGATATGGTAAAATTCAACTGTATACACTAGTTTCAATCCGTAGGAGGATCATATCCAAATTCTGCTTAATATTATACCAAAGGGAAAGAAAGAAAGTAAAGAAGGAAGCAAGTATATTACATCATTACAACAGTCTAAGAATAAACATCATTACTGATGAACTTTTAGGCAAAGCAAGATGTAAGTCTTGTATGAGATGGGCAATTCTGCACCAAATAAGGATGATTCAAATCTACCCAGAAGTGCCTCAGAAGAAAGGCCCTGCAAACTACAGCCGAAAAATCACAACCATTAAAAACCTTTTGAAGCACAGGTCTACTCTGTACACACATGCGGGTCATCATGAACTTGACAGCAACTGATGTGGTCAATGTCAATCTTACTGTTAACAGAGTATCTGTTACCACAAATTGTAGCCTCTTATTGCTTGTTATTTCTTATTTCTTAGCTGGCGTCTGGTTGTACTGTAGGCAAGAACTAACAATGCAGAACACTATGAGCAGCCTATTTTGCCTGCCGTGGCTTGCTGAGCCCGTGCACTACAGGCAAGAATTAAAATGGTACATGAGCATATAGTGACAAACTTCTCAGCACTGCCATATCATCACAGCTGACTCACTTGTTCCATAAGAATTTATAGCTCCCATCTAAAAAGTGTATCTCAGTGGTTTATGGTATTTTCACTTGCCTAGTATGCATGTGAAAGCTGGACAATGAAAAGTGAAGACTGAAGAACTAAAGTATTTGAATTATGGTGTTGGCAAAGAAAAATGTATATACCATACAGTGCTAAAAGAATGAGCAAAACTGTCTTGGAGGAAGTACAGCCAGAATGTTCCTTAGAAGCGACGATGGTAACACTTTGTCTCAACACTTTGGACATGCTATCAGGAGGGATCAATTCTTGGAGAGGGACATTGTGTTTGGCAAAGTAGAAGGCTGGCAGGAAAGAGGGAGACCTTCAATGAGATGGAATGACTAAGTGACCGAAATAATGAGCTCAAAGATGTCTGTTATGTTTAGGATGGTATAGGAGCAAGTAAGATTCTGTTTTGTTATACACAGGCTCCCTAAAAGCTGAAACTAACCTGACAGCATCTAACAGCAACCCAGACAAGTGCGAGCATCTTAGAAAAAATGGCCAAAATAATTTCATGTTTATAGAATCAGTCACACTGTCAAATTCTCTCACACTGGCTTTCAAAATTAGAAGATTGCTAAATGGCGATCTGGATGAGAGCATTTAAGGCGGTGTTGATTTTAAGGCATATGGAAGCCTTTGTCCACCGAGGGGTGGGAAGGAATGAATTCCACGCACCCAGAGACCCTCGGTGTTTATTCTGTGACAGAGAGTTCACTGGACTTGGTGGGTATTAGTTTATCTCTTTGGGATAAAATGAAGTGTCTATTTAGTATTTTCCAGGGTCTACATGAGGAACAGAAGGCTCTTTATTAAAGAGATTGGAAAGAGTAAATACACTGTATCCTCAGCAGGTACATGTGGAGTAAAAACAAACAGAATACTGAATTGTGGTCATTTCTTGCAGCAAGAAAATATTCTAGAACATTAGCCCCCAAACAATCTGGGTTATACTAACTATGCGCATAGCTAAAAACTACTCTTGACGAAAAAGAAAGTAGCTCATGGATGCTTCATCTCTTGAATGTATCAGATAATAAATATGCTCACCTTCCTAAGTGATCCAGAATCCATTTCACACACACACACACACACACACACACACACAAAAGGAAAGCCACTGTGATGCTAAAATAAAGAAAACAGCATCATTTTCTGTAAATCCATTTATTCTTTGATAAAAAACAAAACGGCTTTCATTAACTCAATCCCAGTGGTGTGTTAACAGCTGTGGCTGCTAACCAAACGGTCAGCAGTTCAAATCCACCAGGTGCTCCTTGGAAACTCTATGAGGCAGTTCTACTGTGTCCTACAGTACCACTATGAGTTGGAATCAACTCAGTAACAATAAGTTTGTTTGGGGTTTTTCTCTTCAGGGAATAGGGAAGCTAGCTAGTTTACCTCATCAATTCCATTAAACTCAACGTGTTTTCAGAATCCACATTCAGATAACATAGAGCTCATTTAATACACAGTAAGTACTCCTAACAAGGAGTACTGATGCAGTACTGATGCAGCCTTTTCTAAGCCAGTTTGGCTCTTTCTAGCTACAGCCAGCTTTTGTCTGATTAGAGGTCACTGCTATATCTCAAGTATAAATATATATAGGGCAAAGCGGAGTAGTCTGCTTTTCCATTATGACCTTGTATATTCTATATTGAAGCTTGAAATAATGAAAAATGTCCTTTTCAGAAAATAAAAAGTCTCCTCTGCTGGTTTAATTATAGAAATGGAGAATCAAGCATCTCATAGCATATTAGGACAAGAATGTTTCATGGCTCTGAAGCAAAGCTGGACTTTTTTTTTTTTAGTAATATACTTTTCTTTTTAGTAGTACACTTTATTTGGAGAAGTTTTAATTTTATAAAAAATTGAGCAGAAGGTAAAGCACGTTCCTTACTCGTACTACTCTCAGTGCCCATCTTGTCCTGCTGGAATCTAGCTCTCTTTTGTATGTTTGACACAGCTGATAAACCAACACCGACGTATTATTAGCAAAAACTGGAGTCCACAGCAGGTTACTCTTCTTGTCCTTTGGATTTAAAAAAAAATGCATGTTTGTGTATCCTCCATTATAAAATCACCCAAGATAGTTTCATTGCCCTCAAATCCACTGTTCCTTCCTCTATTAATTGTTATCCTTAGCCCCGGCAACAACTCATCTTCCACAGTCTCTATATATTTTTGTCATTTTGGGAAATGTTACCTAGGCAGAATCATACTGTGTGCATATTTTGCAAACTGGCTTCTCAAAATTAGCCATATGCATTTAAGGGTCCTTCATGTCTTTTCCTAGCCTGAAAGCTCATTTCTTTCCATCACTGAAAAACATGCCATTATATCAATAATAAATAATATCTAATTAATAATGCTAAACAGTTGTATGAAAGTACCGCAGTTCATTCATTCATCTCTTGAAGGACAACGTGGTTGCTTCCAGTTCTTTTGCAATTATGAATAAAGGTGCTACGAACATCTGTAGGCAAGTTTTGTGTAGACATTATTTTCGGCTCAGTTGGGGAAATACCTAGGAGCACAACTGCTAAATCATATGCTGAGACTACGTACAACTTTGTAAGAAACTAACAATTGTCTTCAAAAGAGGGTACACTGTGCTTAATTATAAGAAAAAAACAGTAAAAGACAAAAAACGCTAAACTATAACACTGAAAAAAGTGGGCACACTGATTTGAACCCCACCAACAAAGAACGAAAATTCTTGCTGTCCTGCAACCTTGCCAGCATTTGATATTGCAAACTTTTGGATTTCAGCCATTTAATAGGTTTGTAGCTGTGAATCAGAACTAGCTGGATGGTAGCAGGTGTTTCTTTTGGCGGGAGGTGGGTTCAGTGACATCACATTGATGTTTCCAATTTGCAATTTCCTAATGACAATTCCTTAATGTTCAGCATTTTTCAAATGTTTATTTGCTACTTTTAGGAACCCTGGTAGCATAGTGGTTATGAGCTTGGCTGCAAAGCAAAAAGACTGGCAGTTCAAATTTGCTCCTTGGAAACTCTATGAGGCAGTTCTCCTCTCTGAGAGTTGCTGTGAGTAAGAACTAACTCAGTGCAATCTAACAATGACAACAATCTATTCTTTGATAAGGTGTTTTATTAACATTTTCTGCCCATTTTTTAAATTGCTTTTGTTGTTGTTGTTTTGTTTTGTTTTCTGATGGTTGAGTTTTAATAACTCTTTGAAATACTGGACATAAGTCACTTACTGACTTTATGTTTTATAAATAATTTTTCCAGTATCTAGTCTTGTGTTTTTACATTCTCAATGGTGTCTTTACAAGAGCAGATATATTTACTAAACTCTAACCATTTTTTTTCATGGACAATGGTTTTTAAGGTATATCGAAAAACTAATCACTAAACCCAAGTTCACTTAGATTTTCTGCTGCATTATCTCCCAGAAGTTTTATAGCTTTGGGTCTTACCTTTAAGCCCACATTTTGAGTTAAGTTTTGTAAAAGGTGTGGCAATCTGTTGAATTTGGTCTCAGATCTAGGTCAATCCCGGTTTTACCAAAGGAGAGCCCAGGAGGTAAAGAAGTTGCCGAAGGTCACACAGCACAAGGCTGGCGGAGTGTGGCTCTTGCCGGGTAGGCTATTTTTCTAGGCCAGCTCACAGCTCATATCAAATGCACCTTTTAGCCTCTTTGGAATTCGTACCTCTCTGCTCTGTATTTAGTCACTCCACTGTGCCATTTTCTTCTGTTAATAGTATTAATAACCTCATGTTTACATTCATAAATGGCTTTTTAAAATCAACTAACTTCCTAATTTCTTTCTTTCTTTTTTTTTTTACAAAGAGCTCAATTAGTTTTCACTTAATCAGCAAAGAACTAATAAGACAATCACAATTATGTTTGTACTACGAAATCCAGCAAGGTAAGTGGTTCCAATCAGCTACAGGAAGCACACAAAGAACATCTCACTCAAAAATAGTGATTCAAGTTATTCAGCCTCACTTCTCCGGGCCTCATACCAAAACGAAACCAAATCAATCACCGTGGAGTTGATTCCAGCTCATAACAATGCTACAGGACAGAGCAGAACTGCCCCACAGGGCTTGCAATGCTGCAATCTTGATGGAAGCGGACTGCCACATTTTCCTGCTGTGGAGCTGCTGGTAGAACTACTTTTTGCTTAGCAGCTGAGGACTTAACTACTGCGCCACGAGGACCCCTCTTTGCCTCATTAAAAAAAAAAAAAAAACCTCATTGCCACTGAATCAATTCCAACTCATACCAACCCTACAGGACAGAGTAGAACTGCCCCATAGGGATGCCAAATCTTTAATCTTCACGAAAGCCGACGGCCACATCTTTTCACGCAGAGCAATTAGTGGGACCTTTCAGTTAGCCACTGAGCTCTGAACCACTGTGTCACCATAGTTCTGTTTAATTCTGAATTATTCCATAAAAATAGCATCTTTCCAGCGATTTAGATTTACTAGAAAGTAATATTAAGTCTTTGTAGGGGGAGGGAGGCTGTAAATAAAGGAATAGTTACAATTTTTTTACCCTAACTTGTTTCCATGTGGGCTGTCCTAGACGGAATAAAGAGTTTGTGCAAAGGGTAAGCTGGAACACAGACAGTGAATGGAGGCTGAGAGTAAAGGAGACGGAGGGTGATGAAACAAAATTCAGGTGCAGGTTTTTATGCACTTGACACTAGCATTCATAATTGGGGAGGGATTTACAGGAGGGCTCAAGATCGTCCTCAGTGTCACCTTTCTTAATGGAAACGCTGGTAGTATAGTGGTTAAAAGCAATGTCTGCTAACTAGAAGGTCAGCAGTTCAAATCCACCAGGTGCTCTTTGGAAATTCTATGGGGCACTTCTACTCTGTCCTGTAGGGACTCTATGAGTTGGAATTAACTCGACATCAATGGGTTTTTAGTTTTATACACTTGATTGCTGTGACTCAAAATCTTTCAAAAATACAGAAGTATCAAATTTAAAATTAAAATATATATATATATATATATATATAAAAGTTGCCACCAAGTCAATTCCAACTGATGGTTGGAAGTGTGTCAGAGTGGGCTGTGCTGCACAGAGTTTCAATAGCTGATTTTTTTCAAAAACAGATCACCAGGTCTATCTTGAGAGGCACCTCTGGGTGGACTCAAACCTCCAACTTTTGGTTAGCAGCTAAGCATGTTCAGTATGCACAGCACCACCACTCCAACCCCACATATGAATAACATCATGTGAATCTGGTAGGAGAAGCCCTGGGGGTGTGATGTTGAGTAGGTTGGCTGTTAACCAAAAGGGCAGCAGTGGAAACCCATCAGCTGCCCCTTGGTAACTCTGTGGGGTAGTTCTACTCTGTCCTATTGGGTCACTGTGAGTCAGAATCGACTCAGTGGCAATGGGTTTGAGCTTTTTGTTTTGGAATGTGGTATAAAGATTGATATTTTGAAAATATCAATGTAGATACTTTGATTGTAATAGTCCAGGGCCCTTTTCTTTCTCTTCTCCCTTAGATTTAGTATGTCATGTCCATGAGCTGTTCTCTGGTTCAGACTCACTGCAATTTTCATTTTGTTTCCATAAAAAATATTTTTTCATGTGATGAGTTGCTTCAAATATTTAAATCAGTGTTTTATTTTCAGTTAGGTCTAGAAAGAGTTTAAACATGCACATCCTGTGAAGTTTCCAATATAGTTAAGCAAAACTATTATAATAAAATTTATTCTGAAGTGAGATAGAACACCTGGTTAGTTACCAGTTAATACCATTTTATTATGTTTTGCCTGGCTTTCTTTCTCCTTATGGTTGAAGATACTTGGGCTAGGGTTATTTATGATTTATAGCAAGGATGGCAACTAAGATTTATGCTCAGTGGAAATGCTTTGCATCTCTGCTCAGTGTAGAACAATCTAATCCCCCCAGTGGGAAGGGAGCCAAGCCCGAGCGAGAGCAGAAAGATGACAGAGGAAGGCAGGAGCACTGTGACAGCAGTAGTGCTGGGGAAGGGGACTATCTTCATCTGGTAGTGCTGCTGAAACAGAAATACCACAGACAGGTGGCTTTAAATGACAGGGATTTATTCTCTCACAGTTCAAGAGGACAGAAGTCTGAATTCAGGGTGTTAGCTCTAGGGCAACAGTCTCCCTCTGCAGGCTTGGAGGAAAGAGTCTTCTCTGAGTTTCTGTAGCCCAGTGTTCCTCAGTTCCTCGGAAGTGTCCACATGACATCTTTCTTCCCCTGTTTATGCATGTTCCTGGGTCTAACCCATTCTCTATATGACTCAATAGTGATTAGGCTTATGCTGTGCCCTACTCTGGTACGGCCTCATTAACAAAACAACAACAACAATAAAATCTATTTCCAGTGGCATTATATCTACTCAGAAAGGGTTAGGGGCCTTGGAGGTATGGTAAGTAAGCATTTGGTCACTAACCAAAAAAGGCCAGCAGTTTGAATCCTCTACCCACTCCTTGAAAACCCTGTGAAGCAGTTCTACTCTATTCTATAGGATCACTATGAGCTGGAATTGACTCAGTGGTAATGGGTTTGGTATTTTTTTTTATATATAGGATTAGGATTCCAAAATATATTTGGGGAGGGGGTCAAAATTCAATCCATAATGCCAAGTGCCATCCATAATAGAAGCACTAAAAAACATAGGAAAAATTGATTAGAGGGGTAAGAAGGATATATTAAAAGATACCTTACTGGAATTAGACATATTCTAATGGGAGACACTATGAGTTGGTGTTTTAGTCAGCTAACACTACTCCAACAGAAATACCATAAAGTAGCCAGCCAAGTGCTGTCGAGCTGGATGCGACTCCATGACTTTAAAAAAAGAAATGTGCAGTAGGCTACAAGTCCAATTCAGGATGTCCACTCCAGGAAAAGGCTTTCCCTCTTTGTCAGTGCTGGAGAAAAGTCCTTAATAGGACCGAAGACTGATGTCTTCGGTCAGGGAGCATCTTGCTGCAGGAACCTCAGGTCTGAAGGACGTACCCTACTCTCAGTGCAGACTTCTTGATGATGTGAGGTTACCAACTCTCTCCTTGCTTCTCTTTCCTTTCATCTCTTGTAGGATAGAAGGGTAAACACTCATGCAAGCCACATTCCAGGGAAACTCCCTTTACAATGGAGCAGGGAGGTGACCTTAGGAAGGGATTTACAGTCCCACCCTAATCCTCTAGCATACTGTATAGGTAAATCACAAAATGGAGAATCATAAAATATTGGAAATCACAGCCCAGCCAAACGGCTACACATTTTGTGGGGGACACAGTTCAATACATGACAGTTGGAATCAATCACCTTGGCAACACGTTAAAGGGAATTCAGCACTGGTTTTGGCAAGAAGGAGGCAAGGTGTATAGGGTGGTGAGATGGTCACAGTTGCTGCAAAGCTTCAGTTAGAATTTTTATCAGTCAGGGTTCTCAGCAAATGGTGATGCTGACAACAGCCCATGAAATAAAAGGGCCACAGTCGTACGGAATTAATTTAACAGGTTACTGTTTTGCCTTCTGGAGACAGCGAATAGGTCACTGGCTCAAAGGGTTGCAGTATACTTTTCATGATGACCAGCGCTTTTTAAAAGAAAAGTGAAACTCAGGATATAGAACAAAGGTCCATCTTGAGGATCCTGTGATGAGAAATGGCACATGCACATCTTTTGTATTTTCATCAAGAGGAAAATTCATAACCCAGGGAAAAACTATCCACCATTTATAGCAGGAAAGAAAAAACGCAACAACAACAACAGTCCACATTTCTAGAGGCCCAGTTCAAGAGAATTCAAGGAATAGGTCACTTCTGACTATCAAACTGTATTTCTTTCCTCCTCTCCCCACTTCTCAGCGGATCCCCTGCCACACCCACTTTTTCTATCCGAAGCCTATACTGCCTCTGGTCTGCCTCTTTGGCAAACTGCAGGTAACCCCCAACTTCTGATGGTGTTCTGTTTTGACCACTCCATCATAAACTGGCTATGCTATAAATTGATTCTAAGTCAAATATCTTTCACTTCTTTTTTAAGTTTTCATTATTACATTGTATAACTGTGTGAGGGATTGTGAAGTTCTGTTAAAGTCTTTGAGTGGTTTTTTCCTGCATCTCTCCAGCTCCCAGTCTCCCTACCCCCACCCCAATAAGAGATATGCTTCAATAGGCTCTGCTTGTAGTTTTTGTTTATGAGATTCAGTACTGTGTGAACTAGATCCATGGCTTCAGAAACAGGTAGCCATGTTTCTCTAAGTGAAAGATGAACACACAAACCATTGAAAGGAATGGATTCCATACACGGCCAGACAAGCTTGGGAAAACACTGGCTTTACATAAACAGGTGTCTTGTTGCAGGACTTCTCAGGACCTTTAATATATTCATTGTAAACCTTCTAAAGAGTGTCAGTGCTCCCAGTATTTTATCAAGCATTTTATACCATTCTAACCTCTGTCTACAACAGTTCTGTTCAACAGAAATATGAGACAAGGAACACCTGTAAGTTAGAAATAGATTTTAAATTTTCAACTTAGATTAAAAACAAAAGTTAAAGATCATGAAATTAAATTTGATAATATAGTTTATTAATCCAGTATATCAAAACTGTCATTATTTCAATGTGTAATCCATTTCAAAATATTGAGACATTTTACATTCTTGTTTATTGTACCACATCTTGCAAATGCAATATGTTCTACTCTCACAGCACTGTTAATTCAGGCTAGCCACATTCTGAGTGCTCAGTAGCCACATGTGGCTAATTTCTGCCTCATTGGAAGGTACAGGTCTAGGGTATCTTGGGATGCCTTGTGTCACAGCACTGGTATAATTCAGTATACAAAGATAAGCACGACTTCCTAAGCTGGACTAATAAGATGCCAAATACACTGACCCTATATTACAGTGTAGAACTGTTCCATAGAGTTTCCAAGAAGCACCTAGTGGACTTGAACTGATGACCTTTTGGTTAGCGGTCACACAATTACCCACTATACCACCAGCGTTTCCTAAGACAGATGGCAATACATGAGGATAAAATGCCTATCAATCCATCTTGAAAAAGAGAATGCCTGGATTGACAGAAAATAATACATACATGGTCAAAGGCTTGGGAAGTGTCAAAAGTAATTTAGAATAAAAGAAACAATTTAAAAGCACAAATTCTCACCTCACTGCAACCATGTGAAAATAAATACAGAAAACTCTAAGCTTTCTGAAATATTTTTAAGTAGAGATGAAGATAATTAGTGGTGAAGTAGGTGGCCAGAGAGAAAAGAGTTTCCGCAAACTGACACTCCATTGGGTATATCTGTCTAATGTCCACAGGCCAATGTAAAGTCATCACCTAGCACTATTTTGGAAAATAAATTTAGTATAGTTTTATTTAATTGGGTAATTTCACAGTTTTTATTTGTATACATCTATTGTAGTTTTTTGAAAACCCTGATGTTATAGTGGTTAAGAGTTATGACTGCTAACCGAAAGGTTGGCAGTTTCAATCCATCAATTGCTCCCTGGAAATCCTATGAGGCAGTTCTACTTCATTCTATAGGGTGACTATGAGTCAGAACCCACCTGATGGCAATGGATTTGGTTGGCTGGTTGGATTTATAGTAGTTTTCTATCACCTGCCTGTTAGTTTGTTATATGGTGATAGTCTGTGTGGTGTTGGAATGCTGTAAACTTATGTCATCAATATTTCAAATGCTTGGTCACCCACAGTGGACAAGTTTCAATGGAGCTTCTAGACTAAGACTAGGAAGGAAGGTCTAGCAATCTACTTCCCAAAATTTGCCAGTGAAAATACTATAGATCACAACAGAACACTGTCCCTCTTGCTTGCTCTGGACACCTCATCAGGTGGGATCCATCACTGGAGGAGAGTGTCATGTTCAGTGAAGAGGGCCTGTGAGAGGGAGGAAGACCCTCAGGGAGATGCAGTGGCACAACAGGCTTGACTGGGTTGATATTTCTGAGCACGATGCAGGACTGAGCACTGTTTTGGCCTGGTGTTAAGTACAGTTGCCATGAAATCAGAGTCAACTTGAAGGCAAGTAACAAAAGCAATATTTAAAAAACAACAACAACAACAACAACAAATCATTGCCTATGAGTCGATTCTGACTCTTGGCATTACCATAGGGTAGAGTGGAAGTGTCCTATAAGTTTTCCAAATACCAGCTGGTGGATTCGAACTGCAGATCTTTTTGTTAACAGCCAAGTTCTTCACCACTGTGTCACCAGGGCTCCAGCCACAGCAGAAGCATAGTGATTTGGTATTCTTAATTCTGAAAGTATTTTTTTTCTAATTTTCAAATCTAAGGCTAAATTAAACAAGACATTTCTCAGAATGTTCTAAGAAAGTCTTTTGTGCATAAATGAAGGCCACGATTTTTAATTCATCAATGTAATGCACATGAATTGTAATCACATTTTTTAGGAAAAATAGTTTCAGGAGACATTCAGATATAAGACTTGCCCTAGCATGCAGTCCTGCTGAGAAAAGGTATTGCAGCTCATGCTTCTATTTGATATTTGGGGGCTCTGTACTTATCATTTCTTACTTAGGAAGTAAAACAGACTGCACCTGGGCATATTATTAGCTGCTCACCACAGGAAACCACATGTTAATGGGCTATAATTCACTACAGAAGAAGAAAAAGGCAAGCCAATTAAAATGGAGCATGTCACTCAGTGGCCATTCACTCGTTGGTTGGCAGAATTTTTTAATCTCATATTTTACAAATAAGAGGTAACTTAAAAAGGAAGGTGTATGAGAGACTCTAAATGTGAGGACCAAATTCCCTCCCCTGTACATGAAGGAAAAGTCTCAAGAAGGGTTTGAGATCAGCCTCTCCCACAGAGAAAAACATACAGGCCTCCACACATCTCTAAGACTCACAAAGGACTTGACAGCAGTGTCATCACATCAGCCAGGATCCTGCTCAGCCCAACAGCCTGCAGCCCGCACCCAATCTCACATGAGCCCGTGGAATGTAATGGCCTGGGATGTAAGTTAGACCCATAGTCCTGGTATCAATGACTCACACTCATCCAAGTTTGCAAAGTCAGGTTGTACCCTCACATAAATTAAATGAAACCCTGGTTGTGTAGTGAAGCGCTACAGCTGCTAACGGAAAGGTCAGCAGTTCAAATCTACCAGGCACTCCTAAGAAACTGTATGGGGCTGTTCTACCCTGTCATATAGGGTAGCTATCACTCAAAACTGACGTGAAGGCATCTAACAACAGCAACAACATTATCCCACCAAGGGTCTTTTAATTTCTTTAAATATACAACCTTATTTCACAAACTTCCGTAACTGTGAGTCACTGACATAAGCCCTGTGGGTCTAAGTTACGTTCCAGTCTGATGGTTTGAACCCACTTAGCGGGTCTGTGGAAACACTGGTGGTATAGTAGTTAAGTGCTACAGCTGGCAACCAGAAGGTCAGCAGTTGAAACCCGCCAGGTGTTCCTTGAAAATAGTTCTACTGTGCCACTACGAGTCAGACTTGACTCGGCAGTGGATTAGGTTGGTTTTAGCGGCTCTGTGAGAGAAACACCTGGTAATCTGCTTCCATACAGATTACTGCCAAGATAACCCTATAAAACTGCTCTCCTCCATCTCATAGGGTCAACATGAGTCAGAATCAATGTTTCGTCAACCAACAACAAAGAGTTCATTTAGTGTCAAGAAAGAGTTTTCCCATTGTTGTCTCTCCCCTTTTGTGTTATATGGGGTAAATTTGAACAGGCTGACATTCTGATAAAAAGACAATGAGGTTTTGTTTAAGTGTTTTTCAAATTTTTTCGTTGTGTTTTGTTTTAACTACAGGCACTAAGTTTGGGTTTGTGAGGGAATGGGCCCTCTGTTTGGGAATTCAATCAATTTTTAAGAAGGAGGACTTGAGAGCAGTTTTAATTACTTTAAACATGTACATAACTTAGATACAGAAATTTCACCAAAACAATAAAGCATACAAGGAAAATCACACATGTACGTGGAGTTGACAAAAAACGCTCATCACACACCATAACGTGACTGTAGAAAACACAGACTGTATGATGTCAAATAGTACATGCTCTATGACATAATCAACCAATATAGCACCAGGCAGCCATTCTACTTTCGTCTACAAAGCAGAAGAATATTAATTGTTTATATTGCCAGTGAAACAAACAAAAAGCATGTTACAGAAGAATGTTAATATGATCACAATGATACAGATATATATATACATAAAGGCATAAACTAAAATATGTATTTCTAGGCATATAGCTATATATACAAATATGCAGTAGGGTTACAGACAGAAATAGATAGCTATAGATGGTATAGATATATAAGGTTCAACAATTAAATCCATGAACTTAATTGTTCTAAGTGCTATATATCTCATTGCTGAATATCACTATGGTCACCTTTGAAATACTACCCTTGGGAAGCTATACACTGATGCCAGCACCTAGTCCACCCTTCAGAGCAATTTTGGAACCCTTTCTCGAATGGCCATTGTGCACAGTGGCAAGGTTGCAAGCTTGTGAAATTAATTGCATCATTGTCTGTGAGGGAGTCTGTAGCCAGTAAACAAAGAACTGTATTAGAACACCCTACCTACTCACCTGATCTGGCCTCCAGTGACTATTTTCTTTGCCTAAAGATAAAGGAAATATTGAAAGAAAGACATTTTTGATGGCAGTCAGGACATCAAGGGTAATATGGTGACAGTTCTGATGGCCATTCCAGAAAGAGTTCCAAAATTGCTTTGAAGGGTAGACTAGGGCGTCAGTGCTTAACTTCCCGAGGTCTTTGAAGGTGACCATAGTGATATTCAGCAATGAGGTATGTAGCACTTTTTCTAGGATGAGGTAATGAACTTGATTATCAGGCCTGGTATGCCTAGAAAAATAGGTGGGAATATTACATACCAAAACCCTCTGAGTCATGGAAGTATAGATGGCTTTCATTATCAATGTCACATTTTCCTGGGTTTTTATATATTAACTTTATAATTCAAAAGAAAACAAAATAGTAACAAAAGCACAGTCTCATCATTATATTCTATCACTTTGAAAGGGAAGAACTGAGTATGTGAGAAAGTCAGACAGTGCAAATGTAGCCCAGAAAATTTTTAACATTTCATATTGAATGAACTCTTTTCATTATTTTGAATAGTAACATTACTTTCCTGAGAATGTAATATATATATGAGCTACAGGAATTAAATACATAAGAAAAGCAAGATGCCATGGGTTACAGCAACTCCAGGACTATTAAGTAGGCTGTGAAATGTAATAACATACAGGCTACAATTACAACCACTATCATATTTTGGAAAAAGATTGCCAGACCTTTCTTCAGAGGTACCTCTGGATGGCCTCAACCCCCCAGCGTTTTGGTTAGTAGCTAAGCACTTAATCACCCGTATCACTCACATACTGTAACATACAGGCAGACCAAGTCAGAGTCACACCAAGCACCCAGCTACATGTAATTAAAGGTCTAAAATGTAATATGGATAAAGCCACTGTCAATCTCTTGGGTCTATTCATCTTTTTTTTTAAGAATATATTTTAAATATATTACCTTTAAAAGCCACAGGGCACCAAATCTTGGTCAGCTGTGAGAACTGCAATTTATAAGCCAGTAATCACATGAGTAGGATCAGCTTGCATCGTTAAACAGAGTTCTGCTCGTGCTCTTGAAATGCCATTGCTATTATTGTGTGTCACTGAGTTGATTACAACTGACAGTGACCCTACAGGACAGAACAGAGCTGCCTTATAGGCTTTCTTAGAGTGTGATCTTTACAGAAACTGATTACCAGGTCTTTTTTGCCCTGAAGTGGCTGGAAGGTTTGAACTACTTCACCAGGGTTCCTAAATTGCCATTACTTCCTTAAAGAAACCTAAAGACAAATGAAATAATAGTGTACAAATTTAAATATTCAGAATCCCTGTAACATTAATACACGTACAGCGAGGATCACATGTCCCCACTAAATCAGGTACATGCAGATCCCCTTTAGTAAGGAAACCAGAAACCAGCTGCTGTTGAGTCAACTCTTAATTCATGTCAATCTCATTTGTCAGAGTAGAACTGTGCTCCACAGGCCAATTTCTCCCAAGTATATTGTCAGGCTGTCCTTTCCAGGTACTTTTGGGCGGACTTGAACCTCCAACCTTTTGGTTACCAGTCAAACATGTTAACTGTTCACAACCCCCAAAGATTCCTGTGGTAAGACTCCTGTCACTGTTGTTGTTTGTTAGGTGCTGTTGAGCCAGTTCAGACTCACAGTGACCCTACGAACAACAGAACGAAACACTCAATGCCCAGTCTTATACCATATCCACAATTGTTTTTATGCTTAACGCGTCACTGTAGCTAAGATAAATGTGATTTTCTATTGCACCCTCACTCCTCGATTCATGAGTAGTCTCAAATGGAGTCTTCTCAAAGCTTACTCTGAGAAATAACACAACTATGCACATATATGCACACGCACAGAAATCAATGCAAAGTAAAAAAGTGGTACAGTTTTTTAAAAATAATATTTTATTGTGGTTTACATGAAAGTCTGCACAGCAAATCTGGTTCACATTTGACAATCTCTATATAAACTGTCGAGCAACATTAATTATATTTATCATAATGTGTCAGCCAAGCCAAGCCAAGTGCCATCGAGTCAGATCCGACTCATTATAACCCACTGCCATTGAGTTGGGTCCAACACATAGCAGCCCTATAAGTCGGAGCAGAACTGCCCCATAGAGTTTACAAGGAGCACCTGGTGGATTTGAACGGCCAATCCTTTGGTTAGCAGACAAAGAACTTAACCCATTATGCCACCAGGGTTTCCGAATTGTGTTACAGCTGTTCTAGTTCCATTACTCCAGTTTTCCTGCCCCTCTTATCTTCTCATCTTAGCTTTTGAGTAACTGTTGATCTTTTGGTCTCATATAAATGCATTTTTAACAGAGCACCATGCTCTAAGGTAATATTCTTTATTTTGTGTGCCAATCTGTTATTTTCCTAACAGGTGATCTCAAGGGATAACGTTGATTCAAAGGTGAAAGAGTATTTCAGGGAGATTGTCTGAGTGAGTTCTGAATTATCCATTGGTCCAGTATTTCTGAAGAATTTGATTTCTGTTCTGCAGTTTCCTTCTGTTTTACCAGAGTCCATCTATTGACCCCCCTCCTCAGAACAGTAGGTAGTGATAGTTGGGTACCGTCTAGCTTTTCCGGTCAAAGGACAGATGAAGCCATGGCTCGTGCAGTCTATTAGCCTTGTAGGCTAGTTTCTTCTCTGAGACTTTGGTTTCCTTCTTGACAAAGTGGTCTTTGATATTATTTTTTGAATAACATTATGTGTGAGCTGGTTCCTGGTTGCAGAACAGCAATAACCAAATATTTCCCCATTAACCAGAAAGGGCTAAACAGAGAGGCCACTGGGAAGGGGCAGAATAAATGTGATGGCTTAGACAGTGAGAAGTGTGCAGGGAAGAGCAGCCAGAGCTTACTCAACTCTCAAATATCTTCAGGAGGTCTGCTTGTGTAACTGATCCTTGGCCAGCATCTGGAAACTTAGTCCTTTGAATGTTCCCTATATTACTAATTAATAAGGTTGCTTTGTACACCCAGAGACCTATGATATGCTCTATGAGCTTATCTGGGTTGTCTGTACAAACAAAATGATACATAGTAGACACCAGCTTCCAAGCTGGTGGTGGGTGCCTATAGGACCAGATCCCCCTAAAAGTCATTAACTTTGAAATGCCATTGGTCTTCTCTGAGGTGAAGCATCTTATATGTGTTGTTGAAGTTTATCGTTGGAGGAACTGGTACATACTGCGTGACTTTGCAGGGAGGATGCTGCCACCTATGCTTCGTCTTCTTCAGACTTTGTCTGATGAAACTTTTCCCCTTACTAGCCCTACTTTATATGGCGCTCTGGCGGCATTATGGTTAAGGTGAGTCCTTAGCTTAGCTGCTAACCAAAAAGGTCAGCAATTTAAATCACCCAGCTCCCCCTTGGAAACACTAAGGGCAATTCTACTCTGTCCCGTAGAGTTGTTATCGGTCAAAATGGACTCAATAACACCAAACAACAACTGTAACAAATTGTTGCCATGAGCATAACTATCTGTGAGTCCTGTGGGTCCTAATGAATCACTAATCACTGAACTTGAGGGTGGCCATCAACTAACTAAGCTGCCATCACATTGAGATTCTGACTCTCACCAATCCCACATGGCACAGTAGAATTGTGCTCCACAGAATTTTCAATAGCTCAATTTTAGGAAGTGGATGGTGTCTCTGAATGTTCCTGGGTAATGCTGTTTACACTCTACTACTAACCTAAAGATTGATAGTTCAAACCCACACAGTGGCTACATTGATTAAAAAAAAAAAAAAAATCCTAGTGATCAGATTACACACAGCTAAAAGATCCAGTGGGTCTCATTTCTACTCTGTAACACATGAGGTCTCCATGAGGTGAAATGGGCAACCAGCAACAAATGGCAACTGGTAGTATTCATTTCATGGTAGGAAAAAAAAAACTTTATCTACTCACCTACTGAAGGACATGTGGGTTGTTACCAGTCATTAGAGATTACCTAGGACCATTACAAACATTTACGTAATTTTTTTCCTGGAAAACTTAAGTTTTTATTTCACTTGAGTAAACACCTAGGAGCCAGACTTTTAAGTTGTAGGTTGTCTTAGTTATCTAGTGATGCTGTAACAGAAGTATCACAAGTAGATGGTTTCAATGAACAGATATTTATTCTCTCATTGTTTAGGAGGCTGGAAGTCTCAATTTAGGGGAAGGTTTTCTCTCTGCTGGCTCTGGGGGAAGGTCCTTATTCTTTGGCTCTTTGGTGATCTTCACGTGATGTGGCATTTCTCTTCTCCCATCTCTGCTCCTTCTCTTACTTATCTCTTTTATATCTTAAAAACCACCACTCATCTGTCAGTTTGTTGTACTGGGGTGGCTTGCATGTTTCTGTGATGTTGGAAGATACGCCACCAGTATTTCAAATACCAGCAGAGTAACACATAGTAGACAGGGCTTCCAGACTAAGACAGACTAGGAAGAAGGGCTTGGTGATCTACTTCTAAAAAAATTAGCCTGTAAAAATCTTGAATATTCCGTGAACAGTCAGAGAACAAACAAATCTGTCTTGGAAAAAGTATAGCCATAATGTTGCCTAGCAGCAAAGGTGGCAAGACTTCATCTCACATACTTTGGACATGTTGTTAGGAGGTGCCAGTCCCTGGAGAACATCTTGCATGGTAAACTTGAAGGTCCGGGTCCGCAAAAAGGAGGAAGCCCTCAAGGAGATAGGCTGACACACTGACTACAACAATGGGCTTGACCCGAGCAACAACGGGCTTGACCCAGCACCAGGCAGTGTTTAGTTCTGTTGTATACAAGGTCACTGTGAAATACTGTCTGCCTAAATTAACTGGCATGTTTACAAAGTCTATGTGCATGGCAGGAAAAAAGAATTTTCAGAATCAGTTATTTTGTAGATCCTGTTGACTGATTAGAGGTTATGCCCCGGAACAGTCAAATCAGCGAAACATACTTCAAGTCAGAAGACAGAGAAGGTTTATCAGTGGAGATTCAGTAGCAACGTGGGCCGTTTTTTACGGATTACTTAATGTTTTTAAACATGTAACTCACAGACAACAGTATACACCACAAAACAATCACAAGAAAATTTTCATTAAGCTGCAGATAAGCATGTCACACACTAGACTCTACTCCGTATCTTTGTAATAGGCAAAGAACAAAACAAACAGAAAATTCTCAGCTAGTGGAATTGGCCCGCCAAGTCCACTGTGTCTGAGAAAAGAAACAAGCAAGAAAGCTGTTACCAAAAATGCCAGGCAGACATCCTAGCTTCTATCTTGAAGGCTGAAGGCTATTTCTCAAAGGCGGAAGGCTATTTCTCAAAGGCGGAAGGCTATTTCTCAAAAGAATAAAGAAGAAGAGGGAGACAAAGGCCATAGGAGCCATGAGGGCCCCATACCCATTTGGAAGAGGGCAGTGCCAGCCAAGTGCCGTTGAGTCGGATCCGCAGTGCAGCTAGTGCAATAAAAGACACTTACAGATTACTAAGCATATCATTATGGCATTAGTTATGTCAAGGTTTTAATTACCCATTTTAAAAGGAAAAGACATGTAGCAAGGTATTAGGGTCACAGTCCACTATGAGTAGATGTTAACTAAGGCTGTAATCACATAGTATGGATATATTATCAGCGGGACCAGTCCCAAGAGAAGGATGTGATGTTTGACAAAAAGAGGAAGACCTCAATGAAATGGAATGGTGCATCAGCTGCAACAATGGGCTCAAACCTCACAATGATTATGAGGGTGGTGCAGGATCCAGCCAGCCAAGTTTCCTTCTGTTGTACACAGGATAGTTAAGAGTCAGAACCAACTTGGTGGCACCTAATGAAAGCAACAGTGTGATCTCCAAAACCCTCAGTGGGCTTACTAAGAAAAAACCATGCTGTTGTTGGGTGCATTTGAACTAATGACGAGTCATAGTAGCCCCATATGACAGTAGAACCGTCCCATGGGGTTTTCTAAACTGTCTTCTTTATGGAAGAAAATTGTCAGGTCTTTTTTCCTATGGAGGAGCTGGGTGATTTTGAACCATCAACCTGTCAGTTAGCAGCAAACCTTTGTACCATCAGGACTAATTTACCTCCTTTTTGATGAGTTTATTAAATAAGATGCTAGAGTAACTGGATATACTTTATTTCATACTTGTAAAATAGATGGGTGAAATATAGACTCAATAAAGTCAGAGTGAATCATATTTTGTTGGAAATGTGAGTCCATCACGCTGGAAGGGTATTCCTAACCCAGTATAACTCAGTCACCTATGATATTCCAATATAGTCAAGAATTCAGTGCAGTAACAGACTACATCTGGCAGACAACCCTGGGCAGGAAAAGCTAGTGCTAAATAGACCCAGGTGTTCAGGTTTTAGGTTTATGGTTCTCCCTCACAGCTTCCCAGGCCACAAATCGGGCTCATGAGGGTAGAAGAGCAGATGCCACCATGACATTATCTCATAGCCTGTGAGTCTAGCCCACACACTGTTCCACCGTGCTCCAGGCGGCCACCTCCCTGCTGTCCTCCCACCTCTTCTTTACCCCTCTCTCCCCACTCTTCTATGTTGACTGGCAGTTCCATGAAGGGATACCAGTGGATTCCACTGAGCACCTCTCCAACCAAACCAAACCCAGTGCTGTCAAGTTGATTCCAACTCATAGTGAACTGCCCCGGAGAGTTTCCAAGGAATACCTTGAGCTGTGGACCTTTTGGTTAGCAGCTGCAGCACTTAGCCACTACACCACCAGTGTTTCATTGGGTAGCTTTTATAAATGTGTTACAAGAGGCTGTTAAAGGTCAGCAGCTCAAGTCCACCCAGTGGTACCTAGGAAGAGAGGCCTAGCAATCTGCTTTGGGAAAATCAGCAATTGCAAACCCTATGAAGCACAATTCTACACTGACACATGTGGGTTCAGGGTCAAAATTCCAGGGCAACTGGTTTTGTGTATATCTGCTTGTATGGGCAGCCCATACTTGGCTGCTCTGTCAATCTGGGTCCCTCAGCTTTTCATTGAGGGTGAGATGGCATCCAGCTTAGCTCCTTTCTGATGGTGCTGTTCACACCGGAGAGGCTCAGAGAAATCACTGCTTAGGGTTAAAAGCATTATGCTGACTTTCACGTATCAACAATCAACAATAAAGGTCAAGATATATTCATCCCTTATAACATAATACCTAAGCAAGTTACATTTAATATCCATCTACACACACATTGAATAGTATCGACACATTCCTGGAAGCTAGGGCTGCCCAGAAATTTAATCAATTAAATTAGTGATGTTGTGTGCTATCGATATTGCCATCAATTCATGGCGACGCCACAGGCTGGAGGAGAACTCCCCGATAGGGTTTTCCAGGCTATAATCTTTATGGGTGCATATTGCCAGATCTTTATTCCCACAGAACCACTGGTAGATTCGAACTGTCCACCTTTCAGTTGGCAGTTGAGCACTTAACTATTTACCACCAGAGCTCTTTAATTAAACCAATAAATAAAGTAAAATGATTCCTGTCCTGCCGAGTGGATTCTAGGTGAGATTACTTGCTCCTTCTTTTGCCATTCTCTGAGAAGGCCATCTGACAGTAGACCAACTCTGGCTCTTTCACAGAAAAAGGTATTTTGAAGCTATGCAGAGGGAACATGCTAAAAACAACATTTGTACTGGTTCAGCGGCAGAGCCCTTTATAAAGTCCTCTTTTTTGTATGCACTTCCTAAGTACAGTGAACTTATTAAGCACTTTGATGTAGAAAAAAATTGTGACGTGCATATGTACAAATAATCCAAACACGGTAAAAAGCAGCTACCAAAAAAAAAATCAATAAAGCAGCTTTTTAACAAATGCATTCAGAACTGGATCAAAGGCATTGCCTAGCAGCTACATGACACTGATCTGAGGCTCATTACATTATCATTTCAAGAAAACCTCTTTTGTAACAGAAAGGTGAAGTCTATCCATAATGAGCTTCTTCTGAAGCAGGAATAAAGTTGCTTTTAAAATAGAGACTAAGTGAACGCAAGGACTATATGAAATCAGGAGGAATCAGTCTCCGGAGAAGGACATCCTGTTTGGTAAAGTAGTGAGTCAGGCAAAAAGAGGAAAAGCCTCAGCAGGACAAAGTGCCACTGGCTACAATAATGGCCTCAAGCATCATGATGACTGTGGGCGTGGCACAGGACCAGGCAGTGCTCCTCTCTGTGCTATCTAGGGTCTAGGTCACCGTGAATCACAACGGACTCAACGGTACCTAACAACTTGTTCAACTGATCCTAGACTCATTGCCCTTGAGTTGATTCTGACTCATACAGACCTTGGTAGGGTATAGCAGAACTGCTCCATTCGGGTCTCAAGACTGTAATCTTTACAGACACAGGACTGTCACATATTTCTCCAGAAGAGTGGCTGGTGGGTTCGAACCACCCACTTTTTGGTTAGCAGCCCAGCAACCCCACAAACAAAAGGGGTAGAGGAGCTCTTCTTCCACAGGCAATCCTCTCCAAAGCAACTCTAGATTCCAAGGGTGAGGCTGTGTTTTCCCACCCCGTCCTCTCCAGCACAGACTTTAGTATGTAAATACCTGGTCAAGAGAAAACTCTTGCCTGGGGAGGGTGGGTATTGTTGTTTTGTTTGTTAAGGTATAGTCAAACACTTCTGAAAGCTGGCCTTTCTCTGCTTTGATTAATGCCATGCACTGATCGTACAGCCTGAGGGGTGGTCTCCTTTCAGGTTGTTTTTATAAAGCACAGGATTTTTCAAATGAGCTCACTCTTAGAAAGTGTGTTTTCTTTCCATTTACCATGTGGAGATAGACCTTGAGGGAGGGTATTTTGTGCCTGTGTTCCTAACACACAGACCCATTCCAAGATTTCTTACCCACAGCTGCATACCTAACACAGCAAGTAACATCCTAACACAAAGCTAGACTGCTCAGTTCTCCGCCCAGACCCTAGCTAGCTATAACCATCAGCCTCTCCATGTCACACTTCCTAATTCACCAACATCCAGCCAGTCTTTGCCTCTGTCACTGGGTTAAAACAAAATAAAACTAAAAAAGTCGCTTCTCGTTCATCAAGAAACAGAGTTTTCTTGGCTGTAATCTTCGCTTGAAAGTCTTTTCTCCTATGCCGTCACTGGGTGGGTTTGAAATGCCAACCTTTTAAGGTCAGTAGAGCACAAATGTTTATGTCAGTCAGGGACTCAAAATGAAACATGCTGCTTAATCAACTTTTGGCTATAAAATACGAGTAGGAAAGAGATGAGTGAAGCTCAGAAATACAAAAATACATTTTCAGACCTGTCTTAGTCAGGCTTCTACTAGAATGAATTGTCATCAGTATAGCCATACAACAACCAGATGGACAGAATCAAGATTAGTCTTTTTTTCCCATTCCCCTCCAGTCCCTTAGAATGAAGGCGGAAAGCCTGGTGGCATAGTAATTAATTGCCATAGCTCCTAACCAAAAAGTCAGCAATTCTAATCCCCCAGGCACTGTTTGGAAACTATGGGGCAGGCAGTTCTCTGTTTTACAGGGTTATTATGAGTCTGAACCAACTCAAAGGCAGTGGCTTTGATTTGGTTTGGAGAATGGAGGCAGGGGCTGTACAGAAAGGGGAATGCAACAACTTTTTGTAGAGATGGGGCAATGGGTATATTGTGAGTTGAGTTGTGTTCTCCAAAATGATGTTAAAATCCTGATACCATCACTCCTCTCTAGCCCATGCCTGTCAACATGCACTTGTTTGGAAAGAAAGTCTTTGAAGATGTCATTAGGGAAGGTAACATCAGGTCATACTGAAGTTAGGTTGGTGGTACAGAATCTACTATGAATTAGGAAAAAAAAATTATTGCTATCAAGTCTTATCCAAATTATATGACCCTGACAGGACAGAGTTGAACTATCATCTAGAGTTTCCAAGGCTGTAATCTTCACAGAAGCAGATTACTGCCCATTTTTCCATTAGAGCAGCTTACAGTCAGCAGCTAAGTACTTTAACCACTGTGCAACCAGGCTCTTTTCCACTATGAATGGTAGGTATTCTTATAAAGAGAGGAGACACAGAAAGAGAGACACACAGGGAGAAATCCATGTGATGATGAAGGCAAAGATTGCAGAAATCCATGTGAAGTTGTTTAAGCCAAGAAATGCCAAGGATTGCTGACAACTGCCAGAAGCTAGAAGAGACAAGGAAAAACTGACATGGGGGTGACAAATCATAGAGACACAAGGGCGGACAATTAAGTCTGTGAACTTAATTGTTCTAAGTGCTATGCACCTGATTGCTGAATATCACTATGATCACCTTCAAAGTACTCCCCTTGGGAAGCTGTGCACCAGTGCCAGCACCTACCTAGTCTACCCTTCAAAGCAATTTTGGAACTCTTTCTGGAATGGCTATTGTGCACAGTGGCAAGTTTGCAAACTTGATTGCATAGCTGTCTGTGAGGGAGTTTTTAACCAGTAAACAAATAACGGTATTGGAACACCCTCCCTACTCACCTGAACTGGCCCAGTGACTTCTTTACCTGAAGATAAAGGAAATATTGAAAGGGAGATATTTTGACAACATTTAAGACATCAAAGGTAATACAATAATAGCTCTGATAGCCATTCCAGAAAAGAGCTCCAAAATTGCTTTGAAGGGTGGTCTAGGTGCTGGTATCAGTACATAGCCTCCCAAGGGGAGTATTTTGTAGGTGACCACAGAGGTATTCAGCAATCAGGTACATAGCACTTTTTCTAGGATGAGTTCATGAACTTAATCGGCAGACCTTGTACATGTAGGTTGGCTTTGTATAGGCTCTTCCAAGGAGAATAATAGTACCTGGGAAAGTATGATATAAAGATGCACTGTGGAAACCTGCTGCTGTTGTGGCTAAGCTGTTAAGCAAAAGATCAGCAGTTCAGACCTATCAGGCATTCCGTGGAAACACTATGGGACAGTTCTGCTCTGTCCTATAGGGCTGCTATGAGTCAAAATTGATTCAACGGCAACAGGTTTTTTCAGGTGCTATAGTAGGAAACATTAGTGGTTCAAGTGGTAGAATGTTTACCTTCTATGAGGAAGACTTGGGTTGAATTCCCAGCCAACACATCTCATGTACAGCCACCACCTGCCTGTGGTGGCTTAGGTGTTGCTATGACGCTGAACCTTATATATAACAGAATGAAACATTATCCAATTGTGTGCCACTGTCATGGTCACTGGCATACTTCAGTCCATTGTGGTCGCTGTGTCAATCCAACTCATTGAGGATTTCCTTTGCTTTCACTGATCCTCTGCTTTATAAAACATGATGTCCTTTGTTAGCTATTAATCTTTCCTTATGACACTTTCAGACTAAGAAGGACTAGGAAGAAAGGCCTCATATTCTACTTCCAAAGCTCAGTCTATGAATCACAATGGTCAGCCAGATCCACAACCAATCATGGGGATGGTGTAGGACCACGTTTTGTGTCATTGTACATATGTCACCATGACACTGGGAACAACTCAATAGCAACCACCAACAACAATAATATAGAGTTATATTTACATTCTCCAGAAACCAGCTCTCTGGGAGCCTTCCTCACATTGAACAGTCCCTCACATTCCTGGGTCCAGCAGACTCCTTTCCTACTTCCTGAGATGCAGTTTTAAATTTCTCCTCTCTGTCTTCCCTCTTTAAGCTCTCACATAGCTCATAAGGAGAGAACAAATCAGCTTGGAAGAAATAACTACCAAAAATGATCCTTAGAAGCAAATATGGCAAGACTTTGTCTTGCTTACTTTGAAAGGGTCATCAGGAAAGACTAATCATTAGCAAAACACATCATGTTTTGTGAAGCATAGGATCAGTGACAACAAGGGAACTCTTCAAACAGATGGGTTGAAACAGTCGTGGCAATGGACTGAAACAAGCCAATGACCGTGACAATGGTACGGAACCAGACAAAGTTTCGTTTTGTTACACATAAGGTCGGTATGAGTTGGAGCTGAGTTGACAGGCAGCTAACAACAACAAATACCTGTACAAGCAACACATGACAAATAATAACAACAACCAAATTTCCTTTACTTCACCTTCCCCTCTCCTGCTGGCCCAATTTTCTGCTTCTCATTCACCATCATATGAAAACACACACACGAACTCACTTTCTCACTAAGCCATTCACCTTCAACCTTTTTGTCTTTGGGTCCACTGTTCCAAAGAAATTGCCTTCATCCAGGTTTCTGACAACTCTGATGGGCCCAAATCAACGACTTCATCTTAATCGCTCAGCCATATCCAATAGAGATGGCCCTCAATGTACTAAGTATTTGATTTAGATGAACTACATTTATGATCATTTTTTCTTTTTTTACATCTTATTGTCAGTATAACATACTACATACAACACTGTAGTACATAATCTGTTGATGTTATCATTCGCAGATGTTCAAAGATCCAAAGATCTGATTTATAAAGATACTAATAGTAAAAGTCAACAATAATGAGAACTAAAAAAAAAAAAAAAAAAAAAAAGACAAAGTAGGGGATTTGATTTACTTTGATTTATATCAGAACCAACTTACACAACAAAAGCATAGGAGTGGAACCCTGCTGTAACTACAGGACTACCTATATAGTGAAACCCTCCTTTGATACTTATGAGAACCCACCCTCCAGTCTTATATTCCCTCTTAACCCACTGGGGTCTCCACTGAAGTCCCCCTACTTCTTTAACTAATCTCAAAATGTTAGTGTTACTCAAGAATTTATACTGGGCCCTCTTTTCTCTCTCTCTTTATAGAGTATCTCATTTATTCCAATGGCCTCAAATACAATTACATGAGGTTATGATTCTCAGATTTATATAATGAGGCAAAAGCCATATGTCCAGCTGCTGATTTGCTACTTCCATGAATATGTACTTGGATTCAAAACTTAATGTTTCTAAACAGCAGTCTTAATTTTCCCATATAACTTCCTCACATCTTACTCATCCTAGGAAATGAAGTCACTATTCACTCATTAGCTCAACTCAAGAATCAATCTCTGTGTGCTCCTATCTCTGTGTTCCCTCCTATCTCTGTGTTCCCTCCCTGACATCCCATTTCAACACAACCTTTTCCTTCTATTCCAAAAAACATCTCAAATCTGTCCATTCACCTCTACCTCCTGTTCAGGTCACCACAGGGTCTCAGAGAGACAGCTGTATAATCCCTTTACTAGTCTCTCTGCATCCACATTGTTATGGATTCAGTTGTGTCTGTCTAAAATGTGTGTCAACTTGGCTAATCCGTAATTCTCAGTATTGTGTGATGATCCACGATTTTTTCATGTTATATGACTTTCCTATGTGTTGTAAATCTTACCTCTGTAATGTTAATAAGGCAAGATTAGAGGAAGTTAAGTTAATGAGGTAGGACTCAGTCTACAAGACTAGATTACATCTTGAATCAACCACTTGAGATATCAAAGAGGGATGAGAGCAGAGAAACAGGGGATCTCATTACTATCAGGCAGAAGATCCAGGACTATGCATCTTTTGGACTCAAGGTCCCTACATTAAGAAGCTCCTACCTAGTGGGAGATTGATATTAGAAAGCCGCCTCCTTGATACTGGCACCTGCTTGTGGTACTTCCCTTACAGCAGCACCATGTAACCAAGACAAAAACTTCCTCCTCTACAATTTACTCCTAACCTTCATGATCCAGAGTCAATATCAGAGCATGTCTCTCATCTTCTTAAAATCATTCAGTGACTTCCCACTGAGCTTAGATGAAAGTGATAACTCCTATTGCCTTCAAGCCTCTGAGTGACACGGCTCCATCCTTCTTTCCCACCTTATCTCCATTTATTTTCACTTGGTTCCAGCCATTCTTCACTGACAGATTTCCTTACCTTTGGTCTCCCCAGGGCTGGCTGTCTTATTATTTGGGATGGAGACAACTGTCCTTGTTTTCCTAAACTACAAGTGCTCCCCAGCCTATCCCAGCACTATATGCAGTCATCTTGTTTCCCTTGAAGCATTCGTAACACTCTGTATTTATTTTCAGTCCAGTGTATATTTATTTTGATGAATTCCTTTTCCTATCTCCCTTCTAGAATGTAAGCATTTTGAGGAAAATGTTCATGGCTATGGAATTCACCATTATATCCCCAGGAAGTCCATTACCTACCAGTTGCCATCAAGTCGATTCTGACTCAGGGCGACTCCATGTGTGCACAGTAGAACCGCACCACAGAGTTTTCAAGGATGCAACATTTTCAAAGCAGATAAGTAAGCGTTTCTTCTGAGGCACCTCTGGGTGAGTTCAAGCCACCAAGCTTTTCAGGTAGCAGTTTGCAAATTAACCACTTGTGCCATCCAGGGGTTACTTACCCATCACATGCTGTTGCTATGGTTGTCAGATGTCATTGCATTCTGGCTCAGTTGGTTTTGACTCATAGCAACACTGTAGGCCTGCCCCATAGGGTTTCTAAGGAGCAGCCAGTAGATGTGAACTACTGACCTTTTGGTTAGTAGTTGAGTTCTTAGTCACTATTCCACCATGACTTCACCTGTCACATAAATCAGAAACCAAACCAAACCCACTGCCATTAAGTCAGTTATGATTCACAACAGCCCTATAGAACAGAGTTGCCCCAGAGGGTTTCCAACGAGCACCTGCTAGATTTGAACTGTCGGCATTTAGATTAGCAACCATAACTCTTAATCATTATGCCATAGTGGATGCTCAACTACTGTTAGTTGTTGAAAACTTTAGTCCTAAGGAAACACCTTGAATATTTAGATCCTTTCTTAACACAGCAGGAAAACAGCAATTAAAATAAACTGGATCCTCAGTAAAGTGGAAACAGAATTAGGAAGGGAAAAAGATGACCCATCCTCCCCAAGCTGCTATAGTTCTGAGGAAAGAAGTATGTAGGGCTAGATCTATTTTGTCACCTTTCCTTCCTTGGTATCTAGTACATTCCCTGACTTACGGCAGATGATTATGTATTTGTAGGATAAATGAATACACAAATGGACACTAACAACATGTGGTCCATGGGGGCATGTGTAATAGACTTGGGGTTGGGGAGTGGGGACAGAAGAATCAATGACCAGTGTAGCTTGGGAGATTGTAATAACTGAGTGAACGAAACTTTTAAACACATATGGCATTCAATCAAACAGATGAGGAAAGGAAAGCCAGTCAGCCCAGGGCAGCACAAGAGCAAAGCTGGCTGCTTCCACTATGACTGCATGCGTAAATCAGCTGTAGAGATGCTGAATAATTCTGTGAGTCTTCTATACAATCATTTGGGGTTTAAAGAGCTTGTCATTTTTTTCTTACACAAGTATGAGCAACTTGCAATTAAATGACTCTCAACTGCAGTTAATAGTGTTTGAGTTCTTCCTTCCATGCACACAGCCAACCACACTTGAGCTAAAGCAAAATTCCTATTCTTGAGAGCAGCAATAATGGCAACAGCTCCTCAGGTGTTTACTTTGTTTTTGCTGGTAGCTGTGTGGAACAGGCTCTAACTTATGGCAAACCCAGGCACAGAAAAACAAAAAGCTCCTGGGATCTGCAGATCTGACCACTGTGACCCATAGGGTTTTGTTGGCTGAATTTCAGAAGTAGATCACCAGGACTTTCTTCCTAGTCTTAGTCTGGAAGTTCTGCTGAAACCTGTTCTGCATCAAAGCAACACAGAAGCCTCCACTGACACTGGTGGTGGCTACACATGTGGTGCACTGGCCAGGACTTGAACCTGAATTTCCTGTATTAAAAACTAAAACCAAACCCAATCCTGTCAAGTTGATTTCCAACTTATAGTAACCTTATAGGATGGAGTAGAACTGCCCCCACAGGGTTTCCAAGGATCAAGTGTTAGATATAAGCTGTTGATCTTTTGGTTACCTCCTATAAAGAAGGTGAGAATTCTACTACTGAACCACCATTGCCCATCCTACTATGTTTAATAGAAATTCAGTGTGCCACTGTTGAGCCTGCTGCCAAGTCACTCTGAATTATTTCATAGGCACACCTCTTTATATCATCTCACACCTGCTCCATATCCTTCAGAAGGCTCCCGACCGCACAGCTGCAGGTCAGCTCAGTATTCACACAGGTTCTCGTACCTTGCACTGATCTTCTCCTTCCCTGCCAGTATTCCGTGGCAAATTATCCACACACCCCACCCCCGCTTGATTATTAAATCAGTTACTCATCCTCTTGATGAGCTCATATTCTCTAACTTCAAAAACTAGTTCTAACAAATTGTTCCTGTGGGCTGAAGGCTGTGGGGACTGTGGTCTGAGGGAACACCTAGATCAACCAGCATAACATATTTCACAAAGGAAACATTCTGCATTCTCTTTGGTGAGTAGCATCTAGGATCTTAAAAGTTTGTGGGTGGCTATCTAAGATACTCCACTGGTCTCACCATGTCAGCAGCAAGGAAGAATGAAGAAACTAAAGATAAAAGGGGAATATTAGTCAGAAGGACTAATGGACTACAATTACCATGACTCCAACCAGGCTGAGTCCAGCACAACTAGATGGTGCCCAGCCATCACCACTGATAGCTCTGACAGGGATCACAAGAGAGGGTCCCAGATTGAATGGGAGGAAAAATGTAGAACAAAATTCTAATTCACAAAAAAGACCAGACTTATTCACCTGACAGACACTGGAGAAACCCTAAAAAAATGGCCCCTAGACACTCTTTCAGCTCAGTAATAAAGTCACTCCTGAAGTTCTCCATTTATCAAAGGTTAGTCAGGTTCACAAAGCAAAATGAGATTGAAAGGGCTCGCCGGTCTAGGGGCAAGGACTAGAAAGCAGGAGGGGATTGCAAAGCTAGTAATTGGGAACCCAAGTTCAAAAAGGGAGAGTGGTGACACACAGTGAGGTTGCTAATGAACCTCATAAAACTAGTTTGTTCTGTAAGCCTTCATAAAGTACAAAAAAAAAAATTATTCCCATGGCTTGCCTCATTGAATCACTTCTTCAAAATAAAATTTGCCTGATTTCCTGAGCATAGCTTTTGGGTGGGATTCTGTGTTTACTCCAGTTATAAGACTGCTCCTGTAGATACAGCACTGTTTTCCTTCAACTGACGCACAGCCTCTTTCTAAGCCAAAATTTCTTTTTCGGCAACCGTTTTATTCTCACGTCCTGCCTTTCAGCCATATCTTGTTAGGACTTGTGTGAAGAGACAAGGCTTTGGACTGTGCCGTTTCATTAGAAAATCCCCTGCTCACAGCGGCACATTTAGGTGGTACTCCATGTTTGCCAAAATAATTTCAGATGATAGAAACTCAGACATAGGAAGGCTGGAGTGAGTCATCAATCTCACCTCTGTTCCAGCCTGGGAGTGTGTACAGAGGCAGCATGCGAGCATTCAGCCACTGCCAGGCACAGGAGAAACAGGTGCTGTCCTCTCAACAAGGAGCCCAAGCTAACGCAAGACACTGTATGAGGTACACAGAGAAAGATAAAGGGTCTATGATAGGAGAAGCCATGGACTGGAAACGCAGGTTTGACACTAGGCCCACAACCATGGGCACAAAGTCCCCACATCTCACTTCTTCACTTGTATAATGGGACACATACTAGCAATCTCTGCCTCCCTGAGCTGTTGTGAAGGTCATACAAGGAAATGCACTCAGAAAGCTCCTGTTCATGCAGCTGAAGCGGGCATCCCTTTACAGGTTTGAGTTTGCAAGTATAGCACCTCAGGCCATACACAGGACCTCTGAGGAGCTGTGCTGGCTTCCAGAGCTGCTGATGCCAGCGCTGACGGAAGTCCCCTGGGTAAGGCACGTGGCTCTAATAAACAGGCTTCATAGGCCTTCTGGACATAGGGAGGGTCAACATAATAAGCAAATACAATCACTTCCCCCTCCAAAACAGTTCAGTTAATGCAGCCAGCTGATGGAAAGTGCCTATGCCTCTCGACATTAATGCTTGTTGTCTTAGAAACAAAGTTGTAGAGAAGGTAGTTTGCAAAGAGGAAGAGTTCTGGTGGCATGGCTGCTAACTGAAACATTGGTGATTTCAACAAGCCAGCTTGGGGCAATCTGCTTCCATAAGGATTTACAGTCTCAGAAACCCCATGGGTCAGTTTTAGTCTGTCTGGCAGGTTATCTGTGAGTGGAAATTTACTTGATGGCAGTGGGTTTGGTTTCAGTTAGAGAAATGGAAAGAAGAAGAGAAAAAGGAGAGGAAAACAGACACTGAAGTAAGTAGAGACAAAATGAGAGGAAGACGACATCAGTGGGAATAAGGCCAAGGCACTGGATGCTGTTGCTCAAGGTTAGAAAACAAGGTTGTTCAAGAAGCAAGAAGTCTCAGGAATAGCTGAGCAGATAGATCTAAGTGGGATCCCTATAAGAGCGTTGTCCAAATGTCCAGAGCAACGTGGTTTGGAACTACCCACCCACTGACTTTCCTTACTCAATAATGTCCACTGCCCTTGTCCAAGGCCCATGTAGTACCCACCTGAGCCTCCCAGTATACAGAAAGGGCTTCATTTGTCAAGCACTAGCAGAGCAGAGCCACCACTGTCCAAGAGGCAAGGAACCTTTACCACCACCTGTGCCAGAACTCCATCTGGTGTCCCTGATAGATACTCTGGAAGCCTAGAAGCCCTTGTGAAGATAGGAAAGGATGGGTGGACACCTCCTCCCACCACTGCTGTCCCTTTTCATGGGAAAAGGGGAGTGTCTGCAGCTAACTCCAGGACTGCTGGAGGGAGTCAGGTGCTTTGACATTCCAGGGACATTTTCAGGCTTCTGCTTCTCCTTAACCTGTCCCTGGCTTTGACACTGTAGCTTTGCTGAAAGAGCTGGTAGCTTTCCTGGCGGCAGCATGCTTCCTACCTACCTTCTCTAAGTTTCAATGGACCCCTAGCACAGCCATAAGCAGCTCTGCAGTTTGCCTAGATGCTCAGCAAATGGCTTATGTGGTCCTATGTGGTTTTACAAGTGTTCCTGATTATGGAAGTCTCTGCTAGGTTCTCCTTGGCTCTCTGGTACTCTGCTTACTTAGAACAAAGAAAACAGAAAAATAAAAAAGTATGCACGAGTGAGATGTTGCTTGTCTATTGAAAATGGGAATCACTGTACTTTCCTAGAAGAGAATACTTGGATACTTCAGAGATTTCTCCATAGTCTACCCAGGAGATACAGAACTCCTGGGTGATACAAATGGTTAAGTGCTCAGCTGCTACCTGAAGAACTGGAGAGTCAAGTCCACCCAGAGATGCCCTGATAGAAAGGCCTGACAGTCTACTTCCATAAAAAATCAGCCCTTGAAAACCCTAGGGAGCACAGTTCTACTCTGACATGCATGGGTGTCAGTAGCAAGTAGTTTATACACACACATCCATATGCAAGTATTCATATTAATGGATTGTCACATACACACACATATGCACATATACATTCACACATAATATATTAAATCCCTACACACACATATTAAAGTGTAAAGAAACATATAGACACATGAGCCAGGGCAGCACAGTAGTTAAAGAATTTGGCTGCTAACCAAAATGTCAGCAGTCTGAATCCACTAGCCTCACCATGGAAACCCTATAGGGCAGTATTATTTTGTCCTGTGAGGTCACTATGAGTCAGAATCAACCTGAAGGCAACAGGTTTGGTTTTGTTTTACATATATAAACACATGCATGCAAAATTAAATTTAAAAAAATATCTATTTCCATTGAGTGGATTCAACTTACAGAAACCTTACAGGATAGTGGTACTGTTTACTGAAGCAGACTGCCATATCTTTTTCCACAGTGCAGCTGCCACATTCAAACTGCTGACTTCTTGATTAGCAGCTGAGAGCTTAACCACTATACAACCAGGATGCTTTATCAAAAAACAAAAAATTCAAAGCCACCTACGGAATGGGAAAAAATATGTGGCAACTATATGTCAGACTGACACCTGATCTCCATAATTTATAAGGTACTACAGAATATCACTAAGAAAAAGATAAATCATCCAATTAAGTGATGGGCAAAGGAGATAGACAGACATTTCTCTAAAGAGGAGATCGAGGCAGCCAAAAAAATGCAAGCAGACATGCTCACAGTCACTAGCTATTAAAGAAATTCAAATCAAAACTACAGTGAGATGCCATCTCACTCCAACAAGGTTGGCCATGATCCATAAAACACAAAACAACAAATGCTACAGAGGCTGTGGAGAAATTGGAACTCTCCTACACTGTTGGTGGGATTGCAAAACAGTGCAACCTCTTTGGAAAACAATCTGGTGCTCCCTTGAAAAATTGCATCTAAATATACCATTTGACCCAGTAATTCCACTGCTTTGAATATATCCCACAGAATCAAGGCCATTCACACCAACTGGTACATACACAAGAATGGTTATCACAGCACAGTCCACAACAGCAAAAGACAGAATCAACCCATATGACTAATAACAGAGGAATGGATAGGTAAACTATGGTATATACACTCATGGAACACTACGCAATAATAAAGAACAATGATGATTTTAGGAAACATCTCATAACCTGTCTTCAACCGGAGGACACTATGCTGAGTGAAAGCAGTCAGTGACAAAAGGACAAATATTGTATGAGACCCCTACAATAAGAACTTAAAAACAGACTCATGCATAGAAGAAAAGACTGATGGCTGCAAGGGTGGGGAGCGAGGAAAGGCAAGACGGGGAGGGTTTAGATTAGATAGTTGTTAGAAATTTGGTTGGGGGATAGCAGTGACAGCATACATTAGAAAGAAGATCAATATTAACTGGACTTCAACTTGAGTACTCCTCCCACCTTAACCCAATATTGCAAGGAGAGAGTAGCTTGGGCGAGTGGGTGGGGACTATGCTCTCAGGTGAAATAGAAGCCAATTGGCACAACTAGCATTTTGCTAATGAGGACTTTCTGCACCCCATACTGATGAGTGGCATCTCTAGTCTTAAAAGCTGCCAAGCTACCATCTGATGCTATAGCAAATGGTCTAACTCAGCAGGAATGGATGAACACCAAGGTCCAAAACGACATCAGGAAAAGAGAACCCAGAAGACAGAGAAACTCACATGAGTAGGTGTCTACATCGACTTGTGACCAGAATAACTTGATGGTGCCCAGCCACCACCAGTGGTAGCCGCAATGGAGCTCACAAAATTGAGTCTCACTGGCAAAACAAGAATAAATAGTGGTGCACCCTCAGATCTCCACTAATAGACCACAATTGATGGTCCAGGGGCTTCGGGGTTCCCCTGGGAGCATGGCTCCTGGCCCTGATGCCACCCCTGTCCATTAATCATTATGAAGGTCAACTCTTCAGACAGCAATGGATTGGACTTGGTGATGCACAGTGACCATATCTTGTGGGCACTTTATGGTTCTATGCATCTGTAGGATATCATCCTACTGACCTCTTATTAGAAGAAAGGGAGTGGGTGGAGAGGAGGGGATAGGAGACTGCTGGGAGGACAGGACATGTATGGAACAGAGAGGAAGAGTGTACTGTCACTGGGCAGGGAGAACAGTTGGAGCTGCATATACATAAGCATGCAAATTTATATGGAAATGTATATTTTCATTCAATCATTTAAAAAAAAAATCTCATTGTCATCAAGTCAATTTTGACTCACAGTGACCCCTTTCTGGGTTGCATCTAAGCACTTAAACATAGTCTATATAAACATAGTGTACATAAACATAGTATGTACATAAACATATATAGTGACACAGTGGGCTGAACAAACAACTGTGAGGACTAGACAGCATTTTATTTGTTGTACATAGGGGGGCTATGAGTTGGAATGGATTCCACAGCACCTGACAACAACAACAAATTTAGATGGATGGCTAAGGAGGGAGGGAGGGAGAAGAGAGGCAGGGAGGCAGTGAGGCACGGAGGGAGAGAGGAAGAAGGGAGGAAGGGGGAGGAAGAGGGAGGAAGAGGAAGGAAGGAATGAAGCGAGGGAGGAAGGGAGGGAGCGAGGGAAGGAGCAAGCCCTGGTAGTATAATGGTTATAATTATTCTTAGTGCATAGGACACTGATTCCAAAACTAAATACTATGCTATGTTTATGAGAAGGACAAAGTCACATCACAGCATTGTAATAGCTTGGTTGGAAAATGTAAGTGCTTTTTATTTCTAAACCTGTATTTTTTATTAACATATCTTGACATTGTGCAGTACTTACAGAAAGCACTTATAGAAATAATTGCACTGGATTGCCAAGAAGCCCAGCTGCTCTGGACCTGTGAAATGAGGTAATCACACGTGACTCCCTTTTCCAGAGGATCTGAGTTACATGTGCAGACTATGACACCACAAATACTTAATCCATTTGAAGTAGGAACACTAAGATTAATTAGTTATGTTTTTATCTGTGCCACGTTCCCCTTTGTTTTCCTAAAGAAATATCTTTCCCCAAAGATTTTACAGAACACATGGAGCAGAGTTAATTATCTATTTTGCAGTCATTGCCAACGTTCAGTGTACATATTGATTTGCTATCCAAACCCCCTTTAAGTTGCTTACTGATATCATCTCAGCTTGTGGTTCTCTTCTAATTAATAATATATCATCATCAGAGAATTTATGTATATGTATATTTGTTGAATGAGAATTATTCTAATAGATTCCACTTCTGCATGTGCTAGCTGGGTTCCAGAGGTAGAGATCTTCAGTATACAATAATTTTTCTTCTATAGCACCTGTCACAGATTAAATCATATCCCTCAAAAAAGTGTGTATAAATTTGACTGGGCCATGACTCCAGTATTGCATGACTCTCCACCATTTTGTCATTTGATGGGACTTTCTCATGTGCTCTAAATTCTATCACTATGATTTAATAAGACGGATTAGCAGCAGTTATAGTGATGAGCTCTACAAGTTTAGATTGTATCTTAAGTGAGTCTCTTGAGCTATAAAAGAGAGAAATGAGTAGAGAAACAGGAGGACCTCATACCACCAAGAAAGTAGTAATGGGAGCAGAAGGTGTCCTTTGGACCCAAGGTGTCTGTGCTGAGGTGGTCCAAGACCAAGGAAAGACTGATGATTTGCAAGGATCTTACTACAGAGCCAGCAGAGAGAGTAAACCTTCCTGTGGAGCTGATGTCTTGAATGTGGACTTGTAGTATCCTTGCCTGTGAGGGAATAAACTTCCCCTTGTTAAAGCCATCCACTAAGACATCACCTGTTAGGTGATGCAGGACCATGCAGGAAACACACTGTACAATCCGGTAGCCATTAGGCAGGCAGAGAGTTCAGCAAGATCAGGCAGCAAGACACACTCTCCCATTAGTTCTGTCAGTGTGGAACCCAAAAGCTCCAGGTCAGCCATAATTTCAACTGTTACTACAGTGTCCACTCTCAGCATGCCCTGGAAATTCCTAATCTTCTCACTAACATGTGAAGAAATCCAATAATGGATTAGCATAATGACATATTTACATATCTAAAAAGTTATTTGGAAATATCAGATTAAAGAACTATGTTAATTTCCATAGATTGTTTCAATCCTGTATATTCACAGCTAAGTGCTCAGCATGTGTTCACGTAGATTTTTCTTATACGGGCAATTAACTGAGCTGGAAAAAAGGAATAGGTTACAAAGAAATAGGTCAGAAGACTGCTAGCCAACTCAGGCATCAAAGAAAAATAGAAAACATTGCTGTTGAGTTGATTCTGACTCACAGCAAGTCTATTAGGAAAGGGTAAAAACTGACCCATAGAGATCACCAAGAGTGGCTGATGACTATACACTGCTGACTTTTTGGTTAGCAGCTGAGCTCTTAAGTATTTCAATACCAGCGTGTTGTTGTTGTTGTTGTTAGGTGCCATCGAGTTAGTTCCAACTCATAGCAACCCTATGCACAACAGAAAGAAACACTGCCCAGTCCTGCACCATGGCTACAATTGTTGTTATGCTTACGCCCATTGTTGCAGCAACTGTGTGAATCCATCTTGTTGAGGGTCTTCCTCATTTTCACTGACCCTCCACTCTACCAAGCTTGATATCCTTCTCCAGGGACCAATCCCTCCAGATAACATGTCCAAAGTATGTGAGACACAATCTTACCATCTTTGCTTCCAAGGAGCACTGGTTTTACTTCTTCCAAAACAGATCTGTTTGTTCTTTTGGCAGTTCACAGTACATTCGATATTCTTCTCCAACACCACAATTCAAAGGTGTTAATTCTTCTTCTTCCAGTTTCCACACGCATATGATGTGACTGAAAATACCATGGCTTGGGTCAGGCACACCTTAGTCTTCAAGGTAACATCTTTACTTTTTAACACTTTAAAGAGGTCCTTTGCAGCAGATTTTCCCATTGTAATGTGCCTTTTGATTTCTTGACTGCTGCTTTCATAAGCATTGATTATGGAGCCAAGTAAAATAAAATTCTTGACAATGTCAGTCCTTTCTCTATTTATCAAGATGTTCCTCAGTGGTCCAGTTGTGAGGATTTCTGTTTTCTTGATGTTGAGGTGTAATCCATACTGAAGGCTGAGGTCTTTGATACTCATCAGTAAGTGTTTCAAATCCTCTTTACTTCCAGCAAGCAGGGTTGTTTCATGAGCATAAAGATTGGTAATGAGTCTTCCTCCAATCCTGATGCCTCATTCTTCTTCATGTAATCCAGTTTATCAAATTATTTGCTCATCATACAGATTGAAAAGATATAGTGAAAGGATACAACCTTGACACACTCTTCTGTTTGCACTGCTGCCTCTTGATCCATACACAGATTTCTCATGAGCACAATTTCCATTCTCCTCAAGGTTACCTATGACTTGTTACGATCCATAGTCGAATGCCTTTGCATGGTCAATGAAACACAGGTAAACATCTTTCTGGTATTTTCTGCTTTCAGCCAAGAGCCATCCGACATCAGCAATGATATCCCTAGTTCCATGTCCTCTTCTGAATATGCCTGGAATTTATGGCAGTTCCCTGTCCATGTACTGTTGCAGTAACTGCAGAATGATCTTTAACAAAATTTTACTTGCATGTGATATTAACGATATTGTTCAGTAATTTCTGCACTCAGTTGGATCACCTTTCTTGGGAATGGGCATAAACATGGACCTCTTCCAGTTGGTTGGCTAGGCAGCTGTCTTCCAAATTTCTTGGCTCAGATGAGTGAGCACTTCCATTGCTGCATCCATTTGTTGAAATATCTCAGTTGATGTTAGAGCCTCATTTTTCCCCAATGCCTTCAATGCAGCTTCAACTTCTCCCTTCAGTACCATCTGTTCCTCATCATATGCTACCTCTTCAAATAGCTGAACATCAACCAGCTCTTTCTGGTATAATGACTCTGTCTATTCCCTTCATCTTCTTTTGATGCTTCCTGAGTCATTTAATATTTTCCCAGTAGAGTCCTTCACTATTGCAACTGGAGGCTTGAATTTTTTAGTCAGTTCTTTGAGCTTGAGAAATGCAGAGTGTGTTCTTCCCTTTTGGTTTTCTCTCTCCAACTGTTTGCACATGTCATTATAATACTTTATTTCATCTCCTTGAGCTGTCCTTTGAAATCTTCAGTTCTTTTACTTCTTTGGCATAGATGCCTTTAAAATGTTTCAAAGATGTGAAACATTAGCATCTTTACTTATAGATTATGTGGTGAATGGTTAATGGAAAAATAAAAGCCAAAAGTTTTACACTGAAGAAATTTCAACATCATAGGGTCGCCATGAGTCAGATCCGACTCAACGGCACTTGGCTGGCGGGAGCAACTTTGAAAATGTAAGAGGAAGTGTGTTTGAAGATTCTGATTGTTGTGAGGTCTTTCTTCCTCCTAGGTTGTCTACAAATTATAGTGTCAGATACTTATAATCCTTATCAAGCTAACCCAGCGCCTACCAGTGGGACTTCAACACTACAGCATGTTTCCCCGTAGGGTTTCTTTGTGGTTTCTTCTATTAAAATATAAAAGCAACAGTTTGCACTTTTATATATGTGGTTCTGTTTATCTGGAATGCTCTTCTTCCAAATACACTGTTGTTGCCATTAGCTGCCAACAAGTTGGCCCTAACACATGGTGAGCCCCTGCACAACAGAACAAATGTTGTATGGTCCTGCACCATCTCTGTGATGGGTTACAGATCAGATCACTGTTGCGCACAGGTTTCCACTGCTGATTTTCAGAGTTGAATCAACAGGCCTTTCTTTCTACTCTGTCCTAGTCTTGGTTGTTGTTGTTGTTAAGTGCCATCAAGTCAGTTCCAATTCACAGCTACTTTATGCACAATAGAATGAAACACTGTTCGGTTTTGTGGCATGTTTGCAATCGTTTTTATGCTTAAGCCCAATGCTGCAGCCGTTGTGTCAGGCCATGCCATTGAGGGTCTCCCTGTTTCTCGCAGATCCTCCACTACCACAAATGATGTCCACCTCCAGGGACTGACCCTTTCCGACAACATGTCCGAAGTATGTAAGGCACCGTCTTGCCATCTTTGCTTCCAAGGAGCACTCTGGCTGTACTTCTTTCAGAACAGATCTGTTTTTTCTGGCAGTCCATGGTACATTCAATATTTGTTTCCAAAACCACAATTCAAAGGCATCAATCCCTTCTCTTTTCCTTATTCATTGTCCAGGTTTCACGTGCATATGATGTAACTGAAAATACCATGGCTTAGGTCAGGTACACCTTAGTCTTCAAGGTGACATCTTTACTTTTCAGTATTTTAAAGAGGTCCTTTGCTGCAGATTTTCCTGATGCAATGCATCTTTTGATTTCTTGACTGCTGTTTCCTTGGGCATTGATTGTGGACTCAAGTAAAATGAAATCCTTGGCAACCTTAATCCTTTCTCCATTTATTATGATGTTGCTTCCTGGTCTAGTTGTGAAGACTTCTATTTTCTTGATGTTGAGGCACAATCCAAACTAAAGACTGTGGTCTTTGATCTTCATCAGTTAAGTATTTCAAATATTCTTCGCGTCCAGGAAGTAAGAAGGCATCATCTGCGTAATGCAGGTTGTTCATGAGTCTTCCTCCAATCCTGAAGCCTTTTTCTTCTTTATATAATGCAGTTTCTCAGGTTATTTGCCCAGTATACAGACTGAAAAGGTGTGGTGAAAAGATACTACCCTGATGCACACCTTTCCTGACTTTAAACCAGGCAGTGTCTCATTGTTCTGTTTGTACAACGGCCTCTAGACCCATGTATAGATTCCTTAAGAGGACTATTAAGTGCTCTAGAATACTTATTCCCTGCAATGTTAGCTGTTATTTGTTATGATTCACACAGTCAAATGTCTTTGCATAGTCAATGAAACAAAGCTAAACATCTTTCTGCTTTCACCCAAGAAACATCTGACATCAGCAATGATATCCATGGTTCCACATCCTCTTCTGAATACAGCTTTAATTTATGGCAGTTCCTTGTTACCTTACTGTTGTAAGCACTTTTGAATGATCTTGAGCAAAATTTTACTTGTGTGTGATATTGATATTATTTGGTAATTTCCACATTCATTTGGATCACCTTTCTTTGGAATGGGCATAAACACGGATCTCTTCCAGTTATTTGGCCTGGTAGCTGTCCTCCAAATTTCTTGGCATAGATGAGTGAGCACTTTCAATGCTGCATCTCTTTGTTGAAATATCTCAATTGATATTCCATCAATTCCTGGAGTGTCTTAGTCTTGAAGCTCCACAGAAACCTGTTCATCATCACAATGAAACACAAGCCTCCAGTGACAGGCAGGTGGTTGTTATGCATGAAGTGCACTGGCTGAGAATTCAGCTCAGGTCTGCTGCATGGAAGGTGAGAATTCTACACCTGAATCACCACGCTGCCTCCTCCTCCAGATATACTGACATCATTATCACACACTTTGTCCAGGACTTTGCTGAGATGTTGTTACAGATTGAACAGCATCCCCTCAAAATATGTGTCAATTTGGCAAATCCATGATTCTCAGTATTGTATGACTGTCCACAATTTTGTTATATGATGTGATTTTCCTATGTGTTGTAAAATCTAGCTCTGTGATGTTAATGAGGTGGAATTATAAACAGTTATGTTAATCATGCAGGACTTAATCTACAAGATTAGAATTTGTCTGTGGAAACCCCAGTTGTATAGTGTTTAAGTGCTAAGGCTGTTAACCAAAAGGGTGGCAGTTTAAATCTATTAGACACTCCTTGGAAACTCTATGGGGTAGTTTTACTCTGTCCTATAGGGTCATTATGAGTAAGAATTAACAGCAGTGCTTTTTATTTAAAAAAAATAAAACCTCTTTTGAGACACAAGAGTGAAGTGGGCAGAGAGACAGGCAGATGTCACAGCACCAAGAAAGCAGCACTGAGAGTAGAACACGTCCTTCGGACCTAGGTTCCCATTCAGAGAAGCTTCTGGTCCAGGGGAAGATTGATGACAAGGAACTTCTTCCAGAGGTGACAGAGAAAGCCTTCCCCTAAGGTCAATGACTCATGTAAGGTGGTAAATGGCCTTAAACTACCAGCATCCTCTTTCTTGAGTTGATTTTCTTTATAGCACATATAATAAAACATGCATTACTTTACACAGTTATTTTAATAGCTGTCTACATTCTGCCATGTATTCCCAGACTACAAAACAGTACTAGGTACATACTCCCCCCCTCAAAAAAAAACCTGTTGCTGTTGATTCTGACTCATAGTACCCCTACAGGACAGAGTAGAACTCCTCCACAGAGTTTTCCAAAGAGCAGGTGGTGGATTTGAACTGCTGACATTTTTGTGTTAGCAGTCAACCTCTTCATTACCACCCTACCAGGCCTTCAGATACATATTAAATCCAAACCCACAGCCATTGAGTCAATTCAGAGTCAACTCACATTAGGGGCTTAATATATGCTGAACAATGGTGCGCTTGGGAACAGCTCATATAGAGATTGTAGTTTAAAGAAGAAGGCTCCAAGCAAGGGCTGACAGTCAGTAAGAAAAAAGAGGAACCCTATCAACATGGAAGGAAAGGGAAAGTAAAGAAGATAAAGGGAAAAGAAACAGCACAGTGACAGGGATGAAAGGGAGGCTTCTCTGAAGAAAGAAAGGGGAAAGAGAGTAAACCGAATATTAGTGTGAGGTCCGGAAATGTAGAAAGATTGGATTTCAAAATTAAATGGTTGTCAATGACATTCCGGGAAGCAGTTTCAGTAGAAGAATGCAGACTGTGGATTATTAAGGAGTTAAAGGAGACAATAGAAATTAGAGTTAATGGATATAAATAAGAAAGAAAGAAGGAGGGAGAGAAGAAGAAAAGAAAGGAAGGAGGGAGGAAGGGAGTCAGTCGAAAGGAGGGAAGAAGAAAGGAAAGAAAGGAGAGAGGGAGGAAGGCAGGGAGGGAGGGAGTTACTAACAGCCTGGATTCTTAAAGAAGCCTCATTACTCTAAGTGTTACATGCCAGTGTACTTGTGTGTGTGAGAGTATGTATACTGGTTGAAAGGGTATTTGCCAGGTAATATGAGTAGTTGTTTCAAGTACACAAGACCAATTTTGCTGTATTTTTGTTGTTTTATTCTTTAAAGCAAATGCGGGAAAACAGAAATTAATTTCAATGACACTGACACTGAATTTTAGTTTCTTTTTGTATTTCTATCCCAAAAGACAATTAACAAAGCTCATTCTTCACAAATTCAATTTATTTAGGGTTTTTAGATACTTATTTTATGACAGATCAGAAACTAGGCTTTGGGATTGAAAGACTTGTTCTAAACATGTGCTATTAAACTTAGACAGAAAACAGCAAGAATAAAGTCAACTCTTCAAAAAAAAAATCTTGAGTGGAAAAAAAATAAATGAAAGCCCTATAGGACTCAAAGAAGAGTCAGAATGAATTCTGTGAAGAGGAAAATGCATTTTGTTCTAATATTCTCTTAATAGATTTTTAAAAATACGATAAGAAGGTTGAAAGAAACCTGAGTAACTCTAGATAGATTATGCAAATACTCATTTCATTTCTCTGCTTTGGGGTGAAGTCTCAGCGCCGTTTTTAAAGCTGTAAAACCCCAACATTTCCTATCTCTGCTACCCAGCTGGCGAGCACAGCTAAAGGATTATGCATAACACACACGTGATCCTGCACAGCTAAGACATTTATGTGGAGCTCAAAAGAATCTGGGATACTGTAGTTCTCAGGGGCTTAGAACGAAGATTTTTAAAATACATTTCCACGATTTTCACTGCCTTATCTCAGCCAAGAAGTTAAATATTCTCTCTCTTCTGCACCTCGCTCGCTCACTCAATCTCTTCTCTGAGAAAGGGAGATTCAGTGCTTTTGCAGCTATGGAATGCAGAACTGAAATGACTTTAATTCTTTGATTATAAGTCATCTAATTTAGGAATAAGCTTGGCTTTGGCAATTTAGGAATAAGCCGTGAGAGAGAGAGTGACACAATAACCCCAACAACAGACTCAGACATACCAACAATCACTGGGATGGTGCAAGACTGGGCGATGATTTTTTTCTGTGGTGCAGGGGGTCATCATGAGTCACAGTTGACACAATGTCAGCTAACAGCAATAACCACTAAGGCTCTTCCTCTTCCTCTCTCTTCTTGTAAGTGTGAACTTTACACGAGTAAATATGCCACAAAAATTTTTACCATACTCATTTTTTTCAGGTTAGTATTTCTAACACACAAATATATCCACTGACATCACTTAGTATACAAGGTAAAAAATGAACACAATATGCTATATTTTCATTGTTGCTCATAAATAACAGTAATGAGAATGACTTACTACAAAGAAAAAAAATACCACTTATTCCAAGCATTTAGTACTGGGATTCTCACAACTTCCTTTCATAACATCTCATTCAATACACTACAGCATGAAAAATATGTCCCTTAAATGTGCCTGTCATCAGAGATCCTAGATCAGAAGTAGCCTGTGCATTCCAGTTTCATTGGGAGAACTCCCCAATCAACATGGGATCAGGACCACTATGTTACTCAAACACTATCTCTGTCTTGGTCTTTGTTAAGACGAAGACAGGTCCAAAAAGAATTCACTCAGGAAAATCGACTCTTGCTAGAATAGTTACAGGCAAAAGAATTTATATTCTTTTTTTTTCTGATGACAACACAATAGAAAGTAATCTTTCTTAAGTGAACCTCTTTTTTAGTCTCCTAAAATGATATATTAGGAGACTAAATCACCAGTCATATTTTACCCTAATACACTGATTTTGATTAAGTAGGCATGATCAAAAAAGAGTCTTCTGTATTTGCCCAGCTATGCAATCACTGCTGCCAGGTCTGACTACTCACTGAACTTCAAAATACAATTTCCCTGATAAAAAGATGTTAGCCAGTCAAATAAATTGTGCGTTGAAACCAAAAACCAAATTCATTACCATTCAGTTGATTCTGACTCATAATAACCCATAAGATACAGTAGAACTGTCAGAAACAGTTTCCAAGGATTTCAACTGCTGACCTCTTGTTTAGCAGCCTAGGCTTTTAACCACTGCGCCACAGCAAATACAATGCAAAGACGGTGAGTAGGCATGGATTATTTCTAGCAAAAGTGATCTTACAATTTCACCATTGGAAATAGATTCAAGAGTATTAACCTAAAAATAAATTGTGACCCCAAACAGAATAAAAGCCACAAGGTTTAATATTTGTGGTGGCAAGGGAACTTGAAATTTGTAAAAGTCAAGTTAAACAGACAGCTTCAATTTTCTGTAAGCAGCCAGGGTAAACTCCCATGGTTTTCTCGGCTCTCGCTTTCTCTGATTTCAAGCGTAGCAAAGCTGGGGCTGTAATTAGGGAATGGGTAGTACTCACTGTTCACCAGTTGTGTGTAAGCTTTAAACTAATAACTCAGCAATTACGAGAAAAATGAGCAGTAATTACACCCATTTTACTCGCTGCCAGACAGATGGAACATTTTCTCCTCATTATTGGCAAACTGTCACCACATTTATTTCATTTTTACTGTTTACTATTTGTTGTACTTTGATTAAGAGTAATTACGGGCTAGGAAAATATGAAAAAAGATGAATGTTGGGAATTTCTTTTAAATAGAAGGAAGCCCTTCTCCCCATTCTATAGAGAGAGAACTCTCATTTTAGACCATATGAAAATGGCATCGTGTTCTCAAGACAGTTCGAAGCAGCATTCGTTTCCATGATAGCTTTTCACCAGGGGTTTCCGTGTTCACTAATCATCGGGGTGACCACAGACCCCATCACCATCCTGCCTCCCCTCCATCCGCAGCCTCACACTCATCCATCCTGTCTTCCACTCACGAGGCCGAGAGAAATTCACCTGCGCCTGGAATAAAGCGAACAGTGTAAAAATATATATACACTATTGTTCTCATGAAAGTGCCCTGGTGGTGCAGTGATTAAGCATGAGGCTGCTAACAGAAAGGTCAGCAGTTTGAACCCACCAGTCACTGTGGGAGAAAAAGGTGGCAGTCGGCTTCCATTAGCATTAAAGCCTTGGAAACCCTGCAGGGCAGTCCTCCTCTGTCCTGCAGGATCGATACCTGTCAGAATCGACTTGATGGCAATGTTATTCTTCCTTTTTTTTCCCCCAGTTGTTCTCATAGCTTTGAAGAATACAAGTTTATTTCTTTCTGTCTTAGGTTGGGACCTACAGAGAAGCAAAACCAGTGAAGCATATGTATATCTCTGTGTGTGTCAGAATACGTACATACACACATACATATATGTGTACACATACACACAGACATACATATGCACACAGACATATACAAATCTCTATGTATATAAAATACACATAGATGTATGTATATAAAATATAACAAATTCTATGCATATAAAATAGAGAGATTTACAGATATGTCTGTATATATGTGTATGTACACACACAGATATGTCTGTGTGTATGTATATGTACACACACACAGATTACATAAAGACAGAGATTACATATAAAGAGAGCGACTATATACAAAGAGAGAGATTTGTATCAAGGAAGAAGCTGTGGAAGTTGGTTTCAAGCCCACAGGACAGGAATCAGTTTGGAGGCTTCTCCTGACTCATATAACTGCAAGAGCTGATGGATCTAAGACTGGCAAGTCATACGTCAGGTTCCTAGATCATGTCCCAAGAACCAAAGTTAAGATGACGACAACTAAATGTAGGATCCAAAGGGATCAGAGTTCAGTGAGCTTTGCCGGGAACGTCTACATAGAGCAAACACAGGCCACCCCACCAGGAACTGGTACCTGACTGGCTGATCATATCAGATCACACTGTGGAAGTGATTACATTATGATTACTGCCAAACCACTGCAAATCACAGCCTAACCAAGTTAACACACAAACACAACCATCATAATCTTATACTTATTAAAATAACTTAGCATATGTTATTCAATACGAAAATAACATTGAGAGTTCCACTGGCTCAGACTTCCTTCTGAAACTCTTCGTACAAGTGACATCAGTTTTAAGATCTTGTGATATTTGCATTGTGGTTGGCCCAGCATTTCCTGATTCTGCCCTCTAATCTCCATGGTCTGGAGTTGATTCAGTAGGGTAAGCCTTTCTTTTTGGAACCCTAGTAGTGCAATGGTTCAGTCACTCAGCTGCTAACCCAGAAGGCCGGTGGTTCAAACCCACCAGCCACTCAGTGGTAGAAATACATCTGCTTCCATAAAGATGGGAACTCTGGTGGCGCAGTGGTTAAGTGCTACGTCTGCTAACCAAAAGGTCAGCAGTTCAAACCTACCTGGTACTCCTTGGAAACTGTGGAGCAGTTCTACTCTGACCTATGGGTCCACTATGAGATGGAATCAACTCGACGGAAGTGGACCGTGGGGTCTGCAAGCATTATTGCTTTAGAAACCTCTTTGGACACTTCTGCTCCATCTCATGGAGTCACTGTGAGTCAGAATCAACCTGACAGCAATGGGTTTGGTTTTCTGGGTTTTAGTTACCAACAAAATATCAGCAATACTGATACCCCAGTAAGGAAAATACACTCGCATTCATTTTTAACAACCATGTTTCTTACTGGTATCATTACTATGTAATTTATGTGGGTTTGAAATTTTCATGATTTGCATGGATGTATTAATGTCAAATCAACACGTATATAACTTTTAACTGATAAAGTTTCACTCTGTGTGACTCCGAGTTGACTCAACGACAGTGAGTTTTGTTTTGGGGGGTATAGTTCTATGCATTAACAAATTGTAAAAATATTATCTATTGCAGGCTAAATCCTGAATGTAAAATAATGAACCCTCTCTGGGTACAGTTCTTTGTGATGCTGTTTTAGTCAAGCTTAAGTAGAGTGGGATTCCCAGCTCCAAACCCATGATGACACAGTCCTGGGAGAAATAAAAGCCACCCCAGCCTGCCACTGGCCTGGGAGAAAGCAAGATTTTTCAAGCTAACATGACTTTTTTTTTTTTCTCCTTCTAAAATGCATAGCTGAATACTTCTGAAGAGTTGTTATTGTGGCTTCCCCTTTTCGTAACAGGGAGGAGAAAGCATACCTTGTTCTACATGGGCTCCATATTGATTCATGGAAATGTCATGTGTTAATGTGCCAGCTCACTAACGTCTCTGCCCAATGTGGTAATCTGCTGAGCTAGCGCAAGGCCTGGAATTGATTAGTTCCCTTAATGAGCCTTAGATTGCCTTCCTCCCACATGGAGAATGCAAAGCAGAGACACTTGTGTGGCTGGAGGAATCCAGCTTCCAAGCAGCCGGCCAAGAGGGGAGCAGTGACGAACAAGTGGTAGAAGAAGGCGGGAAGGGTGGAGTTGGAGGCGAAAGCAGAAGGCAAAGATGTCTTTGCTTTCCTGGGAGATGGAACATCTTGCTACATACCTGGCTTTCTCCAGGGACAGGAAAACTGGGCAGCGTCACACTCAGACCACACTCCATGGCAGTCATCTTGTGCAGCTTGGAAAACAATTGAAGCAGACGTCTACCTCTGCCACTTTCTCCTTTGTGTAACCCCAGACATGTCACCTCGTCTCTGTGATCCATGGCAGAGACCGGGAGGAAATAACGCCAATACCCCAACTTCACTTGTATGTAAACTGCATCAGGACGTTTTGACACCCAGGTACTGGGGAGGGGATGAAAAGGTGGAGCACGAGACATTGTTGGGACAAAGAAATTATTCTACATGATGGCGCTGCTGGCCAATTCATGACCTTGCTCATTTGTTACAACACATAGAACTGGACAACCCAAACAGGGACTCCTAATGTAAACTATGGACTTGAATTAATAATGAGGTGTCACGACTGACTTACCAACTGTAACAAAGGTACCACTGGAACCCAAGACTTTAACAACAGGGAACCTGTGCAGGGGCTATATGGGAACTGTATGTATTCAGCAATTTTTCCGTGAGCCTAAAAGAGCTTCACAAACTACTGTTTTTAATTTTTAAAAATTAAGTCAGAAACACAGTGGAGAAAGCAACAACAGAAAGCTGTTAAAATCAGTTTAGCAAATGGATAAGCAATGACCGAGGTTTGGGTTTGAGAGTGGGGAGATGGATATTCCAGCAAGTTAGATGTTGAGGCAGTAGGGAGAAGAGGGAAGATTAAAAAGGATGCATGGATAGAACATGATGTCTTAGACATCTTCAGCTCTAGAAGCACTGGATCTACCATTAGAAATCTGTATGAATATTCAAAGAATTTTACAGAGATAGAGCAGAAAAGGCCAGAATTGAATAGCTTCACCTTCCTGCCATCCCTCCGTCTTCTCTGTCCCCCATACCCCATACTCCCACATACACACACACACACAAACACACACACACCACATATATACCACATATGTACACTTTGTACATACACACATAGCACACATAACACACATACACACGCTGCATACATACACACACCACACATACCACATACACACCATAGGTACCACATACACATATGCTTGTACCACACATAGATGTCATACAAACCACATACATGTCACAAATGTAGTCTCTCCATACTACCACACACATACCCATATACACAACATACATGTATCACACACACATACCAGGAAGGAAGGAGATATTATATAAACTAAGAACTTATACAATTTCTTAACACTGTGTAAAGGCCATTCAGAAAATCACTTCTGCTTTCAGAAAGAAATACAAACGGAGTATCTATTAAACCATCATGCTCATACTGGAAGAGAATAACTGCAAAAAAGTCTCACTAGCTTGTGTAAAGAGAGATCCTATCCTTCTGTAAAATACCCAGTCACGTGGTGGAACATGCTGTAGGAAATGATACTCCTGTAAGTCTGCAGTTCTCCTCACCTTACTTTGGCCAAACCTGGGAGGAATTTTCTAATACAACGAATAGAAAGATTCAGTACTGTGGGTCAGATGCCATCAGCAGGCCGAACTGCGGTCTCGGTGGCTACAGGGATGTGGAAATGGCCATTTAAACCCAAGTTAGCACAACAGTCACACACATGCTGGACATGGAAAGAGGAAAGAAAACCGGAACAGGAGCTAACTCACTGTAGGATAAGGCGGCTGATTAAGTATTCAAGGGTGTTTCCTGTTTATCCGGATGCTCAAGGGTACCTTCTCTCCCATTATCAATGCTCATCTGTTCAGACTGCATTTAAGCCAAGCAAACCATCACTGCAGTGAAAACAAACCAAAATGCTTCTTCTGTGCTTTCCGTTGTTTTGTTTGCTCAATCAGAGGCCAGTGACATTCAGATCTTGCTTTTTCTTCTTCTTTTGAAGATGTAATACAGCACAGTTAATACAACTGAAATTATCTAGAAGACAAGTTCTAGAACACCCTAATCTTAAGGCCTCAGACTTCAGGAAAGTTTCATTTGTTTCAGTTCAGTGGATCTAGGTTCTCTGAAATGTAGATCCTTACAGACTTGTGAAAGCCACATTAATGTATCTCAAGGATGTGCAGTATCAAGAAATATTTCCGTGTAATACTGGTCCTTGAAAGTTTTAAGTAATGGTGTTAGTTTCCCAAAGCCTCCCGATACATTTATAAGGTATTAACTGAAAAGAGGTCATTGTTTAAAGTCAAATTGGGAGGTGTGCTCAACCTTAGGAACAAGCTGTTCCTAACGCTGGCACTGTTATCCACATGATTTCACATATGCCACTAGGCAAGTCATTTTAATAATGTTTCTTAAACATCTACTATGTGCTTGGCTTTGGCTATGTGCCAGAGAATCCCTGGATAGTACAAATGGTTAACACATTCGGCTGCTCATGGCAAGGCTGGAGATTCAAGTTCACCCAAGGTGTTTTGGAAGAAAGTCTTGGTTATAGACTTCCAAAAACTTGCTATTGGAACTCAGTGGAGCACAGTTGTCTTCCAACACACATGGGGTCACCATGAGCCAGGTCACCATGAGTAGGGTGACTCAGTGGCAACTAGTGTTTTAGTGGATATCAAAAATTCTGCTAGGAAATAAAACCAAATTTTCTCCTTTAAATGAATTTAAAATGCAGTTGGTGAAAGAAGATTGGTATCTTTACAGGTTTGGGGTATGAAATTGTTTGTTTTTCATGTTTCAATTTCTTCTGAATTAGAGAACAACAGAAGTCAGTAAAAGTGACATTCCAGAAGAGACTATGCTAGGAGGTATAATTTCCTGTGAACCTACTAGGTGTCAATATTCTATAGAGTACTTTGCAGAATTTATTGTATTCAATCCTCACAGCAGTTTTAGATGTAAAGGTCACTATTCCAGATAACATTAGAAATAGACTTGGGTCTGCAACTCTGACTGTCAGCCCACTGGCCTCAGAATCACGCAGGGAGCACTGGAAGAGATAAATACGTCTATCATCACTCACAGGAGATTCTGATTCTGCAAGTGAAGTGTGAAGTCCAGAAACGCGCCTTTTTACCAGCTTGCTCGTGATCTGGATTCATGCGTGATGAGACTGGGAGCTACAGAGGGAGAAAACCCACCATTACAGCTGATGCAAGTCTGCAGTGGAGCCTAGACTCTGGGTTTGCAGAGATTGGGTCCATCTTGTGTTTCCAGCCTGTAGGGTAGTATACATAACAAAATAAAATGAATGTGTTTGGGATGGATGAGTGGGTGGGAATATAGAAGATTCCATCTCTCTGCATGCAGAAACACTGATTTCACAGCATGGGAAAGTGAGAAAAGCCAGCACATAGTAGGTGTCTGGTAAAACATTACTACACAAATGAATAAACAATCTTATTCAAACAAGTGTACACACAAGTCTCAGTCTTTATGAAAATCCACAGTTCAGCCAACTGCTTCTGGCTAGGTTTCTAGCAATTAGGAACTTCACTAGATTATGCAAAAATATGAAACACATTACATAGGAATGGGACCCATAAGTTAAAATCTGAGGGTATGTTTTTTCTTTTTAAAATAATATTTTCTTGAAAATATCACTGCACAATTTTTAAAATTATTTTTGAAGTAAGGGGGAGCCACAAACCTGTACACTTTTATTAAATTTTACAAATCAGCATACATGAAAAGAAAAAAAAAAAATTTCATGTTCTTCTACTTTCAGATTTTTGCTACAGAAGGATATTCAAGGGTCTGTAAAATCGCCGATATTTTCCTAGTGTAGCAATGTAATGGACTCTCTCACAAAGACCTGACATGTGCTCTTCCTGCATTTTGTCCCCAGAGCATCTCCCCTCTCTTCCTTATATAAGGTCACTATGAGTTGCAATCAACTTGATGGCAGTGGCTTTGTTTTTTGTGTGTGTGTTGGGGTGGGGGGGGTGCTTGCTTGATGTCCTTAAAGTGACAGCACTGGAGGAACAGGATCACCACCAGTACTGTTTCTCACGGTACCAGTGTTGTCACTTGCTGCCATAGGTACTCAAAGTCATACAGACACAGCAACTGAATATAAAGTTCCTGATAAACAGAGGTATAAATCATGAACCAAGAGCAAGAGATTTTATGAGAGCATAACACGCAAAGATGAAATTAAGCTATAGTGTTAAAACCTGTAGAGTCAATTCCAACTCATGACAATCCCACATGTTACTGAGCAGAACTGCACCATAGGCTATTCTTGGCTCTACCTTTACGGATGCAGTTCGACAGCCTCTGTTCTTTGGTGCCACTGGGTGGGATTGAACTGACAACCTTCAGATTCACGGTAGAGCACTGAACTGTTTGTACCATTTAGGAACCGCTGGCATATCCAAGGCTGTTAACTAAGTTACAGTGAAGTAATGAGAAGTGACCAGCAAGCAACTACATAAAAATGGAGAAAATATGGACATTGTCAGCCAGCCAAGTGCCGTCGAGTTGAAATTGTCAAGTATTTCATTTTATTTAGACCCACAACCAATACCCTTGGAAACAGCAGTCGACAAATCAAACGACATTTCACAGTGGCCAAATAAACTGCGAAAGACCTCTCAAAGTGTTAAAAAGCAAAGACGACAGTTTCAGGTGTGCTGGACCCAAGCCATGGTGTTTTCAGTCACCTCATAAGCATGCCAAAGCTAGGCAATTAATAGGGAAGACTGAAGAAGAATTGACCTTTTAGAACTGTGGCGTTGGTGAGGGATGGCAACCATACTACAGATGACCAAAAGAACAAACAGATCTTGCAGAAATAGCCAAAATGCTCCTTAGGCACAAGGATGGCAAGACTTCATCTCACAGCATTTGGACACACTATTACTAGACCAAGCTCCTGTAGGACGTCAGGCTTGGTAAAGTAGATGGTCAGTGAAAAAGAGGAAGACCCTCAACAAGATGGATTGACACCATGGCTGCAACAATGTTCTGAAAAATAGCAATGATTGTACGATGGTGCAGGACTCAGCAAGGTTTCATTCTGTTGTACAGGGATTTGCTATGAGTTAGAATTGACTTGACTTGATGGCAATGGGTTTGTTTCTAATGGCACACAACAACAGCTCCATATTAATGAAATGCTGTGGTGTTTCAAAGCTGTCTTTTAAGGCATCTACTATGTAGTTAAGCCTTATCTTCCAGGGATTTTGTTACTTTCACAAGAGAAATAAGAAGAGTCCCCAAAACTCATGGCAAGTCAGCAACAATACAAAATCTCCTTGGCCTTTTGTATTAAAAACATGTAATCTTAGGCTTTCTCAAGGATAAATACCACTATCATTTGCAAAGAGCAATCATAATTAGTGGTACGGGTTAAGGGTCTAAAAACCAAGTGTTTATCACACAGTTATTATATTCTATTTGCATCTATATCTCAATTCAATGAAAAGGAAAAATGCAACTTCTAAATATTTTTTTTTCCAGTTCACATCAAGTCAACTCTGACTCATGCATGGCAACCCCATGTCAGAATAGAATTACAATCTACAGAGTTTTCAAGGAATGATTTTTCTTTTTGGCGGGGGGGGGGGGGGAAACACAGATTTCCAGGGCTCTTGGATGGAGCTGAACTTTCAACTTTTCAGTTAGTAGCCTAGTTATGTTAACTGTTTGCAATACCCAAACCCAAAACCAAACCCACTGTGACTGAGTCAATTCCAACTTGTAGCAACCCTGAAGTGCAAAGCAGAACTGCCCTACAGAGATTCTAAGAAGCACCTGGTTAGCAGCTGTAGCACTTAACCACTAACACTTAACCACTGTAGCACTTAACTACCAAGGTTTCCCAGTAACACCCTGGGTCTTGCTTTGTTAACATGAAACTGTACTTCACGGTTATCTATGAACAAAGAGTAATTCTTGAAACAGGGAAGGAGGACTAGAAGGAAGAAAGAGAATGCAATTTAAGTTTAATAAAAGAAGATGTCTTTTTCATTGGAATATTTCAAAGCATGTATTATTTAAACTATCTTGTGACATCAAAGGAGTCTTTTAGCACAGTGGTTCAGTGGCTATAGTGCTGAACTGCTAACTAAAAGGTTGTTGATTCCGACCTACTAGTCACTCTGAGTGACAAAGATATAGCAGCCTGCTTTTGTAAAGATTCACACCCTTGGAAACCCTATGGAGCAGCTCTACTCTGTCCTACAGGGTCATTATGATTTGGAATTGAATTGACAGCAGTGGCATTTTGAGTTTTGTGGTATTAAATACATTTATTTTATAAACCTATTAGCTCTGGGTCATAACATTCACTGAATTTACTGAATCACTATTCTTCTGGGTGAGAGGGGACAGGATAGAGACTACCACACAATTCACATTGTTAAAATGAGTTTAAGAAGTTAGCTGGTAACACCACAATAAAAAAAGAACAAGTGAGCAGAACATGAGACCTAGAACCTAATCACCCTGAATATGAAGGAAAGAAGAGAATGTTCATATGGTGTCCTGAACTCTGATTCTTGTTCCAAAGTGAAAGACGAGTCATTGAGTAGCTCTAGAATTAGATATGGTACCTGGTGAATGTGCTGAAACCTAGGGATCTTTTGTTCCCTCTCTGGGATCCTCTAGGTTTTTCTTCTTTGAATGGAACATTTAAAGCTGACAGAAAATTTGGCCTTGAATATAAGATATCTATGATGAATGAGTGTCAGGCAGGAAGGAGTACAGTGGAATACAGAACAGAATAATCATGGCCAACAGGGATGGCTTTGGGCTGAATTTCAGAGGGAAGAACCTGTCTTGCTCTGAGGGCCAAAGTTACAGTGGTTTTGTTTCTTCTGTGTGATATAATTGTAGCTTAGAAAGGCCAATCAATTTGCTCTGAAATTATAACAGCAACAATCTTTACCTAAGTCTATGTGACTGTGAGCTCTGTTTCTCTGATAATTGTATTTACATCCTTAACTCTCCAAAATGCTTTCAGAGAGAAATATTACATGCCACAGAAAGTAACTGCAAACAGCCTATTAAATGATCCAAACCTAACAGTTCTAATGGATTTCATTAAACATGTCTTATATTAATGATATAAAGTAAAATTTGATATACTATGGCGAATGTTATACAAGTTTTACCATTATTAAAAAAAAAAAAAAACTTGCTGACTTCCCAGAAATCCCATTATATAAACCATAGTTTTAGGACTGATTCCCCAATCTAAAATAGCAAAATTGCCAATGATAAGGCAAGGATTTAACAGTGCTACTACAAGAACAAATTTTCAGTATAATTAGGATAAATATAAAACCAAATCCACTGCCATCAAGTCAGTTCCAACTCATAGCAACCCTATAAACAGAGTAGAACTGCCTCATAGAGTTTCCAAGGCAGATTTGAACTGCTCATCTTTTAACAGGCAGCCATGGCACTTAACCACTACATCACCAGGGTTTCCATAATTAGAAGGAACTATATATTATTCGAGAAATCATTCAACATATTCCTTTTGCAATCATTATCTTCAAAACTCATCAGATAAGAATAGTTACCAGCTTTGTTTTGTTTGTTTTTTTGGAAATTTTAGAATTTTCAACATTAATTTAAAAACATTGCTAGTTTACATGATTACATCTGTATGAAAAATAACACATTCACCATAATCCAGCTGTTTCTAAACACCCAGATGTTCTGGAAGATCCACCCACATATCTTGCACATTGTGAGTGCCAAAGCCGGTTAAGTGGGCAGAAATACGATGAGGAGAGACATGCATATTAGAGAAATAAAATGAATGATGTATGTGCTTGAAAACATTTAGAGTGACAAGAAAAACACACTGAGAAACAAAGATGGCATATTTCATATCTTCATAACAACAAAAAAAGGAATTAAATATAAAATGAAAGATCCAGTAAATGTTACACTATGCATACTCCCAGGAGTGACACTGAAATATTTGACAATGTATACAATTATACGGAAACCTTGGTGGCATAATGAGTTAAGTGCTACGTCTGCTAACTAAAAGGTCGGCAGTTCAAATCCTCCAGGCACTCCTTGGAAACTCTATGGGGCAGTTCTACTCTAACCTCTAGGGTTGCTATAAGTCAAAACCTACTTGACGGCATTAGGTTTTTGGTTTGATACAATCATATAAATTAATAAGTTAAAGAAACTAAAAAAAAAAAAATACACTGCTCTCAAGTCAATTCCAACTCACAGCGATGCTGTAGGACAGAGGAGAACTGTCTCCCGGAGTTTTCAAGGAGCAACTGGTGGATTTGAACTGCAGACCTTCTGGTTAGTGGTATTAGCACTTAACCACTGTTCCACCAGGCTAAACATCAAAAACAAAAGTCTTTCTATTTGGGGAAGTTATTTTTTTATCCAAGCATCTCGAAGCACTTACTACTTACCTGTCTTATTTTGCTTTATGTTAGTGGTTACATTTCTACTTATCATTAGTGTAAATGAATTTATTTTTTTAATGAGATGCCTTATAAGAAATAATGACTCCTAATCTGGTTGTGTAAACATATCTTAATCATTTATCATGTGTACAACCCTGGTTTCTCACTCTTAAAATCCATTGATCTTAAGTAGTTGTACTGGAAGCTAGCCAAGATTTTTATCAACTTCACTGAGATGGAGCTCTTCAGGCAATTTTTATCTATGTCATCACGTCCCACCCTTGAGTGTGCCAGAATGTCATTGACTGGGAAGTGGGGTGAAAGAGGCTGGCTGGAATGGAGGTAGTATAGGCACTTGATTTAGATTTCCTGGTTCTAGGTAGGGCTACCATTGATTCTTGAGTGGTACAAACTGTTTGCACTCATCTACTAACCTAAAGTTTAGCAGTTCAAACCTAGCTAGTGATGCCACAGATTCCATGGTGACCCTTTTGGGGGGGGGCAATAGTTTCCTTGAGGTAGCTTAGTAGCTCCTAAGCTACTGACTGCCTATTTCAGTTACCTAGGGTTAGTGTTTAAAAGCAAAGATATCACTTTAAGGACTAACCTACACCTGACCCAAGCCATGGTGTTTTCAACTGCCTCACATATATGCCAAAGGTAGGCAGTAAATAAGGAAGACGGAAGAAAAACTGATGCCTCTGAATTGTGGTGTTGGCAAAGAATACTGAATATACCACGGAGTGTGGAAAGGATGAATAATTGCCGTGGAAGAAGTAAGGCTGGCAAGACTTCATCTTACATATGTTGGACATATTATCAGGAGGGACAAGTCCCTGGAGAAAGGCATCATGCTTGGTAAAGTAGATGGTCAGTGAATAAGTGGAAGAAGATCTTCAACTAGACAGATGGACAGAGTGGCTACATCAATGGGCTCAAGCACAACAACAATCATAAGGAACAGTGTTACATGCGGTTGCTACAAGTCGGAACGGACTTGATGAAATCTTACAACAACAACAAGGCCTGGAGGAACTTGTGATCCAGAAGAAAAGCTCTGCTTTCATAGCCTGAAAGATCACTGTTGGGACTGTGCACAAGCTCAGTTCTTTCTCTGAGCTCCCGAAGGGCAGCTCAGATGGTCAGCTCCTGAAATCTGTATTAGAGAAGCGTCTAGTACACGGTCAACCTTGGTTAGTTTCAGCTTTTGAATTATCGTGTCTAAGGTTCAAGGGATTGAAGGTCTTCAGACAAACTGATGAGCACCATTATAAAGGTGGAGACACTGGTGACGTAGTGGTTAAATGCTACAGCTGCTAACCAAAATGTTGCTAGTTTAAATCTATCAGGTGCTCCTTGGAAACTCTAAGAGGCAGTTCTGTTCTGTCCTAGAAGGGTTGCTATGAGTTCAGAGTCCACTTGATACCAGCAGGCTTTTTAATGTGAAAGTAGAAAGCAATAAAACTTTTAAATATAGATGCAGTTTATTAAAAAACTGACTACATCAGGTGACCTTCCCTGAATGCCAATACTTCACTCATGTTGTCACACATTATTGCTGAATGCTGTTCATGCAGCTCCACTAGGAAAAGTCAACCAGAAGTTCATGCCTAATCTCCCCTAGATCCCACTTCATTTGTGTTTTTCCTTTGCTCTTTTTGTTTTTCCTTCTTTCACCATGATAAACAGTAACTATGAGTTGAACAACTGTTTTGAGTTCTGCGACTCCTTCTAGTGAATCACTGAACATGAGAGTAGTCTTATGGCCTTTGAAAAACCAGACTTCCCTGCGTGAGCTCCCCTGGACAGCACAGCAGGGAGGCGTTAGAGAAAACACAGCTGCTGCGCTGTACCTAAGCAAATGGGTCTGGAACAGCTTCACAGAATTCCATCTCAAGAAGAGTGTGCAGAGCAGATGAGCATTTCGCCTTGAGAGGTAATGGAGAGAGCTCCTTCTAGAGAGGCATTCTCTTAATAGTTGGGAGTGCAAGAGGCCTGAGGCAATCTGCATGGGTCTGATGGGAACACAGATATTTCAGTAGATACAGGCTTCACTGTGGATCTATATCCATGAAGGACGGAGTACCGCATCTGCCCTATTTTACTCCTAAACCATTAACTGCATGTCTTACTCATCCAGGACTGCCATACCAAAAAATAAAGAAGAAGAAGAAGGCACAAGGGGGTGACTTTAAATAAGAGAAATTTATTTTTTTCACAGTTTTGCAGGCTAAAGGCTCAAAGCAAGGTCTAACCAAATAAACTCCTTCCCTAAGCCTCTCTCAGTTTTTGGTGTCTTCTGGCAATCCTTTGCTTGTATATGATCTTCATGTGGCATCTGTCTTCCCCTGTATGTGTCTCTGTGTTGACTGTGATCTTTTTTGTATCTCAGAAGTGATTAGGTTTGTTCTATGGATGCCGAAAAACCATTTGATAAAATCCAACACCTTTCTTGATAAAAACCCTAAAGAAGAAATCCTTAATATGGTTCAGAACATATATGAAAATCCATCAGCCAACATTATAATTAATAGAGAAGAACAAATCTTTCCTCTTGAAATTGGGTATGTGTCTGGATTGAATTGTGTTCCCCTAAAAATATGTGTATTCATGTGGCTGGGCCATGATTCCCAGTATCTTGTGACTGTCCTCCATTTTGTGGTTTTCCTATGCTGTATGTTGAACAATTAGGGTGGGACTGTAAATCTCTTTATAAGATCAGCTCCCTGCTCCACTGTAAAGGCAGTTTCCCTGGAGTATGGCTTGTCCCACCCTTAATCCTTTCAGCCTGCAAGAGATAACAGGAAAGAGAAGAAAGTGAGAATTGGGAACTCATACTATCAAGAAAGCAGGACCAGGAGAAGAGCGCATCCTTCAGACCTGAGGTTCCTGTGCCAAGATGCTCCCTAGACAAAGACTGATGCAATATTGAACTTTCCTCCAGAGCCGACGAGGGGAAAGCCTTCCCCTGGAACAGATACCCTGAACATGGACTTGTAGCCTACTGGACTGTGTAAGAATAAACCTTCCTTTGTTAAAGCCATCCACTCTGTGGTATTTCTGCTAGAGCAGCATTAGCTGACTAGAAAAGAATTTGGTGCCATGACAGTGGGGTGCTGCTCTAGCAAATACCTAAAATGTAGAAGTCATTTTGAAACAGTGAATGGATAGAAGATTCAGAAGGAACGAAGAAGGTGCAGATGGTGAGAAACAACAGAGAACTGGCAGCAGCAACAGCAGAACCAGGGCAGCACAGGAGCCGACCCATGGAGCGAGAGAGCTGAGTGCCTGTGCACAGTTTTTCTCGCAGAACAGGGTGCCTCTGGACACTTGAATCGGTAGAGCTCACCTTGCTGACCCACAGAAAGAGCTGAGAGCCTTTGGCAGGATGCTTTCCAGCAAGAGTGGGGTGCTTCCGAGCACTTGAATCAGTGGAGCTACAGAGCTTTGGAACACTTGCCCCAGGAGGGCAGATGTGGGCCTGAGGCCCAGGCCATGCGGCTGTAGGAAGCTGAAGCTGAAGAGACAAACAGCATGACAAGCTGAGCTGCCTCAATCTCAAAAGGTGTGGCCATGACCTTGGGGGTTCGAAAGGGTGGAACCATGACATCTTGTGTTCCTAAGGGTGGAATTGCTACTCAGTTGGGCCTAGGGTGCACCTAAAGTCATTGGGGCAGAGTTCCTGTCCAAGTGGGCCTTGAAGGCAGAGTTGTTGCACAGGGCTGGAGGTCTCCACTCAAAATCTAGAAAGTATGGCCAATACCTAGAGTCTGGAGGGCAAGGCCATTGTATAGAATGTCTCAGAAAATGTTAGAGTATTTCCAAAGCTTTGAGGGCTAATGTAATGAGTTCTGCTGGCTTGCTTGTTGCCTGTTAATGCCTTCTTCCCTGCAATTTCTCTCATTTGTAATAGAATGTCTAACTTGTACCTGTTCTGCCATTGTACCTTTGGAAGAAGATAGCTTGCACTCTAGGTGTCATGGTTGGAATTGTGTCCCCCCAAAAATGTGTGCAGCCACATGGCTGGGATGTGGTTCCCAGTATCTTGGGACTGTCCTCCTTTGTGTGGTTTTGCTAACCTGTATGTTAAAGGATTAGCGTGGGGCTGTAAATTCCTGCTGTAGGGGGAGTTTCCCTGGAGTATGGCTTGCCCTATCCTTAATGCTTTTAGCTTGCAAGGAATAAAAGGAAAAAGAAACAAAGGACAACTTGAGAACCTCACTACCATCAAGCAAGCAGCACCGGGAGCAGAGCGCGCCCTTCAGACCAGAGGTTCTTGCGTCAGGACACTCCCTGGACAAAGACTGATGCAATACCGGACTTTCCTCCAGAGCCGACAAGGGGAAAGCCTTCCCCTGCAGCGGACACCGTGAATATGAACTTGCAACCTACCGGACTGTGTAAGAATAAATCTTTCTTTGTTAAAGCCATCCACTCTGTGGTATTTCTGTTAGAGCAGTCCTAGCTGACTAAAACACTATGTTTCATAGATGTAAAGAAATTTTTGAATTTTGGACTCAGAAATGATTTAAGACTTCTCTCAAATCGGATGGACATGAGTTTGCTATGATGAGATGAATGTGTTACATGCTTCAATTATGTGATTTTTGGGGTGCCAAAGGGTGGGATGTCATGGATTGAACTGTGTCCCCCGACAAAATACTTGTAGCCATGTGGCTGGGCCATGATTCCCAGTATCTTGTGACTGTTCTCCATTTCGTAGTTTTTTATGCTGTATGTTAAAGGATTAGGGTGGGGCTGTAAATCCCTTCATAAGATCACCTCTCTGCTTCACTGTAAAGGGAGTTTCTCTGGAGTATGGCTTGCCCCACACTTATTCCTTTCATCTTGCAAGAGATAAAAGGAAAGGGATGCAAACAGAGAATTGGGAACCTCGTACCATCAAGAAAGCAGCACCGGGAGAAGAGTGCATCCTTCAGACCTGAGGTTCCTGTGCCAAGATGCTCCCTAGACAAAGACTGATGCAATATTGAACTTTCCTCCAGAGCCAACAAGGGGAAAGCCTTCCCCTGGAGCAGCACCCTGAATATGGACTTGTAGCCTACCAGACTATGTAAGAATAAACCTTCCTTGTTAAAGCCATTCACTCTGTGGTATTTCTGCTAGAGCAGCACTAGCTGACTAAAGCAGTATGAGATACAGTGCACAACTTTCACCACTTTTTATTCAGTACTGTATTAGAAGTCCTAGCCATTTCAATAAGACAAGGAAAATAAAAGGTATCTGGACTGGGAAAAAAAGAAGTAAAATTTTCTCTATTTGTGGATGATAGGGTCCTGTATACAGAAAACCCCAAGAGTCCACAAGAAAACTTACCAAACTAATAGAGGAATTCAATGAAGTTGCAAGGTACCAGATTAACAAACAAAAATAAGTTGGGTTCTATACACCAGCAGTGAAGAATCTGAAACAGAAATTGGGGAAACAGTTCTATCGATAACAGTATTTAGGAGAATAAAGACAAAATAAATGTAACCAGGAACATGAAGACTTTACACAATGAAAACTACAAAATGCTGCTGAAATAGATCACAGAAGCCTTAAATAAACTGAAAGATGTTCTACATTCATGACTGTAAAACTTAATTTTGTTAAGATATCAGTAGTACCCAAAGTGATCCACAGATTCAATGTAATCCTGATCAAAATTCCAACATCTTGCTTTACAGAAACAGAAAAACCAATTCTCAACTTTACACAGACTAGCAAGAGGTCCCAAATAGCTAAAGGAATGCTGGAAGAGAAGAGCACAGTAAGAGGGCTCACACTTCCTGTTTTAAAACATTCTACTCAGCCAACCTTCCCCTTTTTGAAAAAAAAAAAGACAAAAACAAAAAACATTGCCATCAAGCCAAATTTCAGCTCATAGCTACCCTCTACTCTACAGTTACAGTAATCAAAACATCCTGGTACTCATATAACAATGGACACACCAACCAATGAAATAGAATTAAGAATCCAGAGATAAACTCAGGCATTTATGGTCAACTGATTTTTAATAAGGATGCTAAGTCCATTTGATACAGCAAGATTCTCTTTAAAAAAAGTGCTGGGAAAATTGGATTATTACATGCAGAGAAACAAAACAGAATCCAAGCCTCATACTATATGAAAAAACAAGTTAAAAATGGATTAAGGACTTAAATTTGCAAATTAAAACCATAAAATTCTTAGAAGAAAAAGTTTGGGACAATGATATCAGGCCGCACTTTTAACAGCAGATCACCAGATACAGTAACGAAAGCATAAACAACAAAAGATAAAATAAATGGGACATCATAAAACTTTTTTATAAAATAGTTTATTAAAAGACATTACCAGAAACACTCAACAGACAACAGGTAAATGGTAACTTTGGTAAAGAATGAGATAGCACGCAGTACTGAGGAAGCTAACACAGCTTGCACAAGGAAAGGTCATGGAAGATGCACTGACACATCCAAACTCCCTGCGGGACAGAAATGTTGGGCTGAGGGCTGTGGGGACTATGGTCTTGGGGGGAACACCTAGCTCAACTGGCATAACATAGTTAAGAAAGAAAATGTTCTACATTCTACTTCAGTGAGTAGTGTCTGGGGTCTTAAAAGCCTGTGAGCAGCCATCTAGTACACTCCATTGGTCTCACCCTTTAGACAGCCAGGAAGAATGAATAAAACTAATAAACACAGGAAAGGTTAGTCCAAAGGACCAATGTGCCACATCTACCACGGTCTCCAACAGACTGGGTCCAGTGTATCTGAATGGTGCCTGGCTACCACTGATGACCACTCTGATAGGGATCACAACAGAGGGAGGAAAATGTAAAACCAAATTCTAACTCAAAAAAAGAGATAAGGTTTGGTAGCCTGACAGAGAATGGGAAAATCCAGAGAATGGGAAAACCCAGAGAATATGACCTCCAAACTCTTTCAGCTCAGTAGTGAAGTCACTCCTGAGGTTCACCCTTGAATCAAAAATTGGACAGGCCTACAAAACAAAATGTCACTAAAGGGACACAACAGCCCAGGAGCAAGGACTAGAAGGCAGACAGGAACAGGAAAGCTGGTAATAGGGAACCCAAGGTTGAAGAGACAGAGTGTTGGCATGTTGAAGGTTGTTAACCAATATCATAAAACATTATGTGTACTAACTGCTTAATGAGAAACTAGTTTGGCCTATAAATCTTAATTAAAGCACAATTCAAGGAAAAGATAAAAGAAAAATAAAGAGATTTATATGAAAACTAAGCAGCCCACTAGGAATCCTGAAGATAAAATTATGAATGATTTTTATAATAAATTATAAAAAATAATTTAGAAGATAAAAACTTAATGTTTGATTATTCAAATTTCCTGGAGATTAATTTGGAAAAAATTACAAAACTGTTCCTACCCTTTGATTTTGTGAATCTTCATTTAAGGATATGTGTAAAGAAAATAATGTAAAAAAAAAAAAATCATTTCTACAAAGTATTCATTCAGTATTATTTGCATAATAAACATTAGAAACTACCTTTCTGCATAACAGTGTCTTTTCCACATCAGAATATCCTGGGATACTTGTGAGATGCAGATTTTTAGATCCCACTTCAGACCCACTAAATCAAAATCTCTGAAGGAAACCAAAAATATTTGTTTTATCAAGCAGCTCAGCTGACTTGTAAGTGCACTAACATTTGAGAGTCACTAGCCTCAAAGCAAACCACAGACCATGAAAGCACTTAGAAAACTAATTGAAAATGATGCCACCAGGGTTTCCTTAACAATCAGAAAGACGTAAATCAAAACCACAATGAGATGCCATTTTATTCCCATTACAGGGCTAAGGTAATAAATAACTAGTAACAAATATTGGCGAGAATGTGGTGAAACTGGAACGTTTACCCATTGCTCGCATGAATGCAGAACGGTGCAGCTGTTGTGAAAAACAGTGCGGTGGTTCCACAAAAAACTAAAAATAGAACTATTACATGACTCAGCAATTCTACTCCCAGGTATATACCCAAAAGACGTGACGGTAAAGACTCAAACAGAAACATGTATACCAATGTTTTCTGCAGTATTATTCATAACAGCCAAAAGCTGGAAACAATCTAAGTGTCTACCAGTAGGTGAATGGATAAAAAAAAACAAGGTACATATATACAATGGAACACTGTTCATCTTGTAGGAGAAATGAAGTCCTTATATACGCTATAATAGAGACGGAGCTAGAGGACATTATAACGTCACTCACAAAAAGACAAATTTTGTATGACCTCATTTATATAAAAAAGACGAGACAAAGTAAACCTACAGAGAACACAGTTTATTAGTGGTTACCAGGGTTGGGAGAAAGGGGAAAAGGGAGATATTGTAATTGCTGTCAGTAAGTTTTTTAACTGTAGAAAGTAGAATTGGAAAAGTTATGTAATAGGTAATTTACAAGGATGTAAAAAAAATAAATAAATACAAAGTAATTGTTGAGGCTGCCTATGTACAACCAAATACTTTATGGGAACTGGTTCCTCAGTATGGAAGTTAGGGTATGATTTCATGTGACATCCCAGTTAATTGGACTAATGACATGTATAGTGCGTCTATGCTACCTCACAGTTCGTTGCTTAGTGCCTGAGGTCTCAAAAGTTTGCACGCAGCCATCCAAGGCACACCAGTTGGAACCTGGAGCAACAGAGGAAGAAGCAGAGTCAGGAACTGGAAAAGGTTATGGAGGGTGTGGCTTACCGCCTTTATGAACAACTAACTCCTTTGTCGTGAGACTAGAAGAACTGCATGTTGCCTGGCTACCATTACGGAATATTTTAATCAAAGATTCCACAAAAGAGTCCTCATCAAAAGGGGGAAAATGCAGACTAGAATCTCAAATTTTCATGGACTTCAGACTTCTTGGAGTCACAAAGGCTGGATAACTCTCTTAAACTATTGCTCTGAGACTATTTTGAAACCTTAAATCAAAAAGATCCTCTGACGTCTACTTAAAACCAAACAAAAATCCAAACACTGTTGCTGTTAATTCTGATTCATAGCAACTGTCTTAGTCAGCTAGCGCTGCTATAACAGAAATAACACATTTAGATGGCTTTAAAAAGAGAGATTTATTTTCTCACAGAAAAGTATGCAAAAGTCAGAATCAGGGCATCAGCTACAGGGGAAGGCTTTATCTGTTGGCTCTAGAGGAAGGTCCTTGTCCTCAATCTTCCCCTGGCCTGGGAGCTTCTGAGGCACAGGGACTCTGGATCCAAAGGACGTGTTTTGCTCCCAGCACTGCTTCTTTCCTGATAGTATACTTGATTCCCTTTCCTTTATAGCTGAAGATAATTGCCTCAAGGCACAATACATTCTTATAGACTGAGTCCTGCCTTACTAACACAAACCACAGCCCATCCTCACTCATTAACATCATAGAGGCAGGATTTACAATATAGAGGAATGACATAGGACATACAGTACCAGGAATTACAGCCTAGCCAAACTGCTACACACATTTGGGGGGGACACAATTCAGTCAAAGATAATAACCCTATAAAACAGATCAGAACCACCCTAAAGAGTTTACAAGGAGCATCTGGTGGATTGAAACTGCTGCCTCTTTGGTCAGCAGATATATCACTTAATCACTACACCACTCGAGTTTCCAAACCAAACAACGGTTTAGCTTAACTAGCAAATAAAAGTCTTTGAGTATTATGCTCTTTTAAGAATTATCTAAAGGGGAACAAAATGACAACAGCAAGTCTGAAGATTAGCTAGAAATCTTATGGGGTAGTGACTTTACGTGAATGAAGAACAACTCAAAAAATGAGGGTGAGCATGATTACATAACTTGAAGGCTATAATCACTGACACTAAGTGATACACCTAGAAACTTTAATTAGTGTATATTTTGCTCTGCACATTCTCAGCAACAAAATAAATAAAATTATCTACTGAAAAACAGGATTAGGACCTGCCGTACTCCAGTGTAACCTCATTGATGTAACAACAGTATATACCCTTATTTCCAAATGAGATCACAAAGGCAGGGCCAGCAGTGTTAGGACTTAAACATACATTTTGAGGGACACAAATTCACTAACATTGCTATAGTGTCTTAAAACTCATTAACACTGAGTCGATTCAGACTCATAGTGACCCTATAAGACAGAGTAGAACTGCCCCATAGGGTTTCCAAGGCTGTAATCTTCATGGAAGCAGACTGCTACATCTTTTTCCCATGTAGGGGTGGTGCTTTCAAACCACCAACCTTTCAGTTAGCAACCAAGCAACCCCAGAACGTAAATGAACCCGACAGGCAGGATGGAAGGGAAGCTAAATTGTCTGAACAGTCCTTGAATTGACTATTATTACTACAAAAATCTGGTTGCACAGTGGTTAAATGCATGGCTGCTAACTAAAAGGTTAGTACCAGCCACACCTTGGGAACCTTATGGGGCAGTTTTCTCTGTCCTGAAAGGTCACTATGAGTCAGAATTGCCTTGATGGCAATAGATTTGGTTTTTTTGGTTTTTATTGCAAACAAAATGAAATTAAGATTCTATCACCCAGAATAAGATTTTTTAGAAACTAATTTTAGCCACAGAAAAATCAAATATCCCAATATATATTTGTGACTTGAGATTCATGCCTATTACATATGTACATACATCAAAATATATTAACTTTTTAGCCTAATTATAATATACAACATTCCTCAACTTGGTAAAATCATTTTCCTACAAATCATATCAACCAACAGGGCAGTGAACACAACGACCAAATACGCAAGCCGATGTTCCGTATAATAATAGAAGTAGAAATGGATTTCCAGCTTTATACAATCACGTTTTCTCCCGCCTTATGATGCTACAGGATTCACAGCAGAGTTTTCTCAACCCCTCTTTGATCTTAGGATGTGCCAGGTGATACGGGAAGCAAGGGAGCCACGGCATTTTGATTTCTTTATTAGTTTTCTCTTGCTGCTGTAACAAATTACCACAAACTTGGTGACTTAACATAATGCACATGTATTATTTTACAGGTCTGGAAATCTCCCTGGGCTAAAATCCACGCCAGCCAAGCCAAGTGGAGGCTCTAGAGGAAAATTTGTCTGTTGCCTTTCCAGTGTCTGGAGACCACTTGCATGCCTCAGCTGATGGATTCCTGCTCCACAATCTTCAAAGCTGCAATGGGCCTTTCTCACACTGCGTCTTATGTCACCGGGTCTCTGGATCATCTGCCTCCATCTTTTATTTACAAGTATTCTTGTGATTACATTGGGCTCAAACCCAAAAAAACAAACCTACTGCCATCAAGTCACTCCTGACTCAGGGATGCCATGGGAACACTGGGCCCACCTGGCGGTAATTCAGGATAATCTTCCCATTTCAAGATCCTTAACTAAACATATCTGCAAACACTCTTTTGGTTGTGCAAAGTAGGAGTATGAACCTGCTGACAATTTGCATTTCTACCACCAGATATGTTGTATCAGAATCTACAGTTCAACATGATCTCCAGGTGATTCTTATGTATAACAAGTTTTAAGAACCACTGTTCTACCAATAAGGAGCCCTGATTGCACAGTGGTGAAAGCAGTTGACTGCTAACCTGAGAGGTTCATGGTTCAAAACCGTCAGTGGCCGCAGGGAATAAAGATATGGCCATCTCCGAATCGACGGCACTTGGCTTGGCATCTGTTTCTGTAGAGATGTATAGCCTTGAAAACTGTACTGAGTCACTATGAGTGGAAACTGACATAATGGTAGTGGTGTTGGGTTTATTTGGGGCTCTACCAATGGTTCTCAAAATTGGTCCCTAACCAGTAGCATTAGCATTGCCTAGGAACTCGTTAGAAGGGGATAAACTGGAACAAACTGGTTCAAAACACTAATGTAAGGTAACATATTCACAAGTTCTGGAAGCTCTGGAGGTTACTATATCAATATCTTTGGGGGCCAACCACATTTACTATGCGCCAAAGGCTGGGCCAGGGGCTAAGAATGTGGGAATAAATTAAAATATCACCTTTGCCATTGAGTTTCTCAGTACAGAAGGAGATTGTTGTTGCAAATTGCAGATGAGTTTTCTCCAACTCATGATGAACTTATGCATCAGAGAAAACACAGCGTGGTCATGTGCTATCTTCATCATTATTGGTATGTGTGAATCCATTGTTTCAGCCATTGTGTCAGTCCATCCACTGAGAGTTTCCTTTTTCTTCATCGACCCTTCACTTCATCAAACATCATGTCTTTCTCCAGCAATCAGTATCTCCTGATGACACATCCCATGTAAGTGAACCAAAGTTTCAGATAATATTCTTTGATCTAGAGTGTTTTGACTGGTTGATTATTAGAAGTAGATCTCCAGGGCTTCCTTCAAAATCTTGGTCTGGAAGCTCAGCTGAAACCTGTCCATCACAGATGATCCTACTGGTATTCGAAATATCAGTGGCATAGCTTCCAGCATCACAGCAACCCACAAGGCATCACAGTAGGACAAGCTGACAAATGAGTTGTGGCTAGATGGGGACTGTGACACAGAATCGTACGTTTATACGACTATGAGATCATTGGTTTAAGGAGGTTCTGAAGCAGCTAGAGGAGGACCAAAAATTTTGCTTTTGCACAGCAAACAGTTCAAAGCAGACCACACACATCGACATTCTGCCAGAAACTAGACACTTCTGTACTACTGTATTTTTACATGAATAACACCCTCCTTCTACATTTGTTTGCTAACTATTCCCCCTTCCTATGAGATATTTTCATAAGTGTGCTTTTCTAATTTTTTTACAGTAACATAAAAGAAAAATAAAAAAATGGTGTAAGAGCACTTGTGAAAATTCCTTGCAGAGGGAAGGCACAGTTGGCAAACAAATATAGAAGGTGCTTATTATTTGCATAAAAACATGGCAAACTTTTCTCTTGGTCCCCTGTGCTAGACTAGAAAATGTATCTCTCAATTCATTTGTCATTTCTATCTCCCTTTTAAAGACTAAATTCTATTTTTCTGAGATTTTCTATTTTAGTTTCACTTACATATGCTAATGACCATTGGGTTCCTCATGAGTCCCTTAGAAATCCTAACATGAAAAATTACCATCTATTTTTGCAAACCTTACAGCACCAAACTCTGTTGTGTATGAGTAAAAGCTAGTGTCACTTGCTCCATTAGTGGCTGCACTGTCAAAGGAGCTGAGTGTGTTCTTTCTTCATTCCATCCTTAAGTTGACAAGGAGAAGCTGAAATGCACTATTAGATGCTTCAAAATAAAAAGTGTCTGTCTGAATAAGCCTGCTGTGTTCTTCTCTTTTCAAAGGACAGATGGATCATTTTTGTGTCATTGTTATTGCATTTCTGTGTCACTTTTGTAGTGGCTACTACCTCAAGACAATGAATTGCAATCATATTTTTGTTCTTAGCTGTCTTTGATGCTGGTAATTTAAAGGCTGGCATTTAATTATGTCTGATACGCAGATAAAAAAATGGTTTTAGACATGAGGTCACTATGAGTTAGAGGCAAGTTGATGGGCACTAATAACAACATAATCACTTTAGACAACAGTTTAAGAAAGCAAGAAATAGAAGCCAACTTAACCTTAGCCATTCAGTTTAAGTAAGGGTATGATGGCACAGTGTATATTAACTAACATAGATCAAGCTGAGAATCTATCCATTTGTTCATTTAACAAGAACTGTTTAGTGTCCATTGTGCATACAGTACTTTCCTGTATGAACCTCTGTTATGTATTGAGCCATGTCTCCCAAAAAGATATACAGTACCTGTGATCATGACCTTGTCTGGATATAACGTAAGCCAGTTTGTAGCTGTAATCATGTAGAGGGCAGGCCCTATGTCAGTACCACTGGTGTCTTTATAAGAAGAGAACAGACAGAGAGACATACAGAGGAAGGATGGCCATGAGAAATACACAGCCAGAGACTGGACTTATGCCGCCAGAAATCAAGGAATGCCAAGGGTTGCCAGGAAACACCAGAACCTAGGAAGAAATGAGGAAAGATTTTTTCTTTAGAACCTTCAAAGTGAGCATGGTCCTGTTGACATCCTGAACTTAGACTTTTAGCCTCCAGAACTGGGGGTGAATAAATTTCTGTAACTTTAGGTCACCTAGTTGTGGTGATTGAGTACGGCAGCCCTAGGAAATACACGTATCCCTTAAGTATGAGTCTTCACTCATCTTAAGTCTATTAAAAAAAAATAGAGCAATCATTTAAAAAGTATTTTTTTAAAGTATTAAAATATGTGCTTACTAAAGATTTTTAACCACTATGCTAATAGTGGTTAAGTGTTACATCTGCCAACCAAAAGACGGGCAGTTCGAATCTACCAGGTGCTCCTTGGAAACTCTATGGAGCAGTTCTACTCTGCCCTACAGGGTCACTATGAGTTGGAATCAACTTGACAGCACTGGGTTGGGTTAGTATTCTAAGTATTATAAGAGAGTTTCATGTACTGAGAGAAGAAGCCAGTGGAGAAACGGCTAAGTTGAGGAACATGGTATCTACCCTTACAGGTGATATCTTTCTGGAACATCATAGAGTGCATCAGCTCACCTGCTGTGATCTGGGGTGGAATGAAGCTTTCACAAGCAGTGACACTTTCCAACTGCAGAGACTACTTAAGAACTGACAGGAGGAATAAGCCCTTAAGATGCAACTCTCTGTTGGCCTAATTACTGGGGTCATTGTCACAGACAACAAAAGCAAACAAACCAGGATAAGAATATTGTTAAAATGTAAAACATCAGGCAGCTAGTTCAAGTGCCTTTCAAACCGCAAGGAACTGAAAGAAGTCCACAGTTTTATTCTCAGCTGAGAAAAAATTGCCAGAGAGTGCCATGGAAGCAGGAGTAACATGCCCTGTGGCATTTTATCCAAAAGCAATTTAGCCACTAATTGCTGGAAATAGTGTTCACAGGCAGCTAAACATATTCTAGAATTCAGCAATTAGATGAGGAAGGGTTCAACTTGAGTGCAAAGGCTATGATGATAGTGGTTAAGTGGTACTTCTGCTAACCAAAGGGTAGCAGTTCAAATTCACCAGGTGCTCCTTGGAAACTCTATGGAGCCATCCTACTCTGTCATATGAGTTGGAATTGACTCAACTGCACTAAGTTCAGTTAGTGATTCAAAATTACTGAGTTTTATTTTTTTCTGCTGAAGAACTTTCTGCAAGTTTAGACAAGCAATGAAAAATTATAGTTATCTATTCAGGGGTGGGAAGAGAGACCTGAGAATAGGTGGTTGGGGAACTTGGGTAGGGCTAGAGTTTTTTCTACAGTATTTTTTTAAAATAATTTTTGAGTTTGAATTATGAATACATTAGTTATTTACATAAGTTCACCACTCATCTATCATTTTGTCTTACTATGGTGGTTTACCTGTTGCTATGATGCTGGAAGCTATGCCACCAATATTTAAAGTGTCATCAGGAGCACCTACGGTGGAGAGATTTTAGTGGAGCTTTTCTAACTACGACAGACTGAGAAGAAACGCTTAGTGATCTACTTCTCAATATTAGTCAAATAAAACCTTGTGGCTCACAACAAAGCAACATCCGACTCACTTCCTATGGACATGTCATCAGGAAGGATCAATCGCTGGAGAAGGACATGATGTTTGGTGAAGCAAAGGGCCAGCAAGGGCAAGGGAAAACCTTTGTGAGACGGATTGGCACAACGGCTGCAGCAACAATGGACTTTTACAGGCAAGCAGTCATGAAAATGACACAGGACCAGATGATGTTAAATTCTCTTGTATATAAGGCGGCCATGACTCAGCGATGACTCAACAGCAGCTATCTATCTGTCTAGTCTATCTTCACATATGCAGACATGCATCCATCCATCCATCCATCTTGTCAATTGATCTATCTAACAACAAATTTAAAATAGGAAATAAAATGACAAGAACAAGCTAACAGTAATCTCCAGCTCAACAGATAATATTTCATGGACACAGATTAATCAGATACAGGTTTCCTTGCTTATTGCCTAGCTGCAAGGGTTATCAATACAGCTCAGGATTAACATCAGTATGCCGAGGGTGGGGGTACAGGGAAGGTACCCTCTGAGAGAAAGGGCTCAGAGTGTTCTCCTCCCGCTAACCGTTTACCATCAAATTAAGTCCAATTCACTACAACTCTGTGTGTATCAGAGTAGGATTGTGATAAATGGGGTTCTGGATGACTGATTTTTTCTGATGTAGATTACCAGCCTTTCTTCCAAGGAGCTTCTAGTGGACTCAAACTGTTGGCTTTTCAGTTAGCAGCTGAATGCATTAGCTATTTCATCCACCTAGGGACTTTCCTTGGACACCCTGGTAGCATACTGGTTAAATGCTATGGCTGCTGACCAAAGGGTTGGCAGTTCAAGTCCACCAGGTGCTCCTTGGAAACTCTATGGGGCAGTTTGACTCTGACCTATAGGGTCACTGTGAGTTGGATTTGAGTCAGTGGCACTGGGTTTTTTTATTTGGTTTAGGAACTTTCCTGAGCTACCATAAAACAATGATTCTAAAAAGTAAGTAAAATGACAATAAGCCAATGGCAATCTCCAACTCAATCAGAGAGAGGCTGCTTCCCTCTAAGATCTTGCCAGAACAAAGTCAATGTCAGTTGAAGAAAATATAACAAAGGCAATTCCCTGAAATGTCAGCTGAGTTCACAACATTAGCATTTAATACCTGAGCCTCCTTGGGTCGGTCCGTGGAGACACTGACCTCATTTTTTTGTCAAGTCCTTTGGACAAATGTGCCTCTCAGACTGTTACCAGCAAAATTTAAACATTAACTCACAGGTGATTTTCACCTCTTAAGAGTAAACATCATGCTGCAATTGAGCTGAGCTGACACTGTAATAGGTCATATTGAGCTAAGAAGGAATTTTATTACAAATGCGCACCATGGGCATCGTGGGAATTCTGCAAGCATCTTCATATTCATGAAGCTTAATTATAGCAAAATTGCCAATCTGTAAAATACGGCTGCATTTAAATACTGCTTTCAAGTATGAAACGTGAACAAGGAGACTGCGGTTCCCTTGAGACGCCCTTGTAGCATGTGTAGCAAAGCACCGGTAAAGGGGAATTAGAAGGAAAGAAAGAAGAGAAGAAAAGAAAAATAGAAACAGATCAAGAGGCACTCTACCCAGAAAAACAATACCAGTCACAGAAAGGATGTAATTATGTACTTGTAATCAATCATAATATTCAAAGTGGTGAATAAAGAATCAAATGAAATCATGACTTTAAGACATTAGTCTTAGAGATAATAGGAATTTTAGTTATGGAAATAAACAGAAAGTTATGGAGGCTGCAAGCAGATCCCATTTGTTCAGAAAATAAACCAAATGATGCTCAGTCTTTGAGCCCCTGAAACAACCAACCTGAACTAGAGGTCTTGTAGGAGAGGAGGGAAATCACCTTGAAATAACCAGAATCACGGTGCTTCAGCAACAGATAAACAGAACAATTGTTAAGTAACACCACACCTGCAGAGGTCTGTGGACATGTCTTCTAGGATCAAAAATATATAAATGTTTTTAACTCTGTGATAAAAATTGAAGCACCTCAACCCTGGCAAGGCTATAATTATGAGGGCAGTGGTGGCTGAGTGGTAAAATCATCACCTCCCATGTGGGAAACCAGGTTCAACCGCTGGACAATGCATCGTCTGCACAGCTATCACCCATCTGTCGGTGGAGGCTTGTAAGTTGCTATGATACTGAAGAAGTTTCAACAGAGCTTCCAGACTAAGACAGATTAGAAAGACAGGCCTGGCAATCAACTTTCAAATTCATCAAATGGAAACTCTAATGGAGCACAGTGTCCAATTTGCAACCAATCATGGGGATGGTACAGGATCTGGTAGCATCTCATGTCGTTGTTTATGGGGTTGCCATGAATCAGGGGTGACTTGATGGCAGCGAACAGCAACAATGAGGCTATGATTTCCTGGGAAAGAAATAGCTCTGCCAGTATGAATTATTCCCCTCCCTCTTTTTAAAGATTTCTCTGGTGTGCTCTGGTCCATAAAAGATGCAGAATTCTGTGACATTTCATAGCACTTTCTGTCTATAATTACTTAGCTCAGATGTGTTTCAGGGTTGCACCCTTTTATCACACTCACTCAATCTGTATGCTGAGCAAATAATCCGAGAAGCTGGACTATATGAAGAATGAGGCATCAGGACTGGAGGATGACTCATCAACAACGTGTGTTAAACAGATGACTCAACCTTGTTTGCCAAAAGTGAAGAGGAAACATTTAAAACATTTACTGATACAGATCAAAGGCCACAGTCTTCAGTACAGATTATACCTCAACATCAAGAAAACAAGAATACTCACAACTGGACCAATAAGTAATATCACGATAAGTGGAAAACGGATTGAAGTTGTCAAGAGTTTCATTCTACTTGGATCCACAATCAACACCCATGGGAGCAGCATGAAGAAATCAACCAACACATTGCATTGGGCAAATCTGCCAGGAAAGACCTCTTTAAAAATTGTTGGAAAGCAACCTTGAAGACTAAGGTATGCTTCAATCAAGCCATGGTATTTTCAGTCACCTCACATACATGCAAAAGCTAGACAATAAATCAGAAGAAAGAATGCACACCTTTGAATTGTGGTGTTGGAGAAGAACATTAACTATATCATGGACTATGAAAAGAACAAACAAATCTGCCTTGGAAGAAATACAATCAGAGTCTTCCTTAAAAGTAAGCATGGTAAGATAATGTCTCAGTTCCTGGAGAAGGACATCGCACTTGGCAGAGTGGTGAGTAACAGAAAAAGAGGACCATGTTCCATGAGATGAACCAACACAGTGGATGCAACAGTGGGCACCACAATGATGGTGAGGAGTGCCCAGGACCGGGCAGTGTATTGTTCTGTTATACTTAGAGTACCTGTGAGAGTGATCTAAGTTTGGAAGTAAGGCTTGGGAGGATGTTATCAGTTATGTTAACATGAAGTCATGCTGGAGTATGACTCATTCTAGTGTTCGTATAAAAGAGTAAAAGAACCACAGATACAGACATAGAGATAGATGGCCATGTGGAGATGGAGACAGAGATTAAAATAATGCATCTACGAGCCAAGGTACCCCTAAGACTGGACTGTAACAAGTAGCCAGAGGAGGATCATGAAACAGAAAGAAATCAGTGTGGCTGACACCCTGGTTTGGGACTTGCAGCCTCCAGAACTGTGAAATAATAAATTTCTCGCTGTTTTGTTGTTAGCTGCCATCAAGTTGGTTCCAATTCATAGTGACCCTATGGACAGCAGAAAGAAAAACAATGTCTGGCTCTGTACCATCCTCTGAACCCCAACTTCTGGGTTTTTTTGTTTATGGTGATAATCATACCTGGCCCCTAAGGCATCATGAAGACATAACAAAGGCTTGCACTAAATGTTATGATACCACACCATTAACGACTGGCAGAAAAATAATTTGACCTAGATCTGTTTGACTTGAAAACCTGAGTCCTTAGGGCAGTACACTTAATGTCGTTCCGGCACAGAGCTAGTGCTCAGTGATTCACAACTGCTCTCACTGTGAGTGGTGTTATTATGATACTGCAGGTGCTGTTCTTTCTTAAGCAATGAATTTATTATCTTTTCTTTAAGTGTGTTTGCCCTTACCTTATGTATTAGCTGTCTAGGGCTGCTATAACAAAGTGTTGTACCAAAAAAACTGAGTGGCTTAGAACAAGGATGGCAAGACTATGTCTCACATACTTTGGATGTGTTATCAGGAAAGATCAGTCCCTGGGGAAAGGCATCAGCTAGGTAAAGTAGAAGCCAAGCCAAACCAAGTGTCATCGAAGTAGAAGGTCAGTATAAAAGAGGAAGACTTGATGAGATGGGTTGACAGAGTTGCTTCAGCAGCGGGCTCAAGTACATCCTCTGTAAGTAAAAGCCCTAGAAGTTACATAGAACCCTGGTCACACATTAATGATGGGCAGAAAAATAATCTGACCCAGACCTGTATGAGTTGAAACTCTGAGTCCTTAAAGATCACGCACTTCTGCCTTGCTCCAAACCCCAGCGAAATGAAAACAGAGAGGAAGAGAGAAAGAACCCAGGGAGAACAGAAAAGAGAGAGAGAGAAAAGGAAGAAAAAGAGAGGGGAGAGAGAGAGGAAAAGGGACACAAGAAGGAAGAAAGGAGGGAGGGGGAAGGGAGAAAAGAAGGACAGAGAAGGAGGGAAAGAGGGAGGGAGGGAAGGAGTGAAGAAAGTCAAGGAAGGAAGGAGGGAAGGAGGAAGACACCTGAGTAAGTGCTAGAAACCAAAGAATGATGTCATCAACTGGCCATGAAGTATTCAAATTTATGACTAATAGTAATAATAAACATACACAACCCCTTATCTGTAGTCCCTAAATCCAAACACTACTGAAAACTAAAAAAAAAAAAAAAAAAATTCTGTTTTTGATTCACCTGCTAGCAAAACCCGGTCTGCACTGACATGATAATCTATGTAATTGGTGCTTATCCTACTCAGAAGGAAAATGTAAAAGCTCTGCTGGGAAAACTGGAGAGCAGGACAGTCCTATCTCTGCAGGGTGCATGAATGCATCGTGGCTTTGTCTATGTAAAATCTGGCGAACTTGGAACCACATCCCGATGACCTAGGGCTTAGATAAAGGCTCCAGGGCATAACAACCTCTCAGCCTGGCTGGTGCTATTGGTCCTCGACAAGGAAAGCAGTCAGAAAACTACAGAAATTTAAAGACTGATGAAAAGAAATAAAAGTAGTTGACACTACTGTAAGTAGAACCCCTGGCAACGTTATCATGTTTGGATCTTACAACGTCCCTTCTCCTCTCTGAAATATCTGCGCAACCCAGTCTAGGCTGAGTCTAAGTGAGAGTTACTTAAGACTGATCACACTGAGGCTTCCAGGCTTACTAACGTCTGACCTTGAAGTTTCAGGAAGTAGAACAAAACGGTACACACTTTCCACAGGAAAATACGGAGGGTCTGGAGAAATGATTTCTAGGAAACATAAATGTGAATCTTAGCATATACGATATCATTTATATACATTGTAAAGCACATCAGAGAACAGCTTCTTTGGCTTACATAAATGTTATTGCTGTTAGTTGCCATCAAGGGTAACAAAAACTTTCCCCAGTTCTGTACCATCCTCGTGATCATCTGTATATATGAATCCATTGTTATGGCTGTTACAAAAGTCTTATTGAAGGTTTCCTTCATTTTCACTGACCCTCTGGTTTACCAAACATGATGTGTTTTTCTGTCCAAAGAAAGCAAGCCAAAGTCTCACCATCCTCATCTTGAAGGAGGATTCTGGATGTTTTTCTTCTAAGACTGATGTGTTTGTTCTCTGGAAGTTCATAATATATTCAATATTCTTCACCAACATCACAATTCCAATGCATCAGCTCTTCTATTTTCTCTTTTCACTGTCCAATTTTCACATACATGTAAGGCCACTGAAAAGCCCATGGCTTCGGTCAGGCACAACTTAGCTAAGAAAATGAAATCTTTGGTTTTTAAAACTTTACAGAAGTCTTCTACAGCAGATTTGGTCAATGAAATACATCATTTGATTTCCTGACTGCTGCTTCCATGGATGCTGCTTGTTGATACAAGTAGAATGCAGTCACTGACGACTCCAATTTTTTGCCCAACACATGTTGTAAAGATAAGAAAATAGGCATAGCAATAGTGAACAGGACTTCCGCTCTCCCTAACATTATTATGGAAAAAATCAAAATAAAAATAAGCAAAGCATAAGTATCTGTCTCTATGTTACCCCTTCTTTATCAGTCTTTATTATATTCTGCTTATTTGAAATTGATTCATTCAATAACAGAAGTAATCCTCACTACATACTTACTTTATGTGAGCAGTGAAATCATGCAAGAGTAAAACAAATATATGATTTTTACATGATGATTTCTAGACTTTACCCTGAAAAACCAAACTTGCTGCCACTGAGTCGAGTCCAACTCATAGTGACCCTATAGAACAGAATAGAACTGTCCCATGGAGTTTCTAAAGAGCACCTGGCAGATTCAAACCACTGACCTTCTGGTTAGCAGCCACAGTACCTAACCACTAGGGTTTCCTAATCTTGAAGTGGTATATTTAACTCTGAAAAGAGAAGTACACATGTACAGGAGTGCTCACAGTGTCTATCTTCATCTCTGACTTTCCATCAACTTTTTATTGTTAGGTGCTATCAAGTCATTTTTGACTCACAGTAAACCAATATACAATAGAATGAAACAGTGCCTGGTCCTGTGCCATCTTGGCAATTATTGTTATGCTTAAGCCCGTCGTTACAGCCACGGTGTCACTCCATCCCACTGTGGGCCTTTCTCTTTTGTACTGACCCTCTGCTTACGCTTCTCTATTCTGAGGAGATTAGTGGTGGTTAAGTGGTAAAATTCTTGCCTCCCATGCAGGAGACCTAAGTTCAATTCCCCACCAATGCACCTCGCATGCAGCCACCATATGTCTGTCAGCGGAGGTCTGTGTGTTGCTATGATGCTAAACAGATGTGGGCAGAATTTTCCAGCAAAGATAGGCTAGGCAGAATACCCTTGGTATCCACTTTTCAAAATCACCCAACAAAAACTCTGCAATGGCCTGATCTTCAACAAATCGTGTGTATTAGACAGGACCAGGCAGCACTTCATCCCATTGTGCATGGGGTTACCATGAGTTGGGGTCCTCCTTGACAGTAGCCAACAATAACATTCTGAATACTAAATGTTTTCCTATCTAGCACTCTGTCACAGACATAAAATTATTTTTTCCAGTATCTTTTCTTCCCAATAGCTTTCCCAGTTTTATCTGGGAGTCCGAGGCCTCTTTCCTCCTCCATCAACTTTGCCATCTCATTGTGAATCATGCCCAGGAACGCTGAAGTACAAAGAGCCAGAGCCCTAGACTGGAACTCGGGGATCAAGTCAGCCATCATAATCTGCCACACCTGTAAATGGTCCATTAGTTCCTTCACCTACCAAGCAAAGACACTGCTTTACACTGGTCTCTGTGTTCGGTGTTGTCTCCTGATAATTTTCCCAGTCATCTTTGCCCCACTAAAAGGCACTGATATGTACTGACTCATCACAGAATCCAGTTACAAACTGTGACACCCACAAGGTGGGTGAATATGGGACACCTATATTCAGAATAGTTATCTTTACCCAAGCAGTCATGGAATGTATTCACTTGGAGAGCTTTTAAAAATGTGTATGCTGGGGCCCAAGCTCAGACCAATTAAAATGAAACTCTGAGAACAGGGCAATGCTATGTATAAAAAATCTACACAGGTGGTTATAAGATACAGTGAGAGCTGATATCCTACAGCACTGCCACTCAAAATGCAGTTCACAGACCAGCCATTACCTGGGAACTCATCAGAAATGCAGAATCTCAGGCCCCACCCAACTACACATTCTGAATCTGTTTAACAGGGTCCCCAGGGGATTCATGTGTACAGAGCAGTTTAACAAGCATTAGGAGACTGGTCACTCAAAGCTTCATGGTTATTGGTTTATTTGTGTCCCTCCAGAAGAGGTGGTACACTGCAGAAGAGCTCAGCAGTTAGCTAAAAGGTTGGCAAATTGAATCTGCCAGCTGCTCCATGGAAACCCTAAAGGACAGATGTACTCTACCCTGCATGGTTGTTATGAGTTGGAATTGACTTGATGGAAAGGGTTCAGTTTGTATTAAAAAAAAAAAAAATTAAAAGAGATGCTCACAGTCTTAACTCTGCTACCTGTGAATGCAATCTTATCTGGAAGTAGGTTCTTTGCAGATACAGCTGGTTAATATGAGGTCACACTGGAATAGGGTGAGGACTAATTGAAGTGCTAACAAAAATGACCAGAATCTTTACCCTCTGGGAGCTTATATGCTAGTAACAGACAATTCAGAAGCTGGTAATATTGTTATTTATTTCTGCTAAATGTTATTATAATTTTTAAGTCTACAATTCACTTGTTTTTCACTTTCTAAGGACTGATTTTTTTTTTTTCTTCTTATGGCAATAATTTTAAAACATCCAAATTCAGTATTATCAACTGTATTCTCCTAAAGAACATTAGGGCAAGAATAATTCTTTTGACAATTTTTGAAGCTCACTTTAAAATACAATGCCACTATTTAAAATTAATTCAATCAGCTCTGTCTTTATATGTGAACAAAATTTGCTCATATAGTTAAGGGAAAAGAGGCCCCGCTTGATTTTTTTGTTTGTTTGCTTTTTGTTTTTTCAATGAATACACTTTTTTTTTAAGAGCAGCTCCTGGTTTACAGAAACAACCTCCCAGAAAGTAGAGAGAGTTCTCATATAGCCCCAGTCCCCCCTGCAGTTTCTGCTAGGTGCCCAGAAGCACTCTGCTCTACCCAAACGTGCTCATCTTTCTTTCTCTGTGAGGTGGGAAGTCCACTGTGCCATCCCCTACCAGTCTCTGAGGTCTCTTGGTTCACTGCCACCATTTCTCTACCACTGCTTCTCACCGTCTCCAGTGTTACTGCTATCCCTATCTGTCATTCATGTTGTAGCTCCTATTCTCTCTCTTCTTCAGTGTTTCCCTGTAAACCCAGTGGAATGGCAAAACTGACTAGTCTCCTTGTTAAGGTTCCATATACCTTATTTGCATAGTCCCACCCAGGCATCTGAGACCAATTACAAAGACTGTGGCTAGGGGGTATTAGTGTGGGTATTTGTTACAAGTGATGAAGCAATATTGATAGACTGTTATTAGCTAAAATCGATAGTTTACATTAGGATTTCCTTACTGCATTATATAGCATTATATAGTTCTGTGTTTTAAGACACGTCTAATGTCATCTATCCATCATTATACTACCTTGCAGAATATTTCACTACCCTAAAAATGTCTGTGCTTCACCTGTTAATCTCTTCCCCACCTTTCCTAAACCCCATAATTTATTTTTTAAATTTGTTCCCAAATGTTTTTGCAGAGGTGACTCATAATTCCAAATTAAAAAAAAATCAACTCAAACATATAGAAAATAGGTCAACTATTTCTTTTTCATGGGACTTATACAGGAGAAAGCAGTCTCATAAATGAAATTGATATTTCATTACAATACATCTTAAGTGAAAGGCTAAAGTTGCGAAGAACTTAAGGATGTCATTCTGTAATATGAAAATACAAAACAAATTTTAAAGGATCCAATTCATTTCCATGTTCTCATCAGAAAAATGACCATTTACAGTCTCTCCAAATAGACCTGATGAGAATTTGGGATCACATTTACTTTCTTGAAGAGATATTGAAGTTCATTTTCCTATCATCATGATTTTACAAGAAAATATATACACTGGAGGAATATTTGAAGAATAACCAAGAGAGTAAAGAAAATGACTCAGAGGCTGGAAACTATAAAACTTACCAGGAGAAGTTAAATGAATTTCTGAAGAAGACAAGGCCTACAGATTAGCGGAGGGGAGTCTTCCCCACACCACCATGAATAAAGGAGAGGAGGACTATGGGTGTGGGGTAGCGAGTGACTTAATAAGCCCTCCTAGCCACAGTCTTTGTCACTCCCCCCAGATGACTAAATGGGACTGTGTAAATAAGGTATATGGAACCTTAACAAGGAGACTAGTCAGTTTTGCCATTCCACTGGGTTTAAAGGGAAACACTTTTTCAGAGAGAGAATGAAGCCAGCGCCTAGGAGCTGCAAAATCGACCTCAGACAGGGAGAGCCATAACACTGGAGACGGTGAGAAGCAGTGGTAGAGAAATGGTGGCAATGAACCAAGAGACCTCAGAGACTGGTAGGGGATGGCACAGTGGACTTCCCTCCTCACAGAGAAAGACAGATGAGCACCTTCAGGTAGAGCAGAGTGTTTCTGGGCACCTATCAGCAGAGCTAAAATATCTTTGTAACACTTCGCTGAGCAGGGCAGAATCTAGGCTGAGGGGCCACAGACCCAAGGGCTAGGGAGAGACCTGCCTCTGGGCGTTGCTGAGTGGAGCCTCTGCAGACCGGAAAACCATACTCTGAGCATTCCTTATCCTGACTTCCAACCTATTACTTCCCTGGCAAACCCCATCATCGTGAGTACTGTCAGTGACTTCTGTGTAGTCACTGTAACAAATTATGGAATATAGCAATGAAGTAGAGAAAGGGACAGACGGTGTCCTAATTGATACAAAGGGCCTATGAGAGGAGACAGGTCTGACCTCTGTCTCCTAGGAATCAACCCTGGGCTGCTGATCTTGATTCTTCTTCCCCCTTATGCAGTTAGTTAGAGAAGGTCAGACGTCTCTGCCATGCCATTTCTACAATGGGCAGAATAGAAAAATAGATTAAATTTATAAAGGTAAATTAAAGTTAGGCTACATAAAAGCCCTACAGAAACTGAAAACTGTACGGTAGGAACATATAAGAGAAATTATCCAAAAAAACACATCCTGACAAAAGAGCAGAAACATGCTCTTGGTGTTTTCATCTTAAACTTAGTAAAAATAGCCAACACCTAATAAAACTATCAAGAGATTGAAACTATTTTATTGAGAGGTACACAGTGGGAAAATTGAGGGAAGAGTCCCACTGTCTCCTCCTGTTACGGATTGAACTGTGTCCCCCCCAAATATATGTCCACTTGCTTAGGCCATGATTCCCAGTATTCTGTGGCTGTCCTCCATTTTGTGAATAATGTAATTTCCCAGTGTTGTAAATCCGAGTCTCTGCCAGTGGTTAATGAGGCAAGATTAGATTATGTTAAAGAGGATTAGAGTGGCATGTAACATCCTTCCTCTGCTCACATGCCTGATCTAGTGTAAGGAATGTCAGGAGTTCCCTTGGGGTACGGCCTATATCACCTTTTATCCTACAAGAGATGAAGGTAAAGAGAAGGAAGTAGAGAATGGGAACTTCATACCACCAAGAAAGCAGCAGTGGGAGTAGACTACATCCTCTGGACCTCGGGTTCCTGTGTTGAGAAGCTGCGAGTCCAGAGGAAGACTGGTGACAAGAACCTTCCTCCGAAACTGACAGAGGACGCCTTACCAAGAGGTAAGTTCCTAAAGGTATTTTTTTAATTATTATTTAAAATTATTCTATACTTAATTTAGCCAACCATATCAATCCTCATCCAAATACATCCTGAATCTGTCTCCTTTTTTCCTGTCCCCAAGTCTATTGCTCCAACGAAATCCCTGCCATATCTCCTAAACTACTGTATAGCCTCCTAACTAATCTTCCCCTGGTACAGTTGCCCCAAAGTCTATTCTCCAGACAGCAACTATGCTCATAGCATTCTCTTGTTTAGAATTCAACAGCTTTCCATTATCCCTGCACTAAAATCCAAACTCCTTGACATGGCCTAGGAGGCCCTCCATCACCTGGCCCTGCCTGTCCTTCTCTCTTCCATCTAAGCTCATTCCCACTTAGGAAGCCTCTGCACCAGCCACAGATAACTCAACCCCACCATCCACACATGGTGGTTCACGCTTGTTACTCCACCTTAGTATACATGAATACCCTCACAAGAGACCAGAAGAACCAGATGGCACCCAGCCACCACCAACGACTACCCTGACACAGAATACACACAGACTCCCTGATGTAGCAGAACACAAATAGGTGTTCAGAGCACAAACTCTGTTAAAAAGACCAGACTTGATGATCCAATAGACCAGAGGGTCCCCAGAAGACATGGCCTCCAGAGATTCTGTTAGCCCAGAACTGAAATCAGTGCTATAGCCAAATCTTCAGACAACAGTTGGACTGGACTATAAGATATAAAATGATACTTGTGAAGAGTGAGCTTCTTGGTTTAAGTAGACACTGGGCAGCTACTGCTTGGAGAAGAAATAAGAGGGTGAAGGGGGACAGGAGCTGGTTGAAAGGACTTGAGAAATACAGGATGAAAAGGGAGGGATCACAGGATGGCGAGTGCAGCTACAGTTACACAGCAAAGTGCATGCAACCTCTTGCATGACAAATTAAGCTGGATTTGTAAACTTCCACTTAAGGTAGAATCAAATATTTAAAAAAAAAAAAAAAAGCACACCCTTAGAGATCCTCCCTCCCCACTCCACAGTATGTGTATCTGGAGTTGCCCATCACGGTGTCTTGTTTGATGGTAGTGAAGACAAAAAGTGAGACCCAGAAAGGCACAAAATAAGGTTCAAAACTCCAAAAAACACAGGGACTCTTACATACCAAATTCAATAAAAATAGAATGTTCAGATTCATTTTACCTATGTGTTTGGCCTTATAAAAATTTGCAGGTAGTGTTGAACCAATCAATCACGCAACCTAAGATTTTAAAAAAATCTTAACAGATATAAATCAGCTGTTAAAAAAGAAAGTTGTTGTTAAGTTAGTTCTAATTCATGATAGCCCCATGTGTATCAGAACAGAACTGTGCTGCATAAGGTTTTCCATGGCTGATATTTTGGAAGCACATCTCCAGGCCTTTCTTCCACGCCACCTCTTGATGGACTCGAGCCTCTTAATTTTGCAGTCAGCAACAGAGTGCATTGGCTGTTTGCCCCATCCAGGGCTGGGAATCACTTTAGCGGTTTTAAATGCTAAGTGAGTGTCTTACAAAATATATTGTAAGGAATTTCATGAATGGCCTGGAAAGAAAAACAAAAATTAAAATTGCCGTGGTCATTTTAGTATTCATGATGTGTGATTGTACAGTAAAGAAATTCATGACTATCGCTTAATGTCTGATATCCCTAATGTTTTGGGGCCAGAATCCACATGACCATCTCCACATCTTCTTAACCTATCTCTCTGATACACCTTAGGAAACGCCAGTTGAAGTTATCTGATCTTATTAACTGGGAGGGAACAGCCAAGTTGGAGAAGTATCACAAATTTTAAAGGGCAGTTTTCTTTACGATTCTAGTCTTGTCCCAGAATTTCAAGGCTTGCAAGCAGCAGGAAAACAACATTTCATTTAATATTGCATTAATTTTTAAAATACGACATTTATAATCAGCCTATTCCTGGCTTGATGATGCGCCGATTGTTCATGTTTAACTATGTACCCCAAAGGCCCAAGTGAAAACATTCTGCTTTGTGATGCAGATGTTCTTTTCTCAATTGTTTTTTATTTTTTTAATAAAATATTTAAAATATATACAAATGATTAAGTATAATGAATCTCTATGGACCCAATCACTCAGCTTCAACAACTACCAACCCCTGCTCTACCCACCTGACCCCAAGTTGGTTATTTTGAAGCAAATCCCAGAATCATATATGTATTTTTTAAGAATTAAATGTTAGTTCATGTTTGTTAACAGAAGCAAAAAATTCAACATCTCCTACTCTACCTGCTACAGGCTGAATTGTGTTCCTGAAATGAAGTCATGACCCCCTGGACCTGTGAATGTGACCCTGATTAAGAAAATAGGGTTTTTCTTTGAAGATCTTATCATTTATGTTAGCAAGGTCATACCTAGCAGGTTAAGATGGATCCCAATCCTACATGACTGATGTCTTATAAAGGGGAAGAGCAGACAGGGAGACAAAAACACATTTGTGTTGGGGGAACCGTGTGAAGTTCCTACCACAAGCCAAGGAAATGCCTGGGGCTACCAGAACCTGAAAGACCAAGGAAGGTTCCTCCCCCAAAACCCTGAGAGGAGGTATGGCCCTGCTGATGCCTTGAGTTGGCATTTCTAGCCTCCAGTACTATGACAAAATAAATTCTATTATTTAAAGCCACTCACTCTGTGAGACTGTGTTATGGCCACCCTAGGAAATTAAGATACCACCATTTATATACACATAAATACATACACACAAAATGCAAGTTATGAAACACAAATAAATGCAGCTGCCTTTGATTTGGGAGGCTGGCATTTGTTAATTCATTTCCTGGCATGACATTGGAAGGTGAGTCAGTGGGTCTGTCTCACATGTTCAGTGACTGTTGAGAAGGACTTAGTAAGATGTCTTTGTTTCAGATAGCAGGGACTAACATAGCAGCCCACATTTGGCTGTCAGATCAGTGTCATCCACATAACCCTGTCAACAAAAGCAGGTCAACAGGCTGGAGCAGAAAGGAAAAAAAAAAATCAATAAATCTTTGAATTAATCATGCAGCTGCCAGAGGGAATCATGGGTGCACAAAATGAAATGTACTCATATGGATGGCCTATTTGCCCTCTCTTTCCTTCTAGTCATTGTTTCCTTCCATCTGATGCAGATTCCCTCCTATAGGATTCTCATTGCAATAACTTCACTTCTGTACCTGAGCTCAAATAGCTGTCACAAATTTATAGTTTATCCTCCAGCTAATTCTTTTTAAAAAAGGATTTGAGCCTGAAGATAAAATGAGTCAAATTCAATGGAAGGAAAATTTTCTTTCTAAATGAAGGGTGAGTCCTTCCCCTAGTTTTTGAATTCTTAGTGCATATGATGGTTAACAGTAAACAAATTAATCTCTTGGTAAACCTGTATTTTACATCCTGTGTACCAAATCACAAGGTCACTATAGATCAGAATTGACATGACGGCAGTAGGTTTTGAGTTTCTTGGTATTGACACAAAAGTTTTACTGAATATGGCTTCCAGATTGTCATCATCTTGACTATTCCTGCTGTCATATACGGGGCTTAAAATGTTTGACCCTTGTGCTGCCTCCATAGTGTACCAACATCCCAAAACAGCAAGACCCTAATTCCCATGCCCATATTCATTCCTATTCTACTTCTTACGTACAGACAAAGGACTATCAATCAATAGCAACTATTAGTCAACCCCCTTGCCAGCAGGTCAATACCAACTCTTAACACCGCTACAGGACAGAGTAGAACTACCCCATAGGGCTTCCAAGGAGCCGCTACAGGATTCCAACTGTGAACCCTGGGTTAGCAGCTGAGCTGCAAACCACTGCACCACAATAACAATTGCCAAATCTTAGACTTTGCATTTAAAATAGAAATAACTACAAATATACAGATAGATTTTGCTGATGTCAGATAGATGTTAGCTGAAAACAGAGAATACCACAAATATTTTTACCTATGTTTTATCGACTATGCAAAGATATTCAGCTGTGTGGATCATAATAAACTGTGGATAGCCTTGTAGAGAATGGGACTTCTAGTACATTTAATTGTGCTCTTGAGGAATCAGTATATGGATCAAGAGGCAGACATTGGAACAGACCAAGAGAATACTGAATGGTTTAAAGCTAAGGAAGGTGTATGTCAGGGTTGTATCCTTCACCACATCTACTAAGTCTATATGCCAAGCAAATAATCTGAGAAGCTGGACTACATGAAGAACAGGGCATCAGGATTGGAGGAAGATTCATTAATGACCTATTATATGCAGATGCAATAACCTTGCTTATTGAAAGTGAAGAGGATTTGAAACACTAATGAAGATCAAAGACCACAGCCTTTAGAATGGATTGCGCCTCAGCATAAAGAAAACAAAACCGTTACAACTGAACCAATAAGCAACATTATGACAAATGGAGAAAAGATTGAAGTTGTCAAGGATTTCACTTCCCTTGTATCCACAATCAGTGCCCATGGCAGCAGCAGAAAAAGTCAAAAGATGCATTGCATTGGGCAAACTGGCTGCAAATGACCTCTTCAAATTGTTGAAAAGCTAACATGTCACCTTGATGACTAAGGTGCACCTGACACAAGCCATGGTATTTTCAGTTTCATCATATGCGTGTGAAAGCTGGACAATGAATAAGGAAGACAGAAGCAGAATTGATGACTTCAAATTGTAGTGTTGGAGAAGAGTACTGAATATACATACCACGGACTGTCGAAAGAATGAACAGATCTGTTGTGGAAGAACTACAACTGGAGTGCTCCTACAGCTGGAGTGCTCCTGAGAAGTAAGGATGGTGAGACTACATCTTACGTATTTAGACATGTTGTCAGGAGGAATCAGTCACTGGAGAAAGACATCATGCTTGGTCAAGTACAAGGTCAATGAGAAAGAGGAAGACCTTCATTGAGATGGACTGACAGTGACAGCAATAATGAGCTCAAACATAACAACAATTGGGGGGACGGCACAGGACCCGAAAGTGCTTCGTCTGTCGTACACAGAGTTGCTGTGGTCAGAACTGAATCAATGGCACTTAACAATGACAACAACAGATACATATTTTCCCTACATAAAGAAAAATACATAACTCTGAGCTTCTTACTGACAAATTTGCATTAAATGTATATTTTAAAAGTAAAATTAATTTTCCAGTTTCATCAGTTTTCTTGAAATGATAATACTTATAGCTATTCCTATCATCTACGAAGGCTTCCTTTTAAAAGTTTCAATATAAAAGATATTTGAAACAAACATTACGATAATTTTGAGAAATACACAGGTAGTCGTCCTTCGAGTCAGCAAGTCAAAGCCAATAAACAAAGAATAAGATACTTTAGAAAGGAAATAATAATTTGCCTGACCCCAAATAGATAACTTGTGCAGGTAGTCTAGCGAAAATCTCTCAGGTTTTTTTGTGGGGGAGAGGTCTCACATTTAAAACCAGCTTCAAGGCTTTGATGGAAACCTTTAGCTGGAGAATCACTGAGGACAGCACAAGCAATAGATGCTTATTCTGTCATCACTTTATGGCAGGTGACACAGTACAATTCAGCAGAAGACAGAAGGATTGGGATATAGAGTAGCACAGAAATTTACATAGAAAATAAGGCTCTAATCAAATCTGTGTAGATAACTTAATTATCATCAAGACTAAGCTATACTTTTTGTTAACACTTCACTATTCAGGGTAGAAATTTGGTACCACAGACTTTTTGTGTTATACCTTTATTTTATGTCTTAAATTCTAGAATAACTTAGTAAAGAACAAAGTACTGAACGTGGAAAGCACAAATGCAGAATTGCATCACATGTACCCAGAGTATGTGTACCCTTGCTCTCCATCAAGGGCTCAAGCCTGGCAGTGTTCCCTTTTGGGAAATGGCCCTCCTCAAATTTCAAATTCATTTGTTTTTTCAATGATGGGGTTTCAATTCAAACAGATAATAACACAAAGAACTAAAAATTTCACCATCTCATTAGGGTGAAAAAAACAGTATGGTCTTTCTTTCGAATATCATCTGTGGTTTGAAAATGAGTTAATGATAGCTTTTCATAAAAACCCCTTTTCTTGGTACAAGAACAACTGTGGTAAAAGACACTGGGACAAGGCAGCAGAGTCAAAAGGAAAAAAAAAATACATGTGTTGAAAAGAGGAGCAAAAGAACCAAGGACAAATAAGACAGACATTAGAAAAAGAGCTAGGCAGAAGATTTCAATGTGCAACTTAGTTCAACAAAATAAAAAAATACTATCCAACACTTACATCAAAGTGTTCAGCCAGGTAAATACGGGGACAATGGTAGAATTCTTGCCTTCCAAGCAGGAGACTCAGATTCAGTTCCCAGCAAAAGCACTTCATACACAGCCGTCATCTATCGTGGAAGCTTGTGTGCTGTCATGATGCTGAAAAGGTTTCACCAGAGTCTACAGACTAAAATAGACTGAGAAGAAAGGCCTGGCAATCTATTTATGAAAACCAGTCAAGGAAGATCGTATGGATCACAACAGTCCAATCCACAATTGATCATGCGGATGATGTATGCTGGGCAGCAATTTGTTTTCCTGTGTGGGGAGTCACTAAGAGTTGGGGGCAGCGAGCAATAAAATGAAGCAAAGATAGGGTTTGAGAACCATAAGGATTTATGGTAAACTTGAAGGGAAACAAACAAACAAAAAAGGCCTGGAAAGAATGCAAGTTAAGGTGCTTACGTGGTTTGGGGGAGAAAATGAAGAGGACTTCAATTACTTACTGATGACGACCAAAGGCAACAATCTTCAGTATAGATTACACATCAACATGAAGAGAACAAAAACCTCACAACTGGAACAATAAACAACATGGTGGTAAATGGAGAAAAAATCGAAGTTGTCAAAGATTTCATTTTAATTGGATCCACAATCGACACCCATGGTAGCAGCAGCCAAGAAATCCAAAAACACATTGAATGGGGCAAATGCTCTGCAAAAGACCTCTTGAAAGTGTTGAAAAGCAAAAATGTCAGTTTAAAGACTAAGGTGGGCCTGACTCAATCCACGGCATTTTCAGTTGCCTGTGAAAGCTGGAATAGGACTAGAGAACACTGACGAAAAGTTGATGCCTCACAGTGTAAAGTTGTCAAAGAATATCGACCACACCGTGGACCGCCAAAAGCACAAACAAATCTGTCTCGGAAGGTGTGCAATCAGAATGTTCCTTATAAGCAACAATGGTGAGTGTCTCACAAATTTTGGAGGAGGGATCAGTTCCCAGAGAAGAACATCATGTTTGGCAAAGTATAGGGTCAGTGAAGAAGAGAAAGGAGGACCCTCAACTAGATGGATGGTACAGTGATTGAGTGGCTGCAACAATGGGCTCCAGCGTAACAGTGATCAGGAGGATGGCCCAGAACTGGGCAGTGTTTAGTTCTCTTGTGCACAGGGTTGCTATGAATAGGGACAACTTGATGGCACCTACTAACAACACCACCATTCCATGGTGCTTCTCACCAACTCAGCATGTCCCTGATCTCCACTCCCTCCAAAAAAATATGAAAACACTGATGCAATACTTATATATACATATATATGTACACATATATATATGTACACACACAAACAAATCGAAAGCCAAGCTGCACCCAGAACATATAGATATAAACAAACCTACTGCCATCAAGTTGATTCTGACTCATAGCGACCCTATAGGACAGAGTAGAACTATGCCATAGAGTTTCCAAGGAGCACCTGGTAGATTCAAACTGCCAACCTTTTGGATAGCAGCCATAGCTTTTAACCACTTAACTACTACATCACCAGAGAACCTTGGTAGTATAGTGGTTAAGTGCTACAGCTGTTAATCAGAAGGTTAGTAGTTCAAATCTTCCAGATGCTCCTTGGAAACTCTGTGCAGCAGTTCTACTCTATTGGATCACTATGAGTCAGAGTAGACTCAAAAACAGTGAAACATATATATATATATATATACACACACACACATATATATATATACAATAAAATTCAGAAATATAAGTTGGTTTCAAAATGACTCACTTGGAAAAGGGCAGTTTTCAATGAACTTCTTTTAAATAAATCTTTAAAATATCTCCCATTAGCCTCTATAGTTCCTTAAATACCATAAGGTTATTGATTTTAAATAACAGTATATCTAATAATGTAGACATCTCACCTGTGCCCTTTAAAACAGGACATAAAATTTAAAATGGGTACTTTTAAAATGATTTCTTAGTATAATTTTTTAAAAAATTGCCGTTGAGTCCATTCTGACTCATCACGATACTACAGGACTGAGAGGAACTGATCAGAGGATTCTGAACTTCCAATCTTTTGGTTAGCAACCAAGCTCTTAGGCACTGTGCCACAGGGCTCCCTCAGTATCACTGCAGCTGTTTTCATGACTGTTTAGTAATAACATCAGTGAAGAAATTTTAAACAAAAAATAATTACTACTATGGATCACATAAGCATGCCAAAGTCCAGCTTTGAGTACCCATTCTGCCATTCACTGCCCAAATAAATGACTTTTACCCTCTGGATTCTTTCTTTATTGACAGAATGGATAAAATAATTTTCCAACTCAAAATCTGATGCTGTAACAGGGATGGTAGCATTCCCTGGGCAACATCCCACCTTCCTCAGGGCTGATGCAGATGAACCAACAAGGGCCTTCCTGCTGCCCCACATGAAGCCTCCCTAGGCTCCACCCTGCTACCACTGCCCACACAGAAATTCTACAGTCTCTAGACACAGCAGCGAATCTGTAGTGTCATAAGGTAACGTGTGTCCCACACAGTTTGCTGCCTCACCATCCACTAATTCCGCCTCTATCCCTTTCAGACAGTTTCTGACGAGGCTGTTCCTATTTGATCATGAAGTGTCTCAACAGCTGTATCCTCTCATTGGCCCTCCCAGCCACGCCCCATGCAGCCTCCCATGACGAGAATCAATCACCACCTTGCAATTTACTCTCCCAGTGGCTGTGCTTACTTCTTGTTCCTCTCGGCCATGCCCCATATGATTTCCTGTGATAAAAAATATCTACTCTCGCCCACATTAACGAACTAGAAACCTTTAAACTGACCCATATGCTTCAGCATATACTAATATTGAGACACCCACCTTTTTTGCTCAGATAGAAACCCTCTCCTACAGTCCAGCTTGTCATCACGTAGTCCCCAGGTACAAGCCCCTGCACGACCCTGTGTCAACACATACTGTAGTCTTCCCTCTGGGACCCGCGACGACTAAATTCCATTTGTTTTCTGGACTTCCTGTGTGAGTCTCACTTCCTTATGTCATACCTGACAAACCATCCAGGTCTCCTTTATGTCAAATTTAACAGTGGAACCCCCTGATTACTACTGAAAACACACACAATACCAGTACACATTCTGTGTTTACCAAAGTTCTTTAAATAAACATATATATATATATATATACATACCTGTAAGAATTGACTCAGTGACAGTGGGTATACACATTTAAAAAAAAAAAAGAGAAACTTTAGATAAAACGGAAAGCTAAATTCAGACTCTCAGGAATAATGACTTAGCTTTGGATTCAGTGCTTCAGGAAATACATACCAAGAGAGATATAGATGGACAGATATGTAGACAGACAGACATATACACACACACCTAAGGCCTGCGCATTTAATTATTTCTATTGAGTTCTGTACTTCCCAGAGCTCTGGAGGGTACAATGGTTAAGAATTCAGGCCGCTAACCAAAAGTCCGCCAGCTCATCCTGGGAAACGTTACGGGATAGTTCTACTCTGTCTTAGAAGGTTGCTGTGAGTAGTATTTGACTCAACTGATGGGTTTAGTTTGGGTTTAGGGAATACGCTTCTATTTTTTCAAAACTCTGGTGGCACAGTGGGCAAGTGCTATGGCTGCTAACTGAAAGATCAGCAGTTCAAATCTACGAGGCATTTCTTGGAAACTCTATGGGACAGTTCTACTCTGTCCTATAGGGTTGCTGTGAGTCTTAATCAACTTGACTGCAATTAATTTTCTTTGTAGATGTTGTTTTGCCTCCTATTTTTCAGTGTTGTATTTTAACAAAAGTTGCAGTATAAAATGGTGAAGTTACTATAAAAATAAAATCATCTCACAAAAATAAAAGAAGATAACCTTTATTTGGGTAATCATAAATGCTAGAAATTCAGAATACCAATTTCCTTCAGATTCCGTAGTATTATAAAAGACAGCTTGAAATCTTGGGTCACCTCTAACTTGCCCACCCAGACAATATTTGCATTAAGAGAAGTTTATGGGAAATTGTACTTTATGGAAGCAGAAATATATACATATATACACGTAAGTATGTATATATGTAGAAAATGTAAAAATGTGGAGTTCTTAAAACATTAAATATAATAAAAAAAATAACACCAACATTTTAGTAGATAAGCTGTTCCTTCAACATTCACTCACTAAATATTTATTAAGTTCCTACTATTTGCCAGCTGTGGTACAGTGGTTAAGTACTTGGCTGCTAACTGAAAGATTGGCAGTTCAAATCCACCAGTTGCTCCACAGGAGACAGATGGGGTAGTCTGCTTCCATAAAGATTACAGCCTTGGAAACTCTATGTGGCAGTTCTACTCTGTCTTACAGGGTCACTAGGAGTTGGAATTGATGGCAGTGAGTTTGGTCTTTTTGTTTTGGTTTTATGTGCCAGCTACAGCCGTCAGCATTGGTTATACCTCAACATGAAGAAAACAAAAATACAACTGGGTGAGTATCATAAACAAATGTGATAAACAAGTAATACTGAAATTCTCAATGATTCCATTATACACAGACTAACAACGAACACCATGGAAGCAGGAGCCAAAAGATCAAATGATGCACTACACTGAACAAAAGTCCTCTTTAAAGTGTTAAAAAGCAAACATCACTCTGAGGACTAAGGAGTGCCTGACCCAAGCCATGAAATGTTTAGTCATTTCATATGTCTGAAAAACCTGGACAATTAATAAGAAACTGAAGAACTGATGCCTTTGAATTATGGTGTTGGTATAGAATACAGCAAAAAACATATGTGTCTCAGAAGAATTACAGTCAAAATGCTCCTTAGAATGAGGATTGTGATGTACTTGGACACGTCATCTGGAGGGACCAGTCTGTAAAAGGACACACCAGGCTTGGCAGAGAGTTAGGGGAAAAGAGAAAGAACCCCAACAAGATAGACCGGCACCACAACTGTAACAGTGGCTTGAACACAGCAACAATTGTAAAGATGGTGCAGGACCCAGCAGGGTTTGGTTCTGTTGCACACAGGGTCTCTACAAGTCAGAATCTACTCGACAGCACCTAACAACAATCTACCATGTTCCAGCCATGATAGCATTATTCTTAAGGTCATTGGGAAGGGGAGGGTTTAAATAAAGTTGAAATTAAGAAATTGTTTTTATCCTCATCAGTTTCATTTATTTTGATCTTGGTCTAATTGCACCATATTGTTGCAAAAAAGCATTACATATATTGTCCTCAAGCCACAGTGAAATGCCCTAAATATGTCATATGTCTTGAAGGTTAAGGGTTTCTTGAATGTCACATTCATAAATGATTTTCTGGCTGTTACACATGGTGTGTCATTCAGTTGACAACAGTTGTTGTCTCCTCCTACCTCATGCACTGTGGTAAACTCAAAGACAGGGAAAAAGCCAATGTCTACTTTTTAGAGAGAGAGGATTACAGGCAGAATTTTGGACAAATTACTGAAGCTCTCTCTTCCTGCTTTCTCATCAACAAAGGGGCTGATGTACATAACTATCTAATGAGATTGTGAGGACTAAATGTGTCATTGCGTATAAAGTCATTAGATACAACCAAACACGTACAAGTCATGTAATTGTTAGTTATTTAATATTCCAAATATGGTGCAAGTGTGATAACTTAAGTCTTAATCTCCCCTACAAGCTTATATACTGAAATATCTGTGATGATTAAGGTAAAAAATAAATCCTTTCATTGTACCTTATTGTTCATTTTATATCAAATTTCTGTTAAAAATATTTTAATCAAGTAAAGAAAGGGCTATTTATTTTCACAAACTCCTGCAGACTATTAGTTCAGTAGCATCCTATGCAAACACAAACCAGCTGCTTTCAACTGGACAGCATGGTGACCCCATGAAGATCAAAGTAGAACTATGCTCCCTAGGCTCTTCCCTGGTTGACCTCTCAGGCCTGTCTTCTAAAGCACCTCTGGATGGATGGACTTGAACTTCCAATCTTTCCATTAGCAGCCAATCACATTAACCATCTGCAGTACCCAAGTGCTTCCAAGCTATCTTCACACCCCTACATCGAAACTGTGGACTGTCCAATCTATGTCCTATCTATGACTCCTTCATGAAATCTCATATGTTAGCTATTCTTAGATAGAACTGATTTAATTTTACTTTCTAACAAGTTCAACATGAGCCATTCCCTCTTTGTTTTGAAATCATGGAGTCCAGATAACCCAATTTCCAGAACAGGACTACTTCAGGCAGAAAAAAAGTAATAAAAACAGCAACGATCAACATTTATGCCAAGCTGTTTTAAGCACTTCACACATATTAACTCACCTAATTCTTAAAACAATCTGATGAGGTTGCTATTATTTTCATTGTCCTCATTCTACAGTTGAGAAAACTGAAGCATAGAAAGGTAACGTGATTAGCCATGGCCATATAGTTGGGTCTGGCATGCAGGTCTTGACCTCCAGTTTCAGGACACATGTTTGTAGCTATGAGCTGGATAGATAAACACATGACTAAAGACAGAGAACTGGTGAACTATGTATAACTCAAAGAACACCTGTCTCAGCCTGGCACTACTAATCTTGATGGCAACACCACATCTTGATTACAAATAGAGAAGTTATTAATGATTAAGTTCTCACAGCTGTTAAATTGGTACCCACAATCTCTGAGATTAAATCCACTCTAATTCAGACTGTCAGCAAAATGAAAGACATGCAGAAGATTCAGCCCTTCCTGGGCAGAGCATGTGACCCAATGGAAGATGTTAAAAACAGCCTATATTTGCCTATTGCTACATTTGCTTATTAGCTTCTCTACTAAGAACATCTTGACTAAGCTGCGGTACATAGATGATGTGTGGGCCGGACAGTCTCTGTTGTTTGTAAAGCTCACTTCTGGAGAGTGAACACTCGGCTTCATCCTTCCATTTCTAGCAACCAAAGGGACTGAAATACTCTGTGCATATGCTCCAGACTTCTCCACATATTGACATAAAAGCGTCAACACAACTTTAGCAATGGCGTTTAGCTACAGAAGTTTCAACTTCCAGTAAATGCTTAGCCAAAAAAAAATCCAGTTAGCGTAGAACTGATTTGGGAATTTTGGGGGCTGATAGGTGGGAGATATTTTATGGCATGAAAGTTGTCAGACTACTAGTCATCTGAGAAATCTGTTAGGAATTTTTCAGTAACAGATTTACCCTCTCTTTTAGCCAGCCACTGCTATCGAGTCTAATCTGACTCCCAGTGACCCTATGTGTCAGAGAAGAACTGCCCCATATAGTTTCCAAGGGATGTCTGATGGATTTGAACTGCTTTCCTTTTGGTTAACCACCATAGCACTTAACCATTATGCCACCAGGATTTCTGTCTTCCTTAGAGTAAGAAAATACAGGATTCTAAGATGCCCAATAACCCAATGATTCTGAACACAGAATCACTGATGAAAAATGGGAGCTCTGCTCTATTATTAGATCGTTTCATGTAACCTTTAGTGTTACATATTAGTGGCTCATTATAACCCAGAAAGTTTAGGTAAGGAAGCAATGCAAAATACGGAGGACAGATGTTATAGAATTAGAGTCAGAAAGTGAAATTCTATGCATACGATCTGAAAAGGCAGGATCGAGTGGTTTGCCTATAGTCTGCAGCACCTTAGCCATGGGCCATCTACACTTTGTTTTCACCCTGGCCCCTAGTCCCATCTGACACTAAGGCAGGCTACATGCAGCAGAGGGAGAAACAGCTAATGGTGGGGCTGCCAGCTGGAGTTCTAGTGAGGGCTATGGGGACTGCAGAGGGAAGCAGCAAGCTTTGCTACCTTGCCAAAGCTGTGTGACTTTTGTTTCCTTCTTTTTGACAGTTATTTTTACTTAAAGGTCTCAGTTACACACACATACTTATTGTCTACTATGTGTCACCACTAACCACTTGTCTGTTTGTCACACTGTGGTGGCTTGGGTGTCACTGTGATGCAGGAAGTTGTATCACCATCAGGGCCACATATGCGGACATGTTTCAGTAGGGCTTTCAGACTAATGCAGACTAGGAAGAAAGTTATGGTGATCTACTTCTGAAAATTTGTCAGTGAGAACCCTATGGATCACCACAGAACAGTGCTCAATTCACGTGCTTTGGAGAGATCATCAAGAGGGATCAATCACTAGAGGAGGACATCATATTTGATGAGGTAGAGGGCTAATGAGGGTGAGGGAGACCTTTGATGGGATGAACTGACACAACAGCCTTAACAACAGACTCGAACACGCCATGCCAGTAATCCTAAGGATGACAGAGGACTGAGCAACGCTATGTTCTGTTGTACATAAGGTCACTGCGAGTCAGAGTTGACGCCATGTCAGATAACATCACTGCCATCATTATGTGTCAATCAGGTGATATAAAGACATAAAACATGTGTAAAACCTGGAAGGATTTGTTATTCACTGAAGAAAGTAATGGGAAGGCAAACATATTTGGAGCTGTGGAGAATGTTGAGTTCTGCATTAGTTATGCTCTGATACAAGTGGCAAGAATGGACCAAGCAATGGGGAGTCAGCGTGCCTGGGACAGAACTTAGGTTCAAATTCAGGATCATCCATGTAGAAGTGATGAATAAAGCCATCAGACATGGATGAAAAAAAAATGGAGAAAATGGAGCATTAGAGGGATAAGGGCTGGGGACCGCGCTTAGGGTCTACTCGTGTCTGTTAGGAGGAAAGAGAAGATGTGAACTCAAAGAAGGAGATGGTGAAGAAATAATCAGAGAGGGGAAGACCAACCAAAGCCATATAATCTCATGGAAATCAAAAGAGGTCTACCGTATTGATCAGACAGGGATATCAGACGGATCTGGGACCAAGAGACAGCCTTGGGATTTAATATCAGGAAGTCAGAGATGCCCTTGAGAAGTCAAGTTTCAGGAGATCACACAAGGCAGAAACCAAACCACCAGAGGTTAAGAAAAGTAGTGTGCATGCTATTGTTAAATGACCCCAAATAATGGTGATGCTTTGCACAATGAAATAAAATGCTACTTGGTCCTGCACATCCATGTGATCAGTTGCAGATCAAACCACTGTGATCTATGGGTTTTTCACTGGCTGATTTTTAGAAGCAGATTGTTGGGCCTTTCTTCCTAATATTTCTTAGTCTAGAGGTTCCACTGTAAGCTGCTCAGCATCATAGCAACATGCAAGGCTCTGCTGACAGGTGGCTGATGTTGCACATGCGGGGTCCATGTAAACTACTCTCTTAAAAACTGTTCTAGAAAAGACGACATACACAAACACACAAAACAATGCAGTAGTATTAAAGAAGGGGGTTCTAAAACTTGAGGGGCAGAGCACCTATAGCAAAAGAATACAGTAATCTTTAAGGAGATGAGATGACAGAGACCACAGAGAAGACACTTAATAAAACAAGTTCCCAGAAAAGATGAAGAGGAATTGTGATGATAGCTTTGGCAGAGGATGGGACTTGGAAGGAAAAACGAACATCTCTTCCTATGAGAGAAAACAGGAAGATTATGTGGGAAGCCTAGCAGGGGTACAACCTGAGATAGCTGTAAAAAGACACTGCCTTTTGAGACCTGGAGAGTAGATTCCAATGACTATGATTGCGGTGTTCATGAACTCTGAGGAGAAATTTGAGAAAGGCACTGTTGGTAACACAAAAGGGGTCAATAAAAAGTATCTGAGGACTGAGGGAAATAGAGACGGGAGAGTTACAACTAACTGACATGAATTTTTCACATGCACGCTGTTTTTTGTAATATTTTGCAGGGTGACAGAGAGAAAATAAAATGACACCTACTTCCTAGACTGGAGAATTGAACTGGTGATGTGACCACTTAAAAATTCTAGGGCGCCAGACTTCCTACCGTCCTCTCCCACCAGCCCAGAAGTAAAGACACAACATCAACCAAGGTGGCTGCCTGGTGCTTTCGTGGAGCCCCTGCCACCAGCCCTTCTGAGGGACCTCCCAGGTCCAGCCCTAAGTGAGTACGGAAAGCAGAACAACAAGCCCATACAAGTCACGTTCACCTCTGGTCTCGGTAGTACTTTGATCTTATGATTACCTCCTAAGTGAGCTAATAACTTATGCCCAGTTGATAATTTTATTCATAAATCTTGAAACCTGATTTCTTATACTATAGAACACTGCCTAAACAAACTTTAATTTATGATAACTTACTTCAGCTTGATGGAATGATATCATTAGGTAGTATTATTACCACTGTCTGATACTATTTTGTGAATAGTCTTTAAGAAAGCTCTTCGATAAACAGGAGATGAGAGAATATACTTGTGTCCAAATTACATCTGATTGAGTCAGCTGAACATCTGTTTCCTTATGTTTAGAAAAAACAATCATCAGAGGAAAACAAGCCAGCAGGCAGAATATACTTCATAGTAGAACACAAGATGAAACTACATTTACAGTTAGGTGAAGCAAGGAAATAATCAGGTTCTACATGTTTGGGGACATGGAAATAGCTTAGAGTGAGATCTTTCTCAAGGCTGGGAATCCTTGGATATAAGGCCATGAAGTCCATTACTTATAGACAATCTTACTCATTCTCTCTCCCTAGTATTTGGTGCCATGCACACTTGAAAAAAGGATTGGTGCATGAGCAAAAAAATGAAGAGAGAAAAAGAACACCATCATTAAAGATGATGCACTGTGCAAAAAACGGTTAACTCAGTGGGCTTGACTACTTTTAAAGCTTCACTTGCAAGGTTGACTACTGGCTGCATCTGAGAACTGGAATTTCAGGAGGGTCTCCGATAAGATTGTTCACTGTGCCTACATGTTAACAGTATGCTTTATGCTGAACACCTGTTTTACTTCTGGGGACTGTTTACTCTGAAATTTGAGTGCATGACAGGCAGAAGGTTCCTCTGTGATAGGCCCTCAATAAAGACCCAAACACTCAGTGTCTAATACGGCTCCCTGGTAGACAACCTTGTACACGTGTTGTCACAACTTGCTGCTGAAGGGATTAAGCACTTCCTGTGATGCCACCAGGAGAGGACTCTGGAAGCTTGTGCCTGGTTTGCCCCAGACTTCACCCCAGGCACCTTTTTGTTTGCTGACTTATGCTCTGTGTCCGTTCTCTATAACAAGTCACAGCCACGAATACAACCGTATGCTGAGTTCTGTGAGTCTTCCTAGTGAATAGCAGAACCCAGGGTGGTCCTGGAAACTCTGACAAATATGCACACACACACGCACATGTGCACACACACAAGTAAAATTCTTTTGAGTTCATTAATTGCACTTCAGATGAAAGTTTACAGAGCAAAGTATTTTCTCATTATAAAATTAACATTCTGTGAGATCAAAACTGAGAAGGAAAAAAAAAAACTGCAAATGTAGTTGACCTTGAAGAACAGAATATTCAGTTTGGAGTTTTATTATCTTGCCATTTTACAGCAAGACAGGACAATGCGATAATCTTCTACCCACATGAGGAGACTGAGGCAATAGACAGCTTTCCCTAAGTCACACTGTGTCCTGAAATACCACATTCTCCTGGTAATACTTAAGAGTAAGAAATCAAAGGGCATTTTATTCTGACTTGATAACCAAGTACTTTGTAGAGGATGGAGTGTGTTATAAACACACACACATTGCTCCTAAAATCCTGAGATCTGCCAGGCTAAATCTATTATCGTGCCTTTCTCTCTCTCTCTCTCTCTCTTTTTTTTTTGGTTTTCTTTTAATTAACATTTCTCTCTTTCTCTCTCTCTATAAGATCCCTGGGAGCTTGATCTTGACTGCTAACCTGAAGGCTAGCAGTTCAAACCCACCCAGCATCACCACAAAACAAAGGCCTAGTGACATACTTCTGCAAAGATTACAGTCAAGAAAACTCTACAGAGCAGTTTTACTCTGTAACACATCCAGTCATTCTGACTTGGAACTAACTTGATGGCTGGTCTCTGCGTCGTTATCCATCTGTCTCAATTGTTTAAAAGTTAATATTTATATATATTTCTTTTCCTGCTTGGGGCTATAATCCAAAATGTACCACTGCCATTTTGAGAATGAGAGTTTATCATCTTCTGAAAGTTACCGCTTGGTAGATTCTCTCTTTCCTGCTGATCTTTGAGGACCTCCACAGAGGATTATGTTTGGAACTTGAGGCTTGTGCTCCACAGCTACCATGACCTTCCTTTTAACCATCACCCAGAGTTCCTCCAGATCTATAAACAACAAACTTTTAATGACTTTTAGGTGGCAGTGGAGTAGTAAGTAAAATCTAATTTAGTGAACAATACACTTAAATGGCAAAATTATAATCAAATCAATGGTCTTTAAAAAGACGGAGGCATAAATCTTTCCTAAAATCTTGCTTATGGAAGATATCTCTCAGGAAACTCACTTTCCAAACATATGACCCAATGGACAAAAACACATCTTCATACCTTTGTAATTCCAGTCTCTTATATATCTCTGAGAACCATGGTGACATAGTGATTCAGTGCTCTGGCTGCTAACCAAATCTTGGCAGTTCAAATCCACCAGGCGCTCCTTGAAAATGCTATGGAGCAGTTGTACTGTGTCCTAAACATTTGTTATGAGTCAGAGTTGGCTCGACAGCAATAGGTTTCTTTTTTCTTTCTTTTTTTTTTGGTATAAGTTCTTGTGTTCCAAACTAGGGTCTTAGATCTGCTAAAAATCACTACAAACACACTTACAAATAAATATAAAAGCATTTTTCTTACAATTTCTGTATGGTATAAGATTTCTTTTTAGTGAATGTTAATTGTTCCTTAATTCTGTCAGTTGCTGGTAGTTTTTACATCAAAGAGGAGGCGTTTCAAAGATTCGTGGTTTGGCTTTTAAATCATTTTAATATTGATCTGACTCCCTTTATACATAAAAGCTCCTTGAGGGCAAACTGAGTTTTGCTTGTCACCATGGCAATCCAAGCATCAATGTAGCAGACTGCCTTGAAAATGCTCAGTCACTAGCAGTAAAACTGAAAACAGAAGTGCCTTTTAAAAAAAGGGAATTAGGCACATGATATGGTTTCAGTGCACACAAATACAGACACACTCACCCACAGCATAGCCCTCCTGCCAAGAAAAACAGGAGCTATTCTCCCACTCCCTGCCCTTTGTTTAAAGAAAATCTTGCTGAATTTCGTTGACTGTCTTCTCTAGGCATTGGAAAGCTCACAGAGTATACCACTACTCTGAAACACATGAGGGGACCTTAGTAGAAATCAACTCTAAGAATTGTTTTCTGCTTTTTTAAAATCTATTATTTATCTTCCCCACTCCAACAGCAGTGGGTTTGGTTTGGGTTTGGGGCTTTTAAAATGAAAACAAGGATATTTTTAAAACAACAGTTTCCTACCCCCTAAGCAAAATCAATCACATGGGTCAGTTTTGTACCATTTTGCCTTCAACCTGCCCATGACTCTAATATTCTCACAGTGGCTACACTGTAATCTCTCACTTGGGCTCCTTAACCCATTGTCGTTGGGTCAGTCTCAACTCATCCTGACCCTACAGAACAGAGCAGAACTGCCCCATAGAGTTTCCAAGTAGTACCTGGTAGATCTGAATTGCCAACCTTTTGGTTAGCGTCCATAGCACTGAACCACTACACCACCAGGGTCTCCTTGAGTTCCACAGAAGAGCAAAAACCACCTTTTGTCAAACCTTGGCCCATGCTCCCTGGCAGCGTACTGGAGAAAGGACTTCTTAAAATCAAAATCCTGTGCAACCTTCCATGACCAGAGCATACGCTGGCATCCAAGAATAAAAACCCATGTTTCATGCAAACTGCTATGTTAATGGCCTCTGCCATTTAATGTAGATAGAAACTTGTTCCCTTTTATCCAAAACACTGGAAGAAGATAATCACTTCTGGACTTGAAAGTATTGATCTTAAGAGAGAAAATTCTCCTGAGTTCTCATTAATAGAGGTATTCAGAAGGGAAATAGCGTAATAAAAAAGTGGGCCTGAGCTAAAGAAGGAGGCAGAGTCTGTGGAAATAGTAAAATGTTTGCTTTTTCCATTTTCCAAATCTGGTTACCCTTGGGCTGCGTCTTTGATGTTAACATAGCTAAAACCTCAGTGAGAGTTTCAGAATTTTATCAGAAAAGAAAACAGAAATGGAAAGCTGGGTTCTCTTAATGCTGGTCTCCCTAATAAGGGAGATGTTCATAACAGGCTCTTTGAATAAAACCCAAACTATAAAGACACTATTATTGGGATTTTCCAGGATGATATTTTATATATATTAACATCAGCAGTACCTCCCAAATACTTCTCTCTAAACCACTAACGTGAAGAAAGACCTGGTAATCTGTTTCAGAAAAGTAGCCAATGAAAACCCTGCAGATCATAACAGAACACTGTTTGAAATGCTGCTGGAAGATGAGCCCCCTAGATCAGAAGGGACTCTAACCACAACATGGCCACCACAATAGACTTGAGCACAGCAATGATCCTTCAGATGGTTCAGGACCAGGAAACACTTTGTTCCATTGTATATGGGATCACCGTGTATGGGAGATGACTTGATAGCAATTAATAGTAACTGCAATCCAAACTACTATGTTTTTGTCAAATCACATTAATATTTGGATATTTAAAAGACTTTTTTTTTTTTTTTTTGCTTAGGAAAAGAAATAATTTTTGTTGTTGTTAGGTACTACTGAGTCAGTTTCAACTCAAAGCATCCTACATATAACAGATTGAAACACTGCGTACCACTGTGCCATCCTCACAATACTGGCTATGCTTCAGCCCATTGTTGCAACCACTGTGTCAATCCATCTCAGTGAGGGTCTTCCTCTTTTTCACTGATCCTCTACTTTACCAACCATGATGTCCTTCTCCAGGGACTGGTCCCTCCTGATGACATGCTCAAAGTTCATGAAACAAAGTCTCACCAGCCTTGCTTCAAAGGAGCATTCTGGCTGTATTTCCAAGACAGATTTGTTTGTTTTTCTGGTAGTTCATGTTACATTCAATATTCTTCACCAATACCATAATTCAAACGCATCAAACCTTCTTTAGTCTTCCCTATTTATTGTCCAGCTTTTGCATGCATATGAAGCAACAGAAAATACACAGGCTTAGGTGTGTCCTCAAAGTGACATCTTTGCTTTTGAACACTTCAAAGGGGTCTTTTTGCAGCAGATCTGCCATTGTAATACATCAGTTGATCTCTTGACGAGGCTTTCCTGCCTGTTGATTGTGGATCCCAGTTAAAAATTAAATGCTTGATAACTTCAATATTATCTCTGTTTATAAGGATGTTGTTGTTGGTCCAGTTGTGAGGATTTTTTTTTTTCTTGATGTTGAGATATAATTCACATTGATGGCTATGGCCTTTGATCTTCATCAGTAAGTTCCTCAAGTCTCCTTTACTTCCAGCAAGTGAGTTTCTGCCATCTGCATAATGCAGGTTGTTAATAAGTCTTCCTCCAGTCCTGATTCCTGAGTCTTCTGCATACTGTCCAGCTTCTCAATTATTTGCTCAGCATACATATGCTATAATTACAGTGAAATGATACAACCCTGACCCTCACCTATCCTGATTTTAAACCATTCAGTATCCCTTTATTCTGTTCAAAAAGTGCCTCTTGGTTTATTTGCAGGTTCTTAGTGATCATAATTAATGATTCCGGAATTTTCATTGTTCACAATGTTATGCATAATTTGTTATTATCCACACAGAGATAAAATGTTTAGAAAATGCATGTAGGCATCATGACACTTACTTTTCCTGGTTCAGAAGAATTAAGCAACAAGGCAACAGGTCAGGATCTACCATATTAAGACAATAGATGTCACTGTGTGTGTCTGTCCCTGAGATACTTTTTGACTGCATATTTATGAACTTTCTACCATCCACTGTGTCAGAGTAGACAGGGAAGGCCAAAGCCACTGTGCCCCGTGGTCCAGGTAAAGCAGCCAGGTTCATCATCCACATTAACTATGCAGTTGAACCATCCAGGCAAAATTCAAATGAGAAGGCACACAGCATTAGTTTTTGTGAGCCTCTGGGAGAATTAAAAGGTCCTTATAATCAGTATGCTCCCGAGAAGTGAAGGTTGAGAGACTCCATCTTGCTTCTTGCCTTAGTCATCTAGCTCTGCCGTAATACAAATACAACTGGATGGCTTTAACAAAGATAAATTTATTTCTTCACAGTGAAGGAGGCTAAAAGTGCCGATTCAGAATATCATCTTCAGGGGAAGTCTTTCTCTCTCTGTTGAACTTCTCATCAACACTTCCTCACACTTCCCTCACACTAGGAGCATCTCTGAACAGGGACTGTCTTAGGCAGCTGGTGCTGCTTTACCAGAAAAATGACAAGGGGATGGCTTTAAAAAGAGGAATTTTATTTGTCACAGACCAGTAAGCTAAAAGTCCAAATTCAGGGTGTCAGCTCCAGTGGGAAGCTTTTTCTGTGGACTGTGGAGGAAGGTCCTTGTCATTCAACTTCCTCAGGGCAGGAAGCTTCCAAGGTGCAGGGACCTATGCCTTTCCAAAGAATATACTCAGTTCCCAGCACCACTTTTGTTCTTGATGCCATGAGGTCCTCTCTGCTACCTTCTTCCCCTTATATCTCAAAAGACAGCCTCAAGGATAAAGCAATCATACACATTGAGTCCTGCCCCACCAACACAACTGCCACTCATCCTCCCTCATTAGCATTATAGGGGCAGGGTTTACAGCTTAAAGGAATATCACCTAATACAGGAAATCATGGCCCAGTCAAACAGCCACGCACATTTTGGTGGGAACACAATTCAATCCATGACAGAGCCTACATTTCCAAAGGACACACTCTTCCAGCACTGATTTATTGGTGGTATGAGGTCCCCCTAGCTCTCTGCTCACCTCTCCCTTTAATATCTCAAAAGAGATTGGCTCAAGACGCTATCCAATCTTAAAGATCTCATCAATGTAACTGCCACTAATTTACCTCATTACATCATAGTGATAGGATATACAGCACATAGGGTAATCCTCTCAGATGACAAAGTGTTAGACAATCATACAATACTAGGAATCACAATCTAGCCAAGTTGACACATACTTTTAGAGGACACAATTCAATCCATGTCACTTGCTTTGGATACATCATCAAGAAAGGCTAATTGCTAGAAAAGTACATGGTGTTTGTTGGGGTGGAAAGCAGATATGCCCAATGTAATACATTTGATTTCTTGACTGCTGTTTCTATGGATGTTGATTGTGGACCCAAGTAAAACAAAATTATTGACAACATCAAATCTTTCCTCCATTTATCACAATGTTGCTTCTTGGTCAGTAAAAATGAGGAAAGCCTTCTCAGTGAGATGGATTGACACAACAGCCGCAACAATGGACTCAAGTATACCAATAGTCATGAAAATGACTAGGGATCAGGCAATGTTTGCCTTCTCTTATAAATAAGGTCACAATGCACTGGAGCTGACTTGATGGAAATTAACAATGACACAGTTTTAGGTCATCACTTTTTTCTCTCTAGCAACCCTTCAAATTAAATGAACTAGCTCATTGATGTCCTTGATATCAGTGATTTGATGACCTCATAACAAAAAGGCACATCACAATCCTTGAGTCTACATTCAGCCCAAGTTAAAACACCCCTGGAAAGAAATCAATGCATGACATAATGTACAATAAGCTGATGAAAGCAACCACCTGCATGGCTAATGAAACTTTATTCAGCGCCCATTAAAACTCAGACTGACATATAATTGGTGTTTTTACCCCATGAGGCTAAAAGCTAGACATTTCTTTTCTCAATCAAAATAAAAGAAAAATAAATTAGTAAAGACCTACTGATAGAAATCATTTTGTTTCCTCTTTGATGGTTACAAGGTTGGACAGAGAGGAAGAGGTATATTTATTGATTAGATAGCAGTTAAGACTAGAGCTGGGGAAGGGAGGTACAGCTCATAATAGAGGGGAGGTCGGCATAGCTGTACAAAACCAAAAGCTAAGAGGTTTCCTAAATATACCCCTATACTATGAAGGACACAGGAGCAGGGGCAGGGGTCAGAGAACTATGATTTAAGGGAACATCTAGATCAACTGGCACAACTAAGTTGTTTTGTTTTGTTTTTTAAGAAAATGTTCTGTACCCAGTTTGGTAAGTGGTGTCCGTGGATCTTAAAAGCTAGCAAGTGGCCATTTAAGTAGCATCAATTGGTCCACCTGGAGCAGAGGAGAATGAAAGATGTCAAAGACACAAGGAAAACACGAGCCCAAGAGACAGAAAGGCCACAAAATCCACAGACTACATCAGCATCAAAGCAGAAGAACAAGATGGTGTCCAGCCACCACCAATGACTGCCTTGACAGGGAAAACAACAGGGTCCCTGATGCAGTGTGAGAAAAACGGTTGTACAGAACTTGAACTCTATTAAAAAGGTCAGACTTAGTGATCCAACAGACTAGAGGCTATCCAGACTGGAGGGTCCCTGGATTCTCTGTTAGCTCAGAACTGAAAACATTCCCAAAGCCAACTCTTCAGACAAAGATTGGATTGGACTATAAGACATAAAATGGTATTGGCAAAAAGTATGCTTCTTGGCTTAAGAAGATATATAAGGCTAACTGGGAAGCTCCTGTCTAAATGTGAAATGAAAAGGTACAGTGGGACAGAGACAGCTGAACAGAAAATACAGGGTGGAAAGGAGGAGTGTGCTGCCATAGAGTAAGGAGAGCACTAGAGTTACATAGCAGGGTATGTGTAAGTTTCTGTATGACAAATTGACTTGCATTGTCAACTTTCACTTATAGCACAATAAAATATTAAATATATTTTGTTTCTTTTTGAAAAAATACATCTAACATTTTCATTTTATCTTTTTTTTTATTTAGCATGACTGAGTGAAAATGTACATTCCCATATAAATTTACAGGCCCACCTATATGCAGCTCCCACTGCTCTCCCCGTCCAGTGATAGCACACTATTCCTCTCTGCTCCATACATGTCTCATCCTCCCAACAGCCTCCTTTCCGCTCCTCTCCACCCACTTTCCTTCCTCCAGTCAGAGGTCAGCAATATGATATCCTATAGATGTATAGAACCATAAAGTGTAACCAATATACGGTCACTCTGCATTGCCAAGTCCAATCCATTCCTGTCCAAAGAGTGGACCTTCATTATAATTTATGGGTAAGGGCAGCATCAGGGCTGGGGGCCATGCTCTCAGGGGAACCCCGAAACCGCTGGACCATCAATTGAGGTCTTTTAGTGGAGATCTCAGGGTGCACCCCTTTTTATTCTTGTGTTGCCAGTGAGGCTCAACCTAGTGAGCTCCATCGTGGCTATCACTGGTGGTGGCCAGGCACCATCTGGTTCTTCCAGTCCCAAGTCGATGTAGGCACCCACTCTTGTGGGTCTCTCTGTCTTCTGGGTTGTCTTTACCGCATGTCATTTTGGTCCTCGGTGAGCATTCATTCCTGCTGAGTTGGGACCATTTGCTGTGTCCTCAGATGGCAGCTTGGCAGCTTTTAAGACAATTTGAAAGGAATCTCTAGAAGACAAATAAACCAGTACCAGTTGCTGCTGGGTCTATTCCGAGTTATGGCAAACCCATGTGTTACTGAGTAGAACTGTGTTCTACAGGGATTTTCTGGCTGTAGCCTTTACAGTAGCAGATGGCCAAGTCTTTCTTCAGAGGAGTCTTGGATGAAGCTGATTCTAACCTTCAGATTATCAGCCGATAGAGTTAAGAGTTTGCACCACCCAGGGACTCCAAGAGGACAAATACCATCATCTTAACCAAGATTTGCAAAGAGCTCTGGTTATGATTATCTGCATAAGTCCAACTCTTCTTACCTGGAATCCCTGGTCGTGCAGTAGTTATATCCTGCAGCTGCTAACCAAAAGGAAACTCTATGGGGCAGTTTTACTCTGTCCTATAAGGTCACTATGAATCAGAATTGACTTGACCAAAATGGAATAGTTGTTGTCGTTAGGTGCCATCGAGTTGGTTCTGATTCATAGTAACCCTATGAACGACAGAACAGAACACTGCCCAGTCTTGTGTCATGTCTACACTTGTTTTTATGCTTAAACTCACTGTTGCAGCCACTGTGTCAGTCCATCTCATTGAGGATCTTCCTCTTTTCATTGACCCTCCACTCCACCAAGCATGATGTCCTTCTCCAGGCACTGATCCTTCCTGACAACATGTCCAAAGTATGTAAGATGCAATCTTGTCATTTTTGCTTCCAAGGAGCACTCTGGTTGTACTTCTGCCAGAATATATCTGTTTGTTCTTTTGGCGGTCCATGGTACATTCAACATTCTTCTCCAACACCACAATTCAAAGCCATCAATTCTTCTGTCTTCTTCGTTCATTGTCCAGCATTCACATGCATATGATGAGAACGAAAATATCATGGTTTGGGTCAGATGCACTTTAGTCTTCAAGGTGACATCTTTACTTTCTGAATACTTTAAAGAGGTCCTTTGTAGCAGATTTTCCCAAAGAATTAGATCTTTTGATTCTTGACTGCTGCTTCCATGGTCATTGATTGTGGAACCAAGTAAAATGAAATCCTTGACAACCTAAATCTTTTCTCCATTTATGACAATGTTGCTTACTGGTCCAGTTATGAGGAGTTTTGTTTTCCTGACATTGAAGTACAACCCACACCGAAGGCTATGGTCCTTGATCTTCATCAGTGTCTCAAATCTTCTTCATTTCCAGCAAGTAAAGTGGTGTTGTCTGCATAACACAGATTATTAATGAGTCAACCTCCAATCCTGATATCTTCAAAAATGGGGTAACTCTTACCAATCAAACCTAAACCATTTTTCTCTGACCACCTTCCTAAGTCCGACCACCTTCCCAAGCATGTAGCTGATCCAGGAGGGTTGAATTGTAGACTCCAAACATCAGCAACAGCCAATACACCTCATCCTGCACAAAGAGTTTCTGCAAGTTGCTTCTGGAGTGGGCACAGGGGGTCACGGCTTGTTTAATATCCTTTAAGGCCCTCTCTTGACTTCCACTAGCTTCCATCTTTCTTAGGTCAGCCACCAGTACCTCTCCATCTATTCCTCCACTCCCCCACTTATTACATTAGGATACATACACAGGCTTATTTTCATGGCTGATTTAGTTAATTGCTTTTCTCCATGGAGAGAATCAGCAACTAAACTAAGTGATGTGTGAAGAGAAAAGATGTTTCCTGAGACACATTTCCCAGCCAGATTCACTGCAGGCCAGATGACTCTGTGTCCTGGGCAGAGTAAGGAGGGGGAGGAGGGATGATGACCACACCAATTAATAAATTTAAACTAGTTTGACATGAAGTTACAGGGGTTATCAGTTTGCTGATAATGTAGAACTCATCAACTGTGCATCTAGCATTCAGGGCATCATTCCTGGAGCACAGAGCTGAGTTATACAAAAGCAGGATCACAGGGACCTTTGTGTATGGCTAGACTCTCCCCTTGCAGTCAAGAGGCCCAGTAGCAGCTCAGTCCACGAGGTATAAAAAGGACTGGGAAGTGGGATGCCATCCTTGGGAGGTGCAAACAGTTAAGCATTTAGCTACCTCCAGAAAGGCTGGTGGTTTGAACCAACCAGAGAAAGGTTAGAATTTTCTTTAGAAATATCAGCCACGGGGTAGAGTCAACATGGCAAACTAAACACATGTCTCCCTAAATCCCTCTGGAAAGCAACATGTGAACTGATAATTAAACAGAGCCTTCTGGAAACCTGGTAAGCCCTAGGATGCAGCATAGGGCTGTTAATTTAGACTTCATACCACTAAACAGAAAACTTCCTCTCTTTCACTGACCCCACTCTTGACAAGTGCTGGCTTTCACAGAACGATGGTAACTTGTCATTTTAACTTTTTTTCCTCTGTCTTAGCCAGAGGGCAGAGCTGGGATTGGACAACCACCTAATCTCAGACATACTGCTGGTGGGATCGGTAGGTGAAACTGTCATATTTTGAGAGCCTGGCTTTGGAACTCTGTGCATCTTGGCACATTTGGCCTCTCCTTCCATCTCCGCCATTGAATACCCTATACCAAGGCAGGCGGGGAGCTTGTGCAGGACACCATCTTGTTCCACTGGGAGGTGGACATACCCATACAGAGGGCCACAGCAGGACCTAATCCCTAGGCTGGGAGGGAGCGCATGCCCGGAAGAGAAAGCTTTTCCAGCAGTATTTTATACAGTGTCACCTACAGCTGGGGACTGACAGCAGAGGAAAGCAGGGCAGTAGGCTGTCTGTATTTTGAACTAGTTTATAATATCTGGGGTTCAAGACAGAGGTGCTTACTTTGCCAGCTGGGAAGAGGGACCTGTATGCCTGGAAACCTGACTGACATTGGAAGTTGTCAGATACCTTTTACTTTCGTTTTACGACAGCCTAGTGAAACAACTGTGATCCATCCTCACAACATCTCTCCCAACCTTTATTGACTCACATGATGCCCCAAAAGCAACAAATCTGGAGAAAAGCATAACATAGAAATCACTCATGGCTTCAGAAGGTTCCCAAAAGAAACAATCAAAGAATTTCCCAGATAAAAAAAACCTTTCTGAAACTATCAGAGGGTGAATGCAAAAGGATTATATACAGAGCCCTCCAAGACCTTATACCAAATGCAGCAGAGCAAAATGAAAAATTAAGCAAGCTGTTCGATCTGATGCAACACTAGTACTCGGAAATCTAAGAGATCAAGAACAAAATCGAAGAGACAGAAACTTCAACTCAAAGCCTAAAAAACAGAATGGAACAAATGGAAAAGAGACTTTCAGACTTGGAAGACAGAGCTACTGACTCCATAATCTATGAGGAGAAATCAAAAAAATGAAACAAGAAAAATGAAGAAGCATTTAGAAGCATGTGGGACTCTATTAAGAGAAACAGTCTATGATTAATTGGAGGCCCTAAATAGCACGAGACACCTGAAAACACAGAGTATTGTTGTTGAGCTGCTGATAGAGAATTTCTCAGAAATCATGAAGGAAGAGAATATAGATATCCAAAATGCATATCGAACACCACTCAATATAAATCTCAAAAGAAAGACCCCAAGACATACTATAATCAAGCTTAACAAAATGAAACATAAGCAGACACTCTTAAAGGCAGCAAGACTCAAAGCAAAGCTAACATTCAGCAGGAAACTTTGTAGGTTTTGTCAGATTTCTCAGCAGAAACACTGCTGGCACAGACACAGTGGCATGACATATTGAAAGCTTTGAAGAAGAAGAAGTTCCAACCAAGAATTATATACCCTGCAAAACTATCTTTCAAATATGAAAACGAAATGAAGATATTTCCAGATAAACAGAAACTCAGAGACTTTGTAAAAACCAAACCAAAACTACAAGAAATACTGAAAGAATATCTTGGCATTAGCTTACAAGAACAAAACCACTAACTTTATATTTTAGATATAGATTAGATTTAGATTTAGATTCATACAGAATCCTACTCAGTTAGGGACGACTCCAAACTCAATCAAAGCTATAATAATGAAAGAAATAATCCAGTGATCATATCATGAAAACTATGATGACATCATTTAAAAAGAGGGATATACTACAGTTGTTATAGTCCTTCCAGATGGAGAGGAAGTAGACAAGACTGGTAGTAATTAAAATTTGGTTTATACACAGTTTATTAAAAAGGATCATAGGGGCAGCCATAAAGCACAATAAAGATGCAACATACCGTATCAAGAAATGTAATACAGGAGTCTCAACAACCACAAAACCAATCCTGAAACAGGTAAAAAATCAACTCACAAAGAAGAATGTCTCAGAACAGATTAATAAGAACAACAGAGAAAACATATCACAATGGCAGCACTGAACACATATCTATCAATAGTTACACTGAATGTGAATGGACTGAATGCTCCAGTAGACAGACATCGAGTGACATCTTGGATCAAAAGACATGACCCATTCATATGTTGCCTACAAGAGACTCACCTTAGCCTTAAAGACATGAAGAAACTGAAAATTAAAGGATAAAAGAATATACATCAAGCTAGCAACGAACAATGAAGAGCAGGTGTGGAAATTCTAATCTCAGATAAAGTTGATTTTAATGTAAAATTCACCATCGTGGACAAGGATGGACACTATTTATTATTGAAAGGTTCAATACACAAACAAGACATAACAATATTAAATATTTATGCACCTAATATTAGTGCACCTGAATACATCAAAGAAACACTGACTACACTAAAAAATGAGGCAGATCACTCCACAATTGTTTTAGTTAGCTAGGGCTGCTCTAACAGAAATACCACAGAGTAGAAGGCTTTAACGAAGGAAGGTTTATTCTTACACAGTCCGGTAGACTACAAGTTCATATTCACAGTGTCCACTGCAGGGGAAGGCTTTCCCCTGGTCAACTCTGGAGGAAAGTCCACTATTACATCAGTCTTTGTCCAGGGAGCATCTTGGCACAGGAACCTCAGATCTGAAGAATACACTCTTCTCCTGGTGCTGCTTTCTTGGTGGTGTGAGGTTCCCAATTCTCTGCCTGCTTCTCTTTGCTTTTATCTCTTGCAGGATGAAAGGATTAAGGGTGGGACAAGCCATACTCCAGGGAATCTCCCTTCACAGTGGAGCATGGAGGTGATCCTATGAAGGGTTTTATTGTTCCACCCTAATTTTTAACATACAGCATAGGAAAACCACAACATGGAGGACAATCACAAGATACTAGAAATCATGGCCCAGCTATATGGCTACACATATTTTGGGGGGAACACAACTCAATCCATGACAACAATAATAGTAAAAGACTTCAACACTCCACTCTCAATATTGGACAGATTATCTAGAAAAGCTCAAAAAAGACACGGAAGACCTTACTGCCACAATTAAACAACTAGACTTCAACAACATATACAGAACTTTCTACCCATCAGCAGACAACTAGACCTTCTTCTCCAGTGCACACAGAACATTCTCCAGAATAGACCATGTGTTAGGACAAAAGACATAACCCATCCATAGGTTGCCTACAGGAAACTAACCTTAGACTTAAAGACATGAACAAACTGAAAGTTAACAGATGGAAGAATATATATCAAGCTAACAATGAACAAAGAAGAGCAGGAGTGGCAATTCGAATCTCAGACAAAATAGATTTTACTGTAAAATCCAACATCATGGACAAGGATAGACACTACTTATTGCTGAAAGGTTCAATACACAACCAGGACTTAACAATATTAAATCGTTATCCTGACAGCACTTGGCTTGGCTATGCACCTAATATTAAAGCATCTAAATACATCAAAGAAATAGTGACTACACTCAAAAATGAGATAGAACATTCCACAGTAACAGTGGGAGACTTCAATACTGCACTCTCAATATTGGACAGATCATCTAGAAAAAAGCTCAAAAAAGACACAGAAGATCTTACTCCCACAATTAACCAAATAGACCTCGTCGACATACACGGACATTCTATCCATCAGTGGACAACTAGATTTTCTTCTACAGTGTACATGGAACATTCTCCAGAATAGACCATGTGTTAGGACATAAAGAACTTCTCAACAAAATCCACACCACTGAATTAATGCAAAGCATCTTCTCAGATCATAAAGCCACAAAAGTTGAAATCAATGTCAGAAAAAACACAGATAGGAAGTGGAACTCATGGAAAATGAACAACATCTTGCTTAAAAACTCACAGGTTATAGAAGAAATAAAGGATGAAATAAAGAGATGTATGGATTCCGATGAGAATGAAAACACTTCCTACCACAACCTATGGGATACAGCCAAAGCAGTGCTCACAGGTCAGTTTATCTCCACAAACGCACACATCTGGAAGGAAGAGAGAAATCAAACCAAGGAACAAACCCTACAGCTTGAACATGTAGAGAGAGAATAACAGAGGAACCCCTCAGGCAAGAGAAAAAATCACATCATAAAGATCAGAGCAGAACTAAATGAATTAGAAAAGAAAAATTGAAAAGGTTAAAAGCCGTTTTTTGAAAAGATCCACAAAATTGACAAACCTTTGGTTTAACTTACTAAAGAAAAACAGCAAACAAATAACCCAAATAAGAAATGAGAGGGGAGTTGTCATAATAAATCCAACAGAAATCAAAAGTATCACAACAGAATACTATGAAAGACAATACTGTAATAAATGTGAAAACCTAGAGGAAATGAACAAATTCTTTGATTCATATCACCTATCCCAATTATCACAACGTGAAGCACAACAACTTAATAAACCCATCACAAAGGAAGAGACTGAAAAAGTCATCCAAAAACTACCAACCAAAAAACATCTGGGCCCAGATGTCTTCACCACAGAATTCTACCAAGCTTTTAGAAAAGTTGGCTATCTCCAATCCTAATGAGACTATTTCACAGTATAGAAATGGATAGAATACTCTCAAATTTATTCTATAAAGCCAGTATAACCCTGGAATCAAAACCAGGGAAAGAGCCAACCAAAAAGCAGAATTATAGACCGATATTACTCATCAATCTAGATGCAAAAATCTTCAACAAAATTCCTGCCAATAGACTACAACAACATATCCAAAAAATAATCCATCATGACCAAGTTGGATACATACCAGGGATTCAAGGCTGGTTCAACAGCAGAAAAAGAATTCATGTGATCAATCACATAAATAACACAAAAGACAAGAATCACCTGCTTTTCTCTGTTGATCCAATAAAGGCATTTGATAAAGCTCAACACCCATTCATGCTAAAAACTCTCAGCAAAATAGGAATAGACAGCAAGTTCCTCATTGCAAGAAGGGCCATTTATACAAAGCCAACTGCGTACATCATTCTGAATGGAGAGAATTTCCCTTGAGAACAGGAACTACATAAGGATGCCCACTCTCACCTCTCCTATTCTGCACCATACTAGAAGTTCTAGCCAGAGCAATTAGACAAGAGCAAAAAATAAAGGCTATCTGCCTTGGCAAAGAAGAAGTAAAAATCTCCCTATTAGCAGCTGATACAATTGTATATGCAGAGAATCCCCAAGAATCCATCAGAAAACTATTCAAACTTATACAAGTGTTCAACAAAGTCGCAGTAGGATTCCTTTATACCAACAACAAGATTATTACTGAAGAAATCTCCAAATCACTACCATTTGCCATAGGCCATAAGAAGATAAAGTACCTAGGAATACATCAAGTCAGAGAAATAAAAGACCTCTGACACACAGAACTACAAGCCCTTACTACAAGAAACTAAGAGATTCTTAACATAGACAAACCTACCCTGCTCATCGATAGGAAGACTTCACATTGTGAAAATGTCTATTTTACCCAAAGCAATCTATTTATATAATGCAATCCCAATACAAATTCCAGTGATATTTTTTAATGAAATGGAGAAAGCAATCACCAACTTTCTTTGGAAAGCGAAGAAGCCCCGGATGAGTAAAGCACTACTGAAGAAAAAGACACTGGGATGCCTCTCACTACCCGACTTTAGAACCTATTACACTGCCACAGTAGTCAAAACAGTCTGGTACTGGTACAAAAAGAGACAGACAGATCAATGGAGCAGAATTGAGATGCCAGAGAGGATGCCATCTTCCTATGAACAGTTGATATTTGACAAACGCCCCAGGACATTAAACTGGGGAAAAAAACAATCTCTTCAACAAATGGTGCTGGAAAATTGGATATCCATCTGCAAAAAACTGAAATAAGACCCATATTTTACACCTTATTCAAAAACCAACTCAAACTGGATGCCAGCCAAGTGCCGTCAAGTCGGATCCGACTCATGGCAACCCTAGAGGCCACTAAAACTGGATAAAAGACCTAAATATCAAATCTAAAATGATAAAGCTCATCCAAGAAAAAGTAGGAACAACAATGGAAGTTTTAATACACAATGTGGACAGATTTCAAAATCTGTCAAAAGAACGACAAAATAGACAAATGGGAGCTACTAAGAATCAAACTCTTTTACTCACTCAAAGGCTTTATTGACAGAATTAAAAGGCCACCTACAGAATGGGAAAAAATATTTGTCAAGTACATGTCAGACCAATGCCTGACCTCCATAATCTATAAATTATCACAAAATATCAATAAGAAAAACATAAATCATCCAACTAAGTGATGGGCAAAGGAGTTAGACACTTCTCTAAAGAGGAAATCCAGGCAGCCAAAAAACACATGCAGACATGTTCATGATCATTAGCTATTAAAGAAATTCAAATAAAAACAACAATGAGATGCCATCTCACCCCAACAAGGTTGGCCATGATTCAGAAAATGCAAAACAACAAATGCTGGAGAGGCTGTGGAGAAATTGGAACTCTCCTACACTGTTGGTGGGACTGCAAAATGGTGCAACCTCCTTGGAAAGCAATCTGACGCTACCTTAAAAGCCTCGATATAGATATACCATTTGACTCAATAATTCCATTTCTCGGAATATATCCTACAGAATCAAGGCCATTCACACCAACTGATACATGCACATGAATGCTTATTGCAGCACAGTCCACAATAGCAAAAAGATGGAATCAACCCAGATGCCCAACAACAGAGAAATGGATAGGTAAACTATGGTATATATACTCAATAGAACACTATGCAATGATAAAGACAAACAATTGCAGGAAGCATCTCTTAATCTGGTTTCAGTTGGAGGACATTATGTTGAGTGAAAGTAGTCAGTGACAAAAGGACAAATATTGTATGAGAGCCCTACAATAAGAACTTAAAAACAGAAGCATGGATAGAGGGAAAGACTCTTTGATGGCTGCTAGGGTGGTGAGGGAGGAAGGATGGGGGGGGTGGGTTTAGAATAGATAGTTTGTAGAAATTTGGTTGGGTGAAATCTGTGACAGCACACATTAGAAAGATCAATATTAACTGGACTTCAACATAACATGATCACTCCTCCCCTTTTAACTCAATATTGCAAGGACAGAGTGCATGGGGCAGGGTGCCGGGGACCATGCTCTCAGGGGAAATCGAGGCCAATTGGCACAACTAGTGTTTTGCCAAGAGAGCCTGTACCCCACATGGGTGAGGGGTGTCTGGGGTCTTAAAGGCTGCCAAGCTGCCATCTGAGGGTACAGCAAACGGTCCCAACTCAGCAGGAACAGATGATCACCGAGGACCAAAACGACATGGGGGAAAGAGAACCCAGAAGACAAAGAGACCTATGTGAATGGGTGACTAAATCAACCTGTAACTGGAAGAACTGGATGGTCCCTGGCCACCACCAGTGATAGCCATGATGGAGCTCACAAAATTGAGTCTCACTGGCAACACAAGAATAAAAAGGGGTGCACCCTGAGATCTTCACTAAAAGACAGTAATTGATGGTCTAGGGGCCTTGGAGTTCCCCTGGGAGCATGGCCCCTGGCCCTGACGCTTCCACTGTCCATAAATCATAATGGAAATCAACTGTTCAGACAGGAATGATTGGACTTGGCAACACAGAGTGATCATATCATGTGTACGCTTTATGTTCTCTGCATCTAGGGGATGTCGTCCTACTGACCTCTTACTGGAGTCAGGGGAGTGGGTGGAGAAGAGATTAGATAGGAGATTGTTGGGAGGATAAGACATGCATGGAGCAGAGAGGAAGAATGCTCTGTCACTGGGCAGGGAGAACAGTGGGAGCTGCATGTAGGTGGGCACGTGAATTTATATGGGAATATACATTTTCATTCAATCATAATAAAATAAGATTAAAAAAATCAGCCACTGACAGTCCTATTGTGCAGTCCTACCATGCACACAGAGTCACCTGGAGTCAGAATCAACCTGATGTCAATTGAATGGAGCAGTGGGGCAGCCCTAGCCACCACAGAGAAATATGATCTGTTTCCATCTAAATCATCTGAAACTGGTTTATTTATTAAGATTCCGAATGTTTTCACATTTGCTTTTTGCCTCCAGAGGCCTGAGGACCTCCCTACCTGGGCAATTTTGGCAGCTATGAGGGGTGGGCTCAGGCACAGGGAACAGACCCCAGGCTTTAGCAATGACTGAAGCAAGCAACCTTACACAGCATAATTTTCAGAATCTTCCTCCTACAGCGCGTAACACTGCCTATGAGTCTTATTCTCATCAGCAAGGTCATTTTTAATTATAGGTCAATTTGACTCAGTCTGAAATATCTGAGTATAAACACTACTATAATTTTTTTCTTCCTCTGACACACATGGAATCTCTTGTGTTTGGTTAAATGTCTTACTTCCTAACAAATAAGCAAACAAAACTTAAGACTGAAATATTCCTTGGTGTGTTAAAAGGCTGTACTATATTTGTTTTCTAAATACTTCGGTCAAGAAAGAAGAGCCAAGTGCTTATATATATAGCAAATAGTGTTGCTTTTAACATTTTACCAAAGGATGAAGCTAAATGCAGCACTGAGGAAAACGCATGGGAATTATTAGTTCTGATCAGCAAAATACAAACTTTGCCGTTTGCATGCAAGTATTGTTCCACTGACCAGACATAAAAATCCTGTCATTTTATTTAATTAGGTTCATGTGAAAAGTAAAATCAACCTCTATTCAAGTAGACTGCAAAAGGTGAAATCTGTATATAAGTATACTGCCAGTTAAGTCCAGGAAGCATAAGAAAATGTATATAATACATATATGTGCAATATAGATTTATATAAGATAGTAAATACATATAGAATGTTATATATGCACATACAGTTACAATATATACATATAAATTCTGTATACAGATACAGCATACCATGTACATACATATGTAACATATTCTATCTACCTGCTATATATAGATATATGGTAGACACTAAACCCATTCAATAGAGTTGGTGCCAACTCACAGTGACCCTATAGGACAGAGTAGAACTGACCCTTAAACAGAGTTTCCAAGGAGCACCTGCCAGATTTGAAATGCTGACCTTTTGGTTAGCAGCTGTAGCACTTAACCAGGTTTTCTCTATGGTAGATATATAGAATATATATATTACATGTACAGTATACCATATACATACAAATATAACATATTCTATATATATCTTCTATACTTATATTCACATGTAAAAAAAAAAAAAAAAACAGTGCTGTCGAGTTGGGTCCAACACCTAGAGGCCAGAGTAGAACTGCCCCATAAAGTAGCCAAGGAGTGCCTGATAGAATTCACATGTATACTGTTTATATATGTATAGTAGATATATACGTGCTTGGAAACCCTAGTGGCATAACGGGTTAAGTGCTATGTCTGCTAACCAAAAGGTCAGTTGTTCAAATCCACCAAGAACTCCTTGTAAACTCTATGAGGGTAGTTCTACTCTGACCTGTAGGGTCGTTATGAGTCGAACCGGACTCGATGGCCATGGGTTTGATTTCTTTTTTACATATAGCACATATGTATCATATATACACAACATGGTATATATATTACTTCTATGGTAGATATTTCTACTTCTCAAGCATAATAGATACATATAGAATGTGATATATATATACACACATATATATAGTAGATATATGAGGTCAGACAATGAAGTCTATGAACTTAATTATTCTAAGTGTTATATATCTCACCACTGAGTATCACTACAGTCACCTTTGCAGTACTCCCCTTGGGAAACTTTGCACCAATACCAGTGGCTAGGTCACCCTTCAAAGCAATTTTGGAATTCTTTCTGGAATGGCCATTGTGCACAGTAGCACACTGGCAAGTTTGCAAACTTATTTGTATAGTTGTCTGTGAGGGAGTAAACAAATGACTGTATTGGAACATCCCACCTCCTCGCCTGATCTGGCCCCCAGTGATTGTTTTCTTTACCCAAAGATAAAGGAAATGCTGAAAGGAAGACATCTTGATGACATTCAAGACATCCAGGGTAATACGATGACAGCTCTGATGGCCATTCCAGAAAAAGAGTTCCAAAATTGCTTTGAAGGGTTAACTAGGTGCTGGCATTGGTACATAGCTTCCCAAGAGGAACAGTTTAAAGGTGACCATAGTGATAGTGAGCAATGAGGCATACAGCACTTTTTCTAGGGTTAGCAAACTTAATTGTCATTCCTTGTTTATAGAATATTTTCTGTATATATAGAACGGGTTATACATATACATATAGTGCATATACATAGAATATGTGATATATACACATAGGAGATATTTCTGTAGTAGATATTTCTACTTCTCATCCAGATTTCAGTCCTGCTCTCCTTCGTGGTACATTCCCCACTGAAATCAGAAATGGTCACATATTAAGAGCCAGTTTGTAATTCTCCTCCCATGCCCTCTTTCACTATAAAGGTAGACTGTGAAGCCTCATTTTTAGATAGCAATGTTATATGATAGTGGAAACCTGGTAGCCTAGGTTTCTGAGTGCCGGAAACTGCAAAAATCACCAAGACATCTTCCTCTCCCTGAATCCACAACCCTACCATGTAAATTTGAATATCATTCCATTCCGACTTTGAGTTCAGCCAGATAACTTGTTGCAAGGAGCCAATCACCTTCCAGAAGGCCATTAGTCCTCTCTTCTGGATCAGCGCCTGAGGTGAATGAGTGGGTGTTGCTAACTAAAGCTCAGGAGGTGTGATATAATCCATCAGGGCCACTTACTGATGCTGGCAAGCACCCAGGGCCCTGAGGCTCTATGAGTTTCCTCACTGGTGAGTATGATGGGACTGGATAGCAGGCCCCTGTTTTGTGACATGGAAGTACCACACTAGGATTCCTTTTTGATTCTAATACTAGATCTACAGTCAAAAGTACGGTGTACTCTCCATGAGTTCTGTGAGTCATTTCAGTGAATTAACGAATCCACAGGGGGCTGAGAGCCAGCAGGGCTAGCATCTGCCTGTTTGGCAGTCTGAAAGAAGGCTTACTTCTAACTCAAGTTCTGGCCTAGCTCCAGGTGGCTAGGGCCAGAGAAAGGCTGCAAAATCAGTAATTCTGAAAGAAAGCACCCTTTTAACTTGTGAGCTCTAACCAAGCTCTGGATGACTAGAGTTGGAGATAGTGTGCTGCTTGAGAGAATGGAAGAACCAGAAGAATCCATTTCCACATATTGGGAACTGGATTCCTGCTGTGCCTTACCATTAGCAGTGGAGGTGATATGTACCTACTCCATCTCTTGCTTATCACACTTATCTTTAAAACTCCCCAGCTGCCATCACAAAACCAAAATGACCTCTATGGAAAGGACATTAAAACCATTAAACAATCAAAACTAGCAAATAGTGGACAACGGGTCTCTCTTGATTACTGAGATGGCATTTCAGTTCTAAAGCTCTGAATTTCCAGCATCCTAACTTAACAAACTATGATTACTAACCAACAAAACAGCAAGTAATTTATTGCTCAGCAAAGTGTGAAGGATTTTGAAATCATTGTAAAGACAGTATTAGGAAACATTTAAAACTTCTATTTTATCTAATGGATCACATAAACCACCACCACGATGAGCCTCAGACCAAAAGAACTAGATGGTGCCCAGCAGCCAGCACCACTGACCATGCTGACAGGAATCACAACGGAGAGTTCTATACAGAGCAGGAGGAAAAAAAGAACAAAATTCAGATTCACAGGCAAAGACCATATTTACTGACCTAAAAGAAACTGGAGGGATCCCTGAGATGATGATCCCTAGATTCCCTGCTAAATCAGAATTGTAGCCACTCCCAAAGTTCACCTTTCAGCCAAGGATTAGACAGCCCTATAGAACAAACAATAATGTTTGAGGACGATGCTCCTTACATCAGTCAAGTATAGGAGACCAAACAGGCAAACACCTGCCCAAAAGCAAAGACAAGAAAGCCAAAGAGATAGGAAAACTTGAGAAGCAGACACAGGAAACACAGACTGAAAAGGGAAAGCAGAAGAAGACTAGCATATGGCAGGCAGGGATTGCAACAAATGTTACAGAGCAATTTGTGTATAAATCTCTGAATGAGAAACTAATTTGTGCCGTAAACTCTAACCTAAAGCATAAAAAATAAATAATTAAAAAAAAAATCTTCTACCACATACTAGATTATGTAACCTTTACAGATGAAAGGTGTTTTTTATTGGTATTTTAATGGTTTCTGCTCCTGACTGTATAGTACCTATACTGCCTATACTGTCTATAAATGACAGTATAGTTTTTTCAATAAATGAAAAAACAACAACAGTGTGTCACCATAAAATTTAGCTCCAGCTTGTTACTTCCTTCAGTGGACAAAGTTTGGGTGTTATTCAAGAGTTACATTAAAATTCATTTGGAAAATAAAGTATTTGCCAGAGTGTTCATGTGCATGCATGCCTAAAGCCATGGAAAGAAAGACAACCATTTCTATTCCACATTAGACTATATACAATACATTTCATGACTCTTCCTAAAAGCAGCCAACACACTTTTAAAGCTGCCAACGGTCACTATCCAGCAATGAGCAAAAACAGGAAAACTGAGCAATGTGTCTTCTTTAGTCTTTCCAAACAAATAGCATAGAACAGGAAATCAAATATTATTATAAACGAAGAACCTCAATCTACCAGAGGCTTAATTTCCATTATGCAATTTCTAGGTACCAAAAATAAGCCAAGGAAATATTTATGTACAAACACATTTCAGTACTGATTATATATTCTTAATGGCGTCTTCAAAAAAGAGGACAGTTGAATCTTAAACATTCAAAAGGATCAAAGGAGCATGAGATCAGTAATTTTCCAGATTTTTGTATGAGAATATCAGTCAAAAAGATATCAGTGAGGTCTGCCAAAGATACAAAAATGCTACCATCTTATTTTTAGAAGCAGAAATGAAGCCACAACTCCCTCATAAAAGCACTATTACTGCTATGCTTACAGCCCAAGTGACTTATTTCCAACCATTGGTCAGTGTACCAGATTATCTCAACCAAACCACTGTAAACCAAAATGAAACACATTATCTGCTTATTAAACAGCATCATCCATAAGCATACCAATCTGTAGTTACACAATAAGTACATAAATGAAAACCTAGATGCAATGTGGGAAATAACCATGCACAAAGCCATCGTGTCACATTTTGGAGATGCAGTGCTGCTTGGCCTACCTGAGACGAGTGAAACAGTGTCTTTCTCCCATGAGACAACAGTGATGTACGCCTCCACTGAGGAGGGGATAATGCACTTGAAGACCGCAACATTGCCTCTCATGGTTTTCTGGTCCTCCACACGGACTGTATAGGGCTCCCGTAAAACTGAAAGAGAAGAAGAGTACCCCTAGTGAGACACAGTCAAATGAGCTCATTTGATGACAGTAGCTCATTCTGGTGCATACATTTTAACATAAATATCTTAATAGCTTGAAACATATTTACTGGCAACAAAAAAATTAGAAATTAAATTTGATGTCTTTATCACTGTTATGGATTGAATACGTATTGGGATGCTAACCCCCATAGTTGTGGAAAGGAACACTTGTGGTGCAGTGGTTAAGTGGTTAAAGGCTCTGTTGCTAACCAAAAGTTTGGTGGTTCAAACCCACCAGCCATTCTGTGGAAGAAAGATGTGTCAATCTGTTTCCATAAAGATTTACAGCCTTGGAAGCCCTACGAGGGCAGTTTTACTCTTTCCTATAGGGTTGTTAGAATTTGGAATTGACTAGATAGTAACTTTTTTAGGTAGCTGTGGATATAATCCTTTTGGAGAACAAGTCTTTCACTGTTGGTTAGTTTTAATGTGAATGAGGTCTGTCACTGCAGGGTACTGTTAATGAGGTCTATCATTGTAGGTTGTGTCCTAAATCGAATCACTTCTGAGATGTATAGAGAGCAGATTTGACAGAAAAAGTAAGCACAAATAAAGGGAAAACAGATGACTAATGGAGACCATCAAGGAACTGAGGAAGGCAAATGTTGCAGAAGTTGAAGTAAGTATCTTCGTCTACAGCTAACAGTCTTCCTCTAGAGCCTATGCCTTGAGTTTGGATTTCTAGAAACACCGGTAGTGTAGTGACCAAATGCTACAGTTGCTAACCAAAGGGTTGGTAGTTCAAATCCACCAGGTGCTCCATGGAAGCTCTACAGGCCAGTGCTCTATGGGGTCACTATGAGCCAGAATCTACTCCGTACCACTGGGTTTGGTTTGGTTTTAATCTGTGAGAAAATTATGTCTGTTCTTTAAAGCCATCTACTTGCATTATTTTGTGCTACATCAGCGCTAGGAAACTAAGACAATCACCAAACTTAAAAATATTTGCCACATTAACAATAAGTTACATTATCTACTAAGAACTCATTGGGTTTCCAAACAGCAGCTGGTGCATTTAAATTGTCAGCCTTTTGGTTAGCAGCCAGACACTTAACCACTGTGCCATCAGAGCTCATTAAATGGGTAAATTATATAATTTATGAATAAAGTCTCAATAAAGCTACTAAAGATAGTTGCAGTTGTTGGACATTTTGACACAGAACAAGCAATTTTCTCAGTCTGACACTTAAGAGAATAAACCCTGGGTAGACAAGGCAACAAATCTAGAGTCTAGAAATCTGATTCATATGTTGGTGTGGTGGCCTAGGTCTGGCTTGAACACTGGTGGTAAAAAGGGAAAGAAAGACCAAGAGACTGTCTAAAATACGTGATCTAGACCCCAAAGGGAAATCCTGGTGGCATAGTAGTTAAGTGGTATGTCTGCTAAGCAAAAGGTTAGTGGTTTGAATCCCCAAGGTACTCCTTAGAAATTCTATGGGGCAGTTCTACTCTACCTTATAATGTCTGATATCTTCAAGTAGGAAGCAGATTTTTAAAAAGGAAAAGCTCCCTCTGAAAAGTTACAATGGGAAAGTGCTTCCCACATCCTCTGAGGAGCAACTGCAGCAGGAGCTATTCAGGTGAAAATACGGAAGAATTTTCTGGCTATAAGGAAAATGAATTTCAAAAAATCAAGAAAGGAGACGTCTCTTGGGAATCTTTAAAAACTATCTGACAATGAAAATAATTCCTCACAAGTTGTTTTTAATCATTTTTGTGTGTGATTAAGTGAATGTATACAATCCAAGTCAGTTTTTCACACCTGCCTATATACAGCTCTTCTGCTTTCCTTGCCCCGTGATAGCACACTCCTCCTTTTAATTTTATGCTTGTCTTATCCTCTTAACAAGCTCCTGCCCCCTCCTTTTTACCCTCTTTCCCCCCATCTAGAAAGAGACCAATAGGACAGCCTCCTATAAATCCACAGAACCATAAAGTACACCCATCACATAGTCACATTATGTCCCAAGTTTAGGCTATTTTGTCCAAAGAATTGACCTCAGTAGGGTTTTCTAGACAGGGGCACCAGCAGTTCTAGGGGCCATGCTCCCAGGGGATCCCCCAGGCTGTCAGACCATCAATTATAGTCTTTTAGTAGAGATCTTGAGCTGAACCCCTCTTTTTCTCATGTTGCCACAAGGACTCAACATTGTGTACCCCATCATGGCTGTCTTTTGTGGTTGCTGGGCACTGTCAGGTTCTTCTGGCCACATGTTGAGTCTTAGGTGCATTTCTTCTAAGCAACATATAGATGGGTTGTGTCTTTTGATCTGTGATGTCACTCACTGTCTCTTTATTGGGGTGTTCAGTCTGTTTATGTTCAATGTAATTACTGATTATGTTCAATGTAACTATTGATAGGTATGGGTTTAGTGCTGTCATTTTGATGCATTTATTTTTGTGTTGATGTTGTCTATGTTTTTCCTAATATTCTGTTGTGGGTCTTTCTTCTTTAAGGATTGACTTACCATTTTCAGTGTTGGCTTTAAGTTTGTTGAGACTTCTCTATTGTGCTTCTTGCTTTGATGTGCCACACTGTTATTTTGCTTTGAGGAGCTACTTCTATGATCCCCCTTACTAAATTAAAACCAGACTTTAACTTCTGTATATCTTTTTACTTTCCTCTCCATCTGAATGGGCTATGCCTACTGTACCTTATTCCCCTTTTCAGTGTGCTAATATCATAGTTTTTGTGTCATGATCACTGGTTCCCCTCTTTTAATAATGCAATTTTGATTGAGCTTATTGAATTCCCTAAGTAAACAGGATTCTGGAAGCTGTGTCCTGCACTGCCTCTGTAAGTATACACTTAACGGTTTTGTTTTTCTAAGCAAAGAACTGCTTTCAACATTTCTTGTAGTTTTGGTTTGGTCTTTATAAAGTTTCTGAAATTCTGTTTATCTCCAAATGCCTTAATTTCATCTTCATATTTGAGAGAAAGTTCTATGGTATGTATGATTCTTGGCTGGAAGTTTTTCTCCTTCAGGGCTTTGAATGTGCCATCCCACTGTCTCTGTGCCAGCATGGTTTCTGCTGAGAAATCTGATGAAAGCCTACAGGGTTTCCCTCTGAAAGTTCGCTTTGCTTTGAGCCTCACTGCCTTTAAGAGAATCTGTTTACATCTCATTTTATTATGTCTGTGTGTCTTTCTTTTGGGGTCTAGTTTTTTTTTTGTTTTTGTTTTTTTTTTTTTTTTTTTTTTTTTGATGCACATCTTGGATATCTATGTTCTTGTCTTTCATAATTTCAGGGAAGTTTTCTGTCAGCAACTCTACAGTAAACTGCATTTTCATCTATCCCCCTTTGTTCAGAAACTGCAATTATTCATAGTTTATGCCTCTTAACAGAGTCCAACACACTTCTTAATGCTTCTTAATTTTTTTTCACTCATTTTTCCACATAAATGTTGGTGTCAGTTGCTCTGTCCTCAGGTCACTAAGTGTGCCTTTCATCTCAATTCTGCTCTTTTGGCTTTGTATTAAAGTGCCTAATTCTGTAATTTTGCTATCGATCTGCTGGGTTTCAGATCATTGATGTTCCATCAGTTCAAATAGCATACTTAATTTTTCACTTTCTTCTGCTGCATTTTGTTCAATATCTAGGAGCGCTCTCTATATAATTATTTTGTACTTTACCTCTGATAGTTTCAGAAAAGCTTCTTCATCTTGGCAATTTTTTGACTCTTTATTTTGGGAGTTTTCTGTAGCCATGGTGGAATGCTTCTTTAAGTGGTTAGCTATGTATGGATTGTTGTCTGTGTGCCATCTAGAAGCTGTTTGATTTCTCTGGTATGACCTCAACAGGAGCTGAGGTGTAGTTCTGAGAGGGCAGTTCATCACTATGTACTCTACTGACTGGCCCCATGTGGACTCTCCAGGGTGGCAGGCTCTGCTCCCTGGATGGCAAAGACAGCACCCTACTTATGGAATCACTGGGGGGCTGTCACTCAACCTTATGATGTGGATCAGTGAAGGGTAGAGGAGATGCTTCCAGGCCTCTCAGCAGTCAGTTCTCCAGGTGGTTTTATTTAAAAGGGTACTTTACTTCTTAGCAAGGAGCTGTCCAACAGCTGCCAAAAACAGTTCGGCCCTCAGGTACAGCAGGCCCCACCTTCCAGCTGACAATGGAAATATCTCATAGGCCATCCCCAAATACTATAACATGGTTCAAAGCAGGGAGAGGTTAGGGCCTTCCTGCTGTCCTCCGCCAGGCCCCACCCATAAATCTAGACGTTAATTGTCTCAAATGCCACTTCTCTGATGGAGAAGTACTTGCCAGACAAGCTGCTGTTCCACTGGAGAATCAGTTGTAGCTAAGGCCCCTGGCTGGGTGACTCTGCCTCCCAGCCAACCAAGATGACATCCTGGCCAAGCTGCCCTGCCTGCTGTAAAACAGCAGAGTCAGTGGTGCAGCTCAGAAAAGAGAGGGTGGATGGGCAGTGGTGCCCTCAGTCAGCATCTAGGCTCTCAATATGTGTCTATCACATGAACTGTTTCTGCTGTGCAATATGCTATGTACTGAAGTCCAACAGTTCAATGTATTTGCTGGCTCATGCCCAGTCCCTGTTTCCAAGATAACAAAGAAGGTATCAGTACTTGTACTCATTCGAAATGGTGCGTCAGCAGGAGTGGGGGTCAGCAGCCACTGGATTGTCTTTGAGAGAGGTATTTTAGTCCATTACTGGTGCCTAGTCAAATTCAACAACAATATGCCAGATCCTAGGGCTCCCCAGATGTCCATTTCTCCACTGAGTTATCATTCCAGGTCTTAGCTCTCAGAGAGTATTAAGGAGACATATGTCTAGTCTGCTATCTTGGTCTTGCCTCCTTTTTTAAAAAAAAAAATGTTTGCAAAGTAGTTTGGGAAACAATTATATTCTGCTTCCTATGGCTTAAGGATAGAAGCTGATCAGACCCCTGGTGGTACCAGTAGTTAAAAGTTTTTCTACCATGAGTCTGGCATTTCGAATCCACTAGTCACTTTTGGAAATCCTATGAGTGCAGTTCTGCTCTGTCCTATGTGGTCACTATGAATTGGAATTTCCTCAATGGCAATAGGCGATGCTGATTGATTGTTCATTCTTTCCAAACACTCTTAACAATAGGAGGAACCTGAGAAGTGTTTAGAAGGTACTTCACATCCTGAAGGGCCTGCCTGGTTAAGAGACAGGGTGTATAGGGGTCTGGTGACTAGTTTGCAGACTCACCTCCCTGGGTTCAAATCTAAACCCTATCATTTAATAATTGTGTGGTAATGAGAAACTTATTTTAGCATCTGTATAAGGGAGATGATGGTGATAATAAGAATAGCTACAAATAGGGCTATTAGGATGACTAAATTAGTTATGTTACCTAAAGGACACAGAATAGTACCTGGCATTAGTAAGTTAGAGATGGCTATAATTGACAGCAATCAGGATTGAATCTATACTTGCAGGGAAGACCTTCATCACCACATACAAGGCATTGGAGGGTACTAGACCAAGTTCTGCCTTACTCCAGCTATAGACACCTTGGTGCAAGGTATACTATCCGGAATTTTAATTTCCTCAAATTTAAAATGAGGGGTTGAAAACAGGAAGGCCTTCCAAGTCTGAATCAATAATGTTCTAAGACATCCACAGATACAGTGCATTATCTAGTCACCTATTCAGGTCTATGAAACGATTAATCTCTTATCAGACAAATAATCCATTGCAGTTAAGTCATTTCTGAATCACAGCTACCCTATAAACAGAGCAGAACTGCCCCATAGAGTTCCCAAGGAGTACCTGGCAAACTTGAACTGTCAGTCTTTTGGTCAGCAGCTAGAGCTCTTAGCCATTAAATCACCAGGACAATAGGAGCCAAGAAAACTAGCCATAACACTAACTTTAAAAGAAACTAACACATTAACAAAGTTAAGAATGAATTTTTAAAAAGAAATCTCCCCACAGAGAGACTTAAACTTTCCAGAAAGCATGAGAAGGGGTAAATTTAGGTGGGTGTTAACTCTATGATACACTGACATTTTTTGCACAATAATATACCATCTTTAAGAGTACTCACAAGTGTTGTCTCTACTGGCTCTTTCATTTTTAACACTAATATTTAACATTTTTCCAACATGGAGATATCCTCATTCTTGACTCAACCCAGATATTTTTTTTTTTTTTCCCATTTTGAGAATCTTCTGAGGATCCCACTGCAGCACTGAGTAATCACAGTGAAATGCCAGGTGACAACTCCACACCTCCAGTAGTACATCTACTTTCTGAGAATTTCAGGTGCTCGAGAGCCTGAGAGCCTACAGTCAAATATATCCTCCACTCTAGGGGAAAAACCAGACTTGGTATAGGAAAATACCTTCACAAATAACACTGCAGTGAGAAGTTTAGCCTCTGCTCCCAGGTTGGAAAGAGGCAAAAAAGAGGCAGATGAACTATTCAAACTCATAATAATTGAGGACACTGGCCTGGTGCAGAACAGAAGATGGAGTCAAGGAAGAGCAGGCAGAGGAGAGAAGACACAGAGACTGGACAACATGGCAAAGGTCTCAAGAGAGACTCCTTTACCACAGGTACAGAAGTGCCAAAGAAAGTGTATGATTCCAAGTGAAAAGTGTGTGTATACACACACATGTGTAATGTTTGTATCCATCTCCCCAAACCTCCACTGAATGTTGGTGCATAAATGCTTTGTGACAGTGAATTTTAATGGAAATTAACAAAAGAAGGTCAAGTTCCATGTCTCTGCCAGGAAAAAGCAGAAGAAACAATGCCCATTGGAAAGTGCAGGAAGTGTCTCCTCACCAGGAATGCAATCAAGTACTAGGCCAGAACACAGGGAATGCAAACACAGGATGAGTAGCCATTGCTGATTTTCCTGGTGCTAGAATCAAAAGCTCACATTCTCCGAATCCCCTTAGTCCCCCAACAATGATATGCACCAGAGTCACACTGTTCCTTTTAGCTACCCAGTGTCCTCTCCAGTACCATGACTTCCTCGGCAGTTACAATTTAAAATCCTCATGGCTTCTGCCCCTTCTCATCTCCTAGATGAGTCATAATGGGGCCAGGTAATCTTGGTGAAATAAATCCCATCCAGCTTCAAAGGAAATGAGAATAGAACCAAATTTTCTACCCCTACCTTGTCCCCATCCAGATTATTTATTCTCCAAAGACACATCATGTATTTTACCTTTAAAGTATTTACCTGAGAGCTTCCAACAATGCTTGTTATATAGTAGGTACTCAGTGAATATTTGGAAATTTCAATAAATTAAGGAGTCTTGGTGGTACAGTTTTTAAAAGCTTGACTGCTAACCAAAAGATCAAATCTACCAAGCTCTTCTTGCAAACCCTGTGAGGCAGTTCTACCTTGTTCTTTTTTTTTTAGGATTTTATTTTATTTTTATTTTTTATTAAATAAAAAAATGAAAGTGTACATACTCTGTGCTTACAATATTGGGTTAAGATAGGAGGAGTACATAGTTGTGTTGAAGTCTCATTAATATTGATCTTATAATGTGAATTGTCACCAACTTCACCCTACCAAATTTCTAACACTTAACTAATCTAAACTCTCACCCCTTGCCTTCCCGCCCTCCCATCTTCCCCACCCTTGTAGCCGTCAAAGAGTCTTTTCTATTATGTATGAGTATGGTTTTAAGTTTTTATCTTAGGGGTCTCATATAATAATTGTCCTTCTGTCGCTGACTGGTTTCAGTCAATATAATGTCCTCCAGTTGAGACCAAACTGAGAGATGTTTCCTGCTGTCATCGTTGTTCTTTATCAGTGTATAGCACTCCATAGAGTATATATACCAAAGTTTACCTATCCACTCTTTTGTTGTTGGACATTTGGGTTGATTCCAACATTTTGCTATCATGGACTATGCTGCAATGAATATTCATGTGCACATAGCACATGATTCTGTAGGATACATTCTTGATTCTGTAGGATACATTCCAAGGAGAGGAATTACTGGGTCAAATGGTATATCTATATCCATTATTTTAAGGTAACACCAAATTGCTTTCCAAAGAGGTTGCACCATTCTGCTATCCCACCAACAGTGAAGGAGAGTTCCAATCTCTCCACAGCCCCTCCAACATTTATTGTTTTGCGTTTTTTGGATCATGGCCAATCTCATTGAAGTGAGGTGGTATCTCATTGTTGTTTTGATTTGAATTTCTTTAATAATTCATGATCATGAACATGTCTGTATGTGTTTTCTGGCTGCCTGGATCTCCTCTTTAGAGAAGTGTTTGTCCATCTCCTTTGCCCATCACTTAATTGGATGATTTGTCTCTTTCTTATTGATATTTTGTAGAACCTTATAGATTATGGAGATTGGGCATCGGTCTGACATAGAGTTGCCAAATATTTTTTCCCATTCTGTAGGTGGTCTTTTAATTCTTTTGAGGCAGTCTTTGGATGAGCAGAAGTGTTTGATTCTTATTAATTCCCATTTATCTATTTTCTCTTCTCTACTTTGTTCTATACGTTGCTACGAGTGAGAATCAACTCAAGAGCAACTGTCTAAACTTAAACACAGACCTTCTCTTCTGGGAGAACTTCTAATATTATTATTGAATATATTGTTCCATGTGCCCTTAACTCATGATGATCCCATGTACAACTGGATCAGATTGTTGTGATCCAGAGAGTATTCACTAGCTGATTTTCAAAATTAGATTGTCAGGCCTTTCTTGCTAGTCCATCTTAATCTGGAAACTCTGCTGAAACATAATCAGCATCACATCAACACATAAGCATCTACTGATGGGGAGGTAATGGCTGCACAGGAGGTGTTCCAGCTGGAAATCAAATTAAGGTCTTCCACACAGAAGGAGAGAATTCTGCTACTCACCACCAATGCCCCCTATTATGTAAAATATATGTATCTATACTTGAATTTATAAACTCAGTGGCAATGAGTTTTTTTTTGTTGTTGTTTTGTTTTGTTTTTAAGAAAGAAACTTTGGAGGAGCAGAGCCAAGATCGCAGACTAGTTCTACGTCCCTTGATTCTCTCTAAGAAGATCTAGAAAAACAGCTGACTGGAACAAAATGGACATTTTAGGAGACCCAAGATCAGCAGAAAATTGTGAGATCAGACTGGGTGACAGGAAGGGTAACTTCATCAGAAGTGAGATGGCAGTGCAGAGTCCTGCTTCTGCTGGTTCAGCAACAGAGAGGCTGCACAGCTACAAATGCCATCTTTATTGTCTGGGATGCTAGGACTGGGACTGAGTCTGAGAGCCTCGCTGGGGCTGGTTGCCATGCTGAGCATCAGTCCCTGAGTAGACAGCATCTGTCTCAGCAGAGAAATTGTGCTTAAGACAGTCATACCTAGCCAAGCAAAGTGCCATCATACCTAGAGTACACAGCAAAAGCTGCTGGCCAAAAGCAGCAGCACCCTTTGCCCTTCCCTTTTCTGGGCTGTGTCATTCTGGTGCACTGACTGGAATGGAACAGGGATTGCGTGTGTGTGCCCTAAATCCCAGCTTTGTGCTGGGATTTAGGAGGGAAACAAAGAGAATGGTGGAGGTGATCCTCCACTGAATCAGGCAGTCACTACATCTCCAAGGTACCAGGCAAATTCTACACATTTCAAGACAAGTGTTCAGGATACCTCGGGGCTCATTCTTTTCCTACATGCTGACTTCCCATCCTATCCCTCACCTTTCCCACCTACTTTCTCGCTTTACACCTCAGGCTAAATTCTGGTGCACTACCTAGGTGGAAGTGGGGCATTTTAATTGTGTGTCCTGAGTTTTTCTTCCACATTCAGAGAGAAAAACAAAGGGAAGGGTAGTTGACAAGTTCCACTGGCTACTCAGAGCTACACATTGATGCCCTTACTGGAATATTACACACTAAGTGCACATCAACTTTCATGACTCAAACATTTCCTATGCACTATTTCACTCCCTATACCCAGACTTTTCCCCCTCCCTTCTCTGCTCTATTCTGAATCTGAATTATAGAGCACTACCTGGACTGGAAATGAGATATGTTTTATGTGTTCCCTGAGCTTTTCTCTTGGTCCTGGGGAGGGAAACAAAGGGTCAGCTGGAAGAAGAATTCTGTTGCTCCCCTAAGCCAGCAACTCCCAGTGCAGATATCACTCCAACTGTCAGGTGACAAGGCATCAGAATTATTAAGGCTCCAATAACCTCTCTAGCTCAAATGACTAGACTGTTTGAACAGTCAAAACCAAACTTATATATATCTATACACAAGGACTGCCAATTAAGCTTGTGAACTCATCCTAGAGAAAGTGTTACATACCTCACTGCTGAATATCACTACAGTCACCTTCAAAATATTCACCTAGGGAAGCTATCCACTGTTGCCAGCACCTAGTCCACCACTCAAAGGAACTCTTTTTCTGGAATGGCCATCAGAGCTGTAACTGTATTGCCCTTGGGGCCCTGATGTCATCAAAATGTCTTCCTTTTAATATTTATCTTCGGGTAAAGAAAAACATCATTGGGGAGCAGAGCAGATGAGTACAGCAGGTGTTCCAACGCAATTAGTTGTTTATTGGCTAAAAACTCTCTCACAGACAACTATTACAGTCAAGTCTGCAAACTTGCCACGGTGAACAATGGCCATTATAGAAAGAGTTCAAAAATTGCTTTAAAGGGTGGACTAGGCCCTGGCTTGATGCATACCTTCCTGGGGGGGTACTTTGAAGGTAACTGTAACGATATTCGGCAATGAGATATGTAGAACTTAGGACAACTAAGTTCAGGGACTTAATTGTCAGACCTCATATATAAATTAGATTGCAATAACTTAAATTAAATCACAACAGCTTTCTGATGGCCAGAGATAACCACCAATCTCTAACCATTTAAAGAAGCAGACCACCATGGCTCCAGAAAATTCCCAAAATAAAGAATCAAAAATTTCCCAGATAAAGAAGCCTTCCAGAAATTATCAGAGGGAAAATATAAAAGAATCATGTACAGAGCCTTTCTAGATCATAGGATGGAGAATAAATGAAGTGCAGCAGAAAAAAATGAAAAATTAAACAAGCTACATGAATTGCTAGAACAACAACAATCTGAAATTCAGCAGATCAATAATAAAATCATGGAGTTAGACAATTCAATTGAAAGCCAAAGCAACAGGATTGAGGAAATGAATTGCAGAATTAATGAGACTGAAGATAAAACAACTGACTCCAACATTTATGAAGAGAAGTCAAGAAAATGAAGAGCTATGTGGGACTTTATCAAGGAGAACAATTTACAAATAATCGGAGTACCAGAACAGGGAAGGATAGTAGAAAATACAGAGAGAGTTGTTGAAGAGATGCTGTGAAAAAACTTCTCTGATATCTTGAAAAATGAGAAAATATCTACACAAGATGCTCACTGAACTCCACAACAGGTAGATCCCAAAAGAAAGACAGCAAGACCTATTACAATCAAGCTTAACAAAATGAAGCATAATGAAATGCTCTTAAAGGCAGCTAGGCTTAACCCAAAATTAACTTACAAAGGAGAGTCTATTAGATTGAGCTCTGATTATTCAGCTGATACCATGTTTGCAAGAAGGCATTGGGATAACACATGCAAAGCCTTGAAGTAAAAAAAATTGCCAACCAAGAATTAAATAGCCTGCAAAATTATCTCTCAAATATAATGATAAAATTAGGAATTTCCAAGATAAACTGAAGCTTATAGTCTTCACAAAAAAAAAAAAACCAAAATTACAAGAAATTCTGAAGGAAATTCTTCAACTAGAAAATGTCAGACATATAGTCAAGGATGCAATACAGGACAGCACATCCAGAGTCTTACTTCATTACAGAAGTCACAAAGCTCAATTCAAGCTAAAATATTAAAATTAGGGAAACAGATCTCAATATGCAAATTATGACAACATTACACTATGAAGAGGGACATACTAATGAATTCATAGACCTTTCAGGTGGAGAAGAAGTCCAGAGAACAATAAAAGAACCCATCGGGCACCAGAAGAAAACAGATAATAAGAATTAGAGCAGAACTAAATGAATTAGAGAATAGAAAAATAATCTGAAGGAATTAAGAAAATCAAAAACTTAGTTTTTGAAAAGATCAGCAAAACCAATAAATCAAAGGCCAAATTCACAAGAGAAAAACAGGAGAGGAAACAAATAACACAAATAAGAAATGAGACAGACACTGTCACAACAGGCACAACCAAAATTAAAAAGAATCATAATGGAATGTTATGAAAACTTGTACTCTAATAGATTTGAAGACCTAGATGAAATGGACAAATTTCTAGAATCACATTATGTACCTAAGTTATCACAAAGAGAACTAGAACTTAATAAACCCATCACAAAAGATGAGACTGAAAGAATAATCAAAAAACTACCAACCAAAAAAAGTCCTGGACCATACAGTTTCACTGGAGAATTCTACCAAACTTAGAGAGGAGTTAATTCCAATACTACTGAAGCTATTTCACAGCATAGCAAAAGATGGAATATTCCAAAATCATTCTATGAAGCCAGCATAACCCTGATACCAAAGCTGGGTAAAGACAGCGCACACACAAAAAAGAAAATTACAGATCCATATCACTCATGAAACTAGATGCAAAAATCCTAAACAAAATCTTAGCCAACACAATTAAACAACATATCAAAAGAATAACTCACCGTGACTAAGTAGGATTAATACTAGGGATGCAGGATTGGTTGAACATCAGAAAACAATGAATGTAATCATTAATGTAATCAACTACACAAATAAAAAAAGATAAGAATCACTTTATTTTATCAACTGATGCAGTCAAGGCATTTGACAAAGTTCAACACCCACTCATGTTAAAAACTCTCAGCAAAATAGGACTACAAGGGAAATTCCTCAATTTAATAAGGGGTATGTATGCAAAGCCAGTGGCCAACAACATCCTGAATGGTGAGAGGATGACAGAGTTTCCCCTGAGAACAGGAAACAGACAAGGATGCCCAATGTCACCACTTCTGTTCAACACTGTGCTGCTCTAGCCAGAGCAGTCAGACAATATAAAGAAATAAGGGTCGCCATGAGTCGGATCCGACTCGATGGCACTTGGCTTGGCTGGCATGCATAAAAAAGAAGTAAATGTATCCCTATTTGCAGATAATGAGATCTTATGCACAGAAAGCCCTAATAATCTGTAAATAAACCACTGGAACTAATAAAAGAGTTCAGCAAAGTAGCAGAAGATAAGACAAACATAAATAAATCAGTAGGATTCCAACAAAGAGACCACCAAAGAGGAAATTATTAAATCAATACCATTTACAATAGCCCCCCAAAGATAAAATACCTAGGAATAAATCTAACTAGAGATGTAAGAGACCTCTACAAAGAAAATTACAAGACCCTACTGCAAGAGACCAAAAGAGACTTAAAAAAGTGGAGAAACCTATGAATAGGAAGATGCAACATCATGAAAATGTCTATTCCACCCAAGGCAATTATCAGGGATTGAATTGTGTCCCCCTCAAAATACGTGTAGTAATTTAGTTGTGTCAAGGTTCCCTGTATTCTGTGATTGCCCTACATTTTATGATTTTCTTATGCTGTAAACCCTAATTTCTCTCTGTGGTTAATATTGTGGATTACATTAGAGAGGTGTCATGGATTGAATTGTGTCCCCACCCCCCAAATATGTGTAGCCATGTGGCTGGGCCATGATTTCCAATATTTTGTGATTGTCCTCCATTTTGTGATTTTTCCTATGCTGTATGTTAGGGGATTAGGGTGGGACTGTAAATCCCTTCATAGGATTACCTCCCTGCTCCACCGTAAAGGCAGTTTCCCTGGAGTATGGCTTACTCCACCCTTAACCCTTTCATCCTACAAGGGATAAAAGGAAAGAGAAGCAAGCGGAGACTTGTGGACCTCACACCATCAAGAAAGCAGCACTGGGAGAAGAGCACATCCTTCAGACCTGAAGTTCCTGCAGCAAGACGCTCCCTGGACAAAGACTGATGCAATACTAGACTTTCCTCCAGAGCCAATAAACAGCAAAAGCCTTCCCCTGGAGTAGACAACCTGAATTCAGACATGTAGGCTACTGGACTGTATAGGAAAAAGCTTTCCTTTAGTAAAGCCTTCCTCTTCATGGTATTTCTTTTAGAGCAGCACTAGATGACTAAAACAGTAATGTATATATACAATGCAATCTCAATACAAAATCCAATGTCATTTTTTAATGAGCTAGAGAAACAAATCACCAACTTTGGAAAGGGAAGAAACCCTGGATAAGTAGAGCACTACTGAAGAGGAGGAACACAGTGAGCGATTTCATACTACCTAACATTAGAACTCATTACACTGCATGGTAGTCAGAACAGCCTGGTGTTGGCACAAAAGTAGATATATAAACCAATGGAATAGGATAGAGAATCCAGAAATAACACAATTCACCTATGAACAGCTGATACTTGAAAAAGACCTAAAAGCCCTGAACTGGCAGGGGGTGCAGGGGGGGGAGTTTCTTTAACAAATGGTGTTGGCAAAATTGGATATCCTTCTGCAAAAAACTGAAGCATGACCCATATCTCACACCTTACATAAAAACTAACTCAAAATGGATCAAAGACATAAATATCAAATCTAAAATGATAAAGATTATGGAAGAAAAAATAAGAACAACACTGGAAGCTCTGATAGACGGCTTTAACAGGCTATATAATCTTACTAACAAAGCACAAATAGCAGAAGAGAAAATAGACATATAGAAACTACTAAAAATGAAACACTAATGTTCAACCAAAGACTTTATCAAGACAGTAAAAATATTTCCTACAGACTGGGAAAAAATATTTGGCAACTACATATCTAATCATGTCTAGTTTCTATAATCTACAAGGCACTACAAAGAATTAACAAGGAAAAAAATAAGCAATGGACAAAAGATATGAACAGACACTTCGCCAAAGAAGGCATCCAGGCAGCCAAAAGACACATGAAGAAATGTTCACAATCATTAGGCATTAGAGAAATCCAAATCAAAACTATAATGAGATGCCATCTCACCCAAGGTGGTTGGCAGTAATCCAAAAAACATTAAATAACAAATGTTGTAAAGGCTCTAGAGAGAATGGAACTCTTCTGCCCTGCTGGTGAGAGTGTAAAATGGTGCAACCTCTTTGGAAAGTAATTTGGCAGTTTCTTAAAAAGCTAGAAATAGAAACATCATGTGATCCAGCAATCCCACTGCCTGGAATATATCCTACAGAAATAAGGGCTGTCACACAAACATACATGTACATGCATGTTTATTGCAACACTGTCCACAATATGAAAAAGATGAAATCAACCTAAGTGCCCATCAACAGATGAATGGATAAACAAACTATGATATATATACACAATGGAAAACTATGTAATGATAAAAAACAGTCATGATTTTATACATCTCATAACCTGGAATCAACTGGAAGACATTATGCTGAGTGAAATCAGTCAGCTTCAAAAGGACAAATACTGTATAAGATCACTACTATAAGGATTAAAGAAAGGACTTATGCACAGAAGGAAGTACTCTTTGATGGCTACAAGAATAGAGAGTGACGGTGAGGGTTATTCAGAGATTAGACAGTCAATAGGAGTTTGGTTAGGTGAAAGAAGTGACAGCACTCAGTAGAAGGAAGATCAGCATAACCTGACTACACCATAAGCTAAAAAGTTTTCTACATTCAACCCAACATTTCAAAGGACAGAGTAACAGGGACAGGGGTCTGGGGACCATATTTTCAGGAGACATCACAGTCAATTGGTATAGCTAGTTTTCTTTCTCAGAGAGTTTTCTGCACTCATATTGGTGAGTGGAGTCTTAAAAGCCAACAAGCTGCCATCTGAGGAACATCAACTGATTGCAACCCACCCTGAACAGATCATAGCCAAGAACATCAAAGACATGAGGAAAAATGAGCCCAGAAGACAGAACGACCCATATGATTGGGAGACTACAACAGGATGAGACCTGAAAAACAATGTGGTACCTGGCCACCACCAAAGACACCCCTGCTAGAGAATACAGTGTGGAGTCCCTGACACAGCACAAGAAAAAGAGGTGTGCAAATCAATAACTCTACTAAAAGACCAGAATTGATGGCCTGAAAACCTGGAGGGTTCCCTGAGAACATGGCCCCTAGACTAGCTGCTAGCCCTGAGCTGAACTCAGTACTGAAGCCAACACTTCAGACAAAGAATGGACTGGACTTAGAGGACACAGAGTGATGCAGGTAGCGTGTGTACTTTATGGTTTAACATATATGAGGCTGTCCTACTGGTTTCATCTTACAGGGGAGGGAAGGGGAAGAGGTGGAGACATGTATTGGTTGAGCAGATACTGGAAGCAAAGAGTAAAAAAGAATAATGAGCTGTCACAGAATGAGTAGAGCAGATAGGGTAGCAGAGAGATAGGTATGTGGCACTTTATACGGAAAACTGACTTGGATTGTAAACTGTCACTTAATCACAATAAAAAAATTAAAAAAGAAAGCAACTTAGTTTTCTTATTTGAGATTTCCATCCTGTTAATGGAGAAATGTTTATTCCTTAGACTCCCACAGATTAAGAATCTGACTGTCATTTATTGTGCTATACCTCTCACAGTACAAGGTAAGATCCCTGAGAGCCTTGTTGCAGAGACTTAGTCCTCCCTCTACAGTTGGAGCGGTGCAATTGTTAAAAGCTTGGCTGCTTATCAGCCACTTCTTAGAAAGCCTATGGAGCAGTTCTACTCTGTCCCATAGGGTCACTCTGACTGGAATCAGGCAAATGGTAATAGGTTGCTATATTCAAACACTAATTATTTAAACAGAGGCTGGTCTAGAAAACTATGATACAGGTATAAACTAAAGGAAGTTGAGTTTAAATTTCATTGGCACTTGCATTAAGAGATACAGTGTTGTTAGGTGCTGACAAGTTATTTCTGACTCATAGCAACCCTATGTACAACAGAATGAAACACTGACCAGTCCTGCACCATCCTCACAATCATTGTTATGCTGAGTTCATTGCTGCAGGCGCTGTATCAGTCCATGTCATTCAGGGTCTTCCTCTTTTTCTCTGACCATCTACTTTACCAAGCATGATGTCCCTCTCCAGGTGCTGAACTGTCCTGATGATGCAGTCAAACTATGTGAGAGATAGTCTCACCATCCTTGCTTCTAAGGGGCATTCTGTTTGTACTTCTTCCAATTTTCTTCAGCTTCAAGTTGAAGTAGTAGATTCAAGGAGTAGGTTCACGCAATTGATTTAAGGACGTGATCCCAGCAGAACCAGTGAGACAGTGGAAAAACTCAGGTAGGGAAAGGGAAGCAGATCAACAAGAGTGCAATTTCAGATGAAATCCCAACCTCCATCTGTTCTTGAGGGGAGCTCTGACACATAAATTATAACTCTGAGCTCATCCCACATCTATGCAAATAAGCTGGGATTCTATATTCCTGTAGTAGTTCTGTTAGTGGCTGTGGGCTGACACCATGAAGATACAATTCTTAGGCACTTCTCTCTCTCTTGTCATGAGGATAGGGAGACTCCAGTGCCCAACAACCCTCTGAACATTGTTCTTAGCAATAAGCTGTCAGATTTTAGGATCTGATGCAAGTGTATAACTGTGTCCACTGCAATCATGCTAGTCTTCCTTAAGGTCTAGAAGCTTTGAAATGTATCTGCAAGATCTAGCATTGTAAGGAAATCAGAAGAAAGAGAAAATCTATAGTGACAGAGTTTCAGGAAAAAATTAGACATTTCTTGAGCAGTTAGTCACATGGTTGATGTATAGTGGGGTGTACCCACACCCTCCATTAAAGTTAATCCTGCAAAATATAAGTACCTTGGGAGAATAACATATTAGTAAACAAGGAATAGTCTCACAGCCCATTTTACTATTCAAGTCATGGACAACTTCCTACTTTGTAGGTTCCAGAGCAAAATAAAAATTTGATGCCATTAAAGTTACTAAAATAGAAAACATTTATTCTATGGCCTTTGAACCTGTCACTGTGTTTTTCATTTGCTATGTAACCCTGTGCTTTATCCAGCACAGGGATAATCACCACCAGGTACTCCTGGAGCCCCTCTCCATGACTCAGTGTGTGTGATCCACCAGCTACCAGTCTCCTCTAGTGTCAGCCGGCTGCCAGAGTGGGAATGTCAACCTCTTCTTCACCAGGGCCTACTCCCTAACCCATAGGAAACCATTTGTTGTTGCTGTTGAGTCGTTTCTGACTCACAGCTATCCTGTGAGACACAATAGAACAGCCCCATCCCCATAGAGTTTCCAAGGAGTGCCTGGTGGATTCAAATTGCCAATCCTTTGGTTAGCAGCTGTACCACTTAACCATTATGTCACTACGGTTTTTGGAAACCATTTGGGGCTGTCTTTTATTAAGCGTATATATATGTTTATAGTTGTTACATCATCCTGATCAACTGACCCTTTCATAATTACAAAATGTCTCTCTTTATCTCTAATAACACTTGTTTTAATATCTATTTTTTTTTTATATGACTATAGCCAGTCCAATTTTCTTGTGGTTGCAAGCACTACATTTTTTCCTCCTTTTACTTTCAATCTACTTGCATCTCTGAATCTAAAGTGTCATTCTTGTAGAAAACAGGTAGTTGGATCAAGTTTTCTTTTAAATCTAGTTTGGCAATGTCTGCCTTTTGATAAAATTATTTAATCCATTCATATTTAATTTTATTATTGATATAGCCAAGCCAAGTGCCGTCGAGTCGGATCCGACTCATGGTCGTCATGAGTCATGAGTATTATTGATATAGTTGGATTTATTTCTGCCATTTTAGTTTTTGTTTTCTGTATGTTTAATGTATTTTACATTCTACTATTCTGTCTTTTAGCATATGATCAGGAACCAATGTTACTGAAGAAAGAAGTCAAAGCTACACTGAAGGCACTGTCAAAAAACAAGCCTCCATGAACTGAGGGAACATCAATTGAGATGTTTCAACAAATGGATGCAGTGCTAGAAATGCTTACTCATCTATGCCAAGAAATTTGAAGGACAACTACCTGGCCAGTTGGAAGTAATACATATTTATGCTGATTCCCAAGAAAGGTGATCCAACCAAATGCACAGATTACTGAACGAAATCATTACTATCATATGCGAGTAAGATTTTGTTCAAGATCATCCAAGAGTGACCGCAACAGTATATTGACTGGAACTTCCAGAAATTCAGTCCAGATTCAAAACAGGACATGGAACCAGGGATATCATTGCTGATGTCAGATGGATCTCGGTTGAAAGCTGGGAATATAAGAAAGATATTTACCTGTGTTTCATTGGCTATGCAAAGGCATTTGACCACAGATCATAACAAATTAAGGATAACGTTGTGGGGATTGGAATGGGAACTGCAAAGCACTTGAATATGCTTATGAGGAATTTGTACATGGCAGTTGTGCAAACAGAGCAAGAGGACACTGCATGGTTTAGTCAGGAAAGGTGTGTGTCAGGGTTGTATCCTTTCACCAAATGTTTTCAATCTGTATGCAGAGAAAATAATCCAAGAAGCCAGACAACATAAAGAAGAATAAGGCATCCAAACTGGAGGAAGACTCATTAACAACCTTTGTTTTGCAGATGGTACAACACTGCTTGCTGGAAGTGGAGAAGATTTTAAACACTGATGAAGATCAAAAACCACAGCCTTCAGTACAGATTGCACCTCAACATCAAAAAAACAAAAAATCTCACAACTGGATCAGTAAGTAAAATCAAAAGGATTGAGACTGTTAAGGATTTCATTTTACTCGGATCCACAATCAACACCCATGGAAGCAGCAGTCAAGAAATCAAAAGACACAGTACACAGAGGAAATCTTCCACAAAAGATCTCTTTAAAGTGTTGAAAAGTCAAGATGTCACCTTCAAGATTAAGATGTGCCTGACTCAAGCCCTGGTATTTTCAGTCACATCATATGCATGTGAAAGCTGGACAGTGAGTAAGGAAGACAGAAGAATTGATGCCTTTGAATTGTGGTGTTGGAGAAGAATACTGAATGCACCATGGACTGCCAAAAGAACAAACAGATCTAGTCTAAAAGAAGTACAACCAGAATGGTCTTTGAAAGCAAAGATAGTGAGAGTGCATCTAACATACTATGGACATGTTGTCAAGAGGGTTCAATCCCTGGAGAATAACATCATGCTTGGTAGAGTGAAGGGTCAGCGAAAAAAAGGAAGACCCTCAACAAGATGGATTGACACAGTGGCTGCAAAAATGGTCTTACGTGTAAAAATGAATGTGGGCATGGTACAGGACCGGGCAGTGTTTCAGTCTATTCATGGAATCACTATGAATTGGAACCAACTTCACGGCACCTAACAACAACACAATAACATCCTACTTTAACTGCTTTCTTTTACATTAAGTGGTTGTTTTTCAATATAATATTTTAATGTATTCAGTGATTTTTTTTTACTACATCTTTTTGGAGGTTTTTGTTTCAGTGGTTTAATACATTTATATATCTTTTCTCAACCAGGTTCAGATTTAGATTAAGTTCTACTGACAATGAGATGCATTACTATTTTGTAGCTCTATTCTTTTACTGTTCCCTTTTGCTACATTATTGCTATTTACATTATATCTTTAATGTTATAAACTCAGCAATACATTGCTCTAATTATTACTTCACCATCTGTAGTCATTCCACTAGCTCAAATATCACTGCTCCCACTGAATTCCTTTGTGATGTTATTTGTATACTGTGAGAAACTCTAGTTGCATAGTGGTTAAGTGCTATGGCTGCTAACCAAACAAATGGTAAATTTGAATCTACCAGATGCTTCTTGGAAACTCTATGGGGCAGTTCTACTCTGTCCTATAGGGTCACTAGGAGTCTGAATCAACTCAGTAGAAAAGCATATATTATACATCCAACGGCTTGGCAACAATATGTTATTTCCATAGTATTATATACAACTGCTATTTAAATAATGTAAGGGAAGAAAGGGAAAACAATGCATTTTCACTGTCTTTATAACAACATAATTTCTTTCACTGGTGTTTTGTTGTTGTTATTGTTTTCTTTTCATGTAGACTCAGATTGTCATCTGGAGTCACTTTCAGTCTGAAGAATTTTAGTATTTCTTATAAGGTGGGTCTGCCAGCAACAAAATCTCTTAGCTTTTATCTTGGAAAGTCTTTACTTTACATTCAGTTTTGAAAAATGGCTTTGCTGGACATAGGAACCATGTGTTTGTTTGTTTGTTGTTTTAACTTTTCTTTGACTATGTTGAATATGTTATCCTACTGCCTTTTAGCCTCCATTACTTTTGCAGGGAAGTTAGGTGTTAACTTTATTGGGCTTCCATAGTAATCAATGAGTCATTTTTTTCTTGCTGCTTTCAAGACTTTCTCCTTGTCTCTGACATTCAGAATTTTACTATGACGTGTCTGTGGATCTTTGAGTTTATCCTACCTGGAGTTTGTCAACTATCTTTATGTATAAGTTACTGTTTTCTTCTACAAAGGTAAGACGTTTTCATCCATGATTCATGAAAATTGTTTTTTACTCTTTTATCTTGGTGAAGAAATTGAAAATTTCAACATCATTTGGCTCAACAACCAATTCCAACAGACACAGCAGTCAGGAAGTCAAAGTAAATATTGCACTGGACAAATCTGTAGCAGACAATCCTTCAAAATCTTTGATAATTGAGGTGTTGCTGACAAACCATGGTATTTTAAATCACTTCACAAGTGTATGAAAGCTACACAATGAAAAGAAGAATTGACACATTCAAAATACAGTGTTGCAAAGAATTTTGAATATATCACTGACTGCCAGAAGAACAAATAGATCATTTTTGGAAGAAGTACAGACAGAATGCTGTTTAGAAACGAGGACAGTGAGCTTTCAACTTGCTTATATTGGCACATCAACGAGAAAGATCAATCTCAATATTGGTAAAATCCAACTGTGCAGCCACTTACTTGTACCTGAAATTTTCTTTATAGAAATATTTAAAGTTATAAATTGAATTTCTTTAATAGATACAGAGCTATTCAGGATCTCTGTTTCTTCTTGAATGACTCTGGCTTATCATTAGTTGCTACTGAGTCAGTGTTATAACTCATGACGACCACATGTATAAGGGAAATTTCATCCAGTCATGTATTTTCTTTAAGACTGTTAGTATGTTTGAGTCCAGTGTTGTGGTCATTGTATTAATTCATTTCATTACTGATGGCACTTGGCTGGCTGGCAAAAGCTTCTTTCACTTTCACTGACCCTCAACTTTTTCAAGTATTACATCCTTCCCCAGCAACTGGACCATCCTAATGACATATCCAAAGTAAGTGGGTAGAACTCTCCAACAATATTCTGTCATCCATAGTGTTTTTACTGGACAATTTTTAGAACTAGATCACAAGGCATTTCTTCCTAGTGTGTCATAGCTTGAAACCTCCCGGTGAACATGATGGAGCATAAAATGTCCATGGCATATCTTCCAGAAGTACAGTAAACTAACTGACATGTGGGAATATGAGTAGTTCGTGTCTTTGAAGGAATCTCTATTTTATCTAAGTTGTTGAATTAATTAATATATATTCTTTACTACTATTCTTTTACTGTTTTAATATCTACATTATAAGTAGCAACATTACCTTTCTTTTTCACATTGATATTTCGTCTTCTCTCATTTTCTTGTTCAGTCTGACTAGAGGTTATCAATTTCATTGACTTTTTCAAAGAACGTTGTGTTTGTTTCTATTTTGTCTAATTTATGAATTCCTACTCTATTCTTCATTATTTTTTTGCTTGCATTGATTTTATTTGTTCTTTCTTTCTAGTTTCTTAAAGTGCTCTTCTTCGTTTATAATAAAGCATATTAATACTCCCGAGTATTGCTTCAGTGGCTGCCTTAGTTACCTAATGCTACTATAATAGAAATGCCACCTGTGGGGGGCCTTAACAAAGAGAAATCTATTTCTTCACAGTCTAGAAGGCCAGAAATCCAAATTCAGGGTGTCAGCTCCAGAGGAAGACTTTCTGTCTTGGTTGGCTCTGGAGGAATGTACTTTTCATCAGTCTTTCCCTAGATAAAGTACTTCTTCATGCAGGAACCCCAGGTCAAAAGAACATAGCCTCCTTCTGGTGCTTCTTTCTTGGCGATTATGAGGTCCCCACCTCTCTGCCTGCTTCCTTTTCCTTTTATCTCTCGCAACATAAAAGGTGGTATGTGCCATATCAGGGAAACTGCTTTTACACTGGGTCAGGAATTTGACCACAGTAAGGATAGTATAATTCCATCTTAATCCTCTTTAACATAAAATTACAATCACAGAACACAGGAACACCACACAATACTGGGAATTATGGCCCAACCAAGGTGACACAATTCAATCCATGACAAAATTCTGATACATTGTTTTCATTTTTGTTCAGTGAACAATGTGAGGACTACCAATTACATTCACAAACTCATCCTTGAAAAAGTGCTGCATATCTCGTTGTGGAATATCACTATGGTCACCTTCATAGTACTCCCCTTGGGAAGTGATGCACTGATGCCGGCACCTAGTCCACCCTTCAAAGTAATTTTGGAACTCTTTTTCTGGAATGGCCATCAGAGATGTCATCATACTACCCTTGATATCCTGAATGTCATCAAAATGTCTTCCTTTCAAGATTTCCTTTATCTTCAGGTAAAGAAAAAAGTCATTAGGGGCCAGATCAGGTGACTAGAGAGGATGTTCCAATACAGTTATTTGTTTACTGGCTAAAAACTCCCTCACAGACAACTATACAATTAAGTTTGTGAAGTTGCCACTGTGTCACTATATGCAATGGCCATTCCAGAAAGAGTTCCAAAATTGTTTTGAAGGGCGGACTAGGTACTAGTGTCAGTACATAGCTTCCCAAGGGGAGTACTTTGAAGGGGACCATAGTGATATTCAGCAATGAGGTATGTAGAACTTAGAACAATTAAGTTTGCAGACTTAATTGTAGATCTCATACTTTCTAATTTTACTTCTGCATTTTCTTTGATGTGGGTTATTTAGTATCCGAACACATGGAGATTTTACAGAGATCTTATTGTTGTTGTTAGGTGCCACTGAGTCAGTCTGAGTTCACAGTGATTCCCATTCAACAGAGAAAAAACACTGCCAAGTCCTGTGCCATCCTCACAATCATTGTTACACTCAAGCCCATTGTTGCAGCCACTGTGCCAACCCATTCCACTGGGAGTCTTTCTCTTTTTCACTGACCCTTTACTTTACCAAGCATAATGTCCTTCTCCAGGGACTCATCTCTACTGAAACATGTTCAAAGTATGCAGGATGTAGTCTCTCCATTCTTACTTCATCACTAGCCAAGCCAAGCCAAGTGCCGTCGCTAGAAGTTTATTAATTCAGATCTTCGCTGTATCTCCTATGGTTGTACTTCTTCCAAGGCACATTTATTTCTCCTTTTGGCAGTCTGTGACATATTCAATATTTTTTGTCAACACTACAGTTCAAAGGGACCAATTCTTCCTCAGCCTTCCTTATTCATTGTCCAGTTTTTGCAAGCATCTGAGACAACTGAAAACACCAGGCATACATTAGTTCTCAAGGTAACACTTTTGGTTTTCAACACTTTAGGGAGGTCTTTTAAAGTAGATTTGTCCAATGCAATTATTTCTTGATTTCTTCACTACTGCTTCCACGGGTGTTGATTATGGATCCAAGTAAAATGAAATCCTAGACGACTTCAAACTTCTCTGGTTATCACGAACTTATTTATTGGTCCACTAGCAAGGACTTTTGTTTTCATTGTGCTGAGATGTAATATAGAGCAAAGGCTGTGTTCTTTGATATTTATCAGTAAGTGTTTCAAGTCCTCTTCACTTTCAGCAAGCAAGGTTGTATTATCTTCATAACACAAGTTGTTAGTCTTTTTCCAATTCTGTTGCCCCTTTCTTCTTCATAGTTGAACTTCTCTCACTTGCACAGCATACTGACTGAACAGATACGATAAGGACACTACCTTGGCACACACTTTTCCTGACTTTAAATGACTGCCTCTTTATCGATGCACATATTCCTCATGAGCACAATTAAGTATTCAGAATCCCTATTCTCATACAGTTTTTCATCTCAGACACCGTAGTTTTTATTGCTAGAACTCTAATTCAGATCTTTACTGTATCTCCTTTGTCTCTACTTAACTTTTTAAATACAAGAAATACAGTTTCAATAATTAGGGTGTTTTCCTTTTCTACTTATTCTAGTCTCTGTGTCAATTCTTACTGTTTTTAATTGACATATATCTTCATTATGGGTCATATTTTTCTGCTTCTTTGCATGCCTAGTAATCTTTGTTTAAATACCAGACACTGTGACTTTTACCTTGACGGTTCAGTTAGGTTACTTGAAAATGATTTGATTTAATCGATTCTTGGTTATAACATTTATTAGGCAAGACCACAGTTGTGTCTTTTATAAGGCTAATTATTACACAAACCATTAACATCTAGTCAATCCTGATTTATGGCAACCCCATGTGCTAGAGAGTAAACTCGCGCTCTGTAGACTTTTCAAAGGCTATGCTCTTTATGGGAGCTGATTATCAAGACATTCTCTGTTGTTCCACTGCCTGGGTTCTATAACTCCAATCAACATTCTATCATTTACAAGGTTTTCCATTCTGGATGATGGGACTAGACACTAATCCCAACCCCGTGTGAGCACTGAGCACTGTTATCAATAATCGTTTGGGATAGCTCTTTCCCCAAACTCAGCTAGGTCTTTTATCTCATGTGGCTTAGTATTCTGCTAAATACTTGAGGAGACCACCCATAACTATGTGAAGTTCTCTCTCCATGCAGTTGCCTCCTCAATGATATTTGTCCCATGATCTCTACTTGCTTTGGTCTTCTCAGACTCTCATCTCTATCTCTCAAGTTGAGGAGGCTTTTGGGTTCCATTTGGGTTCCCTTTAGCGACAGCTGGAAATTCTGTTCAAAGCAATGAGCTAGAGCAAACGCAGGACCCACATTCTCTTTCTCCAGACTCTCAGGGATCATTGTTCTCCATTACCTGAAAACTGTTGTTGTATACACTTGGTCTGTGTTTTCGGTTTTTGTTCTAGGTAAATACAGCCCCTGCTACTCCACTCCATCTTGGCCATAAGTGAGTCCCTTTCCAATGTTATTAATCAGTCTACTAAGAAGAAAACTTGACATTATCTTGAGTTGCCCAGAGTTACACAGATGATGACTGTTTGCTAAGTAGTACACATAGCGTGGGAAAGGGGCAGTGCTGTTTCAAGTAGCCCACCTACATTCCAGTACTTAGGTTGGAAAGGACAAGAAGATATTTTATACTAGAGCAGAAATGGAATTGTTGATTATTGAGAAATTATGAGTAAACCTTGCTATTGCTGGTATTTAGCCAACGCCAAGTGCCGTCGAGTCGGATCCGACTCATGGCTCAGGTCAAAATCACCACACTGCCAAAGACATGAATCCCCTGTGGTATGAACCTAGAGACTATCAGAACATTTTTACACAATGAATATTCCAGAAAAATCCCAACACCCGAAGAGTCAGTACTAATTCCCCTCAAACTTCCACCACAGTAGTCAATAGTTAGCATACATCATCCTTTGCCTGAGCAGTCACTCGGTACTAAGCTAGTATCTATTAATATTGCCATGAGTCGGATCCGACTCTACGGCACTTGGCCTGGCTGGCTATTAACATCTATATGAATGGGTGAAACCAGATTTTCAAACATCCAATAAACAATCTAAAAAAATGATTACAACCCTAATATATTTAGTTAATTTATGATGCAAAGACATTTGACTCAGTGGACCGTAATAAATTATGGATAACATTGCAAAGAATGGGAATTCCAGAACACTTAATTGTGCTCATGAGGAACTTGGTAGCCATACTCATAGTAGATTCAGAGGCAGTTGTTTGGACACAAGGGCATGTTACATGGTTTAAAGTCAGGAAAAGTATGCATCAGGTTGTCTTCTTTCCCCATACTTACTCAATCTGTATGTTAAGCAAGTAATCCAAGAAGCTGGACTATATAAAGAAAAATGTGGCATTAGGATTGCAGGAAGACTCCCTGACCTACAATATGCAGGCGACACAATCTTGCTTGCTGAAAGTAAAGAGGACATGAAGCACTTATTGATGACAATCAAAGACCACAGCCTTCAGTATGGATTATAATTCAACATATAGAAAACAAAAATCCTCAGAAATGGACCAATCTCTGTTTGTGATAAACAGAGATTGAAGTTGTCAAGGACTTCATTTTATCTGTATCCAAAATCAACACCCATGGAAACAGCAGTCAAGAAATCAAATGTTACACTTATTGGCCAAATCTGTTGCAGAAGAATGCTTCAAAATGTTGAAAAGCCAAGATGTCACTTTGAGAACTAAAGTGCCACCTGACTTAAGCTATGGCATACACATGGAAACTGGAAAATGGGTAAAGAAGACAACAGAAGAATTGATGTTTCTGAACTATGATATTTCTGAACTGTGGTACTGGAGAAGAATATTGAATATATCACAGACTTCCAGAAGAAAGAACATCTGTGTCTTGGCAGAAATACAGCCATTGATATTCTTTAAAAGGAAGGATGTCAAGATTACATCTCACATACTTTGGACGTGTTATCAGTAGAGATCAGTCCTGAAGAAGGACCTCAAGTTTGATAACATAGGGGTTCAACAAACCTGACGAAGACCCTCAATCAGATGAACTGACAGAGTGGCTGCAACAGCTGGCTCACACATAGCAAAGACTGTAAGGATGGCACAGGACCAGGCAGTTTTCACTTTCTTGTACATGGGGTCACTATGAGTCAGAACTTACTACCAGCACCTCCCGACAGCAACAGTAATACATTCATAGTATGAACTACAATGTAATTGTCACTATTATAAGATAAGATTGTGGCATTAAGTTTGTGTATGTGTGTACACTAGACTCATATTTGGTAGGTTTTCATAAATCAGAGAGAATACTAGTAAATAAACAGCAAAACTGTAACTGTGTAGAAGGGATGAGAGGTGTAGCATAGATACCAGAGAGAGTTACACAATTTCCATCACTCTAAAACTTTCAGTGTCATGCAAAAATTAACAACCAATTCTATGACAAATTGAGAAAATAGCAGTTAAAACTGAAGCAATCATTTAAGTTTCGTGTCTGTCAGGACACCCAAGACAAATGATAGATTAATGTGCACAGGCGCAACTGTTTGAAGTTTCAGCTTTCTCTCTGAGTTGTGTATTATAAGTTATCAGCATGCTTTTATAACACATCATTAGAAGTTTAAGCCTGCCAACAGGTGTTCACTGTATCTCATGTTTGTGAGGCTTAGAAGTCCCAGTAAAAGTTGTATTTACTATATTTTAATTATTCAGAGGTATCAATTTTTCATATCTCTTGATTAAAGCTGATCATTTCCTTCCTTTCTTAAGTACATTCTTCTACAGACCTTGAAATTCATGAGCATGTCATGAAGATCAAAATATAGTTGAGAAAATGACTAGCTGGCAGGGTGAGTCATAGTGTAGTGTTTGACTGCTCACATCAAAGCGATCGTATGCAATAATTTAGAAACATCTCGTATTTTGCTCATGTTACAGTGCCTTCCACTACTTCCTCTTCACTTGCTGCAGAAAATACTACAAAGCTCTTTCAGTTACCTGGTTTATAAAGCAACAATCAAAGTGACATTCTCTTTGTCCTGACATTACATTATGCCAGTCTTCCTGAGTACTTGATAAGCTAAGATTAAAAAAAAAAAAAATTAAAATGTCATTGGCTAAGAGGCATCTAGCTGTGAATTTGTTTTTCAGGGTTTTAATTCTATAGAATGACACAACCTGTCTGTAGACACAGCCTTTGATGTCTATGTATCTCAAGTTTCAGTCCTGGGTTGACTTATAGCAATAACAACTTATAGTATGCTGTTTAAAGGAATACAACTGATTCAGGATTTGTGTATTGTCAAAACTTTTGAAAGTGTCAAGTATTTTACAAGGGATGCAGGGGGCTCATTGGTTCTGTCTCAGTTTTGATATGTATTTTATACAACAGTTTTACTCAAGTTGAACTATTTTCTATTTTAAATTTGTTTTCTTCTCTCCCTTTCTTCTTCCCATTCCTCCATTGCCTGGTACCAGCGCAGGAAAACAAAGCAAATGCACTGGATTTGAGCTTGAGTCAGAGCATCAATTAGTCAAATATAATAAGTCTGGGGTATAGTTTAGTCCATAGCAACTTATCAGGAGGGGTAGTCCCTGAAGAAGGACATCATGCTTGGCAAAGCAGAGATTGAGCAAAACAGAGGAAGGTCCTCCACAAGACAGACAAACAGCTGTACCAACGAATCAAGCACAACAGCTGTGAAGCTGGTGCAGGTCTGAGCAGTGTTTCGTTCTGTTGTGTATAGGATCTATAGGGCTGAAATCAACTCAACAGCACCTAACAACAATATCACACCAACATGACATCATTGATGTCAAATTGTAGCTCCAGCAATTAAGTGAAGCTCCAAGACTGTAGTTAAAATCTCAAAGAACTTACTAGGAGCATTAGGACAACATGATAATAGAGTTTTCACTGATACTCAGCTACGATGGCATTTTAATATTTGTCATTGCCCACCCTATCCCACCCTCAGGTGTGCACAGAAGGAATGAGTCTCGAGGAATTGTACTCACCAGCCTTGATGTGGACATCCTGACTTCTAATTTTCCCTGAAGGATTTTCAGCTGTGCAATAATAAGTATTATCATGGATTAAGGTACTAAAGCTTGAAGGAGGGAAGGGGAAAATTTGGAGAGTGCCGTTGGGGTGGACGTGGCGGATCCCGGGGACATCGTAGATCTCCTCGCCCGTCGCTAGGTACCATCTGAGAGTCACAGGAGGGATGCCTGCAGCAGGGCAGGGCACCAGGGTCCCCGAGGTGCTCGCAAACACTACCTCTTGCAGAGATGCATTGACAAAGTAGAGGCTGGAGTGTAGGTCTTCACTGAAAACTGTAGGAAGACAAGAAAGGTGTTGATAAGTAAAACACATCTTCTAAACTTGCAGTTCAATCAGTCTGGCCTTAGAAGATCATTTTGAGAAATAATAATAAAAACCAACCAACCCCGTGCCATCAAGTTGGTTTACATTCACAGTGACTCTACAGAGAAGAGCAGAACTTCTCCATAGAGTTTCCAAGGGGCACCTGGTGAATTTGAACTGCTGACCTCTCAGTTACCAGATGTAGCACTTAACCACCATACCACTAGAGTTTCCACAATCACAAAAAGACTCTATTTAAACAAAACAAAACCAACTGTCATTGAGTCAATTCCAACTGATAGTAACCATGACTGTGTCAGAGTGGAACTGTAAATCATAGGGTTTTTAATGGCTGTCATCTTTTGGTAGCTGGCCAGGCTCTTCTTTCAATGTGACTCTTGGTGAATTTGAGCCATCAACCTTCTTAGATAATAACTGAGAGCTTAAACCTTCTTGGATACGAGAGCTTAAACATTTATGCTACCAAGGGAGTCCTAGAGACTCTACTTAAACTCAGTAATCAAAATTTCTCAAAATTGGTCAAGAAACTGATATTAAAATAGGACAATCCATTCCAAGTCTAGATTTTGTACATAAACTGATAAGTTATCTGGATGTTAAATTTTAATAGATTACTCCTCAGTCCTATGACCTCCCTGTTCCTTCTTCCTCATATTGACCATAATCAGACTTTACATTATATTATGTATTTTTTGTTTACTGTCTACTTTCACATGGAGGAAGTAAGCTCTATGAAGACAAAATTCTGAATTTTCATACCAAGACAAAAGGTTATATTAAATCTGATATATCACTGACCATGCAGAAATTGGACAAGCATAATTCTTAAGTTGAAGTAATTAAGGATGTAACTAAAACTTTCAGGTTATTATTATGTGGGGGTCCAACGAATATGGACAGTGACTATACACAGTTTGTTTTATGAATAAACATTTTCATGTGATAAAAACATTTAGATATTAATATGAACACTTTGAAGGATCTTAGGAGTAGAACAAGTTCACAAGGGTGAAAGTACCACCATGAGCATAGCCAAGCCAAGTGCCGTTGAGTCAGAAAATTAGAGACCATCTCATTGATAGCTTCATTGTCTTAACCACTATCAACCAAAGACCAGATGAGCTGTGGAATGACATTAAGGACATCAGTATTATAATGATATTTCCAAAGGCCTGGAGACAGAAAACCAAAAGTAAAGAAAACCCTCAGCATTTTGTAAGCTCAAGCAACTTAAAGAAAAAATTCAAGGCTTGAATTGCAATACTGAGAGATTCCATGGAAAAAAAATGTTAAATGATGAAGAAATATACTGAGTCAATGTACCCAAAAGAATTGGTCAGTGTTCACCCATTTCAAGAGGTAGCACGTGATCAGGAATCAATGGTACTAAAGGAAGAAGTCCTAGCTGCACGAAAAGTATTGGTGAAAAACAAGGCTCCAGAAATTTATGGAATACCAACTGCGCCATTTCAACAAGCGGATATAGCACTGACGTGCTCCCTGTCCTATGCCAAGAACTTTGGAAGACAGCTATCTGGCTAAATGACTGAAAGAGATCCATATTTATACCCATTCCCAAAGCAAGTGATCCAACAGAATGCAGAAATTATCAAACAATGTCATTAATACCACACATAACTAAAATCTTGTTGTAGATCATTCAAAAGGATCTGCAGTACTCTATTGATAAGGAACTGCTAGAAATTCAAGCCAGATTCAGAAAAGGACATGGAACCACAGATAACATTGCTTAGGTCTGATGGATCCTGGCTGAAACGAGAAAGTATGAGAAAGATGCTTACCTGTGTATTATTGAGTAAGCAAAGGCATTCAAATATGTGGATCATAACAAATTATGGATAAAATTGTACAGAATGGGAATTCTAAAACACTTAATTGTGCTCATGAGGAATCTTGTACATGAATCAAAAGGCAGTCATTCAAACAGAACATGGAGACACTGCATTGCTTAAAGTTCAGAAAGGTGTGCATCACAGTTGTATCCTTTCACCATACCTATTAAGTCCGTATGATGAACAAATAATCTGAGAAGCTGGTCTATCTGAAGGAGAACGAGGCATGAAGTTTAGAGGAAGACTCATTAACAACCTGCATTATGCAGATAACACACCCTTGCTTGCTGAAAGTAAACAAGACTTGAAACACTTGTTAATGAAGATTAAAAACCACAGCCTTCAGTATGGATTACACCCCAACATTAAACAAAAGTTCTCACAACTGGACCAATAAGCAACATCATGATAAATGGAAAAAAACTCAGGTAGTCAAGGATTCCATTTTACTGGGATCTACAATCAACACCCATGGAGGCAACAGCATGAATCAAAAGACACATTGCACTGAGCAAATCAGCTGCAAAAGACCTCTTGAAAGTGTTGAAAAACAAAGATACATGTTGAAGACTAAGGAGCCCCTGACCCAACTGGTATTTTCAGTTGCATCACATGCATGCTAAAGCTAGACAATGAATAAGGAAGACAGAAGAATCAATGACTTTGAACTGTAGCATTAGAAAAGAATATTGAATATACCACAGACTGACAAAAGAATGAACAGATGCGTCATGGTACAACCAGAGTGTTCAGAGAAACAAGGATGGTGAGACTGTGTCTTACACACTGTGGTCGTGTTGTTGGAGAGATCAGTCCCTGGGGAAGGACATCATGTTGAGTAAAGTGGAGGCTCAGCAAAACATAGGAAGGTCTTCAATGAGATGGACTGACACAGTGGCTGCAACAATGGGTTCAAGCGTAGCAATGACCTTGGGTATGACGCAGGACATACAGTGTTTTGCTCTGTTGTAGAAAGCACAGCTATGAGTTGGTACTAATTCAATGGCATCTAACAACAACATTCCAAAAGTCAGCTTTTGAAATTATTTAAGTAACTGGGAGAAAAAGGAAAAACAAATCTCCAACTGTAATGGTGAAAAAGATGATAATATTGGGGCTTACTGTCACTTCTCTTTAATTCTTTTAAAAGTATCTCACATTGTTCTTTCTACTTCACACAACTGAGTTTCATATTGCAATCTAATCTCATTCTCTAACATACACATCATATGGTCACAGGCAAAAAAGAAAACCCAAACTATATTTAACAGCTTTTGTTTCTTCCATCAAAGGGATCATCCATCTGACTAAATAATAGCACTTCGTTCTATGGACTGCTTCATGCTCTTTAAATAGAGTAACATTTGCTCCCTTTAGGAAGGGCTCAGGCAATCTTAATGTGAATTGCATGTGAGAAAGTTCTTTGAAAATTATTGTAGTTTAATAACAGATATCTAAACAAAATATTTGGCATTATCTTTCTGTGAAATTGAGACTATAAAATCCCAGGGAGTTGACACCAAGAGAGTTAAAGGAAAGGGTGCTGGGGGAGTGCTCCTTCAGTTATAGACTCCTCCATATTTTACAGTGTTAAACAGATGGTACAGCCAAGGCTCCCATGACAGACATAAAGAGGAATGCTACACTAAGAAGAAAACAAGTCAATATTGCTTTCTTTAAAATTTCAGTTTTAAAAACAAACTAAACCTGGTGCCTTTGATTCCAACTCATAGCAACCCCACAGAGTAAAACTGCCCCATAGAGTTTCCAAGGAGCGGTTGGTGGATTCCAACCACCAACTTTTTGGTTAGCAGCTGTAGTTCTTAACCACTATGCCACCAGGGTTTCCAATACAGCAGGGTGAAAAGAAGAGGTGAGGGGGAGATTTTGTAGTAAGTAGTGACACAAATTGGAAACCCCGGTGGCACTGTGGTTAAGTGCTACGGCTGTGAATCAAAAGGTCAGCAGTTTGAATCCACAAGGTGCTCCTTGTAAATTCTATGGAGCAGTCCTATCCTGCCCTATGGGGACGGTATCAGTCAGAATAAAGTCGATGGCAATAGGTTTGCTTTAGTGACACAGCCACCCATCTATGCAACAATTTTTACTGAGCACCTATTGGCATAATTTGTGGCCCTGATGACCCAAATTTGAATTAAGTCACAGTACTGCTGTAAGGAACTTTTTAGTCTGGATGGTGCTACAGTGATGTAAAGAGATCCATTAGAATTCCATTTGCTAATGCAAACTGCCAGAATAATCCACAAGATGCTTCAGAAGCATAAGTGACAGAGAAACTATTACTTATGGTTAAAGTGGAGAGAAGCTTTCCAGCAAAGGAAGGGAAAGTGCATTCTAGGTATCAAAACACAGCTGCTGTTGGTCGATTCATAGGAAATGTTCACTGAGTTGTCACAGTCAAGAGAGAAGTGAAAAGACACTGGATAAAAGGAACTTGAGCACAGAATTCATAAGCGATATTATCATTTCAGTGAGGGAACGTGTGGTTTTCCACATCCATTTATTCCATTAGTACTTATTTAGCACCCACTAAGTACCTGTGGAAACCTTGATGGTGTAGTTGTTAAGTTCTACATCTGCCAACCAAAACGTTGGCAGTTTAAATCTGCAAAGTGTTCCTTGGAAACTCTATGGAGCAGTTCTACTCTGTCTATAGGGTCACTATAAGTCTACATTGACCCAACAACACTGGATTTGTTTTTTGTTGTTATTGTTTATGTATTTGTAGGGTCTCTATATGAGTTGGAATCGACTCAACATCACTGAGTTTGGTTGGTTTGGGGTTTTAAATACTTGCCACTGTGCTAAGGCCTGGGGACACGCTAATGAATTAGGTTTATATGCCACTGACCTCAGGGTACCTCTACTTCAGAAGCTATATTACAAAGTTCAGATTATAAGGGGCATCAGATATTGAACTCAAAAGCATATGTTTAATCTTATAGTAAAAAACGAGCCACATTCCTAGATATATACCAAAGAGAAATAAAAACAAGTCTACAGAAAAACTTGGATACAAATATTTGGAGTAGCATTATTCATACCCGCCAAAAGGTGGGAAAAACCCAAGTTTCCATCAACCAATGAATTCAAAGCCAAATATCATAAATCCAAACTATGGAATGCTATTCACCACAAAAAGGAATTAAAGACTGACACATGCAACAACATGGAGGACCCTTGAAAACATTGTGTTAAATGAAATAAGCCAGTCAAAAAGCCTACAAGTTGTATGATTCCATTCATATAAAATATCTAGATGGAACATCTATAGAGATGAAAAGCAGATTAGTAGTCTCTTAGAGACAGGTAAGGTGGGAAGATAGGCTGGGGTAATAGACAAATGGTAAAATAATTCTAAAACTGACTGTAATGATGGTTGTACGTATCTATGAAAAACAAAAAGCCCACTGCCATCGAGTCCATTCCAACTTTGAGTGATCCTATAGCAATCCTACAGCAAGCCTTTAAGGCAGAGTGGAACTGCTTCACAGAGTTTCCAGGGAGCAGCTATAGGATTTGAACTGCCAGTGCTTTGGTTAGCAGATACTGCTTTTAGCCACTGTGCTTCCAGGGTTTCCACATATCTACGAATATACCAAAAATCATTGAATTACAGATTTTAAATGGCTATGGTACATGATTAAATGATTAAATGGAGAAAAGATTGAGATTGCCAAGGATTTTATTTTACTTGGTTCCACAATCAATGTCCATGCAAGCATCAGGTAAAAAAGTGAGAAAACTCATTGCATTGGGAAAATCCACTGCAAAAGACCTCTTTAAAGTGTTGAGAAGTAAAGATGTCACCTTGAAGACTAGGATGTGCCTGACTCAAGCCAAGGTATTTTCAACTGCATAAAATGCATGTGAAAGCTGGACAAAAAGAAGACAGAAGAAGAACTGATGCCTTTGAATTGTGGTGTTGAAGAAGAATATTGAAATACCACAGACTGTCAAAAGAACAAACAGATCTGTTCTGAAGGAAATACAATCAGAGCACTCTTTGGAAGCAAAGATGGTGAGACTGCATCTCACATTCCTTGGACATGTTGTGCAGAGGGATCAATCCTTGGAGAAGCCATAATGCTTGACAAAGCAGACAGTCAGTGAAAAAGAGGAAGACCCTCAAGGACATGGATTGACATAGTAGCCACAGTGGTGGGGTTAAGCATAAGCACGATTGTGAGCATGGCATAGGACCCAGCAGTGTTTTGTTCTGTTGTACGTAGGGTTGCTATGAGTCAGAACTGAGTCAACAACACCTAATAACATGGTACATGAATTATATCTTAATAAAGCTGTTAAAAATTAGAAGTTAGTGTACATTTGACACAATAAGAATTTTCTTAGACTGGCATTTATGATAGTAAATATTGCACAGCTCAGAGACGAGAGTAGAGGCAGGATGTCTGATTAGGCTGTTGGTATGGTGGCCTAGGCCTGCCTTGAACATTAGTGGCATGAAGGAGAAGAAAAGCCTGGTTATACAGATATGTCTGTTACAGTCCCACCAGAATTTGTAGAAAGTGATGTAGCATTAAGAGTAATGAAGACAACAGAATCCATATATTCCAAATGCAATGACTTGTAGACCTGGTTGCAAAATTCCACCACTGAAAAGTAGATAACACAGAAGGCAGTTTGCTAAGCAGGGAAAACAAAAACATCATTTCTACTAAAGTGGGCATTTCCCTTGGGCCACCCAGTAGCAAGCTGGATGTAGAAATCAATTACTACAAAGAGAATTCACGTTCAGTGTAGCAGATGCCCAATATGGGGTGAAATAACCAAGGTATCTCAAGGAAAGTATAAAGAACAAGAAACAAGGACAGAGGCAGATTCTCAAAATAGTTAATACTGAAAGGAGGATGTCATGGATTGAATTGTGTGCCCTCAAAAGTCTGTATAGCAATTTGGCTAGACCGTGATTCCCACTATGGTATGATATTCTCCCTGCTGTAAATCCTGCCTCTATGATGTTAGTGAGAGAGGATAGGCAGCAGATGGGTTGACGGGCAGAACTTAATGTATAAGATTGTACTGTGCCTTGAGGCAATCTTTTGGGATATACAGGAAAATGAAGCAGGCAGGGATCTGGGAACCTCATACCACCAAGAAGCAATGGTGGGAGCTAAGTGCATCCTTTGGGATGGATTTGGGATCTCTGTTTATCAGAAACTCCCCCATTCCAAGGGACAACTAATGACAAAGGCTTTCCTCTAAGCCAGCAGAGAAAGCCTTCCCCTAGACCTGACACCCTGAATTTGGACTTTTAGCTTACTAGACTGTAACACAATAAATTTTTTTCTTTTTAAATCTATCCCGTTGTATTTCTGTTAAAGCAGCACTAGATAACAGAGAAGAAAAAAACTGGTACCCAGAGAGTAGGGTAATGCTGTAACAGATGCAGCAATTTTGGAAACGATTTTGAAACTGTGAATAGATGGAAGACCCAGAAGAAACAGAGAACTGTTAAAACCGAAGAAGGCACAGATGATGAGATACAAGGAGCAGAGGACCACCAGCAGCAGACAGACAGCAGCAGATCCAGACCAGCATGAGACAGTGCTGGAGTGGACCCATGAAGTGAGAGAGCTGAGGGCCTATGTACAGGAGGCTTCCTGGCACAGTGAGTTGCCTCTGGCACTTAAATCGCGAGAGCTGCAGAGCTTTGCAACACTTGCCCCAGAAGGGTACACACAGGCACGAGGCCCAGACCACGAGGTCATAAGAAGAGGAGCTGAAGAGACAAGGAGCATGGGAAGCTGAGCTGTGTCAGTCTCGAAAGGTATGGACATTGTTTCAATAATTTCTAAAGGTGGAGCCATGGTCCCAGGTGTATCTAAGGGTGGAGTTACCACTCAGATGGACTACCAAAACGTATCTAAAGCTGAGGGAGCAGAGCTGCTGTACCAGTGTGCCTGGAAGGTGAAGCTATAGCCCAGGGCCAAGTGGCCTCCACTCAGAATTGACAGAGTACAGCCAGTGCCTAGAGTCCGGAGGGCAGGCCAATTGTATAAAGTGTCTCAGAGGACGCAAGATTATTTTGAAAGCCTAGAGGACCAACGTAATGTGTTCTGCTAACTTGCTTGTTGCCTGTTATCCCTTCTATCCCTACAATTTCTCTCATTTGTAATGGCAATGTCTGGATTGTACCTGCCTTTTCTGCTATTGAATTTGGAAGCAGAAAACTCATGTTCTACATTTTGGACTTGGACTTAACACTTTTGCTATGATCAGGGGAATATGTTTTACATATTACAACAATGTGATTTTTGTGGGAACAAATGGTGGAATATCGTGGACTAAACTATTCCCACCCCCCACCCATATGTGCACAGCAATTTGGCTAGACCATGATTCCTGGTTTTGTGTAATATTCCTCCTTGCTGTAAACCCTGGTTCTATGATGTTAATGGGGGGAGGATGAACGGCAGTTTCATTAGTGAAGCAGGACTTAATGTCTAAGACTGCATTGTAGCTTGAGGCAATCTTTTGGATACAAAGGAAAAGGGAAGCAAGCAGAGATCTGTGGACATTGTACCACCAAGTGCAGCACTGAGAGCTGAACACGCCCTTTGGAAAGGACCTGGGGTCCCTGCGTATCAGAAGCTCCCAGTCCAGGGAAAATCTTCCAACAAAGACCACCCTTCAGAGCCAGCAGAGAAAGCCTTCCCCTAGAGCTGACATCCTGAATTTGGACCTGTAGCCTACTGGACCGTGATAAGTAAAATATGTCTTTTTAAATCCAGCTACTTGTGGAATTTGTTAAAGCAGCACTAGACAACTGAGACAGTGAGCAAAAAAAGACTTTTATAAATATTACAAATTCCTTCCACTAAAAGACTGCAATTGATGGTTCAAAGGCCTGGGAGTTATCCTGGGAGCATGGCCCCTAAACCTGATGCTGCCCCTGATCATAAATCATTACAGCCCCTGTACATAAATCATAATGGATGTCAACTCTTTGTACAGGAATGGATTGGACTCGGGGACACAGAGTGGCTATACCGTGTGTACACTTTATGGTTCTATGCATCTGTAAGACGTCATCCTACTGGCCTCTTCCTAGAAGGGAGTAGAGAGGGTGGAGAGGAGGGGACAGGAGATTGTTAAGAGGATATGACACGTATAGAACAGAAAGGGGGTGTGTGCTGTCACTGGGCAAGGAGAGCAGAAGGAGCTGCAGATAGGTAGGCATGTAAATTTAAATTGGATTGTACACTTTCACTCAATCACAATAAAAATAAGTAAATAAATAATACAAGTTAATGTAAATCAATAAGAAAAAGACAATCCAATGTGAAAAATGGTCAAAACATCAGGACATTGACTGTACATAAGTAGACATATCAATCACTAGTACATGAATGAAAAAATACATTCGATGTTAGTTACTAGAGTAATGCAAATTAGAAGCACAATGAGATAACCCTTCACACCCACTGAGATGACTACAACAGAAAACATAGATCATACTGAGAGGTGCAAGGATGTGAAGCAAAAGGAGCTTCACACACTGCTGGGGGGAGGTAAATGGATAAAACCAATGTAGAAAACTGTTTTTCAGTACATTTTACTCCTTAAAGAGTTTAGTTCAATTAATAAGGAATGTTTGCCTTGAGCACTGAGCTCTTATTAAGAATCACCAATGTGAGTTCAAACTGACAACACTTAATCTAAAGCACAATTAAAAACTTAAAAGTAGAGTGACTCAAAATTAATGATGATGAGACAATGTGGACGGAGACAGAACAATGACAGTGTGCGACATACAAGGTCTGACAATTAAGTCTGCAAATTTAATTGTTCTAAGCGCTACATACCTCACTGCTGAGTATCACTACAGTCAAGTTCAAAGTGCTCCCCTTGGGAAGTTATGCACCAACCCCAGCACCTAGTCCACCCTTCAATTTTGGAACCCTTTCTGGAATGGCCATTGTACTTGGTGGTAAGGTGGCAAGTTCACAAACTGAATTGTATAGTGGTCTGTGAGGAAGTTTTTAGCCAGGAAACAAATAACTGTACTGGAACATCCTCCCTATACACCTGATCTGGCCCCCAATGACTTTTTTCTTTACCCGAATGTAAAGGAAATATTGAAAAGACAACGTTTTTTTCCTCAGTTTTAATTTTTTTTTATGACTGAGTGAAAATGTACATTCCTGTATAAATTTACATGCCCACCTATATGCTGCTTCCACTGCTCTCCCTGTCCGGTGACAGCACACTATTCCTCTCTGCTCCATACATGTCTCATCCTCCCAACAGTCTCCCTTCCCCTCCTCACCACCCACTCTGCTTACTCCAGCCAGAGGTCAGCAGGATGATATTCTATAGATGCATAGAACCATAAAGTGCATCCAATATATGGTCACTCTGGATCGCCAAGTCCAATCCATTCGTGCCTGAAGAGTAGAACTTCGTTATGATTTATGGGCAAGGACAGCATCAGGGCCAGGGGCCATGCTCCCAGGGGAACCCCAAAATTGTTGGACCATCAATTTAAGTCTTTTAGTGGGGACCTCAAGGTGCACCCCTTTTTATTCTTGTGTCGCAAGTGAGACTCAACTTAGTAAGCTCCATCGCAGGTATCACTGGTGGTGGCCAGGCATCATCCAGTTCTTTTGGTTCCAAGTCGATGTAGGCACATTTTGATGACACTCAGGACAGCAAGAGTAATATGATGACAGCTAGATGGTCGCATCAGTGGATAACTTCCCAAGGAGAGTGCTTCAAAGGTGACTGTAGTGATATTCAGCAAAGAAGTATATAGAACTTTTTCTAGGATGAGTTCATGAACTTCATTGGCAGTCCTCATACGTAACTAATGTCACTGAACTATACATGTAGAAATTGTGAGTGGATTATGTTTGGTGGTGTATATTGCCACCAAAAATAAAAAGTGTGTATTTATTTTTGGTGGCAATATACACCACCAAACATAAATACACACTTTTTTTTTAACTTCATTCCTAGCTATATATCTGTTATAGATTTAATTGTGTCACTATCCCCTAAGCTATGTGTTAGAATCCTAACCCCAATAACCTATGGAAGTAATCTAATATAATATAATGTAATCACCTCCTAATATGTAATCTAAGAAATCAATCAGCCAGGCCTATGCCAGTACAGGGAGGATACTAAATCTAATCACCTCTGAGTTATACAAAGAGCAGCATAGCACAGAGGTATGCACATAGGGGAAGACAGATACCATGTGAGGCTCACCAAGCACTGAAGGAATACCCAGAACTTTGGATAAGGAAAGAACTGACACAGATACGACCCTGATTTGGAATTTTATCCTACATAATGAGAAAAAATAAATTCCTGTTCTTTAAAGCCACCATCTGTATTTCTCTTATAGCAGCACCAGGAAACTAAGATAAAATCCAACAGAAATATATGCATATATTCACTTGAATATTATTTTTAAGAGTCAAAAGCTTAAAAACTACCCAATAGTAAAATGAACAGATATACTGTAATATATTTACACAGTGAAATAAACACTGTGTAACAATAAAAATGAAAAAGTTACAGTTAGGGAAAAATATGACTTACAGAACTATAATTCTGAAAGACTGTAAACAGAAACAAAAATAGGAAACACTAATCTATGATGTTAAGAGTTAGGAGAATGGTTATTCAAGAGGCTTGAAGGGAGGATGAAGGATCATCCAGGCCACTGGCTATGTTCTTTTCTTGGGTCTGGGTGCTAGGAACACCAGGGTATTCCATTAATAAACATTTCTCTGAGTTTCACACTATGATATATGTGCTCTCCTGTCAGTCTTTTTGAAGCCAGGAGAAAAAAAAGATAAAAAAGAAGAGTTTAAAGAAATGGACAAAGATATGAAGAGAAAATTCTAAAAATGGTAACCCAAATCCCAGAAAGAATGACCCCTTATAAACAAAAAGAAGAACAAAAATATTTGGAGAAGTCATCTAGAGGTTTTTGACAGTGTTAATTGCTTCAGCAAGGTCAAGAAACATGAAAACTAAAACTGAATATATTAATTTTGAATAGAAATGCCATTTGAGTCTAAAATACTTAATTGATTTTAGAGACGTATATGAATGGATATTCTTTCTCAGATGAACTGCCTTTGTGGAGAATATAAAGAAAGGAATACAAATTAGGCATAGGTAAATATATTTAGAATGCATAAGCCTTACTTGATTCTGAGACTCCAACATGTTTTTTACATGAATAAATGCTTAGAAATGCAGTGTCATCTTGATCAGACAATTGGAAAGCTGATAAATGGATAGTCTCATAATGACTGGGAAACGCAACTTCTATGAAATAATTCCGAGACACGTTACGCAAATACACTGATATGCCACAGCATCTGTGCATTTAACTAACATATTTCTATCATTCCATTGAAGCCCCATCACTGAGGCAGTGAAGCAGCTATTGCCTCATGGAATAAGATTGGATTTAACAAACAAACAAAACTCAGAAATATGAAATTCTGGTTTGGGCCATGATGAATTTTTTAAAAAATTTTAAAAACACACAACACCACAAATGGATTTACTCTTTTTCCTTACCAATGAAGATGCAGCAAAACATAGGAAGAGATGATTTTCAGACACCGGGCAATAGGCAGTACAGAAGAACAAACCATCAGAGAAGGAAACAAACCAGGTCAGCCCTACCAGAGCCTTGGCTTACTGCTTGGACGCAGCTTGCAAGGCTGTTGCTAGAAGGGGCAGACTACACAGAACTGAGCTGATTTGCTTCCTAGAACAGACAAAGCATGAGGCTCAAGGAGGCCAAGGTGGCTAGGATTAATTAGGCAGAAAAAGAGAAGTTGGAGAATCAAACAATTCTTGGCTCTTCACTGACCTGTGTATGTATGTGAGGAAACTACCAAAGGTGATGAAGAAACACAGGAAAGGAGCAAGTAGAAATTACCTGATACTCACACAGAGGAGGGAATAGTTCGTGTTCCTACTAGCCAGAGTGGAAAGAACAGCCAGGATATGGGACAGCAGACAGAGTACTCAGAAGTGTATCACTTCCACAGGGAAGGCCAAATAAATTCTAGCAAAGTTTAAAGTGCACCTTGAAGTGATCGAAATGACTTCAACTCATTGAACTGCACAAGAAACAAAGCTCAACATTAGGTAATGGAATAAAATAAAATACAGCAACCAATAATAGAATTTACAATGTCTAACATACAAAACAAAACTGGATACAAGCAGGAAAACACAACCCATTATCAGAAATAAACTCAATCAATAGCAGTAGACATACAAATGACAGATGATAAAATTAGTAGGCATGGAAATTACAATAGCTCTTAGAAATATTCTCCAAACATGTTCAAGAGAGCAGGAGCAAGCAAGAACATTTTGTGGAGAGAAATGGAAAATATAAAAGACATAAAAATGGAACCTCTAGAAATTTAAAATATTAAATATGAAAGGAAAAACAGACTTAATAGGTCAATAGTAGATTAAACATTGCAGAAGAAAACACCAAAAGGGCAAAAGAATTAGCAATAGAAACTATATGAATTGAAAAACATAGGGGGAAAAGAAATTAAAAATCAATGATGTGTAGGACAATATCGTGTATTGTAATACTCATATAAAGGAGTCCTGGTAGTGCAGTGGTTGAGCACCTGGCTGCTAACGGAAAGTCGGTGATTCCAACCCACCAGCATCTTCGCTAGAGAAAGGTATGGCAGTCTCTTTGTAATGATTTACAGTCCTGGAAACCCTATGGGGCCTTTCTACTCTCTTGCATAAGATCACAAAAAGTCAGAATCAACTTTATGACTACAGAGTCTTTTTTTTTTTAATATACACGTAATTGGAGTTCTAGGAACTGTAAAGGAAAGAAAAAGGCATTGAAGAATTAATACACAAATTTTATGAAATTTAATGCTTATTACAGCCTCAACTATCTAAGAAATTTAATGAATACCAAACAGGAAAATAAATAAATAAATGAGACTATACCACAACACATCACAACTAAATTCCTGAAAGTCAGTCATAAAAACAAAATCTTAAAGGCAGCCAGGTTAAAATATACATATATGTACATTACACAGAGAGAAGCAAAGATTAGAATGACAGTAGAGATCTCCTCAGAAACACTGCAAACACACACACACATACAATCCAAAATAAAGGCAAATAATGACTTTTATTTTATACATACAGAAGCTAAGAGAATCATTGGCCCTGGATGTGCGTGACAGGAAATGTTAAAGGGAGCCAAAACATTAAAGGCAGGAGGAAAACCGTACCAAAGAGAAATGTCTCACTTCAAAAAGATATGAAGAGTGCCAAAAAAAACTAAAATAAAAATTGTCACATTTTAAAAATATCAAATGACAACTTACTATGTTAAAATAATAATAATAATGTAGTGTGGTTTTTAACATATGTGTAGGAAAAATGAGTAATATCGGCACAAAGGCAGATGAGAAGAAAGAAATGAAAATCTACTACTCTAAGTTTCTTCTCCTATACATTAACCCCCCAAAACCAAATCCACTGTCAGTGAGTCAATTCCAACTCACAGCAACCCTATAGGACAGGGTAGATCTGCCCCATAGAGTTTTCAAGGAGCATCTGCTGGATCTGAACTGCCAACCTTTTGGTTAGCAGCCACAGAACTTAATCACTATACCACAAGGATTCTGCTATACATCAAGTGATGTAATATTATTTGAAAGAAGGCCATGTTAGGCTAAAGATGTATATCATACCTAAGGTACACATTAAAACAAACAAACAAAAGCAAAGGCAAACCTTAGATGCTAAACCAATCAGAGAAATAAACTTTAGCATTTAAGAAAACTATTCTGTTAACCCAAAAGAAGATAATTAAATTGGGGGTGGGGGAGTTGGGGAGGGACAGTGAACAGAAGGGATAAATAGCTGGGAATTCCCAAGAAGACAGACTTAGAACTAAGCACACTGATGATCACAGTAAATGGAAATGACCTGAGCATTCCAATTAAAACACAGAAATTGGCAGACAGGATGAAAAAAAAAAAAAAAAAAAAAATCAAGACCTAATTATACCCTATCTGGAAGAAACGCACTTTAAATATAAAGAAACAGGTAGATTAAAGGTGAACACATTAAAAAACATACCATCCTAACACTACTTAAAAAAAAAAAAAAAAAAAAAGCCTAAATGATGATGTATTAACTTCAAAGAAGATTTGCAAACTAGGAATACAAGGACTACCAATTAAGTTTTCAAGCTCATCCTAGAAACAGTGCTACATACCTCATTGCTGAATATGACTGTGATCACCTTCACAGTACTGTCCCTGGGAAGCTATGCACCAGTGCCAGCACCTAGTCCACTCTTCAAAGCAATTTTGGAACTCTTTTCCTGCAATGGCCATCAGAGCTGTCATCATAATAACCTTGATGTTCTGAATGTCATTTAAATGATTTCCTTTAAGGTCTCATAACTTGGTTTCAACTGGAAGACATTATGCTGAATGAAATTAGTCAGAGGCAAGAAGACAAATATTGTGTGAGACCTCTGCTATATGTAAAATAGACTTATGCACAGAAGAAAAGATTCTTTGATGGCTACAAGTGTGGGGAGAGAGGGAGGAAGAGGATTGGTCATAGATTTGATAGTTGACAGAAACTTGGTTAGATGACAGCGTAACAGCACACAGTAGAAACTAGGTCAACTTAATTGGACTTCAACATAAACTGAAAGCTTTTCTGAACTCAACCCAGTTTTGCAAGGATAGAGTAGCAGGGACGGGGGTCTGGAGACCATGCTTTTGGGGGACTTCAAGGACAACTGGCATGACTGGCCCATTGCTGAGTCTTCTGCACCCCATATTGGTGAGTGGTGTCTGGGGTCTTAAAAGCTAGCAAGCTGCCATCTGAAGTACACCAAATGGTCCCAACTCATACAGATCATCTGATCACCAAAGACAACAAACAGGAGGGAAAAAGAGCTCAGGAGACCAAAGGACTCATGTGAGTGGGAGACTGTATCAACATGCGACCAGAAGACTAGATGCTGCCCAGCCACCACCAAAGACAACCATGATGAGGCACACAATGTTGAGTCACTGTGGTGACATGAGAAAAAGAGGGGTGCAGCTCAAGAACTCTGCTAAAAGACCACAGCTGACAGTCTGATGGCCTGGAGGATCCACTGGGAGCATGGACCCTAGGCTTGCTGCTGCCTCTGTCTAGAAAATACTACTGAGGTCAATTCTCTGCATAAAAATGGACTGGATGCAGGGACATAATGTGACCATATGGTATGTGTACTTTATGGTTCTATGCACTTACAGGATTTTGTTCTACTGGTCTCTTTCTACATGGGAGAGAAAAGGATAGAGAAGAGGGGACAAGAGCTTGTTAAAGGGATACAAGTACAGAACGAAAAGGAGGAGTGTGCTTTCACTGGGCAAGGAGAGCAAAAGGAGCTACAGATAAGCAGGCATGCAAAATTGATTTGGACTGTATACTCTCACTTAATTACAATAAAAAAAACAATGTCTTCCCTTCAATATTTTCTTTATCTTTGAATAAAGAAGAAGTCATTGGAGCCACATAAAGTGAGTAAGGAAGGTGTTCCAATACAATTATTTGCTTTCTGGCTAAAAACTCTCTCCCAGCCAGCTATATAATTAAGTTTGGGAACTGGCCACCTTGCCACCTTGTGCAATGGCCATTCTAGAAAGAGTTCCAAAATTGCTTTGAAGGGTGGACTAGACACTGGCATCAGTCGGAGTACTTCAAACTTTACCACAGTGATATTCAGCAATGAGCTATGTAGCACATAGAACAACTAAGTTTGGACTTGTCAGACCTCATATTACCAGGGTTATGCAGTTATTTCCTAATGACCAAGTGGTTAATTCATCAAGAGGACATGTTCTTGCTGCTGCTCACAGCCACCCAATATAGGGAACACAAAACAAGGCATGTTCCTGTGCCATCGTCACGATCATTGCTGTGTTTGAACTCACTGTTGCAGCCTCTGTGTCTGTCTCATAGAGAGTCTTTCAGGTTTTTTGCTTAGCTTCTATTGTAACAAGCATGGTGTCCTTCTCCAAGGACTAGCCCCACCTGACGACACGTCCAGAGTAATGAGAAGTCTTGCCATCTTTGCTTCCAAGAGGCTTTCTAACTGTAGTTCTTCCAAGACAGATTTGCTTTTTCTTCTGGCAGTTTATGGTATATTTAATATTCCTTACCATTAAATATACTCCGTAATTCAGGGGCATCAATTTTTCTTCAGTCTTTTTATTCATTGTCTGACTTTAGCATAAATATGAGATGAATTAAAATACCATGGCATGGGTGTGTTGTGTCAGGCACATCATGGCCCTCAAAGTAACTTTTTTTTACTTAAAAGTGGTCTTCTGCAGCAAATTTGCACAATGCAATGTGTCATTTGATTTCTTTTTTTGTGTGTAGGTTATTAATGATGACTCTGTTCATAAAGGAATATTAAGCCATGTTATATAGATGAACCGCTCATTATCGTTAAGAGCCGATAACCAAAGACAGACTGCACAAAATTGGTACTAAAAACATCCTACATTGAACATGCACTTAGCATAGGAAACTGAATCACGCCCCAACTGATCTTAGCTTGATTTCCCTTGAAACAAAGACTTATGGAATATCTCTCTGGCCATTTTCCTAGTAAAATCAATCATTTTTGAGACACTGAATTTCTATTTTGGATATTTCACTTTGTTCATTTGCTAACACCTTTTCCTCCTTTCCTTCCTTCTTTCTGCCTGTTCTTCCTCCCTCCCCCACATCCTTGTTTCCTTCCTTTCTTCCTGCCTTCCTCCCTTTCTGCCTTGCTTCTCCCCTTTCTTCCTTCCTCCCTTCTTCCTGCTTCCCTCCCTCCCTTGTTCCTTCGTTTCTTATTCTATTTATATGAAGGTTTACAGAGCAAATTAGTTTCTCATTAAACAGTTAGCACATTGCTCACCAACCCCAAGACATGTCAACACTTGCCCCTTCTTGACCTTTGGTTCCCCATTACCAGCTTGGCTGTCCCTTTTCACCTTCTTGACCTTGCTACTTGTCTGGTGTGATCATTTAGTTTCACACACATGGCTAAGCTATGTGCATTATTGCTTGTTTTATGGGACTGCCTAATGTTTGGCTGAAAGGTGAACCTCAGCAGTGACTTCAGTGCTGAGTTAAAAGAATATCCAGAGACCATACTCTCAGGATTTCTCCAGTCTCCGTCAGACCAGTTACGTCTAACTTTTTCTTTTTTCTTTTTTTTTTTTTTTTTGTGAGTCAGAATTTTTATTCTATACTTTTATCTAGCTCTGTCCAGGACCCTCCATAGTGGCATCAAGATGGGAGGAAAATTCCTTAACAACCTATAATATGCTGATGGCTAAAGCTTGCTTGCTAAAAGTGAAGAGGACTAGAAGCACTTACTGATAAAGATGAAAGACTATACAGCGTTTAGTGTGGATTACATCTCAACATAAAGAAGTCAGAAATCCTCACAACTAGACAAATAAGCAGTATCATGATAAGCAGAGAAAAAAAAAGGAGTTGTCAGGGATTTCATTTTACTTGGATTCATGATCAACGCCCATGGGAAGCAGCAGTTAGGAAATCAAAAGATGACACAACTTGTCCAAGGCAAGGTCATGCAAACTCCATAGACACATCCAGATTCCCTGAGGGGCCAAATTACTGGGCTGAATTCTGGGGACCATAGTGTCAGGGGTCCCCAGACATCTTCCCACCTCAGGTTCTGGCCAGATGGTGTACCCATTGTGTGGAATATTGTACCTTCCTTCACTCAGTTAGGTACCACTCATCTTTTGAACTGTAGCTGAAACATTAATTGTTCAGTAATTCATCCTTGGTCTTTTATCTCCCAAACCCTATGATCTACTTCTCAGGTTCCTGAATTGCTCATCCATAGTGTTTATACTTGTTTGGTGTGTGCTGTCTTTAGACCACACTCTAGAAGAGAGGTAGTGCATATGGGATGATACCACCTAATTTCTGGTACCCAGTGCACTAACTTGTATAAATACTAGCCCCCTGATTTTCATTAAATGAATAGATAAAGAGTAAATGTTTTTCTTTTAGCAAAAGAAAATATTATGGTTTGTACAATATATGCAGAGATTTGCCTTAAAGAATAATGTTTAATCTGCATTTAAAATACTTAATCTGTTTTGGCTTGACTCCCATGATGTAGATATCAAAGGACCACAAGGATGAGTGTCAAAAAAAAAAAAAAAAAAAAAAAAATTTCAGGGATCTTATAAGAACACATTTCTAACATTTTAGTTAGTTTGTTAGAATATACTAACTTCACAACAAGTGGGGGAAAAATTGTTCTGCATTTCATAAAGCTCTGGAGATAAAAAAGAATGTTTTACCCAGAAAATATCTAAGTATTATTTGTAATACCTTTCTGGAGAGTTATTAGTATATCTATATAGGGAATTTATTTTAGAAGCCCTCTCTGTCTCTTTGGATGATGAAAATGACTCTCATTAACACTGCTGGTGGCTAAGCATACAGAGAAGAATACGGACTCTGTAATGACTAATCCATATGTAGTTACTATGTTCCATTATTTACTTCTGAAGTTCAAAGTTTCCAAAAGACATGAAAGTGGCTAGCGAAACAGGAGGAACAGAGGACACTCTGGCAATTATGATTACAAGAAGCAGTGCACAGGAATAAAGCAAATGATATGAAGGACTCCTGAGCAATTGGAAACATCAAATTATGTAATAAAAAAGGAGGAAGTTAATAAAGAGTAATGTATGCAGACTCATGTAAGGAGTTATAAACTAAGGAAATCAGCATTTAAAAAGTGAACTGTGTACCTGAAAACTGTTGAACCGGCAAATGTGGTATCTATGTTTTTACAACAATAAAATATTTTAATTGACAATTTAAAAATAAAAAGTGAGAAATGAAATTAATATAATCATAAGATTATGACATTATTATGACAGAATTGTTTCCTAAAGGTTAAAAGGCAACAGCTTGGAAAAAGAAAAATATCAGAAAAACTAAAAAAAGGCGGTCCCCAAATGCAGCAATATGAAATGGCAATATCAAAGCAACAATAAAATGTACACCTACTAAGTACAGGATAAGGCAAAACCAAACCAAATCCACTGACATCAGTTGACTCTGATTCATAGTGACCTCCTGAGGACAAAGAAAACTGCCCCATAGGGTTTCTAAGGAGCTAGTGGTGGATTCAAACCACCGACACTTTGGTTAGCAGTCAAGCTCTTAACTGCTGAACCACCACGGCTCCAAATGGAAGGTGGTAGGCTGATATTAACTGAAGCCAATTGAATCGCCTCTGCTATGATTTGATTGGATTCAGTTAATATTAACTGAATTATCTATTCAATGATTAAGGGACCCTGCAGGCACAGTGGTTAAGCACTGAGCTGCTAACTGAAAGTCTGAGGACTAAAGCCGCCAGCTGCTCTACAGGAGAAACATGTGGCTCTCTGCTTCCATAAATATTTACATCCTTGAAAACCCTATGGGGCATTTCTACTCTGTCCTGTAAGGTTGCTACAAGTCAGAACCCACTTAATGGCAACAGGTTTATCCTGTTTGATTGAGCAAGCCAGCCAAGTGCCATCAAGTCAGATCTGACTATTTGATTAAGAATACAGTTAATTATAATGAGAAGTTTCAATGATACTTCAAAATAAAAATATAAAATCTAAGTCAAGAAATTAATCCTTAAGTGTTAAGTGGAAGCACAGATGCAGAATCATTAAAGGGAACACCTTCTTCTTGGTTGGTCTCATTGACTACGACAGCATCCAACATCGTTTTCTTATGTTCAAACTTTATGACGCTCAGAAGTACTTGACTTTCCATTTTGCACCTGCCTAAGGACTCACAGCATCTTATTTTTCAAGTAATTTCCTTAAAACATTTTGCAGAAAGACTTTTCTCAGGTAATGCACAGTTTTTACTCTGTTTTTCAGAAATAAAATGGATGTCCACTCTCATAATTACAAATAAACCCTAAATCGGTAAGTGGCAAAACAAACATGAATTAGAGGACTGACTCTCCTTTTCCTGTTGTTAGGTATCATTGAATTAGCACTCAATTCATTCCAATTTCATTCAGAATGGAATGAAACATTGCCCAGTCCTGTACCATCTCGCCGATTGGCTACAAAACAAGTTGTTGCGATCCACCAGGTTTTCATTGGTTGGCTTTCACAAGTAGATCCTGAGGCCTTTCTTCCTCATCTGTTTTAATCGGAAAATTGCACTAAAACCTGTTCAGCATCATAGCAGCATGCAAGCTACCACTGACAGAGGAGTGGTGGCTGCACAAGAGATGCACTGGCTGGGAAGTGAATCCAGGCATCCCGAGTGAAAGGCAAGGATTCTATTACTGAGTTGTCCATCCCTCTCCAATATACCAGCCTCTCCAGGATTTAGGCCTCAATTCAAGTCCTGATCACTAGTTTCCTCCCGACTTCCTTTCAGCCTTCTCCATCATACACTGCTTATGCGTCACCACTCAGCTTGGCACCCTGGGGCTACTATCATCACAGCTTTTTCTTTGTCCTTAGAGCTATCTGCTTTTTAACAATTCCTATTCTATCATTTTCTTAGAGTTTCATGGGCAGAAGGGGAGCCCACACTAAAACAACTAATTTTCCATGGAATTCTCTTACCAGCAACGCATAAACGACGCAAAGCAGAGAAAGCAGAGGTGGGAAAACTCAGTGTTTGGGCTCCACATTTGATATGTTTCTCTTCCTCTCACAGAGACAGCTGCATAGAACCTCAGCTAACGTGCTTCCTCATCTGGACTTTTACATCACTGGCCCGTCCCAGTATTTTTTTTTTCTTATTTTTATTTAACATAACTGAGTGAAAATGTACATTCGCATGTAAATTTACATGCCCCCCTATTTGCAGCTTCCACTGCTCTCCCTGTCCGGACTGCACACTATTACTCTCTGCTCCATACATGTCTCATCCTCCCAACAGTCTCCTTTCCTCTCCTCTCCATCCACTCCCCTTCCTCCAGCCAGACATCAGCAAGATGATATCCTATAGATGTATAGAACCATAAAGTGCTTCCAATATATGGTTACTCTGCATTGCAAAGTCCAATCCATTCCTGTCCAAAGAGTGGAACTTTGTTATAATTTATGGGAATGGGCAGCATCAGGGCCGGGGGCCATGCTCTCAGAGGAACCCCAAAACCGCTGGACCATCAATTGAGGTCTTTTAGTGGAGATCTCATGATGCACCTCTTTTTATTCTTGTGTTGCCAGTGAGGCTCCTCTCTGTGAGCTCCGTCATGGCTATCACTGGTGGCGGTCGGGCACCATCCGGTTCTTCCGGTCCCAGGTTGATGTAGGCACCCACTCTTGTGGGTCTCTCTGTCTTCTCGGTTGTCTTTACCGCATGCCATTTTGGCCCTCGGTGAGCATTCATTCCTGCTGAGTTGGGACCATTTGCTGTGTCCTCGGATGGCAGCTTGGCAGCTTTTAAGACCCCAGACGCCACTCACCAATGTGGGGTTGGAGAGAGCTCTCTTAGCAAAACGCTAGTTGTGCCAATTGGCCTGGAATTCACCTGAGAGCATGGTCCCCTGCCGCCCGCCCCAGCTACTCTATCCTTGCAGTATTGAGTTAAGATGGAAGGAGTACTCAAGTTATGCTGAAATCCACTTAATGTTGTTCTTGTTCCTAATGTGTGCTGTCACCGCTTTCTCCCAACTAGATTTCTAGTAACTACCTAAACTAAACCCTCCCCCCCTCGCCTTCCCTCCCTCCCCTCCCTTGCAGCTGTCAAAGAGTCTTTTCTTCTATTCACAAGTCTGTTTTTGAGATCTTATCGTAGAGGTCTCATACAGTATTTGTCCTTTTGTCGCTGACTACTCTCACTCAACATAGTATCTTCCAGTTGAAACCAGGTTAGGAGATGTTTCCTGGAATCATCGTTATTCTTTATCACTGTGTAGTGCTCCATTGAGTATATGTACCACAGTTTACCTATTCATTCTTCTGTTGTTGGGCATCTGGGTTGATTCCACCTTTTTGCTATTGTGGACTGTGCCACGATAAACATTCTGGTGCATGTGTCCGTTGGCGTGAAAGGCCTTGAATCTGTAGGATATATTCCAAGTAGTGGAATTACTGGGTCAAATGGTATATCAATATCCATTTTTTTAAGGAAGTGCCAGATTGCCTTCCAAAAAGGCTGGACCATTTTGCAACCCCACCAACAGTGTAGGAGGGTTCCACTTTCTCCACAGCCTCTCCAGCATTTGTTGTTTTGTGTTTTCTGGATCATGGCCAATCTTGTTGGGGTGAGACGGTATCTTATTGTTGTCTTGATTTGAATTTCTTTAATAACTAAAGATCGTGAACATGTCCACATGTGTTTTTTGGCTGCCTGGATCTCCTCTTTAGTGAAGTATCTGTCCATCTCCTTTGCTCATCGCTTAATTAGATGGTTTATCTTCTTCTTATTGATATTTTGTAGTATCTTATAGATTATGTAGATCAGGCATCGATCTGACATAGAGTTGCCAAATATTTTTTCCCACTCTGTGGGTGTTCTTTTAATTCTATTAATAAAGTCTTTGGATGAGCAAAAGTGTTTGATTCTTAATAGTTCCCATTTATCTACTGTCTCTTCTGTTGATTGAGGTTTCTTTGACAGATTTTGGAGTCTGTCCTCATTGTGTATTAAAACTTCCATTGTTGTTCCTACCTTTTCTTGGATGAGCTTTATCATTTTAGGTTTGATATTTAGGTCTTTTATCCAGTTGGAGTTGGTTTTTGTATAAGGTGTAAGATATGGATCTTGATTCAGTTTATTGCAGATGGATAACCAATTCTGCCAGCACCATTTGTTGAAGATACTGTTTTTACCCCAGTTTAATGTCTTAGGGCCTTTGTCGAATATCAACTGTTCATAGGCAGATGGTGTCATCTCTGGGGTCTCAATTCTGTTCCATTGATCGATCTGTCTGTTCTTGTACCAGTACCAGGCTGTTTTGACCACTGTGGCAGTGTAGTATGTTCTAAGGTCGGGTAATGAAAGGCCTCCAAGTGTGTTCTACTTCTTTAGTAGTACCTTACTTATCCGGGGTTTCTTCCCTTTCCAAACAAAATTGGTGATTTGTTTCTCCATCTCATTAAAAAACGATGCTGGAACTTGTATTGGGATTGCATTATATAAATAAATTGCTTTGGGTAAAATAGACATTTTCACAATGTTAAGTCTTCCTATCCATGAGCAGGGTAGGTTTTTCCATTTATCTAAGTCTCTCTTAGTTTCTTGTAGTAAGGGCTTGTAGTTCTCTTTGTAAAGGTCTGTTGTTTCTCTGGTTAGATTAATTCCTAGGTACTGTATCCTCTTAGGGGCTATCACAAATGGTATACATTTGATAATTTCCTCCTTAACAGTCTCGTTGTTGGTATAAAGGAATCCTACTGATTTACTTATGTTTATCTTGTTTCCTGAGACTTTGCTGAACTCTTCTATCAGTTTGAGTAACTTACTTATAGATTCCTTGGGGTTCTCTGCATATACAATCATATCATCTGCGAACAGGGAGATTTGAACTTCCTCTTTGCCGATGCAGATGCCCTTTATTTGTTTGTCTTGCCTAATTGCTCTGGCTAGAACTTCTAGCACAATGTTGAATAGGAGAGGTGACAGTGGGCATCCTTGTCTAGTTCCTGATCTCAGGGGAAAGTCTTACAGTTTCCATTCAGGATGATGTGGGCAATTGGCTTTGTATAAATGGCTCTTACTGTGTCGAGGAACTTGCCGTCTATGCCCATTTTGCTAAGAGTTTTTAGCATGAATGGGTGTTGGACTTTATCAAATGCCTTTTCGGCATCAATGGACAAAATCAGGTGATCTTTGTCTTTTGTGTTATGTGGTTAATCACATTAATTGTTTTCCTGATGTTGAACCAGCCTTGCATCCCTGGTATGAATCCCACTTGGTCATGATGGATTCTTTTCTTGATATGTTGTTGTATTCTGTTGGCAAGAATTTTGTTGAAGATTTTTGCATCTAAGTTCGTGAGTGATATCGGTCTGTAGTTCTCTGTCTTTGTTGGATCTTTCCCGGGCTTAGGTATCAGGGTTATGCTGGCTTCATAGAATGCGTTTGGGAGTACTTCATCCTTTTCTATACTGTGAAATAGTTTCAATAGTATTGGGGATAACTCTTCTGTAAATGCTTGGTAGAATTCTGCCGTGAAGCCATCTGGGCCCAGACTTTTTTGGGTTGGCAGTGTTTTGATGACCTTTTCAATCTCTTCCTTTGTGATGGGTTTATTAAGTTCTTCTGCTTCACGTTGTGATAATTTGGGTAGGTGGTATGAGTCAAGGAATTGGTCCATTTCCCCTAGGTTTTCAAATTTGTTAGAGTACAGTCTTTCATAGTATTCTGTTATGATGTTTTTGATTTCTGTTGCATCTGTGGTGACAACTCCCTTCTAATTTGGGTTATTTGTTTCCTTTCCTGCTTTTCTTTAGTAAGTTTAGCCAGTGGTTTATCAATTTTGTTGATCTTTTCAAAAAACCAGCTTTTGGTCTTTTCAATTTTTTCAATTGTTTTTCTATTCTCTAATTCACTTAGCTCTGCTCTAATCTTTATGATCTCCTTTCTTCCGGTGCCTGAGGGGTTCCTCTGTTGTTCTCTTTCTACTTGTTCAAGCTGTAGAGTTAGTTCCTTGATTTGGTTTCTTTCTTCCTTCCAGATGTGTGCATTTATGGAGATAAACAGACCTCTGAGCACTGCTTTGGCTGCATCCCATAGGTTCTGGTAGGAAGTGTTTTCGCTCTGGTTGGAATCCATGAATTTCTTTAATTCATCCCTGATTTCCTCTATAACCCATGTTTTTTTGAGCAAGATGTTGTTCAGTTTCCAAGAGTTCCACTTTCTATCTCTGTTTTTTCTGCTATTGATTTCAACTTTGATGGCTTTATGATCTGAGAAGATGCTTTGCAATAATTCAATGGCATGGATTTTGTTGAGCAATCATTATGGCCTATCACGTGGTCAATTCTGGAGAATGTTTCATGTGCACTGGAGAAGAAGGTGTAGTTGTCTGCTGAGGAGTGGAAAGTTCTGTATATATCAATGAGGTTAAGTTGGTTAATTGTGTCAATGAGGTCTTCTGTATCTTTACTGAGCTTTTTTCTAGATGATCTGTCTAGTAATGAGAGTGGAGCATTAAAGTCTCCCACTATTATTGTGGAGTCATCTAACTATCTTTTGAGTGTAGTCAGTGTTTCTTCGACATATTTAGGTGCTCTGACATTAGGTGCACAAATGTTTAATATAGTTAAGTCTTGCTCGTGTACTGAACCTTTCAGCAATAAATAGTGTCCATCTTTGTCCACAATGGTGGATTTGACATTAAAGTTGATTTTGTCTGAGATTAGAATTGCCACCCCTGCTCTTCTTTGTTCATTGTTAGCTTGATATATATTCTTCCATCTTTTAATTTTCCGTTTGTTCCTGTCTTTAGGTCTCAAGTGAGTTTCTTGTAGACAACATATGGATGGGTCGTGTCTTTTGATCCAAGATGACACTCAGTGTCTCTTTACTGGAGCATTCAGTCCATTCACATTCAATGTAATTATTGATAGGTATGTGTTCACTGCTGCCATTGTGATATGTTTATTTTTATGTTGATGTTTTCTCTGTTGTTCTTATTAGTCTGTTCTGAGACACTCTTTTTTGTGAGTTGATTTTTCACCTTTTTCAGAGCTGGTTTTACAGTTGTTGGGACTCATGTGTTACATTTCTTGAAATGGTATGATAGATCTTTGTTGTGCTTTACAGCTGCCCCATCAACCCCCTTAATAAACTATTTATAAACCCAATTTTAATTACTACCAGTCTGGTCATCTTCCTCTCCATCTGGGAGGACTATAACGACTCCAGTACATCCCTCTTTTATTATGATGACACCATAGTTTTCATGATGATCACTGGATTGCTTCTTTCCAAATCAAAGCTGTGATTTACTTTGGAGCCTTCCCTAAATGAGTATTGAGTAGTGTGTCGTTCTAAAATATAAAGTTAGTGGTTTCGTTCTTCTAAGCCAAAGCCAAGAACTTCTTTCAGTATTTCTTGTAGTTTGGGTTTGGTTTTTACAAAGTCTCTGAGTTTCTGTTTATCTGGAAATGTCTTAATTTCATTTTCATGTTTGAAAGACAGTTTTGCAGGATATATAATTCTTGGTTGGAAGTTCTTCTCCTTCAAGACTCTGAATGTGTCGTGCCACTGTCTCCGTGCCAGCATGGTTTCTGCTGAGAAATCTGACGAGAGCCTACAGGGTTTCCCTCTGAATGTTAGCTTTGCCTTGAGTCTTGCTGCTTTAAGAGTTGCTGCTTATGTTTCATTTTGTTAAGCTTGATTATAATATGTCTTGGAGTCTTTCTTTTGAGATCTATATTGGGTGGCATATGATAATGCATCTGAGATGTCTATATTCTCTTCCTTCATGATTTCTGGGAAGTTTTCTTTCAGCAGCTCAGCAACAATACTCTCTGTGTTCTCAGATGTCTCACCCTGTTCAGGGACTCCAATTAATCGAAGGTTGTTCCACTTAATAGAGTCCCACATGCTTCTTAATGTTTCTTCATTTTTCTTGTTTCTTTTTTCTGATTTCTGCTCGTAGACACTGGCATCAGTAGCTCTGTCTTCCAAGTCAGAAATTCTTTTTTCCATTTGTTCCATTCTGTTTTCTTGGGTTTACATGGAAATTTCTATGTCTTTGATTTTCTTCTTGATCTGTTGGATTTCAGAGTACTGGTGTTCCATCAGATCGAACAACTTGCTTAAGTTTTCATTTTGTTCTGCTGCATTTTGTATAAGGTCTAGAAGGGCCCTGTATATAATCAATTTGTATTCACTTCCTGATGCTTTCATAAAAGTTTCATCATCTGGAAAACTCCTTGGTTGCTTTGTTTGGGAGCCTTCTGAAGCCATGAGTGATTGCTTGTATGCCACAATTGTCTGTTGCTTTTTGGGTCCCATGTGAGTATATAGAGGCTGGAAGAGGTACTGTGAGGATGGATTGCAAATGTTTCTCTAGGCTGTCTTCAAATGTAAAGCAAACGGTATCTGACCAGTTCACAAGTCAGTTAGGTTTTCAGGTGTAGAGGTCCCTCTTCCCATCTGACAAAGTAAGCCCCACTGTATCCAACCCCAGATGATAACAAACTAGTTCAGAATACAGCACTACTAGTGCCCTGGTGGCCTCTGCTGACAGGGCCTAGCCTTATCCAACACTGCGTCGAGTACTGGTTTTGTGATAGAAAAGCGCTCTCTTGTGGGCAGGCTCTGGCTCCCAAGCTAAGAATTAGGTCCAGCTGCGGCCACCGTACCCAAGATGGCGTCCTCCACACAGGCAGCAGACAGGGGGGCTAAAGGTGCCCAGAGGCAGCGATTCCTCTGCTTCTGTTGCAGGACCCCCAGTGTAGGCAGCACTATGCAAAATCACTACTTTTCTGATGGAGAAGCGCTGTCCCGTTTGCAGGCGCTGGCTCCCAGGCCAACAACGAGGTCCCGCTAAAATCTCGGTACCAACATGGCGTCCCACACCCTGACCGCGGAGTTCCGCACAAACCCACTGAGGCAGCTACAAAATGAAAGGCTCAAAGTGTCTAGATTAACAGAGTCCCGAGCCTGGCTCTCAGAATATGGGAATTTCGCCTGCCTATCCCCTCAGCAGCATGTCTGAGTCCAGCCGCCAGGCAAGGCCCAGCTCCGCCCGCCAGCCGAGACCGAGGAAAAAAAAAGTCAAAATGGTGCGTTTACCTTCCGTCCGTGAGAGCCGGGGCTAGCCAGGAGCGGGAGTCAGCGAAAGAGGGGAGGTTTTTCGCTGAGTGGTATAAAGTCCGAATTAACAGCTCTGTGCCATGTCCTGAGGCTGATTAGGTGCTCAGAAGGCTCTGTTTGATTGTCAATTCAGGTCTTGATTTCCAGAGGGATAGAAGGAGACGTGGGCTTAGTCGGCCATCTTGACTCCGCCCCCCGTCCCAGTATTTTTGCTTTACCATGATGCCAGCCAAGCCAAGTGCCATCCAATCAGATCCAACTCATGGCGACCCTCATTTATCTGTCCACTCATCTGTCGGTTTATCATATTCTGGTGGCTTCATGTCACTGTGATGTTAGAAGCTAGCACTCCAGTATTTCAAAGACTACCAGGGTTATTCATGGTAGACATATTTCAGCAGAGCTTCAAGACTAAGACAGACTACAAAAAAGGCCTGATGGCCCACTGCTAAAAATTAACCAATGAAACCCCTATATATCACAACAGAATATTGTCATATATAATTGTATAAGAGAAATCCCTTGAGGTTGAAAGGTACTCAGAATACACAGTGGCCATAACTGTGGACTCAGGCAGACCAACCATCATGAAAATGGATCAGGACCAGCTACCCTTTTGTTCTGCTGTGCATGAATAGGGCTGTCATGAGGCAGAGCTGACTCAGTGGTGGCTGACAACATTCATTGATGGAAGACCTGTACCTTGGTTGAAGTAATGGGTATATGGTCATCCTTGTACACCATCTGCTGACACAGAACTGAGTACATAAATGATGTAACTAATACTTAAGCTCAACTGAAGTCAGGCCTCCTTTCAAGGAGAAATGACATTCTTTGGGGAGCAAAGATGCCACCCTCCTTGGGCTTCTCAGTAGGTGTCTGAATGCTGCCAGGATCTGACCTCAGGAGTACAGAGGCCACAGGCCTCTCATTTGATTTCTCTGGATTTCAGTGTGTACATTTACAGAAAAAGATGTAAGCCTAGCCCAGAATCCCACACCTAAAGTACAAATCTATTAACTAGAGATGTTTTCAGATAATGCAAGCCCTCAAAATACCACTCACGCCCCCTTGAGCTTCTGTTTACAGGGATGAAACATCTGGCAAAAGACCTTGGTGACTGTTGTATGTGGCTGATGGAACTGTTCTCACTGATCTGTGTATGTGACAAATGTTGAATTGGCAGTTGTGCTATCTATATTTTTATAACAATAAAATAACTTACAAATAAAAATAAATTAATAGATAAAAATTAAAAAGAGACTGGGGAATGAATTCCATTTTTTAAAAAACAGCGAATGCAGAAAGAGGAATGTATAACCTAGAGTAAACAGGAGCTCAAACACAGGAGAAAAACAAAGAGAATTCTGGGAGTGACTGTGACAGATGTCTGGACAACAACCACGTGACAGAAGCCAGTACAGACTGCAGCGCAGAAGCTCCCAGAGAGAAGTTCCCGGGAAAAAGTAAACATTCAAAGGCCCTGATACGTCTGAACGGATTAAGAACTGTGCAGTCCTGTCACAGAATTTGGGGGATGAATTAGTAACACACACAGTGGGAACTAAGCAAAGATAAATGTAGGTAATTATTAATCCTAGGGAAAACACAAACGTATAAGGGAAAGGAAAATGGTTCATAATATACGATGGGGCTCAGCTGTAGCTAATATTTACATAGTTATAATAATGTAAACTTTACATGTTGATTTAACCCCAAATGGTTAATATTACATGGAAAGAACAAGTAATGATAAGGAAGGCAAAGCTTCACTGTCTATGAAATTAAACAGATATCTAAACCTGAGAAATTATATATTTTAATGTAATTAGACAATTTGGAAATATGAATCTAAGTACTAAAAATTAAAGGTTTATTTAAAAAAATCAGTTACAGGAAGCAAGTTTGTAGGCAAATATGCTTCTAGAATCTGTTTCATTGCAAACTTGTGCAGCAGGAGCCCTAATGAACCATTCACTACATGGAACAATGCCTTCCATGTGTACTGTCCACAATGCCTCTGATTCTCACCCTACATCTGTCTATGGGGAACCTAATAACACCCCCAGGCTGTGGACAAAGCAATGAAGGATGCAGGAATCACACCTACAAAGGCTTATTTAGGGTATTAAACACTTAAGACTTCTAAAGACGCCTATTGATCGGAACCTTGTTAATTGGTAGTCCTCGTTTCCTGATTTCCTGGTCCATATTGTTACAACCATGTCTGGGACCCAGTTTCATTAAAATATTCTCTTCAAGAAATTCTCTTATCTTCCTCCTCTTCAATATGATTCTTGTCACATTTGTTAACATATCACAAGTACCCATAAAAATGTTGTATCCATTAACTAGGAAACACTGGTGACATAATAGTTATGAGCTACAGCTGCTAGCCAAAAAGTTGGCAGTTTGAATCTACCAGGTGTTCCTTGAAAACTCAGTGGGGCAGTTTTACTCTGTCCTATCGGGTTATTATGAGTTGGAATCAACTTGATGGCAACTGCTTGTTTGTTTGTTTGTTTTAATACAATAAATACTAGCTTTTTGGTAAAAGAATTAACATCCAAGCGTTCTTATAGTTGCTCAAACTTAACACTTTAGGTTAGTCTTAGTTTGCTAGCGCTGCTGTAACAGAAGTATCACAAACGTGTGACTGTAATGAACAGAAATTTATCTTCTTGTAGTTCAGGAGGTTAGAAGTCTAAATTCAGGGTACCAGCTCTAGGGGACGTTCTCTATCAGCTCTGGAGAAAAACTCTAATCTCAGCTTCTGTAGCCTAGCATTCCTCAGTTCCTCGGTGATTTCTAGGCAGCATCAATCTTTCACCCACATGTACTCCTCTGTCTCTGTATCTCTGCTACTCTTTATATCACTCAGAAGTGATTAGACATAGGACCCACCCTACACTGACATAGGCTCGTTAACACAACAAAGAAAATCCTGTTTCCAACCACGGTACGGGAGTCAGGACTCTAACATTTATTTTCGAGACAGACAATTTAATTCATATAACAGGGTCCTCTTTGCTGACTCTTTTTTGGTCTGCTTTACATTCAGTGCATCTAGAACATAAATTCTACAAACCATCTCCTCTGCCACCTTCTAGGTCCAAGTTGCCATCATCTCTCCCCTTGCATGACCACAGTGGTATTCAATCGGTTTCTCTGCTCCAACTCCTGCCCTCTACCCTGACACTCTAATTCACCAGCCAGTGTGACCCAGTTAAAATACAAGGTCTGCACTTATGCCAGAGCCTAGTTCACCCTCTAAAGCAACTTTGGAACTCTTTCTGGAAAGGCCATTGCACACGATGGCATGGTGGCAAGTTTGGAAGCTTAATTGTATAGTTGTCAGTAAACAAATAACTATATTGGAAGAGCCTCCCTACTCATCTCATCTGGTCCCCAATGACTTTTTTTCTTTACACAAAAATAAAGGAAATATTGAAAGGAAGACATTTTGATGATATTCAGGACATAAGGGAAATATGATGAAAGCTCTGATGGCCATTCCAGAAAAAGAGTTCTAAAATTGCTTTGAAGGGTACACTAGGTTCTGGTATCAATGCATAGCTTTCCAAGGTGAGTACTTTGAAGGTGACCATAGTGATATTCAGCAGTGAGGTATGGAGCACTATTTCTAGGATGAGTTCATGAACTTAATTGGCAGTCCTCATATGTTAAGTCATTTCTCTCTATAGCACTCCAGCTACCGTGTTCTTTCAATCAACTATTTCTGCAGGCTCCCACAGGTAGGTCTTTGTATGTCCCCTGCCCTCTGCCTGGGATGCTCTTCACACAGAAACCACATGGCCCTTCCAGTGCTTTTTCAAGTCTCTGCTGAAACCCTTTCTCACTGAAGCTTTCCCTGCCCTCCGTCACCATGAACATCCTCATTACCTTGTCTTTGCTATTTCCCCAAAGCACTTGCCACATTTTCACATACTATATTTTACTTATTTAGCATAGTGGTTTTCAACATCTCTCTCTCAGTTTCTCATAGTGTGATGGTTCATGTGTAGCTGTGACATTGAAAGCTATGCCACTAACATTTCAACTACCCCCAGGGTCACCAAGGGAAGACTGGCTTCAGCACAGCTTCCAGACCAAGACAGATTAGAAAGGAATGCCTGCTGACTACTTCCAAAAGGCAGCCAATGAAAACCCTATAAATTATGACAGAACAGTGTCCAGAAGAGTGCCGGAAGGTGAGCGTCCTGTGTTGGAAGGCATTCAAAGCACGCAGTGGCTGCAACGACGGAATCCAGCAAATCACTGATAATGAAGATGGTGCAGGATCAGGTAATGTAGCACCCTGTTCCCTGTGGGGTTGCCTTGGGTCGGAGCAGACCCACAACAGAAGTGTCACGGATTGAACTGTGTCACTCCAAAAATGTGTCACTCCAAAATGTAGCAGTTTGGCTGGGCCTTGAATCTTGCTATTGTGTGTTATTCCTTTATGTTGGAAACCCTGCCCCTATGATGTGAGGGGACCAGGTGAGGCAGAACAGGTGGCAATTGTGTTGGTGGGGTAGGATTCAATGTGTGCGACTGTGCTGTGCCTTAGGGTACCCTCGTCGGGGACCTTGGATCAGCAAAAAGCAGTACAGGCAACAGGGGCCAACCTTGGGTAGGTTCCCTGTGTCACAGAAGCTCCCAGTCCAGGGGAAGTTTTATGACAAAGACCTTCCTCCAGAATAAGACGAAAAAGCCTTCCCATGGAGCTAATATCCTGAATTTGGACTCTTGGCCTACCAGACTGTGACAGAAGAAAAAAAAAATTAAAGTCATCCACTTGTGGTATTTCTGTTATAGCAGCACTAGATGACTAACACAAGAGGTTTTTAAAAAATAATAATAATTTTTTGCTTTTTTGGTAGCCCCAAGAAACTATCCCCTTAGAATAGTTTCTAGCAGTTAACTGAAGCTCATTCCTGAGTGAATGACTATGTGACTCAACCCAATTAAACATAAGTAAATGAATCTCAATGAAATATAACATCTAATGTAGTTCATGATACCTATACATGTATAGAGCATTTGACCTCTTCCCAAACACTGACACCCACCACTTTCCCGTTTAAGTCATCTGAGTGCTGACTGCTTCACGCTGTACCAGGTGAAAAGACAGAAGCCTCAGGAAAGGAAGGGTTAGCTACGTTAGCTCCCCAGTAGCATGATCTGGACAGAGCAAATAGAAGAGAATGTGCCTGTTCACTCTCAGTGTCATCATCTCTACTCAACATTATTTTCACCTCTACTTACATAGCAGTTAACTAAAATCACCATTTTCTACCAAGAAAGTATCACCAAATACATTTTTAAACTTTAAATATCATTTCTATGTTATCATGGCTTTCACTTTTCAGTACAATTAAATAGTTAGAACAGTCCCTGGCTAGCACAAATGGTTAACATGCTCTGCTGCTAAGGGAAAGGTTGGCGGTTCAAGTCTACCCAGAGAAGCCTCAGAAGAAAGGTCTGGTGATCTACTTCCAAAAAAAAATCAGCCACTGAAAGTCTTATGGTACACAGTTCTACTGTGACACACTTGGGGTCACCAGGATTAGAAGTGACTCTGTGACAACTGGATTAAATAGCTAGCATTTACTGAATATTTACTATGTGCCAGGACTATGCTAAGCAATTTTCATATAAACCTCATTTTTATCTTCAAAACACGTTTCAGGCAACTATTATTGTAAATTGTTTATGTTAGAGATGCAAAATCATATGAACTTGAATTTGGTGACAAGGGACAAAGCTGGCATTTGGCTCTAGGTAGCCAATTTAGGTGATCCAAAAGAATGTAGGAATTATCAAACACTATCATTTATATTACATGCAAGTAAAATTTTACTGAAGATAATTAAAAAGTAGTTGTAACAGTAACATTGACATGTAACTGGTAGAAATTCAAGCTGGAGTTAGAAGAGGATGTTAGAAGAGGATGCAGAATAAAAGGTATTATTGCAGGTGTCAGATGGATCTCAGCTGAAAGCAGAGAATACCAAAAGGATGTTTACCTGTGTTTTATTGACTATGTAAAGGCATTCGACTGTGTGATTCACAACAAATTATGCATAACATTGCAACGAATAGAAATTCCAGAATGCTATGTTTACTCTGAACCTGCACACAGACTAAGACACAGTCATTCAAACAGAGTAAGAGGATACTGCCTGGCTTAAAATCATGAAAGGTATGCATCAAGGTTGTATCCTTTCTCTACAGTTACTCAATCTCCTTGCTGAACAACTAATCTAAGAAACTGGACTATGTGAAGAACACAGGATCAGGACTGAAGGAAGACTCATTAACGACCTGTGTTATGCAGATGACAACCTTGTCTGCTGGAAGTGAAGAGGACCTGAAGTACTTTCTGATGAGGATACAGAGACCACAGCCTTCAGTATGGATTATACCTCTGCATAAAGCAAACAACAATGCTCACAATGGACAAATAAGCATCACCATGATAAACTGACAAAAGATTGATGTTGCCAAGGATTTCATTGTACAAGGAACACCAAAGAGGAAGTAGTCAAGAAATCAAACTATTTATTACTAGGAAAATCTGCCGTAAAAGAGCTCTTTAAAGTGTTAAAAAGAAAAGATATCACTCAGGACTAAAGTGTACCTGACTCAAGCCATGGTATTTTCAATTGCCTCACTGCATGTAAAACTGGACAATAAGTAAGGAAGACAGTAGAATCTGAATTATGGTGCTGACAAAGAACATTGAATATACCATAGACTATCAGAAGAATGAACAGATTTGTCTTGGAAAAAGTATACCTGGAACATTCCTTAGAAGAAAGAATGGCGAGACTTGGCTCAGATATTTTCAACATGTTATCAAGAAGGTCTGGTTTCTGGAGAAGGACATCATGCTTGAGTAAGTAGAGTGTCACAGAAACAGAGCAAGAATCTCAAACAGATGGACTGACACAGTGGCTGCAACGATGTACTCAAACATAGCAAACGTTGTAAGAGTAGCACAGGACCGGGCAACATTTAGTTCTGTTGTACGTAGGGTTGCTATGAGTTGGAACTGATTTGAGAGCACCTAACAACAGCCCTGGTGGCATAGTGTTAAGTGTTCAACTGCTACTCAAAGGTCATTGGTCTGAAGCCACCAGATAGCTGCACCCCTGGAGAAAGATGCAGCAGTCTGCTTAGGTAGATTCCCAGTTTGGGGAACACTACAGGATAGTTCTACTTTGTCCTAGTAGGTCACTGTAAATCAGAACTGACTTCACAGAAATGGATTTGTTTTATTGGCTTAGCCATTTAAGCAGTGATGATGTTTGAGGCTCAGATTCCTTTCAGAATAAAAAGAAAGTCATGAGTCCTTTCCTCAAAAAGAATTGTCAAAACATGTACAATTCTGTGTCCAGTTCTTTAAAGGTCAAAATTCCTCAGTTAAACAAGTTTGATCTAAATACAACTACAGAATAATGATGTAAGAATCTCCTAATAGTATGTTCTTAGCTTGATCGGAAACCCTGCTGGCCCAGCAGTTAAGAGCTAGAGCTACTATCGAAAAAGTTGGCAGTTCAAAACCACCAGATGCTGCTTGGAAACTCTACAGGGCAGTCCTACACTGTCCCACAGGGTCACTATGAGTGAGAATCAAACAGACAGCAACAGATTTGATTTTGTTATTGTTGGTGTTAGCTTGATGAGGGAGATATTGGTGGTTCAGTAACAGAATTCTCACCTTCTATATGGGAAGCCCTAGTTGGATTCTCAGCCAATGCACATCATGCATGGCCACCACCCATCTGTCAGTGGAGCCTTGTGTGTTACCATGATGCTGAACAGGTTTTATCAGAGCTTTCAAACTAAGACTGAAGCAAGACCTAAAAATTTACTTCTGAAAAATCATCTAGTGAAAACCTTATAGATCACAATAGATTAATCCACAACCAATCATGCATGGTGCAGTGTTCAGTTGTGTTGTGCATGGGACCAATAGGTATATATTGACCAATAGCTACATATATTGTGTATTTCTTGAGGCCAATTACAAAGCCTTTTATAGTGGGTCTTTGTCATCTTCTTAATCTCTTAGATTTAGATAGATTGAGCTCCAACAATGATATCCTGAAAGTAGAACTTCATAAAAAATTTTAAAGAGAACTCTGCCACTTGCCTGGGGTCTTAAAAACCAGCAAGCTGCCATCTAAGAAATGTCATTTGTCCCCAACCCACCTGGAACAGATTAAAACAAAGAATATCAAAGAAATGAGGAAAAATAAGCCCAGGAGACAAAAGGACCCACATGACTAGGAGACTACATCAGCAGGAAAACAGGAACTAGATGGAGCCTGGCCACCACCAAAGACAGCCCTGACAGGGAACACGAGGTAGAGTCCCTGATGCAGTGTGAGAGAATGGGATGTGCAGATCTAGAACTCTATTGAAAGACTAGACTTGGTGGTCCCCTGAGAACATGGAGGGTTCCCTGAGAACATGGCCCCAAGACTTGCTCGTAGCCCAGAGCTGAAACCAGTACTGAAGCCAACACTTCTAAGAATGGACTGGACTTGGGGACACAGAATGAAGCACACAGTGTGTGTACCTTATGGTTTAATACACATGTGAGTCTGTCCTACTGGTTTCTTTTCAGAGGGGAGAGGAGAGAAGAGAGGAGGGGACAAGTGTTGACTGAGTGGAAGTAAAGAGTGGAAAAGAAGAGTGTGCTGTCACAGGAGAGCAGATAGAGATGCGTAGCAGCTGATGCACAGGGTTTTATATGGCAAATAAACTTGGATTATAAACTTTCACTTAATCATGATAAAAAGAAAAAAATTAAAAAGGATCCCTGCCATTGAAATGTCTTTGGTTGTAGCATTTACAGTCTTTTATTGTTGTTCTAGAAAAGCCTAATTTTCTACCTTCATTCGCTTCTCTCTGAAATTGAAACCATGATTTGAGGATTAAAACATGCAAGCCAGGAAACATGATTTTTCAGAATAGCTTACTCTACAGACATCTTGTAGGCCTGAATCTACGGTGAAAATGTAGCAAGTTCAAAATGCACTGTGGCATTAACGCTAATTTTCAACTGTGCGAGGTTTTTCCCTTGAGCGACCAAGTCTCAGCTGGAATTCATTAATTTTGACAGATTGCCTATCACACTAGAATGGATTCACTGAGTCATAGAAACTTCTCTGAAAAGAGAAGAATCACATTCTCTTTGCTATTGAGTATTCGTAACAGAACAGATTTGAACTCTCTCAAAGCAGCAAGATGCACCATTAATATCCCAGGGATCTGTAAACTGTGTCTTGGGCTCCACAAAGCAAAAAACCCACAGCCACTCAAGTCCCTTTGCTAATACACCTAACACACCAATCAACTATGAATGGGCCCTTGTGCCCCCTGGAGCACAGAAGATGTTCATAAAATGGAACTTATCATCCCACATTGAAATTTTTTACTTGATTTTGACTTGGCACTTCATATGGAGAAATGTCCTAGAGGCATACTTTTTCCAGGAGGTTGAGGTTGGGGTGGATTGCTGGCTGTTTCTAAATTAGTTCTGCAGAACACTTTTAAATATAAAAGAGTAAGACTTTTAAAAATATTTCCTTTACTATGACTCTTTAAAATAAAATGGAGTTGTAACCTCTAGAAGCTACCGGAACACTTGAAAATTAAACCAACCTAGTATCAATCATTTCCAAGAGGGAGGGTGAAGACCATGCCAGTCAAAGAATTTTACAGTGTTCAGGAAAACTTCAGATCTCATTTGTAAAGACAAAATAGTTCTAATGTGAAATGGTATTATAAGGAAGAAATAATGCATGTGCATTCTACTGAAGGATGCCCCCTAGGCCACATGTTGAGCACACTCTAGATTCCATGCTGGGTGTCTCCATAAGAGGATGATTTGGTGTTAGATGCCGGCAAGACTCTTACTGATGCAACACCAAGTACTGGAAGGCATGGCGGGAGGGGCTAGAACCTAGGCTCACAATACCCCAGACTCTATGTCAGTAGGGTCTTCATTTGTGTATTTTGGTATATCTATAATGTCAAATTCTATCACTGGTCTGTCAGTGCTTTGTACCGAAGTGGCTTGAATGTCGATATGTGGCTGGAAGCTATGCCACTGCTATTTCAAATACCAGCAGGGTCCCCCACAGTGAACAGGTTTCAGTGAAGCTTTCAGACTAAAACATAATAGGAAGAAAGGCCGGAGGAATCTACTTAGGAAAATTAGCTAAAGAAAACATGGAACACAACACATTTTCCAAGTTGCTTGCTTTGGACACATTGTTAGGAGGTGTCAACTGCTGGAGGATGACATCACATTTGGTAAAGTAGGGGGCCAGCAAGGGCAAGGCAGACACTTGGTGAGACGGGCTGACACACACTTAAACATGCTGGCAGGTGTAGGAATGGCCAGGGCCAGGCAATGCTGTTTTCTATTACAAATAAGTTGACCTGGAGTTGACTTGCAGCAGCTAATTACAGCAAAAACAACATGGTATCATCTTAATAATATACTACATGCAACTCACTCAGTGATTACTAAAGCCCAACATCGGCACCACTGGAAAATATTCTGATGCCAGTCCGTTACTATCAGAAAAACATTTAGCAAACAGAAAATAAACCCATGATCCCAAGTCACTACCACAAGAACTGTTTTCATGTTCGCATATTTGGGCCAACTATAAGAATTTACAAATGAAATAGTTTATATAGTTTTGAGTCATTTCTTTAAAATGCAAGAGGCCTGTAGACCAGAAGGTTGTCAAAGGCAGTACCTTTAAACTTCAGTAGAAAGTGTGTGGAGACAAGGATATAAATAAGTAGGTATTAATATTTCAATACATTAAGAATAGATCTAAGTCAACCTTACAGAAATTCTTAAGTAATCTGACATTAGACTGGCACTAATCTTGTATTATTTAGTATTTCATTCCCTAGTTAATATAATGATAGGAATGATAATAACAAGAATGTTATTTATAAGACGTGACAGTCACTGCACACTGTGTCAGGCACTATTCATTACATCTTGTAATTCCCCCTCAGCCCCATGATCCAGGTGCCATTGTGATATCAGGAAATTTGAGACACAATACTAACTACAGCTCACAGAAGTAGAAAGAAACAAAAATGGTGGGTGGAAGGGCCAGAAGATTCCATTTGAGACAATGATGGAAGATTTCAGATAACTTCACTATAGCTGCCAGGGGCTAAAGGATTAAATATTGTTTGTGAACCAAAGTTATTATTGTTAGGTGTCATCACATCATAGCAACACTGTATACAACACAACGAAATACCACCTGATCTTGCACCATGCTCATGATCACTGTCACGCTTGAACCCACTGTTGAACAGGCACTGTGTCAATCCATCTCCTTGAGGGACTTGCTCTTTTTTGCTGACCCTCTAGTTTACCAAACATCACGTCTCTACTAGCCGAAGTTAACAAGAGGCAAATTTTGTCTCTGTACAAGTAGTATATTCTGACAATTAGGCCTGCCTGACATTGAGGCCATTCTTAGACTATCTCAGAAAGAAACTGTTCTTAGGGAAGCCACAGGATGGGCATTCAAATTTGGTTTGACAGTGTCTACGGTTCTTACACCTTTGTATTAGGAGGTATGAAATAATTATAAAATAATACATTTTTTCTCTGCCTTGCAATAGATGTATCGATTCTACAACCTAATCTCCTTAAGGCTTCTTTTTTGACTGACATTAGAAAAGGTTCTGTGATTAATTACCCATTAATTCTAATTCCTAAAATAGTTTATACAATTACTGAGACAATTTAAAGTGAACATTCTTTGCAAAGTATATTGCTTTTTTTCCCCTAAACTAGTCCTAATTAACTACATGTGTAATATAGCTGAAAGCTTATAGCTGAAATCCAAGATAAAAGCACGAGACAATGAAATGAAAAAAAAAACACACACACACACAGTTTTCAAGAGGAATTAAAATGTGGAGAAGTCAAAATACTGGATTATTATTACTATTTAATGATGCTTCGTGCTAATACTGGGCTTGGAGCCAACACCACTGATAGGAGTATTACTTGCTGTTCTTTCTACATTTTAAGAGCATCTCCACTCTGTGCTGGAAAGACCTGTAAGCTTGGCAGGTCAGATAAAAGCATAAAATGATCTGGAGGAATTCTATGACAGCTAAATATTGATATTAATAAATACTAATGAAATCCATTACATTGATTTTGTGGGAGGATGTTGTATAGGGACCTTCCAATATCTGAAAATAACTTTCTTTAAATCAATAACTTCCTCAAACACACACGCAAGTCTCATGCTTGCCGAAGACTAGGCCAGGCACTGTAGAGAGCACAGACAAGCGAGCCACAGGCCAAGCTCATCATGAGGAGGGGAAGACGCAGCACTAGAGGCGGGGGGTGTGAGCAGGAAGTTCTGGAAGTACAAAGGGCAATGGATTCCGACTGGCAGGGTTAGAGGCAGGACTGAGGAGGACATTGGCTGCAGCTTATGCTGTAGTTTCCACCCCTTAATCTGGGCACTTTCTTCCTTTTTAAGGGTCCTTACTCTGGCACCCTCTTGGTGCAGTGGTTAAGTGCTTGGCTGCTAATCCAGGAGAATGATGTGGTACTCTGTTTTTGTAAAGATTTATAGCCTTTGAAACCCTGTGGGGCAGTTCTACTCTGTCTTTTGGGGGCACTGTGAATCAGAATTTATTCAATGGCAATGAGTTTTTATACTGGTGCAGTAGTTTTCAATTGAAGGTGACACTGTCCCCCAGGGAACATTTGGCAACGTCTAGAGAAACTGTTGACTTCCAGGACTAGGAGTCTAGATCATTCCATGACATCTAGTAGGCAGAGAACAAAGATGCTGCTGAACATCTAACGATACAGATGTCAGGCCCTGACAACAGAGAATAATGCAGCCCCAAATGCCAAAAGCACAACGAGTGAGAAACTCTGGGTTGGTGACGTACACCTTTAGACTCTTGGTACTTCTCCCCTTCTTGCCCATGGGTGATTATTGTGAAAAGTGAATCTGGGACAAAGACATAGTCCCTCTGCTTTCCCTCAGGGAGCACACTGTCTCTTCAGGGCTTCTGTGGCCCAGATCTGCTTGGCTCTAGGACTTAGTGTTTAGAATCTATTGTAGCCACCCAGCAGCATTACATTTCCAAGTTGAGACTTTTCATAAAAAGGTCATATTTTGGTCTCTGTTTGACTGTTCCCTGTCCTTCCCACCCCAGTGACTACACCTTTACCTTTCACCTTCCTCTCCTAATCGGTTCCAAGTGTGGGAACAAATTGTCCTACTGACTTTCCTAACATCCTAACCACAGTCACCCTTGAATCTAAAACATATGATAAACTCAGTGTCACCAAGTTGATTCCAACTCATAGGGACCTTATATATAGCACGGAGTAGAACTTTCCCATAAGGTTTCCAAGGCTATAATCTTTATGGGAGCAGACTGGTACAACTGTCTCCTGTGGAGTAGCTGGTGGGTTTGAAGCACTGACCTTTTGGTTAGCAGCAGAGCAACCACCGAACATAAATGAACCTGAGAGGCAAGGTGAGAGGGACCCTGAGTTGTCTGAACCATCCTTGAATTGACTATTATTGAGGAGCCTTGGTGGCCCAGTGGTTAGGTGTTTGGCTGCTAACCAAGAGGTTAGCACTAACCACTCCTTGGAAACCCTGTGAGGCAGTTCTATTGTCTCCTCTAACTTTACAAAGAATTTTAACCTCTGCACTACCAGGGCTACTAAAATATATGACAGTGCTTAGCTAAACTCCTCAGAAGTCAAAGCTGAATATAAAACCCCAAAACCAAACTAGCTGCTATCAGTTGATTCTGATCCACGACAACTTCTCATGTCACAAAGATTAGAACTGTGTTCTATGGTTTTCATGGCTATGCTGTTTCAGAAAATTATGAGTCTTTTCCTCTGAGGCTCCTCTGGGCAGTTCAAACCACAAACACTTCGGTTAGCTGGCAAGTACTTAACCACTGCACCAGCAAAGCTGCTTGGTGGTAGTGCTGTGTGCTGTGAGTTGGTTCCAACTCACAGCAACCCTATTAGACAAAGTTGAACTGTCCCATAGGGGTTCCTAGGCTGTAATCTCTAGGAAAGTCAGGTCCTTTCTACCACAGAGCTTCAGATTTTTCAGTTAGAATCTGGAGTGTTTAACCAATGAGCCACCAAGGCCCCTTTAAGCACTTGAAAAAGACCTCTTTAAGAGATTATCAGCCAGAGCCTCAATCTAAGCAAGGCATAAAAAGTCTTTCCTCTGGAGGCCTGTGCATATGTAAACACTGTATTCTGCAATTTTGCAATCTGAGTTTCATCTGCCTACCCCAAAATCAAAACCCACTGCTGTCAAGTCAGTTCGGACTTATTGCAACCTTATAGGACAGAGCTCCATGAAGTTTCCAACGAGATCTGGGGGCTTTGAACTGCAGACCTTCTGGTTAACAGACGTAGCACTTAACCACTCTGCCACCACAGTTTCCAGCCTCTCTGATGCAAATAGACTATTTTCAATGTCTGCAGATAATGTACCATCCACTCTCCTCTCCAAACATTCACTTCAGGCCTCTGCTTCCCCATTCCAGTTAGAAAATCTTAATGTGCCTGATTCACACTTGATTTTCCAGAACTTTCTCTCGTGGTTAACATTATTTCCTTACGATACCTCATACAAATGTAGACTGTGGAGGCTGCTCTTCTATTTGTTAAATATTCTCTACCCGCCAGCTTTGTCAACTGTGGTTCTTGGACTGAAAGTGTGATGCATGGTGTCATATGTTTTTATAGGGGAAAAAAGAGAACTACTTTTAGAACAGGAGACAGCAGTCAAAATAAGAATACCTAGGATCAGGATCTGGACTCAGCATCGTTATTTGCATCTTAGGTAAAAACATTAATTTTAGAAGAGCAGACAGAAGTTAAAGTAAAAATATCTGAGATCTTGACTCACCATCCCTGTTTGTATCTATGACACAAATTAGACTGCTCTTTGGTTTGAAATTGAAACTGATCACCTATTCCATAATTAAAGTTTTATACCCCAAAGTCACCTAGAAATATTCTGAACAAGGAATTCCTTACTCTCTCCTGTTGCTTTGCACATTCACCTGTCCTTGTGTGTATCACAGTGATTTACATGGACTCCTGTGCTTGTCCTTTGCCCCCACTGGACTATCAGTTCCAAAGGAGTAAGAGCCAGACCATTCACACTTGCATTTCTAACACCTAGCACAGTTCTGACACAAAAATGATCAGGAACAGTTAACAGAAATTAGTTCAAAGGGTTACATGAGCAGGCAAGTCACAAAAAAGGAAACATAGCTTGTCAAAAAACCTACAGAATTTATAGGAATTAAAGAATTGTCACAAGTTGCCGCCATGTTTAAAATGCACCTGCATCCATTTGATATGAAATCATACACACCTTATGTAAAACAATTTGGTAGTGTCAAGAGCCCGAAAAATGTCAACAATCCTGTATTCCCACTTGGGTGGGGAGGGGCTATTTTTATAATTAACTATTTACATTTGTAAAAATACCTAAGTACATCTCAGTCATTATGCAATGAAATTTTAAACTTTTTTAATCCCTTAATCCTAAAAATAAAAATAATCCTATGTAGTAGGTAGTAGTCCCATTTTAAGAATGAGAAATGGAGGTTCATAGACATTCATTAATGTACAAAAGACCACCAAGGTCAAGTGGCTACAGAAGGGCAGATTCAACATTCAAAGCCAGATGTGTCATTTTTTTGAGTCATCAAAAAGTGTAACAGAATTTCCACATAATTCAAAAGCTCTACTCTTTAGTATATACTCCCAAAACATGACAGCTGGGACACAAACAGACACATGTACAGCAATGTTCATAGTTGTATTATTTGCAATAGAAAAGAGGTGGAAATAACCCAAATATCTGTCATGAGATGAATGGACACACAATGAAATATTACTTGGGCATAAAGAGAAATGGAGTCCCAACATAAGCTACAACATGGATGAACCATGAAAACATTATGCTGAGGGAAATAAGTCAGTTGCAAAAGGACACATATTATATGATTCTACTAAATACCTGGAACAGGCAGATGTGTAGAGACCCAAGTTTATTAGTTTATTATTTATTCTCCAGAGGAATGATTTAACTTCCATAAAAGCAAGGTAAAGTAAAGGATCTTCCTACCTGGGTGTCCTGCTCTGCTTCTGAGTTAGTCTAAGAGGTAACTTTTGTTCCCAGGTGATAATAGCCTTCACAGAATTCCCTGGCCACAATCACTAGGGGGCACATCTTCCATTTATATCACAAGCATTACTGTGATTGTTAGCTGTATTCAAGGCACACTCCTGACTTAAGGGAGTGCCAGGAACCAAACCAGAAAAATAAATAAAAACCTATTTCCATAGAGTCAATTCTGACTTACAGCAGTCCTACAGCACGGAGTAGAACTGCCTCAGAGAGTTTCTAAGGAGCACCTGGTAGGCTTGAACTGCTGACCTTTCGATTAGCAGCTGTAGAACCTAATCACTATGCTGCCAGGGTTTCTAGTGCTGTGCCATTTCCATGATTGGGTACGAATGGCTGATTTTTGGAAGGAGAACACCAAGCCCTTTTCCTAGTACATCTTAGTCTGGGAACTCCACTGAAACCTGTTCAGCATCATAGCAACATGCAAGACTGCAGTGGCAGACAGGTAGAGGCTGCACATGAGGTTTGTTGGCCAGGAATCCAACCTGGGTCTTCTGTGTAGAAGATGAGAATTTCTACCAAAGTACGACTAATGCCTCACAGAAGCACTAAAATGATAGAAATGGCACATGAGGGATCATCGCTGAAATGCATACTTCCTCTCTGTATCAGTAGCAATGATTATGATTCTTAGACACAAAAAGTGTAATTATTTTCTTATTTCTAACAAATTCCTGGGTAAGCAATTAAATTAAAAGGCATATGAGGCTGCAAATGAACAATGGGAACACACGCAGTTCTGACCCTCATTCCCTCCTGAAGTACAAGTTGGAAAGAACTGCATCAGAATCCCAGACTGGTGATGTTACTCTAAGATTTCATCCTATGTTCTGCATAGTGATTAAGTGCTATAGCTGCTAACCAGAAAGTCAGCAGTTCAAATCTTCCAGGCACTCCTTGGAAGCTCTATGCGGGTATTCTACTCTGTCTATAGGGTCGCTATGAGTTGGAATTAACTCCAAAGCAATGGGTTTTATTTGTTTTTTTGGTGTAGCAGAAGGCCTTACTAACTTCTTCTGCAACTCATTTAGGGTAGTGCTAACTGCTATAAAATAAATTCCTGATTTCAGGAGATCAATCTAATAGATGTCTCTGTCTTCTTTACAAGTCAAATGAAGGTGTTTCTGGTTGGTCTTTTTGTTTGGCAGATGCCTTTCTCTTACATAGAAAAGGACTCAGAAAACTTGGATCCTGTCTTATGTGGTCTCTCATCCTCCAGTACCACACCAAGCCAAACCCATTGTGGCTTAGTCCATTCTAACTCCTAATGACCCTATAGGACAAAGTAGAATGGCTCTACACAGAATTTTCAAGGATTGCTGTGAATTTTAACTGATGACCTTCTGGTTAGCAACTATAGTTCTTAACCTTTATGCCACTAGGGTTTTCTCTTCTAGTATAGTGGTTCTCAAACTGAAGTGTACATCAGAATCACCTGCAGGGCTTGATAAGGCAGATTGTTGGGTTCCATTCCCAGAGTGATTCAAGAATTCTGCAGTGGCGTCTGAGATTTAACCATTAAACAAGCCTTCAAGTGATGCTGCTGTTCCTGCATAGGAGTCCACACTTTGAGGACCAGTGCCCTAAAGCCAGTTAGCCCAGGAGGAACAACATGTGAAGAAGAACCTCATTGCTTAGTCATCACACACCAGGAGTGGCATTCTTTGAAGTCACTCCCCAACGGCAGGAGCTAGTCAGCTGGGCAGGGGATGGAAAGTGGTCTAGGACAAAGCATCTACTCTACACAATGGGAGGGAAGCATGGATCATGGTAGGAGTCAGCTGTCTCTGCTGCTGCTAAGTAACTCTCCTATAGAGCAACATGTGGCCTTGATGGAAGCCTTCTCAGCAGAACACATTCCCTGTTAGTTTCCTGCAGCTGCTATAAGAAAAGAGCAGAAATGTATCACAGTTCTGAAGGCTGGAATCCCAGTGCCAGGGTGTCAGTATGTTAGAGCTCTAAGGGAGAACCTATCTGATGTCTCTCTCTCGGCTTCTGGTGATGGCTGACAATCCTTGGCATTCTTTGGCTTATATGTGCATCACCCCAATCTGTCTATCTTCACGTGACCACCTTCTGTCTGTGTCTTTGTTTCTTCTAATCTTGAATAAAGACACCAGTCCTATAGGATTAGGGCCCATCCTACTCTGGCATGGCCTCATGGTGACTTAACTGATTACATCTTCAAAGGCCCCATTCCCAAAGACACATTCACAGGTACCAAGGGTTAGGACTTCAGTGTATCTTTCAGGAGGACACAATTCAATCCATAGGATTTCCTTTCTCCAAAACATATTTAAATTGTGCTTGCTTTGCACATGAGACTAAAGGAGAGGGTCATGTACCCCTCCTCTCATGACCTTTGTTTTTCCTGTTATTGTTAGGTGCTGTCAAATCGCTTCTGACTCATAGAGATCCTATGAACAATAGAACAAAACCCTGCCCTGTCTTGCGCCATGTCCACAATTGTTTTTATGCTTAAGCCCACTGTTGTGGCCACTGTGTCAATTCATCTTGTTGAGGGTTTCCCTTTTTTTCACTGACCCTCCACTCTACCAAGCATGATGTCCTTCTCTGGGGACTAATCTTTCCTGACAAGATGTCCAAAGTATGTAAGATGCCATCTTGCCATTTTTGTTTCCAAGGAGCATCTCTGGTTGTACTTCTTCCAGAGCAGATCTCTTTGCTCGTTTGGTGGTCCGTGGTACACTCAACATTCTTCTCCAACATTCTTTTTCTTAGTCACAGACAAAGATTTTAAAAAAGGGAGTAACCAAATCTAGACAACTAATCACAGGACAAGTGGAAGAGCATGGTCTGCTGCAAGACTGGGAAAGGAAAGCCTAGGGGTCCTATCAGTGGTGACTCTCTCTAGACATCAAACAGAAACTCTTCATACTTTGAAAATGCAGTAATTGAGAGATTCTTGAGTAGAAAACGAGTCTCTGGGTGGTACAAACAGTTAACATACTCGGTTGCTAATTGAAAGATTAGGGGTTCAAGTCTATCCAGAGATGTCTCAGAATAAAATCCTGGCAATCTGCTTCTGAGAAGTCAACTGCTGAAAATCTTTTGAAGCACAGTTGTACCCTGACACACATGGGGTAACCATAAGTTGGCAATGACTTCATGGCAGCTGATTTCATTTTGGGGTTTTTGCATAGGCAAGGGGTAAGCTTCACTAACAACTTCTCTCCACTGATTTTACTAATTTAAGAACAAAATATAGCTTTTGTTTCCCAAAGGCCCTGTATCACTTATGACGTACAGAACTATAGTTTTCTCCAGTGAAGACCATCTTCTAAATCTACCAGGAAGTCTCAGCTGCATATTTCATTCTTTACAGTTTTTAGAAATGATTTTCAACAGCCAGCCCATTGGCACAAGTGGAAATGCTCACTGGCAAAGACTACCTGTGGAAGATGGGAGTGATGCTTCTTCCTGTCAACCTAGAATGAAGAACCTTCTCTAACCCACTCTTCAAAAGCTCCCACTTTGAGAATGCAGGGCAATGCCAGTATGTAGGTGTGTTGTTAGTTTTGTCAAGTCACACTCATAGCAACCCCACATACAACAAAATGAAATACTGTCCAGTCCTGCACCATCTTCTTGATCACTGGCATGCTTGTACCCACTGCTGTAGCCAACTGCATATTATGAGTTCCTTCTAGCCTCGGGTGGTGTGTCTAGCCTTCCAGTGCTGTGTCCATGTTCTGCTGTGATCCACAGGGTTTTCACTGGCTAACTTGTAGAAGTAGATCATCATGCCTTTCTTCCTAGCCTGTCTTGGTCTGGAAGCTCTACTTAAACCTGTTCACCATGGGTGACCCTGCTAGCATTTAAGATACTGGTGGCATAGCTTTTAGCAGCACAGCAACACACAGTGCCACATGTGAGCACAAACTGACAGAGTACAGGACATTCTCTTAACTGCCAGGAACAGGGCTTTGTAAATTTTGACATAAATGAAGCTTAAACTCTTGTGTGGAGATTGAGGGGGGGAAAAATACTAAATTAAATTAAATACAGAAGGCTTTCTCCAGATTTGAGATTTAACATTTCAAATATTTAGTTAGCTTTCCACAGGCCAGGCCAAGCAATGACATGTGTTACTGTACCCTCCCTGCAAGGCTAAAAACAGGGAAGGATATAATAGCATGGCCAAAAACCTGAAGCCATATATTTTGTCCATGGCGGACAAACTAAATGCAGGCCAGGTAAAGAGGCTGAGTAAATATCTAAAGCCTTTACTGTCCATCTGACCCTCACCCAATACGTTCTCCACACATTAGAGCTAATATGAATAATGTGCTTCTCTCTAAAATTTAAGACTTCCATGCAGATCAAGTCTCACTTATATCTAAGAGAAAAAGAAGAAAACCCAAATCCATTGCCATCAAGTCAATTTGACCCATAGGGATGTTATAGGACAGAATAGTACTGTTCCATACAGGTTCTAAGAAGAGTGCCTGATGGATTTGAACTGCTGACCTTTATGATTACATGCTATAGCTCTCAACTACTACACCACCAGCATTTTCAAAGTCTCTTGCTGTCAAGTTAGTTCCAACTCATAGCTACCCCATAGGACAGAAGTGCCTCACATAGTTTCCAAGGAATACCTGGTAGATTTGAACTGCCATCCTTTTGGTTTGCAGCTGTAGCTTTTAACCATCATACCATCGGAGTTTGCCTCTTACATCTAAATAATTTATAATAAAATTTTCTGCATCAATTCCAGGCTGCTGCATATGCTAAGAATGGACAGTTTCAGACTGGATAAAGCAGATGGAAGGGGAGTTTTGGTTCTATCCCAGTGAAATTAAGGTCTTTGATTCATGCAGGATAGCCTGGGAAGTCATAGTCAGCTGGGTAGTAGACACTTGGGGGTGAGAAAGGGGCCTAGAAAGACAGATAGGACAATAAACATGATGTCCTTCTCCAGCACTTGATCTCTCCAGATGATATGTCCAAAGTAAGCAAGACGAATCTCACCATCCTCACTTCTAAGAAGCATTCTGACTGTACTTCCTCTAGACTGATTTGTTCATCCTTAAGCACCGCATGGTATATTCAGTATTCTTTGTCAACACAATTCAAATGCATCAATTCCTTAAAGTCTTTCTTATTCATTGTCTGGCTTTCCCATGTGTATAAGGCAACTGAAAATACTTTGGCTTGGGCCAAGTGTACCTTAGCCATAAAAGCGACATTGCTGTTTTGTAAGATTCTAAATAGGTCCTTTGCAGCTATAAAATTGGCCATCTAGGTCCCTCCCCCCATGTGGTAAAGCTTGGGTAAATAAGTATTTTCCTTGTCTCCTAGATGGTAAGCCTATTTGTGTAAGCATACCTGCTTGTCATTACTCCTGTTACACAGTAGATAATTGATGAACATTTTGTTTTATTTAACACATATTTACAGAGTATCTGCAAGAATTCATTCAATTTAGTGAATTAGAGGGTATTTCCCAGACTGCTACATCCCAAAAATGTCTTCATTCCATGGAAAATATGGTTGCATAGCTGGTCCTTAGTAGGGACATTAGGACCTACATTCTTAGACTACACAGGGCCTTAGATTGAATAAAACTTTCCATAACTTAACTACCATTCTCCATTCTCTAGATCTGTGCTGTTCAGTATGGTAGCTGCTAGCCACATGTTAATTATTTAAATGTAAATTTGTTAATCATTCCATTCCTTAGTCACTTTAGCATTAGGTACTCAATATTCAAATGTGGCTAGTGGCTACTGTGCTGCAAAGCCCAGGTTATTAAAAAAAAAAAAAAATTCCCTTATCAAAGACAATTGTACTGGACCATGCTGGGCTCCAGTATGATCTGACGTTATCATCTTCACCTGGGATTAGACTTCAGTGGATGCTGAGGGTAAGCCAGGTAGAAAACCTTAAAACATAGAAAAGATTAATACGGCATATAAGGATAACAAAACTAAAAAACAAGTCATAAGTCACAGTTTAGTAGGCAAAACTGTAAATTAAAAAGCACTCAGTAAAAGGAAAGGAGATGAGCATAAACTCTCTAAAGAGAAAACAACCCATTTATATAAAAGAAAAACATATAAAACTAATGTACCTTAACATCTGTGTTACACTGAATTATACCCAAAGCACTGGTCAAAAAACAGACTAATCCGTTTATAAACTAATTGGATTGTTAGGTGCACCTTACTATCAGAGTCCTGAGGTAGCAGTTCAAACAAATGGTAGTAACTGCTTTTAAATAATCACATCTTAAATGTCCTATTTGACCCCCTTGCCTATTACAGGATTATGCTATCGATCAGCCTAATGGGGACACTCACCTAATATGCATGAAAAGGACAATGGGAAGAGTCAAAAAAAAGTTGTTTTTTTTGTTGTTGTTGAAAAAACTGAAGTGGTGACCATGTTTTCAGGAAACATACAGGTCAGTTGGCATAACTAGTCTTTGTTTACGAGAGTGTTCTGCACCCTGTACTGGTGAGTGGTGCCTGGGGTCTTAAAAGTCAGCAAGCTGCCATCTAAGGAACATCAGTTGGTCCCAACCTACCTGAAACAGATGAAAACTGAGAACATCAAAGGCACAAGGAAAAATGAGCCTAGGAGATGAAAGAACCCATATGACTGACTGGGAGGCTACATGAACATGAGAACAGAAGAACTAGATGGTACCTGGCTACCACCAAAGACAGACCTGAGAGGGAACGCAATGTAGAGTCTCTGATGTAGCATGAGAGAAAGTGATGTGCAAATCAAGAACTCTAGTAAAAGACTAGACTTGGTGGTATGACAACCTCTAGGGTCCCTGAGAACAGGGCCTCTGGACTTGCTGCTAGTCCTGAGCTGAAAACAGTACCAAAGCCAACACTTCAGACAAAGAATGGATGGGACTTGGGGACACAGAGTGATGCAGGTGGTGTGTGTACTTTATGGTTTAATATACATGTGAGGCTGTCCTATAGGCTTCTTTTTAGAGGGGAGAAGAGAGGGTGGGGAGGAGTGGACAAGAGTTGGTTAAGTGGATACTGGAAGTAAAGAGTGAAAAGAGAGTGTGCTGTCACAGGGTGAGGAGAGCAGAGTTGCAGAGAGGAGGGTGTTTGGGGTTTAACATGGCAAATTGACTTGGATTGTAAACTTTAACCTAATCATAATAAAAAAAATTTTAAATGAAACTTTGTAGAGTGAATTAAAACACACAAAAATCTGAATTGCAATTGGAGTGAAGCAGCTCCTCCATTCATAGTCCATGGTTCTGTAGCTTGATAGTTACGTGACCTGTGGACCTCACCACACAACCTCTCTGCACTCCAAATTTTTATGCGCAGATAAGAGGGTTGCACAAGTGCCTAATATGTCTTACAGTTCCTACAGATAGTGAAAATGTGAATGGACATTAATAAAAAATTGAAAGGTAATTTTGGAAGCTAACAGGAACAAAGTCTGTGTGTCGTATCATCAGCCATTTCCTTCTACACACAGCCTCAGCTGGCAGGACCACAAGCTTTCCAGTCACCCACACAAGTCATCTTAAAGACAAACCCCCTTCTTTTCATGGCATCTTCAATACTTGCAAGTCCCATGAGTTCACTACCAACCCCTACTTTCATTGCCACTGCCATGCATAGGACCCTCATCCTCTCCAACCAGGACAAAAACAATAGCCTCTGCTCCTCACCACTTCTCCAATCCATTCCTCATTCCACTAACATATATGTACATAAAATCAATATAACAGGAGCAATATTGTTTTTTCATTGTGCTAAAAGTACACAACAAAAACCAACCCCACTGCTGTCGAGTCAGGTCTAACTCACATCAACCCTAGAAGTCAGAACAGAACTGCCCCACTGAGTTTACAAGGAGTGCCTGGTGGATTTGAACTGCCAACCTTCTGGTTAGCAAACACAGCACTTAACTCACTATGCCTACAGGGTTTCCCATACCTAACAAGCCATTTGTCAATTCAACAATTTTTGTATGTCTTATTCAGTGACACTGATTATATTCTTCGTGCTGTGAAGACATTATCACTATCTTTTTTGAACTATGCCAACACCATTAATATAAACTCAGTGCCTTCTATGTACTAATTCCCCCTTTATACTTCCCTCTCATCATTAGTAACCACTAATAAACTTTGGTTTCTACCTCTTTGCTTATTTCATGTAAGAGAGGTCATATATGCAGCTAGCTCATTTCACTCATTTAAGTTGTGGCATGCATCAGGGTTTTGTTTCTCTTTATGGCTGAATACTATCCCATACTACATTTTGTTCATCCATTTATCTGTTGATGAACATTTTGGTTGTCTCTACCTTTTGCCTATTGTGAAAAGTACTGCAATGAACCTTGTTGTACATGTTTATGTTTGTATTCCTGCTTTCAATTCTTCAGGTTATATGCTCAGGATGGGGATCAACAATTCTGACACAATAAACCCGTCTACCTCTGATTTCCCAGAATAAAACTCTAAGACAGGGATCTAAGAGAAAGCAGTTAATTTGGGAGTTGCCTTCAGAAACACAGTCAGGAAGAGAGAAGTAACTAGGCAAGGGAAGATTAACAATAGTTGTGAATTAAGAGTGTTATTAGAGAGGAAAGGCCAAGATGGTGGAACACTCAGAAGCTTCTTGTGGTCCATCTTATAATAAAGAAAAACCAAGGAAATCAATTATATATGATACTCTGGAAGCCCTGGACATGAAAGCTGAGGATGTGGCCTGAGCAGGAGGGAGACAGAGACACAGCTGCAAAGGAGTGAAGAAGTGCTATACATGACCTAGCTGGTAGCCTGTAGGTTGGATCATTTGGTGCATACAAGCTGAAGCAAACAGTATCATTCGGGACCCATTTTAACACTTTGGGAGAAATCAAACTGTGGAGAGTCTACACAAGCCTCCAAAGCCAAGGGAAAGCAGTATTGGATCTGCCAAATTTAAGTGCAAGCATGTGACCTACCATGCAGGATCAAAATAACCCTTCCCTCTCTGGGAAGTGACTCTCTTCACCTTGTCCAACTTTTTGCCACTCTGCTTTGGTACCATTCTGGCAGTATTCAGCAGCTGTCACATCCCCAAGACTAGAAGTGGGATCCATTGTACCCAAGCCAGCTTCTTGGCTTAGGGAAGTAGACAAATAAATGAACAAACAATAAAAGAACACCAGCTCCCCTAAGCTGAGAGATCAGAGCTAACTGTATCCAAACCAGACTCACAGCTTTTAAAATCACCATGCCCCCTGAGTTGGGAACTCGGGCACTCATTGTCCTTTGCTTAGCTACAAACATAAGAGGTCTTTGGACTTCAAATGCCTTTCACCCCTTCCTAGACCTGTGTGAGCCCACGCAACAACAAAGGCCTTTGTTAGCATAGTACAACAGGATATATACTTGAAGTCTATTTTCAACTGCAACAGCTAAGAAGGAATGGGAGATTCATGACATTTGACAACGCCATGCCCATTAAGCAGGATGGTCACCCATCTGCTTCAGGGGCCTGAGGACTGACAGGCTCACCCATTCCACCAAACCATGTACATCATGGGTCTGAGAATAAGTAGTGCCTCCCAGTCATTAAAGTACTGGGTTCCCAAAGTCTGGCTCCAAGATACACCATCTATGTGCTCTAAGGGACATGAACAGATCCTCCACCACAGTACTCAAGGACAGTCATAAGCCCCCTAACATACTCAGCACATAACTTCTTACTGCAGCCAGATAACTGTACCCCTAAGTAGCCCTGTCCATCTAGGATTATGGATGAGAGCCTGTACCACACACTCTGCGACCAGTAGCCTTGATATATGCACTGAATCCACACAAGGAAAGTAAACAGACTCATGGCTTCACATACCTAGTAGCAGTTATAACCACCAGGTGGTAAGATGTGAGAACTTCAAAGATATCAATAATCAAAGTAGCTAAGACCTCCAGCCCACTGGGGCACATCAAAACAAAACAAGGAGCTAGGATATAGTAAGCAAACATACAATAAATGAATGTAATAACTTACTGGTGACTCAGAGACAACCACGAGTATTGAATCACACAAAGAGGTAGACCATGATAGCTCCAGCAAGCAACAGAAACAAAGAATCAGTGAACTTCCTGGAGGAAAAGAAGGTTTTGGAATTACTGGAGGAAGAATTCAAAAGATTAATACACAGAGCTCTTCAAGAGATCAGAAAGATCAGACAAAACATACAACAAGCCAAGGAACACACAGACAAAGCAACAAAGGAATTTAAGAAGATTATAAGAGCATAATGACAAATTTAACAGGCTGCAAAAATTCATAGAGAGATAACACACATTCAAAAGATTATCAATAAAATTTCAGAATTAATCAACTCATCAGAAAGTCATAGAAACAGAATTGAGGTAAGGGAAGTCAGAATTAGTAAGACTGAAGATAAAGCATTGACACAGATTTATTTGAGGGAAGAAAATCAGAAGAAAGTATTTTTGAAAAATGAAGAAACCCAAAGAATTATGTGGGACTTTCTAAAGAAGAATAACCTACCTGTGACTGGAGTACTAGCACAGGGAAAAACAGAGAATTGCTGAAAATTTGCTGGTAGGAAACTTCCCTACTATTGTGAAAGATGACAAGATACCAATCCAAAAAGTTCACTGAACTTTACATGGTGTACATTCCAAAAGAAAGTCACCAAGACATATTATAATCTAACTTATCAAAAGCAAAGGTAAACAAAGCAATTTAAGAGTGGCCATGGATAAATGAAAATTCATCTACAAAGAAGAGTCAATAACTGAGCTCTAATTACTCAGCAGAAACCATGCAGACAAGAAAGCAATGGGATAATATATATATAAAGCCTTGAAGGAAAAAACCTGCCAGGCAAGAACCAGCAAAACTGTCTGTTAAATATAGAAGGCACAATTAAGGTATTTCCAAAATGCTAAACAGACAATAGATAAGTGGTAATTTTGGTAAAGAGTAAGACAGTACACAATACTGAGATAGCCAGCACAGCCTGTACAAGGCAGTGTCATGGAAGTTGCAGAGATACACCCAAACTCCCTAAGGATGCTGTGGGGACCATGGTCTCAAAGAATATTTAGTTCAACTGTCACAACCATTTACAAAGAAAAGATTCTACATGCTACTTTGGTGATTAGTGTCTGGGGTCTTGAAAGTCTGTGAGTAACCATCTAGGATACTCCACTGGTCTCACTCCTCCAGGAACAAGGAAGACTGAAGAAAACTAAAGACACGAGAGAAAGATTAGCTAAAAGAACTAATGGACCACATCTACAATGGCCTCCAGCAGACTAAATCTGGTACAACCAGCTGGTCACCACCTACCACCAGTGACAGCTCTGAAAGAGATCACAACAGAAGGCTGTAGACAGAGCTAGAGAAAAATATAAAATAAAATTCTAACTCAAAAATAAAGTCTAGACTTGTTGGGCTGACAGAGACTGAAGAAACCATGATGGTATGGCTCCCAGTCACTCTTTAGGCTCAGAGGTGGGGTTACTCCTGAAGTTAACTATTCACCCAAAGACCGGACAGACCCATAAAACAAAGTGAGACTGAAGGGGTAAGTCAGCCCCAGGGCAAGGACTAGCAGGAAGAGGGGAGAGAAAAGCTAGTAATAGGGAGCCCAGGTGTCATGGATTGAATTTTGCCTCAGCCCCCCCCAAAATATGTGTAGTACTTTGGCTGGGCTATGATTCCAAGTTTTGTGTGATTGTCCTCCATTTTGTGATTTTCTTATGTTGTACATCCTATCTTTGTCTGTGGTTAATAGAAAAGATTGGATTATGTTAAAGAGGATTAGAGAGAGACTGTAACACCCTTACTAAGAAAGTTTCCCAGGGGTGTGGTCTGTATCACTTTTTATCCTACAAGAGTAAAAGGAAAGGAAGCAGAGTTGGTAACCTCATAAAATAACATAAAATAAATCACTGGGAGCAGAGCACATCTTTCAGAGCCAAGGGTCCTGCACTACCATGCTCTGAGACCAAAGAAAGACTGACGCAACACAAGGAATTTCCTCCAGAGCTGACAGAAACAGTGTTTTCCCTGGAGATGATAGCACTAAACTCATAGCTATCAATAATTACACTGATTGTAAATGGAGTAAATGCATCAATGAAGAGACACAAAGTGACAGAATAGATTTTAAAAAAACACACAATCCATCAAGAGACACTCCTTAGACTCAAAGACACAGACAAACTAAAAGAGTGGGAAAAAAAAAACCTATCAAGCAAAAACAATCAAAAAGAGCAGGAATGGTGATATTAATCTCTGACAAATTAAACACTAGTTAAAGCAAAACCTGAAACAAAGGATAAGGAAAGAAACAATAGAATGATTAAAGGGTCAATAAACCAGCAGGTTATAACCATAATAAATATTTACCAACCAAGGACAGTGCTCCAAAATACATAAAACAAACCCTAACAGCACTGTAAAGCAGGACAGACAGTAAGAGACCATCAGTAACATCAGTAAGAGACCAACACACCATGTTTGGTAAAACATCCAGAAAATGCTTGATAAAGACCTGGAAGATCAAAATGCCATAATAAATTAACTTGCTCTCATAGAAATACACAAAACATTCCAACCAAGAGCAGCCAAGTATGTTCTGTTTTTCAACACACATGAAACATTCTCCAGAATGGATCACATATTAGGACTCAAAGCAAGCCTTAACAGAATTTCAAAACACTGAACTACGATAAAGCATCTTGCCTGATCATAAAGCCACAAAAGTAGAAATCAATAACAAAAGAAAACAAGAAAAAAAATCAAATACAAGAAAACTGAAATTTTGCTCAAAAACTACTAAGCTATGGAAGAAATCAAGGACAGAATAAAAAATCATAGAATGAAATGAAAAAGAAAACATATCCTACCACACGAGTGGCATCTGGGGTTTAAAAAGCTAACAAGCTGACATCTAGGTAGTTTCAGTTGGTCCCAACCCACCTGGAGCAGAGGAGAATAAGACATCAAAAATGTAAGGAAAATATCAGCCCAAGAGACAGAAAGGGCCATATAAGCCAGCATGAGACCAGAAGAACTAAGTGGTACCCAGATACCACCAATGACCTCCCTGACAGGGAATACAACATAGAGCCCCTGATGTAGTGGGAGTAAAATAGGTGTACAGAACTAGAACTCTATTAAAAAGACCAGACTTGATGGTTCAACAGATTAGAGGGTACCTGGAAGACATGGTCCCCAGATGCTCTGTTAGCCCAAAGCTGAAGCCATACGTGAAGCCAATTCTTCAGTCAAAGAATGAACTAGACTACAAGATATAACATTATATTGGCACAGAGTATACTTCTTAGCTTAAGATGTATGACACTAACTAGGCCGTTATTGTCCAGAAGTGAGATGAGAGGGTAGAGGGGGTCAGAAGCTGACTGAATGGACATGGGAAATACGGGGTGGAAAGGAGGAACATGACGTCACAAGATGAGGAGTGTGACTAGAGTTAAACAGTAGTGTGTATAAGTTTTTGTATGACAAATTGACTTGGATTGTAAACTTTGAATTAAAGCACAATAAAATATTTAAATATTAAAAAAAAGTCTACAAAAACCTTTGGGACACAGCAAAAGCAGTGCCCAGAGGGCAATTTATAGCAGTAAATGGACACATCCAAAAAGAAGAGGCAGAGCCAAGATGGTGCAATACACAAATGCTTCTTGTGAAGTTCTAACAAAAAAAAATCCAAAGGAACAAAACAGTGCAGTATATACAACATCACAGAAGCCCTGAGCATCAAAAGGAAAGCTGAGAAATTGGACTGAGCACTGGGAAAGGAAGAGCAGCACCAGAGGTACATAGGATTCCACAGACCTGACCTATCAGGAAACAGATGTGGTGTTTGTGGCGGTCTGGGCGGTGGAGCTTGGTGGGTGTCCTCCTCAGCCACAGAAGTTGCCTAGAGGACCCACTTATGCCTACAAAGTCAGTAGGAAACAGAGATCGGCAGAAGCTAAGTCTTTACATGTAACCTTCTGTGCACACATCTGAATCTTCTGCTGAGATAGGCTTGTCTGCTATCTCTCCCCAGTCCCTTCTCTGCACTGTGCCCAGAGCAGAAGTCTGAAGGCATTAACTGAGTTAGAAGTAGGACTCCTCAATCCTGCCTAAGTCCCTCACCCCCTCTTTTCTCTGCACTGCTCCTGGCTCTGGAGTCTGATGCCATTAAAACTAATAATGAGCTGCAAGAAAGACTCCTTACACCATTCTTAAGCAGGACTCCTTAAGGCCTCCTTGTAGAGGGTGAACAAAGGAAAAACAAAAATTTTCCAATTCCCCTAAGCCAGAAAAGCAGGGCAAAAATTGTTCCTTCACCTAGATTCAGACATAAGGGGTATGCCACCCTCACAGATAGTCAAGGATGGTTTTTAGCCACCTGCCTTTCTCAGTGGCTACACCCAGACATCAGTGTCTGTACCAAACACCCCTGACCATCTAGGACAGTAGGTGAGAGTCTGCATCATTCACTTGGTGACTAGGTACCTGGACACTTGAGCTGAATCCATATAAGAAAAGTAAGCAGATTCATAAGCTCTAAATGAATACAATTTACTAATGGCTCAGAGACAATAGTCAATTTCAAGTCACTTAAAAAAGCAGGTCAGGGTTTCCTCAGAAAATTCCCAAAACAAATAATCAAATTTTCCAGAGAAAGAGAATTTCCTGGAATTATCAGAAGTGGAAGATAAAAGATTAATACTTAGAACTTTTCAAGAGATAAGGAGATGAGGCAAAGTGCAGCAGAACACATGACAAACTGAACAAGCTGCACGAAAGCAAAGATTGGCAAGAATTAGAAATTGAGAAAACTAATAATAAAATGACAGAACTAGACAGAATTAGACAACTCAATAGAAAGTCAAAGGAGCACAACTAAGGCAATAGAAGGCTGAATTAGTGAGACTGAAAATAAAGCACATGACATCAACATGGATAAAATGCACTGCTGTCAAATCGGGTCCAACTCAGAGCGACCCTAAAGGTCAGAGTAGAATTATGCCACGCTTGAAGAAAAATCAGATAAGAGAATTTTAAAAAAATCAAGAACACTAAGAATTATGTGGGACCCTATGAAAAGAAACAATCTATTAGTGATTGGAGTACCAGAAAAAAGGGGGATAACAGAGAATATGAGACAATTAACCAAAGATTTGCTGACAGAAAGCTCCCTGATATCACCCAAGATGAGAAGATATCTATCCAGGATGCTTACTGAACTTTACACAGGGGAGATCTCAAAGGAAAGACACCAAAGCATATTATAATCAAACTTCCAAAACTAAAATAAGGAGATGCTTTTAAAAGTGGCTAGGGGTAAACAAAAAATAATATATAAAGGAAAATCAGTAAGAGTAAGCTTGGACTAAGGTTGGACTACTCGGCAGAGACTACGCTGGTAAGAAGGCAAGGGAGTGATACATACAAAGCCTTGAAGGGAAACAGTTGCCAGCCAAGAATACATCTACATGGACATATGTGTATATATGTATACACAAACATACATACATATATACACATATATATGTATATATATATTTATTCAGCAAAATTGTCTTTCAAATATGATGGTGAAATTAGGACATTTCCAGATAAACAGAAATTTAGGGAATTTGCAAAGCCAAATCAAAATTACAAGAAGTACTAAAGGCAATCCTTTGGTTAGAAAATTTATAACACCAGTTAGCACTCCAAGAACAGAACACAGAACAGAACAATTTGATATCAACCCAAACAGGGGAATTGCAAAAATAATCATAGGCAAAACATCGAAAACAGAGAAACAGAGATGTCATTTTGTAAACACTATAACAAAACAGAGATACTCAAAAGAAAAGGTAGTCATAGACCTTTCATATGGAGAAGAAGTCCAGGTGATATATAGAAATTAAAGACTGATTTAAGTTCAGAAAAACTAGGGGCATTAAGACAACCACCTAGAAAACTATCATTCTGTGTATTAAAGTACAAAAAAATGAAGTCTCAGCAAATACAAAACCACCAACACTGAAAAAGATAAAAAGACACATAAAGAAAAAAAGACTCAGCCCAGAAAATTAAATGGAACAAAGAAAATGTCTGCAACATGCACAAAAAGACACCAAAATGACAGCACTAAGCTCATGCCTATCAGTGATCACGATGAATGTAAACAGACTAAATGTACCAATAAAGAGACAGTCAGGGGCAGACGTAATAAAATGAATGAGTGAATGAACAGACAAACAAATAAACATGACCCATCTATATGCTGCCTACAGGAGACACACCTTAGACTCAAAGACATGAACAAACCAAACAAAACTCAAAGGATGGAGGGGGGAATATCAAGCTAAAAACATTCATAAAAGAACAGGAGTGTTAATATCAGTCTCTGATAAAAATATACTTAAAAGTCAAATCTATCACATTGTATAATAAAGGACAATATATAATGATTAAGGTATCAATGCTCCAAGAGAACATAACATATTAAACATCTATGCACCCAATGACATCGCTTCAAATTACATTTAAAAAAATGAGGCAGAGAGAGAAGAATAAAGGGCCAAAATCAACCAGTTATCCTACAACTTGAGAAAACAGAAAGAGAGCAGCTATTGGAGCTTCAGGTCAAGAAGAGAGGAAATCATAAAAATCAGGGACAAATTAAATGAACTAGAGAATAGACTCAACAAGTCAAATCCAGCTGTTAGAAAAAAGCTCACCAGAAACAAACCATTGACCAAACTGACAAAAGAAAAACAGCAGAGGAAGCAAGTAACCTGAAAAGGAAATGATATGTGTGATATCACAATAAACCCAACTGAAATTTGAAAGATTATAATACTTAACAGAAAATTGTACTCCAACAAATTTGAAAACCTAGACGAAATGGACAAATTTCTAGGAACACACTACACTAATACATTAATACCTAAACTAATACAAACTGAGGTAAAAAAAACTGAATAAACCTATAACAAATGATGAGATTGCAAAGGTAAAAGAAAAAAATCCCCTCAACAACCCCCCCAAAAAAGTTCTGACCCAAATGGCTTCACTGGAGAATTCTACCAAACTTTCAGAGAAGAGTTAATACTACTATTACTAAAGGTACTTCAGGGCATAGAAAAGGATGAAATACTTCTGAACTAATTTTATGAAGCCAGTAAAACCCTTAAACCCAAACGAGTTGAAGACACCACAAAAAAAAAGAAAATTATAGACCAATATCCCTCATGAACATAGACTCAAAAATCCTGAACAAAATTCCAGCCAATATATGTCAACAATATATTCAAAAAGTAATGCATCATGAGCAAGAAGGAATAATAACAGGTACGCAAGGGTGGTTGAACATTAGAAAAATACTGAAATCACATAAATAAAACAAACAAACAAAAAAATACATGATTTAATCAATGGGTGCCGAAAAGGCATCTGACAAGGTCCAGCATCTTTTCATGATAAAAACTCTCTGGAAAATATGAATATAATGGAAATTCCTCAACAACATAGAGAGCATTTATAGGACGCCAACAGCCAACATCCTAAATGGAGAGAGTCTGAAAACATTCCTCATGAATGGGAGCCAGACAATGACACCCTTTATAACTATTATTCTTCAATATCATGCTGGAGGACCTGGCCAGAGCAATTAGGCTAGAAAAATAAAGGAAATCAAAAATCAGTAAGTCAAAGTATCCCTATTTGAAGATAAGCTCTTATATACAGAAAACTCAAAAGAATCCACAAGAAAACTTCTGAAACTAACAGTATATGTCAGCAAAGCATCAGGATACTAGATAAACACATAAAAATTATTTGGATTCCTCTATAGCAACAAAGATAACATTGAAGAGTAAATCATTGACTCACTAGCATTTATAACCACCCCCAAGAAGAAAACATACTTAGGAACAAATCTAACCAAAGCTGTAAAAGACTTATACAAAGAAAACTACAAGATACTGCTGCAGGAAACCAAAAGAGACCTACATAATTGAAAACTATACCACACACAAGGGTAGGAAGACATAACATTGTGAAAATGTCAATTCTACCTAAAGCTTTCTACAGATACAATGCAATCCCACTCCAAATTACAGTGACATTTTCTAAAGAGATGGAGAAATGTATCACCAACTTCACATGGAAAGAGAAGAGTAAAGTAGGAGGCTTCATGCTACTTGATTCTAGAACCTATCATAAGGCCATGGCAGTCAAAACAGCGTGGCACTGGTACAACAGACACATAAAGCACTGGAAAAGAAATGAGATTTCAGACACAAATTCATCTACCTATGAGCAGCTGATATTTGACAAAGGCCCAAAGTATGTTAAGTGAGATTAGGCCAGACTCTTTAACAAATGGTGCTAGCATAACTGATATCCCTCTGCAAGAAAATGAAACAAGATCCATACCTCACACCATGTACAAAAACTAACTCAAAATGGATCAAAGAATTAAATATAAAATCTAAAATGATAAAGATTATGGCAGAAAAAATAGAGACAATGCTAGGAAGCCTATTACATTGCATAAACAAAATACAAACTGTAACTAAACAATGCACAAACACCATAAAAGAAACTAGATAATTGGGAGCTCCTAAAATTAAAACACTCAGGCTCATCAAAAGACTTTATCAAAAGAATAAAAAGAGAATCTACCGACTAGTTGGAAATTTGGGGCTATGATATATCCAATAATGGTCTAATCTCTAAAATCTACAGGATACTGTAACACCTCAACAACTAAATAACAAATAATTTGATCAAAAACTGGCCAAAGGCTAAAACAGGCACTTCATAAAAGGAAATACTCAGATGGCTAACAGACACATAAGGAAATGCTCACAATCATTAGCCATTACAGAAAAGCAAATCAAAACTACAATGAGAAATCATCAAACCCTAAGAAGGCTGGTACTAATCCAAAAAACACAAAACAGTAAATGTTGGAAAGGTTGTAGAGAAACTGGAACACTTAGACTCTGCTAGTGGGAATGGATTTGGTGCTTCTTAAAAGACTAGAAATAGAAGTATCATATGATCCAACAATGTCACTCCTTGGAATATACACTAGGGAAAGAAGAGCTGTTACATAAATAGATATATGCACACCCGTGTTAACTGAAGCACTGTTCACAGTAGTAAGAAGATGGAAACAACCTAGGTGCCCATCAACAAACTATGGTACCTACACACAATGGAATATTATGCAATGATAAAGAACAATTATGAATCTGTGAAACAGCTCACAACATGGATGAATCTTTAGAGCACAATGCTGAGTGAAATAGTTGCAAAAGGACATATATTGTACGAGACCACTATTATAAGAACACAAGAAAAAGTAAACACAGACGAAAAGATTCTTTGATGTTTACAAGGGGGGGGAGGGTGAGAGAGGAATTCACTAACCATATATTAGAAAAAATAAAAAGAAGACTCACTTTAGGTGAAGGGAAGAACAGCACACAATACAGGGGAAGTCAGCACAACTAGAATAATCAAAAAGCTAAGAAGCTCTCTAAACACAATCAAACACTTTGAGGGACAGAGTAGCTGGGGATGGAGTCTCTGGACCATGGTTTTTGGGGACATCTAAGTCAACCGTCAAAACAAAGTTTATTAAGAAAATGTTATGCATTCCACTCTGTTGAGTGGCATCTGGGCTTTTAAAAGCTTGCAGGTGGTCATCTAAGAAGCACAAACTGGTCCCAATCCACTTAGAGCAAAGGACAATGAGGAACACCAAAGACACAAGGACAATATTAACCCAAAAGACAAAAAGGCAACATACACCAGAGACTCCATTGGCCTGAAGCCACAAGAACTAGAGTACCAACGACCGCCACAACAGGGCACCTCGCTAGAATGGGAGAACAGTACAGAACACAACTCAAATTCACATAAAAGGCCAGAATTAATGGCCAGGGACTGAAGGAAACCCTGAAGCCATGGCCCACAGATGGCCTATTAACCCAGAACTAAAGCCACTCCCAAAGCCCACCTTCAGACAAAAGACTAGACTATAAACCATGAAACAATACTTGTAAAAATTGTACTTCAGAATTCAAGCAGCTACACAAGGCCAAATGGGTGGCTCCTGTCCAGAGGCAGGCAGAGAAGGCAAGCAGGGGCAGGAGTGGGTTGGATGAACACGGGGAAACCGGATGTGGGAAAGTGGAGTCACTTTATAGAGATTGTAACTAGTGTCACGTAACAGTACATGTGTAAATCTATACATGAGCATTTAATTTGAATTGTAAACTTTTACCCAGTGTACAATAAAATAAATAAATAAATCTAACAAGAGTACATTATCAATCAAGTTACTGCATTAGCAATTTTGGCTCAACTACACTGGAGTTCAGTGGTTAGTGCAGAACCATACCTCACCTATCCTGCCTGAGAAGTGAGGGAGTCAAACACATATCACCAACTCTTGGCACTCATTGGTTGAGGACTGCTCCCAGGAGTTAATTCCTAGGCACTTCCTGCCAGCCAGTGAGAACCTGGCAGCCCTGGAAGTCCAGCTAGCTGCCAGAAAAGGTAAGGTTGAGGCAATCTGGGCAGGCACTTACAACATCTGCTACAAAAGCACCCATTTTCCCTGCCTGATTATCTTGTGACTGCCTTACATGGCAGCAGCCTAGAATAGAGGGTTATGATTCAGCTCTGAGACTCCAGTTTCGTTTCTTGAGTCCACATAAAGTTTGAAAGCTAGACATTATGGGGTGAGTGAGATGAAGAAGGAAGGAAGATTCCAAAACCCTCCTTCTAAATTAAAGACAAAGCTTAGGGGTATGATACTGGTGTCTTGCTATATGGCATGGTTATCAAGAAGACAAATGACCTCAGGGCAGAGTTCCTGCAACAAGGAAGAGAAATACAGATTGTACAGGATGCAGGACATGGAGCAACTTGGTGGGATTAGACCAAAGTTAAGATGTCATTGGTGTTCTTGAGATGCAACTTGGTTTTGAGAATAGAGATGGGTTGAGACAACAGAAACTCTAGACAGGTTGAAGGAAGGCCAAGGCAGAGGGAAGATCTTCCTGATCCTAGGAGGCTACAGCAGGGGAGACGGTGAAATAAGGCAGATAATAGCAGGGCTAAGCTAATACCTGGTTCCCCACAGCCTAGCGTGCCATGCAGATGATCCTGAAGTTCTTGCCTGTCACCCTGCTGCCACACATACATACATTAGCTAGAACAGAAGTTCAAGAGGAAAACAACAGAATACTTAAAACTAACATCATTTGTTTAGCAATTGCTATGTGCTAGGTGCTCTGCTGGTAGCACAGTGGTTAACAGCTCAGCTGCTAACTGAAAGATCAGCAGTTCGAATCCCCCAGGTGCTGTTCGAAACTCCATGGAGCAGTTCTACTCTGTCCTGTCTGGTTGCTATAAGTCAAAACTGACTCAACAGCAATGGGTTTTTTGGTTTGTTTTCTTGTTTGTTAAGGTACTGTGCTAAACACTCTTCATATGTTAACTCATGAAATTCTTAGCATGGAAACCCAGTAGCACAGTGGGTTAAGTGCTACATCTGCTAAACTAAAGGTCAGCAGTTCGAATCTGCCAGGCTCTCCTTGGAAACTCTGTGAGGCAGTAATACTCTGTCCTACAGGGTCACTAGAAGTCAGAATCTACTTGACGGCAGTGGGTTTGGTTTTTGGTTTTTAATGCTTCGCACCCACAACTTTTTGTCATTACAGCTGCTGTCAAGTTGGCCCCCAGATCAGAGTGACTCCGTGCACAATAGAAGCAAATGCCAGCTGGTCCTGCATCATCCCAGGAATGGTTACAGTTCAGACCCTTGTGATATGTAGGGTTTTCATTGGCTGATTTTGAGAAGACAGCTAGGCCTGCCTTCCTGGTCCGTCTTAATCTAGAAGCTCCACTGAAACCTAGTCAGCACTGCAACATGGAAGCCTCCACCGACAGATGGGTGGTGGCCTGGACACGAGGTGTGTTGCCTGGGAGACAAGCAATAGCTATTACGAGTCTCATTACTTAGATGAGGAAACTGAGACACAGAAATGCTGGTCAAAGGTCACATAGGTTGTCTTGGAACTGAAACTGCAACCCAGGCCATACAGCTACCCCCACACACAATTAATCACTAAATATCCTACAGCTAAGTGGCAAGTCTGTAAGGGCAAGCTACTGTTACAGATTAAGATGTGTCCCCCCCACCCAAAATGTGTGTCAACTTGGCTAGGACATGATTCTCAGTATTGCATGGTTTTCCAGCATTTTGACATTTGATGTGTTTTTCTTATCTGCTGTAAATCCTAACTTCTGTGATGTTATTAAGATGCGATTATTGGCAGTTATGTTAACAAGGTAGGATTAAGAATTTGCATGACTAGGCTGTATCTTAAATCAATCTCTTTTAAGATACAAAAGAGAGAAATGAGCTGGAAGATAGGGGGACCTCATACCAACAAGAAACAAGAGTCAGGAGAACAGTGGGTCCCTTTAACCCAGGGTCCCTGTGTTGAGAAGCTCCTCCTCAATCAGAGAAGATTGATGGCAAGGACATTTCCACAGAACTGACGGAGAGAAAGCTTTCCCCTGGAGCTAGCAATTTGAATTTGGACTTCCACCTTCCTAGACTGTGAGAGAATAAACTTCTGTTTGTTGAAGTCATCCACTTACGGTCTTTCTGTTATAATAGCACTAGATAACTAGGACAGTTACCAAAGGTAACATGTAATTTTTTTTTCTGCCACAAGAAATGATGTTACTCAGTTTGCATGGTAGATTACTGGTGAAGCACGGCAGCCAAAGACCTTCCATTCCTTCATGCATGCCCTGTGCCATGTGGCTTTGCAGCTCCTCCCATCAAGCGGGTAGTCTATGCCTCCATCTGTGAATGTGAACTTGGACATGCTACTTGCACTGGTCCACATGATATTGGCTAGTGTGATGCAGAGGATGGGTGAAAAGTGTTTGTGCAACAGGCTTATTCTCTATTGCCACTTGGGCCTGCAACGACCACCATGTAGACAAGCCCAGGCCAGCCTGTGGGGACCAAGAAGTACACATGGAAGCCCCAGCTGGCCCGGCCATCCCAACTGAGCCCAGACATGTAAGACAGCCCAGTCTCCTAACAGAGCCTACTCTTCCTTACAAAAGTGCCCAGCTAACCCACAGAATCCTGAAATATGAATGTGTGCTCATTTATGCCACTCTTTTGGCATGGTTTGTTACACACAAATAAAAATCTAATACACCTCTTCAAAAGTTTTCTGAACCTTTCAGCGACCCCCACCCACTATATACCTTAGCCTGGCATTCAAGGCCTTCCACAAATTTTTTATTTTGCTGTCAAGTGACTTCAACTCATGCTGACACTGTGTGCATCAGAGCAAGACTAGGATTCATGGAGTTGTCAACGACTGACTCTTTCAGAAATAGAATGCAGGCCTTTCTCCTGAGGCACCTCTGGTAGGCTCCAACTGCTGACTTTTCAGTTAGAGCTGAGCATATTGAGTGTTGCACCACCTGAGGACTCCCTTCCTGAATTAGGCCCACTTTCACAGCTTTGTCTCCCTTGGCCCACCTCCTTATTCTCTAACTCCAGGACACAGCGACCTTGCTGCTTCTCAAATTCACCTTGTGTTGGGTTAACCTGTTGGGATTTGAAGAGGCAAGACACACATGTAGAAAGCGTTAAATCCAAACCCACTGCCGTCAATTCAACTCTGACTTATAGCAACCCTATAGGACAGAGTAGAACTTCCCCAGAGAGTTTCCAAGGAGTAGCTAGTTGATTTGAACTGCTGACCTTTTCGTTGGCAGTGGAAGAACTTGACCACTATGGCCCCAGGGTTTCCTCAGACTGGTCTCTAATCCAAGAAATCGCCTTTGACTAAAAACTTCCTATCCATTGTGGTAGGCAGTAGCAAGGTCCCTGAGTGATGGCCACATCCTAATTCCTGCAACCTGTGAATGTTACTACCCACGACAAGAGGGATTTTGTAGATATAATTAAGGGTCTTGAGACAAGAGACTTCCTCTGGATTACCGAGGTGGGCTTAATGTAATCACAACAGTCCTTGTCAGAGGAAACAGGAGGAGAGAGTCAAAGAAGCGCTGTGAAGTCAGAAGCAGAGACTGGAATAATGATGCAGTTGCGGGAAGGGGGCCACCAGCCAAGAAATGCAGGCAGACTTTCATTGCTGGAAAAAGCAAGGAAAAAATCCACCTCTGGAGCCTCCAGAAGGAATGGAGCCCTGTCCTTCCTTGAATTTTGCCTAATAGGACTTATCTTCAGATTTATGACCTCCAGAACCATAAGGCAATAAGTTTATCTTCTTTGAAGTAAGTAAGTTTATTAATAATTTGTTACAGCAGCAAGAGAAGACTAGGATACCATAAATCAAGGCCTGGTTTAAAAAGTCACAACCTCCATGAAGTCTTCCCTAATTCTGGGAAGCAGAATCAATGGTTTATGTTGTGGGCTGACCTCTGAATTCTGCATTGACCTCATCCTGACTGCCTTAATTTAGCAAGGGCTGTTTACTTTGCCAAGGGCTCTCCTATTCATGCCTGTTATCAGCTCACGCTTCCTGCTTCTAAAACTACTCCAAATACACACACACAGCCTACACACATTCATGCATGTGTACGCACATGCTTTCACTCCCATTATCTATAAGACAGGAGTCCTGAGTTCCTGTCCCTGGTCTTTCTCTGGTGTTGAGTGACTAGGGCAAGTCATTCCACCCCTCTGAGCTTCAGTTTTCATGATCTGTAAAACGAATAGATGTTATGAGTTAAATCACCCTTTATCCTTATAAATTACCTTGAAGACTCATTTGACAGCTGACATGAATAAATTTTAAAAATTGAAAAACATAAACAAAGATAAGGCCCTTATTAGAAAAGAGTCACAAGGCAAAGATTGCATTCAATGCTCAGAGAGAAGCACTGGAATACACAAAGAGGGTTAAACGCCTGGCAAACACACAGCAGCTGAAAGGAATAACCCCCAAGTCTACAATTTTTTTTAAGTACCAACTTCTTTATTCTTGAGACAAAGGCTACTTTAAACTAAAAGGATGAGGAATATTCCCTAACACCCACAGAAATATTTAAGATATCCATACTCTCAACCTACAGTCCAACTAATCACTAAAATGTCCTGGTGAGGAGAAAGTCAGACATCTCAATCAGAGGTGTTAAAAGTGCATCCTATAAAACAGCAGAGGGACCTCTTTAGATGGAGGGCAAGCAGAATGCCATCAAAGACGGGAAGTTTGAGGATCCAGGGGGAGTTTTCCAAACGTGGCTTTCCTGTTTCTGCCTTGGTACCAGGAACATGTGCATAACTCTTTTATTTAAATTGATGTTTTGAGAATAATCTTCAAAGTTCTTCTTTTGCTTTCAGTCAAGCTTGGTCTTCTGAACAATTCACTCAAGAAGACTTGACTGAGGCCTCCATATGTGTGAGGTACTGTTTCATGTGGAAGATCCTGCAGCAATACATGCAGAGCTTAAAAAAATAAAAAAAGTTATCATAGAGTTAACCGTAACTCACGGTGGTTCTCTGTGTGTAAGAGTAGACTTGTACTCCACAGCATTTTCAGTGACTGGTTTTTCAAAAATAGAACCAGGGCTGTCTTCTGAAGGTGAACTTGACCTTGAACCTTCAACCTTTCATTTAGCAGCTGTGTGCATTAACTCTTTACAATACTCAGAGACTATGCACACACTATACATATGTACTTGTTGAACCTAAACCACAAACCAATTGTCATCAAGTTGATTCTGAAGAATAGAGACAGAGTAGAATTGACCCATAAGATTTCCAAGGAGCAGCTAGTGGATTCAAACTACTGACCTTTTGGTCAGGAACCATAGGTCTTAACCTCTGTGCCACTGGGGCACCATACCCACTTATAGATATTCTGTTGTTAAGTCAATTCTGATTCATAGCATCTCCACATGTGCTGAGTGGAAGTATTTCACAGTATTTTCAATCCAGGCCAGAGGCCCTAAGTAAGTTCAAGCCACTAAACTCTTGGCTAGTAATTGAATGCATAACGATTTACACCATTTGGGGAGTCTGTGTGTGTAGATGTATTTACAGGGAGACACAGAAATAGGGGTTAGAGAAAAAAGGAAGAACACAAAATGAAGAACTATAACTGAGATGCCAAGAATAGATGTAGTACTTCTGACATAAAATTGAACGAATCATGTTGCTCACACCTTATTCTTCTTTGGGGCTTATTTTTTGTATTTCTTTGGATTTGTTGAGGCCAACTCTGTCTTCGCAGCCAGCTACATGCCCAGATGAGAATAATGGAAGCTCCCTAGGTGACTTCTGCAAGAGTGAGGGCTAATCTGGTTCTCTCATACACAGCTCCTTTCACTAAAGTGATCCTTATCCTAAGACTTTCCATTCCAAATGGCCTTGTGTTTTCTTTCAGCCAAGACACATCTCGCAGGAATTCCAGAAAGCAAGGCTTCCTGAGAAGCCTGATTATGACACTCCTCCACCCTCAACTCAGGCAAATTTGAGGATTAATGCTTGATCTTTAACCCTTCTGCTGGCCTAAAATTAAACATTTTACCCTAATTAATAAACATATGTCAAGCAAAGAACCCACATGTGCTTGTGACATTCTTCACACTGAAAGGGGCTTAACTGCACACAGCCGTCTGAAAGAAGTTTTATCAGGAGGGGAGACAGAAGAGAACCTGGTGGGGACAGAGAAGGGCTAAAGACAGAGACAGAGACAGAGACGATGGCAAGGGAGACGTAACAGCTCCTCCCCATCACTGGGTTTTTGCCTCCTCGCAGTCAATCTCCTTGCAATTGAGTCTTTCTTGAAGAGAATGACAATCTCCCAGGCTTAATTCCACATTCCTTGGATTTTCAAACTTCTGCATAGCAAGTCTGACAAGACCTACAAAAGTGCTACATACCTCATTGCTAAATATCACTATGGTCACCTTCAAAGTGCTCCCTTTGAGAAGCTGTGTACTGACATCAGCGCCTAGACCGCGCTTCAAAGCAGTTTTGGAACTGTTTTACTGAAATGGCCATCAGACCTGTCATCTGACTACACTTGATGTCCTGAATGTCATCAAAATGTCTTCCTTTCAATAAATATTTCCTTTATCTTTAGGTAAAGAAAAAAGTCATTAGGGGCCAGGTCAGGTGAGTAGGGAGGGTGTTCCAATAGTTATTTGTTTACTGGCTAAAAACTCCATCATAGACGGTGCCACATGAGCTGGTGCATTGCTGTAATGCAAGAGCCATGAGTTGTTCAGGTTGTTTCCAACTTTTTCATGCACGTTTTTCAGCATTTACAAATAGTAAACTTGGTTGACTGTCCAGTTGACACAAATTTTTGCAATGTTCTCATCAGTTCTGCTTGTTACTGGCCACCCTGACCCCTCTTCATCAGTGGTACTTTCTCTCCTCTCAAAGAAACAATTAATCCATTTGTGCACTGCCATTTTCTGCATGGCATTATTCCCATAAACTTAGACTAACATGTCACTGATTCATTTCCACTCTTCCCAAGTTTAACAAGAAACTTAACTTTCTTCATTGCTCTCAATGGCACACAAAAAAACAGGCAACAATAATAGAGTGTCACTTAGCAAGATACCACCACAAATTGACACAGACAGGTCTGTGAGACACTGATATACCAAGGTCATAAATTCTTACTGAGTTGTTTGTACAGCGCTGCCAATGTAAGCCGACAGTGGAAAGTTCAGGAACTTAATTGCCAGACCTCCTGTGTAGATCATCGCAGGTTTTCATCTCACTTTCCATGCTCTCTAAAACTCAATATCCAAAAATCCTCTGGTAAGTAGCTTCTGGGGTATTAAAATCCTGTGAGGGTGATGTAAAATATCCACTGGTCTCACTCCCTTGGGGACAAGGGAAAACAAAGAAAACTGAAGACATGAAGGGAAGACTAATCCAAAGAACTCAGACCACAACAATCACGGCTTCCAACAGACTGAGCACAGTACAACTAGACCAGTACAACTAGTGCCCAGCTACTACCAGTGACTTCTCTGACAGCAATCACAATAGAGGGTGCCAGACAGAGCAGCTGACTTAGTTGGTCTGACAGAGAAACCCCAAGAGTATAGCCCCTGAATATCCTTTTAGCTCAGTAACGAAGTCACTTTGGAGGTTTGCCTTCTAGCCATAGGTTAGGCAGATCCATGGGGCAAAATGAGACCACAGCGGGGCACCAGCCCAGGGATAAGAATTAGAAGGTAAGAGGGGACAGCAAAGCTGGGACTAGGGAACCCAAGGTCAAGCAAGGAGAGTAGTGACATGTCTGTTGCTAACCAAAGTCAACGTCATAAAACAATATGTGCACTAACCACATCATGAGACCCTAGCTTGTTCTGCAAACCTTCATCTAAAGGGCAATTAAAGAATATGGGCATGTAAATTTATACAGGAATGTACATTTTCACTCAGTCATATTAAATAAATAAATAAATAAATTTTAAAAAAGAATATTTTTAAAAAAGGACTCCTCACTGCCCTTAACTTTTCCAACACCATGGCTGCTAATAGCCAATTCTGCTCTAGATTCTTCTTTACAGACTCTCTGGGTTGATTCCATTTGTTTTTCCTTCCGGGTATTATAAACAAATTAAGCACTGCCTGTCTAAACAACTGCCTCTTTTGCCATGAGACCCTAACTGAATGAACAGCCCTTGCTCTGCCACTCAGGCAAGCAGGGGCCAGGGAGGTCACTGTAGCTGCAACATTTTAAAGAGAGGCAGCGGCATTTTGCTTTTCTGCATGAATCTCCCACCTCTTCTCACCAATGGCAGATGTTTCACTGTTCTTTTTTCCTGGGAAGGTTGACAGGATTCTTGCACTGTCTTGAGTTTCAGTTCCAGTTGCCAAGGAGTCAATTCCAACTCATGGTAACCCTATGTGTGTCAATGTGCAACTGTGTACCCTAGGTATTCAAGGGCTGATTTTTCAATAGCAGATCACCAGGCCTTTCTTCCAAGGTGCCTCTGGGAAAACTTCCACTTCCAACCATTCAGTTAGCTGCTAAGTATGCTGATCACTTACACCATCCAGGGGTTCCAGGTAGCAGTGACAGATTGTGCCTATGCCAGCACCCTAGCCGATCAGTTCTTGAGCCCAAACTGTCTTTTTATTCCATCCCTTTATCCTTCCAGCTAGATTTCCAGTTTAATTGTAATGGGGTTCCCCCACAAGAACCTTGCTAAGAGTCAACCCACTTACACTCTACAGTGTGCAAATATGTGTACACATAGGTGTGTGTGAATCCATGAGAGAGATTATATAGACTCAGGCATGCTTCAAACAAGATGGACTTACTTACAACCTTAAAGTTCCTCTACCACAACTGCTTTCCTTGTGTGATACAGAAACCACTACTGGATTTCTGCCTGTACAGCTTCATGGTTTAATTGCATGTGTAACCAGATATATCCCTGTTGAAAAAACCAGCCTAGATATAACTTGAAGAGAATCTAAGTGGCATGCTGAAAAGTGGTCCATGTTCTTTCAAAGTAGTGGATGAACTTGATGATCCTTTGCTTTGGTTCATTATGAAGACACAGCTTTACTAAACACAAGCATGGCTCTATGATGCCACAAATCCTCACCTTCACTAGATTTCTACTGCTGCTGTAAAAAATTACCACAAGTATTGTATTGTAACAAATTTATTATTTTACAGTTCTGGAGGTCAGAAGTCTAACAGGTTGAAAGTCTCCTTCTGCAGGCTCTAGGGGAAAATCTGTTGCCTTGCTTTTTCCACCTTCTAGAGGCTGTCTACATTCCTAGGATTGTGACCCCTTCCCTCCGTCTTCAATTAACCTTTCCTGTGTCACTCTCTCTTTCTCTCCTGTCTCCCTCTTTACTTCAATGGACTCTTGTTATGGAATCAGGCCCATATGGAAAATCTAAGGTAAACATCTCAGCCCAATAGCCTTAATTTAATCATGTCTGCAAAGTCTGTTTGACCTCACAAGGAAACATATTCACAGATTATGAGGATCAGTACACGGACATCTTTAGGTACCATTCTGCCTGCCACAGCCAGACCCACAGCACTGCTGTGTGCCGTTACCTGAAAACTACAGGGCAGAACCACACCTTTAAAGTTCTCACCTCACAGGGCTTTGTCCCAGATGGGCATTCAACACACAAAACTTAGCTAAATGACAGACAGCAAAGCTCCTAATTCAAGGGTGTCCCAGTACATTCAAAGTAATGTTGAAAGATCGTCTTATCAGAAAGTTCTATTTAACCAAAAAGATTTCATGCCAGTTCCTCATCTGAAAAGGCAAAAGAGGTAGAGACACAGGTAAGGGAGTTTAGGGCAACTTGGTAACCAGTGTGGCTTTGATTGCTTGGTGCCCAGGATTAAGGCAAAAAACAGATGCACATTCCACCTTCCTGGGGAAAGCACCTGCACAGGACGCTACCTGTATGAGCCATACTACTGCTAGACACACCCCTTCCTTCTCCATTCTCAGTGCAAGTCAACTTCAACTCAGGGGGCCCTATGTGTGTCAGAGTTTAACTCTACTCCACAGGGTTTTCAATGGTGAACTAATCAGAAATAGATCATGAGGCCTTTCTTCCAAACTGACTCATCCAGGAAGTTAGCAACTGAGCAAATAAACTGTTGACACCACTCAGGGACTGGAGGCCAACTACCCCAGCCCCTCCAGTAAAGCCCTCCCCCCACCTCTACAGAAGCTTCTGGTCTCTACCACATCCACATCAGCCCATTACTTTGATGTGGGTCATTCACCCTGTAAGGTTAGTAGTTTATTCTCCAAAGTACCAGATTAAAAAAAAAGAAAAAATTAACACCTTCAATGAAGGAAAGAAAAGAACTGTCTCCTGAAAAAGAAATCTGAGGCACCACATAAGAGGTGGGTGAGGGATTTGGGGTATCAAATCATCCTAGGTAAGAAGAAATCTCTTTGCAAGACCATCCTAGGAACCCTTTAATAAGATTTGCATCTTAGTTCTCCAGTGCTGTTATCCATAAATGAGTGGCTATAACAAATAGAAATTTATTCTCTCACAGTTTAGGAAGCCAGAAGTCTGAATTCAGGGCACCAGCTCTAGGACATCACTTTTTCTCTCTGTGAGCCCTGGAGGAAGGTCCTTGTCTATTTTGAACTTCTGCTTCTGGGCCATCCCCATGTAATCTTGGCATGCTTCTGCCCCCATCTCTGCTTACTGGCCTGCTTGTTTAGTTTCTCTGTTATGTCAAAAGAGATTAGCTCAAGATACACCCTACACCAGTCCTGGCTCCCTATCATAACAATGGTAACCCTATTCCCAAATGGGATTATAACCACAGGCATAGAGGATAGGATTTACAACACATATTTTCAATCCATAGTAGTGGTGAGAAGGTGTTTTCTCCAGAAGAAATTAATTTAGGGACAATTTTATAGAAACAGGCCAATTGCTTGCTGGAGGCCAGCAATAAAATAGGTGTTCATTTGTTTTAAATTCTCTACCCAAAGCTGACTCTTAGCATCTCACTGCCAATGTGTTTTCTTAAGGATAGTAAAGGGTCTTAATCTCTGGCTCAGGGGGTTTCCCTCTCCAAGTCCCCCCTCATTTTGTATCTTACACACCACTGGTCAATTGCAGGGAAAATAATTAGCTTCCCTCTACCTCGAGCTAATTATGGGGAGCATCATTTACCAGCCCTAGCATGCTCTGGCAGTGGCCTCCCTCCTACTCCTGTGATCGCAGGCCCGAGCAGAAGCAGACAGCGGCGTTCCAGTGACAGCTGGCAAGCCCGCCTCTGGGAATAAAACATTTTAGCACTCCATAAATTTCTAACAAGGTTTCAAATTGACGCCGTTTCCCTCCTCTCAGCTCTGTCAACTAGCAAAAGGAGGAGAAAAAAGACTAATTAGATCTACAGTGGGAAAGCACTACTAGTAAGATTGCTACTTATTAAAAATAAGGAACCCTTAGGACCAAATTGCAAAGTAAATTGAATTTCCCCCCATATAAAATACACAAAGTATACTCTTCCAATTTGCTATTTATTTAGTATACACATGTGTGTGTATGCACGCCTGTGTCTCTGTGTGTGTGTATGTGTGTGTACTAACTACATACCAATAAAGGGTAACTACTACCTGATATCTTCATCTCAAATCTTCTAAAAAGTGACACATAATGAACCAAAATGTTGAGGGAATATATAACAATATGGAATACTAACATTAAGGATTGATATCATTTATAAAGCAGGTCTATGATTTTTACTATGGGAAAACAATTGCTGGTGAGGTATCAGATGGAAACACAGCTCTGAAGGACGTCACTGAAATTACTTTCCATGTTTTAATCACAAATATAAATTAAAAAAACAAAAATATCCTTTATTTTTTATTCACTTAGTTTAGAACACTTTATTGTGTTTTAGGTAAAAGTTTATACAGCAAGTTATTTTTCCATTCAACAATTTATACACAATTTTTATCTATGGCATTGATTGCTATTACCATAAAAGCACTCTCCTCACTTTCACTCTGCCTTCCCCATCTCCATTCCTCCAGTTTCCCTGTCCCTCCTTGCCTTCTCATCTTTGCTTTTGGGCAAATGTTGACCTTGCGGTCTCCTATAGTTGACTGCTCCAAGTAGCATATTCCTCATGGGCAATACTGTTTGTTTTATAGGCCAATCTACTATTTGGCTGAAAAGTTACCCCCAGAAGTAACTTCAGTTCCAGGTTAAAAGGTTTTCTTAGGGTGATAGTCTCAGGGGTTCCTCCAGTCTTTATCAGTCCACTAAGTCTTATCTTTTTCATGATTCAGGGTTTAGTTCTAGATTATTCTCCCATTATAACCGGGATCCTCTATTGTGTCCCTGGTCACAGCAGTCAGTAGTAGTAGCCAGGCATCATCTAGTTCTTCCAGTCTCAGGGTAGAGGAAGATGTAGTACACATATGCCATGAGTCCTATCCAGATAGCAAGAGACCAACAGAGCTGCTTGAAAGCTTTTAAGACCCCAGATGCTACCCATCAAACTAGGATGTAGAACATTATCTTCATGAATTCTGATATGTCAGTTGACCTAGATGTTTCCCAAGACTATGGTCCTTAGGCTTCAAGTCTAGTAACTCAGTACTACAAAGAGTCTGGATATGTCTAAGTTTTCATAACTATGGACTGTATGTGCTGTTATATATATACACATATATAAATATCCACGACTATACCTACATATACATTCACCTGTAGTCCCAAACGCTCTCCTGCACCTATACAGCATAATATCTACTTATGTAACCACTCATGAATTTTTGGTTGTTAGTACTGCTGTTGCAGAATTGTATACATCATATCATTTATCACTGTTATTATTCTTTGTAGGTGACATAGAGTTGGTTCCAACTCCTACAAACCCAGTGTACAACAGGACTAAACACCACCTGGTCCTCTGCCATCCTCACCATCCATTGCTATATCTGAGTCCACTACTGACTCCACTGTGTCAATCCATCACATTGAGGTTCTTCATGATTTTGCTTACCTTTTACCTTCCCAAGACCGATAATCTTCTCCATGATCTCTCTTATATCAAAGGTAAGTGAGATGGAATCTTACCCATTCTTGCTTCCAAGTACTTCTTCCAAGACAGATTTGATTGTTCTTCTGGCAGTCCATGGTATATTCAATATTCTTCACTAGTGCCATAATTCAAAGACATCATTTCTTCTTTGGTCTTCTTTTTCATTATCCAGCTTTTGCATTCTTATGAAGCAATTGAAAATGCTATGGCTTGGATCAGCTGCACCTTAGTCCTCAAAGTGACATCTTTGCTTTTTAAACTTAAAGAGGCCTTTTGCAGATGTGACCAATGCAATACATTGTTGATTTCTTTGCTGCTACTTTCATGGGTGTAGGCTGTGGATCTAAGTAAAATGAAATCCTTGAACATTTCAACGTTTTCTCTGTTTATCATAATGTTGCTTATTGGTCCAGATGTGATGATTTCATTATGATGTTTTCATTATGTTGTAATGTCATCTATACTGAAGCCTGTAGTCTTTGATTTTCAACAGTAAGAACTTCAAATCTTCTTCTCTTCAGCACACAAGGTTGTATCATCTGCATATTTCAGGTTGTTAAGGAACCTTCTACCAATCTTCATGCTCTGTACTTCTTCACACAGTATAGTTGCTTGGATTATTTGCTCAGTGTACAGACTGAGTAAGTATGTTGAAAGGATATAAATCGGATGTACACTTTTGCTGTTCCCAAAACTGCCTCTTGGTATATGTACAGTTTCCCTATGTTCAGAAATTCCCATTCTTCACAATGTTATCTAGAATTGGTTATGACCCTCACAGTTGAATGCCTTTGCATAGTCAGCAAAACACAGGTAACTATCATTTTAGTATTCTCTGCTTTCAGCCAAAATCCAACTGACATCAGATATCCCTCATTCCAAATCCTCTTCTGAATCTACCTTGAACTTTAATAGTTTCTTACTGATGTACTCTTGTAACTTTTTTTGAATTACCTTCAGGAAAATTTTACTTGCATGTGATATTAATGACATTGTATGATACCTACTGCTGTCAAGATAATTTTCTCATTATGCCACATCACCTTTATTTGGAATGGACACATACAGAGATTTCAGTTGGTTGGCCAGGCAGCTGTCTTCCAAATTTCTTGACATAGACAACTGAAAACCTCCAGGGCTGCATTTGCTTGTTGAAACATCCTAATAGGTTTTCCATCAATTTCTATATCCTTGTTTATTGCCAGTATTTTAGCGCAGCTTGGACTTCTTCCTTCAGTGCTATCAGTTCTTGATGACACGTTACCTGCTGAAATGGTTGAACATTAACCAATTCTTTCTAGTACAGTGATTTTGTATTTTCCTTCCATCTTCCTTTGATGTGTCTGATGCTTCCCTTCAAAACTTTGCCAATAGAATCCTTCAAAACTGCAACTTGAGGCTTGAATTTTTTCTTTAGTTATTTCAGTTTGAGAAATGCTGAGTACATTCTTCCCATTTGGTTTTTTAACTCCAGACATTTGTGCATTTCATTTCATTTGCTCTTCTGATGTTGTCCTTTGAAATCTTTTGCTCCACTCTTTTACTTCATCATTTCTTCCATTCACTTTAGCTATTCTATGCTCAAGAGCATGTTTCAGTCTCCTCTGACAGTTATTTTGTCCTCTTCTTTCTTTTCTGCCTTTTTAAAAACATTTTGCTTTCTTTGTGTATTTTTGTTTATGTCATTTTACAACTCCTCTGTTCTTTGGTTATTAGTGTTCAATGGATCAAATCTATTCTTGAGATGGTCCTAAAAATGAGGTGAAATATACTTGAGGTCATATTTTTGTTTTCATGAACTTTTTAAAATTTTCTTCAGCTTCAATTTGAACTTGCATAGGAGCATTTGATAGCCTGTTCTACAGTCAGTCACTGGTTTTGTTCTGACTGATGATACTGAGCTTCCTTATGGTATCTTTCCACAGATGCAATTAATTTGATTCCTGTGTTTTCCATCTGGTGAGGTCCACATGTATAATCACCATTTACACCATTGAAAAAGATATTTACTGTGAAGAAGCTGTTGGTCTTGCAAAATTCTTTCATGTGTTCTCCAGCATTGTTTCCATCACCAAGGCCATATCTTCCAACTACAAATCCTTTTTCTTTGTTTTCAATTTTGATGCTCCAATCATCAGTATTGTCAAGTCATGCTGATTATATTTTTGATCAATTTCAGACTGTAGAAGGTAGTAAAAAGCCTTCAGTTTCTTCATCTTTGTCATTAGTAGTTGGTGGATAAATTTGAGCTACAGTTGCATACACCGTAGTTGCCTGTTATGGTTGCATATTTACACATCTAAATATCTCCATTTGCCTTGATCACATTGTGCTTGCTTCATCATATTGTTCATGGTCTTTCCCTTCCCCTAATTAACATGTCTACTGGCCAGTGAGTGACTCTCCCTCCTTCCCCCTGTCATCTATGGCAACCACCAAAGAACACTGCTTTCTACATTTAAAGCTATTCTTCAATTTTTATAAAAGCAGTATCACACAGGCATACCTTAGAGACTATGGGGCAGTTCTATACTGTGGTATGTGGTCACTATGAGTTGGAATCAACTCAGCGGCATTGAGTTTAGGGTTTTGTGTGTGTGTGTGTGTGTGTGTGTGTGTGTTCATGCTTGGTTTATTTCAATAAACATAATGTCTTCCAGATTTATCCATGTTACGATTTGAGGACTCATCATTATTTGTTATGGTTGTGTAGTATTCCACTGCATGTATGTACTACATTTTGTTTATTTATCCATTAGTGGATCCTTAGGTTGTTTCAATCTTTTTTTTTCCTAAGGTGAGTAATAACTGTAATGAACATGAGTGTAGATGTGTTTATTTGTGACCCTGCTGTTATTTCCCTAGGATATATACTTAAAATTTCCAGATCATATGGTATTTCGATTTCCAGTTTTTTGAGCAAGTGCTGTACCATTGCTCATAGTGGTCATATCACTTCACAATCCCTCTAGCAGCATATAAGAATTCCAGTCTCTCCACAACTCATCAGCATTTGTGGTTTTCTGGGGTCTTTTGATCAATGTCATTTTTGGCAGGATGAGATGGTATCGCATTGTAGTTTTGATTTGCATCTCTCTAACAGTTAACAGGAGACCTGTTTTGCACACTGTTTAAGAACTATGGTTGCTAACCAAAAGGTTAGCAGTTCAAATCCACAAGCCTCTCTTTGGAATCACTATGGGGCATTTCTACTGTGTCCCATAGGGTCACTATGAGTTGAAACCAAGTCGATGGCAACAGGTCTAATGGACAATAATAACAAGCATCTCTTCATGTGTTTCTTAGTTGCCTGAGTGTGTTCCTTGGTAAACTGCATGTTCACATCCTGTGCCCATTTTCTAATTGGACTGTTTTGTTGTTGTTTTTGTTGAGGTATTGAAGTTTTCTATATATTTTAGAGATTAGACCCCTATCAGATAAGTTATTGCTGAAAATATTTTCCTAGACTATAGGTTCTCTTTTAGCAAAGTCTCTTCATAAGTGTAAAATTTAGTTTTTAGGAATTCCCAGTTACCCAGTCTATCTTATATTGTTTATGCATTTTTAGTTACATTTGATAGTGTATTTATGCCATAAATTAGGAGCTCCTAACTTGCCACTATGTTATCTTCCAGAAATTTTATAGTTTTACTTTAACATTAAAGTTTGATCCATTTTGAGTTAGTTTTTGTGGATGGTATGAGGTATGGATCCACTTCCATTTCTCTGCGAACGGATAGCCAGTTTTGCTAGCACCAATTATTAAAGAGACTATCTCTTCCTTATTTAATGGACTTCAACCCTTTGTTGAAAATCAGCTTTCCAAAGCTGGATAGATTTAAGTTCTGGGTTTGTTCCATTGGTCTGTGCATCTGTCATTGTATCATTATACCAGTAAAACGTGCCAGTATTACCACAGCTGTATAATAAGTTTGGAGGTCAGGAATTGTGAGGCCTACTATTTTGTTCTTCTTATTCAATAATGCTTTAACTATTCAGGCCTCTTTCCTTTACATATACAAATGGAGATCATTTTTTGCACCTTTTTGAACAATGTTGCTGTGATTTTGATTAGGGTTGCATTCTATCTACAAACTGTTTGGAGTAGTATTCACGTTTTCACAATATTAAGTTTTTCAATCTGTGAACATGGAATGATTACATAGATCTCTTTTAGCTCTTTGTTTCAAAGGGAAAGATACAACAAAGGGGAAGATACACAGCTGGGAATATGAAAGACTATGGGAAGGAGGACCAAACAGCTTGAACTTGGCTTATAACTTAAAGACTGAAAATTCAGAACTACACTGCAGTATCACCAAAAAAAAAAAAAAAAAAAAAAAAAAAAAGCTTGGCAATATGCTTCCCTTAATTAAGATTACAGCCATGAAAAGACCCTACGGAGCACAGTCCTACTTTATGACACATGGGGTCATTACAAGGTGAAATTAACTCAATACCAACTAGCAACAACAAAATATGCAGGGAGAGTACTGAAGAGGGAAAGAGAAAAGGAAATGATTCTCAAGAATGTGTAAATATCAACTAAACCACGTTAGCAGCATTGCGCAAGAGATGAGATCAGGGGGAAAAAAATAAGGTTTTCACTAACTTCACTACTAGCACAAGTGATTAACCCCAGTTGCTTCTATCCCATAGTCTACCACTTACAGGCAGCTCTCCAGCCTACAATAAGTGGCTGCAACTTGCCATGAAAACAGAACAAAGACAGTATCTTTGGGTCCAAGCCCCCATGAGCAAAGCACAAAACAGATCTTCAACAATCACCAACTGATGGACTGAGAACAGAGACCCCTGGATGCCCCTGCCTGCTAGTACTTTCCTATACTCACTGCAGATTTGCTTCACCTGACACCTATTTTCTTCTTTAGCCGGATAAGGTTGACCTTTATCACGGCATCTATAAATGAGCTCGCACAGCTAGACAATGAAATCCAAGAATCTGTGCCCTACTTACATTTAGGAATAAATCCTTTAAATTATCAGCCTAGATGATATGCAGGACAGTGACCTCAGGACTCAAGTATCTGACAACAGCTCTGGATTGAATTTCAGATGCAAATGATCAGTTGGTATTAATTCAAGCCTTGCTAGTATCTGGGCCTGCACATCACAGCTAATTGGCAGGATAAGCTGCCAGTTCTGGTGATGATGTCCCTCATGACATTTAGGATCTTTTGAGAAGTGGAAGCCAAGGTGATTTGACACGGCCAATTATGATCCTTAGTACATCACTTGCTAGTCTCAGGGTGTCTTTCTTTCTCTCTCTGTCTCTTTCTGACTTTCCTAAGGGGCAGCTGGCAAGGGTCATATTATATTTTGTTTCTCCTGCATTGGCAGAAACATGGTGAGGGAACGAAAGAAAAAAAAATAGGCAAGACTAATGAAGATTGTGATTAAGCAGAAAACTACTTATAGGACATTCTGATATTGACTATGCCTTTAGTATTAAAAGCATATTTTAGAATTTCATCTGGTCTTCCCAGGCTTCTCGTTGTGCTAAGACGTCACTGAAGAAATTAAGGTCAAGGACACTGAGTGCCCACTCTCCCTGCAGCTCACAGCTCTGGGCCATTACAAGTGATGCACCCATGGGCACTGTGACTTCACACCCCTTCCAGGAGCCACAATGTAATCCCTCTAAAAACAGCATCATAAATTATTGCTTCCTTTTATGCAAGTTTCCAAGTGATCTTATGTGCAAGATCTCACTGAATGCTTACACAAGTATCCCCTGTTCTCCACTCATAGAAAGGAATTTTCTCTGTCCCCTGCCCCAAGCTATTGCTGCAGGGCAAAGTATGTCAGGACAAGACTAGTGGTAGGCCAAAATTACAGGCTTAATGAACAAACCTAGTTTGGATTTATTCTCATCAGAGACAATTTAATTTCCAGGTGTTTCCAACAGTAGGTAACCATCACAGGTTGGCCTTGCTGAGGTCAAGTTAGACATTTATCTATCTGTTGCATTTTGATGATTCAGTATGAATGTATTCCAAGGTCAAAAGCAAGTTTCTCCAAAGAACTTTATGTTACTACAAAAGAAATCAAACACTGATACCATGGGCAGGGGCCATGGGTATAGGGGAGCTTATATAAGAAGTGAAAATAAAAATTGTTCTTCCTTTGGAAAGGAAAATCCCATCGCCATCATGTCAATTCCAACATGTCCCTATAGGACAGAGCAGAACTGCTTTATAGAGTTTCCAAGGAGCATCTGGAAGATTCAAACTGCCACTCTTTTGGTTAGTAGATGCAGCACTTATGACTGCATCACTAGGGTCTGTAGGGTCTGTAGGGTCTGTGGGGTCACTATGAGTCAGAATTGACTCAACGACACTCGGCTTGGTTTTTTTGGAAAGGAAAGGAAGACAGAGGCCTACTGAGATACCGAAAGGAAAGAAAACAAACAAAAACGCAGTACCCCAGAGTCATTTCTGACTCCTAGTGACCCTATAGAACAGAGCAGACCTGCCCAATAGAGTTTCAAAGGAGTGCCAACGTTTTGGTCTGCAGACATACTACTTAATTACTATACCACCAGGGATTCCAATAGGAAAGGTCATAGAAGGTCATGGATTGACCTGTGTCCTCCCAAAAATGTGTGTAGCCATTTGGCTGGGCCATGATCTCCAATATTTTATGATTGTCCTCCATTTTGTGATTTTCCTATGTTGTATGTTAAAAAGGATTAAAGTGGGACTGTAAATCCCTTCCTAAGGTCACCTCCCTGCTCCATTGTACAGGGAGTTTCCCGGGAGTGTGGCTTGCACCACCTTTTATCCTTTTATCCTACAAGAGATGAAAGAGAAGTAGAGAGCTGGGAACCTCATACTATAAGGTAGCACTGAGAGCAGAGCAACAGACCTGAGGTTCCTGCACCAAGATGCTCCCTGGACAGAGACTGATGCAATACCGGACTTCCCTCCAGAGCCGACAAGGGGGAAAACCTTCTCCTGGAGCAGACACCCTGAATTTGGACTTGTAGCCTACTGGGCTGTGTAAGAATAAACTTTAGTTTGTAATAGCCATCTACTTGTGGCATTTCTGTTAAAGCAACACTAGATAACTAAAATAGGAGGGGTGGATTTAAAAACAAAAAATTACTGTTATAACTATATGTGTAACAAAAAATTTTGCCATTTCAATTTTTTTCTGTTTTTTTATTGTGCTTTAGATGAAGGTTTGCAGAGCAAATTAGTTCCTCATTAAATAAATAATGCACACATTGTTTTGTGGCATTGGTTGTCAACTCTATGATGAGTCAACACTCTTTCATTCTCAACCTTGGGTTCCTCATTTCCATTCATCCAGCTTTCTTGTGCCTCCTGCCTTCCTTTCCCTGTCCCTAGACTGGTGTGCCCACTTATTCTCATACACATGGTTGAGTTACACATGTGATTGTTTTATGGGACTGTCTAACACGTGGTTAAAAGGTGATCAGTGTTTTTTTCCATGTACAAGTCAGTGACATTACTTCCTTCATGTTTGCAACCATCATTACTATCTGTTTACAAAACTTTCATAATCTTTAACAGAAGCAAAGCATCATCAAAGCAACAGCTCCCGTTTTCCCTATCCCTAGTAACCACTGATACACTTTACTGTCTGTGCATTTGCTTATTCTAGGTATTTCATTTAATAGAATAATACAATATTTGTCTTTTGTAACTGACTTATAGCACTCAGCATCATGTTTTTGAGGCTAATCCATGTATAACATGTGGAGTGATCAGTGCCCAATCCCAGCCAGAAGGAAACACTCCTTAACGAAGGGTGAAAAAATTCAACCACTTTTTCTTTTATATAAAATATTGTTAAGCCATATCACCAGTATTTCAAATACCAGCAGGGTCACTCATGACAGACAGGTTTCAGCAGAGCTTCCACAGTAAGACTAGGAAGAAAGATCTGGTGCTGTACTTCAGAAAATTAGCCAATGCATCACAACAATCTGACTTACAACCAGTCATAAGAATGGTGCAGACCCAGACGCCATTTTGTTCTGTTATGCATGGGACTGGCAAGAGTTGGGGGATGACTCAATGGCAGCTAACAGCAACAGGCTTGATGCAAGAGGAAACAAGCCACCTAGCTGTGCTGAGGACCCAAGAGATAGAAGTGTTGCTTAAAGAAATAAGCCGTCACTAGCATAGAATTGTCTAGCCCATTTTGCCAGTTATTTCCTTTGGGCAGGCAGTGGGCTGGGTGTTCTACCTCAATTTAACCTCAGACTATTGTGATAGGAAGATCTGAGCTAAGATGCAGTGAACCAGAAGAGAAGTGCAACTTTTAAGTATGGTTAGTTGACAGGTAGTCGGCTTCAACTCACGACACTCTTGTGTGTAACAAAAAACACTGCCTGATCCTGTGCCATCTCCATGATGGCTGGTAAGTTTGAACCCATTGTCAAGGTTATTATGTCAATTCATTTCATTGAGGGTCTCCCTCATTTTTCCTGACTGTCTACCAAACATGATGTCCTTTCCTAGTGAGTCTTCCCTGATGAAATGTCCAAAGTGAGAGTCTTGCTATCCTCCTTTCTAAAGAGAATTCTTGCTGTCTTTCTTCTAAGATGGACTTGTTTATTTTTTAAAATTCGACAATATGTTCAATATTCTTCGCCAGTGTCACTGCTTCTGTATATCAAGTGGAGTAAGGAGTGAAGGTCATGCAAAAAGGACTTGTGCCATTGAAAATGTTTCTGAAATGTGGAGCTTTAGAAGCAGATCTTAAAAATGTGTGCCAACATGTGGTGCTGTGATCAAGTCCTCCTCTCCTCACCACACTAGGTGAAACAGGTCAGCTCGCTGACCCTGTTTCTGCAAGTACAGTAGAGCATCACAGTTGCCATGGTTAATGAAAGCAAGTGAGCACTAGAACTTGCTTGTTGCCTTTCTCCGGCCCTTGCTGCATGGTTCATTTCCATTGTAAATGCATCTCTAAGTAAATCAAGCATAAGCTGAAGGAAATATGAATATATAATGAGGAACCTTGAACAACACATTTTTTATTCTCAATTACTACAGGTAAAAATCTGAAACCAACTTGTTTGATTTGTGATGCTACTGTTACTGCCTCAAAAACTGTTTTTGATTTGAAGAGGTGTTCCAAGTAGGTATACTGGGAACTCAATTCAAAATAGCCAGTTAACTTAATTTCACATGCATGTTTTATTTCCCGGGAAAGTGCACATGGGGCACACGGTGGGGGAAAAAGTGGAGACCGGCGTTCATGATGTCATCTTTGTATGAATGTTCTCCATCATTTTGTAAGATATGACTATGTAAATGGAGCAGAGGCCATTAAAAATGTTCACTTTCACCACACACGCTCATGGCCTCAAAATGAGACAGATGGTGATTGACACAGAACTTCCACAACAAAAGCTGATAAAATGTCCCATTGTGTCATCACAAATTAAAGTTCCTATTCCTAGTTTCTGTTTTTAAATGTTTTGCTACTCATAGGTGAAAAAAGCAATACAACAGCTTTTGCCCATGTCATCACTGTCAGTGCAGGTATGCCTGACCTGTGTCCTCTATCTTTACCCACTTTTCATTCTGTATAGAGTTCCATCTGGTTGTAGGAACTGTCCTAGCTCCTTAGCAAGAGCCTCTACCACCTCCACCTCCTCCCTTGGCTCAATGAGCCTCTGTAGCTGAATTCTCTATACCTCTCTGTATTATACAGCTTCCCTGTCCCAACTGATGACTGAAAGAATGGCGAACATCTGACATGCTGTACAACACAGTGCCAATACCCTTTATCACTATAATCTGTCACACAAACTATGTCTTCTCATGATTGCTATTTGCCACTCATTGAGGCCCAGCACCAATTCTGTAACTTCACAGGCTTTGAATTAAGAAATAATTATTGGTATAGTAGATGCTGTATTACCCCAGCACAGATCCCTTTACCAAGCCTGTGTACCCATTTTCCACCTACTAGGAGTGAAAGCTGCTAATGCTTCTCAGCTTCACCTTATCTTCCTCTTAAAACCCCAAACCAAACCCACTGTTGTCAAGTAGAGTCCAATTCATAGGAATCCTATAGAACAGAGTTGAACTGCCCCACAGGACTTCCAAGGCTGTTATCTTGATGGAAGCAGACTGCCACATCTTTCCCCTATGGACCAGATGGGAGCTTCAATCCACCAACCTTTTAGTTAGCAGCTGAGCACTCAAACTCTGTGCCACCAGGGCTCTTCCACATTCCCCTTGCCCCACAGAATTTTCTCTCCCACATAAGAGAATACTCCCCACTCTACCGGGGTTCCTCACAGTCAATAACTGGCTGACCTATGGTTAAAAAAAATGGGTCCCAATGCCATGAACTGGAACAAGTCCTGCAGTATAGTTTGTGCTCCAGAGAGCCCCTACAAGGTGAAACTGAGGCTTTCTCCAGCTGAGACCACAGCCTTGACCCATTCAGCTTCCCTCACTCTCCTTTTCTTCAGCCAATCCTTCAATCAATGCCTTGCACAGGAATCCCCTCCTCAGGGTCTGCATTTAGAGAACCCAACTGTATGAGTTTCCTAGAGCTGCCATAACAAACTACCACAAACTAGGACGCATCATGCTGGGTAGAGAGTCATCAGAAAAGAGGAAGACCCTCAAGGGGATGGATTGACGCAGTGGCTTCAGTGTCTCGCTTTGTTGTTCATAGAGTTGCTGTGAGTTGAAACAGACTCAATGGCACCTAACAACAACAAGAGGAGGCCTAAGATAGCAGACATTTATTCTATCATAATTCTGGAGGCCAGAATCTGAAATTAAGGTGTTGACAGAATTTATTCCTCCTGGAGGTTCCATTCCTCTCTCCCAGCTTCCAGTGATGGCTACAATCTTTAGTTTTCTTTTGCCTGTAGATACAATCTCTGCCTCCATCCTCACGCTGCCTTATTCTCCCTGCATTCCCAGCTCTGAATTTCTCTCTCTCTTTTCTTAGAAAGACACCAGTCACTGGATTTAAGGACCACTCTAAATCGAGGATGATGTCTCTTAAGATCCTTCGTTAATTACATCTTTAAACACCCTATTTCCAAATAAGGTCACATTTTAAGGTTCTAGATGAACATGAATTTTAGAAAGACAGTATTCAACCACTATGCCAACCTAGAATAGCTGAGCAAAGTTCCTGCAAGTCAGGGTTAGCAAGAGAAGACATGAGTCTTTGGTCTTTGCTGTGACCCCATGAGAAGGCACGCTGAGGCAGGCTGCTTTGATGGACATGCAGTATGGCTATGTATTCTAAAGGGGATCTCATCCCCTGTGCTGTTCTCCGTACTTATAGGGAAACCGAGGGAGCAACCTTTTGAGAACAAGAATAATTATGCTGCTGAGAGGCCAAGCAGTCTGGGTCTAAGTGCCAACTGTTTACAACAGTTGTTTTAGGAAGCCCAGATGGCTAGCACCCAGGAACTTTGGGGTCCCACTGGCAGCTGGGATCAGGTGCACTCCTCCTGACCAGAAGGAAGTTGCTGCTCCCAAGAGAAGCTGAAACTGGGCTCAACAACCCCATCTTTACTAGGAATAGGGTGAAAATGCCAGCTGGGACACTGCTCAGCAAATAGGAGCAATCTCCCACAGCTACTTTCAGACAATCGTGCTTTTTATAGCACAACATAGAGGACAGTCAGCCTGTTACTTTGTCATCATGAGTGTTGTCCTAAGACCAATCTTTTCCTTTCTTTATAAGAATTCAATATAAGATACAGAGTAAAAGAGAATGAAAATGGCTCAGGGAAGACAGGTTTCTTTGCAGTACAAAGTGAAATCAGAAGACACATAGACAGAAACAACTACACCCAGAAATAATACAGCTAAGTTAATGGTAAGGACCAAAGTGAGGCTACATGGAATGCATATGAAAAGTCAACAACATCACCTGGGCTCCAGAACTGCCTGGGATTCTCGGTGCCTTCAGTTCCAGCTTCACACAGTCCAGCTGGCCATGTAGCTGAGGATCCTAAGATTTCTCACCCCTAAATGTATCCTGGCAACCTGGGCAGTTCAATGGTCAAGACCTAGGTTGCTAACCAAAAGATAAGCAGTTCAAAGCTACCAGCCACTCCTTCGAAACTCTATGGAGTACTTTCTACTCTGTTCTATATGATTGCTATGAGTCAGAATTGACTCAATGGCCACGAGTTTTTTTAGATATATCCCTTATTATAAACTCCTTTCCTTGTAGTGACATAAGTTAGGCTAGTTCCAGTACTTAAAATATGCCAACATAATGCTTCATGAGTTATTAAGTTAAAATCAGTCCAAGAATGTCAACTTTCATTAAAACTTTAAAGTTATACAAATACACATGCATACATATGAACTTTTATTACACATAAACCACACTGGAAACCATCTTAATTTCTTGGACTTACTTCTATTTCAGATGTGGCTGGGATTCAGTGCATGTAAACATCTTGCAGATTACTCAGCAAGGCACAACACAGATCTCCCAAATATTCTTAAAAAACAGGGTGGTAGGAAACTTAAGGGACAGTAACTTTATTTTAATGTGGGAAGAACAAAACAGAAAAGGAGGATGAGAAAGGCTGCCCAACATGAAGAATATAATCAGTGTCACTGAATTATAATGTAGAAATTGTTGAATTGGTGTTAGTTTCTGCTGTGTAATTCTCAACAACAACCAAAAAATCAGTAAAGAAACAAGTTGAGATAAACTATCCAAAGTTCTTATTGCTATTATGAATCTCTCATTAATTTATTCATTCTTTCATTCACTCCACAGAATTAGGTGATAAAATGCTAAGAAAAATCAGATCTATCCTGAAGTCCTTGGGGAAGACATGTTAATCAAATAGCTGCAGAAATAAAAGGAAAATTGCAATCCTTGAAAAGTGCTTCAAAGGATCTATGTGATTCTATTAGGTAGTTTAAGCAGGGATTTTTACTTAGTCTTAAATTCGACAATAGGTCAGGGGAGGAGGGGATCAACGAAGGAGAAAGGCTTCACTTACATGCATAGAGAGAAAGACATGTTCACAGCCCTGACACAGGGCAACCAGGGTATATTCAAGGAAGCAAAAATAACACAGAAAGCAAGGCAGAGTATATTCTAAAACAAGTCTGAGAAGAAAGGAATTCAGGGCCTGGAGATCAAGCTAAAGATATCTATCTTGACTCTGTGAGTGACAGGCAGTAATTAGCATATTTTAAACAAGAAATTAATGTGAGGAGATGGAGGCCCAAGATAAACAAAAGTCTCAGCAAGCCTGAATGAAGATTATATTTCAGGAAACACAAGAGAACTGAAATAATAATAGTAATAGTATTAACAACAACAGCAATACTAAGAATCCACAGAGGAATTCCAGGAAACAGTATTCCGTAAAACAATAGTAGTGATGGAGAATATTCAAAAAAAAATTAAAAGAAAATGAAAAATAAAGTTAGAACACTAAACACACATCTGACAGGAATCCCAGGAAGAAAAAAATGAATTAGAGAAAATAATGTTTTTTAAAAAATACTGAATTTGCCAAAACGGTGAGAAAGCCAAGAAACACAATACGGCAGGATAAATAAAAATAAGAAATAAAAAGAAAGGCATACCTAAACACACCATGATGAAACCAAAGAACAAAGAGGAGATCTTAAAAGCAGCAGAGAAAAAGGAAAAAATCACACTCATTAATTAATTAATTATTAATTAATTAATAAGAATCAAACACTTCTGCTCATCCAAAGACTTCATCAAGATAATTAAAAGACCACCTACAGAATGGGAAAAAATATTTGGCAACTCTATGTCAGACCAATCCCTGATTTCCATAATCTATAAGGTTCTACAAAATATCAATAAGAAAAAGACAAATCATCCAATTAAGTGTAGGGCAAAGGAGATGGACAGACATTTCTCTAAAGAGGAGATCCAGGCAGCCAAAAAACACATGCAGACATGTTCATGATCATTTATTATTAAAGACATTCAAATCAAAATGACAATGAGAGACCATCTCACCCCAACAAGACTGACCATGATCCAAAAAACTCAAAACAATAAATGTTGGAGAGGCTGTGAAGAGATTGGAACTCTCATTCACTGTTGGTGGGATTGCAGAATGGTGCAACCTCTTTGAAAAGCAATTTGGTGTTACCTTAAAATAATAGATATAGATATACCGTTTGACCCAGTAATTCCTCTGCTCGGAATATGTCCTACAAAATCAAGGCCATTCATACCAACTGCTACATGCACACAAATGTTCATTGCAGCACAGTCCACAATAGCAAAAAGTTGGAATCAACCCAGATGCCCAACAACAGAAGAATGGATGGGTAAACTTTGGTATATGTACTTAATGGAGTACTATGCAATGATAAAGAACAATGATGATAGCAGGAAACATCTCTCAATTTGTTCTCAACTGGAGGGCATTATGTTGAGTGAAACTGGTCAGCAACAGAAGGACAATTATTATATGAGACCTCTACAATAAAAACTTAAAAGCATACTCATACGTAATGGAAAAGACTCTTTGACGGCTACAAGGGTGGAGAGGGTGGGAGGGCAGGAAGGCAAGGGGAGAGGATTTAGATTAGATAGTTGTTAGAAATTTGGTTGGGTGAAATTGGTGACAATACACATTAGTAAGAAGATCAGTATTAATGGGGCTTTGACACAACTTGTGTACTCCTCCTCTCTTAACCCAGTATTGTAAGCAAAGAGTATGTACACTTTCATTTTTTTATTTAATAATAAAAAAAAGAAATTAAAAAAAAATCACAGAGTAAAAAAATTACATAATGGCTGACTTCTCAATAGCATTGATGAAAGCCAAAAGGGCCTGGTAATCTGCTCCCACAAAGAGTGCTGCTGTTAAGTGCCATCAAGTCAGTCACAACTGTTGGACACCCTATAAACTTCAGAACAAAACACTGTCCAGTCATGTGCCATCCTCATAATAGTTGATGTATTTGAGCCCATCCGTGGAACCCCTGTTTCAATCCATCTCATTGGGGGTCTTCACTGATTCTCTAATTAATCAAGCACAATGTCTTTCTCCAAGGACTAGGTCTTCTTTATAACATATCCAAAGTAATTGAGACAAAGTTTTGCTGCCTTCATTTCTAAGGAACATTCTGGTTGTATTGTGTTCCTTCTTCTGACAGCCCACAGTATATCCAATAGTCTTTGCATTCAATTTCTTGCATCAGCTTTAGGAAACTAACACATGGGCCTGACGTACCCAGCTACTTAGCAAGAAGAGACAGGTAGCATTTGAACTCAGGTGTTTCACTCCATGGTTCCTGTTAGCTACCACCATGCTTCATGTGTCATTATTTATGGTAGTTCTTAAAAGAGTGTACAGAATGACCTAAGCACATTCCAGTCACAGCTGCCACTTGCCACCCACCTCAAACCCAGCTTGGGCCAGCTCACTGGATAATTACGGAATTCTGTCTAATTCACCCATCGAGTTAGAACTGGGAAGGCGGCCAAGTCTCTCCCATTATCCATCTGTATTCCTTATGCAAGAAGGCAGAGGTCTCCGTTTAAATTTGTATCATGCATTATTTATTGCCAAATGCCCACATTAACCCAATAGAGCTGTAGAAATGCCAAAGTGGGACTAGATCAAATTACTGTGTTTGCTACTGACCGTCTGTGTGAGGATGGGCAAGTGATTTATGTTTCCTCTGCCACTGTTCAGGCTGCTACTGCTGGGGAAGAAAGAAGGCATCAAAAAGTGGAGTATTGTATTTTACAACCTCTTTGGTGGAGGGCTTCCCTTTCTAGAAAATCTGAGTTTAGAAAATGTTCTTTAGTCTTGCAGAAAACAAAAACACTGGCTTATTTCTTCAAATGCTGATGTTACAGGCTGGAACCAGTAATGCAGAGGTGATTTTTTTTTTTTTTTTTTTTTTTGCCCTCCTCTCTTTGAACAGAGATTAAAGAGCAGAGGGGATAGAAGGAAAAGAGAAGGAAGAAAAATCCCAATATGTGTTTGGGTTTACAACAATCGCGTTTAGTGATACATTCATCAAAGGTTTTTATACATGGTACCAAAAAAGAAAGATATGAGAGCAGCTTCCCAGGAGTAACCACAAGGAGAGAGCAGTATAGTAATTAACCACTGCTGCTCTTAGTTGTTGTCAAGTCTATTCAAATCCATGACAACCCCGTAGGTGCAGAATAGAACTGCTCCATAGCATTTTCAAGGCTGTGACCTTTCCAAAGCATATCATGCAACCTGACTTCTGAGGTGTCTTTGGGTGAGTTTGAACTGTCAACTTTTCAACTAGTAGCCAGGTGCTTTAGCAGCTACTTAACTACAAACCATGTTGGGGATGGATACTTAGCTGCCAAGTGCTCTGACTGGAACAGCAAGCAAGGTCACTTGTTTGTTACACCATGTGGCCTTTTAAGAGTTACACCTGGCATGAGAAAATGACAAGGGAAAGATATATTTTCATTATCCCAGAGAATGAGCAGATATGTTACCTGAATCAATTTCAGATTCCCATTTGTGGACAGAGAAGACTTCTCCCAAAATAATGGCTTTGAACTTGATAAACGGTAAGAATTCAGGCCGATAAATTTTAAGGTCCATCAGTCTAATCCCTGGGTGATAAGAACAGTTAATGCACTTGGCTGCTAACCAAAAGGTTGGAGTTTCACGTCCATTCAGAGGCACCTCAGAAGAAAAGCCTGACAATCTGCTTTTGAAAACTCAGCCATTGAAAACCTACAGGGCACAGTACTACAGTGACATACATGGGGTCATTAGTTGAGTCAACTTAACAGCAATTTTTTTTTTGCTTGTTTTTTTTTTTTTTTTTTTTTTTTTATCTAACCACTTCTTTGCAGAAACCATTCTTTTTCAATCTCAAGATTGCAGGCAATGAAAAAACATATGTGTTTATCTGGAACATTTATAGACTCTCAATGTGCTATACAATTCTGGAATATTCTAGAAGTCACATTACGAGGTGATTCATGTAGTTAAATTCTACAAAAAACCACAACAGATTGTTAAACATTTATCTCTCAAGTTTGCATCAGTGTTTTCAAAATAATTCACTAGAAATACTTCCAATTTATTTTTGTATAGAACATTTTAGCTGAGAATTCAAGTGGTTCATATTTTAAAGTTACTGCCCAGAGGCTGACCACAGTCCCCCACCTACATGAAACACTTGTGAAAGATTCAGACCATAGAGATCATGGCCTGAGCCTGCTGGGGAGACAGCTGGCAGTTGACACTGTTCTCCACCCTTGTGACAAACAGTCCATCCAAACTACAGAGATAACAAAACCCAAAACAAAAACCAAACTCACTGCCATGGAGTCGATTCCAATTCATAGCAACCCTATAGGACAGAGTAGAACTGCCCCATAGGGTTTCCAAGGAGCGCTTGGTGGATTTGAACTGCCAACCTTTTGCTTAGCAGCTGTAGCACTTAACCATTATGTCACCAGAGTTTCCAAGAAGGGGGTGAAAACAGATGTCAGAGAAAGCCCAATAAAATGATATTCCAGAAAAGGGGTCAGACATGACTGAAACCATTGCTGTTTGTTTCCATCTGGTTGGCTTAACTTGTGGTGGCCTCATGTGTAACAGGAGACGGTGCCCTGTCCTGTGCCCAACTTCACAATTGTTGCCATGTTTGAGCACATTTTTGCAGACACAGTGCCAAACTATCTCATTCAGTCTCCTTCTTTTTCACTGACTCTCTACTAAGCAGAAAAGTCTTTCTCCAATGACTAGTACCTCCTCACGACATATCCAAAGTATGTGAAGTGAAGTTACATTCTCATTTTAAGGAACATTCTGGTTCTACTTCTTCCAAGACTGATTTGTTCTTTCTTCTGGAAGTCAATGGTACACTTCAGTATTTTTTCACCAACATAATAATTCAAGCATATCAATTCTTCAGTCTTCCTTATCTATCATCCAATCTTCACAAGCATATAAGAGAATGGAGCCCTCGTGGCATGGTGATTAAGCACTCAGCTGTTAACCAAAAGGCCAGTGGTTTGAACCCACCAGCTCTTACACCGAAGGAAGCTATAAGGAGTCTGCTTCTGTAAAGACTGCAGCCTAGGAAACCCTATGGGGCAGTTCTGCTCTGTCCCATAGGGTTGCTATGAATTGCATTTACTTCACAGCAATGGATTTGGTTTGGTGGGTACAGGGTGACTGAAAAGGTCATGACTTGGGTGAGCCACATCCTAGACATCAAAGTGACATCTTTGGTTTTTAAGGTTTTAAAGAGGCTTCTTGCAGCAGAGTTGTTCAGTGGGCTGAAGCTGTTAAACAGCAACATTTTTTTTTAATTGCTATTAGATAAACTCTGACTCATACTGACCAGATATGATAGAGTAGAATTGTCACACAAGTTTCCATCTAGTGGATGGTGAAGTCAAACTGCCAATCTTCTGATCAACAACGAAGCTGTTAACCACTGTGCTGCCAGGGCTCCCACAGTAACTGTGGCAGGTCCCAGTTCTCTCTCTAGGAAAGTAATCTGTCCTATGACTAGTACTTATTTATTGTATATGAGAAATGGTCATCGGCTTATCCAATTCTGACCAACAGCAACATATGTGATTTTAGTAACTATCTGTAGTAACACACGCAGCCAACATTCATTTGACCCTCAAGGCAGAACCATACTCTGTACTTGTAAAGAAATCGTTATGACTGTATATTGTGTGTGTATCTTTAACTCCACTACTATCTGTGTGTGTATGTGTGTGTGTGCACGCATATGTGCATGGAAAACAACCAATTACGCTACTCCCATTCTGAAAATCTGATCACATAAATTTTTCCTTTTGACAGTATCCCACATAATTTTTAGGTTTTCTTCATTTTTCTTCATTCCTTTTTCTGCTTTTTCCTCAAAGAAACTGACAACCAGGGATTATCTTCAATCTCACCAATTCTGTCTTCCATTGTCTTAGTCCTTCTCCTATGTCCCTCTATTGAGTTGTCTAATTTCGAAATTTCATTGTTAATCTTTTGGATTTCATGTTACTGTTTTTATATAGTTTCTAGTAGCCTATTTATTTTGTCATTTCATTCTTATATTGTTTTCCTGAATTGTTCCATCCTTTGCCTGTGTGTTCCTTGGTTTTTTTCTGTTTTCCATTATCTCTTTCTTCATCTCTTAGAAAGCTGTATATATTAGTGCTCTGAAATCTCTATCAGGTAAGTTCTATTGTTGTATCTTGTTCCAGAAGGTTTTCTGGTTCTTTAGTTTGATCATTTGCTGGAGTCTTCTTATCACACTTCATTGTGTGATTTGACATTGACTGCTGTCTCTGCCAAGTCAAAAAGTCATCATATTTATGTATATATTGTATGTATACTCCATTCTGAATTTTTAATTTGTTTTGTTTGATATATTTGAGTAGGCCAGGCATATGTGCTACTCTAGTCTTTAATCTGGCTATGTTGAAGTTCTTGTCTCCTATCCATGGGTGGATGGAGCAGCTACTGGGTGTGCGAGCATGAGTTCCTGTTCTCCGTAATTACAGGGCTGCTGAGGATGCAGGTGGTATTTTTGGTGAAGTGATATTCTCATCTGCTGATCACCTGGCCACAGGTGCAGGTGGTATTATCTGTGGTCACTGGGCTGGGTGTTGTGTATGTGCTCCATCACTCCAAGTAGTTGGGGCAAAGATGCCCAGGGTGCTGGTCACTGGGTGTGTGGTGTAGAAACACTTACCTACAGTCCTGTGTGGTCAGGGATACACTGGGGTGTTCAGAGCAGACACAAGTATCTGGTTGCAGTGGGGGTTGATGCAGAAGATACCCTGAGGACTGTTGGCTGCCCATGAGCGCATGGTCAAATGGAGTGTCCATGTCTGCTACAGTGTGTCGTTCGGGGTGGTGGGTTGTCCAACTAGTCCTAAAGCACCCAGTACAGTTGATTGAAGCATTGAGGGGTACTACTGGTCCTCATGCCTCCAATGTGGGTGGCTAGATGGAATGGGTGGTACCACTAGCACTCAGGCCCTCAGCATGGGTGGCTGAGTAATGCCACAGGTCTGCAGCCCCTGTATGACTACTGTCAGTGAAGTGGACTTCATTGGGAACCCTGCCCTTCTTATTCTAATACAGTCATGCTGTGCCTGCTCAGCCACCAAAATATTGGTGCAGGCAAGTAAAGGGGATTCAGGGTTCCCAGTCCAAGGACCCCCTACAACAGCAGCTGAGCAAAAGATAGATGCTTTGAACTTGACTGAAAGCTATCAGCTTACAGGGCAGGGTGATATCAAATGCCACAGGTCTGCAGGTCCTACTTAGTTGCTGTAGATAAAGTGGACTTCAGCTACGAATACTGTCCACCTTGTCCCAGTGAGGAGTCTTGGTTGTGGAGTGATTAAACATTTGGCTACTAACCAAAACATCAGCAGTTTAAATCCACCAGCCACTCCTTGGAAACCCTATGGGGCAGTTCTACTCTACCCTACAGAGTTGCTGAGTCAGAATCAACTTGACAGCAACAGGTTATGGTTTTGGCTGTCCCAATGAGGACTTGCTATGATGGCTCAGCCAGCAAGTCACTAGCGCAAGCAAATGGAGTGGATCAAGGGCACTGCAAACCTCTGGAAGGACCCTCTGTGCTAGCAGCTGTGCAAAGGGGCAGATGACTCTGGGGCAGGGGCCATGAATTCCCGGCTTCGGGAGCATGGCAGTTGTGGAATGCCACTGGACCAGTGTCAGAGCAGGGAAGAGATAAGTGAGGGGTAAGGAGTGCTCCTTCACCCAGAAAGTTCTTTTTAAGGTTTTGGTGTGCATATGGTATGTGCACTGAACTTCTGCATGTCTGGTCTCACTTTTAGTTGACTCTGGAGGTATAGGCAGAGTCACTCCTGCTTAGCTACAGTAGAATGTGGTGTGGGTTTGGGCTAGGCATGCTGTTGCTTGCTCCAAAATGTCCACACACTGCAGGTTAAGTTAGCAGAATACCAGTAGGTGGTAATTCCCCACTTCTGCTATTTTTGAATTGTCTCTCCTTCTACATTTCACTCAGTTGGATTTATTCACTTTGCCTTTGATGATCCTAGATTGTCATATACATTTGATTCATTTTTTTTTTCAGGTCTTTATTGTAACAGCACATCATGAAGTACCTGACTCTTCTGCTGTCTTGGTCCACCTCTCATAATCCAGCTTTTAATTTAAACCATATTCTAAAAATGACATATTATAATCAAACAAAAAGATTAAATAGTAATTTATCATTTTAAAAACAGAATGCAATAGACTTCAGTAATCAAAAGTAGTCATAGTTTTAGACATAAACATTAAAAGAATGATTTTCTACTTATCAACCAGAATCAAAATCTGGAATTTCTACTAGAAAAATATTAACATTGTTATATCATTGGCTGGCACGTAGTTGGTACCCACCAAATAAAGATTCAAGGAATGGATATATTAATAAATGTTATTAAAAGAACCTGTGAAAAGGATAAGACAAGATCTTCCCCCAGAACCTTCAGAGAGAACATGGTCCTGCTGACACCCTAAATTTAGACTTCTGGCCTCCAGAACTGTGAGACAGTAAATGTCTATTATTTAAAGTACTCTGGTTATAGCAGCCTTAAGAAAACTAATACAGATTCTGGTAGAACATACTATTTTAACATATTTTGAAAAGAAAGATAATGAAACAAGAGAAGAAGTGATGCAAGCAAGTAGGTAAAAGGAAGATAACTGACAGCCAGGAAATGACAAGTGACATGAGAAGGAATGAGAAGCCACAGTCACACTTCAGGAGAGGAACTCACATCTTAGTCCTTTGGCTCTACAAGAGAAACTGCGGCAATGGAATGATGATCCAAGCTGATCAGTTAATCAGGCTTAACATTTGTTGTTCCTGAATCAAAAATCAGTACCCATGGAAACAGCAGTCAAGAAATCAAACAGTATATTGCACAGAGCAAATCTGCTATTAAAAACAAAACCTCTTTAAAGTGTTTTTTTGGCTTTTTTTTTTTTTTTAATCAAAGAAGTCACCCTGAGAACCAAGGTGCTCCTTACTTAAGTCATGGTATTTTCGATTGCCTCATACGCATGTGAAAGCTGGGCAAAGAAAAAGGAAGACTGAAAAAGTGATGCATTCAGATTATGGTGTTGGAGAAGAATATTTAATGCAACATGGACTGTCAGAAGGACAAACAAATCTATCTTGGAAGAAGTACAGCTAGAACCATCATCAGAATGGAGAACGGTGAGACTTCTTCTTGCTTGTTTTAGATTCATCACCCAGAGGGACTAATCCCTGGAGAAAGACTTCATGGTCGGTGAAGTGGAGAGTCAACAAAACTGGGAGAAGAACCAACCCAGTGGCTGCAACGATGGGCTCAAACACACCTATTACTGTGAAAACGGTGCAGGTCCAAGCAACATTTCATTCTTTCATACATAGCTTTGCTCCTAGTCAGAGTCAGCTCAAGGGCACCAGACAACAATACCTGTTCCAGGACCTAAACATGCTAGATTAAGAAATTTCAGTAGCTATGCAGAACCACTGAGACTAAATTCTCCAATCATCACAGTGACTTCACTATGTCTTGATGAGCTACCTAGGTAACTGAAATATTACACCAGGCAGATGAGTAGACTGATTTTCTGCTCTTATTTCTTAAAGTTAATTGTCATTGTAAATCTGAGTCCCAGAAAATCTGAATCCAAACATGTACTGTCTACACAGGCCCAGCTGAAAACTTGGCTAATTTAACATCAGTTGTTCTTGTTTTGGAGCCCTGTTGGAGCAACAGTTAAACACCTAGCCACTAACTGAAAGACTGGCAGTTCAAACCCACTCAGCAGCTATCTAGGAGAAAGACCTAGTGATATTTTTCCCTTAAAGATTACAGCCTGGCAAGCCCCAAAAGGTAGTTCTACTCTGTTACATGTAGTAGCCATAAGTGGGACATCAACTCAATGGCACTGAACAACAAATATAGCTCTTGGCACTGTGACCACAGCAATGGACTCAGACATCAATGGTCATGAAGATGATGCAGGACCAGGCAATGTTTCCTTCTGTTACACATAAGGTCATCGTGAGTCACAGCCAATTCAATGGCAACCAGTTACTGATTAGGTCTTCTTTGTATTTTCTAACTATGGTTGAGTCTGTGTTTTTAATTTTCAGTATAGGAATGGACAATTCATATTCCTTCCCTACTGCCAGAAGTTCACAAGGTACTATTCAGAAATCAGGAGATGCATAACTTTTACTGAAAAAGGTCTCCAGGGTACAAATGTTTAGCTTTATCATGCTTATCATAGGTGTCTTCTTTCACAGGCCATGATTAAAGTCCACTTTATCTTATACATAATAAAACCCCACTGTTTATAACAATTTTCTTTGTTTTATATAAGGGAATTACTTTTAGAATTCACCATCCTTTCATGTGTTTGAAATTTAAAGAATACGACACAGGATAAAAAGAATCAATTGAATGGCAACTTTTTTTTTTTTTTGGTTTGGTGATATGAATGGTTAAATGCTTGGTTGCTAACTGAAAGATTGGTGGTTCAAACATACCCAGTGGCTCCACAGGAGAAAGACCTAACAATCTGTCTTTATAAAGATTACAGCCAAGAAAACTCTATAGGGCAGTTTTCCTCTGTGACATGGAGTCACCACACATCAAAAATCAACTCAACTGCACCTAATAACAAAAATAACATAGCTTAGTACAACGTCATGTAAAGAACTTCCAGCTAGTCTTTCTGATTGTTAGGGATTGAATCATGGCCCCCTCAAAATATAGGTTGTAAATTCTAACCTCTACACATGTGGTTATACTCTCATTTGGGTGGTCTTTGTTAATGAGACAAGATTAGCATAGGGTATGTTTAGATATAAAAGAGATTAAACAAGCAAGCTGAGAGCTTTATCCAGTGGACCACCATGGCTCCTCAAACTGACCAACACATGCCATAAAAGCACAGAACTGCCGTGGTTCCTTCTTCATGGAATATGGATTTGGTGCCCCTTTCCCAAATCCATCTCTCCTCCTAACCTTGGCACTGATAAGTGAAGCAAACAATCCCATCTCTGGAGAACCCCAATCAGAAAAAAGGAAGAAAGGCTCATTTCACTGGAGACTTTTCATTTGCTTTTCTTCATATTTATAGGATATTCTTATTTAATAGTCTCCAGGTACACAGATTTCAGGCATTGGTGGTTAAGTGGCAGGATTCTCACCTCCTGTATGAGAGACCCAGGTTCAAGTTCCAGCCAATGGACCTCATTTTCAGTCACTACCTGTCTGTCAGTGTAAGCTTGTCTGTTGCTTTGATGCTGAACAAGTTTCAGCAGGCTAAGAAGAAAGGTCTAGTAATCTACTACTGAAAATAAGTCAGTGAAAATTGTATGCATCAGAGCAGTTGTATCCACAAATGATCAAGCACATAGATGGAACTAGCAGCATTTTGTTCCACTGTGGAAGGGGTTGCCATGAGTCAGGGAGCAACTCAACAACAGCTAACAACACAACCATTCAACACATAGATGCTCTTGATGGTTTAAACTACAAGATTATAACCAGCTTTTACTAGAGATGCAGTTTGCTGGCTGACCCCTTATGGCTATAGCCTCCCATTCCTTACAAGTTTAATTGCTGATAAAAGCCAATTCTTCACATCAGTGGAAGTGGGCTAACACATACACAATAGAATGAAATGTTGCCTGTTCCCACGCTATCTTCATGATTGTTGATATGTTGATGTCCATAGTTGTGGCTGTTGTTTCCCTCATTTTTGCTGTTCCTTTACTGTACCAAACCTACTGTCCTTTTCTAGCAATTGGTCTTTCTTGATGAGGTGTCCAAAGTAACGCAGCGATGGTCTCACTATTCTTGCTTCTAAGGAGGATTCTGGTTGTATTGCTCCTCAGACTGGTTTGTTTTTCTGGCATTCCATAGTATACTCAATATTCTTCACTATCACAGCAGTTCAAATGCACCAATTCTTCTACCTTCATTTTATACCATCTATTCAACCTTCACATGTATACGAGGCAACATTCACCCACATCATCCAGGAAGCCTCAAGTCAGTATCTTTCTGTCCAGAATAGGCTGCTTCCTTAGGCAGTGGGAGATACAGGTGGTAGAAATATTGACAAAAACATTGCAATTAGTTTTAATACCATATATTTTCCTTTAACACTGCCAACTATTAAAGCTAAAAAATGGTTTCACCCTTTCAAAATCCAGATTTCTTGCAAGAACTCCTGAGGTCTTTTAGACAATCCGATTTTTCAAGAATCAAGTAGCTTCTTTAGACCTTCACAAAATCTGAGAGTCATGGAGACATCTACACACTGTTTATGTTGGAGCTTCCCAGTGTACGCACTCCCCAGTGCTGGCCTCACCCAAGCTCTGGACAGAGACTCTGAAGTTCCACCCATAGTTTCAGAGATGATGACTACAGGTGCAATTGACATAAGAATGAGGAAGGACAGACATCTGCTACTAGAAGTGACAAAGTCAGTGCTGGTTCAAGAGAATGGGCATGAGGGCTTGTGACACCCAGAAAGTAAAAGACCCACATATCAGCAAAGTAAATAAATATCCTACTGACCAAACACACATACATGTGTGCTGAGTGCTGTCTTAATCCCTGCTATAGAATTTCTGGAAACTTTCAAAGCTAATTGAGAGTGAGCTGGCATTTGTGGCTAAGTTGGTGCTTACTTTTGTATTTGCTTTTGGTTGGGATATGAAGTGTTCCATTTCTTACGGGAAGAGGCAAGGAGAAGCAGATTCTTTGCACATATTCATTCCTTCAGATATATACGTAGGCCCGAAAAGTAAAATGCACGTGCTACTTAACATCCTTAAACATCTATTTCTGCTTATTTTCCATACATAGGATACAGAGAACTCATTTCTGCAGCCTAAACTGAAACATAAGGTGACAAACAAATCATTAGTATGCCAGATGGATGATATCCAGCTCTTAGTTCTCCAGATTCTGTGACAGTAGGTTTCAGGCCACATGTGTACTCAGCTTGCAGTCTTGTGCAGATAAGGATTCTGAGGTTTAGACCAGACACTCAAAAACAGTATGTGGCATTGGTGATTTAGTGGCAGAATTCCCACCCACCATACAGGAGACATGAGTTCAATTCAGTTCACCTCACCTCATACACGACCACCACCCATTTTGTCAGTAGGTCTTTGTGTGCTGCTACGTTGCCGAAGAGGTTTCAGCACAGCTTTCTAGGTCAGACTAGGAAAAAAGGCCTGGAAATCTACTTCTAGAAAGCAGCCAATGGAAACTCTATAGAGCACAGTGGTCCAATCCATTCCTGATAAAAACGGATGGCACAGGACTGGACAGCATTTTGTTCTGCTGTGCGTGGGGTCACCATAAGTTGGGGGACTAACTCCCCAGCAGCTCACAACAACCGTCAGGAATGGGAGAGAGAGAGCCACACAGCACTAGAACATAGAAGGTCAGGGATTAAATAACTTCCAAGGACACTGATGTCTAGGATAAGGTCCAGCATGGCTTTTGCCAAAGTAATCCCTTGCTTTGCAGGTACAAAAAAAATGGGAAAATGGCCCTTCTGTATTTTAGAAGGCCAACACAGAAAGAACAAAGCATTGCCTCCGGCAATGGAGAAAATTAAGGTCCTATGAAACACAAGCAGTATGCCTACTCTGCTATTTTAAGACAAAAATACAAAGATATAAAAGTGTATTATTTTTGTTGTTTTGGGGGTTGGTGGTTAGTATTTTGTGGTGTTGATAAAATAAAACAATTTTCTCTGAAACAAGTACATCAATTTCTTTTCTCTTATGATAAGCAGTGTTCTGCAGGGAAAAGCCAACCCCTCATGGCATCATCTTTTTTTCTGGAAATTATTAATTTCTTTTTAATAGAGCTCATACTGCAAAATCAAATTTTCATATCACAAAGGGATGTACATTTATCTTGAGCCACACATTCTTTGTCTTCTATCAAACTGAGTTTAAGTTTCTAATTGAAATAATTTTTCAAATGTTGAGTAATAAAGAGGAAATAAGTGATATATTTAAATTATTTATTCAACTTATTTATAATTAATTAGTTTTTTTTTTCCTTGCTGCACAGTGAGGCTGACCTGATGCTTTTGATTTTCAGCTCTTTTCTATCATTAGGCAACCATGGAAGCAGTTGCTTTTTCCACATCACTTGTGCTTTTTACATCTCTGGGGACTTAGGCAACATCAGTTTAAGTCACAGCTAAATTTAACACATTAACTTTGTTTTGCAACATGCTGTTCCAAAAACAGACAGTCATGAATACAGTGTGCTTATTCTTAGGCAAACTGGGGGGAAAAAATTGCTCACCTGGAATGATGTATCACTGTATTAACAAAGACCTCATACTTCAAAGACTAATAACTGTGTGTCCACTGGTCTATACTCTTCCTTTAACACATTCAGATATATCTGTAAAATTAATTATATGATGTATCCTCAACTGGTTGTTCCTAGTCAACTGGTTTATAGGTAGACTACTTGGCCTCCTTTTTCCATTATATCTATCAGGTTACTTCACTGGTGACACAAACTAATCACCCCCTTTCCCCAATGAACAGATCATCCTCACTTGCCTTCCTATAATTCCTCTTTATGACCATAGTACCATCTTCATCACAAGACCACATACAGAGAACAGACAAGAAAAACCAACTAATCTAAATTCAAGTCAGAAGCTCTAGGAAAGTCAATGGGCAGGGAGATTAAGCCATCATCTAAAATTGCCTGGAAATAACTTATTATGTGATAACCCAGCTACCAGGAAGGGCAGGTGAGTGCCTAACTGATCAAATGAGTTCAAGATCTGATTGCTACATGCACACAAAATTTTTTAAAAAATCACTGCTGTTGAGTCAGAAATTACTCAAACAAATGACTCAAAATGACTCCACAGAACAGAGTAAAATTGCCCCATAGGGTTTACAAGGACCCCCTGGTAGATTCAAATTGCTGATCTTTTGGTCAGCAGTAACTCTTAACCACTACACCACCAGGGTTTCCAAATATAGCACATAGTATTCCCAAGCAGTCTCCTATCCAAGTACTAACCAGTCTAGACCCTGCCTGCCCACCTACCAAAATCAGATGACATTGGGTGCATTCCTGGTGGTATGGCCACACATTGTTGTTGATGTTGCTGGTGTTATTATATGCTGTCAAGTCAATTCTGATTCAGTGCAATCCTATGTACAACAGAACAAAACACTGCCCAGTCCTATGCCATGCCCACAATTGTTGCCATGCTTGAGTCCACTATGATAGCCACTCTGTCAATCCATCTTGTTGGGGGTCTTCCTGTTTTTTACTGATGCTCTGCTTTACCAAACATGATGTCCCTCTCCAGAGACTGATCCTTCCTGACATGTCCGAAGTATGTAAGATGTAGTCTCACCATCCTTGCTTTTTTTTTATTTTTTTTATTTTTTATTTAACATAACTGAGTAAAAATGTACATTCACATGTAAATTTACATGCCCCCCTATATGCAGCGTCCACTGCTCTCCCTGTCCGGTGACTGCACACTATTTCACCATCCTTGCTTTTAATGAGCACTCTGGTTGCACTTCTCCCAAGACAGATCTGCTTGTTCTTCTGCAGTCTATGGTATATTCAATATTCTTCTTCAACACCGTAATTCAAAGGTGTCAATTATTCTTTTGTCTTCTTCAGTGTCCAGCTTTCACATGCATAAGATGCAATTGAAAACAGTTTAGTTTGGGTCAGGCACATCTTAGTCTTCATGGTAACTTTAAAGAGGTCTCTTGCAGCAGATTTTCCCAACACAATGTGTCTCTTCACTTCTTGACTGCTGCTTCCACGGGTGTTGCTTGTGGATACAGATAAAATAAAATCCTTGACAACCTCAACCGTTTCTCCATATATCATGATGTTGCTTATTGGCCCAGTTGTGAGTATTTTTGTTTTCTTAATGTTGAGGTGTTATCCATACTAAAGGCTGTGGATCTTTGATCTTCTTTAGTGTTTCAAGTCCTCTTAGCTTTCAGCAAGCTCGGTTATGTCATCCTATAACACAAGTTATTAATGAACCTTCCTCCAATCCTGATGTTACATTCTACTTCATGTAGTCCAGATTCTCAAATTATTTGCTTGGCACACAAACTGAGTAGTTACAGCGAAAGGATACAACCCTGACACACACTTTTCCTGACTTCAAAATATACAGTGCACTCTTGTTTTGTTCAAATGACTTCCTCTTGATTCATGTACAGATTCCTCATGAGCACTTAATTAAGTATTCTGGAATTCCCATTCTCTGCAATGTCATCCATCATTTATTATGATTCACACAGTAGAATACCTTTACACAGGCAACAAAACACAAGTAAACATCTTTCTGGTTTTCTCTACTTTCAGCCAAGATCCATCTAACATCAGCAACGATATTCCTCATTCAATGCACTCTTCTGAATCCAATCAGAATTTCTGGCACTTTCCTGTCAATATATTGCTATAGTCGCTTTTGAATGATCTTTAGCAAAATTTTACTCTAGTGTGATAACAATGATATTATTCAATAATTTCAGCATTTGGTTGGATCACCTTTCTTGGGAATAGTCATAAATGTGGATTTCTTCCAGGTGGTTGGCCAGGTAGCTATCCTCCAAATTTCTGGGCATGAAAGGGTAAGCACTTGTAGTGCTGCATCTGTTTGTTGAAACATCTCAGTTGATGTTCCATCAATTCTTAGAGCCCGGTTTTTCACCAATGCCCTACTGCAGCTTCAGCTTCTCCCTTCAGTATTATCAGTTCCTGGTCATATGCTACCTCTTGAAGTGACTGAATGTTGACCAGTTCTTTTGGTATAGTTAATCTGTGTATTCCCTCCATCTTCTCTTGATTCTTTTTGCATCATTTGATATTGTCTTTGTAGAGTCCTTCACTATTGTAACTCGAGGCTTCAATTTTTTTCTCCAGCTCTTCAGGTTGAGTAATGTTAAGCATATTCTTCCCTTTTGGTTTTCTATCTCCAGCTCTTTGTATGCCATTATAATAAATTTAGTTTGTCGTCTCAGTTTCAGTGCTGCAAAATTCTGCTAATCGGGTTCAATTCCTGGCCAGTGTACCACATGAGCAGCCACTACCTGTCTGTCAGTGGAAGTTTGCATGTTGCTATGATGTTGAGCAGGTTTCAGCAGGAGCTTCTAGACTAAGATGGACTAGCAAGAAATGTCTGGTAACCTTCTTCTGAAAATGAGGAAGGACTAGGCAGTATATGAATCATTTGTGCATGGAGTTGCTACGAGTTAAGAGTCATCTAGACCACAGCTAAAACCAACAGTCTTAAAACCCTTTGAAAATAACAAGCATGCAGAGTTGTTGAGTGACCATGGAAGGTTTATGTCTTTGTCCCAACTCTTTACTTTTTTTCTGCAGCAGGCAATGCACCCCTGACTGTTACCCACATTAGAGGAATGTATTGTCTTACTCCAGTGACATCAAGTTTCCCTATGTAATTTTCTCTGGCCAATGGCACATGAGCAGAAGGAGGTATGCTAATCTGAGTAGAAGTTTTAAGAGCCATTATAGGTTTCTACCAGCTGTGTGGAAAATGGCAAGAGAAGTTTGGAGCCCTGGTGGCACAGTGGTTAAATGCCCGGCTGCTAACCAAAAGATCAGCAATTTGAACCTACCAGTTAGTCCTTAGAAACCTTATAAGTCAGTTCTACTCTCTCCTATAGGGTTGCTATGAATCAGAATCCACATGACCGCAAGAGTTGAAGACAGGTTTGCTGTTAGCATGAATCCTTGAATATGTAAAGCTGTTACCAACACTCAACTCAACATGCAGTGTGAGCAAAAAACTGAACCTTTGTTGTTGTTGGCCACAAAGACTTTGAAGTTGGTTGTTTCCACAAAATAAATAAATAAATAAATATCAAGATTCACACCCAGAGCCTGCCCTTTTAACTTTTACATTCTTATGCCATCTTAGAAACTTGCCTTATTATTAGAAGAGGCCCAGCATCTTCTTAGGTTGGCCTCTGCACTCTCCATCCTACAAGGCGGAATAAGCTTGGTACTCTCAAAAGTGTGGTCAATGAACCAACAGCAGTAGAAGCATCACTTGAGACCTTGTCAGAAATACAATATCCTGGCCTCACCCCAGACCTGCTAAACTAGAATCTCCATTAACAGAATCCCTAGCTGACGGTGCCCACGTTAAAGAATGGGAAGGCTGGTTTACCACAACTGCTTTCACTTCATGCTTCATGGTATGGCAAAAACCGAGGGCAGCTTATTGAAAATGGAATAACACAAGCAGTATTTATTCATTTTCATCAATTTTTTACAGATACAAGGGGGTGGAACTAAGTGTTGCACCTACCATGATATCACAGAAAAGCATTCTAGTACTTGCTCTAAAAAAAAGAAACAAACAAAAACTGGTTGTTATTCTTAACAGATTCCAATCCACAGCAACCCCATGCATACAGAGTAGACCTGTACTACATAGGGTTTTCAAGGTTGTGACCTTTCATAAACAGATCACTAGGCTTTCCTTCTCAGGTAGTTCTGGGTGGGTTTAAATTATCAACCTTTTGGTTAGCAGTCAAGTGTTTAACAGAATGTGCCACCCAGCACTTAAACACTAGTCACCAAATCTTATCCTTTGATGAAACAGCTCACATCTCATTGATGGCTACGCTGACCTCTTATTCCCAATCCAATAGCTTATTTACCAAATAAATAAATATTAAGGACTATCGGACCTCATGGAAAACCTGGTTTTGTGGCAGTTAACAGCTACAGCTGCTAACCAGAAGGTTGGCACTCCTTGGGACATGTATGGGGCAGCTCTGCTCTGTCCTATAGGGACAGAAATGACTTAACAGCAATGGCTGTGAGTCCTCATTAGGGGATGACAGCATGTGAACAAAATGACATATTGTGCTTATCACTATTCTCCTGTTCCAAGCTCCATTATTGGTTTTCAGCCTTCTGATGACTAACCCTATTAGCCATAAGAGCCAACACCACAGCTTCCCAAACACAAGTTATCATCATTACCAGTAGAAAGATTACAGCACTTCCTGGGTACTGCATAGCCAGGAACTCAATGTCATGGTCTCTTGTCCCTACTAGCCTCCATCCCACTGGCAGAAAGCCAGAACATCCAAGCAATAATGGAGATGAATAATGATCTCCCAAGACGGAAGATGCTGGAGGTAGAACAAGTACCATGCATCTGATGCACGGCTTCCCCAGTGAAAGCTAAGGTTTCTGACAGGCTGGTTTATGAATAAATTCATGACATGAGACATTTCCAAAATGTCTGTTAAGAATGTCTGTTCAAAATGAAGTCATCAAAATTACTGCAAAATATATACTTTAAATGCAAACAGCTGGGGAAAAGGGTATGCTTGTTATGTAGAATTCATTATCAGTATTCAGAGTGCAGCCACTATAAGCATTTGTTTGGGGCTGCCTTTATGCAATTGTTGGAACATAAGCAGAGACAGCTGATGGGGAAATTCCAGAAGCCTGAAGCTTACTCCATTTACTTCCTTCCTGCCTTACCAGGGAAGGAAAAAGAAAGTTCTTCACATTTAATACAACTGGAAAGAGCTATTTTTTTTCCTAATTTATCAGTTTATGCTGTTAATATTACAGAAATAAATACAGAGAGGAAATGAAACCAATATAGTAAGATTTTTTTTTCCTTCATTATCTGAGGTAAGAATAATGGCTCTTCATGTTGAAAATTAGACATGAATTGCTTTTTTCAGTGTTGAACTTAAAATATGACATGTACACATGCACAGACTCACATCATGCTATCCTTATATATTTTGAACTAAGCCTACAGCTACTCAAAGGTGGGAATACATGATCAAACTATCAGATAACTCAACAGAGGAACTGAGGATAGAAATCTAGTTCGAAAAAAAACAATTCTTAAAGCAGAATGAACCAAGCAGTTGGTTAAAGACCAATAAAACCACTACTCTACCACAAGAAAAAAATGCATTTGATCCAAAAGGAAAACTGGATAGCATGTGGTACGCTATAAAAATGGGATAATGTCAAAATGCGTAATAGAGATCACCACAGACAAACCTCCACAGAGAAGCCAAATAGTTTAGATTACACAAAATTTCATATTTACTGTATGTCAAAAGAGCTCACAATAAACAAAATGAGCAGGCAAACAATGACCTTCAAAAATTATACATACGAGTTAAAGAACTAATCTCTCTAGTGTGCAAAAAAAAACTTACAAACCTATTTTAAATAACATCAAAATATAAATGGGCAAAGAACATGAACAAGCAGTGATAAAATTTCAGGAAGAATGCAAATATGTAACAACAAATCAGCTAAGTTGTGGAAAATATAATAAAATTGAATGCTGCCATTATGTCTCATTGTAGAAGAATATGTACTGACAGAAAAAAATGTTCAAGCAGTAATAGAAAAAGTTCAGATTACTCTTTAATCACGTATCTAATAAAAGACATCCTAAAATAGTATCAGTGTCTATCTTCACAATGCAGAACTACAAGTGTTTTCTTGTAGGGTTTTTTTTTTTTTTTTTGGTCTTACATGCTGTGTATGTTATGTGTAATTTACACATTGAGTGTATATATTATTTTTCCATTACAAAAAATAATAAAGACTATAAAAAATGTAAAGAAGTTTCAAACCCAAGCAATTTAGATTAAAGATTTTAGCACAATGTGGGGGAAATCCTAATCTATAAAAACAACAGTCCTCTCCTATAAAACTATTGCCTAAGCCATTGAAATGCTAACTTCCTGAGCTAACAGTAGGCTGGCATATTTTGGACCAATGTCATTACCCTGCACCACCATTTAGGTATCAGCAATCAAGCTTGCAGGCAAAGAACAATGTTATCGCCCATAAGCAAAAATGTTCAGACCAAAAGGAAAATTCCATTTCCTTAATTCAGAACCTGTGTCTACATCACTAGTGGCACTGTTATTGGAATATCTGCTGCTTTCAAGTAAGGTGGGTTGACAGGACCACAAACTGGTGGACTTTGGCTTGGTTGGTGCCTTCTCAACAACTTGAATGTGATACAGTAAAGAAATCCAGATGGCAGCTATCACATTGACTCAAATCTACTGCTTCCAACACCTCTTCCCTGCAGGAAAGCCAACAATGTAAATTCATCATGATAGCCTATCAGTGAAACACAAGAAAAAAACTTGTGTTTCCTCTTGCTGCCATAACAAATTACCATGAATCTGGTGGCTTAAGACAACAGAAATCTATTGTTTTATAGTACTGGAGACTAGAAGTATAAAATCAATTCCACTGCACTAAAATCAAGGTACGAAGCAATGGGTAGGGATGGCAAAGGCTCTAGAGAAAAACCCACTTCTTTGTCTTCTCCAACTTCTAGTGACCATCTGCATGCCTTGGCTCATGACTCCTTCCTCACATCACTCCAATCTCTTACATATCTTCATGTCTCCACTGTCCCTTTGATCTTTTGCTTTCTTCTTAGGAGAACTCTTATGACTGCCTCAGGCCTACTGAAGGACCTAGGTTAATCTCCCCATTTTAAGGTCCTTAGGAGCCCCTGAGTGGCATAGACCATTAAACTCTTAACTGATAATGAAAAGGTTAGAGGTCCACCCAGAGGCACTTCAGAAGAAAGTCCTGATGATCAACTTCCAAAAAATCAGCACAGCTCTGCTTTGAAACACATGGGGTTGCCATGAGTTAGAATGAACTCTACAGCAACTGTTTTTTTCCAAGTTCTTTAACTTAATTTTATCTTCAACATCCTTTCTGCCATATAAGGTAATATTCACTGCTCCTGGAGATTAGGACATGGATACCTTAGATGATCATTATTCAACCTACTATACCTACAACCCACAGAGGCAAGATACAAGATCCAGAATTTTTCTTCTTAAAACAGCAATTTGTATATTTTTGCTGGTATTTTAAAAGCAGTGGCAACTTATCATTCTCTTCAGAAATATTAAATTAAAGGGAAGCCAGATAAGTTAGTGTCTAGGAGGAAAAGAAATACTCATTTTTAAATTTCCTTACCTTCCCCTAAGTTTCCAGTGAGAGCTGCAGAACTGAAAATTTGTATGTCTTTGAAAACACTTATGGAACTACTACCATATGGTAGATAGAGATGTGATTATAGGCTCTTGCTTTACAAGTGCAAATTCTGCCTTTAACTTTCTCATTGCCTGTCTTTACCAAGAAGACATGACGTGATGAGAACACACTCAGCCATGTGACACACCTGTGTCACCCTAATCACTTACTCTAAGCTTGAGAGACTGCCCAGGGAAGGACATCTAAAGCAGTCGGTGAAGATGATTTAAACTCTACTAAAGAAAAATACAAAACCTACAGATTGTTTAATGGGAAAGAACTCCCATTCAGAGTATTTTGTTTACCCCAACAGTATCACTTAGCAACCAATTTTAGAACTAGTCATTCCTCTTTCTTTTTCCTTCCTACTTCATCTCTTATAAAGGCAACATATTTGTGTTTCTATTATCATTAAACCTCTGATTTGTTTGATGGAGTTAATGACTTCTAGAATATTGCCATTATTGTTATTAGCTATCCTTAAGTTGGGTCATGACTTATGGTGACGCCATGTATAACAGAACAAAATACTGCCCAGTCCTGAGTCATTCCCATGATCAGTTGTCTACCTTACCGTAGTGAGCCACAGGGTTTTCACTGGCTGGTTTTTGGAAGTAGAACACCAGTCCTTTCTGTCTATTGTGTCTTAATCTGGAAGTTCCACTGAAACCTATTCAGCATCTCACAATAAGCAAACTTTCACTGACAGATGTATGTGCCTGTGCGTGAGGCACACTGCGGGGAATCAAGCCCAAGTCTCCCACATGGAAGCTGAGAACTCTGCTACTGAACCACCAATGAGCCTATGCTAGAACATACAGACACTTTATATACTGACCCCAACTTGGATACATTAGGAAAGAAGAAGAAAGAGAGTGGGGAGAAAAAGAGGAACAGAGGAAGACCCCCTTCATGCCCTTATCTGAATGACTGAGTGTTGCTAAGGAAAATCAACAACTAGGCTGATCTGTACCCCAACAAATCCCTGGTCACCAGCTTAAAACGAGCCACTTCATATTTTTAAGGAGAGTTTCCTCTCCTGCTCTCCAAAATGAACATTTCGTCTTCTCTACCCTCTTTAAATGTCAGGCCCTTTGCTCTAACCAGCCAGTTTTCTCTCCCATCTAAGAGACAAAATGGGGACTAGTTAGTTAAAGGGCTCCCCAGGTGATACAAACAGTTAAGTTTGGTCATACAAATCCACTCAGAAGTATCACTAAAGTCAGGCTTGAAGATGTGTTTCTGAAAGGTTACAGCCCTGAAAACCCTATGAAACAGTGCTCCACTGCAAATGTGGGAGACAGGGGGCAGAATCGATTAGAAGGCAACTAACAGCAACAAAAGCAATCAGTTAAAAATTCCTTTAACCCTAGTCTTCTACTACCATCAAATTTGCAAACACTCCAGCATACCCATGCTTCCCTCACTTGGATTAGAACAGAAACAAAACCTCTTTCAGCATAAGGTGCAAGCACAAGAAGGATATGGGGAAATGGGATTTCTGAGTTCCAAGTGTGGATATAGCCTTGCTGATGCTCACTGTGTGGTTCATAATCAGAAGAGACCAAAGTCCATAAACCAGTTGAGTCAACTCCAACTCATGTGACCCCACATGTGTTACAACAGAACTGAGGGTTTTCAATTGCTGAGTTTTTGGAAATAGATCACCAGCCTTTTCTTCCAAGGTGTCTCTAGGCAAACCAAAACCAAACCTGTTGCTCTCAAGTTGATTCCAACTCATAACAACTCTATAGGACAGAGTAGAACTGTACCATAGGGTTTTTAAGGAGTGACTGGTGGATTTGAACTACTAACCTCCCAGTTAGCAGCCTAGATCTTAACTATTGTGCCACTAGGACTCCAAAGGTGCCGGTCACAGATTGAACTGTGTTTTACCCAAAAATTATGTGTATCTATGAGGCTATGCAGTTTTTCTATATATTACAAATCCCAGCTCTATGATGTTGAAGAGATGAGCAGTAGTTAGTTAATGATGCAAGACTCCTTTTATTCCAATCTCTTTTCAGGTGTAAAAGAGAAGTGAGCAGATAGAGAGGGGGACCTCACATCACTAAGAAAGGAGCTCTGGGAGCAGAGTGCACCTTTTAGGCCTGAGGTTCCTGTGCAAAGAAGCTCTCAGACCAGGGGATGATAATGACAAGTACCTTCCTCCAGAGCTGAAAGAGGATGCATTCCCCTGGAGTTGACACTTTGAATTGGACTTCTAGCCTACTGGACTGTGAGAGAATAAAATGCTATTTATTGAAGGGACCCACCTGTGGTATTTCTGTTATAATATCACTAGATGACTAAGACAGTGTCTCTGGGTGGACTCACACCTCCAATATTTTGGTTCAACATCTAAGTGCTTTCTCTATCTGCATCAACCAGGAACTCCTAAAATCTGTATGCCTTCTCTCAAACCTTGCCTTAAATGGAATCGCAAAAGATTGTTCTTCTAGACGCTGATACAAGCCTGGTATGAAAACTCTATAGGTGGCATGGTGTTGACTTTTTCCTCTCTCCAACCTTTCTGCTAAATCCTTGTACCTTTGTCTTCCCAATTAGTGCTTCTCTACTGACTCTAGTCGTCACTTAAAAATATGCAAGTCCTCCTGCGTATTATGGCCCACTCACCTCATCCACCACCACCTCAGACTACTGACCTCTCTCTCCTCCCCATTCTCAGCAATACTTCCCCAAGAGCGTGTAAACACCCCTTAACCATTTCCTTGTTTCTCACTCACTCAAGAATCTAACCTGCTTCCAGCCCTGTAGCTCTTAGCTTTCTACCATTTAATGGCCTTCTTTCTTAGTCTTCTTTGCTGAGCATCATTCTCTACTTAGTCTTGAGATGCTGGCATTTTTAAGAATTCTAATCTAAATGCTCTTCTCTTTTTACTCTACACTTGCCCTTTAAGGACCTCAAGTACCCCCAATGCTTAAGTCACCATCTGAAAGCCAATTGTCTACTTTGTCAAGTCCTATCTCCTCAGCTCCAGACTTACACAACCAGCTGCTCCTCAACACACCACTGATGGTATTTATAAGCATTTTAAACTGGCCACAACTAAACCTGAACTTGTGCTTTCTCTTCCCCACCCCTAAAACTGCTTCAATGGCAGCATTTCCAGTCTCTGTAAAAGGTACACCCAGCAAGGTGTCCAAACTAGACTCTCTTCCATAACTCCTGAACTAACTCATTCTCACTAATTATATCACTGTCATGGATTGAACTGTGTTTCCCCCCAAAATCTGTAGCGATTTAGCTAGGTCATGATTACTAATACTGTGTTCTGTCCCTCAGTTCGGTAAATCCTGCCTCTATGATGTTAATGACAGTGGATGGGTGGCAGTTGTGCAGGTGGGCCAGGCTCAAAGTGTAAGATCGTGTTGTGCCTTGAGATAGTGTCTTCAGATACAAAGAAAAGAAGCTAGCAAGGAGAGGTTGGGGAACCTCAGACCATCGAGCAAGCAACACCTGGAGTACAGCATGTCCTTCAGACCTGAAGTTCCTGTGCCAAGATGTTCCCCGACGAAAGACTGATGCAACACAAGGACCTTCCTCCAGACCCAACACAGAGAGAAAGTCTTCCCCTGGAGCAGACATCCTGAATTTGGACTTGTAGCCTACTGGACTGTGTAAGAATAAACTTCTGTTTCCTCAAGTCATCTACCTATGGTACCTGTTAGAGCACTACCAGCTGTCTAGAACAATCACTCTACCCTGGTCCAGACCACTATCATCTGTCTCCTAGTGAGACAATGGCCTTTCAGGATCCAACCTCCACTTTACTATTTTGCTACCTTACTATATAATCTGATCACATTGCTCCTGTTTAAATGCTTTAATGATTGTCCAGTGGTCTTCAATCAAAAGTAATCCTTAATGTGAGCCAACTACTTTCATCTGTCAGTGTGTCATACTGTGTATATGTGTCATGCTGTGGTGGCCTGTGTGTTGCTATGACACTGGAAGCTATGCCATCAGTATTTTAAATACCAGCAGTGTCACCCATGGTAGACAGGTTTCAGCAGAGCTTCCAGACTAAGACAGACTAGGAAGAAAGATGTGACAATCTACTTCCAAAAAGTAGCCTGTGGCTCACAACAGAACATTTCATTATTTGATGTAGTGCTGGAAGATGAGCCTTATAGGTTGGCAGATACTCAAAATGGACAGTAGGCACAATGGACTCAAACATACCAACAACTATGCAGATGGAGAACTAAGAAACATTGCTATCTGTTACACATAAAGTCACCATGAGTCAGAGGCAATTTGATGATAATTTACAATAACAGCATCTCTTTATAATCTAGCCAATGCCCTCTCCTCCAGCCTTATCATCATCTATTCTTCATCTTCTTTTCTTCCCTTCCCTTCCCTCCCTCAATCCCTTCTACTCTCTCTCAGGATCTCCTTTCTTCATACATCCATATCTCTTCTCCACTATACTCTCTGACCTATGAGGCTGACCACATCAGTGAGCTGTCCATGCTCTATGACTTTAAGTGGGTTCAGGGTAATGGAAGCACCTACTCACACCCACCTACCCACCCCCCAACACACACATATGCACAGGAGACCAGGGTTGGAGAGGATAGTCAAGTCATTTATATATTTCCCATGTTCCTTCACTGATGGGTCTCCTTAGCTTGCTATATCCATCAAACTAAGGTCATTATTCCTGCCAAGGTGCCCCCCTCTTTCAGACTCTGGGAACCATTCTATCATTCCCTGACCCTCTCAGTCCTAAGGACAATACAAGTCTGCTGCCACAGGCTCCATCATGCTGTTCCATCCCTTGTGCTTCCCTGACACCCAGCTCTCACATTTTCAAATGGCTCCTTTATTTAACACTCCTAAAGCTTTCTCACATGACAGTGCCATCTCTTTTATACTGGGACCCTGATCATACACTGAATCCTCTGAATTCCAGCCCTGCTATCCTTTCTCTGATCTTGAGTAGGCCATGTTTCCATATTCCTGGAGGCTTGTTCATAACCAAGGCTGGTCTTCTGCCCTGGCTGTTTCACAGACTAGGATAGGCTTCTCATTACATGCTGCCAACATGCACTCCACTTTATGGCTGATGTACCCTGAAACAGGGCCATTACTTTCTAACTTGCATAATGCTAGCTCCATAAGGACAGGGACTGCATCTCTGGCAGTTAGATTTCCCCAGTGCTGGCACACAATAAGTGATCAACAGAAATCTGTTGACTGTCAAACTTGTTTCTTTTGTTCTTTGCATCAGGTATCCGATGATATTGCAAAGTCTTATTTTAGTTCTACTGTAACTGTAGAATTGCTACACCAATAGCTTTGGATGACCTTGGTTAAAATGTGACATAATGTATTTTCAACTACTAGAGGTATTCAAAACTCATCTTTCATTTTGACAGTCATGAGGTCCAAAATAACATGTATGAGTGCTCTAACATGTACGAATATACTCCAGGGCAGAATTCTCTATTACTTTCTGCATCACAGAAAAGTTGCTTTTTACAGCAGACTACTTTTATGGAATACAGAATGAAAAGCATTACAAATGATTGATCCATGGATCATTATTATCGAACTCCAGTGCCAGCTGACTGCCTAACTATATGGTATTCAAATTCCTTCTCTATAAGAAAAACACATATGTTCTATAAACCCGTGATCTTAACACATCTTCTCCTATTTGCTTCATTCCAGGTCAACCCTTAGGTGATCACTTAGGAACTGGTTCCCGTCTTTCTGACCTTTTGATGACACTTTGACTACTGTTATGGATTGAATTGTGCCCCACCCCCCAAAACAGTGTTAGAATACTGGTGCCTATACCTATAGATATAAGTCTGTTTAGAAATAGGGTTTTCTTTGCTATGTTAATCAGGCCATGAAAGTACACGGTATGTTGTAAACCTAAGCACTTCTGAATTAAAAAAGAGCATATTAGACACACAAATCAGCATAAAAAGGAAGACAGATGCCATGGGAAGATCCTTTACAAGCCAAAAGATACTAAGCAACAAAAGGGTGCCTAGAACTACCAATAAGGAATGCACTGACACGACCAAGACCCTGATTTGGATTTTCAGCCTCCAAAATGGTAGGAAAATAAATTTCTGTTCTTTGAAGCTACCCATTTACAGTATTTGTGTTACAGTAGCACTAAGACAACTACTACCAACCAGATTACAGGTTCTTGATCCTTCTGTTTTCACACCTATCAGTCTTCCTGGCCAATCCCCTTGGAGAGATTCAGGCTGCTCTGGACTTGCTCATTCCTGATAAGTCATTGAAACTCCCAAAGAACAAAGCCCTTACTCATTCATACTGTCTAACAATATAACCCCCCATGTATCTTGTCAATTTTTCATACTGTGGGGATTTGCATGTTGCTGTGATGCTAGAAACTATACGAAGAACATCAAGTAGCAGCAGGGTCACCTATAGCAGGTTTCCGCTGAGCTTCCAGGCTAAGATGGATCAGGAAGAAGGACCTGATGGTCTACTTCTGAAAAGAATTAGCCAGTGAAAGTCTTATGAATAACAGTGGAACACTGTCTGACATAGTGCCAGAAGATGAGTCCCTCAGGTTGGAAGGCACTCGAAAAACAACTGGGAAAGAGCCACCTCCTCAAAAGAGAGTCAACCTTAATGACTTGGACGGAAGAGTTTTTGAAACCTTCATTTGCTGCTGTGGCAGGACTCCAAATGAGAATAGCTGCAAACATCCATTAATAATCAGAAGGTGGAATGTATGAAGTATGATTTCATGAAAACTGGAAATCGTCGAAAAATTAAATGGAACACAAACATTCATATCCTACACATCAGTGAGCCAAGATAGACTTGTACTGGACAGTTTGAATCAGACAATCATAAGGTCTACTGTGTAAGGAACACCAACTTAAAGAGGAATGGCATTGCAATCATCATCAAAAAGAACATTCAAGATCTATCCTGAAGTACAATGCTGTCAGTGATAAGATAATATCCATGTGCCTACAATAAAGGCCAATATATAATTATTATTCAAATTTATGTACCAACCACTAAGGCCAAAGATGAAGAAATTGAAGGGTTTTGTCAATTTCTGCAATCTGAAATTGATCAAACATGCAATCAGGGAGCACTAATAATTACTGCTAATTGGACCATGAAAGTTGGAAACAAAGAAGAACCAGTAGTTGGAAAAAATGGCCTTGGTAATAAGAGAACATCAGATATCTCATGATAGAATTTTGCAAGATAAATGACAACTTCATTGCAAATGCTTGTCACCAACATGAATGGTGACTACACATGTGGACCTTGACAGATGAAATAAACAGTAATCAAATTAACTGCAACTATGGAAAGAGAAGATGGAAAAGCTCAATAGTACCAGTAAGAACAAGGCCAGAGACCAAATGTGGGACAGATAATAAATTGCTCTTATGCAAGTTGAAACTGAAGAAAATTAGACCAAGTCCATGAGAGCTAAAGTATAACATTGAGTATATCCCACATGAATTCAGAAGCCATCTGAACAAGAGATTTGGTGTATTGAACATTACTGGCCAAAGACTAGACAAGTTGTGGAATGACACTGATTATATCATGTATGAAGAAAGCAAAAGGTCAAAAGAAGATGGAAGGAATATTCAGAGTCACTATACCAAAAATAACTGGTCAATGTCCAGCAATCTCAAGAGGTAGTATATAATCAGGAATCAATCATACTGATGGAAGATGTCCAACCTGCACTGAAGGCACTGGCAAAATACAATGATCCAGGAGTTTCAACAGATAGATACAAATGTCTGTGCCAAGAATTTTGAACACAGCTACCTGGCCAACCAACTGAAACAGATTCATGTTTAAGTCTATTTTCAAGAAAGGAGATCCAACCAAGTACAGAAATTATCAAATAATATCACTCATATCACATACAAATAAAATTTTTCTGCCAATCATTCAAAAGCAACTATGGCAATACTTCAACAGAGAACAGCCAGAAATTCAAGCTGAATTCAGAAGAGGATGTGGGGCCAGCGATATCTTCAAAACCAAACCCACTGCTTTTGAGTCAATTACAACTCCTAGAAAACTTTATAGGACAGATTACAGGTGCTTCACAGGGTTTCAGAGCTGCTGATGGATTCAAACTAAAAACTTTTTGATTGGTAGCTGTAGCACTTAACCACTACTCCATGATGTCAAATGGATCTTGGAGAACAGAGAGAATACTGTAAAGATATTAATATGTATTTTACTGACTATGCTAAGGTATTCAACCATATGGATCATTAACAAATTCTGAATAACACTGAAAAGAACAGGATTTCTAGAACATTTAATTGTATTTTTGAGGAGTCTGTACATAGATAAAGAGCAGTCATTGAACAGAATGAGGGAAAGATACTACGTGCTGTAAGGTCAGGAAATGCGTGCATCAGGGTTGTATCCTTTCACCGTGCTGATTCAATTTGTATGCCGAAGAAATAATCCAAGAAGCTGGATTATGTGAAGAACAGGGTATTTGCGTTGGAGGAAGACACATTAACAACCCGCATCATGCAGATGCTGAAACCTTGCTTACTGAAAGTGAAGAGAACTTCAAGCACTTACTCAAAGATTAAAGACTACAACCCTCCATCTGGATTACATGTCAACATAAATAAAGCTTCTGACAACTGGACTAATAAGTAACATCATGATAAATAGGGAAAAGATTAAGGTTGCCAAGGATTTAATTTTGCTTGGATCTACAACCACTCACAGCAATAGTCAAGAAATCAAAAGACGCATTGCACTGGGCAAATCTGCTGCAAAAGAATTCTTTAAAGTTTTGAAAGACAAAGATGTCACTTTAATTATTAAAGATGTACCTGACCCAAGTCATGGTGTTTTCAATCATTTCATATTCATGTAAAAGCTGGACAGTGAATAAAGGAGCATGAAGAACTGATGCCTTTGATTGTGTTGGCCAAAAATACTGAATATACCATAAATTGTCAAAAGAAGGAACAAATGTGTCTTGGAAGAAGTACAACCGGAATGCTCCTTAGAAGCAAGGATGGCTTCTAAACCCACATATTTTGGACATGTTATCAGGAGGGATAAGTTCCTGGAGAAGGACATCATGCTTGGTAGAAGAGTTAGCAAAAAAGAAGACCCTCAATGAGACGGATTGATACAGTGGCTACAGGAATGGACTCAAGTATAGCTATGATTGTGAGGAGGATGTAGGACTGGGCAGTGTTTTATTCTACTGTACACAGGGCTTCTATGAGTGGAAACCAACTTGACAGCAACTAACAACAAAAATACAATATAAAGGAACCCTAGAGATAACAGTAGTGCAGAGTTTCGCTCTTAATATACATGGGTGCACTTTATATAAAGTTGGCTGTTGAAACCCACTAGATACTCTTGGAAACTCTGTGGGCCAGCTCTACTTTGCCTGTTGAGTTCCCATGAGTTAGAACTGACTCAGTGACAAAGGGTTTGATTTTCAGCTTTTAACATAAAATTGGTGCAAATGGTTACTGCAAACCAAAAGACTGGAAGCTTGAGTTCACCCAAGAACATCTTGGAAGACAGCCTCAGTAATCTGCTTTCAAAAATCAACCACTGAAAACTCCATATAGCACAATTCTACTACAACATACATAGTGTTAGCCATAAATTACAGTCAAATCAACAGCAACTGGGTTGCTTATTTTAACAACATAAAGAGCCACAGGTAACAACCATCTTGAAAGTACAGTAACAGTGAAGCCAGAACCAGAGTGGTCAAATCCTGACAAGAGACAATAGATGAGCAAGAAGAGAAAAAAAGAGTGAGAGAGAGAAGGAGAGAAACGAGAGAAAATACTAAGGAGGGAACAAAGACCGAAATTCCTACTCACCCTCCTCCATGATCAATCTGAGAGACATTTTTCCATATTACAACATAATACTATGAGATATATTATGTCTCTCAGTTCCAAAGCACCATTTTGGCATCATTTCCACTATGGGTCTTTAGAGATTAGGTTTTCATTATCTGTAGTGGATGCACTGATCTGTTACCCAGACCCCAACTTTGGGGCTGACAAACCCATTCACCATTTAAGGTATGTTGGCTGCTGAGAGCTCACAGTTGAGCCACTCTGGGAAATTACATCACTCATTCAATGACTGGTCAATGGGGGTTACAGGAAACTGATGACCTCTTCATTAAAACCCCCAATGACCATCCCAGCTCAAGTATTCCTAAAGGGATCAGCTGAGACCTTGGTTGTAACTACACCTCCATGCAGCTTCTCCTTGGCCTAATCTTCTTTGCTTCACTTTCTTACAGACATTGTTCCTAAGAACATCCTCCTGCATTCAAATCTCCCTCTCAGAGTCTGCCTCCTTGGGACTCATCTCAGACATTAACCCGCCCTGCTAAAATTATTGAAGTAATTGGAGTCCAGCCGAATTATCCATCCATTAGTCAACATCCCTACCCACCATACCTCAGGAAATCAACAGGTTCAAATATGCCTACTAAAGATTCCCTTTGACCTTAGGATTCTAAGCAGGCCTAGCCAAGATACAGCATTATTATGATCTTTAAGTTGAAGACTTCAGAAGCCACACATTCACCTGCTCCTCAGAGCAAGTTAGAATCCTCCCTAGAACACATGCTGTCCATATACTGATGCCTCTTTGCCTCATGTAGTGACTTAATACTCCAGACCAGCCCCTAACTTCCGCCCCAGAGACTCATCTGCTTCCTCTTCATTGACCCATTGCCAATGTCCACCAACTGTTCTTAAACAATACTGTCTCCTTATGAAATGAGACCCTTGCCCTGCACTAAGACATCATCTGCACCTATCTAGGTCTAATCTGCTAGGATCCACAATAAAATGTGCATGCAATTCCAGGTTAGCACAACCACTTCTACAGAGAAAGCAAGAGAAAGGTGTTGTCACAGGTCTCCAGGCAGGTGGAAGCCCATAAGTTTGGGCACGGGCAGTGTATTGATACGGCTTCACATAGAAACAGATTCTAACAGAGGAAATTCAGTGCCAAGTATGTACTGTTTCTGCATCCCAGAAAGGGTACATTATTAAATCTGCTATGGCAATGAGCAGGAGAGCTTCATCCTGCAGTAAAGCTCTATAAATAGTGTAAAACACATACTTCCTGAAGCTAACTTAAGGTTTAAAAAAACTCAGACATTTATACTCCTACCTCTACTAGTATAAATATCCCACTTCTCTCAAACCTCAAGTCATTAAAGTCTCAAAAAGCAAAGGTGTCACTTTGAGAACTAGAGTACACTGAACCCAAGCCCTGATTTTTTTTTTTCAGTCAGCTCACATGCATGCAAAAACCAGACAATGAGTAAGGAAGACCTAAGAAGAATTAATACCTTTGAATGATGATGTTGGCAAAGAATATTGAGTACACCATGGACTGCCAAAAGAACAAGTCTGTCTTGGCAGACAGCCAGAATGCTCCTTGGAAGTGAGCATGGTAAGACTTTGTCTTGGTCTTTAGACATGTTATCTGGAAGGACCAATCCCTTATTGGTCATGCTTAGTAAAGCAGAGGGTAAGCAAAGAAGAAGATGTTCCTCAAGATGGATTGACACAGTAGCTGCACCAATGGGCTCAAATATAACGATGATTGTGAGGATGGTGCAGGACTGGGCAGTGTTCTGTTCTGTTGTACGGTTGTTATGAGTCAGAACTGATTCAATACTCTCTAACAAGAACAACAACACATGTTAGTAGCCTTAGCATCAGCTCTGAATCACAGTGACCTTATGTATAAAAGGAGGAAACATTGTCTAGTCCAACGCCATCTTCAAGACCATTTGTATGTTTGAGTTCATTGTTGTGGCTACTGTGTCAGTTCATCTCACTGAGAGTTTCCCTTATTTTTGCTGGCCCTCTACTTTACCAACCATGATGTCTCTGACTAGCAATTAGTCTTTCCTGATGATGTATCCAGAGTAAGCAAGTCAATGCCTTACAGTCTTCACTTCTAAGGAATATTTTGGTTGAATTTCTTCTAAGACTGATTATTCTGGTAGCCCATGGTATTCAATATTCTTGGCTAAGACCACAATTCAAATGCATCAATTCTTCACTGTCCAATTTCACAAGAACATATGAGTAAGTCAATGGAAAAGATTACGGCTTGGGTCTGGGATCTTAAAAGGCGGTGAGTGGCCATCTAAGATACTCCACTGGTCTCAACCCATCTGAATTAAGGGAGAATGAAGAAAACCACAAACACTAGGGAAGATTAATCCAAAGGACTAATGAGCCAAAAGTACCATAGCCTCCACTAGACTGAGTGCAGCACAACTGGATGGTACCCAGCTACCATCACCAACTGCTCTAACATGGATCATAATAGGATGTCTCAAACAGAATTGGAAAAAAATGTGGAACAAAATTGTAACTTACAAAAGTCTGACAGAGACTGGAATAACATTGAGAGTATGGCCCCTACACACCCTTTTAACCCAGTATTGAAGTCACCCATAAAGTACATCCTTTAGCCAAAGATTAGACAGGCCCATAAAACAAAGCAAGACTAAAAAGGCACAACCACCCAGAGGTAAGGACAAGAAAGCAGGAGGGGACAGGAAAGCTGGTAACGGAGAGAAAGCTGACATGTCATGGAGTTGGCAACCAGTATCACAAAACAATGTGTGTATTAATTGTTTAATGAGATGCAATCTTGTTTTATAAACCTTCATCTAAAGTATAACTTAAAAGAAAAAAGAAAAGACTGTGACTTGAGAAGATACCTTTTAGTCTTCTTTGTCACCACTTTGCTTTTTAAAACTTTAAAGAGGTCTTTTGCAATAGGTTTTTCCAATGCAGTATGTCATTTGATTTTTTGACTGCTGCTTCCATGGACAGTGATTGTTGATAAACAAGAGCAAAATATGGACAACTGGAGAAAAACCTGAAGTTGTCAATGATTTAACTCCCACTGCTAGCTATGGTATCCACTCCATGCCATTTCTGGCCTGCACTGTATGGAGAGAGTAACCTTCTGCAGAAAGCCCATAGGCATTGAGATGTGACACTGACTGCAGTAAGGTCTAAGGTAATTGCACCGCCACTGACAGCAACACTGTGGGCATGGAGCATGTGAGGAGGCCAATCTGCCCTGTATCCCCTCCACCGTATTTCCTCTCTTGCCTCTGTGCAGACTAATTATACTTGGCTTCCTCCTGAAGCCTTGTATCCTCCACTGTTTGTTAGGGGTATGTAGTCACATGATTGATTTTAACTTCCTAATTCAGAATAAGCCAAGATGGAAGACAAGAGTCGTGCTGGTGTCACTTCTAAAATTGATCACTCATACCTAGAAACTTATGTATTGCTCAACTTTCAATACAGCTTTTCTTCAAAAACAATAGGAAAAAATGAGGAAAAATATTGAATGAGCATTTCACAAAAAAAGATATGTGAATGTCCAGTCAGCACATGGAAAGATGCTCTGTTTATATGAAAGTTTAGAATAGGAAAATTCATTGAGAAGGAAAGCTAAATGGATGTTATTTATTGGTGCTGGGGATGGAAAGAGTACGAGGACTGTGAAAGATTAAGGGATATTTTGAGGTGTGGCAGAAATATTCTAAAATTGCATTTTGATAAGTCATACAATTCTAAATTTACCAAAAAACTGAATTGTACACTGAAAACGAGTGAATTTACTTTAAAATATAAAAACAAAATTTAAAAAATACATAAGGGCCTAACATATAGACACTTGGGACCACTTGGCATGGATCCCATCACACCTTGGATGACAGCTACTACTCAGTTATGTGTCTATCCTGCAAGGTTCTTCTTTCTTACAAAATGGCACTTTTTTTGTCTTCATTGTACTCTCAGCATGGTGTCTTGCCTATGGTGAATATCCAATAATTATTTGTTGAAATTAATTTCAGGGGAAGTGAAAAAAGGTCTTTGGGGACATCAAAATAATGCTGTAAAATAGAAGAATCTTGAAGAAAAGCTGAGGGCAAAGGAGGAAATGAATCAGAATTTTAACTTCACAACAGAATCCAGATTTTCTGGAGCCATTGATGCTGAAGGAACACTCAAAACAATTGCTCCAAGATAATCTTTAAACTTTAAACCCCAAACCAAAACCATTCAGGAAATACACTTTTCTTTTTTACTCCAGGTGCTCTGGTCAAAGACAGTTCCATCAGGTCAAAGTATTTTTGAACCAAACAGTAATTTATCTTAATTAGTAAAGAAAGTATGTCTGTCTTGAGCACTATAATCTTTTAACAACTTATCTATGTGGGATCAAATTGGTAACAGTATCCTGGAAGGTTGATGAGAAGACCAGAGAACAGAAACTATACGGTTGATGGTGGTGTAATATTTTGTGAAGGGATAGCTAGACTAGTTACAACTTGAGCAACATATACAATGCCACTAAAATGTGTAAAATTTGTTGAGATGGTATATCCCTTGCTGTGTACATTGTTGAAAATAAACTAAATTAAGTTAAAACAAAGGTCAGCAAAATTCTTCCTCTAAAAATGCACCTTACAGACAACACACAAGCTTCAAGTCTAGAAAAAGTGAGATGGTGTGGGTGTGCAAAATAGACACAGCATGCCACTAAAGACCTAGGAAAGCGAGTTATAGGGAGAAATAATCAGCAATGAATGTGGTGTTGACTTTGATTTGGGGCCAGATGACAGCACTGATTCAGCTTGGCCAGCCACCGCTGCTCTGCAGTGCCACAGGCCACAGCTCCTGTGCTACAACTGTCAGACAGTGGGCTACATGGCTGACTCTGTAAACAAAGACACAGCTGAAGCTGCCTTCCATTTTCAGCTACATGGTACTGCACAATGCCTCACAGTGATACACTGATGGATGCGATTTTCATCCTGATACAGCCTGTCACTGAACTAATCAGAAACTCCCCAAAAGCCAGCATATAGCAGTCACAGTAGGTGGCACAAATGGTTAAGCTCTCACTACTAACCAAAGGGATGGTGGTTCAAAGTCACCCAGAGATGGCTTAGAAGTAAGGTCTGGTGATCTACTTCCAAACAATCAGCCACTGAAAACACCATAAATCACAGTTCTACTCCGACACACATTGAATTCCCATGATTCAGAGAGAACCAAGGCAATACATCATACAGCCTGGAGGGTGAGAGAAGAGGCAGTTCAACTTCTAGTCATGTTTCAGGTCTGGTCTTTCTTTCTTTTCTTGAATCCTGAGAAATCTCTATTTCCCATAAAACTTCTCTTTTGGCTTATCTGAGCTAGCAGGTATCTCAGCAAAGACAGATGTGGGATAAGCACTTGGGAACACTGGAAGGCCACCCTGGCTTCCTCTTGTGATCTTCCTCACTTTCAGCCCACACTAGATTGTGACCACCATCACTGTGTTCTCCATGGGAGGATACAGTGCCCCAGTGAAGACAAAACATTCCTTTTCCATCTCCCAGACTCCCTGTATTGGGCAGAGAAGAACTGACTTATAAGGAAAAGGACATAGATCAGGAAAAGGATTTCAGGTTTACAGAAAAAAAAATGTTAATGAAGTTTTATTTTGACAGAATAAAATAGCCAACAAGGAGCCTGAAGCAATATCAGAGAAATATAGCATATCAGGTAACTGCCAGAAATAAAGGCCACGATTTTCTACCATGTGACCTTACAAAGTGCTCTGTCCAAAATAACCACTCCGAAGAAGAAACAGACTTCACTTTCACTCCAGGTGCTCAGGTCAAAGATGGTACCAATAGGCCAAAGTATCTCAAAGAAGGTTATGGTCAGCCCAGTCTTCCCAGATAAACTCCCATCCAGACTTCTTCAGCTCAGCAACCCTTACAGTACCCCCTGAAACTCAGACAACCACCCCCAACCCAACACAGATCTCAATAAACAATCACACAGATACTTTCCATCACAACTGAATTCTCTTCCACCTCCTGTTCTCTCATTTAGGATTCATCTGAACAATTTCTACTCAAACCTTTATGGCATGGCTATGTGTATGGAGGGCAAGGGGTAAGGGACAAAGAAGATATAACCTAGATTGGACTCTTTAGAGGTGACATGGAGAGCTCCAAATGGCTATGTCTAGACCCGTGTAGAGCTGAACATAGGAAATTTTGAAGTTATTAACATGAAATATATTTTCCGAGACAGTACACCGAACAACAGGAAAGAGCCTGGGGTTGAGCTTGCAGGAATTCTGTCATTTACAAGGACTACATGAGATAACAAAGAGTTAGAGACTAAAAATGTTGGAGAAAACAAGGAAATTTTGAAAAGTTAGAAGTCAGAGGAAGAGACTTTTTATAAGAAAGATGCAGTGATCATTGTTGAAAACTACCACAAGGACTGAGAACTGCCCACTGGATTTTCCAACATAGGGGGCAGGGAGGTTACCACAGACTTGGATTAGAGCTGTTTTAGGTGAAGTAAAAGGAGTGACTGGAGTTGGCTAATTTGGTTCTGAGTGAGTACAAGGTAAGGATGTGGAGTGAGTGAAGAAAGACATGTCTCTGGAGAAATTTGATGGTAAAATACGGAGAGATAAGAAGACTCAAGAAAATGAAGTAAAGAACAAATTGTCTCTGTAAAAACACCTATGTTCATGAAAATGCAGCCTACTATATAATGCTTTTGCTGTTAGTTACCAAAGAGTTGGCTTCCACTCAAGGTGACCACATGTATGACAGAACTGAATATTGTCTGGTCCTATCCTGTCTTCCTGATAATTGACATGTTTGCTTCCAGGTCTACAGCCAACCATATTCTGTTGTGATCCAGAGTTTTCATTGCCTTCTTTTTTTTTTAATTTTCTTTTCGGAAGTAGAACACCAGACCTTTCTTCCTAGTCTATCTTAGTCTGAAAGTATCATTGAAATCTATCTACCATAGGTGACCCTGTTGGTATTTAAAATATCAATGGTATAGGGGGGCAGAGTCAAGATGGCAGACTAAACACATGTCTCCGTATATCCCTCTGGAAACCAAGACCTGAATTGATAATTAAATGGAGACTTCTGGACACCTAGTGAGCCCTAGGGTGTGACATACAGCTCTTAATTTGGACTTCGTATCACTGAATGCAAAATCTCCTCTCTTTCACTTATCCTACTCTCGGGGTGCACTGGCTTGCATGGACTGAAGGTAACTCACCATTTTAACTTTTTTTCCCCTCTATCTTCAACAGCTGGTGGTGCTGGGACTTGTTTAGCAGCTAATACCAGACACGCTGCTGGTGGGATTGGCAAGCAAAATTCCCATATTTTGAGAGCCCAGCTTTGGTCTCTGTGCATCTCAACACGTTTGGCCTCTCTGCCTCTGCCATACAGTAGCTGGTACTGAGACAGGCAGTGACCTTGTGTGGGACGCCATCTTGATCCATTGGGAGGTGGATCACCTATATGGAGGCCCCAGCTGGACTTAGTTCCTAGGCTGGGAGGCAGCATCTGCCCAGAGGAGAGTGCTTTTCCAGCAGAAAATCAGTATTCCACTGGGAGGCAGAAATACCCATACAGAGGCTTCAGCTTCACCTAATTCCTAGGCTGGGAGGCAGTGCCTAACCAGAGGAGAGGACTTTTCCAGCAGAAAAGCAGTATTCTACACAGTATCACCTACAACTGGGGTCACACAGCAGAGGCCAGCAGAGCAGTAGCATTTTTGTATTTTAAGCTAGTTTACAACATCTAGGGTTCAACACAGAGGTGCTTACTTTGCCAGCTGGGAAGAGGGACCTATACACCTGAATACCTAGCTGGCTTTGCAAGCTATCAGATATTTTTCATATTTCATTTCACGACAGCCTAGAGAAGCAACTGCAGTCCATCCTTACAGCATCTCTCTCAGCCTCTACTGACTCACATGATGCCCCAAAAGCAACCAACTCTGCAGAAAAATATAATCAAGAAATCACCCATGGCTTCAGAAGACCCCCAAAAGGAAGTTCCACAAAACTCCCCAGACAAAGAAGCTTTTCTGAAACTATCAGATGATGAATACAAAAGGATTATATATGGAGCCCTCCTAGACCTTATAGAAAATGCAGCAGAGCAAAATGAAAAATTAAGCAAGCCATTCAATCTGATGGAACATCAATACTCTGAAATCCAACAGATAAAGAACTAAGTCTAAAACATAGAAACTTCAATTCAAAGCCAAGAAAACAGAATGGAACAAATGGAAAGTAGACTTTCTGACTTGGAAGACAGAGCTACTGACTCCAACATCCATAAGGAGAAACCAGAAAAAAAGAAACAAGAAAAACGAAGAAGCATTAAGAATCATGTGGGACTCTATTAAGAGTAACAATCTACAATTAATTGGAGTTTCTGAATGCGGAGATACACCTGAGAACACAGAGACTATTGTTGCTGAGCTGCTGACAGAAAACTTCCCAGAAAATATGAAAGAGACTATAGATATCCAAGATATATATCAAGCACCACTCAATATAGATCTCAAAATAAAGACCCCAAGACATATTATAATAAAGCTTAACAAAATGAAACATAAGCAGAAACTCTTAAAGGCATGGCAAAGCAATGGGCAAAGGAGATGGACAGACACTTCTCTACACAGGAGATCCAGACAGCCAAAAAACATATGCAGACATGCTCATGATCATTAGCTAATAAAGAAATTCAAATCAAAACTACAACGAGATACCATCCCACCCCAGCAAGGTTGGCCATGATCCAAACAATACAAAACAACAAATGCAGGAGAAGCTATGGAGAAATTGGAACTCTCCTACACTGTTGGTAGGATTGCAAAATGGTGCAACCTCTTTGGAAAGCAATCTGGCACTCCCTTAAAAAACTGTATCTAGATATAGCATTTGACTGAGTAATTCCACTGCTCAGAATACATCCTACAGAATCTAGGTCATTTGCATCAACTGATGCATGCACACGAATGTTTATCACAGCACAATCCAAAACCACAAAAAGATGGAATCAACCCAGATGCCCAACAACAGAGGAATGGGTGGGTAAACTATGGTATATATACTCAATAGAACATTATGCAATGATAAAGAACAACGATGATTTTAGGAAACATAACCAGGTTTCAATTGGAGGACATTATGTTGAGTGAAAGTAGTCAGCGACAAAAGGACAAATATTGTATGAGACTGCTATGATAAGAACTTAAAAACAGATTCATGCATAGAAGAAAAGCCTCTTCAACAGCTGCAAAGGTGGGGAGGCAAGGAGGGTGAGGGTTGAGGGTTTAAATTAGAGAGTTGATAGAAATTTGGTTGGGTGAAATCTGTGACAGCACACATTAGAAAGAAGATCAATATTAACTGGACTTCAACATAACATGATTACTCCTCCCATCTTAACCCAATATTGCATGAACAGAGTAGCTAGGCTGGGAGGCCAGGGACCAGTGCTCTCAGGGGAAATCAAGGCCAACTGGCACAACTAGCATTTTGTTAAAGGAGCCCTCTGCACCCAACATTGGTGAGTGGTGTCTGGGGTCTTAAAAGCTGCCATCTGAGGCTACAGCAAATGTTCCCAACTCAGCAGGAATGGATGATCACCGAGGACCAAAACAGCATGAGGGAAAGAGAATTCAGAAGACAGAGAGACCCACGTGACTGGGTAACTACATCGACTTGTGACTGGAAGAACCAGATGGTGCCTGGCCACCACGAGTGATAACCATGAAGGATCTCATAAAGCTGAATCTCACCAGCAACACAAGAATAAAAAGGAGTACACCCTGAGATTTCCACTAAAAGAATGCAACTGATGGTCCAGGGACCTCGGAGTTTCCCTGGGAGCATGGTCCCTGGCCCTCATGCTGCTCCTGTTTGTAAATCACAATGGAAGTCTACTCTTCAGACAGGAAGAGGCTGGACTTGGTGATACAGAGTGACCATATCATGGGTGCACTTTACTGTTCTATGCATCTATAGGAAGTCATCCAGCTGACCTCTTACTGGAGGAAGGGGATTGGATGGAGAGGAGGGGATAGGAGATTGTTGGGAGGATAAGACATGTATGGAGCATACAGGAAGAATGTGCTGTCACCAGGCAGGGAGAGCAGTGGGAGCTGCATATAGGTGGTCATGCAAATTTATGGAATGTACACTTTCATTCAATCATAATAATAATAAAAAAATACCAATGGCATAGCTTTCAGCATTATACTAAGCCAAGCAACAATAAGACAAACTAACAGAGAGGTGGAATACAATAAACACCACAATAATAGCAAAGATGATTGAAAATAGCACCAAGAAAACACCATTTCATTCCATACAAGGCTGAAGAATGAGTAAACTGAAACTGAACCCACATTTCTTTGACCTAAAGTTCATGGCTAGATCATTGAACAGTAACCAATGTGACAAACATATGGCCATTAATTTAAATGACTGTGGCACATGAAGACAAGGACATGAGGCAGGCCTAATTTTCCACTGTTTGGGTCACTTCCAAATTTCCAATGGTCACAGACACAGCTGAAATTCACAGCTGCAGTCAAGCAACCACATAATACCTAAGAGGAAGTGGGAAGCAAAGGCACTAATAAATGCATGTGATCAGAACGCAACTGAAGCGTGCTGAACACAGCTTTCTTTCTGCCCCCAAACAGTGGCTGGGCATGCAAAGCAAGCAACTTGCCCCGCGCAGTGAGCCCAGCTGCATCTAACTTCTTCAAGTAGCTCCTTTCTTTATCCACTTAGAAAACTCCGCAACATTTAACCTCACGCCAAAATGCTTGAAGCCTTGCTAGCAGTATCACTGAACCCTTAAGAATCTTTGGTGTAGGTGCACTACCTCTTGGCACATTTGAGAATGGAGTAAAGTTGCAAGAATTGAGATCTCTTCCACTATGAACTAAAATTAGGACTTTCTCACATTTGTATTTAAGAGGCATTTTGAAAACTCACATAAAGACTTAGATTGATGAGGGTGGACATTATTACAGTATAACCAACTGTTATTACCAGTTGCATTGATACTCAAGTCTTAGCAGCAGCATTGCCAATAGTTCATTGAGGTAGGAGAGACTTTGAAAATTAATGCCAGCGTAGAGAGGGAAAAGATACAATGAAAGAAGAGGATGAGACATTCACCTGTAGATGCAGTTGGCTTGGAGCCACACTTTCAGAGCTGTTCAGAAAAAAATAAAGACATTTGGGCCATACGCGGCTCTAGGAGACAGACCAGATCACTCAAGTGTCCAGGAGCTTCAGACACTGACCTTTGGTGCTTAATGAAAAAGGAAAGTGTTGCAAATGTTTGTTGACCTCATAGTCCTATTAGTGAAAAACCCCAATTCATAAGGAAACTGTAAATGGTTAAAAATGTGATAGCAATTTGCAAGCTCAAAACAAACACGAACAAAGACAAGCCCTTAAAAGAAGTCCAGTGTCAGATCTTCTAAATGAACTGGTCTGCTTCTGAAGAACAATGTTCACATGGTGTAGGAACACATGGAGACAGCAGTTCAGGGGCTGAACAGAGAAAACCCATCTATGCTCTCCCATGTCAAGGTTCACGTTGTACCATTTTGTTACGTCCTAGTTGCCAAGGGTGTGAGGGTAAGAGGGCAGCAATCTTAGAACAACCTCCACCTAAACCGTGTGTGTATCTCCTGAGCGACTCATCACTTGGTAATTTGCTTAGAATAAATAGCAGTGGACAGACTACTACAGGATAAGGTGCTTTTCCCCTAACCAAAGCTCATTTGTTTCAACCAGCAGGCTCCACGCCGTATTCCACAAACCTGGCCTGACATAGATAAGGCCACAAAGGCAGGCTGTTCACTCACTGAGACCCAGGAACCTATTGAGTGAATATGAGCAAATGTAGGTCCCTTTATCTCCCAGGATAGAGCTGGCATCTACCTTTGCCAGAAAAATTAAAAGACAAAACTTCCCAATGCTAATCGAATTTCTTCCACTGACTGAGTGCCAATGTGCCCTTTGGGCAACTGCGATTATGTCCATCTTGCAAATAAAATCATGAGACAAGCCGGAGAGTAGTGAGCCAAACACTCAGGATACGTTTCCTTTTTCCAAGGTATTTTCATAGCATGACAGCTATATGATGTGATGCTTACTATAACTTCACAATGTAGAGATGATAGGCAACGTGGGCCAGATTTTAGGGATTTAGGTTAATGATGTTGTTGGGATGCTGCCGAGTCTATTTTGATTCACAGCGACCCCATGTGACAGAGCAGAAACGCTTCATAGGGTTTTCCTGGCTGTAATCTTAATGGGAGCGATTGCCAGGTCTTCCTCCTGCAGAGTTGCTGGGTGGGTTCAAACCACAATCTTTTGGTTAGCAGCCAAGTCCTTAACCACTGTGCCACCAGCGCTCCTTTGGATAATAATGGTCCTACTGGTCTGGAAGCAGAAGGCATGCATTTACACTGAACATGCCCTCTATATGACCCTGGAAAATTCACCCAATCTGTCTTAGTTGACTCATCGGTAAACAGCCGAGCATTATAAAACACAGGATTGCCATGAAAATTAAATGTGTCCTGGGTGGTACCAACAGTTTGTACTACTCTACTAACCTAAAGGTTGGCAGTTTGAATCCACCCAGGTTTGCCGTGGAAGAAAGGCCTGGTCATCTGTGCCTCTAGAACCATTCTATTTTGTAACATGCAATGTCTCCACGACTTGGAATTGATTTACTGACACCAGGTGTTCTGGTTATGAGAACGGAATGTGATAATGAAAAGAGCTTAGCAAGTGCCTACAATTAGAAAATGCTGACTAGATTGCAGCTATTACTCTTCTATTTGTTGTTTTTGTTGATATCATTACAGAGGAGGTAACTTGACTGAGATCTGATGAGATCCCAAAGTGTAGAGAAAGAACCAGAAACTGAAGCCACAGCCATTGACTCCCAGGGAATTGTTCCCTCCACTCAATCATGGAGAAACTTCAAAAACATAAAAAGGAAGGCCTTTTATTAACAATGGACATTGTGTGTGGCACTTACTTTTAAATAAATAGAAGCCTAAATTCTGTATAAAGAGAACTAGCATGGTTTGAAGCTGGAGATACTCAGCAATGGTAGTGGTATGTCCTTGACTCAGCCACTAACCATGTGATGATGAACTTGAGATGCTGGAAGCCCTTCCAACATACCCCTACCCCAAAAGCATCTGATCGTCTATATCTGACTGGTACTATGACAGGAGAGAAAACCTGGTCATTATCTGTATCACAGACTGCCCCTCCCCCACATCCTCCTAGGAGCCAAAGTCTACTGAAGCTTTAACCTAACAAACTATACCACAGAGTTGGTTCAAAAAAGTCTTACCCCTCCCCCTCGTTATTTGAGCCTTGGGGATATATTATTAGTAGCTGTCATTAGGACAATTGATGGCAAAGTTGTTAAAAGCATGGCTGTTAACAAAAATGTCAGCATTTTCAATCTACCAGCCACTTCTTGGAAACCATATGGTGCAGTTCTGCTCTCTCCTGTAGTGTCCCCATGAGCTGGAGGAGACTTGATGGCAATGGATGGGTTAGTTGCCACTGAGACAATTCAAACTCATGGTGATCTCATGTAAATACATATATATATACACACACACACAGAGATATTTATTTTTCAGATACTCAAATCATATTTCTGAAGGTTCTAACCCACTAAAATTTTCTCAGGATGTAACTAGAAGACACCCAGAAAAGAAAATTTTTTTAAAAGGGAAATTACACATACTCTTCAGCCCTGCTCTTTTTAATTTGTCCATTCCACCAGATGCTGAACCTCGGAGGTAAATTCCACTGTACTTAAAACTGCTCTGTTCACCTGTGTAGTAGGTAAGGATTGAAACCTCACACTGACAAATAATAGGTTATCTTTATTTAAAGATATGCAGTAAATTAGACTTTTTTTTCCTGGTGCCAACAATTAGGAATACATACTTCCTGTTTCTAAGCAATTTCAGGTCTAATTAGGATTCTCTAAGCCTCATTTGTCTTAACAGTGTGACAGCTCTGGCTTCCCCCTCCACACCCACACTTTTCAGGTTTGGCTTTTGGTTTTTTTTTTTTTTGCAGCCTTCCCCAGTTCTAGCATTTTCTTCTAGATAAATGCCAGGAGGGAAGAGAAGTGAGTGGAAGTGCAAATCAGATCGCTAGCTTCTCCTCCGATACACGACACTCTCAAGACACCTTTGATAAAAGGTTGCTTTCCCTTGACTGACAATTAACTCGAAGCTAATTATTAAAGTGTCTTACTAAAATGTGCACACATTTGGGGGGTTTCCAAGGAAGGCAGCAATACAATCCACTGGAAGACGAATATGACATCACAGGAACCGTGTGCAGGCGACTGCCCCGTTTGTCCATTTAAATTAGTTTCATCATCCATAACGAGTGTTTAAGAGGCAGAAGAGCAAGCATGATGCATAATGCATTGTGTTATGATGCATAATAATTAGGTCTGCTCCCCACCCCACCCCCCATCTCTCAAGACTTAATCTCTGTGAGTAAGCACTTTGTTCTAAAGGCTTTGAAAAAATGCCTTTTAGGGACTTTTAAATTTATAGCAAGGCAATTTGTCATCATTTATACGAGAGGAAGAAGGTAAGAGGCATATAACATGGCACAGTTCACCACTTCACAAACCTCCTGGTGCCAAAGAGATCCCAGGACTCTCTTTGGTGGGGAGAAGTGTATTAGCCTGTCCCAGCGGGACTGAGAGGATGCAGCTCTCCCCCCATGATGCATTTCTTTCCTCTTTAAATAAAAATTTAAATTTCTGTGAGACATCTGTTCTGTGCTTATGAGCATGGTTCTTTGCTCTTGGAATATTCAATTAAATGCCAAGCCAAGTGCCGTCGAGTCGGAGAGGGTTTGGAAATATACCATCAACTTCATACTTGCTTCTTCCTACCACTCTCCAGCAAGGCTGGGATTGAGGGCTGTTGCTGTTGGCTGCCGCTGAGTTGGGCAGACTGACGGTGACCCTGTGCACAAGGAAACAAAATGCTGCCTCGTCCAGCACCATCCCCATCATCTGCTGTGAATCCGACTGTTGTGATCTATAGAATTTTCACTGCTGATTTTTTTGAAGCAGATCACCAAGCCCTTCTTCCGAGTCTATCTTAGTCTGCTGAGGTTGTGATAGTATTTGTCCTAAGACATCACTTTTAGGAGGTATAATAAAGTATAAGATGCCACTAAATTTATCAAATGACTAAAATACAGCTATACCAAAAAAGACACTTGATGTTCTTTGGAACAAGACTGTAAACTCTGAACCAGCCTAACAATTATTTTGTAAGAGCTTTTTCTAGGTTTAAAATAAAGTGTACATCTAAACTAGAAACGTGACACCTCCTGTTGAAGAGAAGAAAGATGAAGCAGGATTTGAGATCCAATAAATCATACTTGGGACATTGTTTCCCATCTGTCTACTCACTCATCAAACACTAACTGAACATCTAATGTTGTGAGACTCTGCAACAGGGCCCAAGGCTACCTGGTTCAAGAAAACCTGAATGAGGAGCAAGACGGACCAGAAAGAGACATCTAAACACTGAAAATCTTACTATTAATTAGGAAAGGGCAGAGGCCCTGTGTGGTGCAAATGTGCTCAACTGCTAACGGAAAGGTTGGAGGTCTGAATCCACCCATAAGTGTCTCAGAAGAAAACCCTGGAGACCTGCTTCCCAAAAATCAGATATGGAGCTCAGCTCTATTCTGACACATGAGGAGTCGTCATGAGTCAGTGTCACCTCTACTGCCGCTGGTTTCCTGGGAGGTTAGGCATGGTTAATGTAAATGATTTAATGATTGACCAATTAACAAAGTCCAAAGGTGGACTCAAGTCACCAGAAAATTTCTCTTTCAGCTAATTTAACGTTTTATAATAATTAAACACACATTACCTCAAGCCACGGTGTTGTGCTACGCCATCCTCAGAAATGATAACTTTCAAGCCTAACGTTTTTCTCTCTCAGCCAGTCGGGCAGTCCTGCCACTCAAATATGTTTGATCAATGTGGACTTCCACTTTGATGGACACTAAGCCACAGTGAGGAGAGGGGACAGCATGACAGCAAAGGCCACTTAAGTAACGACCACACACGTTTCCTACTGCAGGGTTATCTAACAGACAATCTTAAACTACATATTTGAGAGACAGTGGTGGTGAGTGAGTGGTAGAATTCTTGCCTTCCATTCAGAAGACTTAAGTTCATCTCCTGGCCAATGCATTTCATATGCAGCCACCACGCATTCATCAGTGGATGAGGAAGAGATGCCTGGTGATCTAATCAGTCAATGAGAACCCTATGGATTGCAAGGGTCTAATCCTCAACCAATGGAGATGGAACAGAATCTGGCCGTGTTTCATTCTATGGTGCATGGGGTGGCCATGAGGTGGAGACTGACTCGATGGCAGCTAGCAACAAGCTAAGAATTTAGGACTACGTACTAATGCCACCTAATGGCTAATCTTCACAGATTTCTGGTGTAAAGAACCCAACTCATTTGACCTAGGTGATCACTGTGAACTCCAGGTGTTAGGACAGATGGCACAATATAGCACACATATTGACTTATATGTTGCTTTCCAATTTCTTCTAATCATCATTTCCATTTACACATTTGGCATGACAGAAGTTGTCTAGAGCTGAAATCTTGGTTTGAGTTCTAGCCCACTCTAGCTTACATTACACCTTATTTAACAAGCCAATATACATCTTTGACCCTCCTGCATCTATCACATGAAGAGGTAGTGTCATCAACTGAATTATGTTCCCCCAAAAATGTATGTAGCTATTTGGCTGGGCCATCATTACAAGTATTATATAGTTATCCTCTATTTCATGATTGTAATTTTCATATATGTTGTAAAGTCTCATCTCTGCCCGTGGCTAATGGGAAAAACTGGATTACATTAAACAGGATTACAGTGGCCTGTGACACTATTACTAAAGTCACATCCCTAAGCCAATGTAAAGAATGTTTCCCTGGGGTGTGGCCTGTACCACCGTTGAGAGCAAGAGATAAAAGGAAACGGAAAGGAGCAGAGAGTTGGGGATCTCACACCACCAAGACAGCAGCTCCAGGAGCTGAGTTTCTCATTTGGACCCAGGGTCCCTGTACCTGAAAAGCTCCTCTACCTGGGGAAGATTGAGGACAAGGACCTTCCTTCAGAATTAAAAGAGAGAGAGAAAGCCTTCTCCTTGAGCTGATTCCCTGAATTTCAACTTTGAGCCTACTTTAACGTGAGGAAATAAATTTCTCTTTGTTAAAGCCATCCACCTGTGGTATTTCCTATTACAGCAGCACTAGATAACTAAGACAGGCAAAATAGGTGATTTTTCAGTTTCCTGCATTCCAGCTAATGGTGGTAAAACTCAGAGACCACAAGCCTCCCAGAGGAGTGCCTGTCACTGTCACTAATGACAGGGTGACAATTTATGGAGAAAGATGGTTATATATTGGGATATGTACACGAAGGCTCTCTGCATGCACATGGAAATATAAAAAAGGCACTTAGGTAACAAATCAGGTCCATAGCCATACATTTTTTTAAAAAGCATGGCCTTGATGATAAACTCCATTGCCATGAGGAGAGATAAAAAGGGGAACATAAGAAACAGGTCACTGGAAGAACAGCTCTACAGGGCCTTAACCCTAACTCCATCCATGGTTTACAACAACTTTAACATCAGTGACCTCCCAGATCAGAAGGTGGAAATTAGCATTAGTTTCCTTATTCACAGAGTACAACACTTGCTCTCAGGGCATACTAGATTGTATTTTAGTATATGTTTTAGTTATCTAGCGCTGCTCTAACATAAATACCACTAAGTAGATGGCTTTAACAAAGAAAACTTTATTCTTCCACAGCCTAGTAGGCTACAAGTCCAAATTCAGGCTGTGCACTCCAGGAAAAGGCCTTCCTCACTGTCAGCTCTGGAGGAAAGTCCTATGTTGCATCAGTTTTTGTTCAGGGAGCATCTTGGTGCAGGAACCTCAGGTCTGAAGGACATACTCTACTCCTGATGCTGCTTTCTTTATGGTGTGAGGCATCCAGTTCTCTGCTTGCTTCCCTTTCCTTTCACCCCTTGTAGGATAAAAGGATAAAGAGTGGTTTGGTGCAAGCCACACTGCAGGGAAACTCCCATTACCGTGGAGCAGGAAGGTAACCGTAGGAAGGGATGTATAGTTCCAACCTAATCCTTTCTATCCTAATCCACTCTATTAACCACAGGCAGAGATTAGGATTTATAGCATAAGAAAATCATAAAATGGAAGGCAATCAAAGAACACAGGGAATTCTGACCCAGTCGAATTACTACACAGATTTTTGGGGAGACACAAGTGAATCTATGACAGTGTGCTTTTAATTTAGTGGGAAAACCCTAGTGCCATAGTAGGTAAGTGCTATGGCAGCTAAGCAAAATTTTGGCAGTTCAAGTCCACCAGGTGCTTCTTGGAAACTCTACGGGGTAGTTCAATTCTCTCCTATAGGATCCCTATGAGTCAGAATTGGCTCAATGGCAATGCATTTGTTGTTTGTTTTTTTGGTTTTAGTTATTTATTTATTTATTTTTAACTTAGTAAATTACTTTCAAATAGGCTTAGCAGTTGCCTTTTAGTGGAACCCGACTCATGATGACCCTGTATGTGTCACAACAGAAGTGTGTTCACGGGATTTTCAGTGGTTGATTTTTTGGAAGTAGATTGCCAGGCCTTTCTTCCAAGGCATCTCTGGGTAGACTCAAATCATCAACCTTTCAGTTAGCAGTAGGGTACCTTAGCTACTTGCAACACTCAGGCCTCTTTCAAGAATTGGGTGAGACAAGTGTTTTTACCCCAACATAGGAGATACGTTTATGCCAATTTCTTGAAAGATTTTTCACTATTTTGATTTTTGTCAAGCTGTCATTTTTGACCTTTCACATCCTATCGGTCAGGATGTTTTCATTTTTATACTTTTATCCCCATTGCCATTGCCACTTTCTCAACCCAGGCCTTATCTTCTTATGTCATCAATTATTATTACCACAAGTTAAGTTTTCTCCCTCAAGTCTGGTCATGTTTTAATCATCCTCCTATGCTGTTTCCTGAATTTTCTTCTAAAACACTATTTTTTTAATGTGCTAGCATTGTAGAAATAAACGAACGAAATAAAAACAGGATCATTGTCTTTGGGAAGGGAAAGTATGAAGGGAGAATGTAAGTCTGCATTTACTAAGTAAGCCACTCTAGTTAAAGGAACAATCTGAAGCCAGTTCTCGGACCTCAAAGTTCTTCATTTACTTAGCCATAAACCAAACCCACTACTGTCGAGTCTGTTCCAACTCATAGAGACCCTATAGAACACAGCAGAACTTTTCCAAGAGTTTGTAAGGAGCACCTGGTGGATTCGAACTGTCTACCTTTTGGTTAGCAGCCATAGCACTTAACCACTACACCACCAGTGTTTCCATTTAGATGTACTGATAATAAAGCTACAAATCAGAGTATTTAGAACTTGAAGAAATAAAATATGAACCCTACTTGCTTATTCATTAGTTGAAGGTGAACTTCTCAAGTAAGACTAAATTTGATGATTTTATACCTTTAATTAAAAATTAAAGGTCCTTTTTTTTTCCTCTGACAGCCACCTTAGACGGAGCTTAGGATCATCTTCTGGTCATACTATTTGAGCACAGACCTTGCCTTCAGCCATTTTTTATGCAACGTAAATCTCTATGTCTGTATAGACATCAAAGCATTTTCAATAATCACAGAAATCATAATGCATAGCTGGTATTAGAATGCTAAAAGTTCATACATTTTGTTTTTGTAAACCTCACTTAACTGACATGGAATTTATTGGATTTTTTCATTTCTTTTTCTTCTTTGCTGCCTTTAACTAAAACCCATTACTTTCTACATTGTGAAAATTTAGTGCCAAATTCTGGGGTTTGAGATGGCTGCTGAGTCATTGCTGCCTCCAGGCAGCAGCTGTTTACAGAAAGCGTGAATCCCAGGGAAGTGCTTCTGGCAGTTTCTGGCAGCCCAGTGACAAAATGAGACTCAATTTCCCCCACATGACCTTGCTCTTCAAGTCTCTGAAGGGTCCTTGCTACAGCAGGGATTTCTACGCTCAGACTCCTACAGATCTGTGGATCAATCCATCTCTAAATTTACAATACTCTTACCTCCAAGTCTGCATGCTGTGCACAAGAGCACACAATCAAGCACACTTGTACATACTCACACTACATACACACTACACATACACATAAGCACACACACAATATGCCCACAGTCATACACACACATGCACAAACACTGCACACACGCAACACTGCACATGCACACGCTGCATAACTATACAGATACACACTTAGACATTGCATACAAACTACCAGACACACTGCATATACACTGCACAACTACTGTACACATATATAACATACATTGCATACATGCTGCACAACAGACACTGTATACACACTGCACATATATACATACAAGCGCACGCGCACGAGCACGCACACACACACACACACACCCCATATACTGCCAATACCCAGACCCCTTCTCAAACTGCTGCTCAGTGCCCAGCCAGCTCTGTAGGATTCTACAGAATCTGTTCTTCTTCCTGGATGACTTCCCTAGTGACTTCTACTCACAAACAGCGTCCTTTCTCCATTTTTGTATTTTATATCTTTTTTGAACCAGCAGCAACTCATTTTAATCTAATTAAATTAGATTACCTAGTGTATCTCTGTTAATGGATTAAATTGTGTCCCCCCAAAATATGTACTGTAAATCCTAACCCTTATACCTGTGGTTATAATCCCATTTGAGAACGAGCTGTCTTTGTTATGTTAATGAAGCAGTATTAGTGAAGAGTGTGTCTTGAGTTCAATCTCTTTTGAGACACAAAAGAAACAGATTAAACAAGCAGAGATGGAGTAAGATAAGTGCCTGGTCACAAGAATAATGTTGAGAAGTTAAAACGGACCAGGACCTTTCTCCACAGCCAGCAGACACAGAAAGCCTTCCCCTACAGCTAGTGCCCTGAATTCGGACGGTTTATTAAAGCCACCCAATTGGGATATTTCTGTCACAGCAACACTACAACCACGACGGTCTCCTTACTTTATTAGTCTATAGTACCTTGTTGTTTGCAAGATTCTATTCCCTTGAATTCGTCATGATTTCTGAAATAGCCAATTCTTTAACAGCTGAAGTCACATTTATTCTTTTCTTATTTCATATTCTCAGTGAACACAAAATAAGCACAATAAATATTTCCATGTTAATTTAAAAAACACTCTTTTTAAGTAACCCCACAGTCAGTTCACAGTGCTTTTGCCATCAGCCCACGTTAAGGCTTGGAAACTTGTCAAGTTCATTATCATTGACCAAGTTCATTATCGTGACCAGACATTTTACATACAGGCATCCACAGACTACCAACACATCAGTCCCTAAGCACCTCTTCAAGCCAGATGTGCCAGTAAGCCATTATCGTAGCCTTATCGTAGCACAAGGGGGGAAACCCAGGTGGCGCAGTAAGTTAAGTGCTATGTCTGCTAACCAAAAGTTTGGCAGTTCAGATCTTCAAGGTGCTCCTTGGAAACTCTATGGGGCAGTTCTACTCTGACCTCTAGAGTCACTATGAGTCAGAGCCAACTTGACAGGAGTGTGTTTAGTAAAATACGGAGGTCTGGTGGCACCATGGTTAAGAGTTCAGCTGCTAACCAGAAGGTCTGTAGTCCAAATCGAATGGCTGCTCCTTGGACACCTTATAGGGGCAATTCTACACTGTCTTACAGTGTTCCTATCAGTCAGATTCAACTCAACAGCAACACATTGGTTTTTTTGGTTTTTAGTGCTAGAAAAGCCTCGGAGTCTTTTCAAGGATTTAAAAGCTGCAAGTGCAGCAAGTAAAGGGAACAACAATGAAGAATTTGTTGCCAATAGGGGTGGTTCAATAGTTTCAAAGTGAGGGCAAATTTTCATAAGATTAAAGAGCTAGTGAAAACTCTAGTGGCTTAGTGGATTACGTGCTACATCTGCTAACCAAAAGAGCAGCAGTTCAAATCCACCAGGCACTCCTTGGAAACTCTATGGGGCTGTTCTACTCTGATATGTAGGGTTGCTGAGTCGGACCTGACTCGATAGCAGTGGGTTTGGTTTGGTTTGGGTTTAAAGAGCTAGTATGTTCTGTCTTTAAATCTGATGCTAACAACCCTTGGACTTCTAGTACTACAACTCACCATAATCTTGTATCAAGTAAAGACACATATCTATATAGAAACAAATAGACAAATAGATAGATCTAGATATACCTAAGGAGTCCCTGGGTGGTACAAATAGTTACATGTTGACTACTAGCCTAAAAGTTGTATTCAAACACACCCAGCACTGACTTGGTAGGAAAGCTGATGATGTGCTTCTGAAAGATCAGAGCTTTGAAAACCCTACAGAGTTTGCCTCTGACAGATACGGGATCAGTATGAGTTGAAATCAACTCAATGACAACTCGTTTGTTTTTAGTGCTCAGCTGCTAACCAAGTGGTCGGCAGTCAAAATCCACCAGCCACTTCTTGGAAATGCTATGGGGCATTTCTCCTCTGTCCTATAGGGTTGTTATGAGTCAGAATTGTCTTGATAGCAAGGGGTCAGTGGGCTTAAATTCAGATTTTCCCTTACTCCGTATCTCAGTTTTCAATTTTGAAAATGGAACTTGTTATTAGTAAGCACAAAAGCAAGCCAGCCAAAGCCAAGCACAAAAGCAAAGAATTTTTAAAATAAATTTATTAGAAGAAACAATGGTTAATCAGAGAACACTCTCTGTGCGTGTACGGTGCGAAAAGGAAGGACAGACAGGAAAAGAGACAAGGAGGCCTAGAGAAGCTAAACAAGAAACCACTAACTTGCACAACAAAAAATGAAGCCACAAAGGTGCTATATGTACTGTGTTGTAAATTATTTTGAAGTTGGATTTATGCAAAGTAGAATTCTGCTAACTGTACACCTCACTTGTTTAAGAACAGATAGACTTTGAAAATGTACAACATGAAACAAATTTTTTAAGTAAGAAAAAAAAATTTCTATGAAAATCCTACCATAGATTCCTGAGACGCAAAGCATATAAACAAGGGAAAACGAACGTATGGGGAGATGATATTTTAAACTTGAATGCCCTAAGGTTAAAGCTGGAACACTGAATGACGAAAATTAAAAATCTTCATACTAATACTTAACCCTTCATTTCCTGGTGACTATAAAACCACAGACAGGTTCAGACTAAAGAGAACCAAAGTTTAGCTCCATTGTTTATAAATTAATAGACAGTGATTGCTACAGTGAAATCTTAGCCCAAACTCTCTGCCTGTATTATGCTTTTGTACACTTGACTTCCAAGAGGAATACAACATCTACAAGAAAATGAAATCATTCATTAGTTGACTTAAGTTTATTCCGCCACACTGTGGTGGCCTGAATGTTGCTGTGATGCTGGAAGCTATGTCACCACTATTTCAGATACCAGCAGGGTCACCCACGGTGGGCAGGTTTCAGCAGAACTTTCAAACTAAGACAGACTAGGAAGAAAGACCTGGCAGTCTACTTCCTTAAAAAAATGGCCAGTGAAAACCTTATGAATAGCAGCAGAATACTGTCTGATATAACGCCAGAAGATAAGCCCCTCGGGTTGGGAGGCACTCAAAAGGCAACTGGGGAAGAGTTGTCTCCTCAAAGCAGAGTTGATCTTTTATGAACATCAAGAGTCAAATATTCAAGACTTTCTTTTGCTGATGCGACAGACTCAAAATGAGAAGAAACAGCTGCAAACATCCATTAATAACAGGAACACGCAATGTACGAAGTACGTCTCCAAGAAAACTAGAAATCATTAAAAGTGAAACGGAACACATAAAGATCAATATTCTAGGCATTAGTGAGCTGAGATGGACTGCTTTGGCCATTCTGAATCATGTGGTCTACTATGCTGGGAATGACAGGCGTACTAGTTAATTTTTAAAAGCTGTCTTTGAGGTCATGCCTTTTACTCTGCACAGTTTTGTAGCCCAGCCATCATTTTCAGCACCTTAGGGGCTTTGCTGTGGTACCTGAACTGAGAACGAGTCTCATCAGGTACTACAAACTCCTCAACCCCCATCACTAATGATTCCATTCTGCCATACAGGTCTTCAGGGTCTCAAAAAAGGCAGGGGAATCAATCAGCCTCTGCAGAAATTAAGTGAAAAAGCCCACAAATTTTTGGCATACACTCTGCAGGGTAACAAAAAAGGTGGGAGGGATCAATCAGCCTGTGCAGAAATTACGTGGAAAAGCCTACAAACTTAGCAATGCTTTTAGTTTACCAGTAAATTCATTTACTGAGTTGCTCCCCTGGGCATAATCAACACCTAATTTAACTAGTAGTCAAGCTTGGATTATTCCTATTGATTGCCCTCTTTCTGCCACCCTCCTCCCCCTTTCAGTACCCAGTCATTCACCACCATCCGAATGGCAGATTGTCTCTTTCATATGCTACTAAAGTAGGATTGGTGTGGCTACCCCTCAAGTTCTCTTTACCATGAATACTTACCCAGGAACCACAGCCAAAGTACTACATGACAATTCTGATCATATACAACTTTCCATATGAATCTACCTACATGTAAACCTTCAATTCAAAACCCTCCATATCTGCTTGCTACCTCACTTTTGGAGCCTCTAGGTGGTTGCTAACTGAAATATTGCAAGTTTAAGTCCACACAGAGTATCTTGGAAGAAAGGTCAAGTGATCTACTTTCAAAATATCAGCCCATGGAAACCCTATGGAGCCCAGTCCCACTCTGGCATGCATGGGGTGGCCATGATGCACTTGATGCACTCAATCCCTAGTTATGCTATTTTTACATTTATCTCCCACTGGGCTCTACAAAGAAGCTGGACAGAGCTACATGCCTTCTCCTCACACATGAGAACATTCTTACTTTTCACCTTCATCCCTGCTAGTCTCTTTACTGACCATCTTGCCCAGTCAAAAACATGCCCATCAATAAAACTCAAGTTTTGACACTCTCCCTTCTCCTGGAATCTCTTTTTAACTGTCTAATCAGATGTTGTCTCTTGTGCCCATAAACACTGTAGAGATTCATCCGTGTGGTAATTATTATCATGCATATGGCTTATAACCTGTTTGTAGCTGTGAGCTTGTCCTATCTGCCTTAGGATTTCATCATGACCTATGGAAGAAAAAATGGCCTTGTCTCTTCCACCATCACTGGCATAGTGATCTGTGTTCAAATATTCATTCAACAAACATTAACACAGCAAATATGTGCCAGCCTCCTTGTTCTAGAAGCTGGTAATGCTGCAATGGACAAAATAAAATCCCTGCTCTCTTGGAGCTTACAATGTAGCACACGTAATAGCTGCTCAGACACCATGGTTAAGTGCTACATCTGCTTACCAAAAGACTGGCAGTTCAAATCCACCTGATGCTTCTTGGAAACTCTATGGGGCAGTTCTACTCTGACCTCTAGGGTCACTATGAATTGGACCCAACCCTATAGCACTGGGTTTGGGTTGGGTTAATAGCTGCTCAATAAATTTTGCTAGAAAAGTGTTAAATCAAATATCTTGTATTCCTCAAAGTATACTGAACAGTTTTTTAATTACATTTCTCTATTAGAAGATTCATTTTTATAATTGATGTATTTTTATTGTTGTACCTCCACTGGTGGTGTCAAAGTTGATAATTTCAGAGCATGATGCTTGCTGACCTTTCAATCAACACACGTCAAGATTTTCTACAGGAAGGGCCTGCTGGTGCCTATTAGGGGTGCCCAGAATGCACACATAGGCCCAACAGACAAGACTTCTGCTTCCACAGACCAAGGAGTTTCCCAAACTCCAGAGAAAGGAGATTTTCCTTTTCAGAGGAAATATGTAAACAGTAATCAACAGTTTTACCAGTACTTAAATGTCAGAGAATAATAAGGATGTCACCACAAGACAGCACACACAACATGCAGGCACACACACACACACACGCACACACACACACATTTATAGCAAGAGGTTTCATTTAAATTAATAAGAAGGAAATCCTCAGTGAGATGAACTAATACAACAGCTGCAGCAATGGGCTCAAACATGACAATGGAACAGGACGAGCCTACATTCCACTCTGTCATACAGAATCAGAGCTAACTCAACAGCAACTAACAACAGTGAGGATGTCTAAGCAGTATTTACTAAACTTTTCAAGATACAGTTCATGGATACTTCAGTAAAATAATTCAGCCACAATGGTAACATTCAGACTTGTATTAATAAATTGGTTTGATAAAAAGAGAATTATTTTTTTCCCCTAAGATCCCTAAATGATAACACATTCACATCCAGTTTTGGTCTCCAATTATAAATCTTAAAACATACTTCTATTTTAAACTTCTGTCAATCAGAGAAGTGACGATCATTTCTGTTCCCTATGTCTAGGACAAGTGACATGTAGTGTACTTCAGGACAGATTGACAATGGAAACTTGGGAGTTGAGAAAAGAATCCATAATGTAACATAAATATAACATAAATTCCATCCCTCCCCAATCTCATGCTGCAACATGTACATTTTTAGTACACTAAAAATAGAATGCAATATCATGAAATATTCCTACACTGAAATGTGTAACAGTGAATTTATCTGTTTGTTACCTACCTGAGTTAAATAAATGATTGGGTGAAGAACAAAAAGTAAATGAATTTTGGCTACTAGATTCTTGTCAGATCAACAACTTAACAACAAAAAGACAAATAAGCAACTGTAAAGTCGACACATGACTTGAATAGACATTTCACCAAAGAGGACATTCCAATAGTCACTAACCACATGAAAAACTGTTCAGTGTCATCAGTTATCAAAAAGATGCAAGTCAAAACCACAATGAGACACAACTTCACTCTCATTTTAAAAACCACTTCACTCTCAATTTAAAAATAAAAAATAACAAATGATGTTAGGATGTGGGGAAACTGATACTCTTACCCATTGCTGTGAAAAAGCAAAATGGTACGGCCATTCTGGAAAACTGTATGACGGATCCTCAAGAAACTAAAAATAGAACTACCATACGACCCAGCATTTCCAATCCTAGGCATATACCTAAGACACCTGAAAACCAAGGCACAGACAAAAACTAGTACACCAGTGTTCACTGCAGCACTATTTACTGTGGGTAGAAGGTAGAAACGACATAACTTCCCACAGAGAGATAAGTGGATGAACAAAATGCAGTACACACACACAATGGAATGTTATTAGGATAAATAAATTCTCGATACATGCTACAGTATGGATGGAGCTTGATGACATTATGCTGAGTCATCTAAGCCAATCAGAAAAGAACAAATATTGTATGACTTCATTTACATAAAAAGATAGACAAAAGTATAGAGAAAAAAATTACTAGTGGTTATCAGGGGGCAGGATGGAGGAGAACAGAGGAAAGTTAACAGTGATGGAGAAGTTCCACTGATTAATGGTAGGGTTGCACAGCCGTTTATTGCAATTGCTGTCAATAAGTTATAACAACCATAAAAAGATAAATTGGCAATAGCTGCTGAGGCTTCTTATGTACAACCAAAAACCTCACAGGGTTTTTTTAAAGAAAATCAAAAATCTATACATGTTCTAAGCAGTCATGTTCCTTATCACCAGGCTACCTTTTATGCTAGCCAAAAAAATTCAATCACTGCTCTGTTCATCAGACTACAGAATGAGCCATGTTCACTTCTTCAGTTGGAGGAGAAACACATTAATAACAATATTTTTCACCCACATTCTTTGTGTGAGAAACATTTCAACTCCACAACTGTAAAATCGTCTCCACTAAAGTACCTGGCATGCAAAAAAGTAAGCTGAGTACAAATGGTGCTGGGTATTAATATCTGAAGCCACGTAAAATCATAATTTTTTTTAAAGTGGTTTTTTTCTAAGGAAGTAAAAGCTTGTAATAAATGAAGAAAATAATTCTCCCATCTCCACCACATTTGAAAGAAATTTGAGTCTACATTACTCTCAGAAGGCAAAAGGCTGCTTTCCTCCCAGAGAAAACAGCTTCCTACACTTTGGGACAAAATGTTTCTTTTCACAGGGAAACTTCCTCCTCTTCAGGTGTTTCTCAGCATCTAAGGTCTTCAAATAACTAGAGTTTCCATATTTCCCAGAGGTCTTTTCAGGGCAGCCTTTGCTTGGGAGAACAGGTTACCAAAAGATTTCCTTCTCCCTTCACCAGGCAACAAAGAAGTACAGGGCTTTGAAACAGAAACCCATATCTGCAGGAAAAGCAGGGCCTCCGCCAGAACAGCAGCGCTTCAGGCCCCAGGCAGTCAGGCAATGGAAAACGCATTCAGGGCGTTTAGCACACAGGATTAATCAAATTACAATTTAATCATCTGATCAAACACTAATTAGCATAATCACTCCAGGGTAAGATGGCTGGAAGAACCCAGGAACATCTCAGCATACAAGTTTCTCATGATGAAAGAATGTGCACAGATTTGGTTTCTTCTTTGTATTCACAGATCAAGAAAACAAACTAACAAGTAAAAGCCCAATCAATGGCAAGTGTGACCAGCTACAAATTTTAGTAGCCAAAGGAATTGCAATTGACATTCAGAACATCTTTCTTCCTGCATTCTTTCCAAAACATCTCTAACAGTTACAGAAAATGCAAAACTGATATTATTCTGTAGTAACTAAACACTAAACAATTTAACTAGGGGGTTCTGAAGCTCTACACCCCTGATAATTTGTACCCAACCATTGTTTGTTTGCTGTGGGGAGCTGTCCTTTGTGCTGCAGGAGGATTAGCAACAGCCCTGGCCTCTAACCCTCCTTCCCCAGCCCCTGAGCTGTAACAACCAAAGCTATTTCTAGATGAGGCCAAAAATCATGTCCCCTTTTGAAAATCACATATTTAACTGAAGAATACAGTTTTTCAGGGACCTACTTCTTTCAAAATTCCTGAGTGGCTCAAGGTCTTAGCTTCTAACTAAAAAGGTTGGAGGTTTAAGTTTACCCAGTGGTACCTCAGAAGAAAGTCCTGGTTATCTACTTTCAAAAAACCCAACCACTGAAAACCTTTGGAGGACAGTTCCGTGACACACATTGGGTTGCCATGAGTTATAACTGACTAGATAGCCGCTAGTTTGGGGTTACTGATTATTAGGGATTGAATTTTTGTCCCCTTACCAAATGTGTGTCAACTTGGCTAGGCCACGATCCCCAATATCGTGTGATTTGATGTGGTTATTCAATGTGTTGTAGTCCTAACCTCAGTGATGTTAATTAAGCAGGGTTAGAGGCAGTTATGCTAACGAGGCAGGACTCAATATACACAATCAGGTTATATCTTTAAGTCATTCTCTTATGAAATATACAAGAGAAGTGAGAAGAGATAAGAGGGATTTAATTATCACCAAGCCGGAAAAGCCAGGAGTGGAGTGCATTCTTTGGACCAGTTATCCCTAAGCTGACAAGTTCCTAGACTAGGAGAAGACTAATAACAAGGCCCTTGCCCCAGAGCTTAGAGAGAGAAGGAAAGCTTTTCCTGGGGCTGGCACGCTGAATACAGACTTCTAGCCTCCTGAACTTTGAGAGAATAAATTTCTGTTTGTTAAAGCCATCCACTTGTGGCATTTCTGTTACAGCAGCACTAGATAACTAAGACCTTGCTTTTTAAAATGATCAAATCACAAAACAGGGCAAGTCTTTCTTATTCCTACCTGTACAAAAGAGGAAATAATGAGACTAAAAATAATAGGCCCACTTCTGTCATGTTTATTCTGTCTCATGCCTCTCCCTGGAGCTTTATAATAATCCATCACACATACACTGGCAAACTTCAGAAAACTAATACAATGTCAGCCCCCCAGGGAAATACAAGACTTCCAAGGATACTCTCTCCAAGGGGTCACCCTCATGATAAAAAAAAATAAGCCATTGCTCCCAGACCTCAGCATGCCCCAAGTACGTGAAGGGTCATAGTATCTCCTCATCACATGGGTGTGAGCAAACCACCTGTGATTCTGGAAATGAACAGAGCCATGAAAGCCTCCAGACCCCAGGGAACTACTGCACTCCACTGTACTCTCGTACTGTGCAAGCAAGCTTTGGTATTTGCTCCCAGTGAAAGAAACAGGTGAGAGAAAGGTGAAAACAGGGAGAGAGATGACTCTGAACATAGAAAGGTCCGTGACATCCTGCAGGCACATCTGTACTACACTAACACGTGGCTACCTTAGCCACATGTTAGGTTGTGTGTAACAATATTCACTCCTACAGGGAAATGTGAGAACCTCAAGGGAGATACCTCCAGCACTTAATAAAGTATGTAACAAATGTTTTCTATGCATTGAGGTTGTTTCTTCTGATGATGAATCTGAGTTACACCATCTTTTTTTTTTCAAATATCAAAAGCCTTTAACCATTACAGTTGAGTCTACTGCAGGCTATTAAGTCTGATGAGGGAAATATTTATGCCCTTTACACAGGGAGAAATGGCAACAGTCTGACCTATTCTACTACAAAATATAAAAGAGAACAGTCTGTGTTACACTGTGTAGATTATAAAAATTCCAATAAGAGAACTGTGAGCTATTTTAAACTTGTATCTTCTTCTACTAACTCCCCTAGCAGAGAACGTGACTTCTTAACATAATGCCCTCTGCTTTTTCAAAGGAACACTGTTTTAGGAATCTATTGTTGTAAAGAAACAGTCTACCCAATCCATGTAGCATGACTAAGCATAAATTACATTTCTTCAGCCCAAGATGGCTTCTGCATTGTTTTCATCTAAAGCTGAAAATCCAAGCAGCCACTCTAGAAGGCAGCTTCTATTAGAAATCACACTAAAATTGTTAAAGGACTGCAATATCAAACTTGCTCAAAATGCCTAGGAGGGGCCGTTATTTTCAATATTATCTAAAATAAGATCTTGGGACCCAAAAAGATATTTTTAAGGTTCTGAATTTAGGCCTCTCTCTAGCATACATTTAAATCTATTTTTGTTCAAAAATCAAGGACACAATGTTTTGAAAGGGTTATCCTGCCTCTAATAACTGTCCTCAATTTTATCATATATATGACAGAGTCTAAAACACATACATATCTTTATACATCATTTTCTCTTTTCTGACATTATAGCATAATGGCACACATACTTTGATAAATACAGCTTTCAATCATTTACCTAAAGGAAGGGAGTAAAGGCCAAGAAAAATCTCAAAGAGTAAAGGATGCCAGTGTAATTTATATCTGGCTTTGGGATGTGTTCTTGCATTTATATTTCAATAAAGTCACATGGACTGTTCAGGACTGGCTTCAAAACAAAACCTCAAACTGTAAATAGAATGATCTTCTTATCTGGTATCATTCCACCCTAGCCCCTAAATTTGTTCAATACAGTGCCAAAATGTTTCCCCACTATGGACATCTTGCTTGGAGCCATTTGATGACACTGAAGTTTCCAAAGATTTCTTGGCTGAGACTATAGCTGCTGCTGGCAAAGACAGGGTCAGGGTAAGAACACAGAATAGAATCAAGTCCACACACAAAGCATATGCTGCCAACAGACTTGCATATCACATGTGTCACAATGAGAAGAAAAATACTTGGATGTCAATATATATCTATGATTATACATGCAAAAACCAAACCGATTACTGTGCTGCCTATTCAGACTCATAGGATAGAGTAGAACTGCCCCAGATGGTTTCCAAACCTGCAAAGTAGACTGCCACATCTTTCTCCCACAGGGCAGTTGGTAGGATTAAACCAATAATACATACACACGCATGAGTCTCAGGGTTGAACTGAACCTCCAACCTTTCAGCTAGCATCAGCACACAGTAACCCTTTGTACCACCCAGGCCCACAGCCCAATAAATCAGTATCCAATACAGACCCCCAACTGTGTGTTCAGGGTCTACTCTTTGGGGTCAGCTTTCTATCTAGTGTCTGCCTGCTCTAGCAGGAGCTGGTCAGCACCTTTACAAGTGTGTGTTTCCCCAAAGGTGACTAATGGGCCACCTACATCAGAAAGGACAAATACACTGTTTAGTAATGCAAAGTGCTAGGCCATGCATACCCCAGGTTTGCAGAGTAAGACTCTCTGGTAGCTGTGGGAAACAGCATTCTCAATGGATTTCCCAGATGCAATTATGCACAGTCAAGCTGAGGGCCCTGTGTCTAGAGCAAAGTAGAGGACTTCTGTCAGTGTCATCACCCTGGGCAGTTAAGCAGAGATAGTGGGTCTGTCTGTGCCTGCCCATTTCAGCCATCCTTCAGCCTGCCTGGTACCTCCTCTTTGGGGGATTTTCTTCTCTCCCTTTTAGCCAGTGCCATCTCAAGCAGATCTCCTATTCCTACCTCTGCTGCTCACCACCCTCTGCTTCCCCATCACAGACTGACTACTGGTTTGCGAGCTTCCTGAGCAGGTTCCCTGCCTCCTTTCTGCCTTGCTCCTTCCATGTCATCTGGTGACACCTCCAGGAACACAGGAGTGAGACTGGTAGGATCCTGCCACCCTCTACCCACATCCCTTTCTGTTAACACAGCCCAGAAACAACTCTGCTCATACCTGCCTGCGATGGATTGAATTGTGTACCCCAAAAGGTGTGTAGAATTCCTAGCCCTTATACCTACTGATGTGATTCTGTTTATAAACTGAGTTTTTCTTTCGTTATATTAAAGAAGTCATACCACAATAAGGTGGATTCTAAATTTAATCACTTTTGAAAAAGGACTAGAAAAGACAAGAGATGCACACACTGGATTATCTACATACCGAGGAACCAAGGAAACTCTGGGGCTACCGATAAGGAGAGAACCGACATGGCCAAGTCCCTGACTAGGACTTTGGTCTCCAAAATTTGGGGGAAATAAATTTCAGTTTCTTAAAGCTACTAATTTATGGCATTCATGCTACAGAAGCTACAAGGAACTTCATACCATGGCCCAATCAAGGACTATAACTCTTTGTATAAATTCAAGGGGCTCTAGCAAAACCAACCACTGCCTATCCACCCATACTATAGACGCTTATGTGTTGCTGTGATACTGGAAACTATGCCATCAGTATTTCAAACACCAGCAAAGTCACTCATGACAGACAGGTTTCAACAGAGTTCGCAGACTAAGATAAACTAGGAAGAAGGATCTGGTGGTCTACTTCCAAAAATGTACCAGCGAGAATCTTCTGGGTCACAACAAAGCAGTGACTGACTTGCTCACTTTGGACACATCATTGTTATTCTTATGAGTGCTATTGAGTTGGTTCTTACTCATAGTAACACTATCTATGTACAGTGTAACAAAGCATTTTATAGTACCATGCCATCTTCACAAGCAACATATTATCAGGATAGATCAATTGCTGGACTAGGGCACTGTATTTGGTAAAGGACAGGGACAACAATGCAAGCCCTTGGTGACATAAACTGGTACAACAGATCCAACCATGGATTCAAACATTTCTGCAATTATGAAGATGATGCAGGGTCAGGCAATGTTTTGTTCTGTTATACTTAAGGTTACTATGACTCAGAGTCAACTCAAAGGCAGCTAGCTTGCTTGCTTACTTGCTTGCTAACTAGCTAGCTAGCAGAACCAACAGACCTCAGGGTATGAGCACATATGACCACAGGCTCAGAAAGGTTAATGAGCACTACACATTGTTCATGGAGCCCTGGTGGTTCAGTGGCTAAGATCTTGGTTGCCAATCAAAAGGTCAGGAACTTTCATTCACCAGCCACTCCTCAGGAAGCCAATGGGGCAGTTCTACTCTCAGGGTCACTGTGAGTAACAATCAACTCAACAGCAATACATTTGTTTTCTGTTATTGTTGTTTGTTTTGTTTTCAAATAGATGGTCCATGTTACAGATACTGATGATCGGCCTGGTGGCCTAGCCAGCCCTACTCAGTGGAGCAGGGCCCAAATATGGGAAGTACAGGCCTTCACTCTAATCTCAGTGCTGACCCTCTGGCTAAGAGAGCTTGGCTCACTTTTTAGATCTGTAAATTGAAAATGATAATAAAGTTACTTTCTTTGGGGAGTCTTGTGAGGGTTAAATGAGTTATAGGAGTCTCTGGGTGACACTGTTAAGTATGCAATTGCTAGCCAAAAGGTTGGCCAACAGAATGCACCCAGAGGTGCCTGAGAAAATAGGCTGGACAATATTTTCCCAAAACGTCACAGCCTTGACAACCATATAGAGCAGTTCTACTCTATGTACATGGTACCTTCATGATTCAAAATCAACTCAATGGCAACTAATAAAATGAGAGACTACATACAAAAGGCTCAGCACAGCACACAGTGCACTGTTAACATCCAACTGAATTAGCTATTGTGTTTTCTGGAGCCCTGATCATCCTAGTGGTTAAGCTTAGCTACTAACTAAAAGGTCAGCAGTTCAAATCCACCAGCTTTTCCTTGGAAACCCTATGGGATTGTTCTATAGAGTCACTATGAGTCAGAATTGACTTGATAGTATGGATTTGGTATTATGTTTTCTAACACCACACACAATTGTTTCAATGAGAAAAATATTTTTATACTTTCAAATAGCTTATTCAGGAAGAAAATCTACAAAGATTACTTAATTCTAAAAAGCAAATACATTAGCAATTCTTTGAGCAAGTGGAACTCAGGGGCCAGAGGAAAAGGAAAATTGGAGCAACCAAGTTTTACTATAAGAAAACCCTCGCTAGTCCACCACTCCTGGCACAAATCTGTGAGTAACATTGTCCCTATTTTATGGATCAATAAACTGAGGTTGATCAAGGTTAAATAACTTGCCCAAAAGCAGCCAACTAAAGATTTAGGTCAAATGTTAAAATCTTTCTACCTCATCATGCCACCTTGCTCTGATTCATCTTTGCTTTCCAAAACAACCATTTCCCAAGACATCGAAACGTAAGAAGAGTAAGCTACCCACATTGACAAAGCCAAACATTGTTTAGGGAAGCATGGACTCCTAGTATCTAGACTTCCATATGGAAACTAGAGAGCCTCACAAAAAAACTGACTGGAAAACCTAATTGACCAGTCCTTCTCTATAGATATGGGAAACAAGGATTTTTGTCTTGAGGGATACACACACACACACACACACACACACACACACATTCATGAGGCAGTATGATGCCTAACTCCCAGCACAGAGTTGGGTGTGTGAGAAGAAGTAGATTACAAAGGTAGTGTTATGCACTGAATCATGTCCTCAAAACAGATATGTTAGGAGAAGGGGCAAAGATTGCAGAGTAGCTGGATCCTCCTGTGAATGCTCTAAAAAAGATCTGAAAAAAATGAATGAATGGATAATATATGACATCGTAGGAGCCCTGGACATCAAAAAGAAAGCTAAGAAATCAGACTGAGTGACAGAGAAGTGACAGTAGGTCCAGTAATACCTAGGACTGGCCAGACCTGACCTGATGGGAATCAATGACCATCCAGGCAGTGCTCTTGGGGAGTAGAACAGTAGCCTTCAGAAAGCATCTTTCTCAGCAGCAGAGACAGAGTGACAAAGAGCCCATTCATGCCTCCAGAATAAGTGAAAAACAGCATTTGATCATCAAAAGCTAAGTAGATTACATCTAATCTGTCACAATAGGATCTAAATCTTACCTTCGGGACAAATCACTCTCCTTTTCCCAGCACTTACCCCTCCCTTCTCTGGATTGCACCCTGTTCAAGAATCTGATGCCACTACCTGGGCTGGAAGTTGAACTCCTTATATGTGTGGTGAACTATTGTCCTAGACTTGGAGATGGAACTATTTAATAAATAAAGTGGGACAAAAATAAATAAAATAATATGCTGGTTGCCCTAAGCCAGGAACTCAGAGCAAAAACAATTCTCTTGCTTAGGCTCAGGCATAAGGGAACATCCCTTCCTCACAGACAGTCATTGACAGCTGTCATCCCCCTGCTTTTCTTAGCATATGTAACCAGATACCTGTGCCTACACAAATGACAGCTGCCAATTTAGGACTGTAGGGGACAGCCTGCACCACATACTTAGTGACAATTGCCTAGGCATCTGAGCAGCATACTACAAGAAAATAAATGGATACCTGGACTCGCTTGCCTAGTAACAGTTCTAATCAACTGGGGACAGGTTTTTAGAGCCTCAAAAGTCCAATAACCAACTTTCTCACACAACCAGCCTATTTGGCATTTCAAAACAAAATAAGAAGCTAGAATACAGAAAGCAAATATAAAATAAAATAAGAAATACAAGTTACCAATGGCTCAGAGACAACAGTCAATATCAAATCATATAAAGAGGCAGACCATGATGGCTCCAGAAAGCTCCCAAAACAAAGAATCAAGAAATTTTCCAGATGAAGAGAAGTTTCCAGAATTACCAAAAGTAGAACACAAAAGATTAGTATTTACAATGCATGAACAGAACAGGAAGATCAGACAAAATGAAGCTGAGCATAATGACAAGTTGGATAACAACCTACAGCTAGTATGCAGGACAGAGCAATCATATATAGACCTGGATAGCTAAATCACAAAACAAACAAATAAATAAATAAATAAAACACAGAAAATAAGGAAACAAAGATATCATTCTGTGAAAGGTATTATAACAAAAAGAGGATCTAAAAAACGTAATCACAGATCTTTCATGTGGTGAGGAAGCCAACACAATAAAATGAATTAAAGAGTTTTAAATTAAGAAAAATAGGGGTAGATATTAAGGTAACTACAAAGGAAATTAACTATCCCACACAACAAAATAGAAAACAAGAAACGCATGAAGCCTCAGCAAATACAAAACCAACAGCAGTAAAAAAAAAAAGGTGGAAACAAAATACATAAATAAAAATGATTCAACACAGAAAATTAAGTGGAAAAAAGAAATTGTCAACAATGTAACAAAAAAGGCATCAAAATGACAGCAGTAAAGCCACACCTATGTCTATTAATAATTATGCTGAATGTAAATGCATTAAATGCACAAAGTGGCAGAATGAATAAGAAACATGATCCACCTACATACTGCCTCCAAGATACATAACCTGAGACTTGAATACTCAAACTAAAACTGAAAGGATGGAAGGAAATATATGAAGCAAACAACATTCACAAAACAGCAGGAGTGACAATATAAATTTCTGATAAAATAGATTTCAATGTAGAGTCCATCACAATGGATAAGGAAGGACACTATATAATGACCAAAGAGTCAATATACCTGGAGGACTTAACCATATAAAACAACTATCTACTCAATGATAAGACTCCTAAATACATAAAATGAACCTTAACAGCACTGAAAAGGAAACAGACAGATCCACAATAATAGTAGAAGACTTCAATACACTACTTTGGCTAAAGGACAGAATATCTAAAAACCAGTTCAGTAAAGACACAGAAGTTGTAAATGCTACAAACAACCAACTTGACTTCATAGACATATATGGAACACTCCATTCAACAGCAGCAGAGTACATTTCCTTCTCCAGTGCACATGGAACATTCTTCAGAATAGACCACATATTAGGCCATAAAGCAAGCCTTAACAAAATCCAAAGCAAAGAAATATTGCAAAGAGTCTTTTCAGACCTCAAAGCTAAAAAAGTAGAAATCAATAATAGAAAAAGCAAGGAAAAAAAATATCAAACACATGGAAACTGAATAACACCTTGTTCAAAAACTACTTGGTTACAAAAGGAATCAAGGACAAAATAGAGAAATATACAAGATCAAACAAGAATGAAAATAAATCCTACCAGACCTTTTGAGACACAGCAAAGGAAATGCTCAGAGTCAATTTATTTCAATAAATGCACACATCCAAAAAGAAGAAAGGGTCCCATAAAAGCATTAGCACTGTAATATAAACAAGTAGAAAAAGAACAGCAAAAGAAACCCTCAAACACCAAAAGAAAGCCAATAATAAAAATTAGAGCAGAACTACATGAATCAGACAATAGGAAAAAAATCAAAAGACTTAATAAAACTAAAATCTGGTTCTTTGAAAAGATCAATAAATCATTGGACAAACTGATGAAAGAAAAACAAAAAAGGAAGCAAATTATATGAATAAGAAATGAGAAGGGTGACAGCACAACAGACTCAACTAAAATTTAAAAAACCATGAGAGAGTATCATGAAAAAGTGTATTCCAATAAATTTTAAAATCTAGAGGAACAGGACAGATTTCTAGATACACACAACATACCTACCTAAACTAACACAAACAGAAGTATAACAATTAAATAAACTCATAACAAAAGAAGATATTGAAAAGGCAATTTAAAAACTCCCAACCAAAAAAGAGCCCTGGCCCTGAAAGCTTCACAGGAGAATTCTACCAAACTTTCAAAGAAGAGTTAACAACCGCTATTACTGAATTTCAGAGCACAGAAAAGAATGGAATATTCTCAAACTCTTTCTATAAAGCCAACATAGCCATGATACCAATACCAGGTAAAGACAGCACAAAAAAGGAAAATTACAGACCAATATCTCTCTTAAACTTAGGTACAAAAATACTCAACAAAATTTTAGCTAATCTATTTCAACAATATATAAATAAATAATAATAATAGTTCACCAAGACCAAATGGAATCCATACAGGTACGGAGGAGTGGTTCAACATTAGAAGAACAGTGCAATCAACCATATAAATAAACAGACAAGAACCACTCAGTTTTATCAGTTCATTCAGAAAAGGCATTTGACAAAGTACAACACCCATTCATGCTAAACCATTTCAGCAAAATACAAACAGAAGAGGAATGCCTCAACATACTAAGGGGCATCTAGACAAAATCAAGGTAACCTTGGTGGCATGGTTAAATGCTATGTCTGCTAACCAAAGGTTGGCAGTTCGAATTCACCAAGTGCTCCTTGGAAACTCTATGGAGCAGTTCTACTCTGTCCTATAACGTTTCTATGAGTCCGAATTGACTTGACAGCAGTCAGTTATACAAAGCCAACAGCCACCATTATCCTAAATGGCAAGAGTCTGAAAGCATTCCTCTTAAGAATAAAAACCAGGCAAGGATGCCCTTTATCACCACTTTTACTAATCATTGTCCTAGAAGTTCTATCCAGAATAACTAGGCAAGATAAAGAAAGGAAGGGCATCCAGACTGGTATGGAGGAAGTAAAGCCAAGGGAAGAAGTAAAAGTATCTCTATTTGCAGATGATACAATTCTATACACAGAAAACCCTAAAGAATATACCAAAAACTACTGGAACTTATCAAACAGTTGGGCAAATTTTCAGGATACAGGATAAAATTACAGAACTCAGTTGGATTTCTCCACACCAAAAAAGAGAATATCAAAAAGGAAACCACTAAATCAATGCCATTTATGATAGCCCCTAAGAAGATAATATACTTAGAAATAAATCTAACCAGAGATGCAAAAGACCTATACAAAGGAAAATACAAGATATTACTGCAAGAAACCAAAAGAGACCTACACAAGTGGAGAAACCTAACTTGCTCGTGGATAGGAAGAATCAACATTGTGAAAGTGACTATTCTACCCTATCTACAGATACAGTGCAATCCCTTTCCAAATGTCAGTGGCATTTTGAAGTGAGATGAAGAAACAAATTACTAAATTCGTATGGAATGGGAAAAAAGCCTCAGGGAAGCAAAATATTACTGAAGAAGAACAAAGTGGGAGGCCTTGTGCTACCTGACTTCAGAATCTATTACACCACCACTACGATCAAAACATAGACCAATGGAAAAGAATTGAGAATCTAGACACAAAATCATCCACATATGAGTACTTGATAATTGACAAAGTCCTTAAAGAGGAGGGAAAAAAGTCTCTTTAACAAATACGGTTGGCAGAAACAGATGTCCATCTACCAAAAAAATGAAACAAGAACTGTATCACACACCAGGAACAAAAACTGACTCATAATAGATCAATGATCTAAACATAAAATCCGAAATACTAAAGATTATGGAAGAAAAAAATAGAAACAATGCTGGGATCCCTAATTCAAGGCACAAACAGAATATAAAACATTACTAACAACACACAAACACCAGAAGAGAAAACATGAGGTCTGATAATTACGTTCACAAACTCCGCACCAACACTGGCAGCACTGTACTAACAACTTGGTAAGGTTCATAACCCTGGTATATCAGAGTCCCACAGCTGTGTTCATGACAACATGTGGTGGTGTCTTGCTGAATGGTTTTCAATATCATTACATGTTTCTGTGTGCTGTTGCAAGAATGTTGGAGCTTGATTTAGAACAACAAACATGAAATTTCTTGTTACACTTGGCAAACGTGGAAGTGAAATCACGGACATGTTAGTCCAAGTTTATGTGAATAATGCCATGAGGAAAACGGCAGGGTACAAAAGGATTAAGCATTTTTCTGAGGGGAGAGAAAATGTCACTGATGAAGAGAGGTCAGAGTGGCCAGTAATGTACAGAAACCACACGGGAGGATGAGACACGTATGGAGCAGAGAGGAATAGTGTGCCGTCACCAGGCAGGGAGAGCAGTGGAAGCTGCATAAAGGTGGGCATGTAAATTTATATGGTAATGTACATTTTCACTCAGTCATAATAAAAAAAAAAAAAGATTGAATTGTGCATCAAAATTGAAGGCTGACTGTGAGAAGCTTAGCAAGTAAAGCAGACCAGGTAAACATCAATAGAGAAACAGGAAAATCTTAACTGAAAATATTTGCATGAAAAATGTTGTGCAAAAATGGTCCCAGAGGAACCAAAACAAAGAAGAGTTGAAGTTTGCCAAGAGCTTTTAGACAGGCAAGAAATCATTTTGGGGCCATGTTACCACTGGTAATGAAACATGGGTATACCAGTACAACCCTGAAACAAAGTGTCAAAGCACAATGGAAGTCAGTCAATTCTCCACCCCTCCTCCCCCCAAAAATGCCATCAGTCCAAGTTGGGAGTCACAGTGACATTGCTAATCTTTTTCTTAATTCAGAGGAATTGTTCATTATGAATTTGTATCAACTGGACAGTCAAGTTTACTATTTGGAAGTGCTGAAAAGGCTGCATGAAAAAGTTAGACAAAAACAACCTGAACTTTTTGCCAAAAACTCATGGCTCTTGCATCCTAACAATGTACCAGCACACAAGGCACTATCTGTGAGGGAGATTTTAGCCAGAAAACAAACAACTGTATTGGAATACCCTCTCTACTCACCTGATCTGGCCCCCAGTGACTTTTTTCTTTATCCGAAGAGCAAAGAAATATTGAAAGGAAGACATTTTCAGGACACTCGGGACATCAAGGGTAAGACAATGACATCTCTGATGGTCATTCCAGAAAAAGAATTCAAAAAATGTTTTGAAGGGTAGACTAAACATTGGCATCAGTGTATAGCTTCCCAAGGCGAGTCGTTCAAAGGTGACCACAGTGATATTCAACAATGAGGTATACAGTACTTTTTTTAAGATGAGTTTCTGAACTTAACTGCAGACCCTGTAGATAAGTGCGAACTACTAAAAATCAGTTATGCTCAGACAGGAAAAAATTTTGACTACAACAAATCTGACCAGTGTCTAATCTCAATAATCTACAAGATACTGCAAAATCTCAACAACAAAAAGACAAACAATCCCCCCAAGAAACAGAAGTGGCAAAGGATATGAACAAGCACTTCACCAAAGATGACATTTAGGTGGCTTACAGACACATTAGGAAATGTTCACAAACATTAGCTACTAGAGAAATACAAATCAGAATTACAATGGGAAACCATCTTACCCAACAAGGCTGGCATTATTTAAAAAAAAAAAAAAACACTTATAAATGCTGGAGAGGCTATGGAAAGACTGGAATACATACACATGGCTGGTGGAAATCTTGTTCTTTATTATTGGATAGTATTCCACTGTGTGAATATATCAGTTTATCTATCAATCTGTTGATTCCATCTTTTTGCTATTGTGCATACCACTGCAATAAATTTTGGTGTGCATATATCTATCCATGAGTCGGATCTGACTCAACGGCACTTGGCTTGGCTATATCTATTCATGTGACGGCCCTTGTTTCTCTAGGATGTATTATAAGCAGTCGGATTGCTGGATCCAATGGTATTTCTATTTCTAACTTTTTTAAGAAAGCACCAAATCATTTTCCAAAGCTAACTTCTCAGACAAAGATTGAACTGGTTTATAAGATATAAAATGATGAAGGGAGTGCTTCTGGATATAGAAGACTAACTAGGAAGCTCCTGTCCAGAGGTGAGTTGAGAAGAAAGAAAGGGACAGGAGCTGGCTGAACAGATGTGGGATATACAGGGTGGAGGGGAGCAGTGTGCTGTCACAGTGTGGGAGAGAAGCTCGGGTCATTTAACAAAGTGTGCATAAGTTTTTGCATCAGAAACTGACTCTAAACTTTCACTTAGAATACATATATGGATACATGTACGTGTACGTAGAATCCTAATCCTGTGAGTGTGTTCAGAAATGGAATCTCTGAAGAACTTATCAGGTTAATGAGGTCAGACCACAGAGGCGTCTTGGAGCTGAGTGATATCTTTCTAAAAGGGAGAACAGACACAGAGTCGGAGTCACACACAGGCAGAAGGTGCTATGTGAAGATATATCTACAAGCAGCAAAGGACTGTCTGAGACTACCAGTTGTCACCTAAAGCTAGGAAAATGGCAAGAAGAGTTTCCCTCTCAGAGCCATCAGAAGGAAATGACACCTTTGGACTTCTAGCCTTCAGAACAGTAAGATAATAAATTTCTCTTCTCATAAGCCACCCACTTTGTTGTATGTTGAAGCCCTGGTAGCAAAGTGGTTAAGAGCTTGGCTGCCAACCCGAAGGGTAGCAGTTCAAACCTGTCTGCTGCTCTTGCAAACCCAATAGGGCAGTTCTGCTTGTCCTACAAGGTTGTTATACGATGAAATAGTCCCAATGGCAACAGGTTTTGTAGCACAGTTTTAAACCAGCACAAGGCAGGTAGGTGTGAGAATTAGAAGCACCTAGATCCGACTCGACGGCACTTGGCTTGGCAGGTAACTTTTCAAAGTCCATCCAGTTAAACAAGTGCTGGCATCAGAATTTCTAATGAGAGACTGCTTAGGGAGGGTAAGAAACTCTCTAGAAAATTTTTTATATATTTCCTCCCACCACCACCACCAGTCCGCCTGGACACCAAATTCCCGTTGCCCTATTCCCTCACTTGAGAAGACCCAAATGGGAGTAATTACTACAGGTCAGCTCAAATTATCAGTAGCGCACGACCTAGTGGCAGTATGCATGTTCCTTCCCCCCAACTCATATCCTTGTATCCCAACGTAGAGATAGAGGAGCCATGCAGCTATGGGGCCGGTTCAGTTTCTGTTTCCTTGGTCACTCCATAAATTTTGCTCCCATTGTCTCCAGGTATTTGACACCCCAGAAGCCTAGAGGATATTCCAACACTCCCATCCTCAGCAACAGGACAATGAGAGTGGAGACATGGGCTCTCATGTCTCTACAAACAACGAGAGGGTGTGGGCTGGCAATGTGAAAGCCCAAAACACACAAACACACCACTGATCAAAGTAAGCACCCAAAATAAATACCAACACTACCTCTAGGGCAGAAATTTTCTACCCAGGCTTCTGTCTAAATATCTATTTAAGTCCATTCTAAAACCGTGGCCACAAAAATGTAATGGCTACTCATTTTGTTGAGGGACAATAACATCCATGACTGCCAACAAACCATCCCAGCTGTTATCTGCCATCATGGAAGGGGGCAGACCGAAGGAAAACCTGGGTTGCCAATAACTTGTGAAAAGACAACTTGGTTCCTCAGAGAGCATTTCATGTTTTTATTTATTTCCTTTTCTCTAGCCAGCAAAACAGACAAATGATTACCCTTTGCAGGAACCGCAATGACTAGGTCCAGCAGGGGTGATAAAGTAACTCTAGGGCCTCCTCTGCAGCACCAAGTTGCCTGTTTTGCTAGGCAGCCCATTGCTGTCATTGTTGGGGGTCTTCAGCTCATTCCTGAAGTCTCCCAAGTAATTTTACAAAACATTGTTATTTCTACCCTGGCAGCTACAAATCAGTTATTAAAAATGTGCTACAGCCAATATTAAGAAATAAACACTGTAATTAAGCAGACTGGGATTTGGGGTTTCTGGTGTCCTGTGGGAATCTGAGATCAAACCAGGCCACAATGGGGTTACTGTGAAGAGAAAAAAAATGAACCTAGAGCTTCTCTAAAGAGAGAGTATATTTACTCCAAGTAAAAAGTCTCCACAAAACTGCTTGTTTTTTGGCTTGTTTGTGTGCTTGTTTTTCCTAATACAGAAAGTAAGAAAAGAGGAAAAAAAGGAAGAAAATCCAAATACACATAGAACTGCAGTGCCTCTAATTATCCTTATGCAGTGTTAATACACTCAGCTGCTAACCGAAATGTTGGAGGTTTGAACCCACCCAAAACCTCAACCCAAACTCACTGCTGTCAAGTCAAATCTGCCTCATAGCCACCCTACAGACAGAGCAGAACCACCCGATGGAGCTCCCAAGGAGCGTGCCTCAGATTTGAACTGCTGGCCTTCTGGTCAGCAGCCATAGCACTTAACCACTTTACTACCAGGGTTTCTGAACCTACCCAAAAGCACCTCAAAAGGAAAGCCTGGAGATCTACTTCCCAAACATCACCTGTTGAAAACCCTTTGAAGCACAATTTTACTATAACATACATGGAGTTGTCATGAGTTGTAGTCAAGTAGATGATAACTGCTTGTTTTTTGTTTTTTTTAATTATCTTCATACTCGCCTTGTCTTGTGATATGGTCTTAGAAGTTTTCCCATCACCCTGTAGTTCATGTGATAAATGAAAAAGCTGGGCTCCTGAAAAGAATCAACGCTGTACTTACTATCAGGTAAATATCAGGCGAGTCTTCACTGTCATCAGCCATTTCAAAGGAAGTGGCTCCCAAGAGGTGACACAGGCTGCTTCAGTCAGCATCCTCTTTACTCTCTGTGAACCCACTCACATTAGTACCGTTATTGTCATCTCTGCAGTCACTAACCATTATCATCTAATCAACACAGCTCATGCCCAGTGGAACAGACAGAGGTCCAATCCTCCGCTAACACTATGATCAGTTGGGGATCAGATGGCTGTACGCCATAGGGTTTCCACTGGCTGATTTTCAGAAGCAGATCACCAGGCCTTTCCTCCTAGTCAATTTAGTCTAAAAGCCACGTGGGAACCTGTTCAGTATCACAGCAACACGCAGGCCTCTACTGATGTGGCTGTACATGCAGTGCATCAATTGGGAATTGAACCCAGGTTTTCCACATGAAAAGTAAGAATTTTGCCCTGGAAGCATCACTGCCTCCCTCACTGGTTCTTACACCAGCTTAAAAATAACACGCAATCCCATGCTGATGCAGAGGCTCTCTGGGACACTTCAGTCACCAGGGTCATCAATGGGAGAGTTAAAGCCATGCTACCAGTGTGCAGACGCTTCAGATAATGACAGTATTCAGGAACCTGGGACACCAGTCAACTGTCACTGTTTATGCATAGTGCAGAAACCAAAGAATTGTTTAAACTCTGTGTAAAATAAGACAAGACTGTTAAGTTTTCTTTTTCTTCCCGATAATATTAAAACAGACAAGGCCCATATGAATTAAAATCATTAATTATTTCAAATCCTTTCCAACATCTCATCTAATTAATGCCCATTCCACAGTCAAGGGAGATCAGCCAAGGGGGAGAAAAGTCTACTTTGTATATGGTCCTCCATAAGCTAAAAGGCAAATGCTTCACTTAGCAATATATGTACCCTGGGCTGGGTCAAGGTCTGGCTTTTGTCCAGATTTTCAAGCTATAAACTGGCAATGTTTTCATAAATTCAGTGATTTTACTGTGAATAAAAAACCATGCCCACTTGGAGCGGATAACACCAAAGTGTTTTAAGGAACAGGTGAAGTGTTAGGAAGGGGGACTATCTGATTGTTAAATGCAAGTGCATTCATTTTCTTAGTCCAGTGACATCTGTGTCAATCAAGCAGCCTGTGGCAATACCACCTGCCCACTCTGACTGACCCGTTACAAGGGTTCATATCACAATTTAAATTTCCAGAATTTAATGATCAGTTCACATGGAGGGACCTGTAGTAATCCAAAACCCTAAGTTCAAACCCTTCTCTTGGTAATTTTTTACTGTTAGTGGGCACGCTGATCCCCCACCTACTGTCAATGGTTACTGCTGTATTTGTAGCAGTGCTGAAAATTCAATGTCCTCCCTTCACCTTCAGTTCCCTGTTGAGACCTAGTCAAATCCTGTTTCCAAATCAGACCCATAGCAGATTCCCAGCTTCAGTGTCCAAGTCTGACGTGGACTTAAATCTTGACAGCATTTCTAGAATATTCTCAAGGAGTTCAAAGTGATTTCTCAACCTTTCAGCAAGGGTTTGTATGCTTTCTTCTTCTTTTTTCCCCTCCTTTTCCAAAAATTCTGTATAGTGCTGGAAAGTTAAGGGAAGCTGGCATTTAATATGGAGGTGATCTTTCCCATTCTCAATTCTTTCTCTTCCTCTCCGTGGCTACATTTAAAAACAGCTTTCTATAAATAGGACTGCTTGATCACTTTTAAATCTTACTCACTGCCTTCTGAGTAAAAATAACTTAAATAGGAACGTAGGCAAGATTCATTAATCCCTGTCACTCTGTCTCTCTGTGTAGTAGCCTCTTCTTATCTCATCATCTATCTTCTCAATCCCATTCATCTCCTATCAAATCATAATATAGATTTACATAATCCAAGGGGCTTAAAAAACAAAACTTAATCCAATTGGATAGATTTTTAAAAATCATTAGTACTGATCAACATAGAACAAATACAGGTCTCCCCCAAAAAGTGCCACTATAAGCTAGACGGCACCTAACTTGATTCCTACATTTGAATAAAAATTAAAAATTCAGCCATCATTCAAATATATTCCTTTCATGTTTCTTTCATGAAGATCCTAACTTTTATTTTGGTTCTGCTGCAAAATACAAAACAAAGATAACAGAGAGAAATCCACCAATGAGGTACTTAAGAAGACAGTAATGTTGGTTTTTCATGATAAGTAAAGCCTCAGAAACCAAGCATCGTTTTTATGACTTGGGCGACACTTTAAGGAAGAAATGAATTCCTGGGAGACACCAGAGACACACAAGTGCTTGCCTGATGGCTCTACCTGAGTTTTAGAATGTAACCAGGAATTAAGCTGCTGAAGTATTGTTAACCGAGAGGAACTCCCATTCCATATTTAAAATGAGAATGTTTGGGACAAGGGAAGAAAATGCCACAGAAGCATTTCTGGAAAATGTTTGCTCTGGTGTATCAGAACAAGGTGTCCGGGAGCAGAGGAATCCTCACGGTTGCTTCAGTACGTTTCTCACAAATGGCCTATGAATTAGAAGTAGAGATTCAGAGTGAGAAGGAGCAAAATCAGCAAGGAAAAATGTGGGGGGTTGGGGAGACAGAAAGGTAGGGAGAAAGGTAGATGTGTGAGACAGGGAGAAGACTAAATGGAGGAAGACTGTCCATCGTTGAGTTCATCGCTCTATCCATCGGAGCACGCAGTCAGTAAACACGCATTACTGCCTTCTCCCCAGCGTGCGCAGGCAGAGCACAAGGATCAGAGCCGGTATCCTTGTCATACTGTGAGGACATCACTGTCCAGCACCAAAACTACAGTCTGCAGATTGCAGTAGATGCCGTCAAGGGGATAGCCAAGGTTTTATGAAAGCAGGGAACAGGGGGATAGGATTTGGGGCAAGATACCTAAGAGTGTCTTTGAAGCCAGCCCTCCACAATTTCCCAGTCAGAGCTCTCTGACTTCCAAACCAAAAATCTGTTACCCGGATCTACCATCTCAGGGGACAGTGTTCCAACTGCAGAAGGCACCCCACACTTCAGAATTTAGAACAGCACAGTGCATACACAGTCAGGCTACTGAAATCGCCCTTTCCCACTATCTTATCTTAAACCAAACATTCAGGGAGGAAAGTGAAACTTTGAGTTTTACTGCATTTCAAAGCTTTTGAGAACTGCACATAAATATAGTGGAGGTGGGATAGAAAAGATGAGAATTTCTGTGGCCAGCTCTCTGAAATTTCACAAGTTATAATATCCCCGCTGCTCCCCCTTCCACCAATTCCATGAATGGGTGCTGCCCCATATGTCTGGGAGAGAAAAAGGAGGTTCCTAGTCCCTAGAGCCTCATGAGGCAGCTTCGAGAAACTGATGGACTGCGGAGAGCGGAAAGCATCAGCATCACCCTGTCCCCATCAGGCGGAGGAAAAGCGGAGCCTCCAGGAATGACATTGGAAGGTCAGCCAATCCTGCATGGGGCTGCTTCTGAGCTGAGGCATACACACTGGCTAAGAGGTCCAGGCCTTCAGCCCTGGGAAGGGGGTATACAAATGCAGCCTGCTGCCAGGTGGACCACCAGATCTCTGCCACCTCTTCTTCCCCACTGTGCACCTGCTAGATTGTAAAATATTGCTATGTGAGCATGGTCATCCTTGCAAAACTGAAAACAAAGACTGCCAGCCCCTCCATCACCTCCTGTAGTCCTTGCATTGTTCTTGATAGCCTAACTCCAATGACAAAGGTGTCCGGGAACCATGAACTTGAGAAACATCCTGAGGCATCTTCAGGGAAAGCCCCGGCAAAGCTGCACATAGCAGTCTTCCTTTGCAGGCGGCTGATTCCACCTACTCTGCTGAAGGCTTGTTACATGTCTTGTGAGGTTTGCTGCCCACTAGCGTCCTATGACAGGGATACAATTGACATGCAGGTAGCATCACCATCTCTCAGGCTGAGACAGCGGATCACCCAGGCCCAGCATGCCCTTTGCACAGCAGCTCAGAATACGGCCAAATGCACTCGTTTGTATGGGGACACTCAAAGCTGTTCCTCCATACTGTCTGTGTTCCAAACATACATGAAAACCACAAAAACAGACACACCCTGAGAATGCCACTGAATGTTCTGCCTAATGCACCATTTATGATTTTCACTACTTATTAACTATTTAAGAGACATATTCCTAATCTCACTCCTAGAATTCAGCTAATTTTGAGAAACAAATTTGGATGGCACAGATTTTGTAAATGTACCTGTTGGGAAATCCATTATTTTATTTTTAAGCAGAAATTTCTGATCTCTTGCAGATCTCTTTTTATAAAAGGGCCTTTCCCTTTCTCTCTACCTCTACCAAGATCTTTTTTCCCCTCAACCTTTACATCAAGTTTCAAGGCACACTGAATTACAGCTCTTTTCAAAATACTCTCTTTAAAGCACTCAGTGCTAAATACTTAGAATCTGTACTAAAATAATAGTGACAGCTACATGGACACATGAAACCTCAAACTCCAGGAATCATGGATTTCTACTGAAAAAATTTTTAAGTCAAAATTATCTCCCCTGTCACCACACAGTACTATATGAGTCTGCCGAGCAATTCCCTGATGCCTTGAGGTATCAATGAACCATTGTCACACCAAAGTGGCATCCAAGAAAGAGGCAAGGAGTGGAGAAGGACTGCTGATGCTTATTAAAGGTTTCCACGGCATTTTATTTTCCTCCAGAGGGCATCTTGCCAGGGTATCTAGCTTATGTTTCAAGGCCTTAGATATTGAAGATGAAATCTGAAATCCTGGGACAGAATCTTAGTCTTTCTTGTAAAGATGAAGAAGGGAGATGAGAGGAGGAAATCATGAAATTATTCACTCAATAACATTTTTTACTTATATACAGTTACTCAACTTAGAGAAAAATGTCACCTTAAAATCTCTCAGGGTGCATTTGTACTTATTGAAAGGTCTGCTTTTACATTTGAATAAAAGGCCAAGCTTCTGGGCTGTAATTCCCAGTTGAAATGATCTGAGGGTGCCCAAAAGATACTGCACACCCCACTTTTTCTCTGATGAGCAATCTTCTCACTAGCACCACCACCCCTGAGAGTAGCAGTGCTGAAAAGCTCAAGATTCCACAGCCCATGAAAAGACCATGCCATGGGACATGTTTGTGAATATAAAAACAGAGATACAGAGACAGTGACAAAAATAAATTGCATCCAGTAAGTCTGTTTATTATACTTTGTTCTGCTTATCTGGAGGTCTACCTATGACTTTCATATCAGTTCACCCTAGAAGGTGCTCAGCAGGGTTAACACCAAGAGAAAACATGACAAAATACAATGAAGCATGACACACTGGGGGATATGTGTGTGGATGTGTATCTGCACATACATGCACCCCTGTTGCCTTGTAGCAGAAGCTCTCATGTATTTCCAGAACACTGCAGAACAAACTGACTGCTTAGTAACACAATTACTGCACCTGATCAGGAAAGGTAATTCATTCAAGAATTTAACTCATAAAGACTGGTTTTTGAATTCTATTTTTTGCCCAAAATACTGCCTGCATCCTTTCCAACAGCCATGCTTTTATTAATAAATAAGTATACAGCTCAATTCCACAACTGGAAGAATGCTATTGTCTTCAGTTAAAATGCAGACATGTTGTGGGCTCCTTAATTAGCACCCAAACATATTAAACTGCATAATCTTTTACAAATGGATTTTTTTTTCTCATGTCAGGTATTTGGTGTCTGAGGCCTAGCAGTCATCACTAGAGATTAGAATTTGTAAATGCTTTATCACACACATTCAGGATCTTTTTCAAAATTAAGGTAGTCCAAATATGACAGTTGTTGAGAAAAAAATTTTATTTCTCCATTTTTTTTAAGTCTTATTCTGATAAGTAGGAATCATTTAATTTCACACTTTTGAAATATGGTCTCATGAACAGGCAGCATTCCGAACTGGGCTCTTATTTTATTTTGACCTGAATGTTTATTTTGCAGTCCTTTGCACAACATTCATAGAACACCTTTCCTTGAAAAACTCTTTTAAGCTGGTTCCCAACAAAAATGAAAAAGCTCAAAGCTTCACAGTCACGCTTTTTTTTTTCTTTTTTTTAATGCTTGGTCATATAAAGAGAGAACCATCTTTATATAAGAGAGTTCCACTGCCTTCTGACCAGCAGAATTACAACACATAATACAGCAACACAAAATATTCATTTGTGTGTATGCTGTCTACATCTCATACTATGTAAATTACCTGTGTTCATTAAAATAACCCTGACAGAGATTATCACTAATAGATTCTAAAGGTCTTGAAGAAGGAGTAGGAAGAAAATACTCACAGGATTCAGTATATACGTATATGCATGTTCTCCGAGTACCCTTCACAGAGGAGAGGAATACGTGAGGTTTTAAACAATTTTGTCATTACATATAATTCAACATAAATGATAGTTTAAGTTACGGACTGCTGACTCAAAAGATCATACACATATATACATATCATAAATTATATAAAGCTACACCTACATGTACATATACATATGTATGCACACATATATATAGCACTCTGTATCAGACAGTATGAGACTGTATCAGAGATTTTTTCATACTATTTTTATCACTTATTATTAATAAACTGTAAAGTAGATAACAGTTGACTGACACACACAAGCATCCGGAAACGCAGCCTTCCCAATTTACGAAATTTTTGTTTCTTCCTGAAACCCAGGGTTTCTCAGTGAGTCTAGAGATGGATGCCTGGAGCGGCTAGCCAGGCCACCAATGTGATGTGGCATTGAGACACATCTGTGAGTATTTTACGGCTTCCCCTGAGTTTGCATTAGTAGAGCAGCAAAAGGGACAGACCTGCCTGATACATCACTAGGGATTATCTAAAGCAGATCTATCCCCCCAGGTAAATCCCTGGAGGATGCAGAAGAGGTACAGTGCCCTCTGGGAAAAATGGGTGTCATATCAGAACTTGTTGTAATGCCTCCCTGCTAGGAAATTTCTAAATGAAAGTTTTGAACACTTTGCTTTAGGTTACATTATAGAGCAAAGAATTATTTTTAATGTTAATTTTGGGAATTCCTTTTTTCAGTGCTACCTCAGTCACCTCTTCTTTTTCTTTTTTAATTTTACAAAGTTCATGCATTTCCTCTTGTCTGTCGGTTTGTTAATTCTTCAGGTACTATCTAGGTAGGTAAAGAAAATGCACTCAGATGCAGCTAACACTCAGAGCTCCATGTGTATCTTCCAGGAAAATCTCAAAGCCTCTCCCTTAGCTTCTGGTATTTTCTCACAAGGGCAAGATTTCCCCTTTTCTCTCCCGGTTCCAGGTAAGGGATTCTGCTTAATAGTTTAATTCGAACTGTAAGCAGGTGATGCACATTATGCAGATTTGTGTTCAGAAACTGGAAATGAGAATTTAAGGTATAACTACTCCCAGCCATTGCCAAATGATGATTTTCTCTCCTTCTCATATAAGAGAGGAAGCCATTCACATATGTAAGTTCATATTTACGCCCTGACAGGCAACCCGAGGTGCAGTCACACTTACTAATTGGGTCTGACTGTCAAGAGCAATGGCTTTTTAAATACCCAGGAAGAAAACACTTCAAATAGGCTATCAGATGGGTACAGAAAATGCTATCTACAATATCCACTGATTTCATTTTTATAACTGTACAGGTGTGTGTACGTGTGTTTTAATTTGTCAACATTTCAGATGATGTAATGCTGCTCAGTGCATATTTTTACATAAATGACTGTGAGGAATCTGTAGTACTCAGGGGGGTGGGGTGGGGGGAAACAGAAGGACACATCTTTCTTAAAGGCTTCCTTACTGCCTGAGAGGATTGTGGCAGAATGAAAGCACATATTTTAAACGTTCAAAAACTCTGAATTTAAAGTTGAAAGCCTTTAGCTGACCATTCCACCTGTCCACCCCAGGAATGCCATGTCCCTTTCTGTCTGTCATTTTTAAAGGGGCAATCTTGCCAGCCTCGCCTCCTGTCATCCAGCCTGGCTTATTCTGAATGAGGTAGCTATCTGGTACTGGAGTTAGGCTCCAAGCCGTCACTTTGCTAGGTAAGCTCCTTTAAATGATTACAGAGCAATTTCTCCCCGAGCTTCTCTTCACTGCCTCCTCTCCTCCCAAAAGACAAAATAATAATATGCGAAAAAATGAAGGCATAAAAATTTAAGCACACAGAGGGCAGGAAAAGGGAAAGACTTCATCCACACATCCAAGCGCCAACCACCCAACCCCCACTCCAGTCAATTAAAAGAAATTAAATTCATCACGACCCCTGCAAGGCCGTGGCCGCTCACCATTCGCGAAGCTCTGGAACAAGGAGAGGGCCAGTATCCACATGCCCCTGCCGCTGCCCGGCCTCCCGCGACGCGCCCGCCCGGCCCCGCGCGCTGCGCCCGGCTCCGCTCGCCACCTGCCCGCGGCCGCCGCCCGCCCGCCGCCGCCGAGGACGCGCCGCCGGCGCCGCCGACGCTGCTGCCGAGCCGCCTGGGCACGCGGCGCAGCCGGGCTCCGGGGCGAGGGCTCCGCGGGCCGCCGCGCGCTGCGCGCCCGCACACCTGCTCCCGGGCGCCGACGCGCCCAACGCTGCAGCCCGAGCAGGGCGGCGGGGCGGCGGGCCCAGGTGCGCTGTCAGCTCCGGGGGCCCCGGGCAGGTCCGCAGGTGCAGCGCGCCGCAGCCGCGGGCATGAGCTCGTGCCCGGGACCCGGAGCCCAGGAGCTGCAGGCAGCAGCCTCCTACTCGGGTGGGTGCGCGGCGCGAGCCCTCAGCCTCCGCAGCCAGGCAGCAGGCGGGCGGGCAGACTCATCTTTCCTCTACTCCGACCCTAATTACATTGATCCCTCTGCTACCCTGCCTGCCTGCCTGCCTGCCTGCCCGGCTGCCTGGGAGCGGAGCCGGGGCGGGCGAGGACCCCTCCCCTGCCTCTGGCCGCTGGGGCGCTCTGCAGTCTTAAAGCAGCAGCAGAGAAGTGGAGCCGAACTAGAGGCAGGACCGGGGAGAGTACGGCCACCACAGTCACGTACAGTCATCAGGATGAATGTCTTAGAGGCTTAAATAATCATCTCAACAGCTGATTATTTTTAGTTATTTCCTTGCCGGTTGCTAATAAGATCTGGCCACGGGTAACTCTTCCGAAGGTTGCCAGATACGCAGAGGGGGTTGTGATATGTTAGTAGTTTTAATAAAATGGGCAGCTGGACTCAGATTTCATATTTGCTGTCACAAAAGTCCAGTTGATTTGCCTAAAGAGAAACACCACCTCCAAATCCTTACTGCTACTATACAGATCTCTATGGTTCTACAGGCTATTTTTAATTATCTTGAATTCATTGCAGAATACAAACACAAGCAATTCTAATTTTGCTTACCGAATGGTGCAAAAAAAAAAAAAAACTGATTAAAATTGCGGATAATTTGAATAATCTCAAATATACAACCCTTTCCACATTACTGTAAAAGGCAGTATGACAATATTTTACGTGTTCTGTATGGTTCTTGAAGTCATAATCATACAGGTATGACAGAAGCTTAAAGGATATATTTCCATATTCCACCACTTTGCAAATAATGACCAGTAAGGTAAAATCCACCCCAATTCAGGACCCAAGCTAGAATGCTCAAAGATAGGGCGGTCCAAAACACTTTGGGAGACAATTTCCCAGGATACTGAGTGGTCTTCCTAAGCATGGGATATCTTCTGACTAGGTTCCAGGCATCCCTCCAGATCCAAAGGGGGAACCAGTCACGTCAAAAACAGCTCAGAAAATAACACGAAGAAAGCAAATTGTGAGGCAGAAACAAAATGGTGTTTTACCAGGGCTGGGCACAAGATGGCCAGGCCCTGTGCACAAGGAAGGGTCAGCTGAGCCAGTGATGCTGAGTGGCGCTGCATCGGCAGGTAATCACATGGGGTCGCCCACTCAGGATGCGCTGGCTGAGCCCCTGCTGGAATCCACACCGAAACGTCCTTCGGCTTTCCACACACAGGGGCTTGCTCCCAGGTCTTTCTTAGAAGTAGTGACAGGCATTCTTTATGCTTTGGGACCTAGCTCACTCACTCATTCATTCAACTACAGAATTCTGAGCTGTAGACCAGATATTTACAAGACTTGGCTTAGCCTTAAGTACCAGGACCCACATCCAGAGTCAAATCACAGCTTCACCATTTAGCAGATGTGTAGCTCATGTATGTGACATGGGCATCATTTTTCTCATATGCACATGGAAATTGTAAGACAGCTTTGTTCTTGTGGTTGTGGCATATTCCTAACAAGGTTGACTGTAGTAAATGGTCGCAATGATGATGACTGAGCCTGGCAGCAGGGTCAGGTAATTAACACATGGAATCCAGTGCAAAATGAAAATGCAGATCCCCTTGTTCAAAAAGGAGCCCTGATGGTACAGTGGTTAAGAGACCGGCTGCTAACCTAAAGGTCAGCATTTTGAATCCACCAGCTATTCCATGGAAACTCTGTGGGGAAATTTTACTCTGTCCCATAGGGCAACTTGGCTGGCTGGCATAGGGTCGCTATGAGTCAGAACACACTAAATAGCAATGGATTTTTTCCTTGTTGCTTTTCAAAAAGAAAAAGTACTGTTAAAGACACTAAAATACAAAATGTTTTCCTTTCTTCCAGTTTCTCTCTTACCATTGCTTATTTACTATTTAACATCACTCTTCCTTGGGAAACCCTGGTTTGTTGTAATTAATCCCTATGGCTGCTAACCAAATAGTTGGTAGTTTGAATCTAACAGGTATTCCTTGGAAAACTCTATGGGGCAGCTCTACTCTGCCCTATAGGGTCACTGTGGATTGGTAATGGGTTTGTTTTAATTTTTCTTCCTTGGACAATGAATACTCATAGGGTGAGTGCTGACCCCTCATAGGTGCCTCATAACTTGGTGCTGAACAACCAGCCTGCTGTGCTCCTCTACCAACATCCACTGAAACAATGCTCTGTGCTTAGGCCAGTGGTAGGAAAGTCAATCTCCATTTTCTGTCGCCATCCCAACATAAGGTAGACAGATATTCTGAAGGAATTACAACGACCTTGCTGAAAAACACTCAGTACCTAGAAAAGTGATAGAGAGAAGCTTACCACTGACAAGACTTTTACCAAACAAGCCATGGAATTCTTGGGTGGAGACAGCCACTGTCAGGTCCCGCTCTGAGATTCCATAGAATACACAGCTAAGTCCAAGCCTCTGAGTGCCCAGAAGAACACAGCCCTCCTCAACAGTATGATCCAGATGCCACCTGCCTTGAGGGCAGCAGCAGTTGCAGGGTAAGCAGGAGGAGGCTACGCAAGGCCTAGGGTAACAGGGACAGGATGGGAATGAGTAGCAGAGAGTCCTTCCTGCAGAGGTTCCAGACGGCAGTTCCATCTATGACATTTCAAGCCCTTATTAGTTGTTCTACTGTCCTATCAGACTAACAAAACATGCATTAAAGGATAATTAACAGGAACTCTAGCTTTCACAGAGATTGAGGGAATAAATAAGAACATGTACAGGGACTGACAATTAAATTTACAAACTCATCCTAGAAAAAAATGCTACATACATTTTTGCTGAATATCACTGTGGTCCCTTTCAAAGTACTCCCCTTGGGAAGCTATGCACCAACACCAGCACCTAGTCTACCCTTCAAAGCAATCTTGGAACTCTTTCTGGAATGGCCATCAGAGCTGTTATCATCTTATCCTTAATGTCCTGAAAGTCATCAAAATGTCTTCCTTTCAATATTTCCTTTATCTATGGAAAAAGGAAAAAGTCACTAGGGGCTAGATCAGGTGAGTGGGGGCAATGTTGTGATACAGTTATTTGTTTAATGGATAAAAACCCCCTACAGACAACTACATAATTAAGTTTGCAAACTTGCCACCATGCCACTGTACACAATGGCTATTCCAGAAAGAGTTCCAAAAGTGCTTTGAAGGGTGAACTAGGTATTGACACTGGCGCATGGCTCCCCAAGGGGGAGTACTTCAAAGATGACTGTAGCAATATTGAGCAATGAGGTATATAGCACTTAGAACAATTGTTTGTGAAACTAATTATCAATCCTCGTATTTATACATAATTATAGAAATATAAAGCTCAAAGAAGAAATATTGGCATGGCAGAACACACACCCTGGTGCACCACAAGCCTGGGCCATGTAGGTATCATGTGGAGAACAGTGAGGCCTGGTCTTTCAAACAGCCAGGTGCCAGTGATGGCATGGTGGGTAGAGAAGCCTGACAATGCAGACCTAAGAAAGGGCACACATGGAACACCACAGATCTAGCACCTATGGGTCCTGGGAGGGAGAGGTGGGTAGAGTATAGAGAGACTCAGATTTTGCACATAACCAGACCTTGGTGAAGACATCATAGCCAGAGCCTCAGTACACACACCTAAGAAATGGAGCTTTGATGCAGAGTAACCCTGTGTCTGTATGGATCTTGGGAGGAAGTACAGTGCAAAGACCAATGAGGCCTAGACTTTGTGAACAGCCAGGCCCCAGTGAGTTGGTAGTGAAGCCTGAGTACACAGACCTAGGAAAGAGCACCTTGATATCTCTTTCCCCTACAGCACCATGATCAGAAACATGGCTCAATTCTCCCACAACAATTATGCACAAAAATCAGCAGAACAGCACTAACAAAAAGATAGAAATGCAAATTTACAATCCTGGAAACAAACTCAAAAGATAAAGCAATAGGCAATGTAGTAGAGGATGAATGAAGCACTTAACCAAAAAAAAAATCCACACAAAAACCAATTTGCGGGAAGGAGAAGAATCTGAAACCCTGAAATACCTTAAAACAGTACTCAAATGCATCAAGTTCAACAAAAATTTGGAGGCATACAAAAATTACCAAAAGATGATTCAACTGAAAAGCAGCATGAAGAAGCAGTAATCACTGTCATGGAAGTGAGTGTTGTAGCAAAGACACAAGTGACTTATAAACAACAACTTTAAATGTCCTCAAAAGAATTCAAAGATCAAACAAACTGCAAATTAATAGAAAACACCAAAAATGAGGAACTTAATAAGGAGACAGAAAATACTAAACAAATAAATAAATAAATAAATAGAAATACTGAAACTGAAGAGCAAAATAAATGAACTGGAAAGCACAGTGAAGAGATACAACAAGGCTTAAGCCTGCAGAAGAAATAGTAAGTGAACTTGAAACTGGAACAACTGAATTTACTGAATCCCAATGGACACAAGAGGAAAAAAAATTAAACAAAGCATAATGGAGTTTAAGAAAACTTCAGGAGATCCAATCCATGTATTATGAGAATTCTGGAAGCTGAAGAAAGAAACAAAGCAACAGAAAGATATTTGAGGGAACTGTGACAGAAAACTTCCTAGACTTAATAAGGGAAATAAATCTGTACATCCAGGAAGCTTGGCCAACCCCAAGTACAGTGAAACACCAAGACACATTGCAATCAAATGCCTGAAGATCTAAGACAAGGAAATAATCTTGAAAGCAGCAAAAGAAAAACACAAAATAACATGTAATGAGTCCTTAGTAAGATGAAGTGCCTACAAGGAAAGGAGACAAGGAAAGAATCTTGAAGAGTAAGCACCTACAAGGAAAGAAGTCAAAGAAAGAATCTTGAAAGCAGCAAAAGAAAAACACAAAATAACATGTAAGGAGTCCTTAGTGAGAAGTAAGTCCACACAGCATTCTGTGAGGTGTGAGATACTTCAGGCCTCTCTCTTCTAGAGTGGCTCCCAGTTCTGCATGTGGAAAAGGAATCCTTCTGGTTTCAGCAGGCAGCTTTTGGCAACATATGACATGAACCACTGTGGTCTTCAGGGCAGCAAGTATGATCTGGGGACATGGAAGGCCCCATGTCCCCTGCCATAACTCAGCTCCGCAGCTTTCTGGGCTGCACATCAGACACCACTGCAAGGCAGCACAAAAGAAACTGCCCGAGGGGCTGCCAGCATCACTGGGGAGACTCTGGGTGGGCAAGAACAGATCCCACAACACTAGGATGGAAAGGGAAAAAGAACAGACTTGTGTTCTTGTGGCAAGACACCTCACACTGCCACAGAGCTGTGCGACATGAGCTTAGCCTCTGGCGTTGGTCTCCTTCTCTTAAGGAAAGGTCCATCCATACTAAGGGCACCTTGGGGCCATTGTGGCAACTGTTATTATTGTTGTTTAGCTGCTGCTGAGCTGGCCCCCACTGCATGACAACCACATGCACTACAGAATAAAATGCTGTCTGGTCCCGCATCATCCACACAATCAATTGCCGACTGAACCATTGTGACACATAGGCTTTTCATTGACTGATTTTCCCAAGTAGATCCCCAGGCCTTTCTTCCTTATGGCAGTTTGGAAGCTCCACTGAAACCTGTTGAGCATTGTAGCAACCCACAAGCCTCCTCTGACTGATGGGTGGCAGCAGAGCTTGGGGTGCACTAGCTGGGATTCAAACCTAGCTCTTCTGCACAAAAGGAATAATTCTACCACTGAATACCAATGACCTCACTGTAGCAACTATATGAGGTAAAACACATAGTACCCAAAATGCAGAATGCTAACATTCAGTAAACGTCAGCAATCATTACTGACATTGTTGTCATGTTGGTGGGACTGTCACTGTTGTTCATTGCTGTTGTAGTTGTGGCTGACGGTTTTTGAACATCAGGCAAGAATGGGAAAGCAAGAGAGAAATATAAAGTATAAGAGACAGAACAGATGCTAGAAACATGGGTGGGAGACAAGAAAAGAAGAAACGGGGAAAGCAAAAGCTAGTAAACAAAAAAAAAAGCAGAAAAGTAAAACTATTCAGAGCCTCAGAGTCATATAACTTAAATTTTAATGACTTCAGAGAAGTAGAAAAATTTTAGATAATTTAAAACTTCAGGCTGACTATGTTTAATGCAGAAACTAAATAAGAAACTTATTTAAATCATAATAAAAATATTAAAAAGCAAGCAACTCCCCAGTCACCACCGGTGATAGCCGTGATGGAGCTCACTAAGTTGAGTCTCACTGACAACACAAGAATAAAAAGGGGTGCATCCTGAGATCTCCACTGAAAGACTGCAGTTGATGGTCCAGTGGCTTCGGGTTTCCCCAGGGAGCATGGCCTCTGGCCCTGATGCTGCCCTTGTCCATAAATCATAATGAAGGTTCACTCTTTGGACATGAATGGATTGGACTTGGCAATGCAGAGTGACCATATATTGGATGTACTTTAAGGTTCTATGCATTTATAGGATATCATCCTGCTGACCTCTGGCTGGAGGAAGGAGAGTGGGTGGAGAGGTGACAGAAGGCTATTGGGAGGATGAAACATATATGAAGCAGAGAGGAATAGTGTGCCGTCACCGGGCAGGGAGAGCAGTGGAAGCTGCATACAGATGGGCATGCAAATTTATATGGGAATGTACATTTTCACTCAGTCATAATAATTAAAAAAAAAAAAAACAAGCAATTCACATGATAGAATATTCTGGAAAATGTATGTATATGGAGGTCCAACAATGAAGTCTGCAAACTTAATTGTTCTAAGTAGTACATACCGCATTGCTGAATATCACTACAGTCACCTTCAAAGCACTCCCCTTGGGAAGCTATGCATCTATGCCCTTCAAAACAATTTTGGTACTCTTTCTGGAATGGCCATTGAGCACAGTGGCATGAAGGCACGTTTGCGGACTTAATTGTATAGTTGTCTGTGAGGGAGTTTTTGGCCAGTAAACAAATAACTGTGTTGGAACACCCTACCTACTCACTTGAAATGGCCCTCAATGACTTTTTTCTTTACCTGAAGATAAATATTGAAAGGAAAACATTTTGGCAACATTCAGTACATCAAAAGTAGTATGACAGCTCTGATGGCCATTCCAGAAAGAGTTCTAAAATCACTTTGAATGGTGGACTGGGCACCAGCATTGGTGAGTAGCTTCCCTAGGGGAGTACTTCAAAGGTGACTATAGTGATATTCAGCAATGAGGTATGTAGCACTTTTTCTAGGATGAATTCACGAATTTAGTTGCCAGACCTCATAATCTAGGCACCAGGGATACACTTTTAAGCATGCCAGAGCTTCAGAATAAAAGGCCGACCGTCAACTACAAACGTTCTTTGAATGGTAATATATAGCAAAACACAGTCAGAAGACAAATAGTGGATGGATTCATAACCTCTAGAACAAATAAAGATGTGTCATAAACAAAGACTGAACACTTACAAAGAGACAATCAAGTCAACAGAAAATGGGCACAGGATTTGAATAACTGAATCTACAGGAAAAGAAAGCCTAACCAACCAGTAAACATGTGAAGAAGCTCAGCCACATTAAATGTTAGGGACTGTAATTTCAGCAACAATTAGTGCCTCTCCCCCACCAAATGGAAAGAAATTAAAAGGAGGGGAAATTCCAGTATCAGCAAGAAGCAGGGGAAAAGGAAACCTTCACACATTGCTGGTGGCAATCTGTTTTTTTGTTTGTTTGTTTGTTTGTTCTTGGTTTGGGTTTGTTTTTGTAGCTTTATTTTTAGTAGATCTGGAAATGGCTACTAATTTTTTTAACCCTTAATCTCAGCAATCCTCCTCTTAGGAATCTCTCCCATATTAATAAAAATAAACAGTACTTACAGCTACATGGGAAATCCCTGGGTAGCACAAGTGGTTAAGTGCTGAGTACTGACTGAAAGGTTGTCAGTTCTAACCCATCCAGAGGCACCTTGGAATAAAAGCCTGGCAATTGACTTCTGAAAAAATCATCCATTGAAAACTCTACATACCACATTTCTCTTCTGACACACAAGACGCCCCCTGAATCGGAATCCACTCAATGGCAATTGGTAGTTAGGTAGAGCTGTACGTACAGTGATACCTACCTCAGCACTGTTCGCTGAAAAAAGAGAAAAAAACAGGAAACCACCTGAGTGCTCATGAGTAAGAAATGTCGAATGACTCTTGGAACATACAAACATTGGAATGTTACATTCATTTAAAAAAAAAGATTAACAGGAGGCTATTTCTGTTGTAGTTAAATAAAGGGAAAGCAGGATGCAGAGACATTTTAAAAAGCCCAATTTTGTAAATCCTACAATGAAAGCCCTGTACCTATATGCAGATCTGTGTGTGTACACCTGTGTGTGGGTGTGCATGTATGCATGTAAGAGATCTTATAAATGTGGAAAAATGTTGCCCATCAAATGGAAATGTTTACCATCTGGTTTTGCTGAGATGAGCAGAGGGAGAGAAAGAAGAGAAAATAACCAAAAAAACAGGTGATTTTGAAAAACCAGCATTATTGACCTCACTAATATAATAGACAAATGTTAAAATGGTAACGGTAACTGTCTATGCAGTGGATGTCATATTTTTTCTTTATAGTATTTTTCTAGTTTTTAAAATTATTTCTTATTTTCTTAGTTATGTATCTGAAATTAAACTGGAATGCAATAAAAAATAAGTGATGAAATCTGACAAGCTTTGGGTACCATGATGCAAGGGAGAATGTTATCAATGTACATGTGGGTGCTAGGAGTCAATGTTTGTTCATTTGCTTCACTTCTGACCTTCCTGAATCTGTCTAGTTGAGGCTTTAGTAAGTTTGCTACCTTTAACAAGAGGCAGGAGTCCACTTTCACCCTTAACTGTAAATTCAATGGCCTATTCTTCCCATATCTTTAATTACTTCTCTCTCCTTCTTGTCATCCACCATGCTCCCAAGAATTCCACAAGCAACCCACTGGATATAAGACATATGTGATAGGAATGACTTTGTTAGTCATATGACTCAGGGCAGGGCTGGCTGTACTTTTAATCTTAGGATATGGACTGGCCATGCTAGAAAGACCAACTTTGTGATTAGAAGTGTAAGGCTTTGAGAGGATTGCTATCAGTCCCATCTCACAGGAGGAAAGGGAACAGAGATTGAGTTCTGTCATAAGGACAGTAATTCAATAAACCATGCCGATGCAAGAAGCCTCAATGAAAACTCTAGACACTGAAGCTCTCGTAATCTTCCTGGGTTGCTAGTAGTGTGTGCTACACACTGATACCATGATGGTAACACATCACTGAGGACAACGGAAGCTTCATGTCCGGAACCCTTCCAGACTCTGCCCTAAACCTCTCTTCCTTTGACTAGTTCTGTCTTCAAGATTTTTCTCCTCATACATATTATTACCAAAAAGTATCAGCCATATATGTATGTGTGTGTATGTATATGTACATACATACATACACACATATGTGTGTGTGCGTGTATATATATATTCAAAAATGAAAGTAAATAGATATTTCAGTGATGTTTGTAACGGTAACTGGAAGTGAACAAATAAAACAGTCACCACAGGATACCAGTTAAACAAATAATTGTGCACTCACATAATCGAATATAATTTAGCCATTAAAAAAATGAGACAGTTTAACATCGATGAGACCTACAGGATGCTTCAAAGACACAGAAACATGATGGAGAAAAGAGTAGGTCTAGTGTGGTTTCATATATATAAAGAAATGTGCATACATTTGTATGCTTTTATGCAGAGACAACTCTTGGAGACAGATTAAGAAGCTTGTGTGTTATAAGCCCTCACAGTACAACAAACTGACAGACATGTGGTAGGTAAGAAGCTATGATAGTTAACGTTATGAGTTATCTTGGTTATGCTTGGTTTACAGTGGTTTGGCCTAAAACTAGTCTTGATGTTGTTATGGAACAGATACACATTACTAAATCCACTGGCCTTGAGTACAGTACATTATCTTCCACAATGTGGTCTAATAACACATAATATAACACAATGTAATCATCTTCTATAATGTAATCATCTTCTATAATGTAATCTTCTTCTATAATGTAATATAGTGCAATATAATCAATCAAACAATTGTAAAGGGAGTTTCCCTAGGGTATGTTCTGCCTCCAGGCTATAAATAGGTATTTTCATCAAACTCTCACTTTACTCTTCACTTTGTACCCATCCCATCACCTGATCTATGAATTCTGGACTTGCCAACACCTTCACGGTGCTATAGTTAAGAACTACAGAGAGCTATGGCTGCTAACCAAATTGTCAACAGTCCCAATCCACCAGCCACTCCTTGGAATCCCCATTGGGCAGTTCTTCTCTGTCCTACAGAGACACTATGAGTCAGAGTTGACTCAATGGCAGTTGTTTGTGTATGTGTGTGTTTAGCCCTGCACAACCGTGTGAGCCAATTTCTTGACATAAACAAGTTGTATTTCTCTGTGTTCCTTTCTGTGCATATGTGTTTGTGTGTATGAGTAAATATATAAAATATCTCTGGTGGCTCAGAAGAAATACTTTCCCCACCCCCTGCCTAGGGTCTCCACAGGAGAAAAACCTGGTGATATGCTCCTATAAAGATAACAACCCAGAAAATCTTAAGAAGTAGTTCTAGTCTCTCACATAGGGTTGCTGCGAGTCAAAAATTGACTCAACAGCACCTAACAATAACAATTTTACATGTTTATAACTATATATCTCGCTGGTTCTGTTTCTCTAAAGAACCCTAACACAGAAGCTATTATCAACAGTTGCATCTAAAAAAGGAGACTAGAAAAGGACATGGAAGGGATACATAATTTCCATGAAACAGTCTTTTCTATCAGATAGATATTTTCTTGTTAATTTTGTTTTATTTTACTGTGTATAAATATATTTTTCAACTAAAAATCATTAGTACAAAGAAGTTTTCTAAGAGATTGAAGACATTACTGCAGATAGTTATGCACTGCCTAATATGCTAGCCACTAGATAAATGTGCTATTCAAGTGTAAATGTAAACTAATTATAATGAAATAAAATTAAAAACTCAACTTCTCAGTAGAACTATTTACATTCTAAGTGTTCAACAGTGACATGTGGCTATTGGCCAGTGAAGACAGAATAAATATTTCCGTTATTGCATAAAGTTCTTTTGAGCAGTGCTGGGTATTCTTCATAAAACTGAAGACATAATTTTTCATGAAGAATCTAAGCCTTTGTCTCCTTATACCAAGGTTGATGTAAGAGAAAAATACTACACAGATTTGTGCATTATAAAATAAGATATCCATTTATTCCAAATTAATGTACATCTCTTCCCTCTCTGTCTTCATTAATCAGCATGAAAGTTAGAAACTCAGTCCTTGAATTTTTTCACAGTACCATGACAACGCTCTACGCTACTTTACATGTATTTTAAGTATTACAATACCTGGATATTTTTTGCCCTACGGTAACCTAAATTAGTCAGTCCTTTCAGTGCTATCTGTAAGACAAAGTGATTTAAAAAATAAAAAGCCAAGAACAAAGTGAATTTTTAACTATTGTATAATAGTTGTATTAATAGTATTATAAATCTAGTATCAATACATAAGTACTGGTTGTCATTACTAGTTGTCATGAAGTTGATTCTGATACATGGTGAATGCACGTGTACAGACTAGAACTGCTCCACAGAGTTTTCAAGACTAAACTTTCAGAAGCAGACGGTCAGGCCAATATTTCGAAGTATCTCCAGGTGGGTTCAAACTACCAACTTTTTGGTGTTGTATAGTGTTTAACCATTTTTCTACCCAGAGACTCTGTAAATGCTGATACTTCTTCACCTATACAGATTCCTCACACTCTAACTTGTTTAGGTTTCTAAGGTCCCTTCCAACTCTGAAAAGCCACAAGTGTGATTCATTCAAGTTGAGAGTTAAACAATGGTAACAATGAGTCCCTAAGGATTGTTATTAGTATATTTGATTCAATACAGTAAAAAGAACCAATGAACCTCTTAAGCATCAACCATTTCAATTCTTAAATTTTCACTTGTGTTTATTAATCATTCCACTATAATAAATACAACCAGAATGTTCCCTAGAGGAAAGAATGTAAGACTTTGACTTTCTTACTTTGAACACATCATGAGGAAAGATCAGTTGCTAGAAGAGGGCATCACAGTTGGTGAAATAGAGGGTAAAAACAAGTAAACCGTCCACGAGATAGACCGACACAATGGCAGACAAAAATGAACTCAGACACACCAATGATCATAACGACAGCACAGGATTGGGCTACGTTTCATTCTGTTACACACAAAAAGTCATTGTGAGTCAGAGCTGACGAGACATAAGTAACAACAAAGGAATGAATTTAAATCTTCTCTAACTACTAAAACAGGGATGTTGGTCAGTCAAATGCCAAGAAAGTTATCCTTAAGATTTAGAAGACTTCTTTTTCAATTAGTCAAAGATAAACATAGAATTAGCCTTACCCCTGACCTTCAGTGTAGAAGTGTCTATTCTAAAACTCCTTCTTCTGTGTGCAGAGCTGCCTTCATCCCAGTTAATACACTACTGAGCACTGTCCAGCTTAAGTGCTGCCCCTATCCCAAACATCTCCACAAAGTTCCCCTGCGTTTCATTTGTTAATAATAATATCTTTGACTCAGAGACCCAAAGCTGGCCCATCTGCTTGGTTGAGAGTTTTCTTAATCAACTACCTGAGGAAGAAGTGTGGGTGAATACAAAACGCTACTTTACTCAATTTCTCTTCTCTGTATTTGGACTTCATAGAAGAAACTACAGCAGTCTGTCTTGCAGGACAGAAACCAAAACTTTTTTCAGAGAAAGCACAAAGCTACGCATTTACCTGCAAACATATTTGGGAAAACTTTCTTGCAGGGAGAGGAATATAAATCTCCCAATGCTGCAGGCCCTCCTCTTCTTATTTACAACTTTCTAGCAACCTTATCTAGACTCATCACACGGGAAAGCAACACAAAAACGGGATGTCCCCCTGCCCACAAAGAGCATCTTATCCTTCATCAGATATTTGACCAAGTGTCTCAGTGTCCTACAGTAATCATAACCAAGTATTACAAACTGGATGGCTTTAAAGAACACAGATTTATTCTCTCATAGTTCTAGAGGCTGAGAAACCAAATTCTAGGGAAAGGTCCTTTTTCTCTGACGGTAATGCTTGATGTTCTTAGGCTTGTAGATACAGCTCCCTCTGTCGTCACCTGAGTTATTGCCCTATGAGTGCCTCTCTGTGTCTGTTTTCCACTTTATAAGACACCACTCAGAAGAGATTAGGTTTAGAACCCACCCTACTCCATTATGGCCTCATTTTCATAATAAAATAAAACTCCTACTTCCAAATAGGGTCACATTCACAGATACAGGAGTTAGGACTGAACATATATTAGGGGGGAATACAGTTCACTCTGTAACACTTAGATTCTCTCAAAACAGGGAGATCAGATAAAACATTTCTATTACTCAGAGAAATTCAGACTGAGAAAGCCCAGAAAATGTAACCCTTTATGGATCTGCCTTATTTGAGAGACTAAAAGGTGGTAAAACACTATATAATCAGTTTATTTTTCTATTTATCCCCCAAAATCATTTTAATAGAAATTATACAAATATTGAAAATTTCATGCCTGTCAACCAGTATCCAATCCATTTCTATGGGTAATTTTAAGTAAATATAGCAATGTTTCATTAATATCATTTTGATGGAATTACATGTGCTTCTTAAGTGAATTTTTCCCAAGAAAACTTTACTTCATGTGAAAAATAAAGAGCTTCTTCAAATAAAGGTTAATAGCATGAACTTTAGAGCCAGAGGTGGGCTTGAGTTTGTCTCTCCAGCTGCTAGTAGTGAGACTTTGAGTGACTTAATCTTTTTAGCCCTGTTTCCTCATGTGAGGAACAGGAGTATCAATGGAACTATCTTACTGTGTGGTAATAAGGCTTAAAAGAAACACCACCTATGCTTACAGCTGCCGTGGTCCATGTGATAATGCTGGTGTTTTATCATTCCATGCCTTTTTCTAAAAGACTTGCAAAGCCTAAACGAATTTCCTAATTTGTGCTCATTACTATGAACATCATGGTATAGATCAGAGGTCTGCCTGTCCCTACTAGTGGTATCTGCCGCATATAGAAGACTCTATCATGTGGTATTGGGATGGGATCTGTTTCTGGTAAACCACTCCTTCCCATATTCTTTCGTGGCACTCAATCTCCTATGAGCCAGGAATTCAGATGACCAAAAAAAAAAATACTATTCTGCTTAAGATAGGTTAAGTACAACTGGGCTCAAGGGGTTAGTTGTGGTTCTGTGGCAGAATTCTCCCCTTCCATAAGAAAGATTAACATGGATTAAACTGTGTTACCCTAAAATAGGTGGATCAATATGACTAGCCCAGTATTGTGTGACTGTCTACAATTTTGTCATCTGATGTCATTTTCTCACATGTTGTAAATTCTCTCTCTATGATGTTAATGAGATGGGATTAGTGGCAGTTATGTTAACGAGATGGGACTAAATCACAAAATTAGATTGTGTTTTAAGCCAATCTCTTCTTATTGTGATAAAGTGAAAGCATACAACTGAAACAGGTTTTTGCATGCCCACCTATCTGCAGCTCCCTCTACCCTCCTCACCTGGTGACAGCACACTCCTCCTTTTTATTGTATGTACCTAGCATCCTCTTAACAAGCATCTGTCCCCCTCTTCCACCTTCTTCTCTCCCATCTAGAAAGAGACCAGTAAGACAGTTTCCTGTAAATGCATAGAACCATAACGTATGCACACCATATGGTCCCTGAGTCCAGACCATTCTTGTCTGAAGAGTTGACTCATTACTGGTTTCCTGTCAGAGACAGCAGCAGGTCTAGGGGACCCTCCAGGCTGTCAGACCATCACTTCAGGTCTTTTAGTAGAGTTCTTGGGCTGCTCATCTGTTTTGCTCATGTTGTCCCAGAGACCCTACATTGGGTTCCCCATCACAGCTGTCTTTGGTGGCAGCCAGGAACCATAGAATTCTTCTGGTCTTGTGCTGATACAGTCTCCGATTCACATGGGTCCTTCTGTCTCCTGGGCTCTTTTTTTCCTCATCTCTTTGTTGTTCTCAGTCATCATGTGTTCCAGATGAGTTGGGACTATCTGGTGTACCTCCGATGGCAACTAAAGCCAAGTGCTGCCGAATCAGATGGCAGCTAGCTAACTTTTAAGATGCCGGATACCTCTCACCAATATGGGGTTCAGAAGACTCGCTTAGCAATAGACTATGCCAACTGGTCTCGATGTCCCCTGAATACGTGGTTCCCGAGCCCCATTCCTGCTACTCTATCCTTTGAAATACTAGGTTGAGTTTAAAAACCCTTTCAGTTTATGGTGAAGTCCAGTTATGTTGATCTGCTCTCCACTGTGTGCTATCACTGTTTTTACCTAACCAAATTTCTATCAACTAACTAATCAATGCCCAACTCTCTCCCTCCCTTCCTACTCTTGTATCTGTCAGAGTCTTTTATTCTGTGCATAAGTCTATTTTTAAGTCCTTATTGTAGGGGTCTCATATATTTGTCCTTTTTACCATGGACTGATTTCACTCAGCATAATGTCTTCCATTTTAAACCAGGTTATGAGATGCTTCCTGAAATTGTCATCATTCTTAATCATTGCATAGTGTTCCATTGAGTATATGTACCATAGTTTATTTATCCATTCATGTGTTAATGGATGTCTAGGTTGATTCCATCTGTTTGCTCTTTGCTATTACTATGGACAGTGCTGCAGTAAACATCTGTGTGCACATATCTGTTCATGTGACTGCCTTTATTTCTGTAGGATATATTCCAAGCAGTGGGATTACTGGATCTAATGGTATTTCTATTTCTAGCTTTTTAAGGAAGCACCAAATTGCTTTCCAAAGAGCTTGTACCGTTTTGCAACCCCACCAGCAGTGTAGAAGAGTTCCAATCTCTCCACAGCCACTCCAGCATTTGACGCTTTGTGGTTTTTGGATGGTGGCCAATCTTATTGGGGTGAGATGGTATCTCACTGTAGTTTTGCTTTGGATTTCTCTAATAGCTCGTGATTGTCAGCATTTCCTCTTGTGTCTTTTGGCTGCCTGGATGTTCTTCCTCAGTGAAGTGTCTGTCCATCTCCTTTGCCCATTGCTTAATTGGATTATTTACCTTTTTCTTGCTGATATTTTGCAGTACCTTGTAGACTACAGAAATCAGATGTTGGTCCAACATAGGGTTGCCAAATACTTTTCCCATCCTGCACATTATCTTTTAACTCTCTTGATAAAGTCTTTGGATGAACATAAATGTTTGATTCTTAGCAGTTACCATTTGTCTATTTTTTCTTTTGTCGTTCATGCTTTGTTGGTCAGATTTTGAAGTCTGTCTATGCTATGAATTAGAAGTTCCATTTGTTGTCTCTACTTTCTCTTGCATGATCTTTACTGTTTTATGTTTGATATTTAGGTCTTTGATACATTTCAAATTAGTTTTCATGAAAGGTGTGAGATATGGGTCCTGTTTGAATTTTTGCAGATGGATACCCAATTTTGCCAACACCATTTGTTAAACAGACTATTTTTATCCCAGTTTATGACCTTTGGCCCTTTGTTGAACATCAACTGTTCAGAAGAGGATGGTGATATTTCTGGGATCTCAGTGCTGTTCCATTGGTCTATATGTCTCTTTTTAATACCACTACCAGGTTGTTTTGACTACCACGGCAAGCTAATCTCTTTTGAGATACAAAAGAGAAAAGAGAACAGAGAGACAGGGGGACCTCATACCACCAAAAAGCAAGAGCTGGGATAATACTACATCTTTGGACTTGGGCTCTGCACTGAGAAGCTCCTAGTCCTGGGAAAGTCTGATATCAAAAACCTTCCTCCAGAGACAACTAAGAGCCTTCCCATGGAACTGACACCTTGAATTTGCCTTCTCCTACCAGACTTTGAGAGAATAAATGTATGTTTGTTGAAGTCATGTACTAGTGGAATTTCTTCTATAGCAGCACTACATACGCTTCATGCACAGCCACCACCTATCTGTGAAGGTTTGCATGTTGCTGTGGTGCTGGACAGGCTTCACTGAAGCTTCTAGACTAAGACAGAGTAGGAAGAAAGGCCTGGTAATGCACTTCCAAAAATCAGTCAGTGGAAATCCTGTGGATCACGAGGGTCCAATCCTGTTGTGAATGGATTGCCATGAGTTGTGGCAATCAGCAGCTTACAACAGCAAAAACAACAAATCCATTGCCATCGATTCAGTTCTGACTCATAGCAACTGTCATGGATGGAATCGTGTCCACTCTCAAAATGTGTGTAGCAATGTGGCTGGCCCATAATTCCTAGTATTGTGCAATGTTCCTTTATGTTGTAGACACAGCCTTTATGATGTTAATGAGGGAGGATGGGCAGCAGTTATGTTGGTGGTGTAGGAATCAACATATGGGATTGTATTATGCCTTGGGGCAGCCTCTTGATATATAAAGGAAAGGAAGGTAAGTGGACAGTTAGGGACCTCATATCACCAAGAAAGCAGTTCAGAGAGCTGAGTGCATGCTTTATAAAGGACTTCTGGTTCTTGCACATCAGAAGTGTCCAGTCCAGGGGAAGACTGACAACAAAGACCCTCCTCCAGAGCTAGAAGAGAAAACCTTCCAGTAGAGCTGACACCCTAAATTTGGACCTTTAGCCTACTGGACTGCAACAAAATACAATTTCTCTTTTCGAAGTCATCCATTTGTGGTCTTTCTGTTATAGCTGCACTAGATGACTAAGATAGTTACCCTACAGGAGAGAGTAGAACTAACTGGCCAATAGAGTTTCCAAGGAGCACCTAGTAGATTCAAACTGCTATAGCACTTAACCACTGCACTACCAGATTTTCTACAGTGGATGCAAAGTCAGTAAGTCCTGAAGTTTCCTAGGTGAGTCCATTGTCCAGGCTGGGAACTACAGTGAAGGTCAGTCTTTAAGTGAAGGTCATTCTCTTCATTCTCTAGAGCACTAACTATATTACAGTAAGTAGCTAGTGGGCAGGCTCGTAATGCCGTATGTTGTAGAAGGGCTGAGTTCTCAGACTGTCATATGCACAGTGATGCTGATGCTACTGGTCCATGGATCACATTTTGTGTAGCACTGTTGTAGATGACAGCCCAAAAGCTTCCAACTAGCATTTTAGAATTCTATCATGAAATCCAGTTTTCAGTATACACGGTGATTGAAATAATTAAAGAAAATCTTTATTATGGCTTTATTATAAAGGGAGAGCTAAGACAAACAGGAAAAAATATAATGACTTACAAGAGCATCTCTAGTGAGAAAGAAACTTCATCAAACCAATCATTATCCTCAGAGAGAAAAGATAAAATAAGAACAGATACTTTTTTTCTCAAAAGAAGCATCCAAAAATTTGAAATAAGCTCTTAGAAATTAAAAAAGTGATAACAGAGGGAGGTGGGCCCAAGAAAGAAAACTAGTCACAGGTCTCTTCAGTTCCCTCTGAGACCTAAGGCCTACAAAATACTTGAATAGAGCAGTGGGGACATTCTGGGAGCCCCAAGATCCGGCATAGTGTTGTGAGACTAGACTGGGCAACAGGAAAGGTAAAACTATCTTCGGCAAAGGTTACAAAGCAGTACAGTACAGTGAGTCCCACTTCTTCTGGCACAGTGGCTGAGAGGCTTACAAGTATGGGCTCATTCTTTGTTAACCAGGAAACTAGGACTGTGACTGCCAAGCCTGAGAGCCTGGCAGGGTCTGCCTACAATGCTGGACTGCAGTGCCAGAGTAAACAGCATCTTCTGCAGCAGAGAGTCTGTGCTTGGGGCAGTCATATCTAGAGAACACAGCAGCAGCTGGTGACTGAAGGTACCAGAGTCCCTCCATAGATACAGGTGCAGGAAAGGCAGCTTAGGCAGGATGCCATCTTGATCAGCTGACAGGTAGAGTAAGCCATACCAGAGGGCTCAGTTGGAGTTAGCTCCCATGCTGAGCAATAGTGCCTGTCTAGACAATGCTTCTTCTAGCAGAAAAGCTGTTTTCAAGATGACTGTTGGATCCGACTCGACAGCACTTGGCTGGCTTTGCATACATAGAGAACGGAGTGGCAGCTGACAGTCAAGTGGTGCAGTGCCCTGACCCCTCCCTTCTTTGAGCCACCTCACAGAGTCTTCGGATGGCCCCTGAGAGCCTCCAAAGTGGGGCGTCATCTTTTTCAGTGAGGAAGCAGGGTCTGCCATCCTTGAGGGCCCAGCTGCTATTGGCTGCTGCTGCCTCTCTCAGCAGAAAAGCAGTGTTTAAGATAAGAACATCTAGAGAATATAGTGGTGGCTGGAAGCCAAGCATGATGGCACCATTTCCACCTCATTTCACTGAGCCATGCCATAGCATCTGCTGACAAACTCCCAAGAGACTCCATAAGTAGGGCACCATCTTTGTCAGCCAGGAAGTGAGGTTTATCACCCTTGAGGGCCTGGCCACTACCAGCTGGCACTGGCCAATGCCCTTCTCAGCAGAAAAGCAGTTTTAAAGATAGGCACATTTAGAGAACACAGTGATCCCTGGCAGCTGAATGTGGTGGCATCCTTCTCTCACCCATTCTCTGAGCTATGCCATAGTCTCAACTGGTGTGACTCAGGGAGTTGGCACAAGTAGGGTGCCACCATTATCACCCAGGATGCAGGGCCTCCCACCCTTGAGGACCCAGCTCAGGCCAACTGCCAAGCTGAGCAGCACTATGGGGCTTGACACCATCTCTACTATCAAAAAAGCCTTACATAAGTAAGCTGTGCCTGGAGAACACAGCAGCAACTGGTAGCCAAGTCTAGCAGTGCCCTTACTTCTTAGAGCTATGTCACAGCTCCTGTTGCTGTAACATCAGAGAAATTGAACAGCTTTTCGATGATGTGAAGACAACTAATATCTAACTATTTAAAGAAGCACACCACCATGGCTTGGAAAACTCCCAAACTAAAGAATCAAAAAACTTCCCAGATGATAAAGCCTTTCTGAGTTATAGGAGATAGAATACAAAGAATTATGTATAGAGTCCTACTAGAGGTTAAACAAAGTACAGAACAAAATGAAAAATTAAGCAAGCTACAGAAACTCCTAGAACATCAATGATCTGAAATCCAGATCAATCAATAACAAAATTGCAGAGTTAGACAATTTAATGCAAAGCCAAAAGAGCAAGATTGATGAAATGGAATGCAGAATTAGCAAAATTGAAAAAAAAAAGCAACCAACACCAGCATTTTATGAGGAGAAATCAGATAAAAGAATAAAGAAAAATGAAGAAATATTAAAAAACACACAGGACTCTATCACAAGGAATAATCTATGAATAATTGGTATCCTGAACAAGGAGGTATAGCAGAAAATACAGACAGAACTGTTGAAGAGTTGCTGACAGAAAACTTCTCTGACATCAAAAAAGAAGAGAATACAGATATTGAAGATGTTTATCAAACTTCACAAAAGGCAGAACTCAATAAAAGACACCAAGACATATTATAATCAAGCTGGGTTGGCTAATGAAATGAAACATATGGAGAGGCTCTTAAAGGCAGCTAGGCTTAAAGTGAAACTAATGTACAAAGGGAAGGCTTGTAGGCTGTCCTCTGACTTCTTTGCAGAAACCATGTTGGCAAGAAGGCAGTCAGATGGCACATACAAAGTCCTGAAGGAGAAAAACTTCCAACTGATAATTATATGTCCTACCAAACTGTCTCTCAAACGTGACAATGAAATGAATACATTATCAGTTAAACAGAAGCTTAACAACTTTGCAAAATTCAAAACAAAACTACAAAAAAAAAACCTGGAAGATGTTTTTCATTACAAAATCAATAACAGCAGATGTATACTCAAGGATGCAATGTAGGACACAGCATCCAGAACCCTACTCATTTAGGGAAGTCACAAAGTTCAAACAAAGCTAAAATATTAAAAGTAGATAACCAAAGATCTTCACATGTAAACTATGACATCATCATACTATAAAGAAGGATATATTACAGTAGTTATAGCCCTTTCAGATGGTGAGAAAGTTAAGGAGATATACAGAAGTTAAATAATAGTTTAAACTTAGAATATTAAGGGGAAACAAAAGAGTAGCAGCAAAGCAAACTAACAATATTACATACCAAAACAAGAAACATAATACAGGAATCTCAACAGACACAAAACTAACATTGAAAATGATGAAAAGAAAAATCTATAAAGAAAAATGACCCAGAACAGAATATTAAGTGGAACAAAGAAAATGTCAACAAAGCAAAAATAAAAGCACCAAAATGACAGCACCAGACACATACCTATCAAAAATTACACTGAATGTAAATGGACTGAATGCTCCACTAAAGAGGCAGAAAGTAATAGCTAGGATCAAAAAACACATCTTAGACTAAAGATATGAACAAACCGAAAATCAAAGGATGATATATACCATGCTAACAACATACAAAGAAGAGTAGGAGTAGCAATACTAATCTCAGATAAAATAAATTTTAAACTAAAATCCACCATCATGGACAAGGATGGACACTATTTATTGCTTAAATGTTCAAAACATAAGCAGGACATCACGATGTCAAATATTTATGCAGCCAATACCAGAGCATCTAAATACATCCAACAAACATGGATAACACTGAAAAATGAGATAGATCACTCCACAGTAATAGTAGGAGACTTTAACACTCCACGTTCAGTAAGGGACAGATCATCCAGAAAAAAAGATCAATAAAGATACAGAAGATCTTATTGCAACAATCAACCAAATAGATCTCATTGACATATACATAAAGTTATACACAACAACAGATAAGTGCACCTTCTTTTCCAATGCATATGGAACATTATCCAGAATAGACAATGTAGTATGCCATAAAGCATGGCTCAACAAATTCCAAACCACTAAATTATTGTATAGCATCTTCTCAGACCATAAAGTCATAAAAGGTGAAATCAACAGCAGAAAACAGAAATTCAAACGCAGGAAAACTCAACAACACCTTGCTCAGCAATTCACGGAGTAGAGAAGAAATCAAGTACGCAGTAAGAAATTCATGGAATCAAATGACAGTGAAACCACATCATATCAGAACCTATGAGATACAGCAAAAGTAGGGCTCAGATCTCAATTTATCTCTATAAATGTACACATCAAGAATGAATGGCCAAAACCAAAGAATAAACCCTACAATTTGAACTACTATAAAGAGCACAACTAAAGATACCCTCAAACTTCAGAAGAAAACAGATAATAAAAGTTAGAGCACAACTAAAATATTAGAGGACAGAGAAACAATTGAAGAAATTAACAAAATCAAAAGTTGGTTTTTTAAAAAGATCAACAAAATTGATAAACCATTAGCTAAACTCACAAAAATAAAAAAGTTTTGGCCCAGACAGCTTCACCAGACAATTACACCAAACATTTAGAGAGGAGTTAATTCCAAGACTACTGAAGCTATTTCACAACATAGAAAAGGACAGAATATTCCGACATTCATTCTAGGGAGCCAGCATAGCCCTGATGCAAAAGCCAGGGAAAAGTGCCACAGAAAAAGAAAATTACAGACCAATATCACTTATGAACCTAGATGTAAAAGTGTTCCACAAAATCCTAGCCAATATAATTCAACAATGTATAAAAAATTGTTCATCATGACCAAGCTGCATTCATACCAAGGATTCAGGGCTGGTTCAACATCAGAAAACCTATTAATGTGATCAGCCACATAACTAACACAAAGTATAAGGGTCACCTGATTTTGTCAATTGATGCACAAAAGGCATTTGGCAAAGTTTGACACCCATTCATGTTAAAAACTCTCAGCAAAGTAGGAATAAAAGGGAAATTCCTCAGTGCAATAAGCAGTATCTATGCAAAACCAACCGCTTACATCATCATGAATGTAAAGAGACTGAAAGAATTTCTCCTGAAAATGAGAACTACACAAGGATACTCACTGTTACCACTTGTATTCAAAATTATACTGAAAGTTCTGGCCAGAACAATCAGACAAGATAAAGAAATAAAGAGCATCTGTATTGGTAAAGAAGTAAAAATATCACTCTTTGCAGATGACATGATTGTATACACAGAGTATCCTTAAGAATCCATAAATAAACTACTAGAACTAATAGAAGAGTTCAGCAAAGTATCAGGATATAAAATAACCTTAAATAAATCAGTAGGATTCCTTTACAGCAAAAAAACAGATCTTCAAAGAGGAAATCACCAAATCAATTAATATTTACTATAGCCCCCAAGAAGATAAAATATCTAGGAATAAATATAATCAGAGATGTAAGACACCTATACAGAGAAAATTATAAGACCCTACTGCAAGAAACCGAAGCACACTTACTTAAGTGGAGAAACTTACCTTGCTCAGGGATAGGAAAACTTAACATTGTGAAAATGTCCATTTTACCGAAAGCAATCTACATACACAATGCAATACCAGTACAAATTTCAGTGTCATGTTTTCATGAGATGGAGAAACAAATCACCAACTGTTGTTTTGAAAAGGAAGCAACTCCAGATAAATAAAACACTACGGAAGAAGAGGAACAGAGTAGAAGGCCTCACACTACCCGACATTACAACCTACTACACTGCCATGGTAGTCAAAAAGGCCTGGTACTGCTATAAAAACAGACATGTAGACCAAAGGAAAAGAATAGCAACCCCAGAAATATCACCATCCTCTTAAGAACAGTTGATGTTTGACAACCCAAAGGTTGTAAAGTGGGGTAAAAACAGTCTCTTTAACAAATAGTGTTGGCAAAATTGGATATACATCTGCAAAAAACTGAAGCAAGATCCCTATCTCACACCTTGCACAAAAACTAACTCACAATGAATCAAAGACCTAAATATCAAACCTAAAACCATAAAGGTCATACAAGAAAAATTAGGGACAACAATGAAAGCTCTAATACATAGTTTAGACAGACTACAGGGACAGACTATTTCTGTTAGAGCAGCACTAGATAAATAAAACACAGAGAAACTGTTAACAACACAGACAAAAAGGCACCAAAATGACAGCATTAAATCCATATCTATCAATAATTACATTGGATGTAAATGGGTTAAATGCACCAATACAGAGACAAGGAGTAGAAAGAGCAGCAGGATGGGTTTTAAAAAAAACAAACCACTATCTATGTAGATGCTGCCTGTAAAAGATAGACTTAGAAAAAAGATACAAAGTAAACCTGAAACAATGGAAAAAATATACACCAAGCTAACAGCATTCAAAAAAAGCAGGAGTGGAAATAATACTTTCAGATAAAATAGACTTCAAGTAAAATCCTCTACAGTGAACAGGTAGGTCACCAAATATTGCTTAAAAGGTCAATACATCAGGACATAGTTACATTAAATATTTATGCACCCAAAAGCAGAGCTCCTAAGTACATCAAGTGAACAACAGTAAAAAGAGAGATGGACAGCTGCCTGATAATATTAGGACACTTCAACACACTAGTTTCAGTGATGGACAAAGTATCCAGAACAAAGCTCAAAAAAGACACAAAAGATCTAAACGCCACAATCAACCAACTCAACTTCATAGACATTCAGAACACTCTACCCAACAACTGACAAGTATACCTCCTTTTTCAAAGCACATGGAATATTCTCCAGAAGAGACCATATATTAGGCAATAAAGCAACACTTAACAAAATAGAAAGCACTGAAACACTGCAAAACATCTTTTCAAATTATAAAGACATAAAAGTTCAAAACAATAGGATAAAAAGCAAGGGTAAAAAATCAAACACATGGAGACTGAACACCTTGCTCAAAAACTTCTGGTTTACGGAAGAGATCAAGGATGGAATAAAGAAATTCTCAGAATGAAATGATAATGAAAACACATCGTATGAGAACCTAGGGGAAACAGCAAAAGCAGCACTCAGAGGTCAATTTATCTCAAACAATGCACATACCAAAAAAGAAGAAAGGGCCCAAATCAAAGAATTAACCTTGTAACTCACAAAACTATAAAGAGAGCAACAAAAGAACCCATCAAACACCAGGAGAAAATTGATAATAAAAATTAGAGCAGAACTAAGTGTATTAGAGAATAGAAAAATAATTGAAAGATTTAACAAGCCCCAAACCTGATTTTTTAAAAAGATCAATAAATCTGATAAACCACTGTCCAAGATGAAGAAAGAATAAGAAAAGAGAAAGCAAACAAAAAAAGGAACGAAATGGACGTGATCGCAACAGACCCAACTGAAATTAAAGAATCATAACACAACACTAAGAAAAATTGTACTGTGATACATTTGAAAACCTAGAGGAAATAGGTAAATTTCTAGAAACACACTGTAGACTAAAATTACACAAATAGACAACTTAATAAACTCCTCACAAAAGAAGAGATTGAAAAAGAAATTTAAAAACTCCCAACAAAAAATAAAGTCCTGGCCCAGATGGCTTCACTGGAGAATTCTACCAAGACTCGACGGCACTTGGCTTGGCTTGGCTTTTAGAAAACAGTTAACACCACAGGTATTCCACAGCATAGAATTTTGGGGGTACCCAAAATTCATTGTATGAAGCCAGAATAACCCTAAAACCAAAACAAGTTAAAGATAACACAAAAAAGGAAAATAACAGACCAATATCTCTTGTGAATTTAGATGCAAAAATCATCAACAAAATTCTAGTTAATAGAATTAAAAAACATATCAAAATAATTCACCATGACCAAACAGGATTTATTTCAGGGATGGAGGGATGGCTCAACACCACAAAAACAATCAATGCAGTCAACCAAATAAATAAAACAAAAGATAAGAATCACTTGATTTTATCAATTGATGCAGAAAACGCATTTGACAAAGTCCAATATCTACTCACGTTGAAAACTGTCAGCAAATAGGAATAGAAGCGGCATAACAAGGAACATCTATGCAAAGCCAACAGCCAACATCATCCTAAATGGAGAAAGTCTGAAAGCAATCGCCTTGAAAACAGAAACCAGACAAAGACGCCCGCTGCCAGAACTTTCATTCAACACTGTGCTGCAGGTCCAACCCAGAGGAATCAGACAAGATAAAGAAATGAAGGGCATCTACACTGGAAAAGAGAAAGTATCTCTATTTGCATATGATATTATCTGACACACAGAAAACCCTGAAGAATCCTCAAAGAAACTATTGGAACTAAGAGAAGAATTCAGCAAAGTATCAGGATATAAGACAAGCACAAATAAACCAGTTGAATTCCTTCATATTAACAAAGAGATCAACAAAGAAGAAATCACCAAATCAATACCACTCACAATTGACCCCAAGAAAATAAAATACTCAGGAATAAATTTAACCAGAGATGTAAAAGATTGATACAAAGAAAATCATGAGACCTATTGCGAGAAACCAAAAGAGATCTATGTAAGTGGAGAAAAATGCCTTCCTCATGGACAGGAAGATGTAACATTGTGATAATGTCTATTCTACCCAAAGTGATCTATAGATACAACACAATCCCAATACAAATTCCTTGTCATTTTTTAATAAGATGTAGAAACAAATCACCAACTTCATATGGAAAAGGAAGAAGAGCTGGATAAGTAAAGCATTACTTAAGAAGAACAAATGGGAGGTCTCACATTAGCTGACTTTAGAACCTATTACACTGCCACTTTAGTCAAAATATCCCAGGCACCATCCATGAAGAAAACAACTGATATTTGGCAAAGGTCTAAAATCTGTAAACTGTGGAAAAAACAGTCTCTTCACCAAAAGGTGCTGGAAAAACTGGATATCCATCTGCAAAAAAATGAAATGAGACCAGTATCTCATATCAGGCATGAAAACTAACTCAAAATGGATCAAAGACCTAAATATAAATTCTACAATAATAAAGATCATGGAAGAAAAAATAGGGACAATGCTGGTAGCCCTAACACATGGCATAAACAGACTACAAAGAAGAAGGTATCAGAGGGAGTTACAGACCTCATGCCAAGAAAGCAGTGCCAGGAGCAGAGCACATCGTTTGGAAAGGACTCATGGTACCTGTGCTTTGGAAGTTGCCAGTCCAGAGGAAGAGTGATGACAAGACCTTCCTTCCAAGATAACAAAGAAAGACTTCCCTTGGAGGTGATGCCATGAATTTGAACTTTTAGCTTACTAGATTGTGACATAATGAAATTTATCTTTTTAAAGCCATCCACTTTTGGTATTTCTGTTAAAGCAGCACTAGACGACTAAGACAATCATCAAAATCTACACAAAGTAGATCCCAAAAGAAAAACACCAAGGCATGTTATAGTCAAACATGCCAAAATTAAAAGATGAGACAATTTTTAGCATGTTGCAAGAGGGTGAAAAAAACTTTCAATCTGTTAACAAAGAATCTTTTTGGAGCCAACCATCTCTCTAAAGTATGCCAGCCAAACCAAGTTCTGTCGATTCTAAAGTATAGGAAAAATAAAAATATTCTCACACAAGCAAAGAAAAAAAAGAACAAAGTATTTGTTGCTAGCCAACCTGCCTTACAAGAAATACTGAAGGAAGTACTCAACACTGAAAGAAAATGATACCAGAGTTATTCAAATGTACACAAACACAAAAAAATGTACACACACAGACACAAAAAAAAAAATTACCAATAAAGGTAATTTTGCAGAAAAATTTGAAAGATTACATAATTATGTATTTCTTATAAGTTAATAAGGAATTGCACAAAATAATATGTATACAGTTACATTATAGAGCCTACCTATGTCATAAAGACCAGCACAAAGGAAGTGGATCTGAGCTAAAGGATCTTCCAATAAGGGTGCTGTCTTTGAACTTAAGTAAAATAAGTTGTGTAAATGATACAATTTTAATTGTTTTCTTATTTTAAGTACACTTGATGGCATTCTGTGTGGAAAACAACTTCTAGTAAATGGTATCCACAGCATCTTCCAAATGGGGCCAATATCCTAGCCCAATATCTTTCAACATTAACAGTCAAAGCCTCCCCTCCTTCATCTTGGAAAAAAATAAGGGCAATGATCCTGCCAGACCAAAATCCACAACAAGTAATGTTTTGGGGATGAGGCAGACATTCTTCAATCTCTGCTAGATTCTCATGGCTCCATATGGACGATTTGGTTTGTTAATTCATCCAAAATGTGCCTCATTGCTGAAGATGATTTTTTGGCCAAAAACAAGGTCAACTTCCCATTGTTCCAGAGCCCAGTCAGCAAGTATATGGCACAATCTATGGTCATTGGACTTCATTTCTTGAGTTGAAACCATTTTGTAAGGGTAAAGCTTCAAGTCCAGATGAAAAATTCATCAAATTGTGGTTTCTGAAAGGCTTCGTTCTTGTGCTCAGCAAGAAATTAATTGGGATGGATTCTCACATACACTGATAAACAGTGGCAATGTTCTCGTTGGGAGGTGCAGTTTCTTGAAACACACGCACTTGTCTGATCGGCATTAGACCTGGTTGTCCCAAATTTTTTGATTAAACGTTGAATTGTTCTCTCTGTGGGATGATTATACACATTGTAAATTTCACATAACACATGGAATGTTTGGTGAATGAAATACCAATTTTGAAAACAAACTAATAATTTCTGTGTATTGTGGAATCATGTAATTTTGCATGGGTATTTGTCAAAACTAATCAAAAAAGTTTGATAAATGTGGCCACTATAGCTTCACGAGTATGGCTGCTGTGAGTTGTCAAAAATAGGACATCCTTACTGGAAGACTCTTTAGTTTACAGATCCACAGTCCCTTGAATAAAGGGGAGGTCAGGTCTGCTTGAAGAAGGACTCAATTAGACTTTTAGAAATTTATGTTGTTCATCTTTCTCCCAGGATTCCCAAAGGGATCTACAGTCTTTTATAAGTCACTGTTAATTAGGGAAAAGGAAATAATCAGACTTTTCAGGGACTATTAAGCACTGACCCTGAACTGACACTAATTCCAGAACATCACTGTGGCCCACTAGTCAGAGTGCAGGATAGTGGAGATCAAAATATTAAAGAAGTCTTACCTTATGTCCATCTCATAGTGGGTCCCAAAACCATTCTGTAGTGATTCCTCTAGTTTTAGAATGAGAATGCATAATGAATAGATACAGTCAGCAAATGACAGAACCCCTGAACTGGAACCCTAAAAAGCGGCATGAATGCTATTATGGTATGAAAAGCCAAGTAAAAACTATTGGAACCGCCACTACTTAGGAAAATAGTAAACTAACAGAAACATTGCATTTCTGGAGGGATTGCAAAGGTCATTGCTACTATCAAGGAGTTGTAGGATGCAGGAGTGCTCATGCCTACCACATTCCCTTTCAATTCACCTGTTTGGACAGTGCAAAGAAACAGACAAATAGATATTGAAGAATGAGAGTGGATTATCAAAAACTTGATCAGGTGGTGACTCAAACTGTAGCTGTTATTCTAAATGTGGCTACAATGCTTAAGCAAATTAATAAATCTCTTGATAACTGGTATGTAGCTATTGATCTGACCAATGCCTTTTTATCAATTCTGGTTTCAAATGACTACCGGAGGCAGTATGCCTTCAGCTAGCAAGGCCAGCAATGTATCCTCTCTCTGCTACCTCAGAGGTATATCAGCTCTCCAACCCTATGTCCTAATTTAGTCCACAAAAACCTCAACTGCCTTTCCCTTCCACAAGACGTCACATTAACCCATTATATTGATCATAGCATGCAGATCATATCTAGTAAGGAAGAAGTATCAACAATTTCAGAGCTACTGGTAAGAGAGTAGCAGGGATAGCAGCCTGGGGATCACATTTTCAGGGAACACTGAGGTCATTTGGCATAACTAGCCTTTTGCTAAGAGAGTCTTCTGCACTCCATTTTGGTGAATGGTATCTAGGGTCTTAAAAGCCAACAAACTGCCATCTGAGGAACATCAATTTGTCCCAATCCACCTTAAAGAGATGATGACCAAGAACATCAAAGACACAAGGAAAAATGAGCACAGGAGACCAGAAGAACTAAATGGTTCCTGTCCATCACAAAAGATAGCCTTGAAAGGAGACATAATGTAGAGTTCCTGCCATAACATGAGCAAAAGAGGCACGCAGATCAAGAACTCTACTAAAAAACCAGCAATGATGGTCCAACAACCTGGGAACACAGTCCCTAGACTTGCTACTGCTGCAGACCTGAAACCAGTATTGAGGTCAACACTTCAGACTAAAAATGGACTGGATTGGGGGACACAATATGAGCATGCGGTATGTGTACTCTACAGTTTTAAACATTTACAGAAGGTTGTCCTACTAGTTTCTTTCTAGAGGGGAGAGGAGATGGTGGAGAGTAGGGGACAGGTGCTTGTTGGTAGGATACTAGTAGTAAAGAGTGAAAAGGAAGAATGTACTATCACAGGGTGGGAAGAGTAGATAGAATTGTAGAGAGGTGGGTATGCAAAATTGACTTGGATTATATACTTTCATTTATCCATACTGAAAAAAAAAAAAAAAAGAAATGGAATGTATCACATTGATATCCCAGGCATTAGTGAGCTGAAGCTGACTGGTATTGACCATTTTGAATCAGACAACAATATGTTCTACTGCCCTGGGAATGAAAATTTGAAGAGAAATGGTGGGTTTTTTCATCACCAAAAATGAACATTTCAAGATCTGTCCTGCAGTACAAAGCTGTCAGTGATAGGATACATCCATACATCTACAACAATGGCCAGCTATTATGGCTATTATTCAAATTTACATACCAACCACTGAGGCCAAAGATGAAGAAACTGAAGATTTTTACCAGCTTCTACAGTCCAAAATTGATCAAGATGCACTGATAATTAGTGATGACTGGAATTCAAAATTTGGAAAGAAAGAAGGATCTGTAGTCAGAAAACATGGCCTTGGTGACAGAAATGATGCTGATGCTGGAGATTGCATAATAGAATTTTGCAAGGTGAATGACTTCTTCATTGCAAATATCTTTTTTCATCAACATAAATAGCCACTATACAAACGGCCCTTGACAAATGGAATACACAGGAATCAAATTGACTACATCTGTGGAAAGAGACAGTGCAAAAGCTCAGTATCAGTACTCACAACAAGACTAGGTGCTCACTACAGCACAGACCATCAACTGCTCATATGCACGTTTAAATTGAAACTGTAGAAAAAGTCCACAGGAGCCAAGTACAACCTTGAGTGCATCTCACCTGAGTTTAAAGGCCATCTCAAGAACACATTTGATGCACTGAACACCACTGACCTAAGACTAGATGATTTGTGGAATGACATCACAGACATCATCCATGATGAAAGCAAGAGGCCATTAAGAAGACAGGAAAGAAATAAAAGACCACACTGGATGTCAGCAGAAACTCTGAAACTTGTTCTTGAATGTCGAGTCGCTAAAGCAAAATGAAGGAATAACGAAGTAAAATAACTCAACAGAAGATTTCAAAGGGCAGCTCAAGAAGACGAAATATTGTAATGACACATGCAAAGAGCTGGAAACAGAAAATCAAAAGGGAAGCATACGCGCTGCATTTCTAAAGCTGAAATAAGTGAAGAAAAAGCTCAAGCCTCGAGTTGCAATAGTGAAGGATTCTACAGGGAAAGTATTGAACGACTCAGGAAGCATCAAAAGAAGATGGAAGGAATATACAGTCTTTATACCAGAAAGAGCTGGTCGACATTCAACCACTTCAAGAGATAGTATATGATCAGGAACTAGTAGTACTGAAGAAAGAAATCAAAGCTGCACTGAAGGGACTGGCAAAACATAAGGCTCCAGTAATTGATGGAATACCAACTGAGATGTTTCAACAAATGGATGCAGCACTAGAAGTGCTCAGTTGTCCACGCCAGGTAATTTAGAAGGCAGCTATCTGGCCAACTGACTGGAAGAAATCCATACTTAACGTCTATTCCCAAGAAAGGTCATGTAAACAAATGTAGAAATTAATGGAACAATATCATTAATAACACATGCAAGTCAAACTTTGCTCAAGATCATTTAAAAGCGATTGCAACAGTATATCGACAGTAAACTGGCAGAAGAGGATGTGTAACCAGGGATATGATCAGTGATGTCAAATGGATCTTAGCTGAAAGCAGAGAATACTGGAAAGATGTTTACCTGTGTTTCATTGACTGTGCAACAGCATTCAACTGTGTGGGTCATAACAAATTATGGATAATATTTGAGAGAATGAAAATTCCAGAACACTTACCTGAGCACGTGAAAAATCTATATGGATCAAGGGGCAGTCATGTAAGCTGAACAAGAGGACGATGCATGGTTTAAAGTGAGGAAAGAAGTGTATCAAGTCTGTATCCTTTCACCATACATTTTCAATCTGTATGTTGAGCAAATAACCCCAAAAGGCTGGACTATATGAAGAATGAGGCGTCAGGATTGGAGGAAGACTTCTAACAACTTGCATTATACAGATGACACAACTCTGCTTGCTGGAAGTGAAGAGAAATTGAAACACTGATGAAAATTAAAGACCACTGCCTTCAGTATAGAACTAAATGTAAAATGTAAAACTAAATAACTCGCAGAAGAAAACACAGGAGAAAATCTTCATGATCTGGCATTGTCCAGAGTCTTAGATAAAACAGCAAAAGTTCAGTTAACAAAAGAAAAATACTAATCGGGCTTTATAAAAATTAAAATTGTGCCATAAATGATGCCATCTGGAAAGTTAAAAGACAACCTATAAACTGGAAAAAATGTTTTCAAATCATATATCATCATGCATTTGATATAGGATTTGGTGCAGTTATATAAAGCACAATTACAACTCAATAATAATAAAAACAAAATTTAAATAATGAATAAAATACTTGAGTAGACACTTGCCAAAGAAGCTATGTATGCCCAATAGCATAAAATGATGCTCAGCATCACTAATCATTGTTGCTAGGTGAACTTGAGTTGGTTCTGTCTCACAGAGATTGTATGTACAACAGAACAAACACTGCCCAGGCCTGTACCACCCTCACAATCATTGCTGTTTGAACCCATAATTGCAGCCACTGTGTCAATCCATCTCCTTGAGGGTTTTTGTCTTTTTGTTTGTTTCTTTGTTTTTTAACCCTCTACCAAGCATGATGCCCTTTTCCAGGATCTGGTCCCTCATGAGAACACATGCAAAGCACATAAGACTAAGTCTCATCATCTCTTCTAAGGAGAACTCCAGCTGCACTTCTTCCAAGACAGATTTGTTCATTCTTTTGGCAGTCCATGGAATACTCAATATTGTTCACCCACACCATAGTTCAAATCCATTAATTTTTCTTCAGTCTTCCTTATTTACTGGGCAGCTTTGGCATGCATCTGAGAAAACTGAGAATACCACAGGCAGACCCTAGCCCTCAAGGTAATATCTTTGCTTTTTTAACATTTTAAAGAGATCTTTGGCAGTAAATTTTCCCGACGTGATATGTCATTTGACTTCTTGACTGCTGCTTCGATGGGCACTAGTCAGTGGAGAAACGCATACCGACACTAAAATAAAACACTACTTCACATCCATTAGGATGGTTGCAGTAAAATACAAAACAGATAATAAGAAGTACAGAAGAAAATGTGGAGAAATCAAAACCTTTAAACACTGTTTGTAGCAACATAAAGTGATAAAGCTGCTATAGAAAAGAATTCAGCAGTTCTTCTAACACGTAATCACAGAGTTAACACGTAACACATCAATTCCACTGTAGATATACATATATATATATATAAAACCAAGTGAAACAAAAACATATGATCTCATAAAACTTTTTATGTATACTTATAGCAGTGGCTTTATTCATAGTAGCCAAAATTTGGAAGCAATCCAAATGTTCATCAGCTGCTGACAGGATAAGTGAATATTGCACAGCTATACAACAGAATACAGGTAGTTTCCAACTTACTACGTCTCATGAATTGAACTCTGTCCCCCCAAAATATGTGTCAACTTAGTAAGCCTATGATTCCCAGTGTTAGATGATCTTTCACCATGCCATCTGATGTGATTTTTCCCATGAGCTGTAAAAGACAATTCTGGCAAGGACTCAGAAGGAAATGAGGAGAGCTGTTACACTGGAGACAGTGCGGACATCAAGAAGCAGCAGCAGCAAAACAGCAGTTCACAGTACTGCACAAGCCAATGTAGAAGGCAGTCCACAGAGTAAGAGAGCTGAGTGCCTTCCAGTTGAAGTCCGCTAGCACAGCAGGGTGCCTCCAGGGACTTATTGGTGGAGCTACAGAGTCCTGCAATACTTGCCCCAATAGGACAGACATAGGTGGGGAGACGGAGTTGCTGAGAGGCCATGGAACCAAGCAGCAGATGAAGAGACAAAGAACACAGGAAATGGAGCTGCCTTAGTCTCAAAGATATGGACACAAACTCCGGGGTTTCAAAGAACAGAGCTACCACTTAGATGGATCTGGAGAATGGGCCTGCCCAAACTAGAGGGAAAAAAGTCACTGTTGTAGTGGGTCTGGAAGGTGGACTAAAGCCCAGAGCCAAGGGGCCTCCGTTCGGAATCCAGAAACAGTGACCAACATTCAGAATCTGGAGGATAGGGTCACTGTCTAAGCATTCTCAGAGAACAGGGCATTGTTTTCAAACCTTGAGAGCTAATGTAATGTGTTCTGCTGACTTCCTTGTGCCTTTTATCTCTTCTTTCCCTCCAATTTGTAATGGAAATGTCTGCTTGTGCCTGTTCCACCACTGTACCTCGGAAACATGGAACTTGTAGTTCATGATTCACGGATGCAGACGAAGTTTTGGGTTTGAGACTTAGGGAGTTGAATTAAGACTTTTGCTAAGATGTGATGGGTGACTACATTTTACATATGGCAAGGACATGAATTTGGAGGGGGATAGAGTACAATATCATGATTTGAATTGTGGCCACCCAAAAAGTGTGTCAACTTGGCTAGTTTGTGATTCCCAGTGTTGTGTGATTGGCCACTATTTTGTCACCTGATGTGAATTTCCTATGTGTAGTAAATCCTCACTTCTAATACATCATTTAAGTGTCCTGGCTATACTTCTTATAACACAAATTTGTTCTTCTGGAAGCCCATGGTATATTCAATGTACTTTCCCAACACCATAATGCAAAGGCATCAATTCTTCTTTGGTCTTCCCTATTCACTGTCCAACTCTCACATGTATATAAGGCAATTGAAACCATCATTGCTTGCGTTAGTACACCTTCCTCCTTAAACTGACTTCTTAGCTTTTTAATTCTTTAAAGAGATCTTTTACAGCAAATTTGCCCAATGTAACACATTGTTTAATTTTTCCTCTGTAACAACTAAAATGCTCAATACAGGAAACATTTATGGCATCTCATTTATCATGAGCCTATCTCTTAAAGGGAGTCCTTGGTTGGTGTAAATGTTTAAGTGCTAAGGGTTGGTAGTTTGAGTCCATCCATAGTCACCTTGGAAGAAAGATCAGGTGACCTACTTTTAAAACCTGAGTTGTTGCAAACCATTCAGCAGAGCTCTACTCTTATATATACGCAGTCTACCTGAGTTGGAAATGGCTCTAGGACAACTAGCTGAAAGTGATTCTTTGTGATCTACCCAACACCTGGTTTTTGGAGAGGTCAGTCATAGGCCTTTGTTTGAGAAGATCAACCCCTCTCTTGTCACTCTGCTATGACAGATTCATCCTTTTTTAAAAAAAATCTTTTTTAAAAAATAATGTTTTATTGTGTTTTCAGTGAAAGTCTGCACATCAGATTAGGTTCTCATTTGATAATGCCTATACAAATTATTCAGTGACACTAGTTACATTTTTCACAATGTGTCAACATTTTTTAAATTATGTTCTGGCTGTTCTGTTACTAGTACTCTAGTTTCCCTGAGTTCATCCTATTAAATCACTGCTTCCCAAAATGTGTGTCTACATTTGGATGAGTATGGCAAGAAAGACACTGGCCAGCCTACTAATGTTTGTCATCTCAGCAGACAGGACAGTAAGAGAAAGGAGAGATTTTTAACATTATATATTGTATGATTTTCCATGTTGCGACAAGTATGTATCACTTAATGTAGTTTGTTTTAAGAATTCCAATACAGGACATTTAGAAGGTAAAAGTAATCACATAAAATTAATGTCCCTGGAATACATCTTGGGAACTCTGCTTTAAACAAGGTTCCCCTACAAAAAAAATAAAAGAGAGAAAGAGAGATCTTCTGCATTGCATAACCAGTATCAGTTGCAACCCAATCAATCCCAACTCATGGCAACCCCATGTATATTACAGTAGGATTGTGCTCCACAGTGTCTTCAGTGGATGACTTTTCAGAAGTAGACTGCCAGGCCTTTCTTCCAAGGTGCCTCTGGGTAGAGCCAAATCTTCAACCTTTTGGTTAGCAACAGAGTGTGCCACTATTTGCAGCACTCAGGGCTGCCTCATGAAACAGAGGACTATTCAAATCCAGAAAACTCTTCTCTATCTCCCACACAGCACCTCAGAGTCTATGGATCCTTTGCGACAGCACAATCAGGTATCTGCAGTTACATAGACACGGCAAATACTGGACCCTCTGCCAAAAATTGCCTTTCCTTCTGTCTAAAGAAGATGTGTCCTTGACCCTTCTGGGTCTAGTTCAAATACCACCTTTTCCTACTGAGGCTTAGGTCTAATGCCATCTCTGGTTTCCCTCATTTCCCTCATTTCCCACACACCCTCCTCACCCTCCTCAGGGCCATGGAATGCTCACATGTGTGTCTCACACTCCCTCTATAATATCAGGTCTTTATCGAACACTACACGGCCTTTCTCAGGCGGGTGTCTTTATAGGCACTGCCTTATTTAAGCCACCAAACACTCTCAGTAAGATCAGAAAACCAGGGGAAAAAAAGTAGTTGTCATTGAGTCGATTCTCCTTCATGGCGATCCCATGTGTACCAGAGCAGAAGGGTGCTCTACAGAGTTTTCAGTGGCTGATTTTTCAGGCATAGATCACCAGTCCTTTGTTCCAAGCTTTCTCTCAGTAGGTATGAATTACCAACCTTTTGGTTAGCAGCTTTGCACTTCACTATTTGCGCCACCCAGCGACTTAAGGGAAATTACCTTCCACAGTTTACTGAGGAGGAAACCAAAATTTGGAAAAGTTGGACAACATGCCCTAAGTATCAAGACTAGTGAAGGGCCGAGCCAATACACAGACCCAGAAGGTCTGCTCCAGGTCACCATACTCTGCCTGGCAACCTCCCATAAAATCATGAGCTCCCCACAGTGCTGGCAGACATGTGCCTTTTTTATCTTTGTATCTCCCAGAAATTGGCATGACTGCCACTTGGTAGATGTTTAATACATTATAGTTGAAATAATAAAGGAATAAATGAGTGTGTCATAAAAGATTTGATTACTGTTAACTTCCCACTATTAAAACTGCCAAAAGAATGAACATATCAGTCTCAGAAGAAATACAACCAGTATGTTCCTCAGAAATGAGGATGATAAAATTTCAAGTCACTTGCTTTGGACCCAGTATCAGGAAACATCATTTGCTATAGGAAGACACCATAGAAATCTTCAGTGATGGATTAACGCAATACACAACAGCCACAACAATGAACTCAAACATACCAATGATCGTGAAAGTACAGCAGGATCAAACAATGCTTTATCCTCTTGTATGCTGGGTCACCACGAGTCAGAGCCAACTCAAAAGCAACTAACAACAGCAGAATTAAAACATAAGTACTTTGGGGAAGGGGCTTCTCTTAATCTCTTATTAGATTATCTGGTCCAGCCTATGTTGTAAACACCCAAGCAAAGACATCTGGCAGAATTCCTAAAGAGTGCCCTAAACAAGCTTGGCAGACTCAGCAAATGTTTGCCTTTTTGGCATTTTTTTCCCCTAGAAGAAACAGATGTAGGGTGGAGGTCAGAAGAGGGATGGTTACCGGGAGGGTCACTGTGCAAAAAGGGGACATACAAGAATTGAGAGGACAGCAGAGATCCATTCCACCCCTCTACACTCTCAATTAGTGCAGGCTTATGCACACTGTTAAAAAGAAAAAGAAGCAGCAAGGAAAGTCCCCACTGCGGATCCTCTTCACTAAAACGTCTACTGTGAGAGATCATATTTAGCTTTAAAATTGGTAAAGTGCCTTCATGTACATGTCTCAGATAAAGTGTGTAGCAATTCATGGGCAGCTATCGTTTTATACATGAAATAATCACAACTCAGAAGGACTCATTTCTCATGGCTTTGGCAGACAGTGATGGAGCTGAGACTGATCCAGGCCTCTGGATTCCAATCCAGTTCTCCATCTCCACATACAGCATTCTCTCTCCAGTAAGAGAAGAGCATCTTTGTGTGGTTACCAGTTTCAGAAGTGGATGAGAGGCATATGTGGTGATCACTCTGTATTTAATATCCTTTCTTTAATCCTAGTTCTCAGTTTTTGTATATATGCACACTCTCAGAAACCAGGAAGAGGATTCTGAAGGAAAACTTAAACATTTTTGTCCGGATAAAAATCCTCCTTGTGGTATCCCCATCACCCTGTCCATTTCCAAGCCTGAAGAATAAACAAGCCTGGATGCCCTGTCACGTCCTTGAGGAGGCAAAGGATCTCAGTGACAAAGGATTGTGCTTTGCTCTGACACCAATCTCTGGCGTCTTTTATATCTTTGCCTGATTTTGAACTGACTGAGTGGTTGGGTCACAAAACAGAAATCATTATGCTCCTTTAAGAACTGTCTGTATGGGATCAAATCGACAACAGCAACTCAAAATACTAGATAGGAAACTTAGAGGCAGTGACTTGATATTAATGGATGAGGAACAACTCAGAAAAGTAGTGTGAGAACAGTTGCACAGCTTGAAGTATGTAACCACTATCACTAAACCGTACACAAAGAAATTGTTGAATCAGTGTATGTTCTATTGTGTATTCTCAGAAACAACAACAACTACATTAATGAAAAAACAAAAAGGGAAATTAGCAAAGTCATACAATGTCCTGGGTTGGGAGGAGGGAAAAGACAGGCCTTTCTTTTGAGTAGCAGCTCAGTTGATAAGAGTGAGCGTCAAGGAGCCTGAAGTTGAGTCTTGCTTGGTTAGTGAAATGATTCGGCATAAATCACTGAACTTTTCAGACTCGCTATACTAAATACGAAGTCTGACAATTAAGTTTGTGAACCCAGCCTGGAAAAAGTGCTACATAACCTCATTGGTAAATATCATTATGGTTACCTTTGAAGTACCTGCCTTAGGAAACTATCCACCGATGCCAGCACCTAGTCTACCCTTTGAAGCAATTTTGGAACTCTTTTTATGGAATGGCCATCGGAGCTTTTGTCATATTACCCTCGATGTCCTGAATGTCATCAAAATGTCTTCTTTTCAGCATTTCTTTTACCTTTGGGTAAAGAAAAAGTCATTGGGGGCCAGATCAGGTGAGTAGGGAGGGTGTTCCAATACAGTTATTTGTTTACTGGCTAAAAACTCCCTCACACACAGTGCCATGTGAGCTGGTGCACTGTTGTGATGCAACAGTCGTAAGTTGTTGGAAAAAGGCTCGGGTCATTTTTGTCTTTCTTACGCAGTCTTTTCAGCATTGCCAAATAATAAACTTGATTAACTGTCCATATGATACAAGTTCATAATAAACAATTCCTCTGATATCAAAAAAGGCTAGCAACATGATTTTGACTCTTGACTTGGACTGACATAGCTATAAAATGGGAATAATAACAGCTGATATTATTGTCCTAACAGATATTATTAAAACCAAGGTAAAAGACTTGAAAGTTATTGTTGGTTGCCATCAAGGCAGAGCTGACTTGTGGTCACCTTATGTAGAACAGAAAGAAACATGATCTGGTCCCAGGCCATCCTCATGATGTTTGAGCCCCTTGTTATAAACATTGTGTTGTGCCTTCCAAACTGGGAGGCTCGTCCTCTAGCATTGTATCAGACAGTATTCTTCACGATCCATAAGGTTTTCTTTAGCTACATTTTAGGAAGAGATCATCACACCTTTTTTCCTAGTCTATTTTAGTTGGAAGTTCTGGTGAAACCTGTCCACCGTATGTGACCCAGCTAATATGTGAAGTGTTGGTGGCATAGCTTCTAATGTCACAGCAATACACAAGCGACCACAGTATAACAAACTGACAGGTGGTAATAAAAATAGATAAAAGCCTATAGAAATATCAGATGTCACTGTTAGCATCTATTATCTACTTCTATCACTACAAATTAGAAGAGAGAAAATATAGTTTGAATATTAATACTTGAATTGCAAAGTTAAAAGTCTTTTCAAACAATAAAGCAGTTTTTATTCTACGGTGACCCTGGAGTAATTATTCATTTCACCTCCAGATTGAACTAAATCAAGGAAGAACTAGTGTGTACTCATTACTGCCCATGTGCTTGTGCAAATATAGATTAATATTTTACTCAGGAACGAATAGTTAAAGTTTCTCAAATCTGCACTTGTTTCAATAAATACACAAAAAATTATCACAGCTCTGAGATTCTAAAAGGCTGAATTCTTCTTAATGCTCTTTTAATGTTTAAAGTTTCCCTCTGAGAGACAAAAATATTTCCCCTGAGTTTTAAATTGCTTGCATTTAACATGCCCAAGTGATTTGTGACTTAAGTGGCTATTTTCTTGTTTGTTCGTTTTGTTAACATTATGTTATTGACATAATCCACTTCCCTATAATTCACCTATTTAAAATACACAATTCAATGGCTTTTAGTGTATTACAGTTACGCAACCATCATCATAATCTAATTTTAGAACAACTTCATCACCCAAAAAAGAACTCAGCACCCATTACTAGTCAACTACTACTGGGGACTAGTCCCCCTTTCAGATTCCCCTCAGCCCAAAAGATCACAGTAGAGGTCCCAGACACGGATGAAGAAAAATGGAAAAAATTCAAACTCTCTCACACACACATGGACACATAAAAAAGGCCAGACTTACCAGTCAGACTGAGACTGGAAAAACCCTAAAAGTATATGGTCTTAGACACCCTTTTAACTCAGTATTGAAGTCACTCCTGAAGTTCACACTTTGGTCAAAGCTTAGACAGGCCTATAACCACTATTGTGGCATAGTGGTTAAGAGCTATGCCTGGTAACGAAAAAAGGTAAGCAGTTTAAATCTACCAGGCATTCGTTAAAAACTGTACAGGGCAGTTCTACCCTGTCCTATATAGGGTTGCTATGAGTCAGAATCACTTTGACAGCAACAGGTTTAGATTTGGGGTTTATAAAACAAGCAATACATATAGTTTGACAATGTGTGTGAGACTAAATGGGCACCCGAGCCCAGGGGCAAGGACAAGAAGGCAGGGGGTGGTAGGAAAGTTAGAGGAATGGAAATGGAGAACTCAAGGTTGAGAAGCAGATAGTGCTGGTATATCACGGGGGTTGGCAATTAATGTCACAAAACAATACTTGTATTAATCGTTTAACGAGAAATTAATTCACTCTATATACTTTTACTTAAAGCATAACAACAGCAACAACAACAAAAAGAATTCCCTCAGGAACCACACTAATATACCTTTGACTCCACACATTCTGCTATTTGAACATTTCATACAAATGAAATCATGAATGTCATTTACATGAAATGCCTTTTGTAATTGGCTCCTTTGACTTCAATTAACACTTTCAAGTTTCATCCATGTTGTGATACACTTCAGTACTTCACTCCTTTTTATTGCCAAATAATATTCTATTTTATGGATACACCACATTTTGTTTACTCATTCATGCTTCGATGGACATTCATGGCTTCCTTTTTTGGTTATTTTAAATAACCACTATAAACATTGGTGTATAAATTTTTATGTGGGCATATGTACTCGTTTCTTTTGGGAATAAACCAAGAAATGTAATTGCTGGGTTGGATGGTAACTTTATGTTTAGCTTTTTGAGGAAATGCCAGATTGCTTTCCAAAGTGAATACTGTTTTTACAATCCCACCAGCAATATAGGAGGCTCAGTGCTGATTTTTGAAGATGAATCTGTAAGCTTCTCTCTTTAGGTAAGAGTTCAGATCTGGCTGTGCAGTGTTGGCCTATTACCTACCAACTACAAAAGCAGCAGCCTAATTTTGGGGATAATGGCATCTTCCCCTAGAACTGATGTCTGGATCCAATGAGCAGATACCCTCAGGTTATCATCCCAGGGTCCAGGGCATACAGCAGGCGTTCAGGCAGTCCTAAAGACCTGCTGTGTCTGGTTGTCAGTAGGAGGACAAATATGGGTGACAAAAACACATGGCCTACAAAACCATCTTCATTCTCCGTTTCCAGATCAGGACGGGTCCACACAAGGACAACAAGCAAGTTAGACTAGTCCTTGCCCGCTGCAGCAGAAAAAAAGGCTTTAGGGGTGGTTAAACTCTGTTTCTCTTATCTGTCCCCAGCTCCTGTGGCTAACAGCAAGTCATTGACCACTCCTTCCGTAAAACTAGAGGATAAAGAACATTGAGACTACTTTCCAGCCAGGATACCCAAGCAAGCAAAGAAATTGTATTCGCCACTACTTGAAATAACTAGTTCATTTGGATGTCTGTTTTGCTTTGTTTTCTTTTCCTTATATTTTAGATACAGACCTCAAAACTCTCCACATCATGTGTTCCAGAAAAGACTAACCTCAGATGACCCGGCAGGAAATACTTTAGTCCATTTCATTTCCTGTTCCTTCCGTGGGAGAAGGACTCAGTGTGAGGCTTTAAAACAAACTTCAAAAGCAAAATCAAGCAACAACACCACAAAATGAAAAAGTAGGTTAAGGCAGTGACTTAGGGTGTCATCTCTCATTTAAGACCAAAGTGGAAAGAAAATAGCAACAACATTCCGGCCTTCCCTACCTCTACCATGTTTTTTTCAACATCAGGGTACTCAGCGCACCCTCCTATTCAACACAACTCCATAATCTGTCATTGCCAAGAGGAACCTGGGGGAAAATAGAGAATTTTCTGAAATTTTAGGTTGAGCGGTGGGAGCAGTAGTAAATACGTACAAAATAAAAGGTTGATTTATGTGAAATTAGAGCAAGATCCATGAGTCGGATCCGACTCGACGGCACTTGGCTGGCAGAGCAAGATTCTGGCTTCTGTAAGTAATCTATTTGAAAAGGTAACGTACTTATTTATAGTTGATTTTTAGTGGGTAAATCATTGAAATACTTTTTAGAAGACGGACAGTCAGCTCATGACACGCATTCTGAAGAGCAGACATGAACAAACACACAGGAAACCCGCCAGGCCGTGGCCGCTCACCATTCGCGAAGCTCTGGAACAAGGAGAGGGCCAGTATCCACATGCCCCTGCCGCTGCCCGGCCTCCCGCGACGCGCCCGCCCGGCCCCGCGCGCTGCGCCCGGCTCCGCTCGCCACCTGCCCGCGGCCGCCGCCCGCCCGCCGCCGCCGAGGACGCGCCGCCGGCGCCGCCGACGCTGCTGCCGAGCCGCCTGGGCACGCGGCGCGGCCGGGCTCCGGGGCGAGGGCTCCGCGGGCCGCCGCGCGCTGCGCGCCCGCACACCTGCTCCCGGGCGCCGACGCGCCCAACGCTGCAGCCCGAGCAGGGCGGCGGGGCGGCGGGCCCAGGTGCGCTGTCAGCTCCGGGGGCCCCGGGCAGGTCCGCAGGTGCAGCGCGCCGCAGCCGCGGGCATGAGCTCGTGCCCGGGACCCGGAGCCCAGGAGCTGCAGGCAGCAGCCTCCTACTCGGGTGGGTGCGCGGCGCGAGCCCTCAGCCTCCGCAGCCAGGCAGCAGGCGGGCGGGCAGACTCATCTTTCCTCTACTCCGACCCTAATTACATTGATCCCTCTGCCACCCTGCCTGCCTGGGAGTAGAACCTGGGCAGGCAGGGACCTCTCTTCTGCCTCGGGCTGCGGGGCACTCTGCAGTCTTACAGCAGCAGTGAGAATTCGGAGTGCAAAGGAGGGAGGAAGAGCTCTAAGGTTTTAGACTCAACACGGAAAATTGAAAGTGGACTGGTCTATCCGAATGCTAGCTAGGTCTTTAACTGAAATCTAGTTTTTCATTGTAGTTTATGTCATTTATCTTCCAGAACGCAAAAGAAAGATTACATTACACTCATTAGTTTGCCATTGTAGTATCACTAACCACAGTAGCATGCATTTAATTTAGTAACATCTTTTACTTTTCGGAGAGTATGACCATTCCCTGTGGCTTCAGGTCCTCCCAACAATGCTATGGTTATGGTTTTAGGTGGAGTTGGTTTGATTCATGGAGACCTTTTGTGCAACTGAAGGAAACAGCCCTGTGCCATTCTCATAATACAGCTGTGTTGGAGCTAGTCGTTGCAGCTGCTATCTTAATGCTTCTCATTTACAGTCTTCATCTTTTTTGCGGATCCGACTCGACAGCACTTGGCTTGGCTTTGGCTACTTTAGCAAACATGAGGTCCTTCTCCACGGACTGGTCCCTCCTGATAACATGTCCGGGGTATATTAATAAAGTCTCTCCATCCTCACTTCTAAGCAATATTCTAGCTACCCTTCTTCCAAAATCGGTTTATTTGTTCTTCTGATAGTTGGTGGTATATTCCATATTTTTCTGCAGCACCATAATTCAAAGACATCAATTCTTCTTTGGTCTTCCTTACACATTGTTCAGCTTTGACATCGTATGAAGTGACTGAAAATACCATGGACTGGCTCAGGCACACTTTGGTCCCTGTCATGGACTGAATTGTGTCCCCCAAAAAATGTGTGTGGCAATTTGACTGGGTCATGTTTCCCGGTATTTTGTGATTGTCTTCCATCTTGTGATTTTCCTATGTTGTAAATCCTAATCTCTGCCTGTGGTTAACAGGACAAGATTGAATTATGTTAAAGAGGATTTGGGTAGGACTGCAACACCTTTACTAAGGTCACCTCCCTGACCCAATGTAAAGGGTGTTCCCCTGGAGTGCAGCTTGCAGCACCTTTTAATCTTTTTATCCTACCATAGATAAAGAAAAATGAACAGAGAGATAGGTACCTCATACCATCAAGAAAGCAACACTGGGAGCAGATCATGTCCTTCAGACCTGAGGTTCCTATGCTGAGATGCTCCCAGACCAAAGGAAGACTGAGACACCGAAAGATCTTCCTCCAGAACCAACAGAGAGATGAAGCCTTCCCCTGGAGCTGGTGCCCTGAATTCAGACCTGTAGGCTATTAGACTATGAGAGAACAAATTTTGTTAAAGCCATCCTACTTTTGGTATTTCTGTTATAGCAGCACTGAGTGGCTAAGACAGTCCCCAAAGTGACATCTGTGCTTTTTTAATACTTTAAAAAGAACTTTTATAGCAAATTTGCCCAAGGCAACATGTCATTTGATTTTTCAATTGCTACTTTTGTAGGCTTTGGATGTGGATACAAGTAAAATGAAATCCTAGAGAACCTCAATCTTTCATCTGCTTATCATAATGTGGCTTATCGGTCCAGTTGTGAGAACTTTTGATTTCTTTATGTTAAGTTATAATCCATACTGAAAACTGTAATCTTTGATCTTCATCAGTAAGTACTTCATGTCCTCTTCACTTTCATCAAGACAAGGTCATGTTATTGAACATCATTGCCAAGTCCTTCAGAGATTGTCATAGTCTGCCAGCTCCACTGAAACTTGTCCATCAGGAGTGACCCTGCTGATATTAGAAATACTGATGGCATAGCTTCCAGCATCACCGTAATAAGGAAGCCACCACAGTAAGACAAACTGAGAGATCAGTGGTGGACATTACCCCTAGGAGGTAGGCACTAATTGATAAAAGTTTCTTTTCTCAGATGAGGAAGAAGATTTTGAGAATTTGACCTGAGCAGCAATAAGCAGATGGTTGGTGAGCAAGTCTTAGTCCTGCTAACTCCCAGACCAGAGTTCCATAGCTATTGTCATATGCAGTGACTTCATCACATTGTCTGTCCGTTACCTGCTGTTTGGGGGAAAACATTCCTCAAATCCCTTACAGATCATTTCCTAAAGGACCAAAATATAAACTGTGCTGAAGAAGTTATGAGATTTCCAGATGACCATGTAGAACAGGACATAAGCTTAGCTCATTAACCTCTCTTGAATGACAAAGAATTAATTCCACAAGGGCAAAGATAATAGAATGGAAGATGGTTATAGACAAAAGATGCCAGTAAAATTTGTAGGTAGTATGGGTTGAATTGTGTCACCCCAAGAAGATAAGTTGATGTCCTAATCCTTCACACCTATGAACATGAATAGAATCTTTGAAGGAGTTATCAGTTGACAAGAGGTCATACTGGAGTACAGTGGTCCCTAATCCAATCTAATCAATGTCTACATAAAACAGAAAAAGGGATATGGACAGAGAGGGAAGACAGCCATGTTAAGACAGAGCAAAGATAGAGTTATTGCTCTCACATGCCAAAGAATACCTGGGGTGAACAGAAGTTAGAAGAGGCAAAGGAAGTTCTTCCCCTGGAGCCTCCAGAGAAAGCAACTTGAATTTTGACTCTGGCCTCCAGAACTCCTACACAGTAAGTTTCTGTTGTCTTAAGCCACTCAGTTTCTGATAATTTGTTACAGAAGCCCTAGGAAACCAACATGCCAAGGAAGGGGAGGTTGTGTGCTACAGGACTTGGATGGAGAGAAAGCTAAAACTTTTTATGGGGTGGGGAGGAGAGCAATCAACAAGATTCACAGTGATTCAGGCTGAAGGATTTCAGAATGGCTTGAAGCACGTGCAGGGTGAGCACACTGAAGGTGGGCCATCTTTACAGAGAGGTGGTATCCGGTCCGCCCTCTCCCCACTTCCTCAGGCAGTCTGATATGAGCATCTCCTAGATCTTTGCCGGAAACTTAGACAAACTTCCAGAAATCCTATAGATACCGTGAATTGTGGCTCTGGAAAAAAGAAGTTAAGTGAAAATCCACACACCAAACCTGAGTGTCTTTCCCTTTGCTCTGCCTACAGCACAAAGACATCCAAGCTTACATTACCCCTCCTCAACCCTCTGTCCACTGTGAGACTGAGCACTGCTCTATGGGAAGGCTGATACTCATGAGACATAAGATGTATTGATAGAGACATTTTGGTGATCTCAGTGAGTAAGTCAGGGTCTCTACCTAATTACACTAGAGACAACTTTATTAATTAACAAGGCTTTGGTCACATACATATATGTAGAGTTTGCCATTAATGCTTCATTCTCAGAAACATGAATGCATATCCAAAAACTAATAGATATTTTAGAGAAGTCTCCAACATAAAAGAGAGACAAAATCAAGTAGAAAGAAACACAAAATGCAGAGCAGAAGAAACTTAAAAAGAAAATCTTATAACTCACGACCCCAGGGAAATAACTTTTAAAAAAAAATAAAGATAGAAGTTTAAAACAAGAATATAATGTTATAAAAAGGACTATTTAGAGACTGAGAATGAGCTCTTCAAGAATGAAAATATGATAACAGAAATTAAAATGCAATAGAATGACTTGAACATAAAGTTTTGAAGAAGACTATCAAAGAGTAGAACAAAAACAGAAGAGATGGAAAACAGGAGGGGAAGAAAACAGATAATGAGTCAAGGGGACCCAGCAGCAGAATTAAAAGGATATTCAGAAAAAGAGAGTAAAGAATATGGAAGAAACAAATTGAAGAGAGTTTCCCAGGACTGAAGGACACAAGCTTTTGGAATGAAAACTTTACTGAATACCCAGAACAAAACCAAAAGAAGAAAGAGTAAAAAGACCTATTCCAAGGCACTTTATTATGAAATTTCAGATCAGTAAGGATTAAGAAAAGATCCTAAAAGCTTCCTAAAACCTTCCACGTTAAAAGATCACGGTTCAGAAGGGCATCATACTTCTTAATATCAACCCCAAATGCTAGGCAACAGAGGAACAGTGCCTAAAACTCTGAAGAAAAAGAACTGCCAACCCACTGCAGTCCAAGCATCAATCTACTACCAGCCCAAGGGAAGGATTAAGGTAAGTAAGATTTCCAAATTGCTGCCATTGTAAGTCCTTTCTCAGGAAACTGTGAGAAGACTCACTTGATCAAAATTAGGGAAAAAATGATGAAAGAGAGGACATTCCCCATTCCTTTCCCCCAAAAGAGGAAACCCTGGTGGCATAGTGGTTAAATGCTACATCTGCTAACCAAAAAGTCAGCAGTTCAAATCCTCCAAGTGCTTTTTGGAAACTCTATGGGGCAGTTCTGCTCTGACCTATAATGACCTTGTGAGTTGAAACTGACTTGATGCAGTGGGTTTGGTTCCCTACAAAGAAGACCTCTGTATAGAAGAAAGGCAAAGAGAGATCCGCAGAATAACAGAGAAGATCCCCCAGGATAAGAGCCAAGCAACCAGAAGTCCATGTTGAAGCAGGAGACAGAGAATTCCCAGAGTGAAGTTTCTGGAAGAACATTACCAACAGAGCACTTGATGTATCTGAATGAACTGAGATGTTTATAGCCCTGTTTGACTGTATGCAACTAATGAATGATAGAAGCCAAAGCCAAATCCACTGCCGTTAAGTCAACTTTAACTTACATCAGCCCCTCTAGGACAGAGAGAACTACCTCGTAGAGTTTCCAAGGAGCACCTGGTGGATTCAAACTGTGAATCATTCATTTAACAGCTGGGATCTTAACAACTGTACCACCAGGGCTCTATTTTGATTATAGCTGTGTAGCAAACAAAGCAAATGAAAGAAGCACTTATGAACATTAATAATAACAATTTGCACAAGAAAGGAAAGGTAATCTTAGGACTCGGCACAACTATGACTAGTATCTACACAAGCATCATGTAAATTCTGAAACTATGTTAACCAAAAGTTATTTTATACGTACATCAGAAGGAAGTGGGAAGTGAAGGAGGTATAAGAAAACCAGAATTCCATTACTACAACAGGAATCCAATAGATAATTTTTGTAATTGAACAGAATGAAAAAATCATAATATAAGCAGGTTATTGAGAAATATGGAGTAAATAACAGGAAAAAAATCAAAAAGAATTGCAAACAGATGTTTCTTGAGAATACCTTGAGAAAAAGAAAAAGGTCCACAAATGCTACATTAAAATTATATTTAAAAAATTAAGAAACCGAATTTAAAAGAAATCGGTGGCTCTATCAACAGATGAATGGATAAACAGAATGTGGTACTTACATACAATGCAATACTACTCAGCAAGCAGGGAAAAATGAAGTCTTGATACATGCTACATCATGGATGGAACTTGAAGACATTATGTTAAGTGAAATAAGCCCATCACAAAAATAACAAATATTGTATGACCTCTATGCAAGGCATAGACAGCAAAGTTTATTAGTGGTTACAGGGCCAGGAGAGAAAGGAAAGAGGGGTTAATAATGATGAAAAAGTTGCACTGATTAAGAGTAGGGTCGATTATTACAACTGCTGTCAATAAATTGTCACAGGATTCCTTGCTTTGGAGGTTAACACACTCAACTGCTAACTTACAGACTGGAGATTTCCATCTGTCATGGATTGAATTGTGTCCCCCCAAAAGTATATGTAGCCACGTGGCTGGGCCATGAATCCCTGTATTGTATGACTGTCCTCCATTTTGTGATTTTCCTATGCTGTATGTTAATGCATTAGGGTGAGACTGTAAATCCCTTTATAAGATCACCTCCCTGCTCCACTACAAAGGGAGTTTCATGGAGTATGGCTTGCCCCACCCTTAATACTTTCATCCTACAAGAGAGAAAAGGAAAGGGAAACCAGCAGAGAATTGGGAACCTCACACTGTCAAGAAAGCAGCACCAGGAGAAGAGCGGTCGTTCAGACCTGAGGTTCTTGCGCCAAGATGCTCCTTGGATAAAGACTGATGCAGTACTGGACTTTCCTCCAGAGCCAACAAAGGGGAAAGGCTTCCCTTGGAGCAGACATCTTGAATTTGGACTTGTAGCCTACCAGACTGTGTAAGAATAAACTTTCCTTTGTTGAAGCCATCCACTTCGTGGTATTTCTGTTAGAGCAGCACTGACTGACTAGAACACCATTCACACAGGGCCACCTCAAAAGGCCTGTAATCTTCCTCTGAAAAATCATTCACTGAAAACTCTACAGAGCACTGTTCTTACTCTAACACAACTACAGACACCAAGAGTTGAAGGAAAAAAAAAAATCTGTCCTTGTAACCAACCCTAGCTCTGTTTTGTTCTTTACTTTAACAACAGATATTTATTTTCTCACAGGTAGGAGGCACTTTCTGTGTCTGTTGGCTCTGGAGGAAGGCCCTTGTCTTTTCAGCTTCTGTTCCTTGTCCCCTTAGCAATCTTCATGTGGCGTGGCATCCATCCTCTTCCATTTTTGCTTGTCTTGTTTGCTGGTTTAATCTCTTCTATATCTCTAAAGAGACTGACTGATTTAAAAAACATGTTACACTACTGCTGTCTCATAACAAAAAAAAAAATCCATTCCTAAATGATATTATAATAACCACAGGCATAGAAGTTAGGATTTACCACACATATTTTGTGGTGATACAATTCAATCCATAACAAACACCCTACCGTTTGTTGATTATTATTACCTGTTTTCTTCCAGGCAGCTTTATTCATACCTTCTTCGGCTTCATGTTTCTTTTGCTCCTTAAGTATTTACATAATAATATGCTGTATAAACTTTATTATTTCTCATTTAATATTGGCATGGAGTCCAGCACAGTAGTTTATTTTACTGGAAATTAGTTTTTTGTGTGTGTTGTTGTTGTTTTGTGTTACTTGTGCTAGCATTTTAAAATTATTGTCATTGTGCTTTAGATTGAAGTCAGTGGAGCAAATTGCTTTGCCTTTCAACAATTAATACACGTATTGTTTTGTGAGATTGGTTGCCATCCGCTCCAGATTATTTTTGTTACAGTCTGCATTTATGTATCCAATAAAATTCTAGAAAAGGCAACAGTGTCTACGAATGCTCTTGATGACCTTGAGGACATTTTTAAAATCACATCTCATCCTTCTTGTCTTCTTGAGTGCTTTACATTCCTTTGCTCTCAGAGCCTCTAGTTTCAGGCAATTTGGCTGATTTCTTGGCCAGATTCCAAGTCCTTCCTTGCCTTCTGGGCTAAACAGTCCACGGCATGGGATTCACACTGCAGGGGGCCTCCTGTCAACAGAAATTAGCAACACTGACTTCTCAAGTGTACATGGTAGTCAGTTGACCTCTCCAACCCCTGTCTATCATAATGAACTTTTCTCATCTTGTGTCAGTGTCCTCATCTAGGTCCCCTAGAAAAATGCTAAGCATAACTAACTAATAAGATAACAAACACCACTGCCACTGAGTCAGTTCTGACTTACAGTGACCCCATGAAGTTTCTAAGGCTGTAAATAGCTATAGAATTAGACTGCCACATCTTTGACCCACAGAGCCACTGGTGGTTTGGAACCACTAACCTTCCTGTTAGGAGCTGATCGCTTTGACCACTGTGCCACCAGGGCACCCTTGACCAATAAGATATAAATATGTAGATATTGTTAGCCACTGTCAAGTTAGCCCAAGTCATGGTAACCCCATGTACAACAGAATGAAACACTGTCCCTCCTGCACCATTGTCCTAATTGGTTGTGGATTGGACCACTGTGATCCACCGTGTGTCCACTAGCTGATTTTTGGATGTAAATCACCAGACCTTCCTTCCTAGCCCATCTTAGTCTGAAAACTCTGCTGAGATCTCTTCAGCATCATAGCAACACACAATCCCCCACTGACAGATGGATGTTTACAGGACGGGATTAAGGCTTATAAAGGCCCTAAACCCTGAAAAATCTTTGGTACTCCCTCCTCTGCTGATTTACACCTTTGAACAGGATATATGAGCTATATATGTTCATGAATATATGTATGTGTATGTGTGTGTGTGTGTGTGTATGTCTTGGTGTAAGGTAATAATACTATTAAGCTATATGCACCCCCTCCTAATGGAGTCAGTTTTGTTTACCCTAAGTGCATGCTGGGGATGAGCTGGTCTAAAACACCAGTACTGGGGTGGGCGAAGGGCCCAGAATTCCTTGTCAACAAAAAGAGAAACATGTGGGGCTGGACAAACAGTCTCTGAGAACATTGGAAAAGAGGTTTGAGAGAAAATCAAAAAATCCTATCAGCCAGCAGCTACACAGTACATAAACTGTGCTCTTTGTTGAAGTGATAGCAGAGTGCTACACGTGGTTTTAACTGACTGCTCACCTACTTGTATGTAAGTTCTTGTAAGTAAGCCATTTGTCTCAGTCACTGGTTCCAGAATGTTGTGAATTGAACTGTATTCCCTAAAAAGTCTGTAATAATTTGGCTGTGCCATAATTCCTGGTACTGTGTGATGTTCCTCCATGTTGAAATTCCTGCCTCTATGGTGTTAACAAGTGTGGACAGGCAGCAGTTGTGTTGGTAGAGCAAGATTCCATGGCTAAGTTTGTTTTGTGCCTTGAGGCTATCTTCTGAGATATAAAGGAGCTTGTAAAGATATTTGAGGACCTCATGCCACCAAAAAGCAGTGCTGGCAGCTGAGTGTATCCTCTGGAAAGGATGACGGTCCTTGTGACTCAGAAGCTTCTAGTCCAAGGGAAGACTTACAATGAGGACATTCCTCCAAAGCCAGCAGAGAAACCCTGTCCCTGGAGCTGACACCCTGGATTTGGACTTTCAGCCTACTGGAGCATAGCAAAATAAAAGTCCTCTTTTTAAAACCATCCACTTGTGGTATTTCTGTTGCCAAAAGCCAAGTGCCATCTGTTAGAGTAACCCTAGATAATTAAAATACAGAGTCATATTCCTTTAGCAGCATGACCAACCTTGGGCCCGCACACTTTACTGAACACTTAGCTATACATGCTGTACCTTATTTTTAAATGTGACTATAATATTAACAACTGAACTCAAAAGTATGCCATTTTAGTGGAATGAGATGAAATAGATTATAAAATTTTTAGTGGACTTGGGATACTAAAATTTTTACTGTACGTCACATTTTTTACAAAAAGAATATTCCACATATTCTACAAAAAAGAAAATATTTTAGTCATCTTGTACTGCTCCAACAGAAATACCATCAGTGGACGGATTTAACAAAGAGAAGTTTATTCTTACACAATCACAATCCGGAAGGCTACAAGTCCAGGATGTCTGCTCCAGAGGAAGACATTCCCTTTGTCAGATCTGGAGGAAGGTCCTTGTGTTGCACCAGTCTTTGGTCAGGTAGCATCTTGGCACAGGAACCTCAGGTCTGAAGGACGTGGTCTATTCCTGGTACTGCTTTCTTGAAAGTATGAGATTCTCACTCTCTGCTTGTTTCCATTTCCTTTTATCTCTTGTAAGATGGCAAGATGAAAGGATAAAAGGTGGTGCAAGCCACACTCCAGGGAAACTCCCCTTACCATGGAGCAGGGGGGTGACCTTAGGAAGGGATTGACAGTTCTACTCCAATCCTCTTTAACATACAGCACTGGAAGATCACAAAAAAGGAGGACAATGACACAATACTGGTAATCACAACCCAGCCAAATTTCTATAAGTATTTTTGGGGGTACACAATTCAATCCAGGTCAACTCTGTATCACATTTACTACAAAAAGAATATTCCACATATTCTACAAAAAGAAAACGTGTTCAGTGGAACTTAGTTGTTTCAACAATCAATGTAAAATTTTGTTGCTTTCCCGCAAAAACATTGACTTTCACCAAAGTTACTTTAAATGGCTCATACTTCAGTTTTGATGATTGTTTCACAATAAATGTTGTAATTAGAATTGAACAAACGAGAAGATACCATGAAAGAAAATTTAATGATGAGGAGACAAGTATTACAACAAACAACTGTATTTTATTTTTAGATCTTTGAGTCGGATCCAAACCGACAGCACTTGGCTTTTCATCTTTAGTGTCATTATTAAAAGATGTCTTTCTATTCTTCCTTCTTACAAATTCTTCAATGATTTCACCACAATAATATCTACTTCTATACATAGTAAAGATAGTTAATCAAGTTTTTCTTGAGTCATTACTGTACAAGAATTTTTTAGTCTCTTTAGGGATGAAAATGAGCATTCTGTTGTACAGTCTGTGATAATCAAAGTTAAGGAATATGCATAAAACAATTTCAGCATTAAGAAGTTCATACTGTATTTTATCTTCTGTCATGGAATCATATATCCCTAGCATATATCCCTACATGAGAAAAATTTGTCTCTCTTGAATCTGTAAAGCTTAGTTCTCATATAGGAGTAAAACTGTAACACATCTCCAAAATGGAAAATTAAGCAAGATATAAGTTCTGTGGTTCAAATACACCAGAAGCTCCTTGGAAACTCTGTGGGGCAATTCTACTCTGTCCCATAGGTTTGCTATGAGTCACAATTGACTCAACAGCAGTAAGTTTTTGTATGAACTGATAGAAAATCAAAGGCCTGAAATTCCGCAGATCAATAATAAAATTACAGGGTTAGACATTTCAATGCATAGCCAAAAGAGCACAACTGAGGAAATGGAATGCAGAATTAGTGAGATTGAAGATAAAGCAACTGACACCGGCATTTATGAGGAGAAATCAGATAAAAGAATCAAGAAAAATGAAGGATCATTAAGAAGAATATGAGACTCTACCAAGAGGAATAATCTGTGAGTAATTGGAGTTCCTGAACAGGGAGGGACAGCAGAAAATACAGAGAGCTGTTGAAGAGTTGCTGACAGAAAACTTCACAGACATCATGAAAGAAGAGAACATAGCTATTCAAGAGCTCATTGAACTCCACAAAATGTAGACTCCAAAAGAAAGACACCAAGACATGTTGGAATCAAGCTTAATAAAAGGAAACACAAGGAGGATCTCTTAATGGCAGCTAGGCTTAAAGCAAAACTAACATACAAAGGGGATCCTTGTAGGCTGTCCTCTGCCTTCTTGGAAGAAACCATGTTGCCAAGAAGGCAGTGGGATGACACAAAGCCCTGAAGGAGAAAAATTTCTAATCAAGGATCGTATATCCTGAAAAACTGTCTCAAAAATATGATGATGAAATTAAGATACTCTCAGATAAAGAACAGAATCTTAGATACTTTGCAGAAACCAAACCAAAATTACAAGAATTATTGAAAGAATCTCTTCCATTAACAAATCAATAACATCAGACATATACTCAAGGATGCAATGCAGAACACAGCATCCAGAGTCCTACTTAGTTACAGAAATCACAAAGTTCAACAAAAGCTAAAATATTGAAAGTAATGAATCAGTGATCTTAACATGTGAACTATAACATCATCACACTATAAAAAGGGATTTATTACCTTCCAGGTAATGAATAGGTATTTATAGTCCTTCCAGATGGAGAGAAAGTTAAGGAGATATACAAAAATTAAAGATTGTTTAAACTTAAAACATTGAGGGGAAACAAAGGGGTAGCCAAAAAACAGAATAACAATACTACAAATCAAAAGAAGAAATATAGTACAGGAGTCTCAGTGGATATTAAATCAACATTCAAAAGTGGGGTAGGGGGAAGGCTGTAAAGAAAAATGACCAAGAACAGAATATTAAGTAGAACAAAGAAGACATCAACAAAACAAAAATGGATGCACCAAAGTGATGGTACTAAATACATATATATCAATAATTACACTGAATGTAAATGAATTGATTGCTCTAACAAAGGGACAGAGAATAACAGACTGGATCAAAAAACACAATCCATCTATATGCTGCTTATGAGAAACACAACTTAAGATCAAAGATACAAACTGAAAATCAAATAAAATAAATACCAAACTAACAGCATGCAAAGAAGAGCAGGAGTGACAATACTAATCTAAGATAAAACAGATTTTAAAGTAAAATCCACCATCCTGGACAAGTATGGTCACTATTTATTGATGAAAGATTCAAACCATAGGCAGGATATAGCAATATTAAATATTTGTGCACCCAATACCAGATCATTTAAATACACCAAACAGATGCTGACAACATTGAAAAATGAGAAAGATCACTCCGTGATAATAGTGGGAGATATCAACACTCCACTTTCAGAAAAAAGCTCATTAAAAATACAGAAAATCTTACTGTGACAACCAATCATCTAGACCTTTTTACCCAACAGCAGATAAGTACACCTTCTTTCCAATATATGTGGAAGATTCTCCAGAATATAGAGCATAGCATGCCATAAAGCACATCTCAACAAAATCCAAGCCACTGAATTACTGCAAAGCATCTTCATGGAGCATAAAGCCATAAAAGTTCAAATCAACAGCAGAAAAGCCGTGGGTCGAAATTCCAGCTCATGGAAACTGAACAGTACCTTGCTCAAAAATTCATGGAGTATAAGAAGAAATCAAGGATGTGGTAAAGAAATTCATGGAATCAAATGAGAATGAAAACACATCGTAGCAGAATCTATGGCATATAGCAAAAGCGGTGCTCAGAGGTCAATTTATCTCTAATATTGCACACATCCAGAATGAACAAAGGGCCCAAACCAATTAATTAACCCTACAACTTGAACAAGTAGAAAGAGAACAACAAAAGAACCCCTTTGGCACCATAAAAAAGAGATAATAAAAATTAGAGCAGAATGAAACAAATTAGAGAAAAGAAAAATAACTGAAAGGATTAACAAAGCCAAAAGCTGGTTTTTTTGGAAAGATCAACAACCACTGAATAAACTCACAAAAGAAAACAGGACAGGAAACAAATGAGACAGGCGATATCGCAACAGACATAACCAAAGTTTAAAGTAGCATTACAAAATACTATGAAAAATCGTACTCTAACAGATTTGAAAACTTAGAGGAAACGGACAAATTTCTAGATTCACATCACCTACCAAAATTATCCAAGGAGAAGCAGAACAACTTAATATACCTATCACAAAAGAAGAGACAGAAAAAGTAATCAAAAAACTTCCAGTCAAAAAAATTCCTACGCAGGCAACTTCACTGGAGAATCCTACCAAACTTTTAGAAAGGAGTTAATTCCAAAACTACTGAAGCTATTTCACTGCATATAAAAGAATAGAGTATTCCCAAATTCATTCTATGGAGCCAGTATAATGTTGATGCAAAAGCCAGGGAAAAATCCCATAAAAAAAGAAAATTACAGACCAATATCACTCATGAACCTAGATGCAAAAATCTTCAACAAAATCCTACCAAATAGAATTCAAAAACATATCCAAAAAATAAATCATCATTACCAAGTTGGATTTATAACAGGGATGCAGGGCTGGTTCAACAACAGAAAAACAATTAATATGATCAACTACATAAATAACACCTAATTTTGTCAATTGATGCAGATATGGCATTTGAAAAAGTCCAACATCCATTCATGTGAAAAACTCTCAGCAAAACAGGAATACAAGGGAAAAATCCTCAATGCAATAAGAGGCATCGATACAAAGCCTACCACCATCATCATCCTCAGTGGAAAGAGACTGAAAAAACTCTCCCTGAGAATGGGAACTAGATAAGGATGCCCACTATCACTTCTATTCAACATTGTGCTGGAGGTTCTGGGGAGAGCAATCAGACAAGACAAAACTAAAGGACATCTGCATTGGTAAAGAAGAAGTAAAAATACTCCTATTTGCCGATGATATGATCAGATGCACAGACAACCCTAAAGAATCAGTAAATAAACTACTGAGACTAATAGAAGACTTCAGCAAAGTTTCAGGATGTAAGGTAAACATAACTAAATCAGTAGTATTCCTTTACACCAACAGAGAGATCATCAAAGAGGAAATCACCAAATCTATACCACTTACTATAGCCCCTAAGAAGAAAAAGTACCCAGGAACAAATCTAATCAAGAAGTAAGACACTTACACAAAGAAAATTACAAGACCCTGCTGCCAGAAACCAAAAGGGACTTCTGTAAGTGTAGAAATCTATCTTGCTCATGATAGAAAAACTTTACATTGTGAAAATATCCATTCTACTCAAAATGATCTATCTACATGTATAATGCAATCCTGATACAAATTCCAGTGTCCTTTTTTCATGAGATGGAGAAACACATCACTTTTGTTGGAAAGGGAAGAAACTCCAGATAAGTAAAGCACTGCTGAAGAAGGGGAATACAGTGAAAGATCTCACACTACCTGACCTTAGAACCTACTACACTGCCATGGTAGTCTAAACAGCCTGATACTGGTACCAAAATAGACATATAGAGCAATGGAACAGAACAGAAACCCCAGAAATATCACCATCCTCCTATGAATAGTTGATATCCTACAAAGACCCAAAGGTTGTAAACTGGGGTAAAAACAGTCTCTTTAATAAATAGTGTTGTCAAATTGGACATCTGTCTTCAAAAATCTGAAACAAGACCTATATCTCATATCTTACACAAAAACTAACTGATAATAGATCAATGACCAAATATCAAAACTACAGTGATAAAGATCCTGCAAGAAAAAATAGGGACAACAACGGAAGTTCTAATATGTGGCTTAGGCAGACTACAAAATCTGACCAAAAATGCACAAACAACAGAAGAGAAAATAGGTAAATGGGAACTACTAAAAATCAAACATTTGTGCTCATCCAAAGACTTTATCAAAAGAAGTAAAAGACCACCACAGAATGGGAAAACATATTTGGCAATTGCATGTCCAATCAACATTTGATTTCCATTATCTACAAGGTACTCAAAAATATCAAGAAGAAAAAGACAAATAACCCAATGAAACAGTGGACAAAGGACATGGACAGACACTTCACAAAGAAGACATTCAGGCAGCCAAAAGACACTTGAGGAAACTGTCACAGTCATTAGCTATTAGAGAAATTCAAATTGTAACTACAATGAAATATCATCTCACCCCTATGAGGTTGGCAATAATCCACTAAAACACAAAACAACAAATGCTGGAGAGACTGTGGAAAAATTGGAACTCTCCTACACTGCTGGTGTGAATGCAGAGTGGTACAGCCTCTTTGAAAAGCAATTTGGCACTTCCTTAAAAAGCTAGAAATAGAAATACCTTATGCTTCAGCAATCTCACTGCTCAGAATATTTTCTACAGAAATAAAGGCAGTCACACGAACAGACACATGCACACAAATGTTTGGTGAAGCAGTGTCCATAATAGCAAAACAATGGTGCCCATCAGCAGATGAATGGATAAACAGACTACGGTACATATACACAGTGGAACACTATGCAATGATAAAGAACGATGATGATCTTAGGAAACATCTCATTACCTGGTTTCAACTAGAAGACATTATGCTGAGTGAGATCAGTCAGCTGCCAAAGGACAAGTATTATATGAGACCTCTGCTATAGGGACTTAAATATAGAAGATAAGAGTCTTCAATATCTACAAGAGTAGGGAGGAAGGGAGAAGGATGTTCATAGACTAGATAGTTGATAGGAATTTCATTAGGTGAAAGGAGTGATGGCACACAGTAGAGAGCAGATCGTCTTAACTGGACTACACTATAAACTGAAAAGTTTTCTAAACTCAACCCAATATTTCAAAGGGAAGAGTAGAAAGGATGGGAGTCTGGGGGCCATAATTTCAGGAGACATTGAGGTCAATTGGCATAATTAATCTTTTGCTAAAACAGTCTTCTGCACCCTATATTGGTGAGTGGCATCTGGGGTCTTAAAAGCCAACAAGCTGCCATCTGAGGAACACCAAATGGTCCCAATCCACCTAGAACAGATGACAACCAAGAACATCAAAGACATGAGGAAAAATGAGCCTAGCAGACAGAAGGATCCATATGAATGGGAGACTGCATCAATCTGAGATCAGAAGAACCAGGCGGTGCCCTGCCACTACCAACATCACCAAAGGTAGCCATGATGGGGGACTCAGTGTAGAGTCCCTGAAGCAGTACAAGAAAAAGAGGTATGCAGTTCAAGATCTCTTGTAAAAGACCAGAACTGATGGTCTGACAGCCTGGAGGGTCCCTTGGGAACATGGCCCTTAGACTTGCTGCTGTCTTTGAACTGAAAGCAGTACTGAGGTTAACTCTTCAGACAAGAATGGGCTGGATTCAGGATCATGATATGAGAATACGGTGTGTGTACTTGATGATTTTACATACTTCTAGGAGGCCGTCCTACTGGTTTTTTATAGATGAGAGAAAAGAGGGTGGAGAGAGGGGACAGGTACTTGTCAAGAGGATACTAGAAGTATAAAAGTGAGAAGGAGGAATGAGCTCACAGGGTGAGACAGCAGATGGAACTCCAGATACACAGGCATGCAGTATTGATTTGGATTGTGTACTTTCACTTAATCATGATGGAAAAAAATAAAAAAAGATTGCTATGCCAATTGACGTAGATGTCCTCTGAAACTGTGGTCCTCAGATCCCTGTTTCTGCTACTCTGTCCTTCAGAATGTTGAGTTGTATTTAGGAAACCTCTCAGCTTTTGGCATAGTCTCACATCCCTTGTAGTATGTGCTGTCACTCCCAATAACTATCTAATACCTAATCTATGAATACCCTTCTCTCATCCTCCCCACCCTTGTATCTATCAAAGACTATTTCCTTCTGTGCTTGACACTTTTCTTGAGTCCTTATGATAGTGGTCTCATAGAATACTTGCCTTTTTGTAACTGACTGATTTCACTCAGCATGACTTCCAGATTCTTCCAGATTATGGGATGTTTCTCAAATTCGTCAATGTTCTTTATCATTACTTAGTATTCCATTGTGTGAATATACCATATTTTGTTTATCCATACATTAGTTGATGGTTACCTGAATTGATTACATCTTTTTGCTACTGTAGACAGAACTACAATAAACACTTGTGTGCGTGTACCTATTCCTGTGACAGCCTTATTTCTCTAGGATATATTCCAAGAAGTGGAATGCTAGACCATATCGTATTTCTATCTCTAGATTTTTAAGAAAGTGCCAAATGGATTTCCAAAGTGGTTGTGCCATTTTACTTTCTCACCAGCAGTGCAGAAGAGTTCCAATCTTTCCACAACCTCTCCAACATTCATTATTCTGTGTTTTTTGGATTCATGCCAGTCTTATTGGGGTAAGAATTTATTTCACTGTAATTTGATTTAAATTTCTCTAATGACTAATGGTCGTGAGCATTTCCTCATGTATCTGTTAGCCACCTGGATGTTTTGTTGTTGTTGTTGTTAAGTGCCTATTCATAACCTTTGCTCATTTTTTAAATTGGGTTAGTTGTCTTTTCCTTGTTGGTTTTCCAGATTAGACACTGATCAGATCTGTGGTAGCCAAAATCGCACCATAGTCTGTAGGTAATCTTTTTACTCCTTTGGTGAAACCTTTGGATTAGCATACAAATGTGATTTTTAGGAGCATACAAACGTGATTTTTAGTTATCTGTTTTCTCATCTGAAATTTGTGCACTGTTAGTAACGTTTTCTGGTTTGTTTATGCCATGTATTAGGGCTCCTGGTGTTGTCTTTATTATTATTATTTCGTGATCTTTATTGTTTTTGATTTTGTATTTAGGTCTTTGATCCATTTTTCATTAGTTTTTTGTGCGTGGTATGTGTCATGGATTGAACTGTGTCCCCTCAAAAGTAACAACACATACTTTGGCTAGGCTGTGATTCCCAATATTTTATGATTGTCCTCCATTTTGTGATTTTCCTATGCTGTATGTTAGAGGATTAGTGTGGGGCTGTAAATCCCTTTATAAGATCACCTCTCAGCTCCACTGTAAAGGGAGTTTCCCTGGAGTATGGCTTGCACCACCCTTTATCCTTTCATCCTACAAGAGATAAAAAGAAATGGAAGCAAGCGGAAAATTGGGAAACTTATACCATCAAGACAGCAGTACTGGGAGTACAGCGCTTCTTTCAGACCTGAGGTTCCTGATGGTGCCAAGATGCTCCCGGACCAAAAGCTGATGCAACACAAAGAACTTCCTCCAGAGCAACAAAGAGGGAAAGCCTTCCCCGGAGCAGACACCCTGAATTCAGACTTGTAGCCTACTGGACTGTGTAAGAATAAACTTTCCTTTGTTAACGCCAGCCATTCTATGGTATTTCTGTTACAGCAGCGCTAGGTGACTGAAACTTGTGAGATGTGGATCTTGTTTCATTTTTTTTTGCAGATGGATATCCAGTTATGTCAACACCATTTCTTAAAGTAATTGTCCTTTCCTGAGTTTATGGACTTGGGGTCTTTGTAAAGTATCAGCTGCTCATAGGTGGATGATGTTGTATCCAGATTCTCAATTTTGTTCTATTGGTCTATGTATCTGTTTTGTACCAGTACCAGACTGTTTCAACTACCATGACAGTATAATACTTTCTGAAGTCAGGTAGTGTGAAGCCTCTCACTTTGTTTCTCTTCTTCTTACCTATAACTTCTTCCTTTTCCCTATGAAGTTAGTAATCTGTTTCTCTATCTTCTAGAAAAACGCCATTGGAATTTGTATTGGGTTTGTATTGTATCTGTAGACATTTTCATGAAGTTGAATCTTCTATTCATGAACAAAGTAGTTTCTCCACTTACGTAGGTCTCTTTTGGTTTCCTACAGTTAAGTTTGTAATTTTCTTTAGATAGGTTTTTTTACGTCTCTGGTTAGATTTATTCCTAAGTATTTTGTACTTATAGGCACTATTGCAAATGGTATTTATTTGGTGATTTCTTCTCTGATGACCTCTTTGTTGCTGTAAAGAAATCTAGATAATTTTTCTGTTTATGTAATATCCTGATGCTTTGCTGAACTATTAATTCCAGTAGGTTGGGGTTTTTTGGTTTGTTTGTTTGTTTGTTTTAGGATTCTTTGAGGTTTTCTGCATATAAAATCACATCATCTGCCAATACAGATAGTTTTACACCTTCCTTGTCAATTTGGAGGCCCTTTATCTCTTTACCTTGTTTGATTGCTCTGGCTAGAACTTCCAGATGATGCTGAATAAGAGTGGTGATAGTGGTCATCCTTGTCTCATTCCCATTCTCAAGGAGAATGATTTCAGACTCCGTTAAGGATGATGTTGGCTCTTAGCTTTGCTTAGATGGCCCTTATGCTGAGGAATTTCCCTTCTATTCCTATTTTGCTGAGTTTTTTTTTAACACAAGTAGATGTTGGACTTTGTCAAAGTCTTTTCTGCATCAGTAGAAAAAAATCAAGCGTTTCTTGTCTTTTGTCGTATTTATGTAGTTGACTATATTAATTGTTTTTCTAGTGTTGAACCTTCCTTGCATCCCTAGTATAAATTCCTGTTGGTGATAGCAAATGCTTCCCCCACCACCATCCATATGTTGTTGAATTCTGTTGGCTAAAATTTTGTTGAGGATTTTTACATGTAACTTCATGAGACGTGTTGGTCTGTAGTTTGCCTTTTTTGTGCTGTCTTTACCTGGTTTTGGCAACAGGTTTATACTGGATTCATAGAATGAATTTTTGGAGTATTCCAAAATTTCTATGCTTTGAAAGACCTTTGGTAACAGCGGTGTTAATTGTTCTACAAAAATTTGGTAGAATTCCCCAGCAAAATCATCAGGACCAGGGCTTTTTCGGACTGGTAATTTTTGAATTACTTTTTTAATCTCTTCTTTATTGGTGGGTTTCTTCAGTTGTTCTACTTCTGTTTGTGTTAGTTTTGGTGGGTAGTGTGTATCTAGAAATTTGTCCTTTTCCTCTAGGCTTTTGAATTTATTAGAGTACAGTTTTCACAGTAGTGTTACAATTCTTTTAATTTCAGTTGGATCTGTTGTGATATTGTCCATTTTATTTCTTATTCTAGTTATTTAGTTTCTCTTCCAAGTTTCTTATGTCCCTTTGGCCAATGGTTTATCAATTCTATATCTTTTCAAAAACCTAGATTTTGAACTTCTTAACTCTTTCAGTGATTTTTTTTTTCTATTCTCTGACTTATTTGTTCTGCTCTAATTTTTATTATTTGCTTCTTCTCGTGCCTTTAGGGCTCTTTTGCTTCTCTTTTTCCATTTGTTCAAGTTGTTGGGTTTATTCTTTGATTTTGGCCTTTTCATTCTGGAACTCCTTGAGCACTGCTTTTGCTGTGTTTTACGGGCTCTGATAGGATGTCTTCTCCTTAACCCTTAATTTTATGAATTTCTGTATTACATCCTTGATTTCTTTTACAATCCAGTGTTTTTTGAATAACTTGTTGTTCAGTTTCCATATGCTTATTTTTTTCCTTCTTTTTTCTGCCACTGATTTCTACTTTTACAGTCTTACGGTCTGAAGACATGCTTTGTAATATTTCAATACTTTGAATTTTGTTAAGGATTGCTCTGTGACCAAGTATGTGGCCAATTCTGGAGAATATCTCACGTGCACTGGAAAGAAAATGTACTCATTTGCTGTTGGGTAGAGTTTTCCGTGTGTCTATGACACCAAGTTGCTAGGTTGTGACTTTTAGATCTTCCATGTCTTTATGGAGCATTTTTCTAGATATTCTGTCCTTCACTGAAAATGGTTGCTGAACTCTCCCACTGTTATTGCGGAGCTGTGTATTTCTATTTTCAAATGCAGTGTGTGTTTGTTTTATCTATTTTGGAGACCTATCATTGGGTGCATGGATATTTAATATGGTCGTGTCCTCCTGTAGTATTGATCCTTTAATCATTCTGTGACATCCTTCCTTATTCAATGTAGTAGATGTTACTTTAAACTCTATTTTATCAGAGATTAATATTGCAACTCTTGCTCTTTATTGAATGTTGTTAGCTTGATACTTTTTCCCGTCTTTTGAGTTTTAATTTGTTCGTGTTCTTGAGTGTAAAGTGTGTGTCTACTGTAGGCAGCACATAGATGGTTTCTGTTTCTTTTTTTAATCCAATCTGCCACTCTTCACCTCTTCATTGATACATTTTGTCCAGTTACATTCAGTCTGATTATTGAAAGTTATAAGTTTAGTGCTGTCATTTTGATGCCATTTTTGTGCATTGGAGACAATTCCTTGTTCTATTTAATTTTCTGTGCTGAGTCTTTTTTTTATGTGCTTTCTCTTCATCTTTTTCAACGTTGGTAGTTGTGTATTCACTGAGACTTCATGTTTTCTTTGTTTTTCATTTTGATGTATAAGATTAACAGTTTCCTTTATGATTATCTTAATATTTACCTCTATTTTCCCAAATGTAAGCCAGTCCTTATTATCTTTATATCACTTGATTTCTTCTCCATGTGAAAGATCTGTGACAATATTTTCTTTTAAGTCTTTTTTTGTTTGTTTTAATGTTTATGTAATGACATCTCTGTTTTCCTGTCTTCAGTGTTTTGCTTTTTATTTACTTTTGTGATTCCCCTATTTGAGTTGATCCTCACTTGCTGTGTTCTGTGTTCTAGTCTTTGGTTGTTTGCTTTCTAACCAAAGGACTCCTGTTAGTGTCTCTCTTGATTTTGGTTTGGTTTTCATAAGTTCTCTAAATTTCTATTTCTCTGGAAATGTCCTGCTTTTGCCATTGTATTTGAGACACAGTTTTGCTTGATCTATAATTCTTGGCTGACAATTTTTTTTCCTTGAAAATTTTGTATATGTCTTCCCATTGTCTTCTTGCTGGATGGTTTCTGCTGAGTAGGCCTAACTTAGCCTTATTGATTTTCCTTTCTAGGTGATTTTTCATTTATCCCTAGACACTTTTAAATTGTCTCCTTATCTTCAGCTTTGGCAAGTTTGATTATTATATCTTGGTGTCTTTCTTTTGAGATCTACCTATATGGAGATTGATGAGTATTTTGGATAGATACTGTCTCATCATTCTTGATATCAGTGAAGTTTTCTGTCAACACATCTTTGATAATTTTCTCTGTATTTTCTGTAATCCACCCCTCTCTTATAATCCAACCACTTGTTTATTATTCTTCTTGATAAAGTCATGCACAATTCTTAGTATTACTTGAATTTTAGACTTTCTTTTCCATTTAACTTTCCCTGAAATATATTGATGCCACATGCTTTATCTTCAGTCTCACTCCCCCTAATTTTCCATCTCTGCCTATCCCTAGCCCAAAGTAGTACCTCTCCTGCAAAATGTTTCTGTACCATCTTGTTACCTGGTATGACCTGTATTACGTACCAGAGTCACTCAGAGAGTAAGAGTCCACACACAGGGTTAAGAGAACTATGTGGAACTGACCTTTACTACTTACGAGCAATAAGACCTTGGTCAAGTTATAAGCTTCTCCATGCTTCAGTTTTGTCATTTTTAGAATGGTGACTAAAATAGAACCTCATGCTATAGGTCATCATCTAGTTGATTCTAACCCACAATGACACAACATAACTAAACACTGACCAGTCTTCCATCATCCTCATAATCACCAGCATGTTTGAGTCCAGTGTTAATGTTATTGTATAAATTATCTCACCTAGGGCCTCCTTCACCTTTACTGACACTCTCCTTCACCACATGTGATGTCCTCCTCCAGTGAATGATGCCACCTGGTGACATGTCTAAAGCAAATAAGTCAGACAGTGTTCTGCTGTGATCTATAAGGTTTCACTGGCTACTTTTCAAAAGTAGATCACCAGGCATTTCTCCCTAGTGTCTATTAGTGTGAAAGCTTCCTTGAAACCTATCCACCAGGGATGACCTCACTGGTATTTGAAATGCTAATGGTACAGCTTCCAACACCATAGCCAGACAAAACTGATATAACAAACCGATCAAGTAATACTAAGAATTATGTGTGAATTTATCAAGAAGAATAATCAACAAGTGATTGGACTATAAGAGACGAGTGGGTTACAGAAAATACAGAGAAAATTATCAAAGATGTGTTGACAGAAAACTTCACTGATATCACGAATGATGAGACGGTATCTATCCAGAATATTCATATGTAACCGATATAACAAACTGATCAACCAATAGTAGAACTACTCCATAGAAGTTCTTTTAATGTTAAACAAGACACAGATGAAGCACATAGAAGAGAAGTTGGCTTAGTAAATACTAGCTATTACTATTTTTATATTTCCCTACATTGACACCATGCCCAGAATACTATTTGTAAGTATAACTAACTAGTGAAAAAGCCAAATATGTGATTTCATCTGCTGCAGCCCCAGTCTAAATCAATTAGAACTATATACATGACAAAAACTGTTAAGGCCTAATACTTTATACTACCTACAAGTTAAAAAGTAAGCCTCCATGTATGCTGGCAGAAGATAGAAGACAGAGAACACTTGAGGTCCAAGGTGGATTCCTTCCCTGATAAAGCAGACCAACATCAAAGGCAAGATACATTTCTTTTAACTGAATAAAATGACATAACTAATAAACATCATTCATTTTAAATCAAAAATGAATGCTGTAGAGGATTTGGAAATTTTATGACACTAATAACTCGTTAGAATTTGTTGTTGTTTTTAATTGTCATTGAGTTAACTTTGACTCATAACAAACTTATGTACAACAGAATGAAACTATATTGGGTAAGATCCTTTTGTGACTTACAAGGTTTTTACGGGAGATTTTCAGAATAGTATCTTCTAGTCTGTCTTAGTCTGGAAACTGTTAATACTTGTCCATCCTGAATGATCATGCTGATATTTGAGACACTGGTAGCATAACCTCCAGTATTACAGCAACATACAAGTCACTACAATAAGATAAACTCACATATAATGGCAGTTCTTGCCAGGTACCTTCTCACACATCACCTCATTTAGACCTCATAACAACCTTGTTTGAAAACTCTTACTATGCCCCCTGAGAGAAACGAAGTGCCTTGAACAAGTCTCATGGCAAAATTTGAACTCTATGACTTCATAGCAAAAGTCTCAAAACATTACAGCAAAATGACTAAGAGCCTTTAGAGTCAGACTGATGTAGTTTTACCTATCTCTGCAACTAACTAGCTGATTTTTCAAAATTTGTTAACCTCTCTGTGCTTTTATTTACTCAACTATAAAATGAGTGTAAAAATGTCTCCCTCGTAGGACTGGAGGAATAAATAAGATAGCACTGGTAAAAATTCAGCTTATAGGAAGCACTAAATAAATGTGTTGTTGTGTGTTGTCAAGTTGATTCCAGCTCATAGCTCCCTGTAAGACAGAATAGAACTGCCCCTTAGGATTCTTTAGGCTGTAATCGTTACAGGAGCAGACTGCTGCACCTTTCTCTCACACAAACAAAATAGCTAGAGAATTCAAACTAGCAACCTTTTAGCTAGTAGCCAAGTGCTTAACTACTGAACCACCAGGGCTCACTCCTAAATAAATATCACCATTACTATAATTTACTGCTTTGGCAACTTTGCCACATATTCACTGGGTTTTCACATTGGGAATTATAAGCTTCTTCTGAGAGCCTCTTCTTATGCCCCACACTAAAGTGCAGTTTCTCTTGATGAAGACAGCTCTACATTAAGAAGGTCAATAGAAACTCAAAGCATAAACCAAAATGACAAAAGTGATGGAACAGTGGTACCCAGTGCAAAGCTTGGCAAATGTTTTCTGTAAAGGGCTAGGTAGTAAGTTATCTATGCTTTGCGGGCTGTATGATCTATGTCCCAGCCTACCACTTCTACCCACTAGCACAAAAGCAGTCATAGGCATTATGGAAATAAATGCTAGTGTAACAATAAAGTTTTATTTATAGACATAAATCTAGAATTCATGTAATTTCCACATCACAAAGTATTTTTCTTCCTTTGATTTTCTTTCAAGCACTTAAAAAGGTAAAAACCCTTCTCCTGTCCAGCCATATTTGTCCCCTAGGCCACTCTTTGTGAACCCCTAGCCTAGCATATCAGCCACAAATGTGATGCAGTTAGGAGGAGGAGGAGGATCACTGGAGCAGGAGAGATTTGGACAAGTGTTAGCCAAGCACAGGACACTGAGAAGGAGGGAGATGGCATTCTCTGGAAATGTTCAAGAGCTTACTTATCTGTGGCAACAAATGTGAAAGGGCTCAGCACAGTGCTGGCACTGAAGTGATGCAGGGTTTAAAAAATATATATATTATCCTATGAAGAGTGAATCATTGTATTATCCTATATCACTGGATCACTAATTTTTCAGTCAAATAGATTGGACTAGAGTACCGTACATTAAATACACTGAGTCTTCATGATTCAAATGGCATGTTAGGGTCTTTCAGAAAGGGGCAGCAAGATCATATTCTTGTTGTCTTTGTCCCCCTCAAATACTTCTCCAACAATTCAGTAGTGCCTCAATATTCTTAATTTCTGCCAACTGAACTTCTGCTTGTGGGTAGATGGCAATTATGCCTGGAAATGCTGGCACATTATGCCTTCTCAAGCAAGGATACTGATCAGCAACAAAGAACAGGTCCTTGTGAGACTTACATTCTGAAGGAAGAAACAACAGGGGGGCATCACTGGGGAAAAGAGTCCAGAATGTCAGGCCTAAGGTTATCAATGTCAGACTTGACCCACTTTACAATGTTTGCTAGATTCTGAATCATTGATCTGATGCCAGTTTTCATGGCCAACATATTTTTAAAAATTGCTACATTGTTAGGTGCTGTCAAGTCAGTTCCAACTCATAATGACCCTAAACATAACAGAAAGAAGCACCGTCTGGTCTTGTGCCATGTCCACAGCCGTTTTTATGCTTAAACCCATTGTTGTGGTCGCTGTGTGTGTCCACCTCTTCAAGGGTCTTCCTCTTTTTTGCTGACCTGACTCAATGGCTCTTGGCTTTGGCCACTCTACCAAGCATGATGTCCTTTTCCAGGGACTAATCCTTCCTGACAACATGTCCAGAGTATGTAAGATACAGTCTTGCCATCTTTGCTTCCAAGGAGCACTCTGGCTGTACTTCTTCTAAAACAGATCTATTTGTTCTTTTGGAGGTCCATGCTACATTCAACATATAAAAATTGGCTATTAATTATTGTTAATTGCCATCAAGTTGGCTTTGACTCCTAGTGACTCACTGTGTATGAAGTATTGCCCAGCTCTGCTCCAATTTCTGATCACCGATGTGCTTAAGTCCTCTGTTGCAGCCACTAGGTATTTTGAATGCCTTCCAAGCTAAAGAGTTCATTTCCCAGTAGTATATTGAACAATATTCTATCGCAATCCGTAGGGTTTTCATTGACTGCTTTGGTAAAGTAGATCACCAGGACTTTCTTCCTACTCTGCAATGAAACTTGTCCATTATGGGTGACCTTGCTGGTATTTGGAATACCAGTTGCATACCTTCCAGCGTCACATCGCAGCAACACGCAAACCATCACGGTATGACAAGCTGCTGGTGGAGGGCTAGCAGAAACTTCTAGTTAAAACAATATTGGACAGTAGGTTTGCTATGTTTAAAACATACTTGTACTGATAAAGCTAATTAAAATTTTTGGAAATAAAACAACCAAAATTTAAAATCCTGTTTAAATTCTTTGAAGCAATAGATTCTTTATTCATTATTTTCACACTTAAACAAATTTAGCTAGAAGTCCTTGCACCTGATCATGTGGCTAAGTTTATTCAGTCTAACAGAATATTAGGTTGAATGAGATATTTTAAGCTTCTGAATGAGTTATGATTAACACCTAAGATTTTTATTCTGTACCTATGTAAGCAGATGATGAAAATCATTCATTGTCAGGTAATTGTAATTTTAATATATCGTCAATCTATTTTAAACCTATCTTAAACACGTCTTGAAACAGTAGGTCTTAGTATTTTATTGTCCCAGTTATTGCTATGGAATCATTGTTGCACACTATCTCAATGACTCCATCCGCTTCAGGTCACTGGCTTACTCTTAATCTGCCTATAAATACAGAGCAAATGAGTTACGTAGAGAACTGAAAATGCCTTCTGTTTGACTGGGAAGCAAAGGGTACTGAAATGCATATGCCGCAAAACAATTGTTATGTCAAATAGCAAATTTTAAATGTTACGTTTGCCCTGTTTCATTCCATTTCATCCTTGCACTCTTTATAGCAGTATCATTCTTGTGCTGAAATGTGTCATATGCACTCTGTATTTTCTAACAAGTCTTAATGTTTCACCTTTAGAAATGACTTCTAGGCAGCCATCTCTCCATGGAATGTTATGTCCAAGGGTAAATGGAATTGCATCAGGCACTCATCTGTGAGGTCTGTCTCTTACCGTCACTACTGTCACCGTCACCCCAGAGGTCTGCAGTTGCCTGCATGGAAGCAGATGACTCAGTCCTGGTTCAGGTGAGTTGTGATTTAGGCCCACACCTGTGGGGCAGCTCAGAATCCTAGAAGATACTTTCCTGGCATTGTTTTACAACTTTGTTTACAGCCTGGGGCTCAGAATCTGAATCATAGATACATTTTCATTACATTTAGTAGCAATTTGTTAAACATCATCACTCAAAGTTAAGGAGTTTCTCCGCAAAAGATGTGAAGCTATTTGTGTGTGTGTGTTTTAATAGGCTGTGGTTTGCTGCCATCTGTTAACAACAGAACAAAGCACTGCCTGGTCTTGTGCTAGCCACAGGATTGGTTGCAACCACCATGACCCATATTTTCATTGGTTAATTTTCATTGAGTGGAATAGATCACCAGGACTTTCTTCCTAGTCTTCCTTAGTCTGGGAGCTTCCCTGAAGGCTATTCAGCACCATAGCAATATGTAAGCCTCCACTGACAGCTAGTTGGTGGCTGAGCATGAAATACACTGACTAGAGTTTAAGCCAGGGTGTCACACAAAGAAGACGAGAGTTCTACTGTCGAACCATCAATGCTGCCCGGGTAGTAGGCACATGGATTCAAATATAACATGTTGAATCAAAAAAGAGTATAGTATTTTTCTCATTTATTTTGAAAAAAATTAAACCTGTTCTATCTTATGTCATGTACTAGCTGATGTCTTCTTATGGATTAAATTATAAATCTTTTAGACAGTGTAGTGAGCACAGCCATGGTTTCAGAGGGTGTCCTCCTCAGTGGGAGATACAGAGGAGCAGAACATGCCTCCAGAACTAGTGAAAAATGGCATATAGTCAGGAAAAGCTAAGCAACTTTTATCTAACCTACTCCACAGATCTAAAAGCTTCCTTCTGGATAAACCTCCCTCCCTTTCCCAAAACTTCCCCCTCCCTTCTCTGCACTGTGCTAGGCTTCACGGACTGACCCATTCTCAGGTCAAAAGTAGGATCCCTTACATGTGCCTTCAGCCATTCTCCCAAACATGGAGGGAGAATAATTTAACAAACAAGGGGAACGGTAAAGGAACTGCCAACTCCCTTGAGCAGGGAACTCAAGGCAGAAATAGTTCATTTGTCTAGGCTCAGGCATAAGAGGACACATTATCCTAAAAGACACTTGGAAACGGCCATCAGCTGCCTGTCTCTGTCTGCATGAAGCCAGATACTTGTGCCTATACTAATCATTCCTACCCATCTAGAGTAGTAGGGGAGAGCCTGCAATACACACTTGCTGACTGACTGCTTGACACTTGAACTGAATCTGTACAAGAAAAGTAAATGGACTCCTGGTCTCAGATGCCCTGTAACAGCTCTAATGACCTGGTAACAGGACATTAGAGCTTTAAAAGCACCAACAACCAAACTAACACATGACATTTCAAAACAGAACCAGAAGATAGAACACAGTACACCTATTAAACAAACATAAAATAAATAAATGCAACAACTTACTGATGGCTTGGAGACAACAGTCAATGTTAAATCACTTAAAGAGGCAGACCATGATGGCTTCAGAAAGCTCCCAAAATGAAGAATCAAAAAGTTTTCCAGATTGAAGAGAACTTCCCAGAATTATTGGAGGTAGAATTAAAAAAATTAACATTTAGAGCTCTTCAAGAGATCAGGGAGGAGATGAAGCACAATGAAGCAGAATGTAATGAGAAATTGAACAGGTTTCAAGAGAGCACACTGAGACACAAAGTAGAAATTCAGAAAATTAATAATAAAATTACAGAATTAGACAACTCAATAGAAAGTCAAAGGAGCATAACTGAGGCAACAGAAGGGTGAATCAGTGAGAATTAAGATAAAACATGTGACTTCACAGATATGAGCAAAAATCAGATAGGAGAATTGAAAAAAATCAAGAAACACGAAAAATTATGTGGGACTCTAGCAAGAGTCTAGGGTTGCCGTGAGTCGGAGCTGACTCAACGGCACTGGGTTTTCTAGCAAGAGGAATAATCTTTGAAACCTGTTCAATTTCTCATTGCACTCTACTTCCAATAATTCCAGGAGGTTCTCTTCAATCTGGAAAGCTTTTTGATTCTTTGTGTTGGCAGCTTTCTGAAGCCATCGTGGTCTGCCTCTTCAAGTGATTTAACATTGACTGTTGCCTCCAAGTCATCACTAAGTTGTTGCATTTATTTATTTAATGTTTGCTTACTGTGTTCTCTCTTCTTGTTTTGTTTTGAAATGTCCAGGCAGTCCAGGTAGTCAGTCACCAAGTATGTGGCGCAGGTTCTCCCCTACTATTCTAGATGGTCAGGGAGATGATTGGTGTAGGCACAGGGATCTGGCTTCAGGCTCTGCAAAAGCCTGAATGTGTGAGAATGTTATGTCTCCTTATGTCTGCTAGCTGAAGGAACTGTTTATGCCTTGACTTTTCAACTCAAGTGAGTCTGGAGATTTTTTTCACCTCCCTTCCCCATTTGTTACTTGTTCCTTCCCCACAACTGTGAGAATGGCTCAGTGCAAGCTTAAGGAGTCCCACTTTGGACTCAGGTAGTGGTATCAGACTCCAGAGCCAGGCACAAAGCAGAGAAAGGTGGAGAATGCACTGGGAAAAAGGAGAGAGTCTTATTCCAAAGGAAGGATTTAGATCCACTCTTAAACACAAGCCATTTCGTTTTTTACAAGTAAGTGCTATTTTTCACAGGTTATGGAGGAGGGAGTGGAATTTCAACTCAGTCTCTTCCACTGAGGAGGGCATTCCCCAAACTCCACTGCTCTGTTCCCCACGCTGCCTGCAGTCATTTTGTCACAGGTCAGGTCTACCCAGTCCTAGGTACTTATGGACTTATTCTCCCTTCCCCATCACACTGAGTTCGATTTTTCAACTCTGTATTTGATGTTCAGGGCTCCTAGAATGTTGTATGTGATCAATTGACTTATTCTTTTGGAGCTCTGTTGTTACAGGAATCACAGGATGCATCTGACTACTCTGCCGTTTTGGCCCACTTCCACCGTATTAATTTCTGGTAAAGAAGACTTTAAAGTCTGCCACATTGTATAGCCAAGCCAGCCAAGGGCCATCGAGTCGGATCTGACTCATGGCAACATAAGGAAAGACATTATACAATGATTAAAGTGTCAATACTCCCGAAGGACACAAACATATTAAAATGTACATGCCCAATAATAATAATAATAAATCAAACCCACTGGCATCAAGTTGATATTACCTCATGGTGACCCTACAGGATAGAGTAGCAGTGCTCCAGAGAGTTTCCAAAGAGCACCTGATGGATTGGAACTGCCAACTGTTTGGTTAGCGCCAGAGTTATTTACATACCTGATAATAGGGCTCCAAAATACATAAGGAACAACTAGATAAGTAAACGGTCTTAATCTTGAATATATGAAAGTAAAGTAACATCACTGCACACATAAACATTTCAGAGCTAGGGCAAACACTACAGTTGTATCAGAATGAAATTATCTTGGCTGCAGGGGCTGCCTTTTCCAGGTCCAAGATGGCACTAATGCTGGCCAATCTCCAGATGCTGTAAAGCTAAGAAAATATTTTAGTGTTAGTAATTGCATGAACTTCAGTTGTCACATCTGCTTTCCTTCAATTCCAAACATCAGAATGCCACCTGCAGTGGGTTCTGCCTTCTTCTGCAATCCTACATGGAATTGAGTCTGGACTAACTGTCTTTCCACCACTATTATCATCTTCACAATTTCTCTTTATCCCCCAAAAGAGCCGAAGGGGATTATTGATCTTTCAGTTGTCCCTTCAGCCTAGTCTTTTCTTATGTCTAGTAATAAAATACCACCTTTAATGCCCTTCTGAACCAATCACTGTCAGGCTCAAACATTAATAGTACCTTAGACTTGGATTTTTGATCAAATATCATAATTAGTTGCTTCTTTGCTGTAATATTAATGATCATTAACTACACACCAGTCTCTCATTAAGTGCTGATCTAATTTTTTCCATAATAATTTATTACAGTATTACAGCCAAGTGTCCAACATCTAGATGGGAAAAATCCTATAAGGAGAAATCAAACAGCTCATGCAATTTTGGGCAGTCTTCGTCCAACTTAACTGTACTGATCCAATGGGATGTTTTGTTTGCTTGCCTATTTCTGTTTTTGTGCTATGTGACTATCTTAGTCACCAAATGGAGGGCTTTAAGAAAGCAGGCCAGTATGCTACAAATCTAAACTCAGGGTGTCAGCTCCAGTGGAAGGTCTTCCCTTTTTGTCAGCTCTGCAGAAATGGCCTTGTGTTGCTTCAGTCTTTTTTTGGTCAGGGAGCATCTCAGCATAGGAACTTCAGTTCTGAAACGTATACTCTGTTCTCAGTGCTGCTTTTTGATGACATGCGGTCCCCAACTCTCTGCTTGCTTCCCTTTCTTTTTATCTCTTGTAGAAAAAGAATAAGTAGCACAAGCAACGCTCCAGGAGAATCCCTTTATGTTAGAATAGAGATGTTACGTTAGAGAGGATGTTACAGTCCCACCCTAATTCTCTTCAAGAGAATCCGGTCTATTAACTACAGACAGAGATTAAGATTTACAGCATAGAAAAAGCACAAAATGGAAGGCAATCACACAATACCGAGACTCACAGCCCAGCCAAATTGCTATACATATTTCAGGGGTGGGAGGACAATTCAAACTATGATAGTGACCTTAGACAAATCAGTTAACTCTCTAAGCTTCACTTTTCTTGTCTGTAAAATGGGGATAATGACCTCATCTCAAAGTATTTTGAAAGGATCCAGATGGATGATATCTGTGTAACCAGTTCAGTTTATGGAATAGGTTTAACATGGGAAGAGGTAATCAGAAAATAACTTTTTTAAATTTAATTTTTTAAAGATATTTCATTGTGGTTAAATGAAAGTTTACAGTCCAAGTCAATTTGCCATATAAAACCCATTACACATACCTCTATGCAACTCTAGAAGCTCTCGCAACCCTGTGACAGCTTACCTTTGCTTTCTTCCCTGTACTTCCTATATTCATTAAACCAACTCCTGTCCCCTCTTCTGTACTCTCCCATCTCTGTTCTAAAGGGGAGTTGCTCCAACAGCCTCATGTATATATTTATGCCAAGAAGCACATATAACACCAGTATAACTCTATGTCTTATACTTCAGTCTAATTTCTGTCTGAAGAGTTGTATTTGGTGTTGGTCTTGGCTCTGGGCTAGCAGTGAGATCAGTGGAACAGAATTGACACCCCACAGATGGCATCATCTGCCTATGAACAGTTGATATTCGACAAAGGCCCTAAGACATTAAACTGGGGTAAAAACAATCTCTTCAACAAATGATGCTGGCAAAATTGGATCTCCATCTGCACTAAACTAAAACAAGATCCATATCCTACACCTTATACAAAAACCAACTCCAACTGGATAAAAGACCTAAATATCAAAACTAAAACGATAACGCTCATCCAAGAAAAAGTAGGAACAACAATGGAAGTTTTAATACTCTATGTAGACAGACTTCAAAATCTGTGAAGCAAACCACAAACAACAGAAAAGAAAATAGATAAATAGGGACTACTAAGAATCAATCACTTTTGCTCATCTGAAGACTTTATTAATAGAATCAAAAGGCTACCTACAGAATGGGAAAAAAATATTTGGCAACTCTGTGTCAAACCGACGCCTGATCTCCATAATCTATAAGGTACAACAAAGTATTAACAAGAAAAAGATAAATCATCCAATTAAGCCATGGGCAAAGGAGATGGACAGACACTTCTTTAAAGAGGAGATCCAGGAAGCCAAAAAGCACATGCAGACATGCTTACAGTCATTAGCTATAAAAGAAATTCTAATCAAAACGACAATGAGATACCATTTCACCCCAACAAGGTTGGCCATGATCTAAAAAACGCAAAACACTAAATGTTGGAGAGGCTGTGGAGAGACTGGAACTCTCCTACACTGTTGGTAGGATTGAAAAATGATGCAACCTCTTTGGAAAACAATCTGGCGCTACCTTAAAATAATGGATATAGATATATTGTTTGACCCAGCAATTCCACTGCTTGGAATATATCCTACAAAATCAAGGCCATTCACACCAACTGATACATGCACACGAATGTTCATCGCAGCACAGTCCGCAATAGCAAAAAGATTCAATCAACCCAGATGCCCAACAACAGAAGAATGGATAGGTAAATTATGGTATATATACTCAATGGAACACTACACAATAATAAAGAATGACGATGATAGCAGGAAACATCTCTTAACCTGGTTTCAACTGGAGGACGTTATGTTGAGTGAAAGTAGTCAGTGACAGAAGGACAAATATTGTATGAGACCCCTACAATAAGAACTTAAAAGCAGTCTCATGCATAACAGAAAAGACTCTTTGATGGCTGCAAGGGTGGGGAGGGTGAGAGGGTGAGGGAGGATGGTGTAGATTAGATAGTTGTTAGATATTTGGTTGGGTGAAATTGTTGACAGCACCCATTAGTAAGAAAATCAGTATTAACGGGACTTCAACACAACTTGTGTACTCCTCCCATCTTAACTCAATATTGCAAGGATATAGTAGCTGGGGCAGGGGGCTGGGGACTGTGCTCTAGGGGAAATCGAGGCCAAATGGCACAACTAGCAGTTTGCTAATGAGGTCTCTGCACCCCACATTGGTGAGTGGCATCTGCGGTCTTAAAAGCTGCCAAGTTGTCATCTGAGGGTGCAGCAAATGGTCTCAACTCAGCAGGAATGGATATTCACCAAGGTCCATAATGGCGTGGGGGAAAGAGAATCCAGAAGACAGAGAGATCCATGTGAGTGGATATCTACGTAGGCTTGTGACCAGAAGAACCAGTGATAGCCACGATGGAGCTTATAAAGTTGAATCTCACTGGCAATGCAAGTATAAATAGGGGTGCATCCTGAGATCTCAACTAAAAGACCACAATTAATGGTCCAGGCTTCGAAGTTCTCCTGGGAGTGGGGCCCCTGTCCCTGATACTGCCCCTGTCCATAAATCATATTGAAGATCAACTCTTCAGACCACAATGGATTGGACTTGGTGATGCAGAAGGACCATATTGTGTGGGCACTTTATGTTTCTAGGCATCTATAGGAGGTTGTCCTGCTGACCGCACACTGGAAGAAGGGGATTGGGTGGAGAGGAGAAAATAGGAGACTACTGGGAAGATAAGACATACATGGAGGAGAAAGGAAGAGTGTGCTGTCACCGTGCAGGAAGAGCAGTGGAAGCTGCATGTAGGTCAGCATGAAAATTTACATGGGAACGTACATTTTCATTCACTCATAATAAAACACACACACAAAAACAAACAAACAAACAAAAAGTAGCTTTTAACTTTGTTAATTCTTTCAATTGTTTTCTATTCTCTAATTTGTTTATTTCTGCTCTGATACTTATTATGTTTTCTTCTGGTGCACAAGAGGTTCTTTTTTTCTATTTCTACTTGTTCAAGTTGTATGGTTAATTATTTGGTTTGGGCCCTTTCCTCATTCTGGATGTGTGCACTTATAGAGACTAATTGACCTCTGAACCTGCCTTTGCTGTACCCCATAGGTTCTGTGGATGTGTTTCCCTTCTCATTCCATTCCATGAAATTCTTTATCACATTTTTTTATTTCTTCTACAATCCATGAACTTTTGAGCAAGGTGTTGCTCAGTTTCCATGAGTCTGAATTTCTACCCATGATTTTTCTGCTTTTGAGTTCAACATTTATGGCTTTATGCTCCATGAAGATGCTTTGCAATAATTCAGTGGTTTGGATTTTGTTGAGACTTGCTTTATGATCTAATATGTTGTCTAGTCTGGAGAATGTTCTATATGCATTGGAAAAGAAGGGGTATTTGTCTATGTTTGGGTAAAATTCTGTATATATCAAATAGATCTAGTTGGTTGATTGTCACAGTATTATTTTCTCTTTCTTTATTAAGCTTTTTTCTGGATGATCTATCCATTTTTGAAAGTAGGTATTAAAGTCATCTACAATTATTGTAGAGTGTTTTATCTCATTTTTCAATGTTGTCAGTGTTTGTTTGATGTATTTGGAAGCTCCAGTATTGGGTACATAAATATTTAATATTGTTTTATACTCTTTATGTATTGAACCTTTCAACAATGTTGACCATCCTTGTCTACAACGGTGGATTTTACTTTAAAATGCATTTTATCTGAGATTAGTATTTTAGTCAGTTAGTGCTGCTCTAACAGAAATACCACGAGTGGATGGCTTTAACAAAGGAAGGTTTATTCTTACAAGTCCAACTTCAGGATGTCTGCTCCAGGGGAAGGCTTTCCACCTTGTTGACTCTGGAGGAATGCCTGGTATTGCATCAGTCTTTGTCAAGGGAGAATCTAGGCACAGGAACCTCAGGTCTGAGGGAAATACTCTTCTCCTTGTGCTGTTTTTTTGATGGTGTGAGGTTCCCAGTTCTCTGCTTGCATCCCTCTTGTCTCTTCTAGGATGAAAGGATTAAGGGTGGCACATGCTATACTCCAGGAAAACTCCCTTTACAGTGGAGTAGGGAGGTAATCCTATGAAGGGATTTACAGTCCCACCCTAATCTTTTAACATACAGCACAGGAAAATAACAAAATGAAGGACAATAACAAAATACTGGGAATCATGGTCCAGCCAAGTGGCTCCACATATTTTGGGAGAACACAATTCAACCCATGACAATTAGTATTGCCACTCATTTTGTTAGCTTGGTATATATTTTTCCATCATTCGATTTCCAGTTTGTTCATATCTTTGAATTTAAGATGTGTTTCTTGTACGCAGCAAATAGATGTATTATTTTTTTGATCCAAGCTGTTACTCTCTGCGTCTTTATTGGAGCATTTAAGCCATTTACATTCAGTGTAGTCACTCAGATATGCATCTCGTGCTATCATTTTGGAGCCTTTATTTTTGTGTTGTTGATGTTTTCTTTGTTTCACTTAATATTCTGTTCTGCTTCATTTTTCTTTATGGGTTCTCTTTTCATCTCTTTCAGTGTTGCTTTTGTGTCTGTTGAGACTCCTGTATTATGCTTCTTGCTTTGATATGTAGTATTGTTAGTTTGCTTAGTGGCTATGTCTTTGTTTCACCTTAAAGTTCTAAGTTTAAACCAATCTTTAACTTCTGTATATCTCCTTAACTTCTTCTCCATCTGGAATGGCTATAATTACTGTACTATATCCCTCTTTATAGAGTGAAGATGTCATAATTTACATATTGAGATCTCTGATTCTCTCCTTTTAATATTTTAGCTTTGATTGAACTTTGTGACTTCCCTAACTGAATAAGACACTGGATGCTGTGTTTTGCACTGCATCCTTGAGTATACATATGCTGTTGTTGATTTTTCTAAACAAAAAGCTTCTTTCAGTATTTCTGGTAATTTTGTTTTGGTTTTTGCAAAACCTCTAATCTTCTGTTTATCTGAAAAATTTTTAATTTCACCATCATAATTGGGAGACAATTTTGCAGGCTATATAATTATTGGTTGGCAGTTTTTCTCCATCAAGTTTTTGTATGTATCATCCCACTGCCTTGTTGCCAAAATTATTTCTACCAAGAAGTCAGAGGACAGCCCACAAGGCTTCCCTTGGTACGTTAGTTTTGCTTTAAGCCTAGATACCTTTAAAAGCCTCCCTTTATGTTTGATTTTATTAAGCTTCATTATAGTATGTCTTGGAGTCTTTGGGGGTCTATGTTTTATGGAGTTCAATAAGCATCTTGAATATCCGTTCTCTTCTTTCATGATGTCAGGGAAATTTTCCATCAGCAACTCTTCAACAGGTCTCTCTGTATTTTTTGCTGTCCCTCCTTGTTCAGGAATTCCAATTATTCACAGATTATTCCTTTTGATGTAATTCCACATGCTTCTTAATGCTACTTCATTTTTTGTTTCTTTTTTCTGAGTTCTCATAAATACTGGTGTCAGTTGCTTTATCTTCAGTCTTGCTACTTCTGCATTCCATTTTTTCATTCCTGCTCTTTTGGCTTTGTGTTGAGTTGTCTAACCCTGTAATTTTGTTATTGATGTGCAGTACTTCAGATCATTGATGTTCTAGAAGCTCATATAGGTTGCTTTTTTCATTTTTTTTTTTTTTTTTTTGCTGTACTTTGTTTAACTTCTGGAAGGGCTCTTTACATAATTCTTTTGTATTCCACTGTCAATAATTTCAGAAAGGCTTCTTCATCTGTGAAGTTTTTGATTCTTTATTTTGGGAGTTTTCCAGGGCCATGGTGGTTTGCTCTTTAAGTGATTAGATATTCACACCATCAAAAACTTGTTCAGCTTCTCCAGTGTTATAACAACAGGAGCTGTGGCATAGCTCTAAGAAGGAAGTGAGTGAAGGCACTACTAGATATGGCTACCAGCTTACTGTATTTTCTCCAGTTGCAGCTGACTCTGTACAGCTTCTCTTGTAATAGAGACGCTCAAGCCATGCAGTGCTGCTTGGCTTTACATCTGACACCAGCTGGGTCTTTGGGAGTGGCAGGCCCCACCACCTGGCTCATAAAGATGGCAACATATTTGTGCTGACTGTCTGGTGCCATGTCAGTCAACACTAAGGCATAGTTCAGAGAAGGAAGGAAAGAAGGATGCCATCACACTTGACCACCAGGAAGCACTGCATTCTCCATATGCACTTATTTTAAACACTGTGTGTCTGCTGACAGTGGTGCTGTCCTGCGGCAGCCAATATCAGCCAGGACCTCAGGGGTGGCAGGCCTCAATTCCTGGCTAACAAAAATGGCTCCCGCTTATGGAGTCTCTCAGAGGCCATCAGCAGATGCTATGATATGGCTCAAAGAAGGGAGGGGTTAGGGCACCACCTCACTTGGTTGCTAGCTGCCACTCTGTTTTCCAGGTATGATTGTCTTAAAGACAGCTTTTCTGCTGGGAGAATCACTGTCCAGACAGGCATGATTGCTCAGTGTGTGAGCTAGCCCCAGCTAAGCCCTCAGGCAAGGCTGACTCTGCTTCTTAGTTTATGGTGTCCCACCTGAGCTGTCTGTCCTGCACTGGGTCAGCAGTATCTATGGTACAGCTAAAAGACTAGAGGGGAGAGGCACTGGCACTCTCAGCTGCCAGCTGTTACTGGGCTCTCTAGGTGTGACTGTCCCAAGAACAGCCTCTGTACTGCAGAGGATGCTGTTTGCTTAGGCACTGATCTCAGCACAGTAGCCAGCCTATGCCAGGCTTTCAGACTCAGCAGTTCCAGTCCCAGTCTCCCAGTTAACAAAGAAGGTGTCCATATTTGTAAGACTTTCACTTGATGCATCAGCAGAAGCAGGACTGCACTGCTGTCTCACCTCTGATAAAGGTAGTTTTCCCCTTCCTGTTGCCCAGTCCAATCTCATAATCCTACATCTCATCTTGGGGCTCCCAGAATGTCCACACTACTCCATTCAGTTATTTTTCTAGGCCTTAGTTCTCAGAAGGAATTGAAGAGACGTGTGACTAGTCTGCCAGCTTAGCCCTACCTCTGTGGATTCTTTAGGATTTTCTGTGTATGAGATCATATCATCTACAAATAGAGATCATTTTACTTCTTCTTTACAGATGTGAGTGCCCTTTATTTATTTTTTTTATCTTGTCTGATTACTCTGGCTAGAACCTCTAGCACAGCATAGGATAAACGTGGTAACAATGGACATCCTTGTCTGGTTGCCATTTTCAGGGGGAATTATTTCAATATCTCACTATTGAGGATGATGTCTGCTGGTTTCACTTAGATGGCCCTTGTTATGTTAAGGAATTTCTCTTCCATTCTTATTTTGCTGTGGGTTTTAACAAGAATGCATGTTTGATTTTGACAAGTGTCTTTTATGCAGCAGTTGATACAATTAAATGGTTCTTATCTTTTATTTATATGGTTGACTACATTGTTTTTCTTCTGTTGAATCATTGCTGCATCCCTGGTATGAATCCTACTTCGTCATGGTGAGGTGTTTTTTTTTTTTTAATGCAGATTATTGAATTCTATTGGCTAGCATTTTACTGAGGATATTTGCATCTAAGTTCATGAGAGATACTGATCTTTAGTTTTCTTTTTTGTGCTACCTTTACCTGATTTGGGTATCAGGTTTACAGTAGCTTCATAGAATGAATTCCGAAGTGTTGTATCCTTTTCTATGCTGTAAAATGCCTTTAGTAGTATTGGTATTAATTCTTGTCTAAATGTTTGGTAGAATTCTTGAGTGCAGCTGTCTAGACCAGGAGTTTTTTTGGTTGGTAGTTTTTTTGTTTTGTTTTTAACTTTTTCAATCTCTTCCTTTTTGTGATGGGTTTCTTAAGTAGTTCTACTTCTGTTTTTGTAAGTTTGGGTAGGTAGTATGATTCTAGAAGTTTGTCTGCTTTTGCTAGCTTTTCAAATCAATGAGAGTACAATTTTTCATAATATTCTGTTATGATTCTTTTAATTTCATTTTGGGCCTATTGTGATATTACCCATCTCATTTCTTATTATTTGCTTCCTCCCCTGTTTTTCTTTTGTGACTTTGGCCAGAGGTTTACTGCTTTTGCTGATCTTTTCAAAAAGACAGCTTTGGTCGTTGTTGATTCTTTTAGTCATTTCTGTATTCTCCAACTCATTTAGTTCTGCTCTGATTTTGTTACCTGTTTTCTTCTGGTGACTTTTGTTGGTTTCGTTCTAGTTGTTTGAATTGAAAGGTTAATTCTTTGACTTAGCCCCCTTCTTCCCTGTGGGTATGTGCATTTCTTGAGATAAACACACCTCTGAGTACTGTTGTCACTGTGTTGTGTGGGTTCTGGTTAGATGTGCTTTCATTCTCATTTGATTCATGAATTTTTTTTTAATTCCATCTTTGATTTCTTTTATAACCCAGAAATTTTTGAGCAAGGTATTGTTCAGCTTTCATGAGTTTGAGGTTCTAACCATGCTTTTTCTGCTACTGATTTCAATGTTTATGATCTAAGAAAATACTTTTCAATATTTCAGTGCTTTGGATTTTTCTAAGACTTGTTTTATAGCCTAATGCATGGTCTATTGTGGAGAATGTTCCATGTGTGTTGGAAAAGAAGGTGTACTTGTCTGTTGTTGGGTTGAGAGTTCTGTATATCTGAATTTGAGTGGGTTGATTGTCACCTTATGACCTCCTGTATCTTTACTGAGCTTTCTTCTGTATGCTCTGTCTATTTTTCAAAGAGGTGTGTTGAAGTTTCCTGCTATTATTGTAGAGCAGTCTGTCTCACTTTCAATGCTGTTAGCATTCATCTGAAACCTCTAGAAGCTCTGTTGTTAATATTATATCCTCCTTATGTGTTCTCCCTTTAAGCAATAAATAGTGACCTTCTTTGTGATGGTGGATTTTACTTTACACTCTATTTTATCTGAGGTTGATATTGCCACTCGTACCCTTTTTATGCATGTTGTTAGCTTGTTGTTGTTAGGAGCTTTGAGTCAGTTCCAACTCATAGTGACCCTATGAACAACAGAACAAAACACTGCCAGGTCTTGCGCCACATCCACAACTATTTTTATGCTTAAGCCCATTGTTGCAGCCACTGTGCTGATCCATCTCATCGAGGGTCTTCCTCTTTTTTGCTGACTCTCCACTCTACAAAGCATGATATCCTTCTCCAGGGATCGATCTTTCCTGACAACATGTCCAAAGTTTGTAAGATGCAGTCTTATCATCTTGGCTTCCAAGGAGCATTCTGGTTGTACTTCTTCCAGAACAGATGTGCTGGGTCTTTTGGCAGTCCATTGTGCCTTCAACACTCTCCTCCAACATCACAATACAAAGGCATCAATTCTTTTTCTGTCTTCTTTGTTCATAGTCCAGCTTTCACTGAAAATACCATGGCTTGGGTCAGGCACGTTTTAGTCTTCAAGGTGACATCCTTACTTTTGAATACTTTGAAGAGATCCTTTGTGTCACATTTTCCCAGTCCAATGTGTCTTTTGATTTCTTGACTGCTGCTTCCAAGGTCATTGATTGTGTACCCAAGTAAAATGAAATCTTTGACAACCTCAATCCTTTCTCCATTTATGACAATGCTGCCTTCTGGTCCAGTTTTGAGGATTTTTTTTTTCTGATGTTGAGGTGCAATCCATACTGAAGGCTGTAATCCTTGGTCTTGATCAGTAAATGCCTCAGATCTTCTTCATTTCCAGCAAGTAAGATGGTATTGTCTGTATAACGCAGGTTGTTAATGAGTCGTCCTCCAATCCTGATGCCTCATTCTTCTTTGTTAATCCAGCTTCTCGGATTATTTGCTTGGTGTACAGATTAAAAAGGTATGCCTTTCCTGGCTTTAAATCATGCAGTGTCACCTTGTTCTGTTCTGTTAGCTTAGTATACATTTTCTCATCCTTTGAGTTTCAGTTTGTTTCTTCTTTGACTGTAAATTGTGTTTCTTTTAAGAAGCATATAAAAAACCCCAGATGGAACTTTTTTTCACCCTGTTATTCTTTGTGTCTTTCTTGGTGCATTTAACCCATTTACATTCACTGAAATTTTTGATAAGTGGAACTAAGTGTTTTCATGTTGGTGTCTTTTTTGTGTATTGTTGAGTTTCTTTGTTATTTTTAGTTTTCTGAGCTCTTTTTTTATGGTTTTTTTTTTGGTCCTTTGCAGATTTTGTTTCTTGATTTTGCGTGTAGTATTGTTAGTTTGCTTTGTGACTACCCTAATGTTCTCATCCAGTTATCTAAGTTTAAACCAGTCTTTAAATTTGTTATATCACCTTGACTTCCTTTCCATCTGAAAGATCTATGACTACATTAATTTGTCACTCATTTTGGAATAATGTCATCATTTACATACTGAAGTCTCTGTTTCCCTATTTTTAGTATTTTAGCTTCGATTAAGCTTCATGGATTTCCCATCCTAGCTGAACTCTGGATGCTATGTCCTGAATTGTGTCCTTGAGTATATATCAAATGTTATTCATTTTCTAGTCAAATAACTTCCTTCAATATTTCTTGTAGTTTTAGTTTGTTTTCTGTTGCTGTTTCTTTTTTTTTTTTTTTTTGCAAATTCTTGAACCTTCTGTTTACCTGGGAATGTCCTAATTTCTTCATCGTATTTGAGAGACAATTTTGCTGGATATACAATACTTAGTTGGAAGTTTTTTGTCCTTCAAGTCTTCACATACATCACCGCATTGCCTTCTTGTCAACATGGTTTCTGCTGAGTAATTGGACCTCTCAGTGTTACCGACTCTTCTTTGTAAGTTAGTTTTTGTTTGAGCCTATCTACCTTTGAAGCCTACCATTGAACGTATTTCTTTATCTTTAGTTAAGTTTGACCATGATGTGTCTTGGTGTATTTGTTTTGGGATCTACATTTTGTAGAGTTCAATGAGCATCTTGTAGAGATATCTTTCTGTCTTTCATGATGTCAGGAAATTTTTCTGTCAGCAAATTTTCAACAATTCTCTCTGCAATTCTGTTATCCTTCCTTGTTCTGCCAGTCCAATTATTTATAAATTATTCCTCTTGATAGAGTCCCGTATAACTCTTAGTGATTCTTCATTTTTTTAAATTCTTTTATATGAATTTTCATCATAATGCTGGTGTCAGTTGCTTTGTTTTCAGTTTCACTAGCTCTGCCTCAATCCTGTTCTTTGACTTTCTGTTGAATTGTCTAACTGTGATTTTATTGTTAAATTGCTGACTTTCAGATAGTTGTTGCTCCAGCAATTCTTATATCTTGTTTAATTTTTCATTTTGTTCTACTGTACTTTGTCAAATCTTTTTCCTGATTTATTGAAGGGCTCTGGACATAACTCTTTCATATTCTACCTTTGAAAATTGCAAGAAGTCTTCTTAATCTGGGAGATGTTTTGATTTTTTGTTTTGGGAAATTTCTGAAGTCATTGTGGTCTACTTCTTTAAATGATTGGAAATTGATTGTTGTTTCCAAGTTATCAGAAAGTTGTGGTAATTTATTCATTAGGTTATTATGATCTAATATGTGTGTGTGTATAATTTTAGCTGTCCAAGTAGTCTAGTAATTTGAGCTGGAGTGATTGTTGGATCCTTAATAATTGTGATGCCTTGTCACCAGGTGGCTGGAGATGTGACCACACTTAGAAAGGTAGAAGGAATTGCTGGCCCAGTGGAGTTGGTGAAACTATTCTTCTATCTCTCACTTTGTTTCCATTCTCAAATTCAAGAGAAAAGTTTAGAGCACACATGTGAAATGTCCCCTTCTGGCCCACATAGCTTGCCAGACTTTAGCATCTGGTATACAGCAGAACAAGGAAGGGCGAAAGACTTGGGATAGGAAGAGAAATCAGTGTGTAGGAAACGTTGATTTCACAAACACCTTGCACTGTTTCTGTGAAAGTCCTCTGAAGTTCTTTAGGTGCGGAGATTCACAGCTCAGTTTCCCCACTGAGAAACACACACCCCTTTCACTACTGCTGCAGTCAACTGCCAGCTGCCACCACATTCAATATGTGTGGCTATCCCAGCTTATCTTCCCATCTGTGAAAGACATGTGCCATTCAGGTGCTGCTGCCCTGAGTGGACACTGGCCACAGCAGCACTCTCAGACACAGCTTCCCACTCAGCAAGATGTGCTCTGCTCTTGTGCTGCTGCTCCACTCCCATGCCAGCAGAAGCTTGCCTCCTGTGGCTGGCAATCTGATTCTGACAAAAGTAGTTGTTTCCCTTCTTGTCACCCAGTCTGATTTCTCAGCTTTCCACCTGATATTGGGACTCCTGAAATGTCCTGTTTATACAGTTGTTATTCAATGTCTTTGTTGTTAGAGGAATCAGAGGACACATATGACTATCCTGCTATTTTAGCACCTACTCCTGTTTCTAGCCTTTTAAGAAAGCGCTAAATCGATTTCCAAAGTGGTAGTACCATTTTGCATTGTTAACATCAGTGAGAAGGGTTCTAGTCTTTGCACAACATCTCCAACATTTGTTGCTTTGTGTTTTTAGATTAATGTTGCCTTTGCTGGGGGAGAAGATTGTAGTTCCAATTTGAATTTCTCTAATGGCTAATAACCGTGGTAATTTCCCCATATATCTGTTAGTTCTTTGGATGTTACCTTTAGTGAGGTGCTTGTTCATATCCTTTTCCCATTTTTTAATTTTGCTATTTGTCTTTTTCTTGTTGAGATTTCAAAACGCCTTGTAGATTACAGAAATCAGACACCAGTCAGATTCATGATTGCTGAAATTTCTTTCCCAGTCTGTAGGTGGTCTTGTTACTCTCATGGTGAAGTCTTTGTATGCAAGTAGTGTTTGATTTTTAGGAGTTTCCATTTATCTATTTTCTCTCCTGATGTTTGTGCATTGTTTATAATGTTTTTCAGTTTGTTCATTCTGTATGTTAGGGCTCCCAACAGTGTCCTTAATTTTTCTTCTATGATCTTCATCATTTTAGATTTGTTATTTAGGTCTTTGATCTATTCTGAGACAGTTTTTGTGCATGGTGTGAGATGTGAGCCTTGTTTCATTTTTTTGCAAGTCTATATCCAGTTTTGCCAACACCATTTGTTGAAGAGACTTTTTTCTTCAGTTCCTGGACTTTTGGCCTTTGTCAAATATCAACTACTGTTAAGTAGATACAGTAAATCTAAATTCTCTATTCTGTTCCATTGATCTATGTATCTGTTTCTGTACCAGTACCAAGCTATTTTGACTACTTTGGCAGTGTAATAGCTTCTAAAGTCATGTAACGTGAGGTCTCTCACTTTGTTCTTGTTCTTCAACAATGCTTTACTTATTCAGGGCTTCTTCCCTTTCCATATGAAGCTGGTTATTTGCTTCTATATCTCATTAAAAAATAAAATCTGAGTTTGCATTAGGATTGTATTGTATCTATAGATCACTTTGGAAAGAATAGACATCTCCATGATGTAAAATCTTTCTATACATGATCAGGGTAGGTTTGTCTACTTTTGTAGGTCTCCTATGGTTACTTGTAATAGAGTCGTGTATTTCTCTTTATATAGGTCTTTTACATCTTCGGGAGGATTGACATCTAAGTATTTTATCTTCTTGGTGTCAATTGTGAATGGTATTGATTTGGGGTTTTCCAGTTTGATGACTTCTTTCTTAGTATAATGGAATCCACCTGTATCTTGCATCCTATTACTTTGTTGAACTTTTTAATTAGTTCCAATAGTCTTTTGTAGATTCTTTAGACTTTTCAGTTTATGAGATTATATCATCCACAAATAGAGACTTTCACTACCTCCTTATCAATGTCAATGTGCTTTGTATCTTTATCTCATTATCTTGCCTAATACTCTGGCTACAACCTGCAGTGTAATGTTGAATAAAAGCAGTAACAGTGAACATCCATGTCTTGTTTCTGTTCTTAAGGAGAATACTTTCAATCTCTCTCCATGATGTTGATTACTGGCTTTGTATAGATGTGCCTTATTATGTTGAAGAATTTTCCTTCAACTCCTCTTTTTTGAGAGCTTTTGATGTGAACGGGCTTTGTCAGATACCTTTTCTGTATCAACTGATAAAATCAAGTGATTCTTGTCTTTTGTTTTGTTTATGTGGTTGATTGCATTGATTGTTTTTCTAATAGAGAACCATCTCTGCATTCCTGGTTTGAATCCTACTTGATCATGGTGAATTATTTTTTTGATATGCTGTTAAATACTATAGAATTTTGTGAAGGATTTTTGCATCTATGTTCATGACAGATATTGCTCTGTAATTTTCCTTTGTTGTTCGATCTTTGCCTGGTTTGGGTATCAGGGTTGTGCTAGTTTCATACAACGAATTTGGGCTTTTCTGGCCTTTTCTATGCTGTGAAATAAGCTCAGTAGTTACTGGAATTAACTCCTCTCTAAAAGTTTGGTATAATCCTCTGGTCAGGCTATCTAGGCCAAGGCTTTTTTGGTTGAAGTTTTAAATTTCATGTTCAATCTCTTCTTTTGTGATGGGCTTAGTAAGTTGTTCTGCTTCTGTTTGTGTTAGTCTTGATGGGTAGTATGTTTATAGAAATTCTTCCATTTCCTCTAGGTTTTCAAATTTATTAGAGCACAGTTTTCATAGTATTTTGCTACAAATTTTTTAGTTTAAATTGGGTATTTTGTGATATTGTCCATCTTATTTGAGTTATTTGCTTCCTCACCCATTTTTCTTTTGTCAGTTTGGTGAACGGTTTATTGATTTTGTTGGTCTTTTTAAAATACCAGATTTTGGTGATGTTAACTCTTTTGATTGTTTTTCTATTTTCTAATTTACTTAGTTCTCCTCTAATTTTTATTATCTGTTTTCTTCTGGTGCTTGACAAGTTCGTTTGTTGCTGTTTTTCTACTTTGTTGAGTTGTAGAGTTAATTCTTTGATTTGGGCCCTTTCTTCCTTTTGGATGCATGCACTTGCTGAGACAAACTGACTGCTGAGCATTACTTTTGCTGTTTCCCATAGCTTCCGGTAGGACATGTTTTCATTCTCATTTGATTCTGTGAATTACTTAATCTCATCCTTGATTTCTTCTGTATCTTGGAAGTTTTTAAGTGAGGTGGTATTTAGTTTCCATTTGTTTGATTTTTTACTCTTACTTTCTTTGCTATTGATTTAGAATTTTATGGCTTTATGATCTGAGAAGATGCTTTGCAATATTTCAGTGATATGCATTTTGTTAAGCCTTGTTTTGTGGCCTAACATATGCTCTATTCTGGAGGATGTTCCAAGTGTACTGAGAAAAGAAAAAGTACACTTTTCTGTTGTTGGGTGGAGTATTCTGTATATGTCTATGAAGATAATTTGATTTATTGTTGCGTTAGGATCTTCTGTGTCTTTATTAAGCTTCTTTTTGGATGTTCTGTCCATCACCAAAAGTGGTGTACTGAAGTCTCCTACTGTTGTTGTGGAGCTGTTCATCTCACTTTTCAATAGTGTTGATATATTTAGAAACTCTTTTGATGTATTCAGAAACTCTGTTGTTAGGTGCATGACTATTTAATATGGTCATGGCCTTCTGATACATTGACCCTTTAAGCAATAGATAGCAACCTTCCTTGTCTGCTGTGGTGGATGTTAGTTGAGAGTCTATTATATTGGACATTGAATACTGTTAGCTAGGTATATTTTCCCATTCTTTCTGTTTCACTTTGTATCTTTAAGTCTAAGTTAAGTGTCTTGTAAGCAGCATATAGACAGATTGTGCTTTTTTTTCATTCTCCTACTCTTTATTGATGCGTTTAACCCATTTATATTCAATGTAATTATTGATAGGTGTGAATTTAGTTCTGTCACATTGATCACTTTTTTGGTGTGTTGTTGACAGTTTCTTTGTTCCACTTATTTTTATGTTTTGAGTCATATTTCTTTTCATCCTTTTTGCTGCATCCGGCACCCCAGTGACCAGCACTGGATAGGGTCTGAATCTGAGAGGAGCAGGAAGGAGATGGGAAACTCACTCACACATGAAACACATCACTCACACAAGAAGCACATTACACAGTAAAACACATCATACACACAAGATTTAGTTGGGGCCAGGTGGGGCTATGGTCTCTGATGGAGAACCATGGACACCTGCCTGCTTTCACAAGCTTTTATTTACAGTCTTAACAGGTAGGAAGTCAACAGGGCAGCACATTGCCTAAAATGTTACAGAGCACCCAGAAGTTGTCTTCAAACAAAGGACGCCAAGCCAAGTGCCTTCAAGTCGGATCCAACTCAGGAACATGTAAATAATTTTAACCTGAGCTATTATCCTATAAACAGTTTCAAGGAAATAGCCCTAGCTTTGGGCTATTATATTACAAATAACTGTGTCTGGGCTAATATCCTGCAAATAGTTTCAAGGCACCAAGCAGAGAGGTACAAACATGGGGAGAGAGAGGAGGGGACAAGGGGGCTAGGACACAGCTAACATTCCCAGCTAGCAGCACCTTTTCATTGTTATTGGCTTTATACCTGTTGAGACTTCTTTGTGTCTTGTTTTGATGTGTAGAATTGTTTATTTCCTTTGTGGTTACCTTTATATTTACCCCTAATATTCTAACTTTGAGCCAGTCTTTAACTGCTTTGTATTGCCTTGACTTTGTCTTCATCTGAAAAATCCATGAATGTCTTAATTTGTCCCTCTTTTGGAATAATGTTGTCATCATTTATGTACTGAGATCTCTTGTTTTCTATTTTTAGTGTTTTAGCTTTGATTTATTTTTGTCATTTCTCTGTTCATATGGATATTCAGATGCTCTGTCCTGTATTGTATTCTTCCATACATATCTGATGTTATTAACTTTCTAATTGAGGAAATTCCTTCAGCATTTCTTGTAATTTGGGTTTGGTTTTTACAAATTTTCTGAACTTCTGTTTGTCTGGGAACATCCTAATTTTGCTGTCATATACGAGACACAGCTTTTCAGGATATATAATTCTTATTTTGCAGGTTTTCTTCCTACATCTGTGTATAAATGACCAGTGTTCTCTTGCCAACATAGTTTTCACTGACTAATTGGAGCTTGGTCTCAATGACTCTCATTTGTGTGTTATTTTTGTTTAAACCTTTCTGATTTTAAACATCTCCTTAGTTTTGTAAAGTTTGATGATAATGTTTCTTAGTGTCTTTTTGGGGGGATCTACCTTGCATGGAGTTTGATGAGAATCTTGGATAGATATCTTCTTTCATGATATTAGAGATGTTTTCTTTCAACATATTTTCAGCAGTTCTCCCTGTTTCATCTGTTATCTCCCACTGTTCTGAAATTCCATTTAGTGGTAGATTATTCCCCCTGATTAAGTCTTGCATAACTCTCAGTGGTTCTCCATTTCTTTTAAATTACTTAATCTGATTTTTCCTTAAAATATTTTGATGTAAGCTGTTTTATTTTCAGTCTCACTAATTCTGCATTCCATTGTCTCATTTCTACTCTTGGCTTTCTATTGAATTGTCTCATTCCGTAATTTTATTATTACTTTGTTGAATTTCAGATAGTTGTTGCTCAAGTTTTTCTTGAAATCTGTTTAATTTTACGATATGTCCTGTTACAATTTGCCTAATCTTCTTCCTTAATGTCTATCAGGGCTTTTAAAACTACTTTTGTATTCTACCTCTGATAATTGCAGAAAGTCTTCATTTGGAAATTTTTTTATTCATTTTGGGGGTTTTCTGAAGCCACGGTTGCCTGCTTCTTTAAATTATTTGAAATAAACTATTGCCTCTGAACCATCAGAAAATTGTTTTATTTAATTTCAGTTACTGTGTTCTGATCTCTCTCTCTCTCTCTCTGTGTACACACATATATATGCTTCGTTTTTTAAATGTCCAAGTAGACTAGTCAAGTCTGCTGTTCTGTTTATTGGAGCTGTAGAAATTCTAAACCCTTGTTCACCAGGCTGTTAAAGCTGTTGCTAGGCACGGGGGCCCTGGTGTCAGTTTACTTTTCTTGTGTGAGTTCAGCACCCTGTCAGAAGGCCCCCAAGTGTGCAGTGCCTGCTGGGAATGTTGATTAATGTGAGCTGTGTTTGCTTACTGTGCACACTGTGGAAGGCATGGGTCCTGTGTCAAGAAAAGAAGGAAGACCACATCAAGAAACGTAGGGAACCTGTGCTAAGAAAGGTCAGCGGGTGGCAGCCCTGTGCCCATAGAAATGGCCTGTTTGTGCCCTGAGTTCCCGGCTCAATGGTGCCAGCTGACTTTCCTGTTTTTTCCTTCTCCTCTTTGTTAAGCTGCTTGCCTCCTGCTTCTGGCCCAGGTACTGCTGAGTCAAGCACCCAGCACAGTATAGAAAAGAAAGGGAGGAGCACTGGAGAGAGGGAGAGAGTTTGTGCCCCAAAGAAAAAGTTTTCATCTACATCCATCTGCAGTAGCTTATCTTCTGGAATTAAAATGGAAGAATACTACAATTCTATAGACATGTCTATTTGAAGCTCAGCTTCTCTTCTCAAATGCGTGCCCTCTGAATGAGGCTTTTTTCACCTCACTGGCACAGAGGGTCCTCCTCTGCAGTGCAGATTGCCATTAGCCTGACCTGTACTATCTGGGCAACTCTATATCCACTCTCACCTCTTTGCTGGACAATTCCTGGCCTTTTCCGTGGTGCTCAGGGCTTCTAGAATGTCCTATCTAATCCATTAAGTTGTTTTTCTAGGACTTTGTTGTTAGAGGAGTCAAAGAATGGCTCTGGCTACACTACCATGTTAGCCCCCCAGGAAATTACTTTCAAGTCATCAATCACTAATTTTAAGCCTGCTTTCAACTCTGTATTCCACAAAAAAATTGGATGGTGTCTAAGTTAGATCATAGTTTTTCTAGTCCATTTCAGGTATTCATAAAGTCTCATTTTCAGATTTTAAGATGTCTAAAATCAGTCACTTCCAAATCATAGTGACATTATAGGACAGAATAGAACTACCCCATATAATTTCCAAGAAACTGCTGGTGAATTCGAATTGCCAGCATTTTGGTTAGCTGCCAAATGCTTAATTGATGTGCCACCAGGTCTCCTTAAAATGTTCAATCTAATGTAATTCTCAGTTAATATTCTATTGACTTTCTCACAGCTCAAATCTGACCTAGGCTTGAGGTTGCAGGATGTCCTGCCATCTTTTCTTGATCCATCTTCAATCTAACCTGTCTGTTTCCTCAAGGTGACTGGTAGAATTCAGTGGGAGGGAAGAATGATAGCGGGAGTTGCAAGAACATCTCTTGATGTGGCTGGTTCTGTCTGTGGTCCTTCATTATGGCATATGCTAGCTTGTTGTGTGCAGCATTTTGATGAATTTTTCAGAAAACTACCTTAGTAGTTTCTCTGGGAAATCCCAGAGATTTCCATGATGGTCACACACTCTGGCTCACTAATTCTGGCTCCAGCTGTGCTTTAGACACCTTTCTGGTAGTGGAAGCCTTGTCACTATATCATGATGTCTTAGTTTTGTAAGTCTGCTCTAATAAACTACACAAACTGGGTGGCTTAAAAGAACAGAAATTTATTTTCTTATAGTTCTAAAGGCCAGAATCCAAATCAGGGTTTCAGCCATGTTTATTCCTTTTGAGGTCTCTGAGAGAGGAACTGTTCCATGATGCTCTTATGTCTCCTGTGGCTCCTGGCAACCCTTGGTATTCCTTGGTTGGTGGATGCATCTATATATGCCTGTCATCTCTCTGTCTCTCTTTCTGCATCTCTTCTCTTTTAAAAGGACACCAGTCATATAAGACTAAAACCTACCCTACATGCTTTCATGTTAACTGAACCGACAGCATCTTCAAAGACTGTTGTTATTTCCAAACAAGACTGCATTCACAAGTACAGGAATTGGGACTTCTATATATATTTCAAATGATCTGTTTGTATTAAAAAGGTCCATGTTGACACCGTCCTGGTACCACCTAACCCTGAGGATAAACAGGGTTTACAGCAGCAGAGATCTTCCATTTTCCAGAATTAATGCATCCAACAAACAAATACATCCAAAGGAAGCATGCACAGGGTCTCACACCTGTCCTGTGTGATAACTTTTAGGCCAAGAGTCTCAACAGATTTGAGGGTGTTTGTATCTTGCCCCTTCTCATCTTTTATGGTATCAGGCAAGTTTTCTGTCAACATACCTTCAGCAAGATATATTGACGAAAACAAATCCAAAACTAGTTGCTGCCGAGTTGATTCCAGCAGTGTCAGAGTAGAACTGAGCTCCATAGAGTTTCTAGTAGCTGATTTTTCAGGTTCTTCAGGGTGGCCTCACACTTTGAATATCCTAGATAGCAACCTTTCAGGTGTGCGACCAGGAATCTCTAAACCCCATCACAGACAAATTAGAACTAAGTTAGGAGAACTGTTGCAAATAGCTCAACTTGCAGCCAGCTTTGAAGTCTAAGAAGATTTGAGGTTATCTAACCTCTATCACTTACAAAGCCATCTACATTTCTTTCAGTTCTGCAGGGAGTTACCAAAAGTTATGTATTTGTTGGTGTATTGCAGCAGAAATACATTTGTTTGCACCTCTAACAAGACAAAAACACATGAACACCTAGGATCGAAGGGGGACCAAACAACAAGATTTAAAGCCATTTGCCCTTCTCCCTGCCTTTTTAGTCATAAGAGAAAGTGTTTTTTACTGAAAAAAACCTTTCAGTAAAGCTCGTTTAGAAAACATCCCCAAATACACTGTCACATGATATTTTTAAACCCTAAAATATGCCTCCTCTATGCCTGATCTTTATAATGACTCACATTTATTGATATGGCAACATTCCTATCCCCAAACCAGAAGCAACAGTTCTCTCAGTTATACAAAATGTCGTTTGTGATTTTATACAAAAAACTTATGTCTGCATTGACTCGATGGTGTTGGGCATATATGCCTTAAATGATCTCTCTGTACTAAAATGATCCAGGTCGTCACCATTCTGCTACCACCTAATGCTGAATTTAGACAGGGTTTACAGAAGCAGAGATCTTTCTTTCACCAGAATTATTTCATCCAGTAAACAAATTCACATGACGCCAGGATGCACAGGGTCTCACATTTCTCCTGTGTTATGACATTTAGGCTAACAGTCTCGACAGATTTGAGAAGGCTTATTATCTTGCCCATCTCTGATTAGATTATTCCCTCCACCTGTCCAGTTCTTTGTGATAAAAAGCAAAAGCCCTCATTAACTAGAGACTTTTTAGAGGCTTACAGTACATAACATAAAAATGCAAAGTTTCATAAAAGAAAAATAGTACCTCCCTTGAACATACTTGTACAAGGTAAAGATACAGCCATAGGTAGGGAATTTCCCTGTTTTTATTTTATAGTTTATTTTTTTTTTAAAGTTATTGTGTTTTAAGTGGAATTTTACAATCCAAATCAATATGCCATTTAAAACCCGGCACATACACCACTATGCAACTCTAACTGCCCCCCTCCACTTCTCACATGACAGCATACTCAGCCTTTCCACCCCCTTGTACTTCCCATATCCTTTCAACCAATTCCTGTCACCCTCTATCCTCTCATCTTGCCTCTGGACAGGAGCTGCTCAGACAGCCTCATTTATATAACTGAGCCAAGAAAAATATTCTTTGCCAGCATCACACTGTGTCTTGTGGTCCAGTTCAATCTGTCTCAAGAGCTGGCTTTGGTACTGGTTTCAACTGTGAGCTAACAGAGTGTCCAGGGGCCGTGTCCTCAGAGGACCCTCCAGGCTAACAGACCATCAAGTCTGATCTTTTAATATCGTTCTACTTCTACACACCCTTTTTTCTCCATTACTTTAAAGGACTTTATGTTGTTTTCCCTGTATGGGCAGTCATTGGTGGTAGCTGGGCACCATCTAATTCCGGTGGTCTCATGCTGTTGTAGTCCCCGAATCATAAGGCACCTTCTATCTGCCAGGCTCATGTTTTCCTCACGTCTTTGATGTCCTTCATTCTCCTCTGCTGCAGATGGATTGAGACCATTTGACGCTACTTAGATGGATGCTTGTTAGCTTTGAAGACCCCAGATGCCACTCATCAAAGTGGTGGTTATTAGGTGCAGTCAAGTCGGTACTAACTCATAGTGATCCTCATTTTTATGCTGAAATCCATTGTTGCAGTCACTTTGTCAATACATCTGGTTGTGGGTCTTCCTCTTTTTAGCTGACCCTCTGGTTTACTGAGCAAGATGTGCTTCTCCAAAGATTAATCCCTACTGACAACACGTAAAAGTATGTCAGTTGAAGTGTTGCCATCTTTTCTTCTAAGGCACACTCTGGTTGTGTTTCTTCCACAACAGATCTGTTTGTTCTCTTGGTGGTCCGTGGTATATTCAATATTATTTTCCAACACCACAATTCAAAAACATCAATTTTTCTTCTGTATTCCTTATTCATTGTCCAGCTTTTGCATGCATATAATGCGACTGAAAATATCAAAGCTTGGGTCAGGCACACCTTAGTCTTCAAGGTGATATCTTCACTTTTCCAAACTTTGAAGAGGCCCTTTACAGCCGATTTTCCCAGAGCAATGCATCTTTTGATTTTTTGACTGCTGCTTCCATGGGCAGCAAGTAAATTGGAACCATATTTTATTAAATGAAATCCTTAAGAAATTAAATTGTTTCTCCATTTATCATTATGTTGTTTACTGGTCCATTTGTGAGAATTTCTGTTTTCTTAATTTTGAGTTTCAATCCATACTGAAGGCTGTGGTCTTTGATCTTCACCAGTGTTTCAAAAAAATATGAAGAACATTTTCTTAAAAAAAAAAAACCTAAAATGTAGTTATGCCAATTAGCCTAGATGTCCCCTGAAAATCTAGTCTTCAGACCCTCATCCCTGCTACTCTGTCCTGCAAAAGGTTCGGTTGTATTTAGAAAATCTTTTAGCTTTTGGGGTAGTCCAGTTATGCTAACCTCTATTCTGCTATATGCTGTCATTCCCTTTACCTAACCCAATTCTTGTCTTGTATCAAATGTATGAATATCTCACTCCTCACTCCACCTTAGTAACCTTAAAAGATTATTTTCTTCTGTGCTTAAACCTTTTCTTAATTTCTTGTAATAGTAGTTTCATACAATATCCATACTTTTGCAACTAATTTCACTCAGCATAATGACTTCCAGATGACTCCAAGTTCTGAGGTGTGTCCTAAGATCATTGTTGTTCTTTATCATTGCATAGCATTCCACTGTGTGAATATATCATAGTGTGTTTATCCATTCAAGTTGGTTGATTGTGGCCTTCAGATCTCCTTTGTCTTTAATGAGCTTTTCTCTAGATGTTCTGTCCTTTACTAAGAGTAGTGTGTTGGAGTATCCTACTATTATTGTGGAGTTGTCCATTTTTATTTTCAATGCAGTTAGCATTTGTTTTGTGCATTTTGAAGCTCTGTGGATGGGTGTGTAGATAATTAATATGGTTTTGTCTTTCTGTAGTATTGACCTTTTAATCATTACGTAATGTCCTTCCTTATCCAGTGTGGTGGATTTTATTTAAAGTCTATTTTATCAGTGGTTAATATCACAACTTCTACTCTCTTTTGAATACTGTGAGTTTGTTATTTTTTCCCATTCTTTAAGTTGTAGTTTGTTCATGTTTTGGGGTCTAAGATGTGTCTCCTGTAAGCAGTATATAGATGGGTCATATTTTTAAATCCAGCCTGCCACTCTCTGTCTCTTTATTGGTGGATTGAGTCCAGTTATATTCAGAGTGATTATTGATCTGTTTGAGCTTACTGCTGTAATTTTGATGTCTTTTTGTGTGTGTGCTGTAGACAATCGTTTTGTTCCATTTAATTTTCTGTGTTGATTCTTTTTCTTTACATATTTTCATCTTCTTCATTGTTGGTGGTTTTGTATTAACTGAGCCTTCATGTTTTTCTTAGTTTTTTATTTTTACAAGTAGGACTGATAGTTTCCTTTGTGGTTATCTGAATATTTACCCTTATTTTTCTAGATTTGAATCAGTCTTTAATTTCTTTATATCACATTGACTTCCTCTCCACATGAAAGATCTATGGCTACATCTTCTTTTGTGTGCCTCTTTTTTGTTATAATGTTTACACAATGACATCTTTGTTTCCCTATTTTCAGTGTCTTGCCTATCATTTATTTTATGATTACCCTGTTTGGGCTGAAATCCAGTTGCTCTGTTCTGTGTTCTGGTCTTGGGTTGTTAACTTGGTGTTATTGGTTTTCTACCCAAAGGACTTGCTTTAGTATTTCTTATAATTTGGGTATGGTTTTTGCAAATTTCCCAAATTTCTGTTGATGTGAAAATGTCATGTCGCCATCATACTTAAGAGGTAGTTTTGCTGGGCATGTACTTCTTGTCAGGCAATTATTTAGTTTCAGTTCTTTCTATATGTCATCCCATTGTCTTCTTGCTTATATGGTTTCTGCCTAGTAGTCCAACTTTAGTCTTAACAGATTTTCTTTGTAGGTTATTCTTCATTTATCCTCAGCAACTTTTAAGTGTCCCCTTATCTTTAGTTTTGAAAAGTTTGATTATAATATACCTTAGTGTCCTTCTTTCAAGATCTACCTTACGTAGAGTTCAATGAGCATTTTGGGTAGGTATCATCTCATATTTCATGATGTCAGGGAAGTTGTCTGTCAACAAACCTTTGACAACTCTCTTTGTACTTTCTGCTATCCTCCATTCTTGTACTGCAGTCACTCATAGATTATTTATCTTGATAAGACTCCCACATAATTCTTAGCGTTTCTTGATTTTGTTCAATACTTTCATATGATTTTTCCTCAAATATGTTGATGTCATGTACTTTATCTTCATTTTCACTAATTTGGCCTTCCATTTCCTCAGTTCTTCTCCTTGATCTTCTACTGAGTTGTCTAATTCTATAATTTTAATTTTCTGAATTTCTAATTCCTGCTGCTCAGTGCTTTCTTTCAGCTTGTTCAATTTGCCATTGTGTTATGCTGCATTTTACCTCATCTCCTTCCTTATTTCTAGAAAAATTCTGAATATTAATCTTTTATATTCTACCTCTGATAATTTTCAGAAGTTCTCTTCCTCTGTAAAATTTGATTCTTTGTTTTGAGAGCTTTCTGGAGAGATCATGATCCACCCTTTTAAGTGACTTAACATGGACTGCTGTTTCTGAACCATCAGTAAATTGTAGCTATTTATTTTATGTTTGCCTAGCTACTCATTTTGAAACATATAGTTTACTCTTTTTATATGGACTCAGCTCAGGTGTCCAGGTAGTCAATCACCAAATGTGTGGAGCAGACTCTTGTCTACTATCCTAGATGTGCAGTGGTAGTTGCCATAAGTACAGGTATCTGCTGCAGCTGCTGAGAAAGGCAGGGGACTAACAGCTATCCATGAGTGTCTGTGAGGTTGCTGTGTCCCCTTTTGTCTGAATGTAGGTAAAGGAGATGTTTCTGTCTGATATTCTGGGTTAGAAGAGTCATCAGGAAAAAAATAGCTTTTCCCCCTTTCACTGGGTTTGCTAAACTTTTTCTCCTCTGAGCCTCAGAAAATGACTCAGAGCAGGATTAAGGAGTCCTATTTCAGGTTCAGTTAACGATGTCAGACTCCAGAGCTGAGTGCAGTGCAGAGAAGGGAAGAGGACAACAGCTTAGGGCAGGCTTGAAGAGCCCTACTTCCAGCTCAGTTAATTGTGTCAGACTGTAGTGCTAGTCTCAGCTCAGAGAAGTGAGGGAGGAGTGCTGGCACAAGGGAAGTAGGCCTATGTCAAAGGAAATATTCAGATTTAGGTTTGATAGTTTGCATGCAAAGACTTAGCCTTTCACAATCTGGTGCTGTCCCTCACTCTCTCCAAAGGTTAGAGTGGATTCTCCAGATAATCACCTCCGCTGAGGGAAAGACCCATCAGCCCCCATGTTTGGCCCACCGTGGGGCAGCCACAGCCACTTCCCAGCGGTTCAGGTCTGTGGAATTCTAGGTACTTCTTGTGCTAGTCTCCCGGCTCATTCACTCAGTCAAATTTCTCGGTTTTCCCTTTGATGTTCAGGGCTCCTGGGATGTCGTATGTATTGGATTAATTTGTTTTTTTGGTTCTTTGTCATTAGGGGTGGTCATGGTAAGCACCTGTCTACTCTGCCATCTTAGCTCCTGAGAATTTCCTTTCAAGATATGTGACTTCATCCAGAGATTTCTATTCTGCTACGTAATGTTTCACATGACACACAAGCTGGACAATGAGTACGCAAGACCAAAGAAGAACTGAAGCCTTTGAATTATGGTGTTGGCAAAGAATACTGAATGCACCATGGACTGCCAAAGAAGTGAACAATTCTGTCTTGGAAGAAATACAGCCAGAAGCCTCCTTAAGAAACAAGGATAGCGTGACTGTGTCTCATATACTTTGGATGCGTTATCAGAAAGGATCAGTTCCTGGAAAAGGACTTCATGCTTTGTAAAGTAGAAGGTCCACAAAAATGAAGAAGACCCTCAAGGAGATGGCTTGATGCAGTGGTTGCAACAATAGGCCCAAACATAGTAACTGAGAATGGCACAGGGGTAGGCCATGTTTGATTATATTGCACATAAGGTCACTTAGAGGCATAACTGACTTGCAGCCACCTGTCACGGATTGAACTGTGTGCCCCCCACCCACCCAAATGCGTATAGCCATTTGGCTGGACCATCACTCTCAAGATTTTATGATTGTCCTCTGTTTTGCAATTTTCCTATGTTATAATTCCTAATCTCTGCCTGTGGTTAATAGAGCAGATTATGCTAGAGAGGATTAGAGTGGGACTGTAACACCCTTCCTAAGGTCACCTCCTAATTCCTCTGTAAAGGGAGTTTCTCTGAATTGTGGCTTGTACACTGTTCTATCCTTTCATCCTACAAGAGAAAGGGAAAGGGAAATGGAAGCAAGCAGAGAGTTGGAAACCTCAATCAAGGAAGCAGCAATGAGAGTAGAGCATGTCCTTCAGACCAGAGGTTCTGGTGTCAAGATGCTCCCTGACCAAAGACTGATGCAACAGAAGGACTTTCCTCAACACCTGACAGAGGGAAAGCCTTCCCCTGGAGTGGGCACCCTGAACTCAGACTTGTAGCTTGCTGGGCTGTGTAAGAATAAACTTTTCTTTGTTAAAGCTATTCACTTGTGGTATTTCTGTTACAGCAGTACCAGATGACCAAGATAGCACCTAATAACATTAACTTGTAACCAAATAGAGTCCCTAATTGATACAGTTTGTCGAGCAGTCAACTACTAGCTCAAAAGTTGGCATTCAAACCCACCTAGAGGCACCTGAGAAGAAGACTGGTGAACTGCTTTCTAAAAAAAAAAAAAAAACTGCTTCTGAAAAAACACTGGTGAACTGCCATTGAAAACTTTATGGAGCACAGGTCTACTGTGACACGCCTGGGGTTGCCATAGGTTGGAATCTACATGCCAGCAACTGGTTTGGATTTTTCGGCTTATATAACCAAATACATGAAACCAAATGAGAGAAACAGTTCTTCTTATTCTGGGAGAGAAAGCCAAGACCTAACTAGAGGCATTCATATTGTTGTCTATGAATGAGTCATCCCTGACTCATAGTGACCCATGAACCATGAAACAGAACACTAACTAGTTCTGCTCCATCCCCACGATCAATGGTGACAGGTCAGACCATCATGGTCCACAGAGTTGTCACTGGCTGATTTTTAGAAGTAGATTTATGGGCCTTTCTTCTCAGTCCATTTTAGTACAGAAGCTCTGGTCAAACCTGTTTAACTTTATCACAACACACAAGCCTCCACAGACATACAGGTTGTGGTTTGCACATGAGGTGCACTGGCTGAGAATCAAACCTAGGTCTCCCTCATGGAAGGTGGGAGTTCTAACATTGAACCACTAATGCTGAGCTGAGGTAAGCTATCCATAGTCAAGACATTCAGACTCAAGGACTGAAATCAAAGACGTGCTGTACACACAGGGTGAGGTATTAAAATGAGTTGTTTGTTCATTTACGTGTTAGTATTAATGAGGTGGCAGCTCAAATCTGCATGTTTTTTTCCAGGAATACTAGAGTGTCCATCACTTAATCGTTCTTTCAACAAGTATGTGCACAGTTGCTACAAGGTCCTGGAATACAACAATAAATAAGACAGATATAGTTTCTGCCTTTACAAATGCTACTTGTTTATTAATTAAATAAATATATAACACCGCTGTCAAATCAATTCAACCTCATAATGATCCAAAAGGACAGAGTAGAACTACCCTCCATGAGTTTCCAAGGAACACTTGGTGGATTTGAACTGCTAACCTTTTGGTTAGCAGCCATAGCAGCACTTAACCACTAGGGTTTCCTAGAAGTTTTTAATCACCAGGGTTTCTGACTTGCTAATGGTTTAATATAAGGAAATAGCAAACTTGTGAGAATGGGGTGAGGAAGAATACTTAGGATTAATCCAGCCTTATGGTGAAAGGTGTGGTATTGCAGTATGCATGTGGTATTGACATGTGTTCTATCCGCTTTGTTGTGGCCTCATTTCTTATCATTTGCTTCTGTTCTTTGATATTTTCCCCATTCCAGCCACAACCCTCTCTTTGACCTCTGCCTTTGTCCAGCCTTCCTTTTCAGTAAGTTGAAACAGTGTCGTGTTGACAGTTTATGGTCTTTGATCTTGGGCTCCATGCTGGCTTTCTGTTTTCTACCTGAAAGGAAAAAGTTTGCTTTTCGGAATTAAGGAAAAAAATAAAAAGACTGAAAACACTCCTCTGGTTGTTTGACTTTAAATCATAGTGATCTCATGTACAATGGAAGAAAATATTTCCTGATCCTGCATCATTCCTCTGACCAGATGCAGATTCAACCATTGTAATCTGTAGGGTTTTCATTGGCTGATTTTCAAAAGTAGATTCCCGGGCCCTTTTTCCTAGTCCATCTGGGACTGAGTGTGGAAGCTCTGCTGAAATCTGTTCCATATCCAATATGCAAGTCTCTATTGCCAGTGGGTGGTGGTTGTGTTTGAGGTTGACTGGCTAGAAATCAGACCCAAATCTCCTGCATGGAGGGTGAGAATCCTACTACTGAATGACTAGTGCCCCTCTACCCCCCACCAAAGCCCCCTAGTCTAGCTAAATGCCTTTGGCAGGTATTCTGATGCCCATGAGCTAGTGAGATGCTCAAAGGCAGTATTCAGGGGCTGAATCTGGGAGGAAATCTCTTCCAGGGACACCTCAATGGGTCTTCAAATACCACTCCCTGCCTTCTACAATTCTCTTTAAAAATCCTCTGCACAAGGAGTCTTGTAGGTCACAGCCCGAGACACACATCTGCTGTGTTTCTCACCTTCCACATAAATTCAGAAAACCGTCTCATTCCCATCTAATCCCTTGCCACTTCCACAGCCTAGCCTCATGCCTGTCTTAGCTACTCCAGCCCAGACCACCACTCCTTTTCTAAGTCAGAGACCTCCCAATCTGATTCTTCATTCTGTCAGTCCTGGTGCTCTAAGGAACCCACGCCTTGTTTTCCTCATCTAAACTTTGAAGTCCGCATAAGCAAGCACCATATGAAACATTTTTTTTCTATCTCCTACAGCATTTAACACAATGGTGTTGACATGAAAGAAGCTCTTGTGGAAGGGCCTGGAAAATGACTATGATATGCCTATACTTCTCAATGAACTGTCTGACCAGTGAAGAAGCATTTTTAACTTGTTAAAAAATGAATTGGCTGTGTTTAAGTGGGCCTTGGGTGGCTGGGTAGACCCTAGATCTTCTCTAAAGGTGACTCAACCCACAGAACAATTTTAAGACCTTGCTTTTGTAAGGTCTCAAATCTGAATTTCTAGGGAACGTTAAAAGTAAACACAATTAGTCCAGAGATCTACTGCTTGTCTGCCAATTGTCTTTACTGGGGTGGTTTGTATGTTGCTGTGATGCTGGAAGCAATGTCAACAGTATTTCAAATACCAACAAAGTTACCCGTGTTGGATACATTTCAGTGAAGTTTCCAGACTAAAACTAGAAAGAAATGCCTGGTGATGTACTTCCCAAAATGGGCCAAATAAAAACTTACGGATGCAGAAGAACAGTGTCATGGATTGATTTATGTTCCCAAACGTATGTGTATCGATTTGGCTAAGCCATGATTCCCAGCATTGTGTGGTTATCCCACATCTTGTGGTTTTCTTATGTTGTAAATTTTCATCTCTGCTTGTGGTTAATAGGCAAGAACGGATATGTTAAAGAAGATTATGGTGGGACTGCGACACCTTTACTAAGGTCACTTCCCTGATCCAATGTAAAGAGAGTTTCCTCCAGATGTGGCTTGCACCACCTTTTATCCCACAAGAGACAAAAAGGAAAGAAGAACAAGAAGAGAGTCAGGACTTCACACCACTAAGAAAGCAGTGCCTGGAACAGAGCATACCTTTCGGACCTGAGGTTCCTGTGCAGAGAAGCTGCCAGATCAAAGGAAGACTGATGAAACACAAGGACCTTCCTCTAGAGCTAACAGAGAAAGAAAGCCTTCCCCTGGAGCCACATTCTTAATTCAGACTTTTAGTCTAATGGACTAAGAGAGAATAAAATTATCTTTGACAAAGCCATCCACTGTGGTATTTCTGTTATAGTAGCACTAGATGACTCAGACACTGTCTGACTTTCTTGTTTTCACATGTTATCAGAAGGGACACGTTACTGGAAGAGTGCATTATATTTAATGAAATACAGGGCCAGGCCCTCAGTGAGATAGACTGGTACAACAGCCAGAAAAACAGACCTGAAACTCAGCTATCACGAGAATGACACAGGATCAAGCAATGTTTCACTCTATTGTACATACTTTGTGGATTGATTCTAGTTGACTCAACAGTTGCTATCTGTTTAACTCAGAAATGGTGAAGAAACTACTCATGTGATGCATATGAGTGACTTCCATTTTGGAAGCACAGGATCACAGATCACTGATGTAAGAGGTGAGCGTACCAGTCATTAATTAAATTCCCATATAGCATAAAGAAATAAATCAAGTAAAGGAGACAGCTTGATTTATCCAAAACATAATCACAGATATACACCTATGATTCTACTAAGCGCTATTAAGCCAAAAACCAAACCTGTTGCCATCAAGTCAATTTCAACTCATAGCAACCCTACAGGACAGAGTAGAACTGTCCCCAAATGGTTTCCAAGGAGTGGCAGAGGAGTCTAACTAACCTTTTGGTTAGCAGCTAAGCTCTTAACAATTGTACCACCAGGGCTCCACAAATCCCATGGCATCCTAAAATCATCTAGCTTCATATAAGCCTTTAGCTGAATGAGGATCAATCATCTTAGTTATTAAGTCTATAAGAAGGGTTTTGTAAGACCACCTCTTAGGGCTGTTGTAATTATACAGTGAGACTCTGCAACTACCACATTTCATAACTCATAAAGCTGTATTCAACAACAATCTACCTCATTCTAGGAGTTCTATGACGGCAGAAGTCCAAGATCAGATAAACATCACTCAGCAACTATCTGTATATTAAAAATACCGTGAAAATGAAATCTGAAGGGGAAGTAAGCCCAAGATGGTGGAGTAGTCAGACACTTCTAGTCATTCCTCTTATAACAAAGACCTGAAAAAAAAAAAAAAAAGAATTGATTATACGTAACAATCTAGGAGCCCTGAACATCAGTGAAAGAGTTGAGAGATCTGACTGAGCACCAAAGGGAGGAAGAGACAGTTCAGAAACAGCACAGATTTGCCAGACCTGACCTGGCTGTTACACTACATTTGGGATTGTCCAATGTATCAGGAGTGAAGCAGGTAGTAGTGTTCCAGATGCATTTTTCTATACCAGGGGAAACCAAGAGGCAGAGTCTGTGCAACCATGTGGAACCAGGAGAAAGCAGCACCAAATCTGCAAAAGTTGAGTACAAGCATCTAACCCACTGTGTAGGATCAAAAAAAATTGTTCATCTCTCTGGGAAGTAACTCTGTACCATTTACCTGCCCTATCCCTACTATGCTGTGGCCCTGGTCCAGATTCAATGATTGCTGTGCCTCCTGGGCTGCAGGTGGGACCTGCCTGATGCTGTGAGCCATTCTCCTGGCATTGGAGAGGGAAAACTTAACAAACAGCAAAAAATAATCTGCCAGCTCTGCTAAGCTGTAAATTCAGGGAAGGCACAACACTTGGTCTAGGCACAGGCATAAGGGGTCAGGTGGACCTTGAATGACTTTCACACACTTCAACAGTGTAGACACTCATTAGCACAGTACAACAGGATGTATACCCGAAGCCTATTTTCAACTGTAACAGCTAAGGGAACATGGCAGCTTCTTGACATTTAACACTTCCTTGCCCATTAAACAGGGTCCTTACCCACTGACATAGGAGGCCTGAGAACTGGTGTCTCCACCCACTCCATATAGCCACTGGTGACAGCAGTACAGAATAAGTGGTGCTTCCCAGTCCTTACAGCCAACAGAATTGGGTACCCAAAGTCTGGTTGCAAAACCTACCCACGTAGGTGCTCTAAGGAATAGGGTAAAGAGCCTGCTGGATAAACACTCAAAGGCATTCTTCATCCCCTGCCTTGCTAAGCATACAACCCCTTCTTCAACCAGACACCTGTTCCTACTCTAATCACCCCTACACAGCCTTACCAGTCTAGTGTTGTAGGTGAGAACCTATACCAGACACTTGGTGACTGGTAACCTGGACATTTGTACTGAATTCACGAGGAAAGTAAATGGACTTCTGGGCTCACATGCCTAGTAACAGCTCTAACCACCTTGAGACAAGACATGAGAGCTTCAGGGACACAGATGATCAGACTAAGTCACACGAGCACGTTATTTGGGCATGTGAAAATGAAGCAAAACAAGAAGTTAGGGCACAGCAAGCAAACATGAAATAGTAAATATAATAACTTATTGATGGCTTGGAGACAACAGTCAATATCAAAGCACATAAAGAGGTAGACCATGATGGTTTCAACAAGCTACCTAAATGACAGACCAGAAAACCTCCTAGAAGAAAACAAAGTCTGGGAATTACTAGAAGGAAAATTCAAAAGTTTAATATACAGGACTCTTCAAGAGATCAGGAAGGAGATCAGCTAAAATGCATACCAAGTGAAGGAACACACAGACAAAGCAACAAAGGAACTTAAGAAGGTTATGCAAGAGTGTAGCAACAAACATAAACAGGTTACAAGAATCCGTAGAGAGACAGCAAATGGAACTCCACAAGATTAACAAAAAATTTTAGAACTAGACAAGTCAATAGAAAGTCACAGGAGCAGAACTGAGACAATGGAAATCAGAGTTAGTGAGACTGAAGATAAAGCACTTGACACCAATTTATTTGAGCAAAAGTTAGATGAAAGAATTTTTTAGAGAATGGAGAAACACTAAGAATTATGTGGAACTCTATCAAGAAGGATAACCTATGAGTGACTGAATTAGTAAAATATGGTGAATAGCAAAATACACAGAGAATTGTTGAAGATTCATTGCTAGAAAACTTCCATGATATCATGAAACATGAGAAGATGTCTCTCCAAGAATTTCATTGAATCTCACAGGGGAGATCCCAAAAGAAAGTCACCAAGTCATATTATAATCAAACTTGCCGAAACCAAAAATAGAGAGAGAATTTTAAGAGTAGCTGAAGATAAAGGAAAAGTCAGCTACAAAGGAGTCAGCAAGGCCAAGCTTTTATTACTCGGCAGAAACCGTGCAGGCAAGAAGGCAATGGGATGACATATATAAAGCTTTGAAAGAAAAATTGCCCACTAAGAATTACACATACTGAAAAAGTGTTTCTCAAATATGATAGTGAAATTAGGGCATTTCCAGATAAACAGAATTTTTAGGGAATTTGTGAAAAAAACAAATCAAATACAAGAAATACTAACTGGAGTCTTTCAGTTAGAAAATCAGTAACATCAAATAACAACTCAAGATTAGAATACCGGACAGAACAACTAGATATAAACCCAGACAGGGAAGTAACAAAAATAAATGAAAACTAAAACACTTAAAATACAGAAACAGAGATGATGATACGTAAAGGATCACAATAAAATGAAAAAAAGGGCCTAAGTAATGTAGAAATAGAACTTACACATGGAAAAGATGTCAAAGTAGTATTACAGAATAGAAGATTTATTTAATCTTAGAAAGATACAGGTAAAAGATAAGGTAACAAAGGAAGCTAATGATCCCACACGTTAAAATAAAAGACAAGAAAACCATAAACACTTAGCATATGAAATCTGACAATTAAGTCCATTAACTTATTGTCCTAAGTCCTACCTGCCTCACTGCTCAATATCATTATGGTTACCTTTGAAGTACCCCCCTTGGAAAACCATGCACCAACAGCAGCACCTAGTCCACCCTTCAGAAAAATTTTGGAACTCTTTTTGGAATGGCCATTGTGCATGGTGGCACAGTGACAAGTTCACAGACTTAATTGTATAGTTGTCTCTGAGGGAGTTTTTAGCCAGTAAAGAAATAACTGTATTGGAACACCCTCCCTACTTACCTGATCTGGCTCCCAATGACTTTTTTCTTTACCCAAAGATAAAGAAAATATTGAAAGGAAGACATTTTTATAACGTTCAGGACATCAAGGTAACATGACAATGGCTCTGATGAACATCCCAGAAAGAGTTCCAAGATTGCTTTGAAGGCTGGACTAGGCACTAGCGTGAATGCATAGCTTCTCAAGTTGAATACTTTAAAGGTGAACATAGTGATATTCATCAGTGATGTACATAGCACTTTTTCTAGGATGACTTTGTGAATTTAGTTGTCACACCTAGTCTACAAAATCAACAATAATGAAAAAGATGAAAAGAAAATACACTAAACAAACTGCCTCAGCATAGAAAATTACTGAGAACAAAGAGACTGTCAACAATATATACATAGACATATAAAATACGTCAAAATGGCTGTACTAAATTCATACCTATCAATAATTACACTGAACCACACGATCTTATCAACTGGTGCAGAAAAGGTATTTGACAAAATCCAACACTCATTCATGATAAAAACTCTGTCAGCCCAGTAGGAATGCAAGGGAGATAATATAATAAGGGGCATTTATTTTAAGCCAACAGCCAACATTATCCCTAAAGGAGAGAATGTTAAAGCTTTCCCCTTGAGAATGGGAAACAGACATGGATGCCCTTTATCACTGCTTCTATTCATCATCATGCTGGAAGTCTTAGCCAGAGCAATTAGGCTAGAAAAATAAGTAAGGCTTATCCAAACTGATAAAAAAGTAAAAGTATCTCTGTGCAGACGGTATGATTTTGTACACAGAAAAAAAAAACTACAAGAAACTACTGAAAGTAGTTTCAGATGAATTCCTCTGTACCAACGAAGAGAACTTGGAAGAGGAAATATCAAATCAGTACTGTTTACACTAGCCCCCAAGAAGATAAAATACTTTGAGGAGACTTAAAAGGCCTATACAATGAAAATTGTAAGACACCATTGCAAGAAACCAAAGGATACCTCTGTAAGTGGAAAAACGTATCCTGTTCAAGGATAGGAAAACTTCACCTTGTGAAAATGCCAATTCTACAAAAACCATTTACAGATTATGTTGCAATCCTGGTTGAAATTCCAATGGCAATTTTTAATTAGAAGGAGAAATGAATCACTAACTTCATATATAAAAGGAAGAAGTCCTGAATAAGTAAGCATCACTGAAGAAGAACAACCAAATGGGAAGCCTCACACCAGTTCATGTTAGAACCTATCATTTTGGCCATAGTGGTTAAAACTGCCTGATGGTGATACAACAACAGATACACACAACAGAGTTGAGAATCCAGGCATAAATTCACCCATCTATTAGCAGCTGGTAATTGACAAAGTCCCAAAGTCTGTTCAATGGAGAAAAGAAACAACAAATGACACAAATGTTGGTGTAACTGGATATCCAACTGCCAAAAAATGAAACAAAGCTCATACCGTATGCAAAATCTCTTAAAATGGATCAAAGACCTAAATGCAAAATGATAAGGATCATAAAAAAAATAGAGACAAGGCTAAACAGATTATAAACCATAACCAATAATGCACAAACATCAAAAGAGAAATTAGATAACTGGGAGCTTCTAAAATCCAAACAATTATGCTCACCCATAGACTTCGCCAAAAGAGACGACATATAGACTGGGGAAAAAACTTCAGTTACAAAATATCTGATGAGGGTCTAATCTCTAAAATCAACAAGGTGCATAAAACCTCAACAACAAAAAGACAAACGACCCAACTAAAAGTGGGCAAAGGATATGAATAGGTACTTCACCAAAGAAGACATTTGGGCAGCTAAAAGATGAATGAGGAAATGCTCATGATCATTAGCCATTAGAGAAATTCAAATAAAAACTGCAATGAGCAGCGGTAGTGCTAAACCACTATGCCACCAGGGTTTCCATATATTAAAAAAGGTATATAAATTTTGGAAAAAAAAACTGCAATGAGATACCACATTACCCCAACAAGGTTAGCATTAATCCAAAAAAACACAAAATAACAAGTGTTGGAGAAGTTGTAGAGAGACTGGAACACTTACATACTGCTGTTGGGAATGTAAAATGAAAGTGATATGGTGCTTTCTTAAAACTAAAAATAGAAGTACCACAAAACCCAGCAATCCTGCTCCTTGGAAAATGTCCTAGAGACTGAAGAACCATCTCATGAGTAGATATATCCATACCCATGTTCTTTGCAGCACTGTTTTTAATAGCAAAAAGAAGGAAACAACTTAGGTTCCCCTCAATAGACAAATGGATAAACAAATTATGATACCTACACACTAATGAACACAACAACAAAGAATAACAATGAATGTGTGAAACATTTCACAACATGGATGAGTCTGGAAGGCATTATGCTAAGTAAAATTAGTCACAGAAGGACAAATGTTGTACGAAGACTGCTATTCTAAAAACTCAAGAAAAGCTTTAAATATAAAAGGGAACATTCTGTGACAGTTATTAGAGTGGGGAGAGATGGAAGGGAAAAGTCACTAACTAGACAGTAGAAAAGAATTGTCTTAGGTGAAGGGAAGGACAATATTTAGGACACTGAAGTCAGTACAACTGGATTAAACCAAAAGCTAAGAACTTTCCAGAACACAATCAAACACTTTGAGGTACAGCATAGCAAGGCCAGGGGTATGGGCACCATAATTTTGGTGGACATCTATGTCAACTGGCGTAACAAAGCTTATTAAGAAAATGTTCTACATCCCACTTTGGAGATTGTCATCTACAGTCTTAAAATTTGTGAGTTGTCATCCAAGATGCATTGATTGGCCTAGTGTAGAAAATAAGATTGAAGAAAATCAGCCACAGGAAAACGTAAGCCAAAGAGACAAAAGGGTGACATAAACCTGAGACTCCATCAGGCTGAGACCAGAAGAACTAGGTGGTGCCCAGCTACCACCACTGATTGCCATGACTGGGAATATAACAGAGAGTCCTGGACAGCACAAGAGAGAAGTGTAGTGCAGAACTCAAATTCACACAAAATCATCAGATTTAGTGGTCTAAGACTAGAGGAACCCCAGAAGACATGTTACTCTGACTCTGTTAAACCAGAACTGAAACTTTTCCTGTGGCCAACTTGGTGGCATAGTGGGTTAAGTGCTACATCTGCCAATCCAAAGGTCGGCAGTGCAGCAGTACTCTTTAGAAACTCCAGGTACTCCTTAGAAACTATATGGGACAGGTCTACTTTGACCTCTAGGGTTGCTATGAGTCAGACCTGACTTGATGACAGTGGGTTTTGGTTTGGGGTGGGCAAATTGCAGGGCTGGCCTCTGAAACATAAAATAATACTTGTGAAGAGTGGGCTTCTTAGTTCAAGCAGATCCAAGAGACAAAGTGGGCAGCTCCTGTCTGGACTCAAGCTGAGAAGTCAGAAAGGGACAGGTGCTGGCTGAACAGATACAGAAAATCCAAGGTGGAACAGCTGTGCTGTCACATTATAGGGAATGCAGCTAAGGTCATATCGCAATATGTGTATAATTTTTTGTATGAGAAATTAACTTGAACTGTAAACTGTCACATAACACACAATAAAAGAAAAAGAAAGAAAAGCAATTCATCCATTTAATAGTAACTTCTAGGTACATGAACATGCGCAGTAAAACAATTTTAAATATTAAACTTACAAATAAAGGAAATCACTTATTATTAAGAATTGTTCCGTGATTTTCTAAAGCTTTGCCTTTTAGTCTAAGTGTTCTCAGAGCCAAAGCCTTAAGATTTAACAGATTTTTAAAATGTCAGGAATCTCTTTGCACCGAAATCTCTCTCTGGATTGTTTTTCATTTTTGCACACTGACTTCAATCCTCGTTTGAAGCTGGAGTTGATTCCTCGCAGGAAACTGGACTTGAGAGTCTGTTTTAGTTAAGCCTGTTGTCATTGGGTCAGTTCTGACTCATAGCAGTCCAGCAGGACACAGTGCGACTGCCTCATAAAGTTTCCAGGGTTGCAAATCTTCAAGGGAACTGACTGCCTCATCTTTATCCTGAAGAGTGGCTTGCGGTTTGGAATGAAGACGTTTAACTCAGCAGCTGAACACTTAGTCACGGCACCACCAGATTCTTTTGTTTTAACTAATTACATGTAATCTTATTTGAGGGCAAAAGCACACATTCTTAAGAAAATGGGTACATTTAGCAAAATTGTCTTTTGAATAACGCGTAGTAGAAAATATTAATGAGGAAGGTCAGGAGCAACAGTTGTGCCTCAGCTATGGCTATAGCTTTGTAAAGTACTTGATACCATTAATTCTTTACAAGTACTCACTCATTTAGCCTTCACGACAATCCTATTAATGCTATTTCATTTTAGAGATGGGAAAAGTGAAGTACAGCGGTATAAGATTGGAAAGATATTAAATCAAGAAAACTTACAGCTTTAGATAAAAGATGTGAATACTAGTTTTTTGAACTTGTGACACTATTGCTTTGCTACTTTTCAAACTAAATATCTAATTGAAGCAATTAAATGACAGTAAGCCAAGTCTAGAAAGCATTCAACTATCTGAAAGTCCACGTAAGTGTCTGTAAAGTGAAGAGGATGTATGTGAAGAGAAGGGAAGAAAAGGATGTCCTGTAATGTGTTAAAGGGGTAACACAACATCTTACAGGAAAACACTGCCTCCAGCATTTCATTACCAAACAATGGGAGCTTAAAATGTGTGCGTATCTAATCGGAGTCTCATTCATCTAAATGAGAACACTGAGTTCATTAACTTACCAGTAATGCTAAAAATTTTGTCTCGAAAGAGGTAAACAAAGATAAAAAGACCTACTGTTTGCACTTAATGGAAATACAAAAACAGAATGGTTTGTTCAGAAGAAGAAAGCAGTGGCTAGTGACATGTACTCTGGAGCAGACAGCCTCCTATAAGCCACATTCTAAGAAAGGTTACTTAACTCTTTATAACAAATTCCTTGCTTGAAAACAGAGATATTAAATAGTGCTTGGCTTCCAATGTGGTTAGGAGGGTTAGTGGAGTTTAGAACAATACCTAACACATGCTAGGTGTTATGTAAATGTTTACTGAATAAATGTCAGTAAAATTAAATTCCTAGGAACCTTGAGGGAAAGCAACTGTGGTATCCTAAAGTCAACAAGGGCTTGACTGCTAACCAAAAAGTGGGCAGTCTGAATCCACCAGCTGCTCCTTGGAAACCCTATGGCACAGCTCTAAGCTGTGTCAATGTGTAAACTGGTTTATTGTCATTTGTCGTTAGGTGCTGTTGAATTGGTTCCGACTCACAATGGCCTATGTCCAAGGAAACACTGCCAAGTTTTGCACCACATTCACAACCTTTGTTATGTTGGAGCCCATTGTTGCAGTCATTGTGAAAATTGACCTTATTGAAAGACTTTTTCTTTTTCACTCACTTTACCAAACATACACGTCCCCAAGTTCTGGCCACCTGATAACACGTCCAAAGCACGTGAGATGAAGTCTCACCATCCTTACTTCTGAGGAACATTCTCTCTGTACCTGTTCCAAGACACATTTCTTCTAAATTGATTTATAGAGATTTGTCCGAACCGCTTTAGATGGAAGGAATCTGAGCCTATCAGAAAAATGTAAAGAAATTCTATCTTGAAAGAAATGTAGAAGATGATGGTATCTGGGAGGGTCTAGAAGTACCAAAAGGTCAGGAGAGTAGCCAAAGGAGTATTAGGCATTGCCAGGGTATTCAAGGGGTGATAAGCAGCCATGGTAGAGCTGGCACCTCCTCACGTGTTATTACTGGTACAATATTCTGTAACTTATTTGACAGTATGCACAACTCAACATCCTGACTTATTCTCCTAACAAAAACTGCTAGAAATACTGGTTTAAGAAAACCACATAAACGTGCATTTTAAAATGTATGTGCAGTGTGATGGATAGTTTTTATATGGTCTTTCTTGCCAGAGGCTTGTAACTCCCACTAAATAACTGGGTGAGACTAAGCAAGTAAGTTGCTTGTGGCATGCCAAGGAGATCGGAATCATTTACCAATAATACAAATAATAGACGTGGCACTCTTATGGAGATGGGAACATGCAAGCAAGGTATATGGAACCCTAACAAGAGGATTGGTCAGTTTTTCAGTCCAGCTATGCTTAAATGAGCCATCCCAGAAGCAGAAAGGGAGGAAAACTTGCTACAACCAAGAAAGAAGAGCTAGGAGTGGAGCACATCCTTGGGACACTAGATCACTATCATAGACCCAGAAGACAGAGAAGGAGGGCTGTAACCCGGGAACAGCTAGAAACAGCATGAAGCAGTAGTAAGGACAGCAGAGGCAGCAGAACCAGGAAATGGCTCAGTGGACTTCCTGGTCCACAGACAAAGAGAGGTGAATGGTTTCAGGCCAAGGCTTGCTGGTGGAGTAGGGTGCCTCTGAGTACTTATTGGTGCAACTAAAGAGTTTGCCTGAGCAGGGCAGAGGCCAGGCAGAGGAGCAGAGGGGCTGGGGGGCGCTGAGGGGGAGAACACCACATGAAGGACATTGAAGCTTAAGAGAAAGTGACTTTTCATATCTTTAACTTACATTTCTCTGTCTTATATTTACAGATTATAGAGATTTTACTCTGGACACCACCGGAAAAGATGAAGTCCCAGGCCACTTGGTTTCAGAACCTGGGGGAGCAGATAGGGAGATCTGAGAAGAAGCTGGATAACCATGAGATGACTTTTGAGTTTGGGGACCAGCTAGAGGGCAAATGGGATATGGTGGGGTCTCTGCTGCTGTGGATACCATTAGAGAATATGGGAAACCAGCTGAGAAAAGGGAATTTCTGGGACCTGTGGCTCTTCCCAGGTGGCCATAGGGAATCTCCAAAGTGTTCAGATAATTTTAGTGAGATACCACAAAAGTAGGAAAATCAGTGAATAAACTGAGCAAGCCCCCAAAGAAATTAAGAGAACCATTCTATTTGCAATAGTATCTTAAAGTAATAAAAATACCTAGGGATAAATCTTGCCAAGGAGGTGAAATCCTTGTACACTGAAAACTACAAGACATTGCTGGAAGAAGCTAAAGGTAACCCATGTGTGGGAGTACCTGACACTCTTCCATAGGGCTGACTGTCTCAAAAACACCAAGAGGAAGAGAGGAGAAGGGGTATGCCCCAACACCCTTGCTAAGAAGAAAGAGTTCTATGAAGGAGTTGAGAGTTAAAGCAAAGGTCAAATTTTGAACTGTGGCTCCGGTTCAGAAGTTTGGGTTTCTCACCATGCCCTTCTTGGCTCCTTCCATCCCAGTCTGCTTGTGGTTTTGTAGTCTCTCAGAGAAAATCTCACTTTTTTAGTTAAGATTGTCCCTGTTGCTATTTTAGTTTATTCTGATTACATAGCTTTTTAGTTAGATCTGGGACTTAGTATTCAAGAAATGATGGAGAGAAGGTTCCCAGAGCTTTCTTCTCCAGAGTGCTGACTATCTGCCCCTCTGCTTTTTTGTCTGGAAAAATGGGAAAGGCTCCTGAGTTGTATAAGAATGTCTCCTCTGAAGATTTGCTGATGTCAAGAATAAAATTTTCCATAAATAGAAAAGTCACTCTATAGACTAAGGAGCACCTGAATTGAGCCACAATGTTTTCAGTCACCTCATGGGTATCTGAAAGTTGAACAATGAATAAAGCAGACCAAAGAAGAGTTGGCTTGAGTGATGTTGTTGGTAAAGAATACTGAATAACCATCAACTGCCAAAAGAAGGAACAAACCTGTGTTGGAAGGAGTACAGCCAGAATGTGCCTTAGAAGCAAGGATTGGGAGACTATGTCTTACATACTTTGGACATATTATCAGGAGGGATCAGTCCCTAGAGAATGACATCATGCTTAGTAAAATAGAAGACCACTGAAAAATAGGAAGACTCACAACAAGTGGATTGACACAATGTGTAGAACAATGGGCTCAGGTGTAACAGCAATTGTGAGAATGGTGAGGGTCTAGCAGTTTTGTTTTGTTGTACACAGGGTCTCTCTAAGCCAGAAGAGACTCCAGGGTATCTAAAAATAACATCTATAGAAATGAGAATTTTCAGTTCTCACATAATAGATTTGAAAAGAGGAACGCTTTTAGAGAAAGTGTTAGGAAAATTCCATCTGATTTCCATACTGGTTTAGTTTTCTTTCTTTCTGAACGAAGCCCAGTGAAGGCAATTTAAGAAAAAGGAACTTTAAGCCAGCATTTCAAAATAAATAGCAAATTTAGAGAAGAGCCCAGTATTAAAAACAATTACGATTGGACAATTATTTGACAAACAATAACTTAAAAATCTGGATACTCCAGAGATGCGTCCATGGAGGTCAGCCTTCAGGTCTGAGGCAGAGAAGACACTCCTGAAGGCTCAGACGAGTTCAGTAAGCATTCGGAGCACTCTTATTCCCCTCAACAAGACTCCATCAAAGTAGCAACTCCCATACCTGAGATTCTAACAAATGTATTCTCATTCCTTTGTTAGTTGACATGAAACAAGATATTACAGGAAGTAAAACCTACTTAATGGTCTCACTAGACAAAGTGGATGTTTCAAACACCAGTTTTAACTTTGACATGGCTGAAGATGAAAGCAAAGGAAAATAGGTATAGTGATAAGGTACAACGACAAGAAATAGCTTTAATATTTTATAGAAAAAGAATGTATACTTTTGGTGATAGTAGTAAGCTTGGATTTTAGATGATTCTAGTAAAACGTAGCTCGTGTTAACTGTCTTAATACCTGAGTATCGTGGGCTCATGTTTTAAATCTCTTTAGGGCATGCAGCTTTTTCCACAATGCACATACCTCTTGTCTTGGCTGAGAATTTGGGTCACTGTAACCTCAAACCAATGAATCAATGGGAATGCTGGATTACAACATTAAATAAATTTTGTGGTAGCGATACTATTCAATTATAACATTGACTAAACCCAGTTCAATATATTAATGATAGCGTATACGTCATTTTGGTCTTAGCAGTTTTGGGGTTTCCAACCCAATTTCCAGATGCATTTTTCATGATCCCACATCCATGAAACTTTCATTTGAATCAAATGAGCCTGAGCCTCATTCTTGGGTCACCATGTACCATTCTATTCTGTTTCCTGCCCAGAGTACCTCTTGACTTCTCTTTGGTTTCGTATATTCTGCCCCTAGCCTCCATGGGACACTTTTTCCTAATAGCCCAGCCAACCACAGTACTGACATATTACAAGCACAATTTCTATTACTTAAAGAAAGTCGTAAGCTAAATGTGACACCATCATAGCCTTCTCGTCTCTCACTCCTCTCTCTCACTCTTGCTCTCCTCAGTGGAATTTAGTGTTTCCACCTCTCACTTGGCAATTATTTACCACCTATGTGTGTGCTGTTGGCTGCTGTAGAGCACAACAAAGCAAAACGTTACCCAGTCAGGCACCATCCCTGTGAATAGACGTAAGCTGGGTCATTGTGCTCCATTGGCTGTTCATTCACTGATTTTCAGAAGTGGATCACTTGGCCTTTCTCCCTAGTCTGTCTTAGTCTAGGAGCTCTACGGAAACCTGTTCATGCCGTAACAACAGGCAAGCCTCCACTGATAGTCAAGTGGTGTCTGTGTCTGCAGTACATTTGTTGGGAATCAATCAAAGGTCTCCTGCAAAGAAGGCACAAATTCTACCATTTAACCCCAATGTTTCATTTGTTGTCTATACCTAGTAATACTTTCTTGTATGTTCTCTTTCCAACCAGGTCATCAACATCATGAGGATGAAAACTGTTTTTAAATGTGTATAGACTTCATTCATATCCCTTAATGTAGAAGTACTTAACCCATGCCCATTTTCATGCTATAACCCCATTAAGGGAAATATCCATTTTAAAAAAAACTGGTGTGATATAAAAAATTATCATGATAAACAGTTTTACCTCTTTTATGCTATAATAATTGTGTGCCATACCTAGGTACTCAAAGCTTGCAATGTTTATTTCAATTGTAGAACCCTCCCCAGATCAGACAATGTAGTTTCTGCAGGAAGTGCTCTCTGACCCATCGGGAAAAACAAGCTGTTCAAAAGATTCCCAGAAAATTTTAAATATGTTTTCAAGTTGAAATGTATGCCAAATGTAAAAGAGTAAATATTTCAAACTTATGAAGATAAACATTTTTATATAAATAAAAAATATAACCAATGATTTATCACCTGCTACTAATAACAGATAAACCTATTAACTGTAAAAAGTCAATAGGATTTGGCTTGGGGCAAGTGTATGAAGAAGCTTTAAGGACAACCTATAACTGGGTGGTTCATGAGCCAAAATAGAGCTGTATATAAGTGGTAACCAGAAAAGCATGAGACTACAGGAGTGAAAGTCTATGAAAGACTGAGTCTAATGGTAACACCCCAGACACAAAAACAGAAGTGACCCTAGAAACTAAGAAAAAAGTGAAAAACCTAGGTCATGTGTTTAGGATTAAATTGTACCCTGCCCCCAAAAGTGTGTGCTGAAGTTCTAACCCCTATATCTGTGGATGTAACTTAATCCAAGTAATGTACTCACCATCCATAATGCAGGGCAATGTGATAAATCAATATCAGCCACTCCAAGATACTGCTGTTCAGTCAATTCTGACTCATATAGATCTTATAGGTCAGAGTACAACTGCCCATAGTTTCCAAGGAGCCTTTGGCAGGTTTGAGCTGCCAACCTTTTGGTTAGCAGGTATAGCATTTAACTACCATGCCTCACCAATATCTAGTAGGTCCTAAACCTAATCATTTCTCAGTTACATAAAGAGCAACAGAGACACTAAGAAACAGTCCAAAATGGATGAAGGCAGAGAGGACATAAAAATTATCTACAAGCTGAGAAATCGTTTTAATTTTCTTGGAATTCCGATTTTTGTATCCATGGAGTTGGGGTAACCCACCCCAGCCATTTGCTCTTATTTGTGCTTTTGAAACTTGAGCCTTTAAAGAACTGGTTTACCTGGGATTACTTTGAGGTACAGTACTAGCCTAGTAAGCAGTTTAGCAGAGATCATTTTGCCTTAGGCGTTGAGATTTTCTAGAGAAGTGAATCTATGTGCAGACGATTTCCAGATTGTAGGAACTCCAAGGCCTGATTGGAAGCTGTGTTTTACGATGTATGACAAGTCATTAAGTGACTCTGTTTTCAGCATTCACTGCCCCCAAAGACCTGTACATTTTCTGAGAAACCAAGACATAAGAATGAACAATGGCCTTCAGGAGTCTACTCTGCCCAGACCACTATGACTTTAGCTATTACCCTCAGCTTAGTCCAAGGTAGACAATGACTCAAGAAAGACATACACAGTTGTTCTAGGTATATACTGCACAACTACGAGAACCACCACTGTACCAAGTAGTGGCCATGCCTAACAGCACGGCTGGCCACAGCCCTTTCATAACAATTTCTTGTCTGTATGAGACAGTATAAATTCACCCAGCGTGCTTCAAAAAGGAAAACAAAAGAAAGTTACTCATCAAATGTAATTTCATCTGTTTACTGATGTGGCACAACTCAAAATGAGAAGAGACAACTGTAGACATCCATTAATAATCAGAACATGGAACGTACAGAAGTGTGACTCGAGGAAAATTGGAAATTATCAAAAATGAAATGGAACACTTGAAGAGGGACATCCCAGGCATTAGTCAGCTGAAATAACCTGGGATCAGCCATTTTGAATTAATTATATGGTTTGGTATGTCAGGGATGACAACTGAAGAGGAAGAGCATTAGATTTATTGTCAAAAAGAATACTCCTGGTCACTCTGTGTCGCCGAGTCCTTCAGGGTTATATGCATCTATGGGATGTCATCCTGCTGATCTCATACTAGAGGAGGGTAGTGTGTGGAGAGGAGGACATAGGAGACTATTATGAGGATAGGACATGTATGGCGCATAGAGGAAGAGTGTGCTGTCTCCATGCAGGGAGGGCAGTGGAAGCTGCATATATGTGAGCATGCAAATTTATATTGGAATGTGCATTTTCATTCAATCAAAAAAAAACTCCTGAAGTACAATGCTGTCAGTGATAGGATAATATCCATATGCCTATAAAGAAGACAGTTAATAAGTTTATTATTAAAATTTATGGACCAACCACTAATGCCAAAAACAAAGAAACTGAAGATTTTTACAAACTTCTGTAGTCCAAAGTTGATCAAACATGTGATCAAGAAGCACTGATGATTACTGGCAATTGCTATTGTGAAAGTTGGAAATAGAGAAGGATCAGTCATTGGAAAATATGGCCTTGATGATAGAAATTAAATGGGAAACTGAATGATAAAATTTTGTTAAGCCCACGACCTACTAATTTAAAATACGTTTCTCCAACAGCATAAATGACAACTATACACTTGGCACTTGGTAGATGGAATACACAGAAATCAAATCAACTACATCTGCGGAAAAATACAATGGAGAAGCTCGACATCTTCAGTTAGAACAACACTGGAGGATGACTTTGGAACAAACCATTGATTGCTCATACACAAGTTCAGGTAGAAGCTAAAAAAAAAAAAAATTAAAACAAGTCCATGACAGCCAAAGTACAACCGTGGGTATATCCCCCCTGAATACAGACACCATCTGAAGAATAGATTTGATGCATTGACCACTAATGACAGAAGACTAGACAAGTTGTAAAATGCATCAAGAACAGCACACATGAAGAAAGAAAAGAAGAAAATGAGTGTTCAGCAGAGACTCTGCAACTTGCTTTTTAACATCGAATAGCTACAGCAAATGAAATAAATGATGACATAAAAGGACTAAATATAAGAGTCTAAAGGGAGCCCTGAGAAAACAAAGTAAAATATTATCAGGAAATCTGCAAATACTTGGAGTTAGAAAACTACAAAGGATAAAAGAACATGGTCAGCATTTTTCAAGCTGAAGACAAAATTCAAGTCTTGAGTTGTAATACTGGAAGATTCAATGGCAAACATTGAACAACGCAGGATGTGGTAAGAGAAGATAGAAGAAATACATAGAATTATTGTACCACAAAGAATTAGTCAGCATTCAACCCCTCTATGGCTTCATGTTCAAGATTTCACTTTCTCACTTTTGCAGTTTTATGGTCTGGGGCTCCTTTCCTGGTGAATGTATTTGTTTGAAAATAGATTCAGGACAGTGTTTTAGCTTCTTGTGCTCCCCCTTGGTGAGTCCACTTACTCAACAGTCATTCTTTCTCTCAGCCTGGCTCCACCTCTGACATGGTTCAGAAATTCTGGGAAAGATGACACAGATGTTTGACAACAGCCAGGGCACACGATGGAAGCTCAGCAAGTGTTCCTAGCGAAAGAGTTAATAGCATAAAGGTGTTGATGAAAATTCTTGTCTGATACCTCAGACTGACGGCAAACTAGAAAAATTACAGTGACCGACCTGCAGACTGTGAGGCTGTTTTTTTCCAAACCTTGCCCAAGAACCTGAGACTATTCTTCTCAGTCATTGACCAGAAACCTACAGATCACCACCCAGATAGCATCACAATTCTTGAGATATAACTCACGTTGTGACTAATAACCCCCATGACTCTGGCTTACCTTGCAACCCAGAGACCCTCCAACTTGAGATGAGCTGTTAAGATATCACCCAAATAATATCATAACTCCTAGGAAGAGGTAGGACCCACCTTGTGACTTCCCCACTTGGACACCTGGACAACACCTCTTTTGTTTCCTCTTTCTTCTTCTTCCTATAAAACCCTCTGGCTGGCTTGAGATGAGGTGTTAAGATGGTTTTTTTTAAGATGGTTTTTAGGATGCTTATGCTGCCAAACTAAAGCAAGTTCATTTTGCCTGTCGCTGACAGCCAAAGTTTAGAGATGGCATTGGGTTCAATGCTTTGTTTGCAGATAGCCAGCAAATCTGGAGGGCAGTGAGAATAGTTTCTCCAAAAACTGTCCCATTTGGCTTACATTTCCAGCAGTTTTTACAGCCAGAATTGAAAGGGGTTGGTATTTGCCACAGAATAATAGGAGTCACAGGATTACATTACATCACAAGGTTTTATTACATTTTATCAAATAGTGTGAATTAGTGAGAATTTCATTGTTTCTATCTGAGGTCTTAATCCTATTTCCTCAGAGAGAGAGGAATGTAGACCTGCTAATCTGATGCCACTGTGGTATTTGAGGCAGACAGTGGAATGTAGCTTAATAACCTAAGTGAGCTTTGTTAGGTTCTTACATTTACCGCCATTAAACCACCACCTTTTCAGATCACCAGCCATTTGAATTAACTATGATCTCTCCCTGTCCCTACATCTGACTTTGTGGTGACAGGCAGTGAGAAGTTGCAACTGAGTTTCTGGTTATGCTAGAAGAGCAGAGAAGGTTGATCCAAGAATTTCCACCTGTTAGGGTCTGGATTTCAAGGCACGACACAGTTTCTCTTTCAAAAGTTAAGTTTTATTAAAAATGTGCCCAATAGGAAAAAAAAGGGGCTGGTGCACCAGGGACACACTCCAAACTACGCAGAGCTGGAGGTGACCCCCAGTTTCCCTAACGTGCAGCATTTAAACCATGAAACTGCAAAGCTGGGAGGGGGAGCTGACCTTTGCATTGATTAGCTGAGGCCATATGGAATTTCTGTAAGTTACAAAATATAGTCGTTACTGAGTGTTTCAGCCACGTGGAATTCCTGTTAGTTGTAAAATGTGGTCATTAGCAAATGTTTTAGTAGATTGTGGTCAAGGTCTAGGGATCATTTGTAAGACTCTCCAGGTTTTGTCTTGTGAGAGACAGATGTTTTGTAAGACAAAGATGAGATTACTCTATGATATTTTCTGCTATTAAGTTGTTTCCTGGGGCTTTCTACCTTAATACCTTGAATTTTTACTGTGCCCTTCCTCAAAATGGAGTCACTTATGTCTCATTTCAACACACCCTGTCAAGGGACACTGTGTCTATGTATTGAGGTCATGCAACTGACTAGACCCTGAGTGACCTGATTCAGGTTCCAGAGAGCAAACTAGCAAGTTCAGTCTCCCGATGGCTGGCACTGGAATTCCTTTCCCCTAAAGCACATGAGAATGCATCCCTTTTCAGTAGCAAATGACCGAAAAGTTTACTAAAGGAACACACCTTCCAAAGAGGGAACGGGTCAGTCTCCATGAGTGGAAAAAACCCCACATACATTTTCAGGGGTGCTTTTTATCGGCAAAAGCAGAGGGTAATGTCATAGATAGGAGGGAAGGTAGTAATTTGGCCTTGACTGGATTTGAGGCTACTGTAGCTGCTTTATCAACTGCCAGGACCAATTGTTATATTTGCATCACAACTGCCAGAAAGAACTCATATTTGCATCACAAACTGCCAGGGAGAACTGTAGTATGGGGCAGGTCTCGTTCCCTTGGTAACCTTATCAATACTGTGCGTGTTCTATGGTGCAAATTATGACCTTTGTTATCCCTAGAAAATGTTAGAGTCTAGAGTAAAGTATGTCAGTACGTGGCCGCAGAGATGAAGTTCCTTAGCTAAACTTGAAATATGTGATTGGGCACAGTGCCAGCAGGTAATAGTAACAGGAAACACAGCTTCAAGTTTGCTCTTCAAGTGTAAGGTGGGATGAGTACTGCAATTGTACTTGGTTGACCCCTCCCCACTGTAGCATGACTTCATGTTAACTGATAATGTCTTCAAATATGCTATTTTCAAATATGGTCAAGTTCACAGATACTCCAATATAAATTTTCCAGTGATCCAATTTCAATTCTAACAAATACTAGTGGAGTTTGATAGATGATCTTCCTTCAGACTCAGGGCCCAGCAGTCTTACCTACCACTGCTTCTGTACCACCAGTGCCAATGCGAACACAATGAAAAGCCCAAATAATTTCTTCAGATTCTAGTAAGAATGAAACTGGAGGCTGAAAAAGTCTCTGTGTGAGAGGTACTCAAGATAGAGGGGGTGTTGAGTGGTTGTGTTTCAGATCACCCCCAATTCACCGGGAAAGACATAACCTCCGTGTTCCACCAGCCCCAGGCAGGGACACTAGCATGTAGCCCTCAAAGGCACCTCTATAGATTCAGTGAACTATATGTGATGCATGATTCCTTTTGTTTTGATATTTCAACTCTCAGCTAACAATAAAAAAATTTAGGCCAGGAAGACAAGGAAGTAACCTGTGTTTACATATTCTTCTTTCAGATTACCAGCCAGATGATGTCTAGCACCACTTTGTTTTCTTGATGGCTGATGATGGCTTGCCAGGTTGTGAAGCAGACAACTTCCACCCACTGGACCCCTCACAGGCCCCTCCCAACTTTCCCCATTGTTCTTGAACACCCTTTGTTACATGTATAACCCCGGGTTTGGCCTGTCCAATTTGGACACACCTGGAGATTCGAATATGTCTGTCCTCAGTGTTCTAGCTGGCAGAACACGGTTAATAAATTTGCTCTTCAATCACTCACAAAACTTGTCTCAGAGATAGGCTATTTTGGACAGGTAATGAGAACCTGGAGTTCTGTCCAGTTACAAGAATACCATGAAAATAGTTGAACATCATAGTCCTACAGAAGGGATTTTGGAGTTTCCCAGAAGTCCAGGACCCACACTTTGAGAATTAGTGATCTAACTCTTCCCTCCTGGCTCCTCACGTCCCTGCAATCTCAAACCTTCAAGTGAAGGCAATAAATTACGTATGTGTAGGACAGAGGACTCCATTTAGCATTTTATCTCTGGTTCCCGAAAATAACTCTTTGAATTTGTGGGCAATCAAGGTGCCTTTGTTTTTCACAAACAGCCAGGTAACATGTCAACATGTGCAAATATAGTTATGGTGGTGGGAGAGTCACACTTGGCAAATAACTTTAAGAAGGGGTATGGCAATATACATATTCATTGACTGAATCAATCATCCATGTACAATGAAGCCCTAATCATTGACTATGTATAAGCCAATAAAGGCCCTGGACACAAGTTCCTTTGAGCTTCCAGACTGTTGATGCACGTGGGAATCCACCTGGAGAGAACTGAGAGTCTCTGGAGACCTGAAGCTGTGCACACCACCACCCCTCCTGACTTCTCTTGTGCATCTCTTGGTGTATATGCTTTTATGGTTATATTAAAAATGTTATAGTGAGTATAGCTCTTCCCTTAAGTTTTGTGAGTCATTCTAGTGAATTACTGAAGCCACCAGGAGTAGCAAACACCAAAAGAATCTGCTGTCAGTCTTTTCAGCAGCGTGATAAGCAGATTTCCAACTTGTGTTCTTTGACAAGGCACTCGGTGGCCAGGGCTGAGAGCTTACCTAACTCTGGGTAATTAGGGTCTGTCAAAGACACAAACTTATAGCAGATAATCTTGCTTTGAGTTTAAGGTTTTCTTACTCACAAATCAAATATTTAAGGAAATCTCGACTGTTTTAGTTTTCTAGTGGCGCTCTAACAGAAATACCACAAAGTAGATGGCTTCAACAAAGGACTGTCTATTCTTATGCAGTCCAGTAGGCTACAGGTCCAAATTCAGGATATCCCCTCCAGGGGAAGGCTTTCTCTCTTGTTGGCTCTGGAGGAAGTTCCTTGTGTTTGTTGCCTTAGTCTCTGATTGGGGAGTATCTTGCCATTGGAACCTCTGGTCTGAAGGATGCGTTTTTCTCCTGGGGGTGCTTTCTTGGCGGTATGAGGTTCCCAATTTTCTGCTTGCTTCCCTTTCCTTTTATCTCATGTGGGATGCAAGGATAAAGGGTGGTGCAAGCCATAAGCCAGGTAAACTACCTTAACGGTGGAGCAGGGAGATGATCTTATGAAAGGATTTTCAGTCCCACCTAATCCTCAAACACACAGCTTAGGAAAATTGCCAAATATAGAATCCAAATCATAAAATATTTGGAATCATGGTCCATCTACACGGCTACACACATTTTGGGTGGGACACAGTGCAGTCCATGACAGTGACCAAAAGTAATCTGCCATGAAATTGGAAATTCTGTCTTTCTTCTTTGAAGCCAGGCTTGCTAAATATAAATCTCAAAACATATGGCTGGGTGGAGGAGCAGACTATTTTGGAAATTGGTTAAGTGCTGATTTCACTAAAAGGGAGGGCATGGATTAATCAATCATGTTAAGATTAGCCAATAGGTGATCTTCTCTATTTCTCCCTCCTCGTCTTTTTACAAAACCCCTGGTGGCACCGGGGTTAAGCATTCAGCTACTAACCAAAAGGCTGGCAGTTCAAATCCACCAGCTGGTCCTCGGAAACCCTTTAAGAGCAAAGCTTGGTGGCATAGTGGGTTAAGTGCTACGTGTGCTAACTAAAAGGTTGGCATTTCAAAACGACCAGGTACTCCTTGGAAACTCTACGGGGCAGTTCTACTCTGATTTATAGGATCACTATGAGTCGGACCCAACTTGACGGCAGTGGGTTTTGTTTGGTTTTGACACAAGGTCATTAAGTGTTGGAATTGACTATATAGCAATGGGATTTTTGGTTTCTCGCCTTTATGCTTGGCTTTTGGGGGTGATTTGCTTTTACTGGAATTAAAAAGTCTCCTCATGTGCATATAGAATAAGAAATCCTGATGGTGCGGTAGTTAAGAGCTTGACTGCTAACCAAAATGTTAGTAATTTAAATCTACCAACTGCTCTTGGAAGCCCTATGGGTCAGTTCTACTGTGTCTTATAGGGCTATTATGAATCAGAATCGACTTAGTGACAATGGGTTTGACTTGGATTCAGAACAAGTTTTATGTTGAAGTTTCAGTGAGCTTTGATTGTTTTTAACAAGTCAGGGAGACAAAGCACTGCAAGGGTGTCTGGTGTCAGAGATGGGTAAGTGGGGAAGCTGGACCGTAAGTTATCTTTGAATTTTGAGAACTGGCTTTACAGTGATTTTTATAGATGCAGTATGAAACCTGATATGCAAGAAGGAACTTAAAGTCTGTAAGAAGACAATAGAGGCAGAGTTGGTAGGCCTTCGTAAGAGGGTTCACTTTGGAGCGAAGGAATTCCCTGAGTCCTCATTTTCCTATGGAGTTACTCTTATCTTCCAGACACCATTTTCTCCCAAGTGTCCTTGGTACAGAAGCTTTCCTTGATGATTCTATTTGAGGACAAAGTCCTACTGGCTCATGTTTCTGCTGTGGTGTTGTAACAGCCATTCTCATTTTATTCTTATAAATTATAAGAAATTGAGCCATCATACCTGGGAACTAAACGGGACACGTTCTTTATTCCCTTTTTGTCCTTTCAAGACCAGCACATGCAGAGTGAAGCATATACAGGTCTGGGTAGAGGCCAGGCAGGTACTCCGCCTTTGGCTGAGAGCTTAGGAAGACCTGGACCAAGGCCAGGCCACCTCAGGAAAAGGAAGAAAGGGTGGGAGGGGGGCAGGGGGGAGAAAAACCTACAGTTGGTGTAAAATAGTCTCCTTGCCCCCGGGGAACTTCAGTATTCTAGTTATTAAATAAAGCAGCCAGCCTGGCAGTTGGCGATGAGAAGCAAATCATACTATTGTAAATGGATTAGTGAAAGGTAATTCCTTCAACATTTCAGTTTCAATTATTCCAAGTGGGTGCACGGTTTTTTAATGTTAAGGAATTATTTTGAATGTCGCTGAAAATACAAAAAGTAAATATGTCCGCTCCTTTGGAGCACCACAGAATGTTTTTCATCCTTATTTGTGTCATCTGTGACTTACCCACCTAACCTTTTAGTACCGAACTGACTGACTGCCTAATCAGACGGGGGCAGGGAGGGTCCTTTATGTTCATGTTATGTATTGAATTGTATCACCCAAAATATAGGTCTAAACCTTAACGTGCTAATCCTTGTGAACATAAACTTGTTTGAAATTAGCATCTTTGAAAATGTTGTCTCATACTGAAGTAAAGAGTAACCAGTTGCCATTGAGTGGACTTTGACTCATGGTGACTCCAGGTATGTCAGAGAAAATCTGTGTTCCACAGTGTTTTCAAAGGATTATTTTTTTGGAATAAGATTGCCAGGCCTTTCTTCTGAGGCACCTCTGATGGACTCAAATCACTAATCTTTCAGTATATAACTGTTGGCACCACCTGTCTTAAATCCAATACAAGCGGTATCCTAGAAAAGAGAAGAGAAACACAGAGACACAAATAGGCGTGAAGACACATCTTCCTGCCAAGGAATGCTCAGGGATACCAAAGGCTGGGAAAGATACAAAAATCTTCCCCGAGAGCCTTTGAAGTCAGCATGGTCCAGCTGACACACTGATTTTAACATCTGGCCTCCAAAACTGTGATGCAATACGTTTCTCTTCTTTAAAATCACTCATTTGATGGCATTTTGTTATAGCAGCTCCAGGAAATGAATCCAACTCATCAGGGAAGCGTAGATTTGAAATGCATGTAAGGCCAGAGGAGGGCAGTGTTGCTGTCCTTAGCCTACATCTGTGACAAGAAGAGCCTGGAGCTGTGTTGGTACAATGCCAGCACAGTGTAGGAGCAGAAGTCTTTGTCCCCTGGCTTAGGAAATAATGTTGGAATCATTTTTCCCTCTTTTTAAGCATAGGGAATGTGACCTATCTGAGCTCATGAGAACTCTTAAGGACACATCAGCTGGGCCCTGAATTATACAGACAACAGATAGGACAATCTTGGAAAATATCTTTTAGGGTATCTTAAATCCTGATAGAGTAGTAGTTAAGTGCTACATCTGCTAACCAAAAGGTCAGCAGCTCAGCTCCACCAGGTGTTTCTTGGTACCTCTATGGAATATTTCTACTTTGTCCTATAAGGTTGCTACATGACAGAATCAACTCAACAGCAATAGCTTACATATGAACCAATCAAACAGAATGCAACTTTACTCTTATCTTTTTCTATTAGCATTTAGTGAATCGAAAATTGGCCCAATGATGACCTTTCTGAATGTCATTACTGAAACCTGTACCAATGATTGTTAGGAGAGACAGTTCAAAATGTAGGATCACAGTTTCTAGTCAGTCTGTGAAAAGTGGACATTTTCAGTGGTTTTTCCCAGTTATAACATTAATATGTACTGATGGTTTCGTAATATTCGTTGGACTCAGGCAGACGTGGCAGTGGCAGCATGCTTGTCCATTTTCCCGTTCTCATCTGTTCAGTAATCTTTCCTTGGAATTGGGCAGACATGGCTCTAGCAGCATGCTTGTCTGCTTTCCTACCTTTATTTTTTTGAACGTCTGCTGAATCAAACTTTCTTTTTGTTTTACTAAACCTTGTGTTGTTTTTCCCCACACAACACCGTGGAGTTAGCTACAATGGTTTCCTGGAACACAACAGTTTCAGAGTCTGTCGCCAAGCTCAGAAGTGACTTCAGTATATTTTTGCAAAAGGACCCTCTCAGCAATGAAGTGAAAATGAATAAGAAGCAACTCTCAGGGTGATCACAAACTTGGGGTGTGAGTATGAGTGGGGAGCAGCTGAATCCTGCTGATCTCCAAGTGTAGCTACCTTAGGGTGACTCTGCCCACTGAAGACACTGTTTTGGTGGCGTGCATTTGCTCAGTTTTATATACACACAAGTGCAAATGGCCAACTCAGCTATTAACTGAAGGGTTGGGAGTTCGGGTTCACCCAGAGCTGCCTCAGAAGAAAGGCCTGCCAGTCTACTTCAAAAAATCAGTCGTTGAAAATCTTGTGGAGCCCAGGTCTGCTTTGACACACACAGGGACACCGTGAGTCAGAGCCGCCTGGACAGCAACCGATGACTGGGCCTCGAGCTAAGTGTATGTCTGTGTGGTCATTTGCTTCCATTCTACATCAGGAAGGTATAGAAGGTGGCAGACAGATAAGTTACACAAGTAATGTCCAAAGACAAAAATTGTACCAACTATAGGTAGGGGAAGAAATCATCCCTTTCAAATATGATGTAGAGGAGTAGAAAGGAATTCCCATATGCCTTAGCACATTATGATTTCACAAATGACATTCATTAGAAAACTAAAACCAAACCAGTCACCACCAGTTGGATTTTGACTCCTGACAGCTGCAAATATATCAGGGTGGAACTGTGCTCCATGGGGTTTGCAGTGGCTAATTTTTCAGAAGCAGATCACCAAATATACCTTCCAAGGTACCTCTGGGTAGACTCAGACTGCCAGTCTTTCGGTTAGTAGCCAAACATATTAACAATTTGCATCCCTCATGGATACCTCATTTGTTAAATCTGTTCAGAAAATTCAAGAGGCAGACGAAGAAGAGAAAAATAAAGACAGCAAAGACCAGAACCTGTTCGGTTATGAAGGCAGACTTAAGAGGCTAGAGGCATTTATCCACGTATGAGGCCAGCTAATGTCATGAAGGTTTAGGTGAGAAAGATGTGCACAGAGGTAAACACAGAGACAGAAGTGGAGGCACTTGACCAGAAGTTCAGAACAAATGGTGCCTTGTGGAAGATGCCAGCACCTTCCATGACCACTGCTGCTTCTATAAACAATTGCAAGAAATATGATCACCACGGATATGGGTGCATAAGATCCACCTCCCCACTTCACTCCAACCTTCATTCATTCCTACTGCATTTGAGCTGCCAATCATCATCACCAGTAAACCTGAGTGCTCAATTTAAACCACTTTATTGGAAACGTCACCCAACTGCCAGTCATTACAAAGAACCCTGGCTCCTCAAGGAAGGGTGTGCCTCTTAGTTTTCTTTTAATTATTGAAAATCCCAAGTACTCCACTTATAAAGAGATTAACATAAACTTTAGGGGACAAAACTTGTGAAAATGCTTTCTCTCCAGTTCATATTTTGGATGCTTTCTTTTAACAGGTTGGGAAACATCTTGTGAATTTACAAGTAGTAGTTAAGTATTTGAGCACACTGCTTGTTTAGTGGTAGAATTCTTGTCTTCCATGTGGAAGACTCAGGTTCAATTCCCAGCAGTGAAGCCCACGTGCAGTTACCATCCGCAGTCACCCCCACCCCGTCTGCCAGTGGAGGCTTGTGTGAGGCTTTGATGCAAATCCCAGGTGTGTGTCTTCTATTTTCCTTTCAGGGCTACACAAAGGCTACACATTGGAAGAGTGACAAAGCACGCCCGACTGATGTTTTTGTCATGTGTCAGAGAATCACATCAGCCTCCTATGAAGGAGACAGACGGTGACAGAAAAGAGGTTCTAAGTACAGGTCGTGACAACAGGGTTGCGTTTGATCATAATATTCTGATTTTATGGTCATGAGAATAATATACGTAAGGAAGAAAGAGAATGAGAGACCTTCAGAGATGGAGTAACTAGTTTGAAGTCAGAACAAGGCAAAAGCCCAAGATACTTCATGATATTTTATCAACTCCCATTTTCACATTCCAGTCATGCCTGTCGTGGGATTCATTTTAAGTGTATGCTTAACTTCTGTCAGAATGGAGTGTGCCATAATCTCACCGTAATCAGATAATTATAAAGTGTGTATTCAAGAATAAAAATCATCCAGTTAAATGATGCACCTTAGCCAACTGAATTGCATTCCGCTTAAAAGTCACTTCCTTTCCACTGTTGGTGTATGTGTACATGTGTGTGGTGTTGTATGTGTTCAGGAGTGGGTTGGTGTATGTGTATATGTGTGTGTTGTGGTACGTGTTCAGGAGCGGGGCATATGGTGAGTGTGGAATGACTGTATATGTACATGGTATGTGATGTATGTGTGTTGTGACTCTGTGATGCGTGTGTGTGTGTGTCTCTGGTGTGCGCATATATGTCTGGGTGTGGTGTGTGTGGGTATGGGGTTTGTGTTATGTGTGGGTTGTGATGTGCGTGATGTATGTGTGTAGAGGTGTGTCTATATGGCATGCGAGTGTGGAGGTATATGTGTGTGATATGTGTCTACATGTGGTGTACTGAAGTGTGTGTGTGGTATGTTTGTCTGTGTGCTTGTATATATGGAGGTTTTGTATGTTTGTATGTAGAATATGTGGATATGAGTGTGTGTATGGTGTTTGTGTTTTTCTCCGAGCAGTCATTCTGTCCTGCGAGGCAGCACTTGTGCTGAAACCTGTGAATTCTTGAAAGAAAAAGATGACTCAGATACTTCATTTAAAAAAAAATAAAACAAAAACCAGTACTTTGAGTCAATTCTGACTCATAGAGACCCTACAGGATGGAGTAAAATTGCTCCATAGAATTTCCAAGGAGAGCCTGGTGGATTTGAACTGTTGACCTTATGGTTAACAGGCTTAACACTTAATCACTATGCCACAAGGGTTATCCAGATACTTCATAGTTCTTTTCAATTCTTTTTTCCCGGTATTAAGAAATACAAATATGAAGACAAACTAGTTCAACTGCCATCAAGTCAATTCCAACTTATGGCGACCCTGGAGAACAGGGCAGAACTGCTCCACAGAGTTCTCAAGGAATGTCTGGCAGGTTCACACTGCCAACCTTTTGGTTAGCAGATGTAACACTTAAAATACAAATACTCCCTAAAAATGAAGAAAACAACCCACAATAAATCTTTTGTTAATTGATAAGGTCAGGAGAGAGAACTTGTTTAATCAAGTATTATGACTGAGACTCAGTTATCAGATTTATATTAATCTTATACAGATGATCAATTTCCAGAAAATTCACATTTCAAAGAAGAATATTTTTAAATGAAACTATAGCTGAAACTATATTGAATCTAAATTTTCCCCATGGTTTTAGGAAAAAGTAAACCCCTCTTTGCCTCTGCCTGGCCCCACTAAATTTATGGTTTGCAACTTTGCTTGGATCACGGAATATTTCAGCATCTGATCAAACCTAAGGACCTTGTTTCCTCACAGACTCAACCAGGACATCCTTATGGAAAGGGTATGAATCCACTAACACAAGCCCATTGGCCGTGTAGAGAGCTAACAACTCTAGAATTATGTTTTGAACAAATATTTATCAAATATCTACTATCTGACAGCCCAATGGCAGAAACCAAGCACACAGACCATTAAGATAAAGTGCTCACTGTCCTCGTGGAGAACAAGGACAATGAACAGGCAAGTAAATAATAAATAGGTCACAATGGATGCTGTGAAAAAAGTAAAACAGGCTGACTGACACTCTGCCATGGGCGTTGTTATAAAACCGTAGTCGTCAAAATTTGAAAATGATGGAACGCATTGATAGAAAACAGTTTATAAATATGAGTTGCTTTCCCACTGGCATAAAATTATTACTCTAGCTAGCTATGCACTTTCAGCTGACAGTCTTCATTGTTAGTTTCCATCAGGTTAGCTCTAATCTCACATACAACAGAATGGAACATTGCCTGGTCTTGCACCATCTTCACAATTGTTGGTATGTCTGAGCCCATCGCTGAGGCTATTGCGTTAACCCATCCCATTGAGGGTTTACTTGGTTTTTGCTGACTGTTTTTTCAAAGGGGATCTTTTTCTAGCAATTGGTCTTCCCTAATGATGTTTCCAAAGTGAGTTGAAGTGTTGCTGTCCTCATTTCTAAGGAGCATTCTGGCTGTATTTCTTCTAAGGCTGATCTGTTTGTTCTTTTGGCAGTTCCTTGTACACTCAACATTCTTCTTTTTGGTGTTGATAAAGAAAAATTGTATTGTCTAAAATTCGAGAATAGTAGTTTTTGTTCCAACCTTCCACCAGTTAAACTATGTTTCTTCCTAAGTCAGCAAAACAAGTGGAGTCTAACCCGTCCTGTAACAGATCCTCCCATAGATTCTGGTTTCCCAGGTTAAGTACTCCTAGTTTCCACAGTAGCTTCAAACAAGTCACCATTCTTCTCATTCCAATCTGTTAAAACCCTGGAGATGAATGAAGTAATGCAGAATATTATGTGACAACTACCATCTTTGCTATGAAGAATTTTATTTATGTTAACTCTCAGAGTACATTTGTTTCATTGTTTAATTTAGCACCCCACTGACACCATGGGCTTTCTGCTATCTAAAATCGTTAACTAGAACTTTTCAGATAACTATTGCTAAGCCAAGTCTTCTGCCTCTTTATTTTTAGTATTTTTAAATCTCACCGTTTGAATTGTGTGCTTAATTTATTTGTTAGTCTTATTAATGAAAGGATTTAAGGCTATAGATGTACGCCTTAAATATCATCATTAAAAATAATGAGAAAACCAGTCAAACCATACCCATTGCTGTTGAATCAATTTTGACTCATAGAGACCCTGTAATGACAGTACTGTTTTCATTGCATCCCACAGGTTTCATTAAGTAGAGTTTTATTATTGTTCTAACTACTTCATTATCTCTATTTTTTTTTCTATTAACCATGGAATTATTTAGTAAAAGTATAATGTGTGTTCATTGCATTATTTAAGGACATTCAATTACATAACAAAGACAAAGAAAACAGAGTACGTGAAACACATAAGACGAGTTAAGTATAGGTAATTAAGTAAGCTAGTAGTTTGTGAGATATGTTAAAACTTGTAGGACAGTTAGGGAAATATCCCGAACCAAATCTGTAAACTTGACTCAGTTCCCATTCAAGAAGACCCCATATGTTACAAAGCAGAATTTCTCCATAGGCTATTCTTGGCTGTAATCTTTAAGGAAGGAGACTTGGAAATGCAACAGTTAAGCACTCAACTGTTAACTGAAAAGCTGGCATTTTGAACCCACCTAGCAGTTCCACTGGAGAAAGAACTGGTGATTTACTCCCACATATCACAGCCTAGAAAACTTTTCAGGACAGTTCTGCTCTGCCACTTGGGGTCCATATGAGAAAACATTGATTTGATGGCATACAACAGCAATGATGATCTTTATGGAAGCAGATGACTAGGCCCTTCTTCCACAGCATTGTTAGGCAGGTTCAGATTGTTAACCTTTAGATTGGTAGCCAGCAGCAAGTCATCTGCTTCACTTAGGGGCAGCCTGGTTCAGAATTGATAGAAAATAATTAAATAGCTTCTGAAACACAGATAAAATTGACAAGATATATTAAATGTGGAGTGTGAGTAGCAGGGCCAGTAGTCTGGGGACCATGGTTTCAGGGGACATTCAGGTCAACTGGCATAACTAGTTTTTGGTAAGAAAATGTTCTGCATTCCATATTAGTGAGTGGTGGCTGAGACCTTAAAAGCCATCAAGCTGCCATCTGAGGAAGATGTATTGGTCCCAACCCACCCGGAGCAGATGAAAAACCAAAGACAACAAAGACATGTGGAAAATAAGAACCTGGGAGACAGAAGGGTCCATATGATTGGAAAACTACATCGGCATGAGACCAGAAGAACTAGATGGTGCCTGGCCACCACAAATGACTTCCCTGACAGAGAGCACAATGTAGTGTCCCTGATATAGTGGAGAGAATGGGAGTGCAGATTTAGAATTCTATTAAAAGACCAGACTTGATGGTCCACCATCCTGGAGGGTCCCTTGAGAATATGGCCCCTAGATTTTTCTGCTAGCCCAGAGCTGAAACCAGTACAGAAATTAACTTTTCAGCTAAAAATTGGACCAGACTATAAGATGTAGAGTAATCCAGGTAGTGCGTGTACTTTTTTGCTTTAATATATATATGAGGCTGTTCAACCAGCTCCTCTCTAGAGGTGAGAAGAGAGGGTGGAGACGAAGGGTCAGGTGTTGGCTGACTGGATACCAGAAGTATAGAGAAGAAAGGAGTAGTGGGCTGTCAGAGTGAGGAAAGTGGATAGAGTGGCATAGAGGCATGTTTGGGGGGTTTTATATGGCAAATTGACTTGTATTATAAACTTATACTTAATCATAAACGTATGTATGTAAAATATGGAGTGTGAGTTCTTCCACAGCCATTGGGTCAATTTTGACTCATAGAAATCCTGTAGGACAGAGTAGAACTGCCTCATAGAGTTTCCAACAAGCACCTGGTATATTTGAACTACTGACTCTTTAGTTAGCAGCCATAGCACTTAACCATTTTGCCACTATTTCCATAATTAATAGAATGCATTTTTTAAGGTCATGTGTCCACTTGACTAAGCCATGGTTTTCAGTGGTCTGGCAGCTGTTTGCTGTTGTGATCACTTCTACCATGAGACTTAGTTTAATGTGATGGGATTGCTTCTGTTCCATCTGTGACCAGATGGAATCTACTGTGATATATGTCATGGCTTGCATTACGTCATCTCAAAAATGTGTGTATTCATTTGGCTGGGCCATGATTTCTAGTACTATGTGATTTCCAATGAGGGAGAATGGGAGGTAGCTGTGTTACTTAGGCAGGACTCAATCTATCAACTTGGGTTATCTTGAGGCAATGTCCTGAGAGATAAAGGAAAGGGATGCAAGCAGAGAGCTGGGTATCTTATACTACCAAGGGTCCCTGTACAAAGAAACTCTTAGTACAGGGCAAGAAGACTAACTGAAAAAGCCTTCCCTTGGAGCTGACACCCTGAATTCAGAATTTAAGCTTACTTTACTATAAAGAAATAAATTTCTCTTTGTTAAAACCATCTACTTATGGAATTTCTGTTACAGCAGCACTAATGACTAAGACAGAATTTGGTACCAGGAATCAGGTGCTGCTCTAACAGATCCCTAAAATAGAGAAGCAGTTTTGAAAGTATGAATGGATAGAGGAGCAACAACATCAGGGAAGGGGCAGCAGTGAGCCAGCAGGGTACTAACTAGGAGATTAGTGGGAAGTGCACCAGAGCTTACCCATGGAGTGAGAGAACTGAGTACTTGTACACAGGAGGTTTCCTGGAGGAGTAGGCTGCTTCCAGCACTGATCTATGGAGCTAGACTTGCCAACCCACAGAACAAGAGGGTTGAGTGCCTGTGTGCAGTAGGATTCCCAGTGGAATGAAGTGCCTCCCAGGACTTAACTGTAGAGGCACTAAGCTTTGACACAATTGCTCCATGCGGCAGATGCAAGCATGAGGCTTGAGGAGCCAAGTGGCCACAGGAAGCAGAAGCTGAAGAAACAAGAAACACAAGAAACTGAGTTGCCTCAGTCTTGAGAAGTACTGCCAGGAGATAAAGGGTAGGGTCATGGCTTCTGGTCTTTCAAAGAGTGGGGTACCTAAAGCCAAGAGAAGAGAGTTGCTATCCCAGTGGGCCTAGCAGACAGAGGATAAGCCCAGGGCACAGAGGCCTCTACTCAGAATCCAGAAAGGGTGACTAATACCTAGAGTTGGAGGACAGAGACATGGTGTAAAATATCTCTGAGAAAAGATATTTTTAAAGTCTTGAGGATTTCTGTAGTATGTTCTGCTGACTTTCTTGTTGTCAGTTAGGCCTTCTTTTCCTTCAGTTTATTCTATTTGTAGTGGAAATGTCTAACTTTTTCCTATTCTGCCATTATACCTTTGAAAACAGTTAATTTGTATTCTAAATTTCACCAGATAAAGATGATTTTTTTTTTTTTAATTTGGAGCTTACAGTTAAGACTTTTGCTGTCATATGATGGGATGAATATGTTTTGCGTGTTGCAAGAATGTGATGGAGGACGGTAAAGGATGGAACGTCATGGCTTGAACTGTGTCTCAAAAAAGTGTGTATCATTTTGGCTGGGCCGTGATTCACGGTATTGTGTGATTTTTTTCCTCCCATATATTGTAAATCTTGCCACATGATATTAATGAGGAAGAATGGGAGGTAGCTGTTTAGTGAGGCAGAACTCAACCTACCAGCTTGGATTGTCTTGAGGCAATCTCTTGGGACAGAAAAGAAAAGGAAGCAAGCAGAGAATTGGGGATCTCATACTACAAAGAAAGCAGTGCTGGAAGCAGACTGTGTCTTTTGGACTAGGGATCCCTATGCAGAGAAACTCCTAGTTCAGGGGAAGAAGGCTGAGAGAAAGCCTTTCCCTGGAGCTATTCCCCTGAATTTGGATTTGTAGCCTACTTTACTGTGAAGAAATACATTTATCTTTGTGATATTTCTGTTATAGTAACACTAGATGACTAAGACAATACACACACACACAACATCCAACAATTAAGTCCACGAAAGTAATTGTTCTAAGTGCTACATACCTCACTGCTGACTATCATTACAGTCACCTTTGAAGTACTCCCCTTGGGAAGATATGCACTGATGCCAGTGCCTTGGCCAGTTTTGTAGGCTAAAATTCCAAATTCAGAACGTCCTCCCCAGGGGAAGTCTTTCCCTCTTTGTTGGCTCTGGATGAAAGTCGTTGTGTTGCATCAAGTTTTGCATCAGGGAGCATCTTGGCACAGCAACTTCAGGTCTGAAGGACACATTGATAATAATTGGTGATTAGAATGCAAAATTTGCAAACTAAAAAGCAGGATTGGTAGTTGGAAAATATAGATGGCCTTGGTTGTAGAAATAATGCCAGAGATTGCAGAATAGAATTTGCAACACCAATGACTTCTTTGTTATGAATACCTTTTTCACCAACATACACAACAACTACACACATGAGCCTTTCCAAAACACACAGAAATAGAATCTGCTAAACCTATGAAAAGAGACAGTGAGAAAGTTAAATATTATCAGTCAAAACAAGACTAAGGGTCGACTGCAGAACAAATCATCAGCTGCTCATATGGAAGTTCAGATTGAAGCTCAAGAAAATTAGAACAAGTCCATGGGACTCAAAGAACACGTATATCCCACGTGAGTTCAGAGACCATCTCAAGAAAACATTTGATGCACTGAACACTAATGACGAAAGACCAGACAAGTTGTAGAACGGCAACAAGGGCATCATATGTGAAGAAAGCACGAGGTCATTAAAAAGACAGGAAAGAAACAAAAGACCAAAATGAGTGTCAAAAGAGACCCTGAACCTTGCTCTTGAATGTCAAGTAGCTAAAGCAAGAAGAAAAAATGATGAAGTAGAACTGAACAGAAGATTTGACAGAGCAGCTAAAGAAGACAGAGAAAAGTATTATGACGACATGTGCAAAGAGCTGGAGATAGGAAAAAAAGGAAGAAGACATTCTGCATTTGTTAAGCTGGAAGAACCAAAGAAAAAAATTAAGTTTCAATTTGCAGTAGTGAAGGATTGTGTAGGGAAAATATTAAATGGCACAGGAAGCATCAAAGAAGATGGAAGGAATACATAGCCATCATACCAACAAGAACTGATCGACATTCAATCATTTCACGAGTAGCACATGTTCAGGAACCTACGATACTGAAGCGAGAAGTTAAAGCTGCACTGCAGGTGCTGGTGAAAAATAAGCCTCCAGGAATGGACAGAACATCAACTGAGATTTTTCCAACAACTGATGCAGCCCTGGAAATGCTCACTCATCTATGCCAAGAAGTTTGGAATACAGCTTGCCAACCCATTGGAAGAGATCCATGTTTATGCTTATTCCCAAGAAAGGTGATAGAACTAAATGTACCTGGACTGCATGAATGAGACATCAGGATTGGAGGAAGACTCTTTAGCATTATGCATCATGCAGACAATGCAACCCTACTTTCTGAAAGTGTAGAAGACTTCAAGCACTTACTGATGAAGATCAAAGAATGCAACTTTCACTATGGATTACACCTCAACATAAAGAAAACAAAAATCCTCACGACTGGATAAAGAATAACATCATGATAAATGGAGAAAACATTTTGGTTATCAAGGATTTCATTTGACTTGGATTCAACACCTTTGGAAGCTTCAGCCAAGAAATCACAAGAGGCACTACTTTGGGCAGATCTGCAAAAGACCTCTTAAAGTGCTGAAAAGCAAACATGTCAGCTTGAAGACTAAGGGGCACCTAATCTAAGTCACGGTGTTTTCAAATGTATCAGATGCATGTGGAAGCTGGACAATGAATAAGACAGACAGAAGAGGAACTGACACCTCTGAAGTGCAGTGCTGCAGAAGAACGTTGAATGTGCCATGGACTGCCAAAGAAGGAACAGGTATGTCTTGGAAGAAGTATAAACAGAGGACGCCCTTGGAGCAAGAATGGCAAGACTATGTCTTACATAGTTTGACATGCTTTGAGGAGAGATTAGTCCCTAGAGAATGGCATCATGCTTGGTAGAGTCACCAAAAAAAAGGAAAGACCCTCAAAGAGCTGGATTGACACAATGGCTGCAACAATGGGCTCTAGCACGACAATGACTGTGGGCATGGGGCAGGACAAGGCAGTACTTCCTTCTGTAGTACATAAGGTCATTAGGAGTCAGAACCAACTCGAGGACTCATAACAACAAAGAAAACAATCTTTACAGGAGTAAGTTGCCATGCCTTTCTCCGACAGATCCTCTGGGTGGCTTCAAATCACCAGTCTTTTGGTTAGCAGCAGAATGCTAACCAGGACTCTGCATGCAAACATATATGTGGTATACAACATCAATATGTGTATATAAACATATATAACTGGTGCCGTCAAGTCAATTCCAACTCATAGCGACCCTATAGACAGAGCAGAAATGTTCCATAGAGTTTCCAAGGAACGCCTGGTGGATTTGTACTGTCGACCTTTTGGTTAGCAGCTGTACCATTTAACCACTATGCCACCATATATGCATATCAAAATAATGCCCAATGCTGCCAAGTCTTTTCAGACTCACAGAAACCCTATAGGACAGAGTAGAACTGCCTCAAGTGGTTTCCAGGGAGTGCCTAGCAAATTTTAACTGATGACCTCTTAACTATTATGCCACCAGGGTTTCACATATGCATAGATACAGCTATATGTCTGTGTACATACCATTCGATTGAGTAGAAGGCATTTTCATACATGTCATAACGTTATAATTTAGCTTGTTTTGTATTTTTATGTTTGCTCTATCAGTTTCTGTCTTGACTATCAGTTTCTTATAAAACTGCGTAAACCTTATCGCTAAGATTGCAAAGTATCGATTTCCGTTTGCAATTCTCTGACATAAAGGGATAGATGACAGTTATGTAGTTCGTCTTTCTCGTATGTTATCCTACTTTTTTTTTCAGACACGTAGTAGTTTGTGGTGGTGGTATGTTCTCAGGAAAGTATTAGTTTCATCATTAATGCATATCCCTTTATTCCTAGCAGCATTTTCACTCTAAATCGTATTTTGCTGACACTACTCCAGCTATAACAGCTTACTTTTGCTTAGTACTGAATGTTGTAGCTTTTCTTCACCTCTGCTTTTAATCTTTCTCTCATAGTTTGGTTAGAACCTCTTTTAAGCATCACGCATTTGAAATTTTTAAAATCCGTTCCCTTATTTCATGTCTTTTAGTGAGGAAACATAATCCTCTGTATAAGTTAAACTATGTTATTGCTGGATACCATCCATTTGCATCATTTATATTGCTAAAAGCCAAACTTATTACCATAGTGTCAATTGCAACTTATGGCAATCCTGTAGGACAATGTAGAACTGTCCCCATAGAGTTTCCCAGGAGTGGCTGGAGGGTTCTAACTCCCAACCTTATAAAAAGTGCTCTAACATGTAAGAATATTTTAGGAGACAAGCTGCTAAGCACTGAGCAGCTAGGGTACCCTAATATTGCTTTTGTTAGGTGCTGTTCAGTCAGTTCCATCTCATAATACCCATAGGTACAGCAGAAGAATCACCGCTGAGCCCTGCAGCCTGCTCATAATCATTGATGTGTTTGAGCCCATCGCTGCAGCCACTGTGCCAATCCATCTCTTTGAGTGTTTTCCTCCTTTTCACTGACTTGTTGCTTTATGAAACACAGTGTCCTTCTCCAGGGATGAATGCCTCCTGACAACATATCTGAAAGCATGTGAGACTTAGTTTTGCCATCCTTGCTTCTAAGGAGCATTCTGGTGGTGTTTGTTCCAAGAAGGATTTGTTTGTTCTTTTGGCAGTCCATAGTATAGTCTATATTCTTCGCCAACACCATAATTCAAAGGCAGCAGGTTCTTCTTAGGTCTTCCTCATTCATTGTTCAACTTTCGTGTGCATAGGAGGTGATTGAAAATACTGTGGTAATTACCATATGCAATTATAAATGCTCTTATATATAAAATGGCAATTTTGTATTATTCAAGCCAATATGTTATTGTGTAATATTTAATTGTAATATTTTTATTGCTACCATCTTATTTTCTATGCACCATGCTTTACCTTTGTTCTCCTTTCCCACATTTTGTTGATTTCATTTCCTTTATCACTGTTTTCTCACCACTACCTTATCTCCATTGGTTAGAAAATTATTTTTTTCCTGTTTATTAGTTAGTGCTTTTAAGTTGCTAATGCACAAATTTTGTTATATTTCTATGAGAGTCTAAAGCTTTTTCTACCGTAATTTCTGTTAAAACCAAATAGATACAAAGTAGTTGCCATGGAGTCAGTTCTGACTCATGGTGAAAAGTTTGTGTGCAGAGTAGGACACTATGGGATTTTTATGACTGTGACCTTTCAGAAGCTGATCATCAAGTCTTTTTTCCAAATTGCCTCTGGGTGGGTTTGAACCACTAATCTTTCACTTCATAGTTAAGAATATTAACCAGTCACCCTTCAATAATATGAAGACGATTTTTCTTTTACTATTGGCATCTAGTTTTCATTCTATGTTTATCAACATGAAAAACTAGTCATCTTTATAGTTTGCCATTAATTAAATTTATTGACATGTTCTATTATTCTCTCTGTGCAATTTTTTTTTTTTTGTCTTGGATTTATGTCCTCTCTCTTGGTTCACAGTTGCTTTTGCCAGACTATATTTTTTAGATCCCTTCAGCCTGGATCTGTGGGGGACAAACACTTTTATTTTGCAAAGGAGATTGGGAAATGTAGTCATTATTCAGGGCATGGTGGATTCAAGCAAAAGCTGGGATTCCAACATTTTATAACAAGAAAGACAGATGGTGGGAGATAACCGGCAACTACTGTCACAGCCCCTAAACTGTTTCCGTTCAGTCAATGCCAACTCATACGACTACATGTATATCAGGGTAGAATTGCTTTCTGCAGAGTTTTCAATGGCCAGTTAGATTGGAAGTAGATCCCCAGGCCTTTCTGTCAAGGTATCTCTTGGCAGTTTAGAATTACAACCTCTTGCAATTAGGATCAATAAACACTTGTTGATTCAACCAATTAGGAATAGTTAGAAAAAATTAATTCTGGAAAGATGAATCAAAGTCTTGAATGTTGCTTCCTAGTTCAGCTGAACAAACAATGAGTAAGACTTCAAAGACCTGTTTGTTTTTCTAGAAATACAGAGAGTGCAAGCACGTGCGTCACAGGAACAAGTCATTTGGGCAGTAGCAAAATGTCATCAAGTGTCAAGAAGAGTAGACAGTGAACTTTCCTTAGCATTTTGGTAGCATCTGTAAAAGGCACCTTAGAACTAGAAGGGCCAAGGCCTGATATCAAAAGCAGATCCCTACCAACAGCACCTTTGACACGAGCAGTAGACACAATGTCATCCATGTGTGCTGAAATTTGAGGGTCCACAGAGCTCGTGGGGATAAAAGCAGAGATGTGTTATTTGAAGACAATTATGAAGACCACACTTTTATTTGTCCCAAAATGCATAGCATGGATCACAGTAGCAAACACACAAGGTAATGAATAAATGTTGAAATGAACATATAGTGTTGAAATGAACATGTAATTGATCCCATGAGATTGGCTAGAAAGAGACTGCTACTGGGCAGATGAGAAACCATGCTTGTACAACTGGCTTTCCCAGGATCCCAGAGCCAGTGACAACTCACCAAAATTACTTAGTCTCGTTTTGCTTCTTCCTCCATGTGACAAGAATGGACAGAATCATCAGAAAGATCAAAAGTGCATATGAAAGTAGCACTTGGATGGGGCTGCAGACACACAGTACCTGTGTCTGCTACTCCCATAATGAGCTAAATAAACTTGAGTTCTCTGATCTCTCTGAAAGCATCTGTCCTTGCTATAATGAGGAAGTAGTTGGACCAGATAACAGTCAAGATCCTGTTCAGCACTGGTATTATTGAACTCTCTCAGCATAGTAAAATTGATGAATTTCACTGGAATGTGCTTTTAAAACAGATTCTGTTAGCCAGTCCCTCCCCAGATGGCCAAGTCTGTTCTTAGCTGCAGAAGGCTTTGATGCAGAGCAGCTTATATTTTCTGTCATTGATGAAAATTACATCTTTTTGGCTTGAAAATCAAAGAATTATTTGAGCTGCCGGTTTTACCTTTTCCATTTAGGATCCGACGATTATTTAAAATTTCCCCGTCATTTAGGAAATTGCCTTGCCTTTCGGTGTTCTTGATGGAGGCAGGCTGACTACTTACTAGTTCTTGTACACGTGGGATGCCCTGTGGGATTGGGAGAGTGGATGCCTTGGTTTTGCCATAAGTGAAGAGAACTGGGGATGGAGAGTAGTTATGCAAAGAAAATTATGATATTCAGGTTTTTAAATTTCTTCTCTCTGATGAGTGCTTCACCAGCACAAAACAAGTAGACATTGGCCAGAAACTCAGGGACAAAGAAAGGTTTTTCTCTCGGACAAAGGCCTTGAGGAATGAGAGCTAGTGTATTTAGGGGACAGCAATATGAGCAGTATAGCATTTGAGTGAACTGATGCAGGACAATATATGCCTTGAGTGGTGAGAAATGGAAATAATACAGACCCAGCTCCTTCAGGGCCTGGTCAATAGCACTAGGAGCTGGTCTATATTTTTTGAGCAATCACAGGGCCAGAGAACTTTTAAGTAATGGAGTTAGTTTCTTAACCAGGTTCCTTTGCGAAAGATCACTGTGGCTGCTTCAATGAGGGTATTAACGGAGCTAGACTGAGAGTCTGCAAGTCATTTAGGAGATGGCTACAGAAATCTTGGTAAAAATGATGGAATCATGAGGATTTTGAGGTATTTTAAGGACAAAGTATTACTAGGATATAAGGTATATATAGGGTCGCCGTGGAAACCCTGCTGGTGTAGTGGTTTAGTGCTATGTCAGTTAACCAAAAAGTTGGCAGTTCAAATCTGCCAGGTATTCCTTGCAAACTCTGTGGTACAGTTCTCTTCTGGCTTATAGGATCACTATGAGTCAGAATTGACTTAACAGCAGGGGCTTTGGCTTTGCCATAGAGTCACTATGAGTTGGAATTGACTTGGCAGCAATAGGTTTGTTTGTTTGTTTTGCCAAGATATATTGTGGAGTCCTTGGGTAGTACAAACGGTTAAGTTCTTGGCTGCTAAACCAAAAGGTTGTTGGTTCGAGTTCACTCAGAAGTGCCCCAGAAGAAAGGTCTGGAGATCTATTTCTGAAAAATCAGCCACTGAAAATCCTATAGAGTACAATTCTTCCCTGGCATACATGAGGTCACTGTGAAGTGGCACTGACATGATAGCATTTTTTTTTAAGGTTCATGTGAGGAGTAAGAGAAAGATATTGAGGGTGACCCAGATTTCTAGTTTGGGTAGCTGAGGGGATGGTGATGTCATTCGTTGCCATAGAGGACTTACAGAGGAGAAACAGGCTTGGAGGTAAAGTAGTTTACTTTTGGAGAAGTTGAGTACCAGATGGATTTGGGGCATATGAGTGGCACTGTTTGGCAGAGGTTGAGTGCCATCAGTGTAGATGGAAAAATGATGATTTCTGGCCCATGTAGACACAGAATCTGTATTCCAATGAGTTAAAGAGTAGATGGGAGGTACAGATTTGGGGACAGAAAATATAGACAAATTGGCTTCTAAAAGGAGAAGAGACACAGGGGCACTGGAAATTGGAGAAAGTTGTCCTCCATCTGTCATTTTGTTGTGCTGAGGATTGCATGTTGCTGTGATGCTAGAAGCTATGCCGCCAGCTATGCCCCACCCACAATAGGCAGGTTTCAATAGAGCATCTAAACTAAGAAAAACTAGGAAGAAAGTCCTAGCAACCTACTTGCAAAAATCAGCCAGTAAAAATCCTCTGATCACAACAGAATATTGTCAATATAGTCCAATGAGACCCCCTAGCTGGAAGGCACTCAAAATATAAAGTGGCCCCGTTCCTGAATCCAACTCTTCAGACAAACATTAGGCTGGACTATGAGACACACAGCGATACTGGTGAACAGTGTGCTTCCTAGATTAAGTAGATACAGGAGACTAACTGGGCAGCTATTGTCTAGAGGCAAGATGAGAAGGCAGGGAAGGACAGGAGCTAGCTGAATGGATGCAGGAGATACAGGACAGAGAGACAAGTGTTCTGTCGCAATGTGGGGAGACCAACTAGGGACACCAAGCAATGTAAGCTTTTGTACGACATACTGACTTGAACTGTAAACTTTCACTTAAGGCATAATAAAAAAATTTTAAAAAAGAAAACCTCAGAGGCTGCAACATTGGGCTCAGACAAATCAATGGTGATGGAGACAGTGCAGGACCCAGCAACACTTTGTTCTGTCATATGTGAGGTTGCCTTGGGTCTGAGCAAGCTCCTTGACAAATACCAGCAGCAGGATTCATTTAAATGCTCATGAAAGCATACCAGTAGAAAAGAGAATTGTAAGGGAATATGGATGTGTTGTTTTACACTACTAAGTTTGTGGTATCTTGTTATAATAGCATCAGGAAAAGAGTACGAAGTCCATAAAAAAAACCCCACTGCTATCACATTGATTCTGACTCATAGCCATTCTATGAGACAGAGTAGAACTGTCTCATAGAGTTTCCAGGGAATGCCTGGTGGATTTGAACTGTCAACCTTTTGGTTAGCAGTAGTAGCACTTAACTACATCACCAGGGTTTCCATAAGGTCTATAACGTAGGGGAAATTAGACTAGCAAAGAGAGGAGAGGGGTTTCTAGCTTTGCTGCGACCAACGCCTTGTGATCTTAATGAACACGGTGAGCTCAGATGTGAGAGAAAAGTGAAGGGGGCAAAGGAAATAAAGGAAGAGGACAGAAAGAAGATACCTGTTGGTAAGGTACATAACAGCAGAAGAAAAATATGGGTGGCTAATGTGAGGCTAGCTGGGGAGACCTCTAAACTGCTCAATAAAGAACATGAATTTCAAGTCAGTTTTCAGGAAATACTAAACTCTTAGCCTGAACTTGTTGGTAACCATCTGGCTACACCATAGAAACCAAGCCAGTCATTGTGTTGTATAGAATGAATGATTCTTGTAGGTACAGAGAGTTAATCTGAATTCCTTGGTCAAAACCATACTCTTTACTTTGAATCAGGTAAGTTGACCTTTGTGTTTTATTGTCATTATTGTTGTTTTTGTTTCGTTTGTTTCATTTGAGGTGTGTCTTCCTCTCAGCCGGTATTATCAGATCTTTGACTTGATTTTCTACTAGAAGACCTAACTGCGAATTTTTCTTTTCTACTAATAGTGGGAAAATTCATCAGAAGACATTAAACTCCTATAAAAACTCAGGATCAACTGTTATGATTTCTTTTGGTCTTAATAGTCATTTATTATTCTACTGAGCTGGTTCTCTCTAAAGTGACTCGTTTAACCAGCATGGAATTCTATTGCATTGGCTTGTTTTGTTTAACTTCTTTAAACTCCTGTTGGGAACTCTCCTGAAACTAGCCTTATTTTGTCTAAAATTGCAGTTAAATCCACTTAATCCCCATGGTCCTGGTAAAGCATTGTCTCTAGCTTACTTTAATTTTTTTAAGTGCATTTGCTTTATTCTGAAAGCACAGGCATAAGCAAGAATTTCTGTAAGGGTCCAATTTGAAATCAGGGTTTGAGGAGCTGAGTAAAGGATAATTTCACATCACAACCTTCTTCATGCTATGAAGACACAATGCCACCATTGTTAAAAATGAATGGTGCATTGGTGATGGGAGTTATCACATTGGTTTTATTATTGCAAACAGGTCTCAGTTAGTTTGTAGAATGCATTGTTATAACCACGTATGATTTTTTTTTAATGTCTCTCCAACTACTTATTTCATACTTTCAAGATTTTAAATATTTTTATAACAAGTCCCCAAGGTCATCAATGGGTAAAATGTATCTGAGTTTTCAACTTCTCTTTTTACCAAATTTTTCTTAACATATCTAACTCATTTCTATTAGTGATTTATAATTTGTTGGCCTTGAGTTTGGCAAGCAAATTAATATTTTCATATATTAATTCAGTTTGACCCCGTATTGTTTTAGCTAATAATACTATTGCTTTAGAAAAGTGGGAAAAGTGAATTCAGGTTTTACTGATGATCTCTGTAATAAATAGAAAACCAACTGAGACCACCCGCTGAAACAGAAGAAGAGAAGCAACAAGTACTGAAATACTGAATAACCTCCCAAAAACAAATGAAACAATAAATTCAATTAATCAATTAAGTCAAGCCTGGTACATAGTAGGAACTCAGGAAATATTTGCTGAATGATTGGTGAGGAACTAAATTAAAGTTTGGAAACAATAATTCAGCCAGGATATTAAATTTTAATGAATGGCTTTCTTCACAATATTTGCTTTTATGGAAAGAGAAAATCTAAAGTAATAATTCCAAGAACAAACTAGTCTTAGAAGACATACAACCAGAATGTTCCCTAGAAGTGAGGATGGTAAGACTTCAGCTCATAGACTTTGAACCATTCTTCAGGAAAGACCAATTACTAGAAAAGAATATTGTGTCTGGTAAAGTGTAGGGTCAGTGCAAGCGAACTCAATGAGATGGACTGACAAAGCCACAACAGTGGACTCAAACATACCAGTGACCATGAAGATGGTATGGGACGGGTAACTTTGTTCTGTTGTGTGTAAGGTCACCATGAGTCATAACCAGCACAACAGCAACAACAACTGTCTTAGTCACCTAGTGCTGCTATAACAGAAATACCACAAGTAGATGATTGAATGGAAAGAAGTTTGTTTTCTCACAGTCCAGTAGGTTAGAAATCTGAACTCAGGGCACTGGCTCCAGGAGAAGGCTTTCTCTCTGTATTGGCTCTGGATGAAGGTCCTTATCATCAGTCTTGTCTTGGTTTGGGAGCATCTCAGCACATGAACCTCAGTTGCAAAGGACCTGCTCTACTCCCTGCTCTGCTTTCTTGGTGGTAAGAGGTTCCCAGCTCTGGGCTCTCTTTCCTTTCTATCTCTTGAGAGATAAAAGGTGGTACAGACAACAACCCAGGGAAATTCTTTTACACTAGATCAGGGATGTGACTTTAGTAAGGGTGTTACAATCCTACCCTAACGCTCTTTAACATAATCCAATCTTGGCGTGTTGACCACAGGCAGAGATTAGAATTTATAACATATATGAAAATTACAATTATAAAATAGAGGACAACTACACAATGCCATGTATCATGGGAAGCCAAACTGCTATGCACATTTTGGGGGGAACACAATTTAACCCATGACAGCAACCAATTGTGATAGTATTCCAGTGTCACTCAACCTCTTACAGTATTTTTGCTGCTTTTCACTCACGGATATTGTTTCATCGTATTACTAAAAATCCTCAGAACTGAGCTTTCTTCTCTGATAACCAAGTCACAGTCTGTTAGGGCAGGCAGACGTCCTTACTCTAGTATAAACTAGATTTATGGCAGTGAGATTCCAAAAGAGCTCGAGAGACCTGCTGACATGTGTGCTCCTCCAGGAAAGCACAGAACCTAACTGTTGATTCTTCCAGAGAAGAGGCCAAAAGCTGTTTCACAACAAAGAGGGCTGAGGTGCTCAGAAGTAGTTATAGTTCAGCAACAGAAAGCCACTGTATTACATGAGTCTTTAGTATCTGAATTTTCCCAGTTCTTATGCTCTTCTTGAACTCTTTGTGGTCTGTAGGAAAAAGAAACAACCCTAGTGCAAAGTTTACTGAATGCCACCTTGCAGGGGGGATGTATTGTCTTAGGTCTTCTCCAAGGGCATCTCATATATGCTTACCTGAAAGACCATCTCTATGTGGTGACACATTCAACGAATTACCAGGACGGCTAGCAGAGAATTATTGAGACACAATTTAAATGTTTAAAGAAATGTGATAGCTAATTTTCCGTGTCAAGCTCTCTAGGTTATGGTGACCACTTGTTTGATCAAATACTAGTCTAGATTCTTTTATGGAGTGGTTACATGTGACTAAGTCAGTTGGCCTTAAGTAAAGCAGACTACCCTCCATGAGGTGGGTACCAAACCAAACCAAACCCACTGCTGTGCAGTTGGGCCTCATCTAACCGGTTGCAGGTCTTAAGAACAAAAAAGGGAAATTTCACAAGGGAGGAGACTATAAACAAAGATGTTGCCTCCAGACTATAAACAACCTTGTTGTCAGAATTCCTCTAATTCTTCCACCACCTGACCTACCAGTCCAGGGACCTAAGACTGCCAAAGTCTCATTTGTCAGCCAAGCCACAGATTGGGGAATTGCCAGCCTCACCATCATGTGAGCCAATTCATTAAGCATAAATATACATATTTATACTGTATGCATATATATATCTACATATATATTTTCACTTTATATGTATATATATTATCTTACTGTTGTTAGGTGACCTTGCATCAGTTCCAAATCGTAGCAACCCTGCACACAACAGAACCAAACACTGCGCTGTCTTGCTCCATGCCCACAATCATTTTTTGCTCAAACCCATTTTTGTAGCCACTGTGTTATTCCTTCGTGTTGTGAGTCTTCCTCTTTCTCGCTAACCCTCCACTTTGCCAAACATGATGTCTTTCTCCAGGGAATGATCTCTCCTGATAATACGTCCCAAGTATGTAAGATCCAAGCTATCTTTGCAATTGATCTGTTTATTCTTTGGGCAGTCCATGGTACACTCAACATTGTACTCAACACCAGAATTCATAGGCATCACTTCTTCTTCTGTCTTCCATATTCATTGTCCAGCTTTCACATGCACATGATGCAATTGAAAATACCGTGGCTTGGGCCAGGCACACCTTAGTCTTTCAGGTGACATCTCCACTTTTCAAAACTTAAAGAGGTCCATTGCAGCAAATTTTCCCAATGCAATGCATCTTTTGATTTCTTGGCAGCTGTTTCCATGGGTTTTGATTGTATAGTTAAACAACCATGGGTCAGAATCAACTTTACAGAAATAGGTTTTGTATACTGTATATATTTATTTGTTATATACTTATTTATTTATAATATATACTGGTTCCGTTTTGCTGGAAAACTTTAAGTCAGAAAGTCTTTTTAAAAATATCAAAGGGTGTCTACATCCGTGACACAGAACAGTGCTTCATTACAGATATCCTTCCTCCATCTATCTCTGTCTTAAACCCCAAATTGTGCGTTTTCCTCTTTGTAAACACCATATATCTCTGTCAAACTGAGCATCTTATAGAACCTTTTTGCTCTCTTTCTAGCTCTTTCCAGATCTAATCCTTTTATTCCTTGGGGTCAATGGATCCCTTTTGTTTTTCACCAATTTGGATATCCCAGGTTCCTGTAATTCCTGCTTCATCTACTAAAGCAATTCTGCACAAAAGGTCCAGAAACCAAGTGAATTAAGCCAGAATTTCCTTAATGTGCAGAAAGGACAGAAGCTGTGGCTACTCAGATTTGATACCTCTATTCTGGCCCTGTGTCACCAAACATCCATCCCATTTGTCATCTAACTTCACTCCTCCCTTATCCTCATTCTGTGAGACTGAAACATTAATAATTATCTTAGTCAAAGTTTTCTAGATAAAGAGAACCAGTGAGATCTCTTATATCTCTCTCTTTCAGGTTTCAGAAAGAGCTTTATTTTAAGAGATTTGTTTTTATTTTAAGGAATTAGCTCACTGAGTTAGACGACGTCATTGTTAGGTGCTGTCAAGTCAGTTCCAACTGGTGGCAACCTTATGCACAGCAGAAAGAAACATCTCCAAGTCCTGTGTCATGCCCACAGTGAGTTTTATGCTTAAATTGATAATTGCAGCTACTGTGTCAATCCATCTTATTGAGGGTCTTCCTTATTTCTGCTGACCCTCTACCAAGCATGATGTACCTCTCCAGGGATTAATCCATCGCTGGCCAAAGAATGTAAGACACAGTCTTACCATCCTTGCTTTGAAGGAGCACTCTGGTTGTACATCTTCCAAGACAGCTTTGTTTCTTAGTTTAGCAGTCCATAGTACACTAAATTTTCTTCTCCAACACCACAGCTGAAAGACATCAATTCTTCTGGCTCCCTTATTTGCTGTGCACCTTTGCTTTTCAACACTCTAAGGAACACTTTCCCAATGCAATGCATGTTCTGGTTTCTTGACTGCTGCTTCCAAGGGCATCGATTGTGGAACCAAGTAAAATGGTGTTGAGGAGCAATCAATCCATACTGAAGTCTGTGGTCTGTATCAATAAATATTTCAAATAATCTTCACTTTCAGCTAGCAAGTTTACATCATCTGCATAAAGTGGACTGTTGATGAGCGTTCCTTCAATCCTTATGCCTCGTTATTCCTCATGTAGTCCAGTCTCTCGGATAGTATTTGATCAGCATACAGACTGAAAAGGTGTGGTGAAAGAATACAACCCCAACACAGACTTTTCCTGACTTTAAATCATGTAGTGTACCCTTGTTCTAGTCACAAGACGCCCTCTTGATTCATATACAGATTCTTCATGTGCACAATTAAGTATTCTGGAATTCTCGTTCTCCACAACATTATTCGTAATTTGTTATGATCTACACAGTTGAATGCCTTTGCATACTCAATAAAACATAGGTGAATATCTTTCTGGTATTTTGTGCTTTCAGCCAAGATCCACCTCACATTGGCAGTGATACCCCTGATTCCCCATCCTCTTTTGAATCTGGCTTGAATTTCTGAAAGTTCACTTTCAATATACTGTTGCTGTCACTTTTGAATGACCTTTGGCAAAATTTTACTTGCCTGTGATATTCACAATATTATTCAATAATCTCTGCATTCAGTAGGGTGACCTTTCTTAGAAATAGGCATAAATATGGATCTCTGCCAATTCATTGGCCTGGTAGCTATTCTCCAAATTTCTTGGTATAGATGAGCGAGCACTTTCAGTGCTGCATTCATTTGTTGAAACATCTTATTTGCTATTCCATCAAATCCTGGAGGGTTGTTTCCCACCAGTGCCTTCAATGTAGCATTGACTTCTTCTTTCAGTACCATCGGTTCCTGATTATATGCTTCCTCTTGAAATGGAAGAATGTCAACCAATCACTATTCGTACAGTGACTCTGTATTCCTTCCATTGTCTTTTGATGCTTCCTGAGTCGTTTAATATTTTCCTTATAGAATCCTTCACTACTGAAACTCAAGGCTTTGTTTTTTTAATTCAGTTCTTTCAGTTTGAGAGATGCCCAGAGTTGTCATTCTCTTTTGATTTTCTCTCTCTAACTCTTCGCACATATCATTATTATACTTCACTTTGTCTTCTTGAGCCACCCTTTGAAATCTTCTGTTCTTTTATCATTTCTTCCTTTCACTTTAGCTACTCAGTGTTCAAGAGCAAGTCAGAGTCTCTTCGTTTCTTTGAATAACCTTTTGCTTTCTTCATACATGATGTCTTTGATGTCATTACACAACTCTTCTGGTCTTCGGTTAGTGTTCAGCACATCAGATCTGTTTTTGGGATGGTCTCTAAACTCTGATGGGATGTACTCAGTGTCTTACTTTGGCTCTCATGGATTTGTTCTAATTGTCTTCAGTTTCAATCTGAACTTGCATATAAGTAATTGGTGGTCTGTTTCACAGTTAGCACCTGCTCTTGTTCTGATTGATGATACTGAGCTTTCCCATTGTCTCTTTCCACAGGCTTAGTTAAACGAATTCCTGTATATTCCATCTGATGAGGTCCATGTATAGTTAACATTTATGTTGGTAGAAAAAGGTATTTGCCATGAAGAAGTCATTGGTCTTGCAAAATTCTATCATGTGATCTCCAGTACCATTTTTACCACCAAGGCCATATTTTCCAACTACCAGTCTTCCTTCTTGGTTTCCAACTTTTATATTCAAGTTACATAATTATCAATACATCCAGATTGTATCTTAAATCAATTTCAGACTGTAGAAGCTGGTAAAAATCTTCAATTTATTCATTTTTGGCCTTAGTAATTGGTGTATAAATCTGAATAATAGTCATATTAACTGCTTTCTTGAAGTCATATGAACATTATCCTGTCACTGACAGCACTGTATTTCAGGACAGATCTTGAAATGTTCTTTTTGATGATAAATGCAACACTGTTCCTCTTCAAGTTGTCATTCCCAGCATAGTATATCATGTGGTTGTCTGATTCAAAATGGCCAGTACCAGCCGATTTCAGCTCACTAATTGCTAGGATGCTGATGTTTATATTTTCCAAATCACTTTTGATGATTTCTTGTTTTCCTAGATTCATTCTTCTTACACTTCATGTTCTGATTGTTAATGGATATTTGCAACTGTTTCTTCCCATTTCGAGTCATGCCACATCAGCAAAGGCCTTGAAAGCTGGACTCCATCCACTTCATTAAGGTTGAGCCTGCTTTGAGGTGACAGCTCTTTCCCAGTTGTCTTTTGAGTGCCTTGCAACCTGGGAGGCTTGTTTTCCAGCACTGTATCAGACAATGTTCTGTGGCTGTTCATAAGGTTTCACTAGCTATTTCTTTTCAGAAGTGGCCTGCTGGGTCTTCTTCCTAGTCAATCTTAGTCTGGAAGCTCAGCTGAAACCTGTCCACAACCTGTGGCCCTGCTGAACACTGGTGACATAGCTTCCAGCATCACAGAAACACACAAGTCCCCACCGTATAACAAACTGACAGACAAGTGGGGAGTTAGAGGATAGTAACCCCAAAGTTGGTAGGTCAGAAAACAGGTTGTGTCCCAAAATTTATATGTCAAGCAGCCAACAGAAAGAATGAAGAGTGGAAGAATTTGGGGGAAATGTCTGTTTATAGTCTTGAGGAAGAATATATCCAAGGGAATACTCTCTTTTGTGTCTTAAGGCCTTCAATTGATTGAATGAGGCCTACCCACATTTTGAAGAGTCATTTGCTTTACTTAAAGTTGTCCGATTTCATCAAACTTAACTACTTCATGTTAGAGTCTAGACTAGAGTTTGACCAAGCAACTAGCTCTGTAGTCTAGCCAAACAGGTACATAAAACGAACTATCTTCACTTTGATCCCTTATTATAAGATTTCAAAATTGAAAGCCAGAAGTAGAATTTCCAGTGAGTCTCTACCACACTCACCACAGGAATGCTCCATGTGACCCCCTCACACCCTAAGAAATGCTGTACTGGGGTCCTGGCCACTAACTTCCAGTCCCAACTTTCAGATCTCTGAGCTACTGAATGAGAGAAATTTTACATTCATCAAGGAACTTTTGTTTTAATGGCCACATTCCGTGCCTCAAAGGTAACGGTATGATGAGCCCTGGCTTAAAGTTCTGTGCAATGGGACACTGGTTGTCAGATGTACTCCCTTCTTAGTGGTGTCTGAGGAAAAGGAGTCTACACTGCGGCCAGTCCAGTGATGTTACCCCCACGGACCCACCATCTTGGAAACCTGCAGTCCTGGCCAGACTTGCAGAGACTGAGGGAGGGAAAAAGCCTTCTGGGACTTCGCTTTTGTGGACCAACTTCCAAAGTCTGAGGCACTTCCATAGGACCTCTAGGTGCATGCATTAATCTGGTTCCTGGGGCACTGCTTACAGCAGCCTCCTCTTTACCACTTTCTCATTTGTTTTATCTCTTTGCATAATAGATCACCACAAATAACACAGATTTGTTTTCTCACAGTTTCCATAGATCAGGGTTCAGGCATGACATAGTACGATCCTCTACTCAGGAGCTCAGCAGGCTGAAATCAAGGTGTCATCAGAGACTGTGGCCCTGTCTGAGGATCAGGGTCCTCCTCCAAACTCACTGGATGTTGGGAAAATTTAATTCCTTACACTTGCAGGTCTGAGATCTGTATTTTCTTGCTGGCTATAAGCCACTAAAGACTGCCCGTGGTTCCTTTTCACACAGCCCACTCTACAACACGGTAGTTTGCATCCTCAAGGCAATCAGAATAATACCTCTTGCATATGGAATCTCTTCTTTGAGAAAGAACCAAAGCTCTTTTAAAGGGCTCATAACCACTCAGAACAATCTCCTTTTTTATTAATTCAGGTCAACTGACTTGATACCTTAATCACATTTGCAACATCTCTTCACCTTTGACATAAAGTCAAGTGCTGTCGAGTCACAATGTAAAACACAACGTAATCACAGGGCTGAAATTTATCATCTCCACGGTTCTGCCCACACTCAAGTAGAGGTCATGTCAGTATAGGTTGGATCTTAGACCTAATTACTTCTCAATTATAAAAGACCAGAATAGACGTAGAAACATACACAGGAGAATACAGAAACCATGTGATAATCCAACTATAAGCCAAGGAACACAAAGCAAAACTCAGGAAGACATCAACACCACCAAGACCCTAATTTTGGATTTCTAACTCCCAGAACTGTGAGATGGTGAATTTCCGTTCTTTAAAGCCCACCATTTGTGATGTTTGTGTTATGGCATCACTAGGAAACCAAGAGACATAGTGTTCTTCCCTACAATCATGATTGCCCCTTGCTTGCGCCATTCCCTACAAATGATGTCTTCAGCTGTAGCAACAGAGGTTGTGACACTCTGAGTCCATAAATAACCCCTCCTCCTGGACTCACACTCTAACACAGTTCCTTTTCATCTTTCTTCATTTCTCATGCTGTTTCAACCCCTCCAGCTCATCATCTGCACTCTGACTGTAATGAATTTCACAACTTTTGGTGTCAAATATGTTGATCATTGACCCAAGAAGATCTTTGGGATCAAGCTTTAGTCTCTAGGAGGCTTCTCTCTCTACCCAGAAAGGATCCTCATTTTTTAAGAAATTGCATGTTTATGGGAATTGGGTTAACCACTAATTCTAGATAGCAGTTTTCACAGGAAGTTTCCCAGGCTTCCTCAATTTAAGGAATTCACATAATATAGCATAATTTTGCTTCACCTTCTGAGTCTAGAAAAGTACATTCTCAAAAGCATTGTTATGCTTTTCTTAGGTTTTCATGCCTTTCTGCCAGCTCTGTTGAGCTCCTCACCACCTCGACAGCTGACCAGGGACAGCCTGTATTCTTGCTGAACTATCCACCAGGATGATGGTCACAGCTAGCTCTAGGGTGACAGTTGCTCTGAGTGCACCTGAAGTTAAAATCGTAAGTGGACCCCTAACAGGTAACTCATAGAAAGTTGTATATTTTGCCTCTGACTTTATGACAATGTCACATTCAAGATAGAATATAAATTCCATATGGGCAACAGGCTTTGTGACTACTGTACCAGCTATTGTGCTCCAAATGTCCATAATAATGTCAGATATATAATAAATAGGCACTTAAGAAATGTTAACTAAATGAATCTAAAAATACTGAAAAGCAAAATTTATTAAAATCCCTTTGAAAGGGGAAGGAATCTCTTCTCAAATTCTGTTTCCTTTCTCCATTTCTCTCTTACTCCTCTATGACTGCTGCCAGCCCTGTAAGTAATATATTAGTTTTCTGTGGCTGTTCTAACAAATTACCACACACTTCGTGGCTTAAATTAACAGAAATTTATTTTCTTACAATTCTGGAAGGCAGATGTCTGAAATTAAGGTGTCTCCTCGTTGATTCCTTATGAAGACTTTGAGACAGAATCTGTCCAATGCCTTTCTCTTAGCTCTTGGAGACTTCCTGAAGCCCTTGATATTCTTAGATTTCCACAAGGATCACTCCAGTCTGCGTCTGTCTTCACATCACCTCTCCTCCTATCTAACTTTCCTTCTGATGAAATCCATCACTGTATTTAACAGCCACCCTGATCCACAATAGTCTCATCTGCAGACCTTAACTCATGAGGTCACATTTGTAGGTTCCTACTGGGTGTATCGTTTGAGGGACTGTCATTCAAGCCACCACACATTGTAGCTATCACACGTCTATCAGTGGCCCTCAACACTACTGGTGTTTTTCTTTTCAAACACATTGAATTTGAATGACTATAGACCAGACAAGTTGTAGAATAACACCAAGGACATCATACATGAAGAAAGCAAAAGGTCATTAAAAAAGACAGGTAAGGAAACAAAAAAAAGACCAAAATGGCTGTCAGCAGATACTTTGAAACTTGCTCTTGAACTTAGAGTAGCTAAAGTCAGTGGAAGAAATGACACAGTAAAATAACTGAAAAGATTTCAGAGGCCATCTTGAGAAGACAAAGTATCATAAAATCCGCAAGGAGCTAGAGTTAGAAAACCAAGAGGTAGGGAAGAGTCAGCATTTTTTAAGCTGAAAGAACTAAAAACTAAACAAATTTGTGCCACCAGTTGCAAGACTAAAGGATTTTTTTATGGACAAAAAGTTGAATGACATAGGAAGCATCAAAAGAGGATGGAAGGAATATAAAAAGTCAAGAAGAGTGAGTTGCTGATCAGCCAATTCACAAGGTAGCATGTGATCGATAACTGAGGGTACTGAAGGAAGAAATCCAAGCTGCTCTGAAGGCGTTGATGAAAGGCAAGTCTCCAGGAGTTCATGAAACACCAGCTGAGGCGTGTAAGCAAGCACATGCAACGCTGGAAGCACTCAGTCATCTGTGCCAAAAAATTTGAAAGACAGCTACCTGGCCAACCAAAAGAGCAAGAATCTGTGTTTATGCCCTTGCTGTTCCAAAGTAAGATAATTCAACAGAATGTGAAAGTTACTGAAAAATATCATTAATATCACACTGCAAGTAAAATTTTACTGAAGATAATTCAAGAAGAGTTGAAGCAACATATTAATAGGAAAAGCAACAAATTGAAGCCAGATTCAAAAAATACAGACTCAGGGATGTCTTTGCCGATGTCAGATGGATCTTAGCTGAAAGCAGAGAATATCAGAAAGATGCTGCCTCAGCTATCTAATTTTGCCACAAAATGACTACCGCAAGTGGGTGGTTTTAACAAACCAAAGTTTATTCTCTCACTGTCTGGTAGGCTGTAAGCCCAAATTCAGAGTATCAGCTCCTGGGTAAGGGTTTCTCTTCTCTGTCAGCTCTGGAGAAAGGTCCTTGTCATCAGCCTTCCTCTGTCAAGGAGCTTCACAGTGCTGGGATCCTGGGTCCAAAAGATGTGCTGTGTTGCCAGTGCTTCCTTCTCAGTGGTGTGAAGTCCCCCTGTCTCCCTGCTCACTTCTTTTATATGCTGTCTCGTTACCATGACTGCAGCATATTGCACCTCATTAATACCATAGGGGTAGGATTTACAAGGCATAAAAAAATCACGTCAGGTGACAAAATGGTGGACAATCAAACAACAGTGGGAATCGTGGCCTAACCAAATTGATGCACATATTTTTGGGGAACACAATTCAATTCATAACAGATGCTTCCTTACCTGTGTTTTATTGACTATGCAAAGACATTTGGCTGTGTGGGTCATAACAAATTACAGACGATATTGCAAAGAATGGGTATTTCAGAACACCTAATTCGAAAACTTGTAACAAGAAACAGTCATTCAAGCAGAACAAGGGGACACTGCATGGTTTAAAATCAGGAAAGATGTGTGTCAGAATTGTATCCTTTCACCATACACATTCAATTTGTGTGCTTATCAAATAATCCAAATAGCTGGAATATATGAAGAAGAATGCATCATGAGGATTGGTAGAAGACTCACTAACAACCTGAGATATGCAGATAACACAACCTCGCTTGCTGAAAGCAGAGGACTTGAAGTGCTTATTGGTGAAGATCAAAGATAACACCCTTCAGCATGGATTACATCTCAACACAAAGAAAGCAAAAATCCTCACAACTGGGCCAATCAGTAGCATCATGATGAATGGAGAAAAGATTGAAGTTCTCAAGGATTTCATTTTATTTGGATCTACAATCAATGCCCATGTAATCAAGGGTTCAGAAATCAAAAAACAGTTTCCGTTGTACAAATCTGTTGCAAAAGATCCCCTTAAAGTCTTGAAAAACAAAGATGTCACTTTGAGGACTAAGTGGTACCTGACCCAAGCCATGATATTTTCAGTCACCTCATATTCATGGACAATGAATAAGGAAAACCAAAGAAGACTTGATGTCTTTAAATTATGGTGTTGGTGACTATTGAAAATACCGTGGGCTGCCAGAAGAATAAACAAATCTGTCTTGGAAGAAATATACCCAGAGTGATCCTTGGAAGAGAGAAGATAGTGACACTTCATCTCATGTACTTTGGACATGAAATCAGGAAGGATCATAACCTGGAGAAGGGCATCATGTTTGTTCAAGTAGAGGGTCAGTGAAAAACAGGAAGATCCTCAAAGGGATAGGTTGATAGAGTGACTATAACATCAGCTCAAGTGTAAGAGCAATTCTGAGCACAGTGTAGGACTAGGCAATGTTTCGTTCTGTTGTACATCAGGTTGCTCTGGATCAGAACCAACTCACCGGCACCTGACAACAACATACATGTGCAGATAGATAGATAAACAGTTACTAGTTTGATGAAACCCTATCACTTATTTTTACATTTTCCCTACATTTTGTTTGTATTCTGTTAATTATCTTACTAAACTGTGGGAGAAAAAAAATAGGGGAGATGGCTTTGATAGAGGCCACAAAAAGAGATCTTCCAATTATTTTCTATACCACTTTCTCACTTTTAAATAAACCGTGATTAAGAATCAAAATGAAAAAGTTAGACCCTCTTTAAAATACTGCTTAGAAACAATGATGTGTATGTACATGTCCACAATCAAGCTGCTTTCATAATTTTTTGTCATCCTGTTAATTTTCTCGTTTTCCTGTTAATTCTCCTGTTAAATCTTTGTTGCTTTGTTCTTTGTCATGACAATATGTTGCCTTGATATTAGGTGATATTTCATTTTCTTTTTCTCTGTTATAGATGATATTTTTGAGTTGGTTAGTCGTTATCTGTTTCAAACCTCAGAGTTCCTATTCAGTGCTCACACCCCCCCCCAAAAAAAGAAAAACCCTGCTGCTATTGAGCCAATTCCAGTTCAACTGCTGGCCATAATTTTCAAGTCTGTTTAATTTATTTATGTCATAGCTTAATCATTGTTCTCCAACCAGTGGTTCTCAAAGTAGAATTATGGGTGATATTTTGTAATATTCTTACTTATAAAATGATGAACAATTTGTAGAAAAAAAAAAACAGAAAATGAACTTCTGGGGCTTGCGGTTTCAGTAGTCTTCAAATTCTGTAACCAGAAGTGAAAACAATCAAATTACTTGCCTTCTTATTATTTCCCTAAATTACACTTCCAGAGATCAAGTTTATTTATGACAAATGACCACCTGTTTTCATGTTTGGTTCACTGATTTATGAACTAAAATGTTGCAAAGAAAAGAAATCTAAATATAAAGTCAATAGTAATAGTTCTAAAATTATAATAGCATCTTAGGATGAGAGCTCTTCATTAATATTTTGTCTAATGGAGAGAACTGTTGAGAATTTTGTATCTGCCCAAGTACTACCAGCTTTGACTAAAAAGAAGAATACAAAATAGAAGTCGGCTGTTAACACCCCAAAATTCTACTGGCAGGAGGCTGATGGTTCACCTGAAAATATTTCTGTCTTTTATATAAATGGAAAGATAACTCAGGACAAAACTGAGGCCAGAGGGCAGAGCTGAGAACCCGGGGACAGAGACTTCCAAGTCTCTTCGCACAGACAAGTGAGTGATTTCAGTGCCGCCTCTATTTGTTGGAACATCTCAGTTGGTGTTTCATAGATTCTTGGAGGTTTTTTTTTTTTTTTTCCACCAGTGCCTCTAGTGAAGCTTGAGCTTCTTCCTTCAGCACCGTTGGTTACAGGAAATGACTGAATGAACGCCAAACAATTCCTTTTGGGACAGTGACTGCGTATTCCTTTCATCTTCTTTTGATACTTCTTAGGTCTTTCAATATTTTGCCCATTGTTGTTGTTAGGCGCTGTCAAGTCAGTTCTCAGTCATGGTGACCTTATGTGCAACAGGTCTTGCACCATTCCCATATTCATTGCTACACTTGAGCCTGTTATTGCAGCCACTGTGTCAATCCATCTCATTGAGGGTCTTCATCTTTTATGCTAGCCCTCTGCTTTACCAAGCATGACGTCCTTCTCCAGGGCCTAATGCCTCCTTGTAGCATGTCCAAAGTATATGAGACCTAGTCTTCCTATCCTGGCTTCTACGGAGCATTCTGGTTTTTCTTATTCCAAGACAGGTACATCTGTTCTTTTGGCAGTTCATGGTGTACCCAACATTCTTCACCAATACTACAATCCAAAGGAATCAGTTCTTCTATGATCTGCCTTTTTCATTATCCAGATTTCCACACAGATGAGGTGATTGAAAACATTATAGCTTAGGTTAGAGGTACACCTTAGTCTTTAAGGTGACGTCTTTGCTTTTCAACCTTTTAGAGACCTGTTGTAGCAAATATGCCCAGTGCAATGAGTCTTTTAATTTCTTGACTGCCGCTTCCATGGGTGTTAATTGTGGACTCAAGGAAGATAAAATCCTTGACAACTTCGGTCTCTTCTCTTTTAATCATGATGTTTCTTGTTGGCCCAGTTGTGAGGATTTTTGTTTTGTTTATGCTGAAGTGTAGTATGTGCTGAAGGCTGTAGTCTTTGATCTTCACCAGTAAATCCTTCAAATGCTCTTCCCTTTCAGCCAGCAAGGTTGTGTCATGTGCATAATGGGTCTTCCTCTAATCCTAGATCCCTGATCTTCCTCATATAGTCCAGCTTCTCAGACTATTTGCTCACCATACAGATTGAATAGTTGTAATAAAAAGACAGAGTGATGACACACCTTTCATGATTTTAAACTATAAACCCCTTCTTCTCTTTGAACAACTACCTCTTGGTCTATGTACAGGTTCCTCATGAGAACAATTAAGTGTTGTAGATTTCCTATTCTATGCAATATTATACATAATTTGTTATGATCCACACAGTCAAATGACTGCGTACTTAACAGAACACAGTGGCATGGATTGCATTGTGTTCCCCCCAAAATGTGTGCAGCAATACGATAAGCCACGATTCCTGATAAGGTATGATGTTCCTATATGTTATAAACCCTGCCTCTATGATGTTAATGAGAGAGGATGGGCAGCAGTTGTGGAGTAAGATTAAGTGTGTAAGACTGTGTTGTGTCTTAAGGTAGTTTCTTGGGATATAAACGAAAGGGAAGCAAGCTGAGAGTTGGGAGCCTCATATCACCAAGAAGCAGTGCCAAAAGCAGTACATTTCCTTTGGAAAGTACCAGAATCTCTGCACTGCAGAAGCTCCCAGTCCAAGATGAGATTGATGACAAGGATCTTCCTCCAGAGTCAACAGAGAGGGCCTTCCCCTGAAGCTGATGTCCTCAATTTGGACTTGTAGATTACTGGATTGTGAAAGCATAAAATTCTTCTTTTTAAAGCAATCCACTAGTGTTATTTCTGTTATTGCACCACTAGATGACTAAAACATAAAGGTAAATATTTTTCTGGTATTCTGTTTTCAGCCAGGATTCATTTGACAGCAACAGTCATGTCCGTGGTTACATGACCTCTTCTGAATCCAGCTTGTATTTATGGCAGTTTGATGTATTCCTGCAGTCTCCACTCAGTGATCTTCAACAAAATTTTATTTGCGTGTTATGTTAATAATACCGCTTGAATATTTCCTCTTTTGGTTGGGTCACCTTTTTTGGGGAATACGCACCAATATGAATCTCTTCTAGTGGGTTAGCCGGGTAACTGCCTTCCAAATTTCTTGGCATAGATGTGTGAGCACTTTCAGGGCTGCATCCAACTGTGGAAATATCTCAAATGGTATTTCTTCAGTTCCTGGAGTCTTGTTTTTCACCAATGCCTTCAGTGCAGCTTAGACTTCTTCCTTTAGTATCATTGGTTCATAATCATATGCTACGTTCTGAAATGATTGGGTATCTACCAATTCTTCTGCTTTAGTGTTCCTGTATTCCTTCCATCTCCTTTGATACTTCTTTGATTATTTAATATTTTTCCCATAAAAACCTTCCCCATAAAAGACTCAACACGAGGCTTGAATTTTTTCTTCAGATCTTTCCACTTGAGAAACATCAAGTGTGTTCTTCCCTGTTGGTTTTCTATTTCCAGGTCTTTGCACATGTCATGATAATACTTTACTATTTCCAGAACCACCCTTTAAATCTTCCGTTGTGCTCTTTTGCTTTGTTATTTCTTACTTTTGCGTTAGCTACTCAACATTCGAGAGTAATTTTTAGTCTCTTCTGACATCCATTTTCATCTTTTCTATGCTTTCATTTTTTTATTTAGAAAGTTTGAATGTTTCTTGGAATTCATCCATTTCATAAAGATTATCTAAATTGTTGGGATACAATTGTTCACAGCATTCTCTTATAATCCTTTTTATTTCTGTGGGAATAGTTGTAATAACCTCACTTTCATTTCTTATTTTATTGAAATAAGAAATACTATTATTTCTTTTTGCTTAAATGGAAGTTTACAGAGCAGATTAGTTTCCCATTAAATAAATAATAAACAAATTGTTTTGTAACAGTGGTTGCCAACATTTGAATGTGTCAACACTCTCTTGTTATTCTCCTGGGTTCTCTGTTTCTAGTCGTACAATTTTCTTGTCACTTCCTGCCTTCTCATCTTTGTTTGGGGGCTAGTATGCCCAATATACTCATATACATGAGTAAACCATGAAGCTTGCCCCTCGCATATGCTACCAGTGGCTTTGTATACTCTTTGACTCCAGTCCTGAGTTAAAAAAGTGTCTTAGAAGCCATAGTCTAGGACTTCTCCAGTCTCTGACTAACAAGCCTAGTCATTTCTTTGGAGGTAAGGAATATGAATTTTGTTCTACGTTTTTCTTTTGCTCTGACCAGGGCTGTCTACTGTGGTCCTTGCCAGAGCAGCTGATGGTGGTAGCTAGACATCATCTAGTTGTTCTGGGCTCCATCTGATGGAGGTTAGGGTAGTTTTGTTCTAATAGCCCTTCACGATAATCTTTCCCTTGTCTATTTGTTTGTTTTTATTTTTTTGTTTTCATTTCTCCTTTTTCACAACGAGTATGGGGCCAGTAGATATATTTTATGTGGCCACTCACAGGCTTTTAAGACTCCAGATGCTATTGACCACAGTTGAAAATAGCACATTTTTTTTTATAGACTGTGCTATGTCAATTGAGCTAGACATGCTCTGGCCCCATGGTCCCCAGGCCTCAGCCCAGTAGCTCAGTCCCTCAAACTATGTCTCTTTCAAGTTGTGCTGACTTCCTCGGTATTTTGTGTGGTCTTACCCTTCACCAAAGTTACCATTTATCTACTACCTATTTTTCCCTGTCCATCCCTTCTCTCCCTCATAACCATCGAATGTTGTTTCTTTCTTTGTGGAAACATTTTCATGTGTTGTGTAACAGTGGTCTTACTTAGTGTTTGTCCTTTTGTTATTGACTCATTTCACTTGCACAGTGACCTCCAAATTCACCTGTTATGAGATGTTCTTTACCACCGAGTAGTATTGCATTGTGCATATGTACCACAATTTGTTTACCTATTCATCTGTTGATGGGCACTTAGGTTGTTTCTATCTTTTTGCTACTGTGAATAATGCTGCAATGAGAATGGGTATGTATGTATATATTCATGTGACAGCTCTTTTTTATTACTCCAGGATATATACCTAGGAGTGAGAATGCCACATCATGTGATATTTCTATTTCTAGCTTTTTAAGGAAGTGTCACATCATTTTCTGCAGTGGGTACCATTTTGCGTTCCTACCAGCAGTATGTAAGAGTTCCAGTCTCTCTAACTTTATTTATTTACATTTGTGCCAGCAATGTCAGAGTTAGTTGGTAGCTCATTGTAATATTGAGCTCAATTTATTAGAGAAATTACATTGTCTTTATATTGTAAGAGTATTGGATCTTCCTATAGAGTTTAAAGATTTGAACTTTTGGGGGTATGTCATAACCAAATATTTTTTCCCAGTCCACAGGTTCACTATTTTTACTTTTTTGGTGAAGTCTTTTGATGAGCATACATGTTTAGTTTCTAGAAGATGCTATTTATCTTTCTTATCTTCTGTTCTTTGCGTATTGTTAGTTAGGATTGTGTCCTGTTTGTATCATATGGTTTTTAAAACTTGTTTCTGTCAAGTGGATTATGACTCACAGCAACCCTATAAGACAAAATAAACTTACCCCACTGGGTTTCCAAGGAATGGCTCTTGGATTTGAACTGCTGACATTTTGAGTGCAGAGAAACTCAACCACTGTGCCATCAGGACTCCATGCCATACATTAGGGCTTCTAGTCTTGAACCTTGTATCCTGAGCAAATAATTTGAAAAGCTGGACTATATGAAGAAGAACAGGGTCATCAGGATTGGAGAAAGAATCATTAATAACCAATGTTATGCAGATGACACAGCCTTGCTTACTGAAAATGAAGAGTACTTGAAGCACTTACTGACGAAGATCAAAGGTCACAGTCTTCAGTATAGGTTACACCTCAAAATCAAGAAAGGAAAAACTTTCACAACTGGACCAGTAGGAAACATCATGATTAAAGGAGAAAAGACTGAAACTGTTAAAGATTTCATTTCACCTGAATCCATAATCAACATCCGTGAAACGGCTATCAAGAAATAAATGAAGTAGTCGAAACATCCTGGTACTGGTACAATGACAGATATATTGACCAGTAGAACAGAACTGAGAACTCACCATCCACCTGTGTTGACCTGATCTTCATCAAGGATCCAAAGATAATCAGATGGTGAAAGATTGTCTTTGTAACAAATAGCGTTGGCAAAACTGGATGTCTGCAAAAAAATGAAACAGGACCCATAACTCACACCACATACAAAAACTAATTCAAAATTGATCAAAGAACTAAATGTAAAGCCAAGAACCATAAAGTTCATAGAACGAAAAATAAGATCAATGCTAAAGTTCTAATACATGGAATCAACAGGATACAAGCCATAACCAACAACACAAAAACTCCAGAAGATAAACTATATATTTGGGATGTTCTAAAAGTTAAATGCTTGTGCTCATCAAAAGACTTCACCATTGGGACTGCATTATATAAGTAGGTTGCTTTGGGTAAAATAGACAATTTCACGATGTTGAGCCTTCCTATTCACAAGCAGGGTAGATTACTCCATTTATGTAAGTCTCTCTTAGTTTCTTGTAGTGAGGTCTTGTAGTTCTCTTTGTAAAGATGTCTTATTTCTCTCATTAGATTTATTCCTAGGTATTTTATCTTCTTGGGGGCTACAGTAAATGGAATTGATTTGATGATTTCTTCTTTAATAATCTGACTGTTGGTATAAAAGAATCCTACTGATTTACTTATGTTTACCTTGTATCCCGTTATGTTGCTAAACTCCTCTATTAGTTCCAATAGTTTGCTTATATAATGCAATCCCAATACAAATTCCAGTGACATTTTTTAATTAGATGGAGAAACAAATCATCAACTTTGTTTGGACAGGGAAGAAACTACAGATAAGTAAGGCACTACTGAAGAAGAAGAACACACTGGGAGGCCACTCACTACCTGACTTTAGAATCTATTACACTGCCACAGTAGTCAAAACAGCCTGGTACTGGTACAAAAGGAGACATATAGACCAATGGAGCAAAGTTGAGACCCCAGAGATGCCACCGTCCTCCTATGAACAGTTGATATTTGACAAAGGCCTCAAGATTTTAAACTGGGGTAAGAATGTTCTCTTTATCAAATAGTGCTGACAAAATTGGGTATCCATTGGCAATAAATTGAAACGAGACCCATATCTCACATCTTATACAAAATCAACTCAGATTGAAGACCTAAATATGAAACCTGAAACTATGAAGCTCATCCAAGATAAAATAAGATCAACAATGGAAATTTTAACATGCAACTTAGACAGACTTCAAAAACAAAGCACAATGAACAGAACAGAGAATAGATCAATGGGAACTACTAAGAATCAAACACTTTTGCTCATCCAAAGACCTCATCAAAAGAATAAAAAGACCACCTACAGAATGGGAGAAAATATTTGGCAACTATATGTCAGACCAAAATCTGTTCTCCATAATCTATAAGGTGTTACAAAATATCAACAAGAAAAGGATAAATAATCCAATTAAGCAGTGGGCAAAGGAGATAGACAGACATTTCTCTAAAGAGGATATCCGGGCAGCAGAAAGACACATGCATAATTGCTCTCAATCATTAGCTGTTAAAGAAATTCAAATAAAAACTACAATAGGTACCATCTCACCCCAACAAGGTTGGCTATGATCCAAATAACACAAACAGCAAATGCTGGAGAGGCTGTGGAGAAATTGGAATTCTCCTACACTGCTAGTAGGATTGTAAAATGGTACAACCTCTGTGGAAAACAATCTGGTACTTCCTTAAAAAGCCTGAAACAGATATATCATATGATCTTGTAATTCCACTGCTTGGAATTTATCCTTCAGAAACAAAGGTTGTCACACAAACAGACACATGTTCATGAATGTTTGTTGCAGCACAGTCCACAATAGCAAAAAGTTGGAATCAACTCCAGTGCTCATCAGCAGATGAATGGATAAGCAAACTATGGTACATATACTCAGTGGAACACTGTGCTATGACAAAAAGCAGTGACACTTTTAGAAAACATCTCATAACATGGTCTTATTTGGAAGAGATTGTGTTGAGTGAAATCAGTGTCAGAAGGACAAATTTTGTATGAGATCCCTATTATAAAGACTTAATAAGATAACTATCCACAGGAGGAAATGACTGTTAGCTACATGGGTGGGTGGGGGGGTGATATAATTGATAGATGTTAGAAGTTTCATTCTTTTACTGTAGTAAACAAAAAATAAAATTATTTAAAAAAAGACTTCAACGAAAGAGTAAAAAGACAGAACTCATAGACCGGGTGTTATGGGTTGAATTGTGTCCCCCCAGAAATATGTGTAGCTATGTGGCTGTGACATGATTCCCAGTATTTTGTGACTGTCCTCCATTTTGTGGTTTCGCTAAACTGTATGTTAAAGGGGCTGTAAATTCCTTCTTAGGATTACTTCCCTGCTCTGCTGTAGGGGGAGTTTCCCTGGAATGTGTCTTGCCCCACCCTTAATGCTCTCAGCCTGCAAGAGATAAAAGGAAAGAGAAACAAGGAGAGTTGGGAACCTCGCACCATCAAGAAATCTGCACCGGGAGAAGAGCGCGTCCTTCGGACCTGAGGTTCCTGTACCAAGACGCTCCCTGGACAAATACTTTTACAATACCAGACTTTGCTCCAGAGCTTCAAAGGGAAAGCCTTCCCTTGGAGTGGTCACCCTGAATATGGACTTGCAACCTACCAGACTGTGTAAGAATAAACCTTCCTTTGTTAAAGCCATCCAGTCGGTGGTATTTCTGTTAGAGCAGCCCTAGCTGACTAAAACACTGGGGGGGAAAATTGCCTATTACAAATCAGACAAATAATGAATTTCTAAAATAAACAAGAAAATCCAACAACTCTACAACAAAAAGACAAGCTGTTAGAGCAGCACTAGCTGACTAAAACAGCCATCCCTGTATTCTATAATTGTCCTCCATTTTGTGATTTTTCTATGCTGTATGTTAAAGAATTAAGGTGGTTCTCTAAATTCCTTTATAAGATCACCTCGCTGCTCCAGTGTAAAGGAAGTTTCCCCGGAGAATAGCTTGCACCACTTTTAATCCTTTCATCCTACAAGAGATAAAAGGAAGGGAAAGCAAGCAGAGAATTAGGAACCTCACACCACCAAGAAAGCTGCCTCATAAGACGAGTGTATCCTTCAGACCTGAAGTTCCTGTGCCAAGATGCTCCCTGGACAAAGACTGATGCAATACCAGACTTTCCTCCAGAGTCCACAAAGGGGAAAGCCTTCTCCTGGAGTGGACATCCTGAACTTAGACTTGTAGCCTATCGGACTGTGTAAGAATAAAGCTTCATTTGTTAAAGCCATCCGCTCTGTGGTATTTCTGTTAGAGCAGCCTTAGCTGACTAAAACACAAGCCAATTAAAAAATAGGTAAAGGACTAGATATGTCACCAAAGAAGACATTTGAGTAACCCATAGATACATGAGGAAATGCTAGAGATCTCTAGCGATTAGAGATATGCAAATAAAAATCATGAAAAGATATCATTTTACATTGTCATTACTGGCACAAAACACCGAAACAAGAAATAACAAATGTTGGAGAGACTGCAGGAAGAACAGTACTCTTATGTACTGCTGATAGGAATGCAAAATGCTACAGTCACTTTGGAAAATAACATGGCTGTTCCTTAGACAGCTAGAAATAGAAATACCATATGATCCAGCAATCCAACTCTTAGGAATATACTTTAAAGAAATGAGTAATTACACAAATAGACGTATGCACTCCCATGTTCACTGCAACACTGTTCACAATAGCAAAAAGAAGGAAACAACCTAGGTGCCCACCAACAGATGAATGGATAAACAAATGGTGCTGCGTATACACAATGGAGTGTTATGCAACAGTAAAGAACAGTGACCAGTCTGTGCACCATCTCACAGCATGAAGGAAACTGGAAAGCATTGTGCTGAGTGAAATAAGTAAATCACAAAAGGACAAATATTATATGAGAACACTACTATAAAAATTCATGAAAAGATTTACACAAAAAAAGAAGCAACCTTTGATGTTTACCAGGAAGGAGAGGGATGAGGTTGGAAAAAACTACATAAAAAATAGATAAGTGGTAAGTTTGGTAAGAGGTAAGAGAGTACACAGTACTGGGAAAGCCAGCACAAATTGTACAATGTAAGGTCATGGAAACTCCATAACCCAAAAAACCAAACCCACTGCTGTTGAGCTGATTCCGACTCATAGCAACACTGTAGGGACAGAGTAGAATTGTCCCACAGAGTTTCCAGGAAGTACCTGGCAGATTTGAACTGCCAGATTTTTGGTTAGCAGGCGTAACACTTAACCACTATGTCATCAGAGTTTCTGGAAGCTCCATAGACACGTCCAAACTGAGAGACCAAATAGCTGGACTGAGGGATGTGGAGACCATGATTTTGGGGAACATCCAGCTCAGTTGACATAACATAACATATGAAGAAAGTGTTCTACTTTCAACTTTGGTGAGTAACCTCTGTGGTCTTAAAAGCCTAAGAGTAGCCAGCCACCCAGGATATTCCACTGGTCTTACCCCTTCAGGATCAAGGAAGAATGAAGAAAACTAAAGAAACAAGATAAAAATCAGTCCAAATGACCAATGGACCACATCTACAATGGCTTCCACTAGACTGAATCCTGTATAACAAGACTGTGCCTGGCTACTGCCACTGACTGTTCAGACAAGGATCACAACAGAGGGTCCCGTACAGGGATTCAGAAAAATGTAGAACAAAATTCTGACTCAAAAAGGAAGATCAGACTTGCTGGCTGACAGAGACTAGAGAAACCTTGAGAGATGGCCCAAGGAAACTCAAGAACTCAGTGATTAAGTGCTAAGAGAGCATTCTGATCTCTCCATAGCTTCTCCAGCATTTGTTGTTTTGTATTTTTTGGACCACTGTCAATTTTGTTGGAGTGAGATAGTATCTCATTGTACTTTTGATTTGGATTTCTTTAATAGCTGATGATCATGAGCATTTCCTCATGTGTCTTTTGGCTGCCTGAATGTCCTCTCCAGTGAAGTGTCTGCCTATCTCCTTTGCCCATTGCTTAATGGATTATTTACCTTTTTCTTGTTGATATTTTGCAGTATCTTGTAGATTATGAGATCAGTCATGAAGTCACTCCTGAGGTTCACCCTTCAGTCAAAAGTTGGACAAGACCCCAAAACAAAATGAGACTTAAGAGGCATGCAGCCCAGGAACTGTTGGTTTTGTATAAAAAAAACAACAATCGAACCCACTGCCCTCGAGTAAATTCCAACTCATAGCAACTCTATAGATCAAAGTAGAACTACCCCATTGAGTTTCCAAGGGAGTACATGGCAGATGTGAACTGCTGACCTTTTGGTTAGGAGATGTAGCACTTAACCATCATGCCACCAGGTTTTCCTTGGTTTTATATAAATGCCTTTTATTATGTTGAAGAATTTTCCTTCTATTATTTTGACATTTTGTTCTTACAGTATTTTCCTGAATTTTTCAGTTCCTTCATCAGTGTTTTCCTTGATTTTGTCTATGTTCTGGTTGGTTTTATCTGTGTTTTACATAATTTCATCTGTGTTTTCTTTGGAGAGCCCTGAATAGAATTTTCCATTCACTACCAGGTAGTTTCAGTGCTTTTTCTTCTTCCTAAATATCAACTGATTCTTTATTCCGGTTGCTTACTGAAGCCACCTTGTCTTTTTTCTTTTTTTAAAAAGTGGCATGTTTATTAAACAAATGTTCATGAGAGATTTTCATAACAGCAACAACTATCTAATATATGATCAACCCTCATCCTTCTCCCTGCTCTTGTAGCTGTCAAAAGCTCTTTTCTTCTATACATAAATCTATTTTTAAGTCCTTAAAATAGGAGTCTCATACACTATTTGTCCTTTTGGTACTGACTGACTGTTGAAATCAGGTTATGAGATGCTTCTTAAAATCATGATTTTTTATTTTTATTTTTAATCATTGCATAGTGTTCCATAGAGTATATTTACATAGTTTGTTTACCCATTCGTCTGCCGATGGGCATTGTTTTAGTCAGCTAGTGCTGCTCTAACAGAAATACCACAGAGTGGATGGTTTTAACAAAGGAAAGTTTATTCTTACACAGTCCAGAAGACTACAAGCCCAATTCACGATGCTCACTCCAGGGTAAGGCTTTCTGCCTTGTCAGCTCTGGAGGGAAGTCCAGTGTTGCATCAGTCTTTGTCCAGGGAGCACCTTGGCACAGGAAACTCAGGCCTGAAAGACACGCTTTACTCTCAGTGCTGCTTTCTTGATGGTGTGAAATTCCCAATGAACATGAACTCCCACTCACCAAGGATGACTTGACTGCAGCCACTACTGAGTGCCAATCTGCCAGCAGCAGAGTCCAGCACTGAGTCCCTGATATGGCACTATTCCTTGAGGTGATCAGCCAGCAACCTGGAGGCAAGGTGATTACATTGGACCATTTCCACCATGGAAAGGGAAGCATTTTGTCCTTACTGTAATAGATACTTACTGTGGATATGGATTTGCCTTCCCAGTATGACATGCTTCTGCCAAAACTGCCATTCATGGACTTACAGAATGCGTTATCCACCATCATGGCATCCTACACAGCATTGCCTCTGGATCAAGAGGCAAAGAAGGGAGTTACAGTACTGGTTGGTGTGATTGATCCTGACTATGAAGATGAAATCGAATTGACATTACATAATGGAGGTAAAGAAGAGTATGTTTGGAATGCAAGAGATCTTTCAGCCTCCTAGTACTACCATGCCCTACTATTAAGTTCAGTGGAAAATTACAGCAATCCAATTCCAAAATGACTGCTAATAGCCTAGACCCTTCAGGAATGAAAGTTTGGGCCACCTCACCAGGCAAGGAACCACAACTAGCTGAGGTACTTGCTGAGGGCAAAGGGAATACAGAATGGGTTGTAAAAGAAGGTGGATCTAAATACCAGTTACAGTCATGTCACCAGTTGCAGAAACGAGGACTGTAATTGTTATGAATATTTCTGCTTTGTATGTGTGTATCAGATATTTTTGTTTACGTATGAAACATAAGATGTAAATGGGCTAATGCATTTTCAGTTGTACATGTGTTAGTTATGTCATGCTAGACATAAGTATGTCTTTGTAATTGTATTTCCTCAGAACTAGGGACAATAAGGTGAGATGTGTGCAGATGCCAAGTTGACAAGGGGTGGACTGTGGTGGTCAGGGTTATGTCAACTTGGCTACTCCATGTTTGGCTGCTGTATCAAGTGGCAGGGTGTGGCCTGTGGTGGCTTCATGCCTCTCAGCTCTCATCTCTCCTCCTTCCACCACATACAGCAGGTCTGTTCACATAGCCAGAAGCTCTTGCTCTCTTCTGGCATCTGGTTTCTGGACCTGAACTAGCAGCTGTTGCATTCATTAACCCTTAGAGCCAGCACTTGAGAGTCCTGTTCCCAGGCCTGCTGATCCTGGGTTCACTAGCTTCTGCAGCTCTGTCTTGCTGCCAGCTTGGGATCTACTGACCTACACAACCAGTGATCTAGAACTCTGATTTCTGACCTGATGACCTCGGGTTCACCAGCTCCCATGGCCAAGTGAGGCTTGTGCCATGACCTGGGACATTCAGCTTCTGCAGTTGTGTGAGCTGTTTCCTTTATATATAAATCTTTTCTTGTACTTTGTATATAAATCTTTTCTTGTACATACACATGTTATTGGTTTTGCTTCCCTAGAATACTCAGTCTAAGACAGGTATCTAGGATGATTCCACATTTTTACTATTCTGGACTGAGCTGCAATAAACCTCCATGTGTGTGTATCTGTTTATGTGACAGCCTTTGTTTCTGCAGGATAAATTCCAAGCAGTGGGTTTAGTGGATCACACAGTGTATCTATTTCTGGCTTTTAAGAAGTGCCAGTTTGCCACAACTAGCATTTTGCTAATGAAGGCTCTCTGCATCCCACATTGGTGAGTGGCATATGGGGTCTTAAAAGCTGTCAAGCTTCCATCTGAGGGTATAGCAAATGGTCCCAACTCAGCAGGAATGGATGATCACTGAGGTCCATAATGACATGGGGGAAAGAGAAAACAGAAGACAGAGAAATCCACATGAGTGGGTGTCTACATCATCTTGTGACCGGAAGAACCGGATAGTGCCCAGACACCTCCAGTGATAGTCACAATGGAGCTTGCAAAGTTGAGTCTCACTGGCAACACAAGAATAAATAGGAGTGCACCCTGAGATCTCTACTAAAAGATCACAATTGATGGTTCAGGGGCTTTAGGGTTCCCCTGGGAGCGTGGCCCCTGGCCCTGATGCTGCCCCTGTCCATAAATCATAACAAAAGTCAACTTTTTGGACAGCAGTGGATTGGACTTGGCGACACAGAGTGACCATATTTTCTGGGCACTTTATGGTTCTATGCATCTATAGGATGTCATCCTACTGACCTTTTACTGGAGGAAAGGGAGTGGATAGAGAGACTGTAGGTAGGATAAGACGTGTATGGAGCAGAGACGAAGAGTGTACTGTCACCGGGCAGGCAGAGCAGTGGGAACTGCATATAGGTGAGCATGCAAATTTATATGGGAATGTACATTTTCATTCAATCATAAGAAAAATAATAATAAATAAATAAATAACATTTTTAATTTTAAAATTTTAAAACAAACCAAAAAAATAGATAAGTGCCAGATTGCTTTCCAAAAAGATTGTACCATTTTGCAACCACACCAGCAGTGTGGGAGAGTTCCAATCTCTCCACAGCCTCTCCAGCATTTGTTGTTTTGTGTTTGTTGGATTATGGCCAACTTTGCTGGGGTGCAATAGTATCTTGTTGCAATTTTGATTTGGATTTCTTTAATAGCTAATGATCATGAACATTTCCTCATGTGTCTTTGGGCTCTCTGGATGTCCTCTCTAGTAAAGTATCTGCCTATCTCTTTTGCCCATTGCTTAATTGTGTTATTTACCTTTTTCTAGTTGATATTTTGCAGTGTCTTGTAGATTAGGGAGACCAGGCAATGGTTGGACATGTAGTTGCCAAAATTTTTTCCCATTCTACAGGTGGTCTTTTAACTCTTTTGATGAAGTCTTTGGATGAGCAAAAATGTTTGATTTTAGTAGTTCCTATTTATCTATTTTCTCTTTTGTTGGTTGTGCACTTTTTGTCAGATTTTGAAGTCTGTCCAAGCTGTGTTTTGGAACTTCCTTCTTTGACTCTATTTTTTCTTACATGATCTTTATTGTTTTAAGTTTGATACTTAGGTCTTTGATGTATTTTGAGTTAGTTTTTGAGTAAGATGTGTTTGTAGACCTTCTTCTCCAATGTACATGAAACGTTCTCCAGAATCGACCATGTGTTAAGTCATAAAGCAGATCTCTCTTCTCAGACCACAAAGCTGTAAAAGTTGAAATCAATTGCTAAAAGATCATAGGTAGAAATTCAAACTCAGGGAAATCAAACAACATCTTGCTCAAAAATCCGTGGGTTATAGAAGAAATCAAGGACAAAATAAAGAAATTTATGGAATCAAATGAAAGTGAAAACATATCCTTCCAGAACCTATGGGACACAGCAAAAGCAGGATTTATCTCTATGAATGTGCATATCCAGAATGCTGAAAGGCCCCAAACTAAAGAATTAACCATATAGCTTCAACAAGTAGAAACAGAGCAACAGAGGAACACCTCAGATACCAGAAGAAAACAGATAATAAAGATTAGGGCAGAACTAAAAGAATTAGAGAATAGATGAACAATTGAAAAAATTAACAAAACCGAAAGCTAGTTGTCTGAAGAGATCAACAAAAGTGATAAACCACTGGCTAAACTTACAAAAGAAAAACAGGAGAGGAAAAAAACAACCTGAATAAGAAGTGAGATAGACGATGTTACAACAGATCCAGCTGAAATTAAAAAAAAAAAAAAAAAAAGGTATCATAACAGACTACTATGAAACAGGCTACCACAAAAGACTGTACTGTTTTTTTAATGTTTTGATATCCTCTACTCTCTCTGAGACATTAGATATCATTGCCCTTGCTTATTGATTATATGTTTGCTGCATTCTTTTTTTTTGTTCAGTTTGACTTTCTCTGGGTGGTACACTGACATGCTTTGTTACTTGCTCCTCTGGGCACAATAGTTTTTACCTCCTTCTCTGAGTGTGTCAAGGCCAGTTGTTCATCTATAGGGCAGCAGGGTAGGTTCACCCTATGGAAAAGATGCATAGATGTGTCATTTGTCTACAGAGTGAGTGGGGCCAGGGGCTAGAGTGGTACTTCAGTGGTTAGGGGGTTCTGGATTAGGTGGGGAGGGTCTTGGGGTCTGGGCTGGGTTCCTCCCAGCTGTAGCAGGCAGCAGGAGGCATCCAGAGCCAGAATAGAAGGGTTTGGGGTGCATCTCGGGTCTCCTTGAGGCTACAGCTGATGGCAGGACCAGTTTAGAGGTGGCAGGATAGGGCCTGTGGTCCTCTTGGGGCAGTAGCTGGTAGCGGAAGAGTCCTGAGACAGTAGGGAAGGGCTTGGAGTCTCAGCTGTATCCCTTGGTGCTGAGGCTGGTGGAAATAGGGACCTGAGCCAGCAGGAAAGGACGTGGGGTCCTGGCCAGGTCCCCTTGAAGAGAGGGAGGGCAAAGGAGAGACAGAAGAGGTGGAGCATTGGCGGGACAGATGTGGTCAGATGGAGAAGGGTAGTAGAGTGGGTTGATATTGTGGTTGGCAGCAGTCAGCATTGTCAGGATGGCAATCACAGTTCACCAGAGGTGTGAGTGTTGCAGTAGCATGCTCCTGTGGTTCCCAGGTGACAGAATCTGGCTTCTCCCTGAGTTGCAGCCAGCAAACGTGGTCTTACCCCTAGGTGTGTTGGTGCTGTACCTTTATCTCCTATTGGGGATTTCATGGAGATGATTTCTTACACGTAGAATTGCGAGTTTTATTCCAAGATGGCCACTGATGCCATTTGTCCAGAAACCTCTACTCCATGTCTCTCTTTATTCCCCATTTTCTACGAATTTCTTCTTCTCCTCAGTGATTTCCAATTAAATACTTTGTTCCTTCATAAAAGCTTCAAGTTTCCAGGACTGATATCCATATCTGTTTTACTTATGGGGGTTTGTTATTGCAGTCGGACAGCTTAGTACACCTGACTAGTCTGCCGTCTTTGCTCTACCTTTCCTTTCCTGTCTTTTCTATGATCTTTTGCTGTCTTATGATGTCCTTGATGTCATCTTGGAATTAGTCTGGTCTGTATTATTAGTATTCTGTTAGATAGGAAGAGAACACTGGATTACTCGAAGGGCTCAGTGTACTCAGACGTGCCTTTACAAGCGTAAAGGGAAAACAAAAGTGAGAAATTCCACACACAGACAGGATTTAACACACAGTTGCTGACTTTGAAGATGAAAACGTTCGTCTACCAAAGAACATGGAAGCCTCTGTTATTGTAAGACACTGTTAAGTTGGCTCCAACTCGTCGTAAACCTGTAGATAACAGAACGAAATGTTATTAATCCTGATCCATCTTCATAGTGGTTACAATGTTTGACTGTATTTATTTTGGCTACTGTGTCAACCCACTGAACCAACTCATTGAAAGGTTTCTTCACTTTCACTGACCCTCTACTTTACCAGTCAAGATATCCTTATCTAGCCTTTAGACGTTTCTCATGACTTGTTCAAAGTAGTGAGCTGAAGTCTTGCATTTTTGCTCCTAAGGATCATTCTGGTTGTACTTCTTCTAAGAAGCATTTGTTTATTCTCCTGTCAATATTTAATGATTTCTGCCAACGTCACAGTTAGAACACATCAATTCTCAAACAGGGTGGAAGCCTCCAGCAGCTCAGTCAGCAAGAATACAAAGACTCTACTACAGGGTTGCTGTGAGTCAGAATTGACTCAACTGCCTTGGGCTTTCGGAAATGCCTACAGTTGCATGGAACTGAATTCTGCCAAAGTATTAGCGAGCCTTGAGGTGGATTCTTCTCCAGAAGCTCTGGATAGGAGCCCATGCTGACCAATACCTTGATTTTAGCCTTGTGGGACCTGAGCAGATAACTAAGCAACACTGTGGTAGACTTCTGACCTACAGAATGATAAAATATTTGTATTTTTTAAAAGTCATTACATCTGTGATAATTCACTATCGCTGCAATAGAAAAATAATATGCTTTCTCAACCATTGTAAAAAAGAAAATTCCTTCTTCTCATTGACCAAAACAATTTCTAGTCACCTGGACATTACTGCTTCACCCATGGGTGGTGGTGCAAGCTGTAAAGTAAGGCTCTTTTGCATAAGGCACAAACTCTGTAACATAATCATCATGGAATACAATGTAATTTCACCTTCTTCACCTGAAATACATGCACTTTCAATAACATTGTAATTCACTCTAGATAGATTCTGGCTCTGACTTCTTGGTAACAAATTTTACTTGAAACATAAATAAGGTTCCAGAGTTTTATTCAAATGTCTCCCAGGAAAACTCTAAGCCTAGGGCTCCCATTAGGCTGTGTACTTAATGGCACAGAGGGCACTGAGATGAGAGGAAGAGAGACATTTGCCATGGTGTGTGTATTAATTTCCTAGTAGCCATAATAGACATACCAAAAGTAGATGTCTTTAAAGAACAGAAATTTATTTTCTCAGGGTTCCGGAGGCCAAATGTTTACATCAGAGTCTTAGTTGTATCATTTGTTCTGTGAACCACTCTCCTTGTTTCTGGTGTCTGCCTCTGACTCTCAGTATTTCGTTGCTTGTAGAGTATCCTCACATGCCATCTGTCTTCTCTGTGTATATTGTGCTCTTCTTGTCACTCAGAGTGATTAGGTTTAGGGTCTGCCTTACACTAGTAAGATCAGTTGACCATATTAGACTGAATTGCATCATGAAAGATGATTGCATTAGATGTAAGGTAATCGCATTACAGAACAGAAGGCAATGCATTCTGCCTAAAGCCAGTTGATTTAATCACATGATTGAATGTGTTTTAAATGGAATAGAAAATGTATAAATTTCAGCACTGGTCCTAAAGAGTTAAGAAAAAAAGAGTTTGTGCCAACAAAAGGACATAGGACTTAACCTCAGAAGCAACTGGACTGTTTTTTAGCTGAGCAACTGGGAACCAGAACCTAGCCCAATTGACAATAAAATTCACCTTCACGGGGTAGTAGATAGTGGACAGAACCTAAAAGTAATGTCATGAAGAAGTAACAACTGGAGTTTGGAGCTAGAAACAATTCCCTGGGCTAAAGATATGCAGCCATATTATTGTTATTCTGGAGTAAAGTCAAGTCAATTTCTACTCAAGGCAACCCTGTAGGATATAGTAGAACTGCCCGTAGGGTTTCCAAGGAACACTGGGTGGGCTCAAACTGCCAACTTTTCAGTTAGCAGCTGTAGCCCTTAACCACTATGCCACCAGGGTTTCCACAACCACCATACAAAAAAAAAAAAAAAAAAAAAAATCCAAACCCACTGCTGTTGTGTCCGACTCTTAGTAACCCTAGAGGTCAGAGTAGAACTGCCCCATAGAGTTTCCAAGGAGTACCTGGTGGATTTGAACTGCTGACTTTTTGGTTAGCAGACATAGCACTTAACCCACTATGCCACCAGGGTTTCCACAACCACCATATGACCTAATAATTCCATTCTAGGTATCCACCCTGAAGAACTGAGAGCAGGAACACAAAGAGACACAGGTACACCAAAGTTCATTGCAGTCTTATTCGTAACAGCCAAAATGTGAACATAACCTAAACGTCCATCAGCAGATTAACGAATAAACAAAATGCAGCACATGCATACAGGAAGAGTTGTGTTACTCAGCCTGATACATGTTGCAACACAAATGAACTTTTATAATATCACACTGAGTGAAATAAGTCAGACGCATAGGGACAGGTATTATATGATTCCACTTATATGAAATATCTTGAATAGACATGCATAGAGATCAAAGTTTATTAGAGATTATCAGGGATTGGAGGAGGAAGGGGAAAAAGGAGAATTCAGTGTTTAGGGACACTGAAGTTGTGTTCAGAGTAATGTAAAAACTTTGAAAATAGTCATGACGGTTGTACAACATGATGATCACAATTAATGTCAGTGAACTGTACCTGGGAAGAATGTGGAAGTGCCAAATGTTTTGTCACTTCAATATTTACCACAATAAAAGAAACAGTATCCTTTAAAATATCAACACTTTAGATGTAAACCATAGCTTAGCACCAGCTTCGTAATTACTCTTGCTTTTTAATGGAATAGAACATACGTAAATTCCAGGGACTGGTCCTGGAAAGACAAAAAGAAAGGAAGTTTGTGCCAAAAAAAAATTATCTTTTATTCCAAATCTACATGTGGCAGGAAATCCTCAATTCAATGTCTAAATTTTGTTCCATACTTTGCACAACACATTTAATACCATAAAAATCCTTTAAAAAGTATGATTTGGAGTGACCAGTCTGATGCTCTTTAGAGGTGAATGTGGTTGTAATATACTTTTTTTTTCTTTTTTTAGTCTTTATTACTTTTCTAGTCAAAAAGTAATACCTTCTCAGAAAAAGTTACAGAAGTTAATATCCTATAAAATGGAAGTACCTTTTCTGAGGATAGGAGGTAGGGGTACAGTTAGGGCCAGGAACATCTGTTGCAAGCACCTTTCGGTGCTTTAAAAAGCACTGATTTGAAATGTTGACGGGGTCATCTTGACCCAGCTTATCTCAAAACAGTGGCATCAAAATATCTATGTCAAAATGTCCCCCAATTCAAAATCACCACATTAACTGTCTTGTTTTTCTACGAGGATAGCAAGTCATAGCTGATGCCTCAGTGATTTGGAAGTTCCTTGGGGTCATCACTACGTTCTCATCACCCAGCCCAGTGCCTGATACATGTGGCTAATAACAAATCCTTATGGAATATGGGAGGAGGTGGCATGGGATGGTGGAAATCCTACTTGCTTGGAAGCAGACATACGTCCATCTCAAACCTCAAAGCCTACCAATTGTGGCATCTTCATTAAGTCACTTAATGTCTCTGAGTTTTTATTCTTGTTCAAGCAACTATAAAGTGGTCCTTCTAACCTGTTCTTATTTATTTATTTACTTAACATCTGTTGTCAATCTTTTTACTTTAGTGAAAATATGAACTATCACGGGCTTCTCAACAATTTCCACATATAGAACTCAATGACATTGGTTGCATTATTCAAGTAGTATGCACATTTTTGCCATTTTATCTAAATATTCCATGACTGACTTGAACTCACTACCTTCTAAGCTTCTCATTTAATGTTTCAAGTTCCTATTGTCAGTTCTATCTCACATAGATAATTCTTTGAAGAAGCACAATGTTCAAGGCAAAAAATATTTGGTTGTGTTGAGTTCATTCTGAGTCACAGTGACATCATGTGACAGGGTAGAACTTTCTCATGGGGTTTTCATGGGTGTAGTCTTTGTAGAAAGAGATCACCAGGTCTTTCTCCTGCAGAGCAACAGATTGGGTTTAAACCACCAATCTTTTGGTTACTAGCTAAGTGTTTAAGTACTGTACCACGAGCGTTCCTTCAAATATATTTTACTTATTAAGATATACAAATTTTTGATTCAAAGAATACTTCAGGGGATAGGTTTTGTTTAAAACATAAAGGTTATTTGGGGGTCAATAAGCTTACAAACATGTAGAGAGAGATTTATATCAAGAAAATAGCTTGTGTAACTACAAAGGATAAAAAGCCCCTAGTCCATGAGTCAGGCTGGAGGCTTCTTCTGACTCACACAGGGCAGGGACTGGCAAACCCAAGATCAGCAAGTCAAACCACAGGCCTCTCCCTCACAGGCTACAGAGGTTGACAAATCCCAGGATCAGCTGGTAAGAAGGCATGTAAGCTACTAGCTCAAGTCTCAAGAACTGAAGACCAGATGAATAGTAACCAGGTGTAGGATTCAGAGTGAGTGAAAGCCCACCAGCTTGACCAGAAAGTACAGCTATGTTGGATGCAGGCCACACCCTCAAGGAAAATCCCTTTCAACTGACTGGGTACCTAAGATGTCTCACCACACAAGTGGTTTTCTATCAGATGTCATCATGGAGGTAACTATACCGCTACATAGTTGCTAAACTGCAACTTAACTGCCAAACCACTGAGAATCACGGCTCAGACAAGTTGTTAGACAACCTTAACCATCACAGTCCTCACTAATACAACCCTGTAATCTTTTTCAAACGCCCAGCCAAAATCCTCTCTCATTTCCAACACTGCTCTTTCAATCTTCATCCCTCTTCCTAAGGCTTCTACTGCCTTGGGTACTGTGGAGACAACTTCACCTTCTATCTCACTGAAAAATTAGGAACAGCTTTATGGAGACATAAATTATATACTACATAGTTTACACATTGAAAGTATACAATTCAATGGTTTGGGTATACAGCATTCACAGGCCCCAGGGTGGTGTAAAACAGTTAGCACTCAACTATTAACGTAAAGATTGGTGGTTCCAACCCACTGAGTAGTGCCACAGAAGAAACATCTGGTAATTTTCTTCCATAGCCAAGAAAACCCTATGAAGCAGTTTTGGTCTGTAACACACAAGGGCACCATGAGTCAGAAACAACTCAGTGGTAACTTTATTTTTGTTAGTATATTCACAGAACTGTGCAAACACTGCCACCAAGGTGAATCTTAGAATATTTACATCACCATGTAAAGAAATCCTACACCCATTATCACTCACTCCTCATTTCCCCACAGGTCCTTCAGTCTTACACAACTGCTAATCTACTTTCTGTCTCTATGAATTTGCCTATTCTAAGCACTTCATATTAACCTACTGGTACAACATATGGACCTTTGTGCCTGTCTTCTTTTGTTTAGCATATTTTCAAGGATCACTCACGCTGTAACATGAATCAGTACTTTACTCTTTTTAATATCTGAATAATGTTCCACTATATTATGTACCATATTTTGTTTATCCATTCTCCTGTTGATAGACACGTGGGTTGATTCCATCTTTAGGTTATTCTCAATAGTGCTTCTATAAACATTTGCACACAAGGTTTTGTGTAGACTTTTTTTAAAATTTCTTTTGAGCATGTACTTAGTAGTGGAATTGCCGGGTTACACGGTAACTCTAGGAGTCCCAGTGGTGTAGTGGTTAAGAGCTCAGCTACTAACCAAAAGTTCGGCAGTTTGAATTCACCAGCATCTCCTTGGAAATCCTGTGAGACATTTCCTGTAGGGTCACCGTGAGTCAGAATTGACTCCACAGAAACAAATTTGGTCTCCCTCTCAACCAAAGAGTATCCTTCTTTTTGACCAAAGCCCATCCTGTCATTTTGAGTCCTGGATCCCATTTCCTTTTATGTCATCTGGAAGCTTCTCTGTCATTTTTATCCTTTTTCTTGTCCTTGTGCTTTATGGTAGAAAATTTCTTTCTACTGGCCCTTCCTTCACAAACACATCAACCGCAGCAGAGACTCAGAGGTGGATGAGCTGGGGGGATTCCACTCTGCCTTCTCCACTTGGTAGCTGTGGATTATACATTTTGTTTTCACTATTGGTAATTATTTATCACATCTACCTCATAACACTGTTGTGAGAAGGATAGACACCATAAATATTGGGCCATACGAAATACTGTAGGTCTGCTATTATATATATTATGTTAGTTGCCTAGCACTGCCATAAGAGAAATGCCACAAGCAGGTGGCTTTAAACAACAGAAATTTGCTTTCTCACAGTTATGAATTTTAGAAGTCCAAACTATGGTTTTTCCCTTTTTGAGCCTCTCTACTAGTTTCTGGTGTCTGTCATCCTTGGCATTCCTATCTTGGTCGACAGGACCTCACATGTTTTCCATGTTTGGGTCACTATGAGCCAGACATGACTCAATGACAGTGGGTTTGTGTATATGTATCTTTGTGTGTATGTGTCTATTCTAGTCCTTTTATAGCTCAGAATCCACCCTATAATGGTATGAGATCAACTAATTAATAGGTTATGTTATTACATTAGACTTTGTTATGGAGGTCATTACATTACACTAGATTTAATGTGAAGTAATCACATCATGTTACCACTATCTCTCTGTAACTTTACTATGCTATGGTTTCTTGTGTGTTTTTGGAAGTTATGCTGCCAGTATTTCAAACACAGAGAGGGTCAGGTTTCAGTGGACCTTCAAGACTAAGACAAACTAGGATGAAATTCCTGACAATCTACTTCTAAAACTTAGCCAGTGAAAACTCTATAGATCACAACGGGATTTCATCCAGTATGGTTCTGGAAGATGAACCCCCTAGGTTGTGATGCACTCAAAATACACAGTTATGGCAACAATGGCCTGAGGCATACCAATGGTCATTAACATACTATAGGACCTGACAATATGTCATTCTGTCATACAAGGGGTTGCTATCAGTCAGAGCCTACTTGGCAGCAGCAAACAATATTTTCTCTTTGGTCTGTTAGCAATGGGCTAATGCTCACGGACTTCTCTGGCCTTACTGTGTTTCCCATCATCCTAAAAGAGTTGACTTGACAGAACAATTGAATGGCTTTTTAAAGACAGAATTACCGTGCCAGTTACATGACAATACCTTTCGGGGTTTGGGAAATGTTTTCTAGGAGGCTGTGTATGCTCTAAACCAGTGTCCAGTATTACTGCTCTTACCCCCAAACCAGGATTCATGAATTCTAGGAATCCAAGGTGGAAATAGGAGCAGCATTCCTCGCTATTATCCTTACACATACACTCGCAAAGGTTTTGCTTCCTATGTACGTGACCCTATGCCATGTCCATCTAGAGAGCTGAGTTCTAAAGGAAGGGAGGGATGCTCTCACCTGGAGACACAACGTTGGTTTCACCAAATTGGAAGCTAATAAAGCTACCTGGCCATTTTGGCCTCTTCATGCCTCTGGATCAACAGGAACAGAAAGGACTTACCATATTGGCTAGTGCAATTGATCCTGATTTCCAAGAGGAAATAAAATTAATATTATATAAAGAAGACTGTGTCTGTAATGTAGCATCCCTTAGAATTACCACATTCTGTGGTTAAAGTCAATGGAAAACTACAGCAACCCAACTGTAGCTTGACTGTTAATGACTAGACCCCTCATGAATGACAATTTGGGTTACCCCACCAGCCAGAGAACCATGACCAACTAAAGCGCTTGCTGAAAGAAAGAGAATATGTACAGAACAAACAGTAGAAAAAGATAGTTCTTAACATCAGTACCTCATGACCAGCTGCAGAAACAAGGATTGTAATTGTTGCATTACTTCCTTGCATGTGTGCATCAAATACTTTTGTTTTCTGCACTTACAAAACGTAAGATGTAAACTGGGTTAGTTCATTTTCAGTTGTATATATGTTAGTTGTATCATGTTAAGTGTAAGTGTGACTTTACAGTTGCCTATTCTCTGAGATTATGTGTGGTTTAAGGAGATATGTACAGGTGCCAAGATGCAAGTGGTGGACTGTGATCACTAAAGTTGTGCGTCCACTTGTCTGTGCCACGATTCTAAGTGGTTTGGCATTTACGATGTAGTTTAGACTAATAAGTAAGATCATGACAAGTGGAGAAAAGATTGAAGATGTGAAGAATTTCATTTCACTTAGATCTGCAATCAACGTTCATGGAAACAGCAATCAAGAAATCAAACTACAAGCTCAAGAGATACTAAGGGCCATACAATCCAGAGACTATATCAACATGAGACCTGAAGAACTAGATGGTACCCACACCACAAATGACTTCCCTTACAGGAAATGCAACATAGAGTAGCAGGAGAAAAATGGATGTGTAGAACTAGAACTTTAAAGACCAGACTTGATGGCCAGAAAGACAGCAGGGTCTCTGGATAACATGGTCTGTTGACTCTATTAGCTCTGAGCTGAAACCACTCCCTAAGCCAGCTCTTTAAAGATTGGACTAGACTGTAAGATATAAAATAATACTGGCAAAGAGTATCTTCTTGGCTTAAGCATATGTGTGAGGCTAACTGAGCAGCTCCTGTCCAGAGGCAAAATGAGGGGGTTGATGGGAACAGGAGCTGGTTGAATGGACATGGAAATACAGGGTGGAAAGGAGGAGTGTGTTGTCACAAGGTAGGGAGAGCAGCTAGAGTTACATAGCAGTGTGTACAAGATTTTGTATGATAAATTGACTTGGATTGTAAACTTAAAGCACAATTAAAAAAAAGAAAAGAGAAGAAATCAAACCACATATTGCACTGTAGACATGTATTGCAAAAGACCTCTTTGAAATGTTCAAAAGCAAAGATGTCTCCTGGAAGACTAAGGTGTGCCTGACTCAAACCATGGTATTTTCAATCACCTCGTATACATGGGACAGCTGGACATCATACATACAATTGTGTCCCCCAAAACTATGCATCAACTTGGTTGAACTGTGATTCTCAGTACTGTGTGGTTGTACTTCATTTTGTGATTGTAATTTTATGTTAAAGAAGATTAGAGCGAGATTACAACACACTCAGGCAAGTCACATCCTTAAGCCAAAGCAAAGGGAGTTTCCTTGGGACATATGGCCTGCACTGCTTTTTATCTCTCAAGACACAAAAAGGAAAGGGAAGTAGCAGAGAGTGAGGACATCATGTTACCAAGAAATCAGGGCCAGTAGCAGAGTGTGTCCTTTGGATTCATGGTTCCTGTGAGGAGAAATTTCTAGTCTAAGGAAAGATTGATGGCAAGGAACTTCCTTCAGAGCCAACAGACAGAAAACCTTCCCCTGGAGCAGACACCCTGAATTTGGCCTCCTAGCCTACTAGACTGTGAGAAAATAAAATTTTCTTTGTTAAAGTCGTCTACTCGTGGTATTTCTGTTGTAGCAGCATAGATGACTGAGACGCCGGACAATGAGCAAGAAAAACTGAAGAAGAATTGATGCCTTTGAGTTATGGTGTTGGTGAAGAATGCTGAATATATCATAGACTGCCAGAAGAATTAATAGATCTTTGCTAGAAGAAGTACAGCCAGAATATTCCTTAGAAGCAAGGATGCCAAGACTGTCTCACTTAACATGGACAGGTTATCAAGAGGGACCAGCCTGTGGAGAAGGACATTATGCTTGGTAAAGCAGAAGGTTAATGAAAAAAGAAATCCCTCAACCAGACTGATGGGCACAGCAACTGCAACAATGTTTTCGAACATAACAACTGTTGTGAAGATGGTTAAAGACCAGGCAGTGTTTATCTACGTTGTACGTAGGGTTGCTATGATTTAGAAATGCCTCAAATGCACCTAACAACAACAACAACAACCACAGTTATCAATGCCAGTACCCCTAATTTACATGAGAAGATGTTGTTGTGCAGCACAAAATTCTGACGTACAACCTATTTGATTCTCTGTAAGACTTTGCTTTGTAAGACCCCCTGACCTATTTGTCTCTCTTAATTAATGAGTCATCATACAACAGGCCATATTTAGCCTCGTGTTGGGCAGACGAATGCGTCCAGAGATGTCTTGCTGTCTCTGGAAGAACCCCAAGGTTTTCCACTTTGTGATTGTTTTAGCACCAGGGCAGCAAAATGCTATTTCACAAACTGAAAGTTACAGAGAAAGAGGCAAAGAGCTATCACCTTCCCTAGACTTGTCTCCCATATAACATGTGTACAGAGTGCAGGATGGGAAGAGCAATGGGCTTCTGGTTTCTTGTTCAGCAACAGTTTGCAATGGGGACTTCTCTCTGCATGGGGCAGTGATGTCTCATTTCAACTACATCTCATTCTCCACGTCGGAAGAAGGGACCATCAGGCTTCAAACAGACACAAAGCGCACGGTCACAGACAAGGATCATACTTAAAAGACCACAATAAAGGTTGTTTACTGACAATCATTCTACATAAAGAATACATTTGTAACTGCAATTTCTTTCTCTGTCTTGAACTCACAGTGCAGTTGTAACACCAAATAACAAAAGTGAGTGGTTTCAAAGAACAGAAATTTATTTTATTTTATTACACTTCAGGAGACAAAATTCAAGGCACCAGCTCTCCCGGGGAAGACTCTTGCTCCCTGCTCACTCTATGAGAAAGTTTGTTTCAACTTCTCTAGCTCCTGTGTCCTCGTTTCCTTGATGAACTTCACGGGTCATCATCTCTCTTCCCTCCGTTCATGCTTACTTATCTCTATGTCCAATCAGCTCTTTTTATATTGCAAAGGTGACTAGTTTTAAGACATACCCTATAGTGACTGATATGGCCTCATTAACATAATTCCCAAGAGGGATTATATTCACAGATATAAAGGTTAGGATTTCAACACATACTTTGTAAGGACACAATTCAATCCGTCACAGCTGTTTCCTTGTACATCAATGCCTTCACCTTTTGTGTTGTCTTCATGCACATTACTTAGCCCCAAACTCGAAGAGAACAATTGCTCAAAGACCCTCAAAGTCTCCAGCATCAATTCCAAACATTCCCTCTGTTTCCTTCCCTAAGTCCAGTTACCTTACTAAATGGTCAGCTGCGGAACAATCAGGGACCAATGTTGAAAGGTGAGCAGGAGGACTTCTCACTGATATGGATGGATTTGGCTGATGCTCGGCTTTGGCTTCCACAAAATCAAAACAAACTAGTATCATACACAAAAACCAACTCAAAATAAATCAAGGACCTGTATGTTAAATTTAAAACCATAAAGTTCTTAGAATGAAATACAAGGATGAAGACAGGAGATCTATTTTTTTTCCAGTGATACATTAACAAATATATAATAAACACACAGGCAGCAGAGAATATAATAGATAATTAAGACCTCATAAAATTAAACAGGCAGTCCCTGATTTATGAACATCCTAGTTATGGTCAACTTGGACATTGCCTTTAATGCTGTGTAAATTTGCCTGCACTTTGGATTAACTGTAAACCCTGGTGTCACAGTGGTTAAGAGCTTAAGCTTCTAACCAGAAGGTCTGCAGTTTGAATCTACTAGGTGCTCCTTGGCAACACTATCGGACAGTTCTACTTGGTCCTATATGGTCACTATGATTGAGAATTGGCTCAGTGGCAGTGGCTTTCAGTTAACATTTTTTTTGGAACAATTGAACCAACACTTACTTGCTGCAGATTCTTCATCACAATTACTTTCACTTGCTGTACAGACTGTTTTTAAATCATTGAAAAGGCTTTGAGCCTTTCACTAAAGTAAGGCGAAATAAAAACTGCATATACTTGTTCCAATTTACCTGTAAATTTCACCTAAAGACACCACTACAAGTGAATCTCATTCATAACCTGGGAATTGCCTATGCTGTAGCACTATGTTTGTCAAAGACCTTTCTTTAAAAACAAGAATAATACAACCTACAGACTTGGAAAAAAATCTTTAGTGACAATATACCAGGCAAGAGTACAATATCTTAATATGTATGCATATGTGTATGTATATCCTAATATATATATATATGTATATATATATGTTGAACTTATGTATATGTATGTATGTATATGTTTCAACTTAACAAAAAAAGAAATAACCCAATCAAACATGGGCAAAGGACATGAACACACACTTCACCCAAGAGGACATTCAGATAAACAACAAACACGAAAAGATGTTCATCTTTAGCCACAATAATATGCAATGGCTAAGAACTTTTTTTTAAGGAATATAACAAATATTGATGGCAATGTGAGAAAATATTAATCCTTACCCATTGTTGACGAGAATGGAAAACTGTGCAGTCACTGTGGAAGACAGTATGATGATTTCTTATAAAAAACTGAAGAATTGCCGTGAAAGCCAGCAATCCCACTGCTAGGAATGTACCCAAGGAACCTGAAGGCAGTGATGCAAATCCATGTACCAATGTCTATTGAAGCACTAGATGCAATAGCCAAAAGTGGACCCAACCGAAATATCCATCAACGAATGAACAAATAAACAAAATGTGGTGCACATATACAATGGAATGCTACTCAGTCAGAAAGAGAAATGAAGTCCTAATGTGTGCTACAACAGGGATGGAGCTTGAAGACACTACGCTGAGTGAAATTAGTCAATCACAAAAGGACGGGTATTATATGACCTCACACAAAAAGAAAAGAATAGGCAAATTTATACAGACCAAAGCTTATTAGTGATTACCAGCGGTGGGAGGGAAGAGGAAAAGGAAAGATATTGCCTGTGGAGTGCTGAGTTTCTTTTATGGTTATGGAAAATTCACAGTAATTAAGGGTAATGAAAGTACAGCCAATTAACGTAGTTGGTATAAATAAGCTGCACACCTGTAAAAAGCTGGTATGGCAAATGCAATGCAATGCATATTTTTATCAAAACAAAAAGAAGCAGTTGCTGAGGTTGCTTATGTGCAGTGAAACAGCCCCACGGGATTTGGGTTCTTGGTTTGGAGGTTTAGCGTCATGATTTACTGAGGCATCGCAGTTAAGTGGCTCAGTGTTGTTTCCATTGCTTCTGTTCTACCACTTTGTTGCATAGTGCCTGAGGTGTTAAAAGTTTGCAGGTGACCACCTAACACAAAACTAGTAGTCTGTACTTGCCTGGAACAACAGAGGAAGGAGAGTCAGGAATTGGAGGAAGAGATAGAAAGTGTGGCTAATTGCCTCTGTGAACAAATGTCTCCTTTGCCATGAAACAAGAACAGGATGGTGCCTAGTTACCATTACTGAACATTTTGATCACTGATTCTATAGAGGAATTCTGATTCAGAGGGGAAGAAATGCAGAATAGAATTTCAAATTCTTATGGAATCTGTATTTTCTGGAGCCACTGAGGCTTGATGAAGCCCAGAAACTATTGCCCTAAAATAATATTTAAACTAAAAATATCCCCTAAAGTCTTCTTAAAGCCAAACAATAGATTAACTTAATTGATAAGAATATTTTCTAGAAAGGGCCACACAAACCAGAGATTTCATCAGCCTGAGACCAGAAGAACTTGGTGGTGCCCAGCTACCAGTGACCTCCCTAACAAGAAACACACAGATTCCCTGGTGGAGTAGGAGAAAAGGAGGATGCAGAATTCAAATTCTAAAAAGACCAGACTTGATGGCCTGACTGAGATTGGTAAAACTCCAGAAGTCATGGTCTCAAAACTGTATTAGCCCAGAGCTAATACTATTCCTGAAGCCAACTCTTTGAACATAGACCAGACTATGAGACATGAAATGAGACTGGTGAGGGTGTACTTCTTGGCTTAAGTAGAGTCAAAAAAAAACCTCTGCCATCATTTTGAGTCCAACTCAGAGTGACCCTAGAGACCATACAGGTCAGAGTAAAACCGCCCTGTAAAGTTTCCAAGGACCACCTGATGGATTTGAATGCCAACCTTTTGATTAGCAGACATAGGACTTAACCCACTATCCCACCAGGGTTTCCCTTAAGTAGACATGTGAGACTAAATGAGTACCTCCCATCTAGAGGCAAGATGAAAAGACAGAAGAGGAAAGGAGTTAGTTGAACAGTCACAGGAAATACAGATTGGAGAGAAGTGAGCTGTCACAGTACAGGGAGAGCAACTGGGGTCACATAATAATGTGTGACTCGATGGCACTTGGCTTTTAAGTATTTTTATGCGATGCTGATTTGAATTGTTAGTTTTCACTTAAGAACGAGAGAAAAAATGTTTGCCTTGAGCATTGTGCTCTTTTAAAAAACTTTATGTGATCAAATTGAAAACAGCAATTCAAAAGGTTAAATAGGAAGTGTGGAGAGGGGTACAGTAAATTTATATTATTGGATGAGAAAGAATTAAGAAAAGGAAGATGAGAATGACTGAACAACTTGAAGAATATAATCATCGTCACATGTAGGAATTATTGAACTGGTGTATGTTTACTATGTATAGCTTCAATGACAAAAATAAAATTAATAATAATTAAGAAAAATAAAAATAAAACAGCCTTCTATATATCTATAAACATGGCCTCAGCAGTTGCAGCCAGAAAGGTATCAGGAGTTTCCCCTACTAGGGAAGTGAAATGAGAAACTCCTCGACCAGTATGTTTCCCTGTTTAAGGTCCTTGGCTCTGCTGGGGATGTTCCAGGGGCAACAGCTGGCACTGCAAGTCATCTACTTGTCCGGCCTGAGTCACCTTCAAATTTAAGCCCTGGCGATGCTTCTTTGGGGAGCATTTGTATGACACTTAAAGCAGGTAGGGCTTTCTCTGTGTACTCATTAAACTCTGTGGGGCAAGAAATTCTGTCTTATACAGCACTGCATTCTCTGCACCACCTGGTCAATATTCAATAACAATTGAATAAATGAACTCAGGGCTTCTCATTGAATACGTGTGTGTGTGTGTGTGTGTGTATGTGTGTGTGTGTGTGTGTGTGTGTGTGTGTGGTAAAAATATATATTATAATACAGCTGCCACTTCAACAATTTTTCCATGTACACTTTAGTAACATTGATCACATTCATCATGTTGTGCACTCATCACCACAGTTCTTTTCCAATTTCACCACCATTGACAGAAAGTCAGTTCTCCATATAAATGATCCCCCTTTTTTCCTCCCTTCTGCCCCTGCTAATCACTAACAAAAAGCAAACCCAACTCACCGAGAGTCAGTCTGTGCTGACTCATAATGATTCCATAACAGAGTAGAACTGTCCCATATTGTTTCCAAGGAGCCCCTGTCAGATTTACACTGCCAACCTTTTGATTAGCAGCTATAGATAACAACTAACCACTGCACACAACCAGGGATTTCAAATAAATCTGAATATTTGCCTATTTCTTGTAAGTGTGATTATACAGTATTTGCCCTTTTGGGACTGGCTTATTTCACGTGTTATGTTTTCTAATTGATTCTGTGTGGTAACATATATTAGGACGTCATTTCTCTTTATGGCTGAATAGTTTTCTGTTGTACATATGCAAAATATTTAGTTTATCCATTCATCTGTTGGTAAATACTTAAGTTGTTTCCACCTTTTGGCTATTGTGAATTGTGCTGCAGTGAGCACTGGTGTACAGGTTTCTCTTGGCATTCTTTCTTTCTTTCTTTTTGCCTATTTGCTTTCCTGCTCTCTCATTAAATACTTTCAAGCTCATTTGTTGTAACACAGATCATGTGTTCTCCTGAAACTAAAGAGAAAATTGTAACATTTCTTAGATTCTCCCTGGGTTGGCTGCATACTTAGTGATTGCAAGAGTGCCTTGGCTGAGCTCTGGGAGAACTTATGCGAAGAGGGGCTTCCTCAGCTCAGTACCCCACGCAGCCTCATCAACCTCAGGTCACAAGTGCTATAAATTTAATTTGAGTGGAACCAGAGCCTCTTGAAAGCCATGTTACCTAACGTTAACTTAAGGCAGGTTTGTGTCTATGCTGGTCTTGCAGGGGTGGATGACCTAGTAAGAAAGGTAAGCATGAGATCACCTGTGCTTACTTATTAATCTACGGTGACCAATTTCACATGGATTTCACACCAATTTCAACTTGTGGTGAAATCCATGTGACATTAGGCAATAAAGATTGGTGAGTAGCCCCAAGTAAGCCTATACTTACCTTGCTTACTATAGAATCCATCAATGTTGGAGATTGCAAATTTGAAGAGAGGCTTGGGTTCTATAGGAAGGTACTATGGTATTGGGAGGGAAACAGATGCCAATCATACCTAGAAGAGGAATCTTAGGTGGGGTGAAAAATTGTTCCCTACAGATGCCCAATTCATGGAGCACAGGTTTCAGCTGATTCTCCAGCCTAAGACAGGCTAGGAAGAAGGACTGGGCAGTCTACTTCTGAAAAGAGTTAGTGAGTGAAAGCCTTATGAATAGCAGCAGAACATTGTCAGATATAGTGCCAGAAAATGAACACCCCAGATTGGAAGACACACAGAAGATGAGCGAGTGACAGCTGTCTTCTCAAAGTAGAGTTGACCTTAATGATGTGGATAGAGTAAATAAAGCCTTTGGGACTCTGATTTGCTGATATGGCATGACTCAAAGTGAGAAGAAACAACTGCAAACATCCATTAATAGTTGGAACATAGAGTGTACAAAGCATGAATCTAGGAAAATTGGAAATTGTCAAAAATGAAATGAAACACATAAACATCAATATCCTAGGTATTAGTGAGCTGAAATTGACTGGCATTGGCCATTTGAATGAGACAATCATATAGTCTGCTATACCAGGAACAAAAACTTGAAAAGGAATGGTATTTTGTTCATCATCATAAAGAACATTTCACGATTTTTCCTGAAGGTACAATGCTGTCAGTGATGGGATAATATCCATATGCCTACAAGGAAAGCCAGTTAATACGACTGTTATTCAAATTGACTCAGCAACCACTAAGCTCAAAGATGAAGAAACTGAAGATTTTTACCAGCTTCTGCCATCCAAAATTGAACATGCAATCTGGATGCATTGATAATTGCTGATTGGAATGCAAAAGTTGGAAACAGAAGAGAAGGATAGGTAGTTGGAAAATATGGCCTTGGTAATAGAAATGATGACAGAGATGATACAATTTTGCATGATAAAATTTTGCAAGACCAACAACTTCTTCATTGCAAATACTCCTTTTCATCAACACAAATGGTGACTGTACACATGGACCTCATCAGACAGAATGCACAAGAATGAAATCGGCTACATCTGTGGAAAAAGATGATGGAAAAGCTCCATTCATATCAGTAGTCAGAACAAGACCAGGCATCGACTGTGGCACAAATCATCAGTTGCTCATATGCAAGTTCAAATTGAAACTGAAAAAGATTAAAACAAGTCCATGAGAGTTGAAGTGTGAGCTTGAGTATATCCCACCTGAGTTTAGCGACCACTTCAAGAGCAGATTTGATGTGTTGAACACTAGTGACCAAAGAACAGACAAACTGTGGAAGGATGTCAAAGACATCATCCATAAAGAAAGTAATAGGTCATTAAAAAACAGGAAAGAAAGAAAAGACCAAATTGGATGTCAGAAGAGACTCTGCAACTTGCTCTTGAGTGTTCAGCAACTAAGGCAAAAGGAAGTAATGACGAAGGCAAAGATATAAACAGATTTCAAAGGGCAACTGAAGAAGACAAAATAAAGGATTATAAAAGCTGGAAATGGAAAACCAAAAAGGAAGAACACATTCTGCACTTCCCAAGCTTAAAGAACTGAAGAAAAAAATCAAGCCTAGAGTTGCAATTGTGAAGAATTCTAAGGGAAAGTATTAAATGACTCGGCAAACATCAAAAGAAAATGGAAAGAATACAGAGTCATTATACCAGAAAGAACTGATAGATGTTCAGCCATTTGAAGAGGTAGCATACTATTGGAACCAATGCTACTGAAGGAAGAAGTTGAAGTTGCACTGAAGGTATTGGTGAAAGACAAGGCTCCAAAAATTGATGGGCTATCAACTGAGATATTTCAGCAAATGGATGCAGTGCTGGAAGTGCTCGCTCATCTATACCAAGAAATGTGAAGGACAGCTATCTGGCCAACTGACTGGCAGAAATCTATATTTATGCCCATTCCCAAGAAAGGTGATCCAACTGAAAACAGAAATTACTAAACAATATCATTAATGCCACATGCAAACAGCATATTGCTAAAGATCATTCAAAAGTGACTGCAATAGTGTATTGACAAGGCAATGCCAGAAATTCAAGCCAGATTTAGAAGAGGACATGGAACTGGGGATATCATTGCTGATGTCATATAGGTCTTGGTGAAATCAGAGAATACCAGAAAGATGTTTTCCTGTGTTTCATTGTCTATGTACAGGCATTCAACTGTGTAGATAATAACAAATTATGGGTAACATTGCAGAGAGTACAAATTGAAGAACCCTTTACTGTGCTCCTGAGAAGTCTGTACATGGATCAAGGCAATCATGCAAACAGAATAAGAGGGCACTGCTTGGTTTGATGCTGGGAAAGGTGTGCATCAGGGTTGTATCCTTTCACCATAACATTTCAAACTGTATGCTGAGCCAATAATCAGAGAAGCTATATGATGTACAGAACAAGGCATCAGGACTGGAGAAAGACTCATTAACAACCTGCATCAGGCAGATGACACAATCTTGCTTGCTGGGAATGAAGAGGATTTGAAATACTAATGATGATAAAGACCACAGCCTTCAGTATGAATTACACCTCAACATCAAGAAAACAAATATCCTCACAACCTGACCAATTAGTAAAACAATGACAAATGGGGAAAGGTTGAGATTGTCAAGGATTTCATTTTTTGTGGTTCCACAATCAATGCCCATGGAAGCATCCGTCAAGAAATCAAAAGACACATTGCACTGGGAAAACCTGCTGCAAAGCACCTCTTTAAGGTATTGAAAAATAAAGATGTCACCTTGAAGACTAAGGTGCGCCTGACCCAAGCCATGGTATTTTCAATCACATCATTGAATGTGAAAGCTGGACAATGAATAAGGAAGACAGAAGAAGAATTGATGCCTTTGAATTGTGCTATTGGAGAAGAACATTGAATGTACCACGAACTGCCAAAAGAAAAAACAGTTCTATTCCGGAAGGAGTACAATCAGAGTGCTCCTTGGAAGAAAACATGGTGAGACTGCATTTTATATATTTTGGACATCAGTCCCTGGAGGACATCATGCTTGGTAGAGTGGAGTGTCAGCAAAAAAAAGAAGACCCTCAATGAGCAGGATTGACACAGTGGCCACAATGATGGGCTTAAGCATAAAAACAATTGTGGACATGGCACAAGACCCAGAAGTATTTCTACTGTTGTGCATAGGGTTGCTATGAGTGAGAATTAATGGGCCAGCACCTATCAACAACAGATGATCTGCTAAGCAAGGTAAGCAAGGTAAGCACCTTGCTTACCTTGTCTATTGGCTATCTACCCCTGTGGTTTTGGGCAAATGGGACAACCCTACTGTGGGTTGAATTGTATCCCTAAAAATATGTGTTGTAAATCCTAAACCCTATACCTGTGGATGTAATCCCAGTTGGGAAGAGGGTGTTGTTTGTTATGTTAACGAGATCATATAAAGTTAGAGTGTGTTTTAAACCAATCACTTTTGAGATATGAAAGGAGCAGATTAGGTACAGAGAAGAAAGCACAAATCATGGAAAGGTTGATGCCAAATGGAGATCCCCAAGGAATCAAAGAAGTGAAGCTGAAAGAGAGAATGACCAAGGAAAGCTGGATGAGAAGGACCTTCCTCCAGAGTCAACAGAAACAGAAAGCCTTCTGCTAGAGCCAGCACACTGAATGTCGATGCCTAGTGTCCTAAACTCTGAGAAAATAAATTTCTATTCCTTAAAGCCACTCTGTTATAGCAGCATTAAGAAACTATGACAACACATCACCCTTCAGTGTAAGGTGATGGGAAGGTTCTGGTTGATTGAGAATAAATTCCAGTGTTAGATGCACAGTTTCCCTTGCACTGGCTTTGTTACCGTTTGTGGATGGGAAGCTACTGGAGACTTACAGTGCTAGAATAATTACAAGCTCAATAAATGCCATGGATAAGAACTTCCCTGAGCTTCAAGGAAAATTGGGTGCATTTTGAAAATATCTACTTAATTACTTAAAGAAAGAAAAAGGTCTACGATGAGCTTGTCACAGAATACAGTGCTTGATGGCTAATCTATAAAATTGACTGCCGTTGCCTCTGTCACTCTCTGGAGAAAAGGAAGCCTGGCACTGTGGCTGGAGTCTGACAGCCTGTTTTGTCTGAAAGACAGACTTGAAGCATGTGGCCCCGCAGACTTGGGCTGTTCAGAATGGGTGACAGGATTCAAGCTTGGCTTCTGGTTCCTTGTTGTGAATTTCTCCCCAAAGATACGGTGTGAGTAATGTATTTAATATGTTTTACCTTGCTTTATGTCATAAATCATAAACATCTGCTTTTGAGTATATCCTAGTTTGTAGTCTTTATTCTAGGTGCTTAGTAGCACTTGCAGAGTTATTTCTTTTTTCCCTTTGGATATAATTTAGGGCACATTTGCTTCAAACTTCGGTGCAGTTTGAAGCAATCATAGAATAGCTTTCCTTTCTTTTTTTGGCATGATTGTTAATAATTCCCAAGTGCCAACTGTGTGCTATGACTGCCCTTGCCTGGCACTGAGGACACAGCTGCTAATGGTAACCTCCAGGTTTGTAATTGCAGGAAAAATCCTGTGCTGACAAGATATGTCCATCCTGTCCAGACTCTGGACAAGGCTGACAGGATGGGGACATGGAGCTGTCAGTCACCCAGGTAAAAATGACAACTCCCAGGAGACTGTTGATCTCAAGGAAACTGAGATGTATACCAACTGCTGGTGAGCCTTGGGGCTCACCCTGTCTCTTTTGGGTTAGGATATAGACTCCACAGCACTCCATCTAAACTGAAAATATACCATCTGTCACGTTGTTGTTAGTTATTGTTGGGTTGATTTCAACTTGTGGTGAGCTTGTGTGCACAGAATAGAACTGCTCTATAGGGTTTTCAAGCCTGAGACCTTTCAGAGGCAAATCCCCAGGCCTTGCTTCCAAGATGACAGTGGGTGGGTTTGAATGTCCAACCTTTTAGTAATTTGTCCAGCACTTACCCATTTGCGCCATCCAAAGAATCCCATCTGTCAAAAGAAACCCCTTAATTGATAGCTCTGCCTGGGTCGGGTAAATGGTTATATGCTCAGCTGACAATTGAAAGGGTGGAGGTTCAAGTCTACCCAGAGGAAGTTCAGAAGACAGGCCTGGTGAGCTACTTCTGAAAAAACAACAACTGAACACCCTATGGAGGACAGTTCTACTCTGACACACAGGGGATTGTCCTGATTTGGAATGGACTTGATGGCAACTGGCAACATTGCTCAGTAGAATCTCCCAATCGGATTTTAAGTCAGAATCTTAATGGAACGTGATACAGGAATGTTTTATGTTTCTGGACAAGTGCCAGAGATGATCTTCTTCCATGTGGCAGGAGAATCCAGCTTACACTGAGTAAGTCACACAAGGAAAAGAATAGGTAGCCCAGATCTCTAAAGCCATCCCTGAGTCCCTAGGGTCAGGGTCCTTATAAATGGGTGGGTGTAAAAATTATGTACTTCTACAGACTAGGCACTTTCTAAGTCAGTTATGCTGAAAACTTGAGATTCTGGCTTCAAGAGCAAACCTTAAGAAATTTCAAAGAGCCTTACCCGGCTCCAGAGGTCCATGTGTCTATTTCAAGGGATGTGTCCTAAAACTTTGGTGACATCTCTAGGTCATTAAAACTGGAGACATCAGGGTTCATTTGGCCTTAGGAGAGATGTACTTATATTCCAAAGGTCTTCTTCCTATATACAAGCAGAGAACATGCCTTTTTTTCTGCATTTCTCACCTACAGTACAGTCTTTGAAGTTCATACACATGGGACACTTGACCTATGTCTGATTGCTTCACTCTGGGGATAAAAATGGGGGTGTGGAGAACCACATGGTTGTTACTTGTTTTTAAAATAAATGATGGTAATTTGCCTCTTATCTAGACGCCTCATGCACATTTCCAAGGTAAAATTAATAAAGATGAATATTTAACACCCAACAGAAACTCAAAGGAACAATAATATCCTTTGTTCCTCTTTGAACTTTGCTGGAGGCCATTCAAGGGAGGGGGAAGGGCTGGTTTGAAAGGAATGAAGGAGTAAGTGGAGGCATTTCCCACTTCATCTGTTTTTGTTGTTGCTTGTGTCTTCTTTGCCATGTACATGGGGCTTAGTTTAGCCTATTAACTCAGGGTTTCTCAAGCTCAGCACTACTGACAATTTGAGTTGGATGTTCTTTGTTTTGGGGGTGGCTGTCCCATGTATTTAGCAGGAACCTCAGCCTCTACTCACTAGAAAACAGTGGCATCCTTCCTTAATTTTGACAACAAAAAATGTCTCTAGACATTGCTGAATATTTAAGGAGTAAAAATGCTTTTAGTGGAGAACCACTGTATTAAACATACATGCGACACTGTGTTTCCAAGTATTTCATTTGGTGTTAGTCCCAGGTGAGACTGTGGGGAACTGGTCTGACACCCTGGCAAATCAAGCTATTACCTCCTATCTAATTAGGTCTTCCATAGACACTCCTATTGACAGCTTACCCTATACCATTTGATGTTTGCTAATTTTATAATTAATCTTATTTAAGTGGTAACTAAATCTTTTAATCCAAACTAATAAAATTTAATGTGAAAATATCCCTGAAAAAGTTATCACAGGTGACAGATAGTGACACAAAGAGAGAGAGAAACAGACATTGAGACAGAGCTCAACACAGAGAAGTCAACAGCACAACAAGTAGATGGCTAGAGCAGTAGTGCTTTTATAAGATCAACTTTTGAAGGGAGAAACGTATCAGATTACTGAAGGAAAAGTAGATTAGTGGGATAAGAAAAGGATCCATAAAGCAAAGACCAGCAAACATGAGATTTACCTTAAAAACTTTTTGGAAAGAATGAGCACCACTGAGTATTGAAGTGTTTAGAAAACAGAATGCCCAGCGTCTAACAATACCATGAAAGTTCAGCTAGCACTGATATGGGAAATGACACCCGTTTGTGTCCCTTCTTTAGTGCACTGGAAACTCTGGTGGTATAGTAGTTAAGTGTTACGGCCGCTAACCAAAAGGCTAGCAGTTCAAACCCACCAGGCACTCCTTGGAAACTCTATCAGGCAGTTCTACCCTGTCTTATAGGGTTACTACAAGTCAGAATTGACTTGATGGCAGTGGGTTTGGTTTTTAGTACATCAGTCAGGTTTAGTGAGGACAAGGCAAACAGAACTCTTGACAGCTAACAATTATAGGCAAGCAGGAAGCCCAGGTAGTGGTGCCAAAATAGGGAAAAAGAGGCTCAGAAAGGAATGAATATGTTTCTCAGTTGATGGCTTTCCTTAGGTGACCCCTTATTGTCTGGGCCACAGATATGCCTCTCCCTGAGGTCATATATCTACCTACTGCACCCTTCCTGTGGAATAATGTTTCTGCTTAGGTGCCTAGACCAAGCTCTGGTACAATGAGCCAAGTGCCGTCGAGTCTGGTACAATAGGAGGTAATAAATGAGTCAGTGCCCGAAGGAGTGGTCACTCAGCTTTGTATGGTGTTTTTGCCACTATTCATGGCTATACCTCAAGATTCAAGATGCATTTTGGAAGAAAGATCCCCCATTGTGGACAGTCACTCACACCTCGTTTCTCCGTCATGGGCAGTAACGTATCAACTGTCGTCTCCTTTCTCATCTACCTTTGCAAGAATGAATTGTAGGACTTGGAGCTGTGCTTTACTTTGAGATCCAGGGTGTGCTGGTAAACACCTAAAAACCTGCTCTTGGGGAAGGAAGACTGCTGATTTAGACAATTGTCCAATTTTTGTGGTGTAAATACTCCTGCTGCAACTAATTTCAAGCTACAAATAGTTTAACAACCAGGTCACAAAAACTTGAAAATTTAAGTCAATTGCCAGGTTAGCTGGTACCAGCTAACTCTAGCACGTAACCATTTGGGGTTCACGGGACCTTTCATCTGTCTTACTTCTAGCTCCACCGTAAATGGAGCACCGTTTTTCCAGCATGGGTATCCTGGCTACAATTCTGTAGGTCCCTCGAAGGCCTTATTTGGTGGGCTCAGGAGACAATAAACCAGCTAAGAGCTGGTAGGGTAGAATAAACACTTTCTTTACATTTCTGTGCTCTGAAATTTGATGAATGAAGTTTCTTGAATAGGATCCTGAGACCAGCAAGAGAAGAAGATGACTCCTTCCTGCCAAGGATTCTCTTCCTATCTGACCCAAGGTCAAACACAGTTGGACCAGGGGCAGATTGTCTAATAAGGAAGGTAAGCACAGATTTACTTGTGCTTACTTACTAATCTGTAATTAACCATATTACATTTTTTCACCTGGTTGGCATCTGTCTCTCTCCCAGCCCCACAACACCTTCCTCTGAAATCAAAGCCTTCCTTCACATTTACAATCCCTGACAGGTATGGATGACCCAGTCAGCATGGATCCAAATCAGGGTCTCAGCAAATGGGCTTGTGCTTACTCACTAATCTACAGTGAACAACTGTTAGTGTGCCTTGCTGCATGCAAGAAGTGTGAAATTGTCCTGCAGTTGAGTCGTTTCTCCTTGGCTTCTCCATTAGGATTGTTAAATTAGTAAGTAAGCACTAGTAAGTCCCTGCTTACCTTGCTTACTAGGACATCCGCCCACGAGAAGCCTGTCAGGATCTCAGCCTCTACCTCTTTGAAATGTGAGCAATATTCTCTGTGGCCCCTTCTAGATCATAGTCTTACCTGAATGGTAAGCGAACATTATGGCCTCTTCAGATAGCCTACAGGATAGGGTGAGCTAGGCACCACTACCCAAAGTTTTGAGGATTCTCAACATTCAGATGACAAAATTCCCAAATACAATGTAGTCTGGAAGCACAGAAATGTAAAGAAAGTGTTTATTCTACTCTACCAGCTCCTAGCTGGTTTATTGTCTCCTGACCCCACCAAATAAGGCCTTTGAGGGACATACAGAATTGCAGCCAGGATACCCATGCTGGAAAAACAGTGCTCCATTTATAATGGAGCTAGAACTAAGACAGATAAAAGGTCCCATGGACCCCAAATGGTTATGTGCTAGAATCAGCTGGTACCAGCTAACCTGACAATTGACTTAAATTTTCAAGGTTTTATAACTTGACTGTTAAACTATTTGTAACTCTGCTATGTAACAAATTCCCACAAATTTAACTTCTTAGTACAACACAAGTTTATTATCTTACTCTTTTTTGTTGGGAGTCAAGACACAGTATAGCTGAGTTCTCTGCTTGGACACTCCCAAAGCTCCAATCATAGTGTCACACAGGGCTGTGGCTACATCTTAATGCTGGACTGGGGAAGAATCCAATTCCACACCCAATTGGTGATTGGCAGGATTTCATTCCTTGCAGTTGTAGAATTGATGGCTTCAGTTTCTCACTGTTGTTTGCTGGAATCTACTCTCAGCCCCCAGAAGCACCCACAGTTTCCTGCCACGTGCCTCTCCCTACCCCCAGCACTTCACAGCATTGTGATTGAGTTCTTCAGTACCCGCTAGGGAGCAAGAGTGAGTCTGCTAGCAAGACAGGGCCTTACATGACATCACCTAATCATGGGAGTGACCACCTACCACATCATACTCATTAGGAACAAGTCAGAGATCCCACCGACGCTTCAGGGGAGGAGATTACACAAAAATGTGGACACAAGAGGCAGTATCACTGGGCAGCATCTTAAGATTATCTACCCTAGGAGAGAATAAGGAAATTATGATGGTGTAATGGTTAAGTGCTACATCTACTAACCAAAAGGTCAGCAGTTCAGATCTGCCAGGCACTCCTTGGAAACTCTATCGGGCAGTTATACTCTGTCCTATAGGGTTGCTGTGAGTCAGAATCAACTCAATGACAGTGGGTGGGAGAGAATAAAATGAAAAGAAATTGTTGCAGTTCTCTCTGCACTTCTTCCCCGAAGCTGTTCGGAAGAGGCATGGTATCATTCCTTAGTATAATCCTGGTAGTTTCTCATTGAATGGAGATGCCAAGGTATAAAAACACAGGTACTCGAGGTCAAGAATGCAGGTTCGTGATTTAGACAGACTCAGGAACAGGGGACATAGCAGGTGTAGTGACAGCCGGTTTATTGGTACAATGGCTGGAGGCAGGTGCAACATTTGGTAGGCAGTGGGCAACCTGGCAGGCAGACAGGCATGTAGCGGGCAACAACACCTCATGGCACAGTGACCTTATTTACTGGATTTACACAAAGGCGACTGCCAGCCAGATTGGAGGCCCAAGGTCACAACCAAGTTACATAACTATTGCTGAATCAGCTGAATTAGTCACAGCCGGAAGGTCTGTACAGAATGGAAAGGCCTGAGCAAGACAACCTTCCATAACGCCCCTCAAATTCCACCCCAAAGGGTGTTTTGCTCACTGTACAATGTGTATTAATTGTTCTGTAAGAGTTCCTTGGTGAGGCATGGGGCTATGTTACTCTACATACTACAACAACAATATAAATAGTAACAAGCAAACACAAGCCTGTAGACTAGTGTGGCCTGCATAAGCACAAAGGAGTCTATCCAACAAGCTCTCCCTCCACCCCACTGAGGTCAACTCTTCCATGCAAAGAGGGGCTTTGTTCCATAGTTCAACTGCTTCAGCTGTGAACTACCCCAGGCCATCCCAGATGGCATATCTTATCTAAGATCAGGCATAGCTCACTTGTTTCTTCACCAGACAGTTTTACGTGTCTCCAAGAGGCATTCCAGTTCCCTCACTCATGTCCAATTTTCTCCAGGGGCAGGGTGAATTCTCCAAGGGAGGCCTCCCATACCACTGAGCAGCATTTCAGTGCAAATCCAACAAGCTTAGTGGTTGGAGATCTCTGCCAGGGTGTGAGCTGAATCGGTCAAAGTATTTCCAATGGCTAACCTACAGCCACAAAGAGAGAGAGATTAGAGACACAAGTGGATGGAGGTCTTTCTCATCTGGCAAAATACAAGCCACTTGTCCACCCTGGAAGAAGACAGTAGCTGGTAAGAGTCATCTCCCTGGCCTTGTATACCAGACTTTAGTCCCTGTAACAGTAGGTATAGTGGGTTCAATATGTACAAGTACAAGCCCTATGTGTGTAGGCCAAACATACAGCACAAGGGCACCTTTAAAAATAGTGGATGAACCTGCAAGAAGAGGTACTGAAATCTTGAGGGGCCATTCACATCTATCTTCCAGCATTTCAGGGGTTGCAGCTCCTGTCAAATCTGTTCAGCGATGTTCAGTAACCATTGAAAGTGCTCCTGGGAGCACACTTGGCAAGTGTCTGTCGCCTGCTGCAATTCCTTGTACATGACTGGCAGACCCCAAGCCTGTGCCATGGCCCCACCCAGATTTTCCTGCTGTTCTTTTCTGCTCTGGGAAGGTGCTTGTCTTCCCTCTGGCCTCAGGCCCCAGCCCCAGCCCATCTGAGACCTACCAGCCCTGTCCTGCCCTGGCCACTTCCCAGCCATGGGGAGGGAGTGCAGAGCTCTCTTGTTCCACTCACGCTGTCCATGCTGCAGTTCCACTGCTGTGTGTATGTCCCCACAGCCACCTCTTGTGCTAGCAGCTTCTCTAGGGGTCTCCATTGCTGTTGCCACCCCCTATCGGCCTGCAGCACCCGGCACAGACAAGGAGTGCCAGCTGTATGCATGGGTGGTACTATTTTATTTAATTAGCGGTAGTTAATCGGGCCTCAGTACTTGCACTCAATGTAACTTTTCGACAGTTTCTCCAAATTCCTTACGTCCCCTTAGAAGACAGTACTGTTTCATTGTACACTGGATAATTATAAAAGCTTTCATTGCCTATGAGGTATCCTGAATTGTACTTGCTATTACCTAGCCAGCCAAGTGCTGTCGAGTCGGATCTGACTCACGGCGACCCTGTGTATGATTTAATTTATTCACCACCAGCTGACTTTAGGCAAAACAGAGTAGGACTGCTTCATAGGGTTTTCTTGGTGGTAATCTTTGTAGAAGCACATCACAAGGACTTTCTTCAGTAGAGCTGCTGGGTGAGTTCAAATCACCAACCTTCAGATTAGTAATCCAGTAAAGAGATGGAATTGAGGACACAACATGTTTCTTAGACAGATTATTGGTTTCAGGTACTCTGCCTTTTAAGCAAAGCCAAGTGCTGTCGAGTCAGATCCAACACCTAAATACACATACATATATGTCAAAACATTTCTTCTTATTTGTGTTTGTAAAAAGAATATGTCTGTGTTTGTGCAAAACTAGCTACATGTAAGATTTTAGCCTTTGATTTGATGCACACATTACCCACAAATACATGGGCATATGTGTAATTTCTATCATCCATCTGTCAATTTTTCATCCCATGATGACTTGGGTGTTGCTATAATGTTGGAAGTTTCACCCCTAATATTTCAAATACCAACAGGCTCACTCATAATGGACAGATTTCAGTGGAGCTTCCAGGTTAAGACAGGCTAGGAAGAAAGGCCTGGTATTCTACTTCTGAAAATTAGCTAATGAAAACCTTATAGATCACAACAGAATATTGTCCAATATAGTCCTGGGAGTCCTGGTGGTATAGTAGTTAATGGCTGATCTGTTAACTGAAAGATTGGCAGTTTGTATCCACCAGCACCTCCTTAGAAATTCTGTGAGGCCATCCTTCTCTGTCCTATAGGATCTGTGATGGTTAAGGTTGTGTGTCAACTTGGCTGGGCCATGGTTCTCAGTATTTATATGTGATCACTCCCATGATTGAATCTGCTGTGTAGCCAATCAGTTGAAAGTGAATTTCCTGTGGGAGTGTGACCTGCATCTGAATATAAGGAGAGATTCTGTATTTCTTTTTGCTGGCCATGGATTCTACAGCTGCCTCCTGTTTGCCTGACCTCTGGATCTTAGGACTTGAGCTACCAGCTTATCAGCACATCTTTTAATTCTTCTATCTATACAGCCTGAGCATGGGATCCCTGCTCTCTCACCTTCCAATCTTGGGTTTACCAGCCCTTGAGGCTATGTGAATGGAGAGAAGCCTGTATCCTGATCCACAGACTTAGGATGTTTTGGCAGCCCTATAATCTTATGAGCAATTTCCTTGATATAAATCTCTCTGTATATGTTTATACACTGGGTTTGCTTCTCAAGAGAACCCAGCTTAAGACAGGGTTGTTATGAGTCAGAATTGACAGTAATAACACTCCTGGAAGATGAGCCTCTTAGGCTGAAAGGCACTCAAAGTACACAGTGTCCACAACAATGGAACTCAAGTATACCAGTGATCATGAAGATATTGCAGGGCCAAGCAACATTTCATTCTATTGTACATAAGGTCACACGAATCACAGCCAACTCCCCAGCAACTAAAATCAATGTGTAACATTTCTCATACTTTGAATAGCAAGATACTTAAAACTCAGGTAACACCCCAAATGAAAAAACATATGTTGTCACTGAAGATTCATCCCATCCATATTTCTATCTTGTCCTCAGTCCAAGTTGAAGTCATAGACTATTTGTTTCACTGTTTTCTCTAGTACTTGATAGCTTATATCCTTTGCAAGAAGGCTAAGAAATTACAGAGATGGGTTTCTCATTCTACAACACTGTGACCTAACTGGCATTAAAGAAAGTCAAAGTATTTTAAGATTTATTTGAAGATAACTTTTCTTTTGGCTTTTAATTTCTGAGTTTCTCTCCCCTGTTTATCATTTTGAGCAACATTTTTTTGATATACCTCTAAGTAGTCCTTTGTGAATCTACACTGGATGTTTCTTGTTCTTTGTGTTGTTTCTAAAGTAATTGTAATTTTCTGGGCTCTAATTAAAGTGCCACACAGGATCTTCTAGTTTTCTTCTGCTTCATGTAATGTTGTGCAATTTTTTCTATTGTGTTTTCTGCTCCTCTTTTATATATGTTGAGTTTTCCTCTGCTGTGTTCTCTGAAATGCCCATAAGAACCATAGATGAATGTATGTTTATTATATTTTTCAATGTTTTAAGTACAAATATTGGATTCCTACTCATCTCAACAATCCAACACTAAATATATGGAGATGATTACACATACTCCTCTAATTTGATGAATCAATAAATAAGGATTAGACAGCTTTACAAAAAATCTCTGACTAGGGATGGCATATTTAGGAAAATGTCAAAATTAAAGTATTCTAATTTTCCTTATTAAAAAACAATGATGAATGTCTTCTGCTTTCGGATGAATGTAATAGTGTTACAGGCAATCCAATTACTAGAACAATTAAAAAGAAAAAGCTTGATAAAGAATACTGCTCAAATTTGTGAAAGGTCAGAGCTGATGAGGCAACAAGGACTAGAACTAACTCTCCACTGCTAGAAGAGTTCCTTCTAGAAGATGATTATTACTAGCTGTTTTCTTCTCTTAGCAAATGTGGTAAAATGAGTAACTTTTATACGGTCTTTCTAGCCATAGTCTTGTAACTCCCATAAAATGATTGGCTGGTACACAGTCTTTCAAGGGATTGGTTTATTTATCACACACATAGCAGCTTGAAAATATACTCAATAGCATTGAGGTCCTGTGGTCCATCTAAGGAAGTGATTAGTTTTTCCATTCAAGCAGAATGAGGGCCAATCCTGTGCAATTTCAGAGGAATCTCCATGCTGTAAAGAAGAGTCTGAAGCAGAGTATGTCTTTGGACATGGGATCCCTTTTCTGAGAATGCCCTAGACTCAGAAAAAAGAGCCATAATACTGAAGACAGAGAGATGATGGACTGATAGGCCCAATGAAAGAAACAACAGTGCTGGCCTACAGAAAGATGGGTTCCTCCATGCAGGAGGTTTGCCTGAAACTGAAAAGGTGTCACACTTGCCCATGCAAGGTAGAAGACTGAGGGTGTCCCAGGCAACATGCCTGCCTCTTCTCCAGGAAACACAGTGGGAGCCCTGTAGGCCTTCATAGCATGACCACAAGAAAGAGAAACAGTGGGTGGAGCCAAGATGGTGGACTAGACACACTTCTCCTTAATTCCTTCTGAAAGCTAAGGTCTGGACTGATAATTAAGCAGAGTCTTCTGGACACCCAGTGGGCCCTAGGACACAGCATAGGGCTGTCAATCTGGACTACATGCCATTGAATGGGAAATTTCTTCTATTTCAATGATTCCCCACCCTTGTTGAATAGCTGGCTCTCATGGACTGAAGGTAACTGACATTTTTAACTTTTTTTCCTTTTTGTTAACCAGCAACAGGGATTCGGCTTAACTGGCAACAAAGCTCAGCAGCGCTGTTGACATGGTCAGTGGGTGGAATAGCCATACTTTGAGAGCCTGGCTCTGGATTTAGAACATCACAGCCCTCCACCCTCTCTTCCCAAACCTGCACCTTTGATTTAGCTATCTCACAGTGGGTGGGACAGCTTGTGTGGGATGCTATCTTGTTTGACTGGAAGGTAGAGTTACCCAAATGGAGGCCTCAGCAGGGGTTAATTCCCAGGCTGAGAGGCCGTGCCAGACTGGAGAGCGCTTTCCTAGCAAAAAAGCTATGTTTAGCACAGTGTAGCCTTACAGGTGAGGCCAGGCAGTGCATGACAGCAGGACAACCTGTCTGTACTTTGAACTAGATCACAGCATCTTGGGACAGATATAGAGGTGCCTCCATTGCCGGGTGGAAAGAGGAATTTTCCAGGTGACAGTTTGACTGATTTTGGAAGCTGTCAGATAACTTTTAACTTTCAAAATAAGACTACTTAGAGAAATAACTGGTGCAGCCTGATTGCGTCTCTTCCAGCCCTTACTTACACACAACATAGGGTCAGCTGACGCCCCCCTAGCAACGCCATAAGTACAGCTATGTCCTTGCCAGTCAGGAGGTGGAACCTGATACCACAGAGATTCCACTGGGCCTAGTCACTGGAGTACATAGAGATGATAGGTAATCAGCTTTGTCTTCAGACTGCACCTCAGCTCCTGTTAAGGCAGCACCATAGAAATTAAACAACCTCCAGATGCCAATAAAGCAACAACCCTGGCCAGACACTTAAGAAAAAAATCCACCTGTGGCTACAGAAAGCTCCCAGAAGAAAGAAGCAAAGAACTTCCCAGATAAAGAAGGCTTCCTGAAACTTTTAAAGAATTATATATAGAACCCTCCTAGATATTATACAAAATGCAGCAGAACAAAATTAAAAATCGAGTAAGTTTTTTGAACTAATGGAACACCAGCATTCTGAAATCCAACAGATCAACAACAAAATTAATGAATTAGAAAATTCAATTCAAAGCCAAGAGAACAGAATTGAACAACTGGAAAATAGATTTTCTGACTTGGAAGACAGCTATTGACACCAGCATTTATGAGGATAAATCAGATAAAAGAAACAAAAAAAATGAAGAAGCATTAAGAAATATGTGAGACTCTATCAAGAGGAGCAATCTATGATTATTTGCAGTTCCTGAACAGGGAGGGGTACCTGCAAACACAGAGTGTGTTGTTATTGAGTTGCTGACAGAAAATGTCCCTGAAAATATGAAAGAGAAAATAGATATCCAATATTTACATCGAATGTCACACAATATAGACCCCAAAAGAAAGACATCGAGACATCTTAAAATCAAGCTTAGCAAAATGAAACACAAGCAGAAACTCTTAAAGGCAGCGAGACTCAAAGCAAAGCCAACATTCAGAGGCAATCCCTGTAGGCTTTCATCTGACTTTGTGGCAGAAATGATGTTGGCATCAAGGCAGTGGCATGACACATTCAAAGCCTTGAAGGAGAAAAACTTCCAACCAAGAATTATATATCCCACAAAACTGTCCTTCAAATATGAAAATGAAATTAAGGCATTCACAGATAAACAGAAACTCAGAGACTTTGTAAAAAAACAAACCAAAAATACTGAAAAAATTGCTTTGCTTAGAAAAACAAAACCACTAACTGTATATTTTAGGAGGACACATCATCCAGAAACCTATTCAGTTAGGGAAGGCACAGAACTCAACCAAAGCTATAATTTTAAAAGTGATCCAGTGTTCATATCATGAAAACTATGATATCATCACATTAAAAAGAGGGATATACTACAGTAGTTATTGTCCTTCCAGATGAAGAGGAAGTTAATAAGACATGTAGAAGTTAAAATTGGGTTTAAATATAGATTATTAAGGGTGATCATAGAGGTAGCCATGAAGCACAATCAAGATGCAACATATCAAAACAAGAAGTGTAATACAGGAGCCTCAACAAACACAAAATCGACACTGAAAAGGGTGAAAAATCAACCCATAAAGAAGAATGTCCCAGAACAGAATATTAAGAACAGAGACAACGTCAACACAAAAATAAATACATCAAAATGACAGCACTAAACACGTACCTATCCATAATTACATTGAATGTAAATGGACTGAATGTTCCAGTAAAGAGACAGCGAGTGACATCTTGGATCAAAAGACATGACCTGTGTATATGTTGCTTACAAGAAAATCACCTCGGACTAAAGGATATGAACAAACTGAAAATTAAAGGATGGAATAATATATACCAAGCTAACAATGTACAAAGAAGAGCACATATGGCAATGCTAATCTCAGACAAAATAGATTTTAATGTAAAATTCACCATTGTGGACAAGGATGGACACTATTTATTGCTGAAAGTTTCAATTCACAAACAGGACTTAACAACATTAACTATTTATGCACCCAATACTACAGCATCTAAATAAAACAAAGAAACAATGACTACATTAAAAAATTAGATAGATCACTCCACAATAACAGTGGGAGACTTCAACACTCCACTTTCAGTATTGGACAGATATTCTAGAAAAAAGCTCAGTAAAGACACAGAAGATCTTATTGCCACAATTAACTAACTAGACCTCATTGACGTGTACAGAACATTCTGTCCACCAGCAGATAACTACACCTTCTTCTCCAGTGCACATGGAACATTTTCCAGAATACACCATGTGTTAGAACACAAAGCAAATCTCAGCAAAATCCAAACCATTGGATTACTGCAAAGCATCTTCTCAGACCACAAAGCCATAAAGGTCAAAATCAGTAGCAGAAAAAACATAGATAGAAAGCAGAACTCATGGAAACTGAACAACATGTTGCTCAAAAAGTCATCAGTTACAGATGAAATCAAGGATGAAATCAAGAAATTTATGGAGAATGAAATTTATGAGAATGAAAACACTTCCTACCAGAACTTGCGTGATACACCCGAAGCAGTGCTCTGAGGTCAGTTTTTCTCTAGAAATGCACACATCTGGAAGGAAGAAACAACCCAAACCAAAGAATTAACCCTACAGATTGAACAAGTAGAAAGAGAGAAACAGAGGAACCCTTTAGACACCAGAAGAAAACAAGTCATAAAGATTAGAGCAGAACTAAATGAATTAGAGAATAGAATAACTGAAAAACTTGATACGACCAAAAGCTGTTTTTCTGAAAAGATCAACAAAATTAATAAACCGTTGGCTAAACTTACTAAAGAAAAACAGAGGAGGAAACAAAGAACCCAAATAGGAAATGAGATACGAGATGTCACAACAGATGCAACAGAAATCAAAAGTATCATAGCAGAATACTCTGAATGAATATACTCTAAACGATTTGAAAACCTAGAGGAAATGAACAAATTCCTAGATTCATACCACCTGCCAAAATTATCAGAAGGTGAAGCAGAACAACTTAATAAACCTATCACAAAAGAAGAGTTTGAAAAAGTCATCAAAAAACTACCAACTAAAAAAAGCCCTGGCCCAGATGGCTTCACCACGGAATTAGGAGACCACCTACAGAATGGGAAAAAATATTTGGCAACTGTAAGTCAGACCGACATCTGATCACCATAATCTACAAGGTACTACAAAATATTGACAAGAAAAGGATAAATAATCCAATGGATGAAGGAGATGGACAGATGTTTCTCTAAAGAGGATATCGAGACAGCCAAATGACACAGGAGGAAATGCTCATGATGATTAGCTATTAAAGAAATTCAAGTCAAAACTACAATGAGATACCATCTCACCCCAGCAAGATTAGCCATGATCCAAAAAAACAAAACAACAAATGCTGGAGAAGCTGTGGAGAAATGAAACTTTCCTAAATTGCTGGGGGGGTTGCAAAATGGTACAGCCTCTTTGGAAAGCAATCTTGCACGTCTATAAAAAGGTGGAAATGGATATACCATTTGACCCAATAATCCCACTGCTTGGAATATATCCTACAGATGCCAGGGCCATCACACGAATAAATACTTGTACATGAATGTTTATTACAGCACAGTCCACAATAGCAAAATGATGGAATCAATCCAGATGCCCAACAACAGAGGAATGGATAGCTAAACTATGGTATATATACATATACTCAATGGAACACTATGCAGTTATAAAGAACAATGACTATTTTAGGAAGCATTTCATAATTTGGTTTCAATTGGAAGACATTACGTTGAGTGAAATTAGTCAGCTGCATGAGGACAAATATTGTTTGAGACTCTTACTATAAGGACTTATAAACAGACTCATATACAGAAGAAAAGACTCTTTAACAGCTGCAAGGGAGGGGAGGGAGAGAAAGAGAGGGCTGGTTATAGATTAGATAGCTGACAGAAATTTGGTTGGGTGAAATCTGTGACATAATATGAATAGTCTTCCAATCTTAACCCAATATTGTAAGGACAGCATAACAGGGGCAGAGGTCCAGGGACATTTTCTCAGGGGACCTGGAGGGTAATAGGCATAACTAGCATGTTGCTAAGGCAGTCTTCTGAACCCCATACTGGTGAGTGGCATCTGGTGTTTTAAAAGCTCAAGCTGCCATCTGAGGTACACCAAATGATCCCAACTCAGCAGGAATAGAGAATCATGAAGGACAAAAACAACATGAGGGGAGGAGAACCCAGAAGACAGAAAGACCCACATGAATGGATGACTACATCAACACGTGACCAGAAGAACCAGATGATGCCCAGCCACCACCAATGACAGCCGTGATGAGGCTAATGAAGTTGGGTCCCAGTGGCAATAGGAGAATAAAAAAGAGTACACCCTGAGAACTCTACTAAAAGACTGCAACTGATGGTCTGAAGGCCTGGGGTTTCTCCTAGGAGCATGGCCCTAGACCTGATGCTTCCTTTGTTCATAAATCATTACAGAGGTCAACTCCTTGGACAGGAATGGATTGGACTTGGTTTCATAGAGTGATCATATCCTGTGTGCACTTTATGGCTCTATGCATCTATAGGATGTCATTCTACTGACCTCTTACTAGAGAAGGTGGAGAACAGGGAACAGGAGATTGTTAAGAGGATATGACACGTATAGAACAGATAAGAAGGATTGTGCTGTCAATGGGCAAAGAGAGCAGTAGGATCTGCACATAAGCAGGCATGTGAATTTAAACACTTTCACTCAATCACAATAAATAAAAAACATATATTAAAAAAGTTAAACTAGGTGAAGAAAAAAAAGAGAGAGAACCATGCTGGCCTAGGTAGCATGGTAGGAGCCACTGGCAGAAGCTCAGGAGATTCTGTCTAGCAGTCTTACTCCTGGTGGGGTAAGGTTTAGTGAGGTCCAGAAGCACAGCAGAAGCCTCAGAAACCATCAAGGGTCCCAGCCATCAAGAAGGCTCAGAAGTCATCAAGCCATCTGTGTAGCATGGTGGTAGCTATCGCAGTGGTAACATTGAAACAGCATCTGACCTGGCCCACAGTATGTTGACTCAGTGCCACGAGAATGCATACAGGTAAACTGGGGCAGAGTAAGCAGTTCTCCTTTGAGAATATGTTGTTACTGTTTGTTGTTTGCTTCCTACAAATAATAAAATCTTTCACTCTGTCAACACTGTGTTTCTCGTGTATTCATCTCAATCACAGATGAACATGGTATCCATGGAATTATTGATAACAGTGGGTGTATGTGTCCCATTTCTGATAGTCTTGGGGCTGCCTGGAAGTTTGAAACATAGCCTGTTAGCACATGTGATGCAGATAGGCAGACCACACAGTTTATTTGTAGATTCTGGGTATGAACTGAGGATTAAGCTTGGTCAAAACTGAAGAATGCTATCAGTAAAGTTTTTGGAGGTTACTTGTAGATGGAATGATATAGGCTGAAAGCTAGCATGTATTCCCTATGAAACATTGAGAGTTCTGCAGTAGTGATGGAAACTAGAGAATATAGGTATAATGTAGAGTGAAACTTCCTATATCCTTCCTGAGTTTATCAGACAAACTCCAATTAGAGGATGAAACCCACAACAAGTACAAAACTGACCTCCTTTCAAGTCATTAACCATGTTTTGACCTGCGTGAAATTAGAGGCTAAAGAGCTGTAACTGCTAACGTTATGTGTCAATTTGACTAGACCATGATATCCAGTGGTTTGGCAGACAGCATCTTCCATTTTACAATCTGATGTGAGCAGATAATCAGTTGAAAGTGAAATTTCTTTGGAGCTATAGGCTACAATCAATATATATGTATAGATACTCTGGCAAAGCTTGCTGTTTCTGGATCATAAATCTGACTTGTCACTCTCTGACACCAGTTCTTGGGACGTGAGTCAGCAATCTGTTGTTTGACATGCAGATCTAGTCTTAAAGGTGCTCATGACACTGTACTCATAGTAAAGACAGCATTACTAATTCACGGTGTGAGGTAGCAATAGAAAAATGCAAAACATTACCACCAATGGATCAAATATTTGTGAACAACAAGATTCTAGAGACAAGGGGCCATGATGGCAGACTAGACACATGTCTCCTCAGTTCCTTCTGAAAACCAAGGCCTGGAATGATAACTGAACAGAGCAGTGGCCATCTGTGGAGCCCTAGTACATGGCATAGTATATCAGATTTGACTAGGCACCAGTAACAGACTAAACTGCTCTTCTCAAACATGAACCAGTAGCCACTGATTTCCACTCCTGCTGACTCACCATACTGGAGAACTGCAGCTACTGACACCTTCTTTGCTATCCAGGAGGTGGGGACTGGGCATGAGCTGACAAATACCTGGAACTATAGCACTGATTAAACAGTGTATGGTGCAGCAGAGAGATAGTCTGTGAGATAGCCTCATACTGAGAGCCTGGCTACTGACTGAGGGCACCACTTCCCCTCCAACCTCTCTTTTCTAAGCTGCTCCATAGACTGCTATTTCATGGCAGGAAAGACAGCTTGGCCAGGATGCCATCTTGATTGGCTTGGAGGCAGAGTTACCCAGCGGGGCGCCTTAGCTTCAGCTGATTCTCAAGTGGAACAGCAACCAATCTGGCAACTGCTTCTCCAACAGAAAAGCGGTGTTTGAGACAATTTATGTCTAGATTCACAGGTGGGGCCTGTCAGATGATGGGTAGAAGTCCCTAACCTCTCCCTACTTTGCACCATGTCACAGCATCTGGGAACAGCCTATGAGGTACTTTCATTGTCAGCTGGGGCCTGCCACAACACAACCTGACTGTTTTCAGCAGCAGTTGGACTGCTCCCGACTTGGAAGTAAGCCAAGCTGCCAAGTGCCATTGAGTCAGAGCCAGTAAAGTACCCTTTTAAACAAGATCTGGAGATCTGACTCATGAGAGACCTGGCAACTTCTCCTCTACCATTCCCTGACCCACATCATACCTTTGGCTGACAGCCCCCCAGTGACTCCATAAGTAGAATGCCATCTTTGCTAGCCAAGAGGCAGAGACTACCACTCCAGAAAGTCCACCTGAGGCCAGTCACTGGTGTACACAGAAATGGCTGGTGACCAACTTCCCTCTTAGAGCTATGCCTCAGCTTTTGTTAAGGTAATACCAGAGAACTCAAACAGCTTCTAGATGGCTTTCAGACAACAGACCATGGCTAACCATTAAAAGAAGCAGTCCACCATGGCTCTGGAAAACTCCCCAAATAAAGAATCAAAAAACTTCCTAGATGAAGAAGTCTTTCTGAAACATTTGGAGGTCAAGTACAAAAGAACTGTAGAGGGAGCCCTCCTAGAGATTAAACAAAATGCAGCAGAATGAATTGAAAAATTAAGTAAGTTATTCAAACTGATGGAACATCAATGATCTGAAATCCAGCAGATCAATAACAAATTACAAAACTAGACAATTCAATCCAAAGCCAGAAGACCAGAATTGAGGAGATGGAAGTCAGGTTTAGTGACCTCTAGGCTAGAGCAATTGACATCAGAACTTATGGGGAGAAACCAGAGAAAAGAAATAAGAAAAAAAGAAGCATGATAAAATATGTTGGACTCTATTAAGGGGAATAACCTATGACTAACTGGAGTTCTTGAAAAAGGAAGGATAGAAAAAATACAGAGAACATTGTGGTAGAGTTGCCAACAGAAAACTTCCCTGAAATTATTAAAGAAGGCAACATAGATAACGAAGACATGTATTGAATGCCATAAAAAGTAGACTGTAAAAGAAAGACACCAAGACATGTTAAAATCAAGCTTAAAAAAATGAAACATAGACAGATGCCCTTAAAGGCAGCAAAGTTCAAAGCAAAGCTAACACATAGAGGAACACCCTGTAGGCTCTTACCTGACTGCTCTGCAGAAATTGGCAAGAAAGCAATGGGATGACACATTCAAAGCCCTGAAGGAGAAAAACTTCCAACTATGAATTACATATCCTGCATAACTGTCTCTCAAATATGATGGTGAAATTAAAACATTTGCAGATAAACAGAAACTTAGAGACTTTGTGAAAACCAAACCAAAACTACAAGAAATACTGAAAGAAGTTCTTTGCTTAGAAAAACAAAAACTTTAAGTGTATATATATACAGGGAGGCAATGTAAGACACAGCATCCAGAATCCTACTCACTTAGGAAAGTCAATAAGCTCAATCAAAACTACATTATTAAAAGAAGGGAACCAGTGATCGCAACATGAAAACTATTTCAGATGGAGAAGAAATTAACAGGCTATGCAGAAGTTAAAGTCTGGTTTAAATGTAGAATAGTAAGGAGAATCTTGGGCAAATAACAATCTGACATATCAAAACAAGAAGCATAATATAGAAGTCTCTACAAACACAAAACCAGCACTGGAAAAGATAAGTCAACCCATAAAGAATGACCCAGAACAGAATATTAAAAAAAAATAGAAACATCAACACACACACAAAAATGCATCAAGATGACAGCACTAAGCACATACACATCAATAATTACACTGAATGTAAATGGACTGAACACTCCAATAAAGAGACAACAAGTGACATCATGGATAAAAAGACATGATCCATCTATATATTGCTTACAAGAAACATACCTAACACTCAAAGATGCAAACACACTGAAAATCAAAGGATGGAAAAACATGTACCAAGCCCACAACATACAAAGAAGAGCAAGAATAGCAATACTAACCTCATATAAAATAGACATTAATATAAGATCTACCATCGTGGACAAGGATGGTCACTACTTATTGCTGAAAGTTTCAATACATAATAAGGACATAACAATATCAATTATTCATGCACTCAATACCAAAGCATCTTAATACATCAAACAAACACTGACAACCATGAAAAATGAGATAAATCACTCCACAATAATAGTGGGGAACTTCAATACTCTACTTTCAGTGATGAACAGATCATCCAAAAAAAAAAGCCTACTAAAGATACTGAAGATCTTATTGCAACAATCAGCCAACTAGACCTTATAAAAGTATAAGGAATTTTTTGCCCATCAACACATAAGTACACCTTCTCCAGTGCACATGGAAAATTTTCCAGAGTAAACCATGTGTTACGACATAAAGCAAGTCTCAACAATATCCAAAACACTGAATTATTGCAAAGCATCTTCCTGGACCATAAAATCATAAAAGTTGAAATCAATAGTAGAAAAATCATAGGTAGAAAATTGAACTTGTAGAAACTGCACAACACCTTGATCAAAAATCCGCGGGTTATAGAAGAAATCAAGGACAAAATAAAGAAATGTATCAAATCAAATGAGAATGAAAACTTATACTACCAGAACCAATGCGATACAGCAAAAGCGGTACTCAGAGGTCAATTTATCTCTATAAATGCGCATATCAGGAATGAAAAATGGGCCCAAACTAAAGAATTAACCCTACAGCTTAAACAAGTAGAAAGAGAGCAACAGAGGAAACCCTTAGGCACCAGAAGAAACCCGATAATAAAGATTAGAGCAGAACTAAATGAATTAGAGAATAGATAAACAATTGAAGGTGGAGCCAAGATGGTGGAATAACAACACATCCCTGCTAGAGCCTCAAACAACTAAGAACCACAAAAGTAATGAAATCTGCCAAATACAGCAATCTAGAAGGACTAATGTGTGCTTAGAGAATCCTAAGTACAAAGGCAGCAAAAGGAAGATCTGAGGAGCCCTGAACTACCTTGGATAAAACAACATGGCCTGGGCAGAGATTCTCCACGAACTGAAGGCAACTTAGGTAGGGAGAAAACCTGTCTCCGTCAAGTCTTAGCAAGCAAGCAGCACTGAGAAACAAGAGCTAGAGAAGCCTTGAATTTGATTAAAGAGACCTGCCCCAGCCTAAGCATCGCAGCCACAGCCTGCAGCCCAGACCTGAAGACCCCCATGCAAGTTAGAACACTCTGGTACGAGGCCAGCCATCAGTCAGTGTCCCACCGGAGTCACCAGCCAGGTGGCCAGGCACTGACTCAGAGCAGCAAGGGACAGAGAAGCCTCAGCTGGAGGAGCGGGGAGTGCAGTGACAGGAGGCCAGGACTCCCAGTAGCCCAAGGCGATAGGACAGAAGAGGGCAGAGCTGGCAGAGCACACAAGTGTGCTCTGCATAGCAGGCCTTAGTCCTGCGTAGGACTGGGAGGCCTGGGCCCAAGCACTGCATGGCTACAGAGCCAGAGATCATGGGACTAGGGGGCGGGGTGGTGGGGGCAGAGTGAATGGCCCTGCTGCTGGCAGACCTGAGATTGACATTGGAGCCAGTCTGTCAGGAAGCTCTGGGCTCCCATGGCCTGGTGGTTAGGAGCTGAGAGAGCACACCCACAGCTGTGAAAGGACTGAAGCCGTGTGGGCCAGTGATGCTTGGGCTCAGGCAACTGGGCAGGTCTGGAGTGATCCTCCAAGTAGCTGGACAGCCATTGGAGCCGCTTGTGCCTGAGAGATCTGAGCTCAGGCCACCATGGGGGACAGGCAGTGAGCTCCAGCAGCTAGGCATCTTTTAGTGCAACATGCTCTGGAAAGCCTTTGACTCAAGCGAATCAGAAGGAATGCAGTGATGGCCGCAGAGGCTAGGCAGCCATCAGAGCCAAGTGCACCAGGGAAGTTTGAGCTCAAGTGACCTAGGGGTAGTGAAGTTAGCACCCTATCAGCTGGACAACCATTGGTGCTGCACTGTCTGGGGAGATCCGGGCCCAGGTGACCATGGGGGCAGGGCAGTGAGTGCCAGAGGCTAGACAGCTATTAGTGCTGTGTGCACCTGGAAGGCTTGAGCTCAGGTGAACCAGGAGGAGGGGAGAGATTGCAGCAACAGTTAGACATCCATTGGTGTGATGCACCAAGGAGAACTGGGCTGAAGCAACCCATGGGAGGGGGAGTTATTGTTCTGGAAGCTAGACAGCCAGAAGCACAAGCAAGTGACTACTCCCTCTCCCTGCACTTGAGTACAAGGCTGAGGCTCTTTGAGAGATCTGTCCAAATCAGAGGCAGCTGCAGCAGCAGCCCTTGAATCCTGCCCACCTTGGAATGGTTGTGAAAGTGCATGAGCTGTGCAAGTAACCCCCCACAGCCCAGAGGCAGAAGGGTGGTGGTGCTACTGAAAGCAGGTGCAACTATCCCACCCAGGAGCTGCACCAGCAGCAACAGCAGCAGCAGCAGCAGACCAATGCAAAACAGTAAGAACATGCAACAGAAAATAACCAGGTTGCACAGAAATTCTGCAGCCCAACCTCAACAGACAGACACTGGTCAGGCCAACCAAACTATTAAGTGTCTTTCACTGCAATGATTTCTGGATGGCTCAAAGACAGCAATCAGTCTCTAAGCACCTGAAGAAGGAAACTACCATGGCTTCCCAAAGCTCCAAAATAAAGCATCAACAGATTTCCCAGATGAAGACAAGTTCCTACAACAGAGACAGAATGTAAAGGTTGATGTACAGAGCTATGAAACATATTAGAAGAAGGATCATGCAAAATACATCAGAGCACACCAAAAAATTAAATAAGCTACAAGAAATGCTTGAGCAGCAATGATCTGAATTTGGACAGACTAACAACAAAGTCTCCAAGCTTGGTAACTCAAGAGAAAGTCAATGGAGCAGGACTGAGGACACTGAAGACAGAATTCGTGAGCTTGAAGACACAGTAAATGACACCAGCATACACGAAGAAAAATCAGATGAAAGACTCAATGAGAGTGAAGAATCCCTAAAGGTGATACAGGATTCTATTAAGAGAAAGAATATTCTGTGAATGGAGTACCAGAATAAGGTGGGATAGCTGAAAATGCAGAGCAAATAGTTGAAGACCGGCTGACAGAAAACTTATCTGATATCATGAAAGATGAGAAGATCTGCACTCAGAATGCTCATCAAAACCCACTCAAGATAGATCCCATAAAAAATACAGCAAGGCATATCATAATCAAACTCAATAACATTAGAGACAAGGAGAGACTACTGAGGGCAGTCAGAAATAAGCAAAAAATAATCTATAAAAGAAAATTATTAAGATTAAGCTCAAAGCGTTCAACAGAAACGATGCTGGCCAGAAGATGATGGAATAACATATACAAAGCCCTGAAGGAAAGAAACTGTCCACTAAGAACAATATATCCTGCAGAATTGTCTCTCAAATATGAAGGTGCAATTAAGACTTTCACAGATAGACAGAAATTTAGAGAATTTGTAAGACCCAAACCAAAATTACAGGAAATATTAAAGGAAGTTCTTAGATTAGAAAAATCAATAGCATTAGATATGTACTTAAACATCCAGAACTTGACAGAGCATCTAGATAACACCAGGAAAGGAAATCCAAAAACTATAACCAAAACCAAATCACAAAGACTAGAAATTCAGAGATCTCAAGACATAATTGACAACTATATTATATGAAAAAGAGGATAAAGAAAGGTACATATATACCTTCCAGGTGTGGAGGAAGACAAGGAGATGCATACAAAATTACAGTTCCAAAAATACAAACACTGAAAGCCACCGAAAGAAAATACTTAAAGAAAAAAAGACTCAGTATAGAAAATGGAATGCAACAGAAGAACTGCACACAATACCCCAAAAAAGGCATCAAAATGACAACACTAACATCATATTTATCAATAATCACACTGAATGTAAATAGAATAAATGCACCAATTATTAGGAGAGTAGCAGATTGGATAAAAAAAACATGACCCATCTGTATGTTGCTTACAGGATACACGTCTTAGATTCAAAGGCACAGACTGCGACTCAAAGGTTGGAAAAGAACATATCAGGCTAATAATATTCTAACAATGGCAGGAGTGGCAATACTACTCTCTTACAAAATAGACCTTAAAGTTAAATCCACCATATGAGATCAAGAATGTCACTAGTGATCAAAGGCTGAATTCAAGAGGAGGACATAATCGTACTAAATATCTATGCATCCAGTGACAAGGCTCAAAAATACATAAAACAAACACTATTTGCACTGCAAACAGAAATAGACAGCTCCCCAATAATAGTAGGAGACTTCAATACACTACTCTCAGTAAGGGACAGAACATCCTGAAAAGAAACTTAGTAAACTCACAGAGGATCTAAATGCCCCAGTCAACCAACATGACCTTGCAGACACACTCAGAACACTTCATCCAACTGAAGCCAAGTATACGATCTTTTCCAATACACACGGAAGGTTACCTCAGCAAAGTATCAGGATACAAGATAAACATACATAAATCAGTAGGATTCCTATACACCAACAAAGAGACAACTAAAGAGGAAATCATTAGATCATTACCATTTACTATAGCCTCCAAGATGATAAAATACCTGGGGATAAATCTCACCGGAGATGTAAAAGACCTGCACAAAGAAAACTACAAGTCCCTACTGCAAGAAATGAAAAAATAACTAAACAATGTGAAAATGTCTATACTACCAAAGCAGTCTATACATACAGTGCAAACAAATTCAGCTTCCAATGACATTTTTTAATGAGATGGAGAAAAAAATCACCAGCTTCATATGGAAAGGAAGCCACAAATAAGCAAATGATTACTAAAGAAGATGAATGAAGTGATAGGCTTCACCCTTCCTGACCTTAAAACCTGCTACACACATCTTAGTAATCAAGACAGCATGGTACTGGTACAAACACAGATGCATAGACCAATAGAACAGAACAGAAAATCCAAATTTAGCTTCATCCACTTATGAACAGCTGATACTTGATAAAGGTCCAAAGACACTGAATTGGAGTAAACATAGTCTCTTCAACACATGGTGTTGGTATAATTGGATATCCACCTGCAAAAATACAAAACAAAATGCTTATCTCACACCATGCACAAACACTAACTCAAAATAGATCAAAGATCAAAATACAAAAGCTAAAACAATAAAATCAATGGAAGGAAAAATTGGATATATGATAGAAGTGCTAATCCATGGGATCTACAGTCTACCAAAAACCACCGATAATCTTCAGTCATCAGAAATGAAAATAGATAATTGGGAACTCTTAAAAATTAAACACTTATGCTCATCCAAAGTCTTCATCAAAAGGGTAAAAAGACTATCTACAGAGTGGGAACGAATATTTTCCCACCACACTTCTGAATGCCACGTAATCTCTCTAATCTACAAGGCACTGCAAACCTCAACAAGAAAAAGACAAACAACCCAATTAAAAAATGTGCAAATGACGTGAACAGGCACTTCTCTAAAGAAGACATACAGGTTGCCAACAGACATACAAAGAAATGTTCACTTTTAGCCATCGGAGAAACCCAAATCAAAACCACAGTGAGATACCATCTCACCCCAACAAAGATGGCAATAATCTAAAAAACACAGAATAACAAATGCTGGAGAGGCTGTGGAGAGATTGAAACTCTCCTACACTGTTGGTGGGATTGTAAAATGGTTCAATCACTATGGAAATTGATTTGGTGCTTTGTTAAAAAATTACAAATAGAAATACCGTATATCCAGCAATCCCACTCCTTGAAATATATCCCAAAGAAATAATGAATACCACTCAAACAGATACTTGCACGCCAATGTTTGTTGCAGCTCTCTCCACAGTAGCAACAAGTTGGAAAGAACCTAGATGCTCATCAACAAACAAATGGCTAAAGGAACTGTTGCATATTCCTACAATGGAATACTACACAATGATAAGAAACGCAATGGCTTAGAGAAATACCTGTCAATGTGGGACTATCTAGAAGAAATTATGCTGAGTGAAATTAGACAGACACAAAAGGAGAAATTTTGTGTGAGAACACTACTATAAGGACACAATTAATCATTAAAGCACAGTAAAAATCAATATTTGATGGTTATGAGGGGAGCAGAGAGGGAGAAGGATGTTTTACAAATTAGGTAGTTGTTAGGATTAGGGATGGGTACAGGATGTGACAGCCCACACTAGAAGTGGGGTAACCACAACTACTCAGCTTCAAAACCAAATTTTCCCCTTAATGTGGACCACCTCTTTGGAAGAACAGAGAAATGGAATCTGGGTTTGGGGTAGCCATGCACTCAGGGGACATCCAGACTAATAGGGATGGCCAAGGTTTTTCTCCCTCTTGCAAAATATCATTCTGCATACCATCTGGGTGAGTGGTGATTGGGGTCTTAAAAGCTAGCAAGCTGCCATTTAAATAGCACCAAATGGTCCCAGTTGACCTGGACCTGGGGCAAATGGAAGACATTGAGGACAGGAGAAAAATACGAACCCACCAGATGGAAGGGGTCATGTGAGTCACAGCCTGCTTCAGCATGGGACCAGAAGAACTAGGTGGTACCCAGCCACCACCAATGACAGCCCAGATGGGGTATGTGGAACAGAGCTCTGGACACAGCAGGTGATGGAGTAGAGGGCAGAGCTAGAACTCTATCAAAAGACCACACTTGATGGTCCTTCTGAATGGAGGGCCCCCTGGGAGCTTGGCTCCCAGACTCTCTAACCCCAAACTGCATCCGGTACTGGGGCTAGCTCCCTAGACAAAGACTGACCTGGACCATATAAAACAGAGTGATATTGGAGGTGAACTAACACACAAAAACATACATGGGGTTGTCTGAAGGACACTTTGCTGGAATTGAGTTGATGGGTGATGAAGGCCAGACCTTTATCAAAAGACCATAGGAAGTTCTGAACAAAGGGGGAAGTATGTTGTCACATGGGTGGGGAGAGGGGCAACTAAAATAAAATAGAGGTGAAAGTTTTGGATGTTATATGGTAACATAATATGAACTGTAAAATTGTTCTTAATTCATAACAGAAAGAAAAAAAAGAAAAACAATTGAAAAAATTAGCAAAATCAAAAGCTGGTTCTTTGAAAAGATCAACAAAATTGATAAACCACTAGCTAAAATTACTAAAGAAAAGCAGGAGAAAAAACAACTTGAATAACACATAAGACGGGAGATGTCACAACAAATCCAACTGAAATCAAAAATATCATAACAGAATACTACAAAAGACTATACTTTAACACATTGGAAAACCTAGAGAAAATAGACAAATTTCTAGACTTGTATCACCTACCAAAATTATTACAAGGAAAAATAAAACAATAAACCTATCACAAAGGAAGAGATTGAAAAAGTCATCAAAAAGTACCAACCGAAAAAAGTCCTGGCCCAGATGGCTTCACTGGAGAATTCTAAAATTCTTATAGGGAAGAGTTAACTCCAATACTACTGAGGTTACTTTACACCACAGAAAGGGATGGAATACTCCCCAGTTCATTCTATGAAGCCAGCATAGCCCTGAGACCAGAGCCAGGGAAAGATCTCAAAAAATAGAAAATTACAGACCAACATCACTCATGAACCTAGATGCAAAAATCTTCAACAAAATCTCTGCCAATAGACTTCAATGGCATATCAAAAAAATAATTCCTCATGACTCCATCCATCACCTTGTACTGCTCTAAGAGAAAATACCACAAGTGGGTGGTTTCACAAAGAGAAATTTTATTGACACAGTCTGGTAAGCCACAAGTACGTTTATGAATTACAAGTCCATTCAGTAAGACACTTTAGCATGGCCCAGTAGGCTGAATCCAAATTCAAGGAGACCACCTTGGCACTGGAAACTCAGTTCCAAAGGATGTGCTCTGCTCTCAGTGCTGCCTTCTTGGTGGTATGAGATTTCCAATTCTCTGCTTGTTTCCTTTTCCTTTTATCTCTTGTAGAATGAAAGGATTAAGGGTGGTACAAGCTATACTCCAGGGAAATTCCCTTTACAGTGGAGCAGGGAGGTGAGCCTATGAAGTGATTTACAGTCCCACACTAATCACCTAACATGCCAAAAGCCAAGTGCCATCGAGTCAGATCCAGACCTAACATACAGCATAGGAAAATCACAAAAGGGAGGATAAACATAAAATGTTTAGAATCATGGCCCAGCCACATGGCTACACATATTTTGGGGGGGACACAATTCAATCCATGACAATGACCAAGTTGGGTTCGTAGCAGGGATGTGAGCTTGCTTCAACATCAGAAAAACAATATGATCAACCACACAAGCAACACAAATTATAAGTCATCTGATTTTGTCAATTGATGCAGAAAAGGTATTTGACAAAGTCCAACACCAATTCATGCTAAAAAGTCTCAGCAAAGCAGAGTAGCTGGGGCTGGGGGCTGCGGACCATGGTTTCAGGGGATATCAAGGCCAATTGGTACAACTAGCATTTTGCTAATGTGGACTCTCTGCACCTGCCATTGGTGAGTGGCATCTGGGGTCTTAAAAGCTGCCAAGCTGCCGTCTGAGGTCCATAACGACGTGAGAACTCAGAAAACAGAAAGACCCACATGAGTGAGTGACTGCATCGACTTGTGACCAGAAGAACCGGATGGTGCCCGGCCACCACCAGTGACAGCCACGATGGAGCTCACAAAGTTGAGTCTCACTGGCAACACAAGAATAAATAGGGAAGCACCCTGAGATCTCCACTAAAATACCACCACTGATGGTCCAGGAGCTTCAAGATTCCCCTGGGAGCATGGCCCCTAGCCCTGATGCTGACCCTGTCCATAATTCATAATGAAGGTCAACTTTTTGGACAGCAGTGGATTGGACTTGGCGACACAGAGTGACCATATTTTGTGGGCACTTTATGGTTCTAGGCATCTGTAGGATGTCATCCTGCTGACCTCGTGCTGGAGGAAGGGGAGTGGGTGGAGAGGAGAAGATAGGAGGCTGTTGGGAGGATAAGACACGTATGGAGCAGAGAGGAAGTGTGTTGTCACCAGGCAGGGAGAGCAGTGGGAGCTGCATATAGGTGAGCATGCAAATTTATATGGGAGTGTACATTTTCATTCAATCATAATAAAAAAGAAAAAGAAAAGAAAAAAACTCAGCAAAATTGGAATAGAGGGGAAATGCCTTGACGCAATAACAGGTATCTATGCAAAGCCAACCTCCTACATCATCTTGTATGGTGAGAGACTGACAGAATCCCATTGAGAATGGGAAATAGAAAAGGATACCAATTCTCACCACTTTTATTCAACACTTTACTAGAGGTTATAGCCAGAGCAACTAGGCAAGACAAAGACATAAAAGACACCCACATCGGCAAAGAAATAAAAACATCCCTATTGCCAGATGATACAATTGTATATACAGAGAATCCTGAAGAAGCTGTAAGTAAAGTACTGGAACTAATAGAAGAGTTCAGTAAAGTATCAGGATATAAGATAAACATGAGTAAATTAGCAGGATTCCTTTATACCAACAAGAGATCATCAAAGAAGAAATCACCAAACCAATACCATTTACTATAAGCCCCAAGAAGATGAAATGCCCAAGAATAAATCTAACTAGAGACATAAGAGACCTATACAGAGAGAACTACAAGATCTTACTGCAAGAAACCAAAAGAGACTTACACAAATGGAGAAATCTACCATGCTCACAGACAGGAAGGCTTAACATTATGAAAATGTCTGTTTTAACCAAATAGGTCTACATATACGATGTGATCTCAATACAAATTCCAGTGTCATTTTTTAGGGAGTTGAAGAAACAAATCATCAGCTTTGTTGGGAAAGGGAGGAAACTCTGAATAATTACAGCACTATTCAAGAAGAGGAATACAGGGAGAGGCCTCATGCTACCTGATCTTAGAACCTAGTACACTCTACAGTAGTTAAAACAGCCTGATATTGGCACAAAAACGGACATATAGACCAATGGAACAAAGCTGAGACTGTATAGATGCTACCATCTTTTATGAACAGTTGATATTCAACAAAGGCCCTAAGATTGTAAACTGGGGTAAAAACAGTCTCTCACAAAAACTAACTCAAAATGGATCAAAGACCTAAATATCAAACCTAAAATGGTAAAGATTATGCCAGAAAAAGTAGGGTCAATGATGGAAGCTCTAATACACAGCTTACACAGACTTCTAATTCTGACAATCAAAGCAGAATCAACAGAAAATAGATAAATGGTGACTACTAAGAATCAAACACTTTTGCTCATCCAAAGATTTTATCAAAATAGTTAAAAGACTGCCTAAGAATGAGGAAAAAAAATATTTGGCAACTACTTGTCAGACCAATGTCTGATCTCCAAACTCTACGAGTGGCTGCAAAATATCAACAAGGAAAAGGTAAATAATCCAATTAAGTTACGGGCAAAGGAGATAGGCAGGCATTTCAGCAAAGAGGACATCCAGACAGCCAAAAGACACACGAGAAAATGTTCATGATCATTAGCTAGCAGAAATTTCAAATCAAAACTACCATGAGATACCATCTCACCCCAAAAAGGTTGACCATAATCCCCAAAACACAAAACAGCAAATACTGGAGAGACTATGGAGAGACTGGAACTTTCTTGCACTGTTGATGGGACTGCAAAATGGTACAGTCTCTTTGGAAAGCAATCTACCACTTCTTTAAAAAGCTGGAAATAGATACACCATTTGAACCAGTAATCACACCGTATGGATTTTAGGATAAATAAAGACTGTCACACAAACAGGCACATGCACATGAATCTTTATTGCAGCACAGCCCATAACAGCAAAAAGATGGAATCAACCTAGATGCCCATGAACAGATGAATGGATAAACAAACTATGGTATATATACTCAATGGAACACTATGAAATAATAAAAAACAATGATGATTTTAGGAAACATCTCATGACCTGGTTTCAATTGGATCACATTATGTTGAGTGAAATCAGTCAGCAGCAAAAGGACAAATATTGTATGAGACCCTAGTATAAGGACTTAAAAATAGACTTATGTACAGAAGAAAAGACTCTTTGACAACTACAAGGGCAGGAGAACGGCAAGGGTTGATTACAGATTAGACAGTTGACAGAAATTTTGTTAGGTGAAAGCTGTCACAGCACACAGCAGAAAGTAGATAAACAACTGGATTTCACCATAAACTGAAATCTCTTCTAACCTCAACCCAATATTATAAGGATAGAGTACCAGGGGCAAGGTCTGGGGACCAGGCTCTTCGGGGACATTGAGGTCAACTGATATAATTAGCCTATAGCTAACAGAGTATTCTGAACCCCATATTGGTGAGTGGTGTCTGGGTTCTTAAAAGCTAGCAAGCTGCCACCTGAGGTACACCAAATGGTCCCAACTCAGCGTGAACAGACAAACACTGAGAACACCAAAGATGTGAAGATAAAAGAGCCCAGGAAACCAAAGGACTCGTATAACGGGAGACTATATCAACATGTGACCAGAAGAACCAGATGGTGCCCAGCCACCACCAAAGACAGAAATGATGGGGTACACAATGTTGAGTCCTTTTGGCAACATGAGAAAAAGAGAGGTGCAGCTCAGGAATTCTACTAAAAAAAAAACCACAGTTGATGGTCCGATGGCCTGGAGATTCCCCTGGGAGCATAGCCCCTAGACCTGCTGCTGCCCCTGTCTAGAAAACACTACTGAGCTCAACTCTTTAGACAAAAATGAACTAGACTCAGGGACACAATGTGACCATGTGGTGGGTGTACTTTATGGTTCTGTGCATTTATAGGATGCTGCCCTACTGGTCTCTTTCTAGACAGAAGAGAATAGGGTGGAGAGGAGGGGAAAGCAGCTTGTTAAGAGGACACAACGAGCTTAAAATAAAAATGAGCAGTGTGCTGTCATGCGGCAAGGAGAGCAAAAGAACTGCAGATAGGTGGGCAGGGAAGATTGATTTGGATTGTATACTTTCACTTAACCACATTAAAAAACAAAACAAAACAAGAAGATTCTAGGTGATTTCATATTTGATATTTTTCTACAGTTTTGTCAGAATGAGAAATGTAGGGAGGCCAACTGGTTGGTCCTACTTTCACCATGCAAAGTAGTGAAAGATTTGAGCTCAGTACTTCAAAGTCATTGCTCAAGTACCACATAAAAGACCTGAAAGAAAGGCTTATTTCTTTTAGTAACAGAGCAGATATTGCCAAAACTCAAAACCAAGTCTTTTCGTAAGAGATGTTGAATTACAACACCAACAATATTTCCAACCTCAAATCATATTTGAAGCTAAAGTAAGTTATGGCACCAATTGTGAAGAAATTGGATTCTGAAAGTTGGGATGGGGACATATGGACAGATAACTAGAGTGCAAGGGGCATTCAGCTCCTGATTTCTATTGGTTCACTCTTGCCAACTGAATGGGATCTCTTACTTCCATCTAAAGAAATTATTCTGTCTTTGTCTGGTAAACTGCCTTCTCCAATAAAATCACAATCCCTTACACTCCCATTTGGTGAGATTAACCTTTCTGTTCCTGAACAGCCTTTATTTGGGATATTGTCTGGGGCATAAGCTGAGGCAGATGCCTTACAAGACACTGCTAAATGTTTCCAGGAGCCAACACCACCACCATTTTTGCTCTATGTTTAGGACCCAGTTTGCTCGAAGAGGTGAAGAAATGTGACCCAGGAGGAGGTAAGCTTGATTTTCCGATATAAACAAACAGGAACCTGAAGAACATGTGTGGTAATGGCTGTTAAAAGTATAGGATAATGCTACAAGTTGGATAAATAAGTAAACAATGTTGGACCACTCTGATTTTACTGACATAGGCCCACTCAGCACAGGCGCATCATTCAATGATTCAGCTTGAGAGGTTAGGAAAGGATCAAATAATCAAATAGTTATTCGGTTGGTTCACTGAAGAATGGCTCAAGCTGTGACCAACACTAGATCAAGCTGAAATGCCACACACATCTTGGAATACCTTAGAAGAAGGTATCTAAAGACTTGGGGAAACTGGCATGATAAAAGGATTTATCAGGTTAGAACCACAGATCCACATATGGAGTGTCCAGAGAAAGCACCTTTTACTGCAACTGTGAGGAACAAATTTGTGAAGGCAGCCCCAGCATCCTTGAACAGTTCTGTGATTGCTAGCTTATGTAAGTCAGATTTGACAGTGATAACTGCCCTAACTGAACGAAGACAACTAACTACAATGGGGGCACCCTGGTGGCATAGTGGTTAAGTGTTAAAGGTTGCTAACCAAAATGTCACCAGATACTCCTTGGAAACTCTTTGGGGTAGCTCCACCCTATAGGGTTACTATGAGTCAGAAGCAACTCAATGGCAATGACATTTTGGTTTTTTTGTTTTGTTTTGTTTTAACTACAGTGGAGCTGATTAGACCCCTTGGTGATGGGAGTCCAGTGATGGCACAAAACTGATGAAGACAAGATGGGTATTGTTACCACAATGGACAGCAGAGTAAAAGCAATAATCAGAAAAATCTTACCTTTATGGACTTAAGGAGTTGGGTACTTCATCGTAGTGCACCTAGGAGTTAAATAAATGGGAAATTGAAATATTTACTTGATCTATACAAGTGGAAGAATTCTAGGTCAAGAGAACAGAAGTCTAACATGAACCACTAGAGTAGAGAGTCAAAGCTCTTCAATCAATTCCCAGTTGTAAAACAAAGGTGAGGTTGGACTCCTGCACTGCCTAAAATTTATACTGTTAATCTTTCTTGACAGCACTTGGCTTGGCTAATCTTTCTCCCAGACTTCCCCAAAGGAATCTACCACTTTTTACAACTGACTCTTCACTGGGGAAAAGGAAATAGCTGGACTTTTTGAGAATTATTGGACACTGGCTTTGAATTGATCCTAATTCCAGGAGACCAAAAGCATCACTTTGGCCCACTGCTTAGAGTGGGGGTGCATTGTTTGGGGGTGAAAGTTTGGTCCATGTTGCTCACAGAGCAGGTCCAGGTGGGGTCTCCATGTCTACCCTGTAGTGATTTCTCCAGTACCAAAATGCATAATTTTAATGGATATACTCAGCAACTGGCAGGACTACCACATTTGTTCCCTGATGTATGGAATAAAGGCTATTACAGTAGCAAAAGCCAAGTGAAAGCCATTAGAACTACCTACCTAAGAACAATAGTAAACCAATAGTAATACCACATTCCTGGAGGGATTGCTGAACTTACTTACTGCCACCATCAAAGACTTGATTATTTTACCTGTGCAAAACACAGATGGGTCTTGGAGAATGACAGCATATCACTGAAAACTTAACCAGATGATGATTCCAACTGTAGCTGGTGTTCCAGATGCAGTTTCATTGCTTGAGTGAATTAGTGTATCTCCTAATAGCTGGTATGCAGTTATTGATATGGTTAATGCTTTTTTCTCCATTTCTGCTTTTCAAAATACCTTCAGAAGCATTTTACCTTCAGTGGGCAAGACCAGCAATACACCTTCGGTTGCCTAGCTCAGGGCTACCTCAGCTTTCACTTGAACACTCAAAGGGCACTGAAGGATTAACTATTGGCCTAATTTCAATATTGTCATGTCTCAGGGAGCAAGGAAGTCTGAGGAGAGGAACTTATAAAATTATACCATAATACAGCCCACATGGACTTTCCCTTACACAAGGCACTACACAGGTCCATTATGTTGATGACATTATGTAGATTGGACTTAATGCAGAAGAAGTATTAGTGACTCTGGACTTATTAGTAAAACGTTTGTATGTTAGAGGGTAGAAAATTAGTCCCACAGAAATTAAAGCACCTTCCACTTCAGTGAATTTTCTTGGGATCTACTGGCATGCCCAGATATTCCTTCTAAATGTGATGCATAAGTGATTGCATCTGGCTCCTCCCACACCTAAAAATGAAGCACAATGCCTATTGGGCCTCTTTGGATTTTGTAGACAACATAGTCCTCATTTGGGTATGCTACTTTGGCCTGTTTATTAAGTGACTCAAAAAGTTGCTAATCTTGAATGGAGCCCAGAAGAAGAGAAAGGTCTACAACAGGTTCAGACTGCCATGCAAGCCACTCTGCCCCTCAAGCCACCTAATCCAGCTGATCCAATGGTGCTTGAAGTGTCAGTAGCAGATAGACATGCTGTTTTGCAGGTGAGTCGGATCTGACTCGACGGCACTTGGCTGGCTGGCTGGCTGGCATTGGTAAATCATAGCACAGACACTTAGGATTTGGGGGCAATGCTCTGCCATTCTCTGCAGGTAACTATAGATGATTTCATCATGTACTGCGTGCTGTCTGATCCACAGTCATAAAGTTGGACATACACAGCAACAGTTCATTATTAAATGGAAGTATGATCTAGGAGATTAGACCCAAGCAGGACCTGAAGGTACAAGTAAGCTGCATAAGGAAGTTGCCCAAAACCCCATCATCTCCACTTTTGTCACATTATCTTCCATCTCCCTGTCTGCACCCATGGCCTCTTGGAGAGTTCTTTATGATCGGTTGACTGAGGAAGAGAAAACTTGTGCCTCATTTACAGACGGTTCTGTGTAGCATGTAGGCACCATTCAAAAGTAGACAGCAGCAGTCCAGACTCCCTTTGGGAGATCTCCTGAGGGACGATGGTGAAAGGAAATTCTCCCAATGAACAGAACTTCAAGCAGTGTACCTAAATATTCACTTTGCTTAGAAGGAGAAATGGTCAGATGAGTGATTTTATGCTGATTCATGGGCTGTGGCCAATAGTTTAGCTGGATGGTCTGGAACTTAGAAACAAACATGATTGGAAGATTAAAGATAAGACAGTATGTGGAAAAGGTATATAGATAGACTTCTCTGAATGGGCCAAAGAAGTGAAGATATTTGTGTCTCATGTGAATGCTCACTAAAGTGTGACCTTAGCAGGGGGGTTTCAACATTCAAATGGATAAGATGATATGTTCTGCAGAAGCTAGCCACAAAGTGGCCATAGTGGCAGGGATGGAGATTACACATGGGCCTAGCAACGCTGTCTTCCACTCACCAAAGCCAACATGGTTGCAGTGACTGCTGTAGCAGCCTGCCAGAAGCAGAGACCGACATTGAGCCCCCAGTATGCTACCAACAAGAAGTCTGATAGCAAGTTGATTATACTGGACCACTACCATCATGGAAACGGCAACGTTTCATTCTTACTGGAATGGATATGGATTTGCCTTCCCTCAACACGATGCTTCTGTCAAAACTACCATTCGTGAACTTACATGATGCCTTATCCATCATCATGGTATCCCACACAGCATTGCCTTAGATTAAGGAACTCATTTCACAGCAAATAAATTGTGGCAATGGGCATGCTCATGAAATTCACTGGTTGTACCATGTTCCTCATTGTTCTGAAGTTCCTGGATTAATAGAACAATGGAATGGCCTTCTCAAGAAACAGGTATAGTGCCAGCTAGGTGGAAATACCTTGCAGGGCTAGGGCAATGTTCTACAGAAGACTGTATATGCTCTAAACCAGCATCCAATACACAGTGTCTTTCTCCCATAGCCAAGATTCAAGGGTCCAGGAATCAAGGGTAGAAATGGAAGTGACACCTAGTGACTCACTTGAAAGATTTTTCCTTCATGTCTCTACGACCTTACACTCACAAATCTAAAGGTCTTAGTTTCAAAGAGAGGAATGCTTCTACCTGGAGACACACTACTGATTCCATTGATCTGGAAGTTAAAAGTACCACCAGGCCTTTTTAGATTCCTTATGTCTCTGGATCAACTGGCAAAGAAGACAGCTACCACACAAACTGATGTGACTGATACTGATTATCAAGAGGAAATTTAATTAATATTACATAATGGAGGTAAAGAAGAATATATCTGGAATGCAGCAGGTCCCTTAGGGTATATCTTTGTACTACTGTGTCTTATGATTAAAGCCGATAGAAAACTACAGCGTCGTAATTCCAACATGACTACTAATGGCCTAAACCCTTCGGGAATGAAGATATGTGTCATCCTACCAGGCAAACACGTATGACCAGCTGAAGTGTTTGCTGAAGGCAAAGGGAATATGGAATGAGTGATGGAAGAAGGTAGTTCTAAATATCAGTTATGGCCATGTGACTAGTTACAAAATCAGGGATATTGTTATGAAAATTTCTCATTTGTATGTGTGTGTGTTCTATCATGTTAGGTACAAGTATGACTTTATAGTTGTCTTACAAATCATATATGGTTTAAGGAGATATGTAGAGGTACCAAGTTGAGAAGTAGACTATGATGGTTAAGGTCATGTGTCTACCATGTTGTTCTGGCTATGATTCTTAGTGATTTGACAGTCATGTAATATTGTGATAACTTCTGTGAGAAGATTTGATATAATGTGATCACCTCCAAGAGGGTATCTGCTATAAGCAGCCAACCAGCTGAAAGGAAGTTTCCTTGGGCATTGACTATAAGCAAGTATTCTGGCAAGGCCTGAGGGCTTTTGCTCTTCTGGATCCCGCAGCTGGCTCCTGTTCATCTGATCTCCAGTTTTTAGGGCTTGAGCTAGCACCTTAGCTGACATCTTGTCTTCTGAGCCTGGGATTCACTCATCTTCACAGCCTGTGAGCAAGAGCCCTTTTCTCTGACTTACCAATCTAGGGTTCATCAGCCCCTGAGGCTATGTGAATCACAAGAACCCTCTTTCCTGACCCTTGAACTTGGGACACTGTAGCCTCTACAACTGTGTGAGCCATTTCCTTGATTAAAATCTCTCTCTGGATAGACATTTATATGCTCTACTGGTTTTGTTTCTCTAGAGAACCCAGCCAAAGACAACATAGTGTGAAGAAACTCAGTAAATCCAAGCACAATAACTGTAAAGAAAATCATCCCAAAGCACATATTAAACTATTGAAAAATCAAGTGAAAGAGATCTTAAAAGTCAACAAGAACAAAAGGCACATAATCTTCCAAGGAGCAACAACAGTGATTAGAGGCTGCCTTCTGAGTAGAATTGGAAATGAAATTGTCTTTAAAATATTGAGAGAGGAAAAAAATACCTGTTAACCTACAATTTTATTCCCCACATATTTGTAAATGTCCTTCAGAAATACACAAAACAAAGGCATACTTAGAAAAACAAACACTAAATCAATTTGTTGCCAGCAGATTGGCATTACAAATAACACTAAAGAAGTTCTCCAGGAAGAAGGAAAGTGATTCTTGATAAACACACAGAATTTCAAGTTGGAAAGGAGAACCCTAGACAGAGAAAATATGCAGATTAAAAAAAAAATTCAAGAACATAAACCATGTAGTAATATTTTAATCTTATCATAAAGAGATACACGAAGGGTTAATAGTGCCTTGTGTGGTTTATGGAAACCATGGTGGCATAGCGGTTAAGTGCTATGACTGCTAATTAAAAGGTTGACAGTTTGAATCCACCAGGCTGTCCTTGGAAACTCTGTGGGGCAGTTCTGCTCTGTCTATAGCATTGCTACAAGTCAGAACTCATTCAGCAGCAATTGGGTTTGGTTTCATTTTGTATAATTTATACCATATGCAGAAGAAAAATATATGACAGTTTGGGCACAGATGTTGAGAGAGGATAGTTACATTTTCATAAGAATATTCCATTGTTTTAGATGTACATTAAATATTAATATCCCTTCCTCCACTCAAAAACAAAGAAACCTATTGCCATCAAGTCCATTTGGACTCATAGCAACCCTACAGAACAGAGTAGAACTGCCCATAGGATTTCCAAGGCTGCAATCTCTATGGAAACAGGCTGCCACATCTTTCTCCTGCAAGTAGCAGCTGATAGCTTCAAACCTCTGATTTTTGGATTAGTAGTCAGGTGTTTAACCACTGTGTCGCAAAGACTCCTAGTTCATAAACATTATAGCTTTGGAAACTCTGTAGGGGTAGTTCTACTCTGTCACATGGGGTCACTGTAAGTCAAATTGATTGAGTGGAACACATCGACAACATGTGTATATGTATAACATAAATACATAAAGTGTAAGATAATATGAAAAATGGCATGCTTGACTAAGTCAAAAGAGCAAAGGATAAATAAAGAATAAAAATAGATTGTAGATACAAAACAAAAAGACGGCAAAGTTAAGTTCAAAGGCATCATTGATTAGCAGAGCCCTGCTGGCACTGTGGTTAAGAGCTTGTCTGTTAATCAAAAGATCAGTGATTCAATTTCACCAGTTGCTTCTTAGAAACTCTATGGGGCAGTTCTACTCTGTCCTATAGGGTTGCCATGGGTTGGAGTCAACTCCAAGGCAACAGTTTTTTTGGCAGGAGGTGGGGGGAGGGTTTGGTATCCTTAATTACATTACATATAAATGGATTAAACACTCCAGTTAAAAGACAAAAAGTGAGTTTAAAAAACAAGATCAAATTACAATGAAACCTGTAAGAGCCAGAACTCGACAAGACTGCCCTGTTTTTCCAGGTCTCACAAATCTTCCCTCTTTGACAGGGCTGTCTTACCACTTTTCTATTGCTTGTTTTAGAGGAAGATACTTGATTTTTTGTCTTACACAGTTTTCCTCCTTACAGAGATTCCAGGTTTTACTGCTTTTGATATTTGAAAGAGACAAAGAATAAATACATGCACATTGTGAATACAGGTAAAAGGATGAAAATGAATGTAACAAATTTAATTGAGACAAGCCTATTGTGGATATATTTATATCAAATAAAATAACTGTTAAAGCAAAAATTATTTTAAAATACAAAAAATATCTATCAAAACACTAAAAGAATTGAGTCAACCAGAAGGAATAAAAGCACTAAATTTGCATGCATCTAACAACATAGTTAAAATACATCCAAAGCAAACATTAACAGAACCAAAGGAAGAAATAAGAAATCCAATCTCATATTTGGAAATTTTACCAAGACTTGTTTCATAACTGATAAAGTATAACAGAAGCAAAGAAGAAGAATTAGTGAAGGTAAAAATAATTATTAGTCAAATTGTTATAGTTAATACACACAGAACACTAATTCCAACATACAAAGTATGTATTTTTTCAAGTTCACATGGAAAGTCAATCAGAATAAGCAATATGGTTAACCACAAACTTGTTATGTTAGGTGCCCTGGAGCTGGCTCCACAGAATGAAACACTGCCTGGTCCTGCACCATCATCATAACTGTTGTTATGCCTGAGCCTATTGTTGCAGCCACTGTGGCAGTCCATCTCATTGAGGGTCGTCTTCTTTTTTGCTTACCCTCTACTTTACCAAGCATGATGTGCTTTAACAGAGAATGGCTGGTCCCCCAGAAACATGTTCAAAGTATGTGAGACAAAGTCATCCTTGCTTCTAAGAAACGTTCTGGCTGTATTCCTTCCAAGATAGGTTTGCTCATTCTTACAGTAATCCGTGGTATATTCAATATTCTTCTCTCTCTACCCCTTAAAAAACTTTGAAGTGATCATAGCATAGGCTGAGACAGGTAATGCACATATGTGGCAGGATTGCTTCAGAAATATTTAGTTCAGAAGTAGCAATTTCAGAATTTAAGGCTTTTTCCTGATTTACCAGCTCTGTGGAGGAGACAGGGAACCCTGGTGGCATAGTAGTTAAGCACTATGTGTTGCTAAATACAGGGTTTGTAGTTCGAACCCACCAAGCACTCCTCAGAAACTCTCTGGGGCAGTCCTACTGTGTCCTACAGGATCACTATAAGTTGGAATAAACTCAACAGTAGTGTTTTTTTTCTTTCTTTCTTTCTTTCTTGTTTTTAATGGAGGAATTAAGCTTGAAAAGGTGACCTGTTTCTAGCTGAGAATGATTGTACAGGGTAAAAGAAAGAAGCTACTTCTCTGCTGCTCTAAAGACGAGCTCTGGGAAGGTGTCAAACAACCATGAACCATTGGTTCTAGAGTGACAGTATACAAAGTGTGACAATTAAGTCTGCAAACTTAATTGTTCTAAGTGCTACACACCTCACTGCTGAATATCACTATGGTCAGCTTTTAAGTACTCATCTTAGGAAGCTATGCACCAACGCCAGTTCCTAGTCCACTCTTCAAAGCAGTTTTGGAGCTTTTTCTGAAATGGCCATTACATACAGTGGCAAGATGGCAAGTTTGCAAACTTAATGGTACAGTTGCCTGTGAAAGAGTTTCTAGCCAGTAACCAAATAATTGTACTGGAACACCCTCTCTACTCACCTGATCTGGCCCTCAGTGACTTTTCACTACCCAAAGGTAATACAAATATTGAAAGGAAGAGATTTAGGTGACATTCAGGAAACTAAGGGTAATATGATGACAGTTCTAATGGCCAGTCCAGAAAAAGAATTCCAAAATTGCTTTGAACGGTGGACTAGGCACTGGCTTCAGTGTGCAGCTTCCCAAGGGGAGTACGTTGAAGGTGGCCGTAGTTACAGTCAGCCATGAGGTAGGCAGCACTCTTTCTAGGGTAGTTTGCAAACTTCATTGGCAGTCCTCTTATGCTTTGCAGTCTCAGGACTGAAAATTTCTAGCAATTCTATGTTAAGTCCCAGCTTAGTCATAAAAAAAAAAAAAGCCATTATGAGAACTAAACGAGATGTGACCTATAAAATGTAAATCTGTAGAAAATGTCTACTGCTTTTAGAAGTTGTGATGATTAATTTCATGTGTCAGTTTGGCTAAGCTAGTCTACTTAGTCATAAAGTAGCTACTTGTGCTTAGATCAGCTGGCTTTGGGTAGAGCATATTACCTTCCATAATATAGTCCAGTACAATATAATGCGATTACCTTTAAATCTAAGAAAAACACCACAGTGACAGATTGAAGGAAACGATTTTGCAAAATGTAAAATAAAATCGAAGCCAAGAAACTCAAGGAGTTGCCTCACGAGCTGTCACATCAGGAAAGAGCCTCCGTACCACCACTATCAAGCTGCTTTTCCATAATGCTATCAAGTGAGTGTTTTGGAGACCTAAGGTTGCTACTGAGGAGCTTTGGTGGCACAGTGGTTAAGCACGTGGCTGCTAAATGAAAAGTCAGAAGTTCAAATCCACCAGCCGCTCCATCTGTTTCTGTAAAGATTACAGCCTCAGAAATGTTACAGGGCAATTCTATCCTGTCCTATAGATTCTCCACGAGTCGGAATTGACTCAATTGCAACAACTTTGTTTTGCTTTTTGGAATATTGCTTTAAACATGCATGACCCTTTGAATACCAGAATTCTGCTGAGGTTTCAGACATCTATAGTTCAGGAAGGGACTGTACAACTAAACCCAAGCTTCTTTACTTCCCAAAGTAGGACACTCACCGAGACAGGTAGCTGCAAATGCTGCCGCAGAGAAAATAGCAATATGTGGCAATAGACGATTTTTTTAAAATCTTCCTCTTCTTTCTGGGTTTTTTTAAAGAGAAAACTTAAGTTACTAATTTATTTCATCCCAGTCTTGTCAGTCTCCAGGGTATGCTTTTCGTCTTAATCATCTCATGCTGCTTTTGCAGAAATACCACAAGTGGATGGCTTAAAAAACAATTTTTTTATTTTGTTGCAGTCCAAACCAAAAGAGTAAAACCCATTGCCATTGAGTGAATTCTAATTCATAGTGACCCTGTAGAACAGGTAGAGTTTCCAAGTAGCTCCTGGTGGATTCGAAATCCTGACCTTTTGGTTAGTAGGCATAGTAAAAGTCCACATTTAAGGCATCAGCTCCAGGGGAAGGCTGTCTCTGCTGGCTTTGGAGGAAGGTCCTTGTTGTCAATCTTCCCCTGGACTGGGAGCTTCTGAGGTGTAGGGACCCTGGTCCTTTCCAAAGGATACTCTCAGATCCCAGCATTGCTTCTTGGTGGTATGAAGTCCCCCAATCTCCCTGCTAGCTTCCTTCCTTTATGTCTCAAGAGACTGCCTCAAAACACAGAACACTCTTACACACTGAGTCCCACACTATCAACATTATTGCCACCCATCACTCGTCATTAACATTGTAGGGCAGGGTTTACAAGAACATCATACAATATGGGGAATCATGACGTAGCCAAACTGGTACATACATTTTTGGGGAAACACAATTCAATCCATGACACTTTTCCAGGCGAAAGTGTTTCTCTGCTTGCTATGTACCATATATTCAGGCAACATTTCTTAAATTTTCATATGGCATATCCCCTCAAAGCATTCTATGGGGGGGAATATACCCTTGAAAATGAAATTATAAGAGAATTATTCAAAACTATGGAACTTTGCACAAGACATATATATACATCAGAAGATTCCAACTTGAGCATTCCAGATATTCTTGAAGAAACCAGTTTCCCTCTGAAGAGAGAGTTTGAAAATCCTGTAATTTTTGCTTTCCTATGGAAAACAAGTGGAAACCCTGATGGTGTAGTGGTTAAGCACAATAGCTGCTAACTAAAAGGTTAGCAGTTCAAATCTGCCAGGTGCTCCTCAGAAACTCTGTGGGGTTGTTCTACTGTGTCCTGTAGGGTCACTATAAGTTGGAATCAACTTGACAGTACTGGGCTTGATTTGGTTTTTATAGAAGACAAACAAGAGTATGAAGATGCTCTATCTTTTTTTGCCTCCAGACCTTGTCAGCATAAAGAAAATAGAGACTTCTATGGAGCACACAGATTAACTAAAACCATTTCCTTTCTGTCTCATACTGGAGCTATCTTACGTAGATGTACCATGAGACAGACAGAGTGAATAAAGGAAAAAGATTCTTTTTTAATTGTTAATATTCTTCTTAGTCTCTTAGTGCTGTCATAACAGAAATAGGAATGGGTGGCTTTGATGAATAGAAATCTATTTTCTCACAATTCAGGTGTCTGAAAGTTCAAATTCAGGGTATTGTCTCTAAGGGAAGGCCCCCTTTCCATTGGCTCTAGAGGCAAATCCTTGCCTCAGCTTCTGTAAGCCCTGCTCAGTTCCCTGGAGATCCTTATATATGCTTCTGTTGACCTGACTTGCTTCTGTGTCTAATCTATTCTCTTTGTATCTCAGAAGTGATTAAGTTTAAGATACACACTATCCTGATATGGTCTAACATCATAAAGAAAACCCTATTCCCAAATGGAACTACAGCCACAAGTATACCAAACAAAACCCACTGCCATTGAGTCGATTCGGACTCATAGCAACCACATAGAACAGAGTAGAACTGGCCCATATGGTTCCCACTGCTGATGGACTCAGACTGTTGACCTTTCAGTTAGAAGCCGAGCTCTTGACCGTGCCTCCACAGGTACAGGGGTTAGAATTCCAAACATATTTTTGGACATAATCTAAGCCATGGCAATACGGTAGAACAATGGGTGATTTTGTATCTGTCTTCCCAGATTTCCTGTAATATGTCATTCAAAGTTCGTGGGAAATACTACCATCACAGTTGTTTAGTTTAAAGGAACTGGACCTCAAATTCATTCACTTCAGAGTGCTGAACTTGTAACATGTTAGACTCTCTCTGTATCACTTTGGCAAATACGTCCCTGAGAACGAGGATTCCTCTCAGCCAAGCAACCACGGGATTTCACTTGAGGGTGCTGCCTATGGATAGCACTGATAAAGCAGTGCTATGCAAAAGTAACACGGCAGTAAACATTTCTATAAAAAATGGTGCTGAAGTACAGATGAGAGTCAAATAGCCAATTACAGGATTTTTTAAAGGCTAAGATTTACTTATCATCTACTCCACACCAAACACATATATTATATTGCCTTAAATAGTCACAGTTCTATGACTATCATCTCGTATTAAATATAAAGCTCAGAAAAAAAATGATTAGAAAGTGGTAGGAGTGAGTAGAAATACAGAATATAAAAACAGGTATACTGTTGTTGTGCCTAGCTGTGACAGAATGGTCCCTAACTCACTGAAACCCCATGCACAACAAAAAATGAAATACTGCCCAGTCCTGCACCATCTCCATGATTTCTTGCTATAGGGACAGTTGAGAGTCACAGGGTTTTTACTGGTTAATTTTTAGAAGCAGATCACTAGTCTTTTTTTCCTAGTCCATCTTTGCTGGATGCTTCCCTGAAATCTGTTCACCATCATAGCAACAGTAAGCCTCCACACACAGATGGTTGGTGACTGTGCCTGAGGAATATGGGCCAGAAAGCAAACCCGAGTCTGCTACATGGAAGGAGAGAACTCTACCATTGAACCAGCAATGATTTCACCATATCTGTCATACAAAAACAAGAGAGAAAGAGTGTGATTTTCTACTGTCACCAAGTCAATTTTGACCCATGCTCCAGAGGACAGAGTAGAACTGCTCCATTAGGTTTCCAAAGCGTTAAATCTTTACAGAAGCTGCCTGACAGGTCTTGTCTCATGGAGCAGCTAATAGGTTCTGACGACTGATCTTTTGGTTAGCAGGTGAGTGCTTACTCACTGTGCCACCAGAGTACTTTATACCTGCTATACTACACTGGAAACCCTGGTGGCATAGTGGCTGAGTGCTGTGGCTGCTACCCAAAGAGTCAGCAGTTCAAACCCACCAGGTACTCCTTAGACGGTCCTAGATGGTCACTGTGAGTCAGCATCAACTCAACATCAGAGGGTTTGGTTTGGTTTTTCTACTACATAACATGATACATAATGAATGTTAAATTTATTCGCAGAACTTTTTTAAGGTAGAAACATTTGACTAATGTAATGAATGTTCAGTATCTAATGGATTTTACATTCTAGTAGTGCATTCTGATAAGAGAAGGCAGGTCTTACACAAAGACACACACGTGTGTGTACACATGTATAGAGGTAGTTTTGTGTGTGGACACGCATACACAAATGTCAGGAGTTAAAAGTACTTTGAATAAAAATAAAAGCACATCGGGCTCCATGGGAAACCTTGGTGGCTGAGTGTTTAAGTGCTGTGGCTACTAACCAGAATGTCAGCAGTTTTAATTCACTGGGCATTGGGCACTCTTTAGAAACTAAATGGTTTAGTTCTACAGGTTCTATAGGTTCACTACGAGTTGGAATCAACTCCCCAGCAATGAGTTTTGTTTTTTGTTTTGTTATTGTTGTTGGAGAGAGCTGCAGAGTGATTGATTTGCATGTGTAAAAGGTGGGATAGAGACGATATTAGATGTAGCCATCATGGAAGACCTCTCTGAGTAGAGGACATCTGGGCAGAACTCTCAGTGCGGTGAAGCAAATAGGTAACTGGGAACCTGGGAAAAAGCAAGCCCTTCAGACCCAGGGATCTGGACTCTGTTGCAGGCAGGATTTGGTGTGGGAAAACTAAAGAAGTTGTGTGGGGCATGTAGTTAAGGGTAAGGTCAACAGTTAGCTGGAGTCCAGATCAATGAGAGATATAGAGACCATGAGAGTGATTCTGGACACTATTCTTAGCACTTTGGAGTTTTGGAATTCTTTAACCTATTTACATTAAAAATCAACTCCCCCCCTCCAGGTTTGCTATAGAGTATTGAGGGTGCAGAAAAGGAAGCAGAGAAACCAGCCAGAGGTATAGACTCTGGCTCAGGTGAGAGGTTAACAACAGATTGAATGATAGTAGTACTGAAAATGGGAGAAATATACAGCTCAGACTCATGATGACCTTACGTATGACAAAACATAACATAGTACAGTTCTATCTACCTTCATGATCACTGGTATGTTTGAGTTCATTGTTGTGACTACTGTGCAAGCCTATTCATTGCTTTCATTGGTGTTCTACCAACTATGATGTCCTTTTTTAGAAATTAACTTTTGCAGACAACACTGTTATTTTGTCATACTACGGTGGCTTGAGTGTTGCTGTGTTACTGGAAGCTATGTCTGCAGCATTTCAAGTATTGGTAGGGCAATCTACAGCAGAGCAATTTCAGTGGAGCTTCCAGATTAAGACAGATGAGGAAGTAAGGCCTGGTGATCTTTCACAAATCAGCCAATGAAAACCACATTGATTAAGGTGTTGTGGAAGATTATTAAACATACCATGGACTGGCAAAAGAATGAACAAATCAGCGTTAGAAGAAATACAACCAGGGGGTGGAGTCAAGTTGGCAGACTAAGCACACATCTCCTTACATATCCTTCTGGAAACCAAGACTTGAACTGATAATCAAACAGAGCCTTCTGGTCACCTAGTGAGCCCCTAGGACACGGCACAGGGCTGCTAATTTGGACTTCATACCACTGAACAAAAAAACCTCCTCTCTTTCGCTGACTCCCACTCCTGGCTAGCCCTGGCTCTCATGGACTGAAGGTAAACTCACCATTTTGACTTTTTTTTTTTTCTGTCTTGGCTGGTGGGTGGAGCTGGGTCTTGCCCAGTGGCTAGACTCAGAGGCACTGCTGGTGGAATAGGCAGGCGAAATTGCCGTATTTTGAGAGCCAGGCTTAGGACTCTGTTCATCTAGTCACTTTGCACCTGTCTTTTTATCACTGACACAGTGTGGCTGGTATGGAACCACAGTGCCTGTGTGCGGGACACCATGTTGCACACAGAGATTTTAGCGGGATCTAATTCTTAGCCTGGGAGCCAGCTCCTGCAAACAGGACAGTGCTTCTCCAATGGAAAAGTAGTAGTTTACACAGTGTCACCTATGATGGGGGCCCAGAAACAGAGGTGTAGGACTCACTACCTCTTGTCACCTTTAGCCCCTCTATCTGTTGACTGTGTGGAGGGTGCCATCTTAGATATAGTGGCCACAGCTAGACCTATTTCTTAGGTTGTGAGCCAGAGTCGGCCTGCAGGAGAGCACTTTTCTACCAGAAAAGCAGTAGTTTACAGTGTTGTCTAAGGCTGGGCACTGTCAGCAGAGGCCAACAGGGCAGTAGCATTGCTGTATTTTGAACTAGTTTGTATCATCTGGGGTTGGATATAGAGGTGCTTACTTTGCAAGTTCGGAAGAGTGACCTCTACACCTGAAAACCTGACTGACTTGGGGAGTGATCAGATACCTTTTGTTTTACATTTTAAGATAGCCTAGAGAAACATCTGCAGTCCATCCTCACAGTATCTCTCCTACCCTCTACTTACTCACATGGGACGCAAAAAGCAACAGACATTTATGGCATACAAGAAATCACCCAAGGCTTCAGAAGGCTCCCAAATAGAACAACCAAGGAGTTTTCCAGATGAACAAACTTTTCTGAAATCATCAGAAGGTGACTACAAAATGATAATATACAGAGCCCTTCTAGACCTTATACAAAATGCAGCAGAATGAAAGGAAAAATCAACCAAGCTGTTCGATCTGGTGGAACACCAGTACTCTGAAATTCAACAAATCAAGAACAGAATCAAAGACATAGACACTTCTATTCAAAGCCAAGAAAACAGAATGGAACAAACGGAAAAAAGAATTTCTAACTTGGAAGACAGAGCTACTGACGCCAGCGTCTATGAGCAGAAATCAGAAAAAAGAAACAAGAAAAATGAAGAAACATTAAGAAGCATGTGGAACTCTATTAATAGGAACAACCTTTGATTAATTGGAGTCCCTGAACAGGGTGAGACACCTGAGAAGACAGAGAGTATTGTTGTTGAGCTGCTGAAAGAAAACTTCCCAGAAATCACGAAGGAAGAGAATATACATAGCCCAGATGCATATCGTATGCCACCCAATACAGATCTCAAAAGAGAGACTCCAAGACATATTATAATCAAGCTTAACAAAATGAAACATAAGCAGCAACTCTTAAAGGCAGCAAGACTCAAAGCAAAGCTAACATTCAGAGGGAAACTCTGTAGGCTTTCATCAGATTTCTCAGCAGAAACCATGCTGGGACAGAGACAGTGGTATGACACATTCAAAATCTTGAAGGAGAAGAATTTCCAACCAAGAATGATATATCCTGACATCTTTCAAATATGAAAATGAGATTAAGACATTTGCAGATAAACAGAGACTCAGAGACTCTGTAAAAACCAAACCAAAACTACAAGAAATACTGAAAGAAGTTCCTGGCTTTGGCTTAGAAGAACAAAACCACTAAGTTTATATTTTAGAACAACACATTACTCAGAACTCTACTCAGCTGGGGAAGGCTCCAAATTCAATCACAGCTTTAATACTGAAAGAAACAATTCAGTGATTATCAGGAAAACTACAGTGCCATCATATTAAAAAGAGGGATGTACTACAGTCATTATAGTCCTTCCAGGTGGAGAAGAAGATGACAAGACTGGTAGTACTTAAAATTGTTTTTATATATTGTTTATTAACAGGGATCATAGGGACAGCTGTAAAGTACAACAAAGATGTAACATACCATATCCAGAAATGTAATACAGGAGTCTCAACAACTACAAAATCAGCTCTGAAAAGGGTGAAAAATCAACTCACAAAAAAGAATGTCCCAGAACAGACTAATAAGAACAGAGAAAACATCAGCACAAAAATAAACATATCACAATTGCAGCAGTGAACACATACCTGTCAATAATTACATTGAATGTGAATGGACTGAATGCTCCAGTAAAGAGACATCAAGTGACATCTTGGATCAAAAGACATGACCCATCCATATGTTGTCTACAAGAAACTCACTTTGGACCTAAAGATAGGAACAAATTGAAAATTAAAGGATGGAATAATATATAACAAGCTAACAATGAACAAAGAAGAGCAGGTGTGGCAATTCTAATCTCAGACAAAATCAATTGTAATGTAAAATTCACCATCATGGACAAAGATGGACACTATTGCTGAAAGTTTCAGTACACAAGCAAGACTTAACTATATTAAATATTTATGCACTTAATATCAGAGCACCTAAATACATCGAAGAAACACTGACTACACTCAAAAGAGAGTTAGATGACTCTACAGTAATAGTGGAGTACTTGAACACTCCACTCTCAATACTGGACAGATCATCTAGAAAAAAGCTCAGTAAAGATACAGAAGACCTTATTACCACAATTAAGCAATTAAACTTCATTGATATATACAGAACTTTCTACCCATCAGCAGACAACTACACCTTCTTCTCCAGTGCACATGGAACATTCTCCAGAATTGACCATGTGTCAGGACATAATGCAATTCTCAACAAAATCCATACCATTGAATTACTGCAAAGCATCTTCTCAGATCATAAAGCCATAAAAATCAAAATCAATAGCAGAAAAAATATAGATAGAAAGTGGAATTCTTGGAAACTGAACAACATCTTGCTCAAAAAGAAGAAATCAAGGATGAAATAAAGAAATTCATGGATTCCAATGAGAATGAAAATACTTCCTACCAGAACCTATAGGATACAGCCAAAGCAGTGCTCAGAGGTCTGTTTATCTCCATAAATGCATACATCTGGAAGGAAGAAAGAAATCAAATTAAGGAACTAACCCTAAAGCTTGAACAAGTAGAGAGAAAACAACAGGGGAACACCTTAGGCACCAGAAGAAACCAGATCATAAAGATTAGAGCAGATCTAAATGAAATTGAAATCTAAATGAAATTGAAAAGATCAACAAAATTGACAAACCACTGGCTAAACTTACTAAAGAAAAACAGGAAAGGAAACAAATAACCCAAATTAGAAATTAGAGGAGAGTTGTCACAACAGATCCAACAGAGATAAAAAAATATCATAACAATACTGTGAAAGATTGTACTCTAACAAATTTGAAAACCTAGAGGAAATGGACTAATTCCTTGATTCATACCACCTACCCAAATTATCACAATGTGAAGCAGAACAATTTAATAAACCCATCACAAAGGAAGAGATCAAAAATGTCACCAAAAAATTGCCAAGCAAAAAAAGCCTAGGCCCAGATCGTTTCACTGCAGAATTCTGCCAAGCTTTTAGAAAAGAGTTATCTCCAATAGTACTGAGACTATTTCACAGTATAGAAAGGGATGGAGTACTCCCAAACTCATTCTAGGAAGCCAGCATAACCGTGATATCAAAGCCAGGGAAAGATCCAACAACGACAGAGAACTACAGACCGATATCACTCAGGAATTTAGGCGCAAAAATCTTCAACAAAACTCTTGCAAATAGAATACAGCAACATATCAAGAAAATAATCCATCATGACCAAGTTGGATTCATACCAGGGATGCAAGGCTGGTTCAACATCAGAAAAACAATTAATGTGATTAACCACATAACTATCACAAAAGACAAGAATCACCTGATTTTGTCCATTGATGCAGAAGAGGCATTTGATGAAGTCCAACACCCATTCATGCTAACAACTCTTAGCAAAATAGGCATAGATGGAAAATTCCTCAATGTCATAAGGGCCATTTATACAAAGCCAACTGCCTATGTCATCCTGAATGGAAAGAGACTGAAAGACTTTCCCTTGAGAACAGGAACTAGACAAGGATCCCCACTCTCACCTCTCCTATTCAACATTGTACTAGAAGTTCCAACCAGAGCAATTAGACAAGACCAAGAAATAAAGGGCATCTGCATCAGCAAAGAAGAAGTCAAAATCTCCCTGTTTGCTGATGATATGATTGTATACGCAGAGAATCCCAAAGAATCTATAAGTAAACTACTCAAACTGATAGAAGAGTTCAGCAAAGTCTCAGGATAATACAAGATAAACATAAGCAAATCAGTAAGATTCCTTTATGCCAACAATGAGACTGTTAATGAAGAAATCATCAAATCAATACCACTTACTATAGACCCTAAGAAGATAAAGTACCTAGGAATTAATCTAACTAGAGAAATAACAGACCTTTACAAAGAGAACTACAAGCCCTTACTACAAGAAACTAAGAGAGACTTAGATTAATGGAGAAACCTACCCTGCTCATGGATAGGAAGACTTAACATTGTGAAAATGTCAATTTTACCCAAAGCAATCTACTTATATAGTGCAATCCCAGTACAAATTCCAGTGTCATTTTTTAATGAGTTGGATAAACAAATCACCAACTTTGTATGGAAATGGAAGAAGTCCCAGATAAGTAAAGCACTACTGAAGAAGAAGAACACACTGGGAGGCCTCTCATTACCCGACTTCAGAACCTATTACACTGCCACAGTGGTCAAAACAGCCTGGTATTGGTACAAGAACAGACAGATGGATCAATAGAACAGAATCAAGACCCCAGAGATGACACCATCTGCCTATGGACAGTTGATATTTGACAAAGGCCCTAAGACATTAAACTGGGGTAAAAACAATCCCTTCAACAAATGGTGTTGGCAAAATTGGATATCCATCTGCAATAAATTGAAACAAGATCCATATCTTACACCTTATACAAAAACCAAGGCCTAGGAAATCTACTTAGAAAAATTAGGCAATGAAAATGCTCTGAATCACAATAGAACATTGCTATGGTATGAAGATGAATCCCCTAGATTGGAAAGCTTTCAAAATCCAGTCACCACAACAGTGGACTTGAGCACACCAGCAATAGCAAGATAGCTCAGAACCAGGCAGTGTTCTATTCTATTGTACATGGAACTCAACAACAACTGGTTTATTGCTTCAGTGGCTTCTGCTCCAGGTAACCAGGTTTTGGTTGCTGTATCTCTCTAGATACATCTGTTTCTCCAGATTTTGGAATGTCTGTTTTCTTTAAAACCAGTTTTCTGATAGGTGTGAGAAAAGTTGTTGATTCTCAGTTTGTTCAGCTTTGTGTAAGGTCACATGTGATGAGTTCCAAGTTCTTTAAAACAGGATGAAGCTGAAAGTCCTGGAGATATACACGTATGTGTGTGTGTGTGTGTGTGTGTACATGTATGTATGTATGTATGTGTGTACAGCGATTAAGTGAAAGTATACAATCCAAATTAAATTTGCATGCTTGCCTGTCTGCAGCTCCTTCCGTTCTCCTTGCTTGATGACAGCGCTCTCCTCCTTTTCATTCTATATATGTCATATCCTCTTAACAATCTCTTGTCCCCTCCTCCCCACCCTCTCTTCCCCCTTCTAGTAAGAGGCCAATAGGACAGCATATTATAGATGCATAGAACCATAAAGTACACACACCATATGGTCACGCTGTGACCCCAAGTCTAGTCAATTCCTGTCCAAAGAGTTGATCTCAGTAATGTTTTCTAGTCAGAGGCAACAGCAGGTCTAGGCATCAGGCTCCCAGGGGAACCCCCAGGCCTCCATACCATCAACTGAGGTCTTTTAGTGGAGTTCTTGAGGTGTACCCCATCATGGTTGTCTTTGGTGGTGGCTAGGCACCATCTGGTTCTTCTAGTCACAGTTTGATACAGTCACCCATTCACCTAAGTCCTTCTGTCTCCTGGGCTCTTTTTCCTCATTTCTTTGTTGTTCTTAGTGATTATCTGTTCTGGATGAGTTGGGACCATTTGGTGTACCTCAGACGGAAGCTTGCTAGCTTTTAAGACTCCAGACAGCTCTCACCAATATGGAGTGCAGAAGACTCTCTTAGCAGTAAGTTGGTTACACCAATTGGCCTTGATGTCCCCGAAGGCATGGTCCCCAGACCCTCACCCCAGCTACCCCACCCTTGCAATATTAGGTTAAGATTAGAAGAGTGTTCAGTTTATGTTGAAATTTAGTTAAGCTGATCTTCTTTCTACTGTGTGCGGTCACTGCTTTCATCCAACCAAATTTCTATCAACTTTCTAATCTACGACCAGCTCTTTCCCTCCCTCCTTACTCTTGAAGCTGTCAAAGAGTCTTTTCTTCTGTACATGAGTCTACTTTTAAGTCCTTGTAGTAGAGAAGACAATATTTGTCCTTTTGCTGCTGACTGATTTCACTCAGCATAATGTCTTCCAATTGAAACCAGGTTATGAGATGCTTACTAAAATCATCATTGTTCTTTATCATTGCATAGTGTACCATTGAGTATATGTATTATAGTTTGTTTATCCATTCACCAGTTGTTGGGCATCTGCTTTGATTCCATCTTTTGTCTATTGTGGACTGTGCTTTAATAAACATTTGTGTGCATGCATCTTTTCATGTGACTGATCTTGATTCTGAGGGATACATTCTGAGCAGTGGCGTTACGTGATCAAATGGTGTATCTATTCCAGCTTTTTAAGGAAATGCTAGATTGGTTTCCAAAAGTGTTGTACTACTTTGTAATCCCACCAGCAGTGTGGGAGTGTTCCCTTCTCTCCCCAGCCTCTCCTGCATTTGTTGTTTTGTGTTTTTTGGATCATGGCCAACCTTGTTGGGGTCAAATGATATCTCATCGTAGTTTTGATTTGGATTTCTTTAGTAGCTAATGATCGTGAGCATTTCCTCATGAGTCTTTTGGCTGCCTGGATGTCTTCTCTAGTGAAGTGTGTGTCCATCTCCTTTGCTCATTGCTTAATTGGGTTGTTTACCTTTTCCTTGCTGATATCTTGCAATTGGTCCAACATTCAGTTGCCAAATACTTTTCCCATTCTGTAAGTGCTCTTTTAATTCTTTTGGTAAAGTCTTTGGATGAGCAACAGTGTTTGATTCTGATTTATCTGTTTTCTCTTCTGTTGATTGTGCATTGTTTGTCGGATTTTGAAGTCTGTCTAAGCTGTGTATTAAAACTTCCATTGTCAATCCTATTTATTCTTGCATGATCTTTATCATTTCGGGTTTGATATTTAGGTCTTTCAACCAGTTTCAGTCAGTTTTTGTGTAAGGTGTGAGATATGGGTCTTGTTTCAGTTTTTCGCAGATGAATATCCAATTTTGTCAACACCGTTTGTTAAAGAGACTGTTTTTACCGCAGTTGACAATCTCAGGGCCGTTATTGAATATCAGCTGTTCATAAGAAGATGGTGGCATCTCTGGAGTCTCAACTCTATTCCATTGGTCTATATGTCTCTTTTTGTACCAGTACCAGGCTGTTTTGACTATTGCGGCAGTGTAATAGATTCTCAGGTCAGGTACTGTGAGATCACTCATGCGTTCGTCTTCTTCAGTAGTGCTTTGCTTATCCGCTTATCCAGGATTTCCTCTCTTTCCAGACAAGTTGGTGATTTGTTTCTCCATCTCATTGAAAAATGTAACTGGAACTTGTATTGGGATTGCATTGTATACTTAGATCACTTTGAGTAAAGCAGACATTTTCACGATGTTAAGTATTCCTACCCCTGGATATATATTTTTTGAGATAAAAAAATATCTAATTTTCCTGTTGGATTTGACATCAAAGTAAGGAAAGGAAGTACTGATTAGGAGTTGTTTAGTTGATGACAATAAGATTCACATTTACCATATACAATACATGTGGACTATAAAGAAAAGCAGTGCTTTACGTGTTACCTCTCACTGTTGCTTGGAATTCAAAGACCCCTCCCTCAGAGGAGGCCTGGCAAAATGGCCTGGCAAATACTGTGTATTTCTGCATTCTAAATTCTTTGCCCTCCAGAATTACCCAAGGGAAATCTCAAGAGCAATAAGCTCTAAATGCATACTTTTTACAGTGTCATGTTATAAACATCTCTGACACTCAGCATCCTCCAACAACACTGGGTCCAGGATGTTCGCACAGCTGCTCTTGGGAACCCCGTTTCTGCATTTGTCACTGATAGTGCTCTATAGCCTGTGGGACTTAGTCTGGGAATTCTCATTTAATGAAAGTGATACAACCAAATTTTGTTTGTTCAGGAACTGCATACCCATGGATTTTAATACAGCCTCATGACACAGATGTAATTGTTTCTATCTGTGTTTTCCCATCTGTAAACTGGGACTACCAAACCCAATCAAGTCACTTCTGACTCATGACAATCTTATAGGACAGGGTAGAACTGCCCCATACAGTTTCCAAGGATCACCTGGTAGTTTCAAACTGTTGACCTTTTAGTTAGGAGACACAGCATTTAACCACTACGCCACCAGGGACTGGGCCTAGTAAGTAATGATTGTCTCCTGATGCTGGTGAGGCCTAGCTGTGATATGTGTAGAATACACACCTGATCAATATGCTTAGCTCTGATATGTGTAGAATATATGCCTAGTCAATATAAACTCATTTTCATTATTCTCATTTGGACTAGCTGATGTCTGCTTGTCTCATGGTTTGGTGAAATGCTCACCAAATGCTTATACGTTTATTGCCTATTCTGCTTCTCACTAGCAATCCCTTGAAGATTTCTTTGGAAAAGTACATTATTAGTCCACGGCTATAATTATTCTTTTCTTTGTTTTATTTTTGTGGCCTGTGACTATGGACAGTTGCTGGTTCAGAAGACAGATCCTGGTTAACCAAGTTCCTAGAGGTTTCTTCTCCCATGTAGAAGTTACTCCTTTTTTCTGTATTAGACGGCATTTGAAAACTCAATGATTTATTCTATAAATTTAATTTTTGTGTTGAGTACCACTGATATAACAGTGAATAAAACAGTCATGAACTTTTCCCCCCAAAGCTTACCATCTACAGAGGAAGTGTTTGTTTTTTGGTATTAGTTGCCTATGGCCTTATGTGTAATGAAACAAAACATTGCCCATTTCTGCACCGTCCTTATGATTGTTGATTTGTATTCATCCATTGTTGTGCCACTAGGTCAATCTGTTTTATTAAAGGTTTTCCTTCCTTTTTGCTGACCCTCTACTTGGCCAAACATGATGTTCTTTTCTACTGACTGGTCTTTCTTGATAATGTGTCCAAGGTGAGCAAGATGAAGTCTTGCCATCCTCACTGCTGAGAAGCATTCTAGTTGCATTTTTTCTGAGACAGATTTGTTCATTCTTATGGAAATATGCAATATATCCAATGTCTCCATGAATGCCAACAAGAGAACATTGTCACAAGAGCTCTAAAAGAAAAATATAGGTGAGGGGGGCACGCAACATAGGATTCGGATACCTGGAACAACCTGGGGGTCAAACTGACTTCCCAGAAGTTATTTTGGTTCTGAAACTGAGGGTCAGTGGGAGAAGTACAGTGGAGAGGGAAGCAAGACAAATACCTGGGGAGGATGTTATCATGTAAGCAAAGGGTCAGATAGCAAATATTTTGAGCTTTGCAGGGCCCATGGTCTCTGCGGCAACTATTTAACTCTGCCATTGTGGCATAAGCCACAGACATTAAGTAAATAAATAGGTATGACTGTGTTCCAAGAATGGAGCCCTGGTGGTTTAGTAGTTAAGAGCTAACCAAGAAGTCTGCAGTTGGAATCCACCAGCTGGTCCTTGGAAAATCTATGGGGCAGTTCTACTCTATGCCATAGAGTGACTGAGTCATAATCAACTTGAAGGCAATGGGATTGTTTTGTTTTGTTCTTTTCTTTTGGTATTCCAATAAAACTTTATTTATGAGAACTGAAATTTGAATTTTATATTGTTTTCATGGGTCATGAAATGTTAATCTTCTCATAATGTTTTTCCAAACATGTAACAAAGTAAAAGTCATTCTTACGTTCTTAGTTCACAAGTCACGTGAAAATAAGGCATAGAGTTGTATGTGGCCCTTGGTCTGTAGTTTGCTGACCCCTGAGGTCATTTTTAACAGCCCTCATGATGAGAGATAAATCTCTGTAACAAGCTTCATATGAAAATGTTTCCCTTCCCAGAAAATATACTTCAGCGTGAAGCTGCCATTTAATAAACGTTAAACATTAAACAAACATTCTACTACAGGCCTTCTATTACAATTGCTTCTTTTCTCACCAAATGTTAGTGTTTGGGTCAGAAAAAGAGTATCAAAGACACTCATTCACATGTAAGAAAAATTCACAATTGCTCAAAGTCAAAGGAGCTATGTAAGACCAAATCATTCTTAGGACGCCTCATTTAAGACTAACAAAAGAGTCATTTCTTCTCCTCTAATGATGAATCTGCCTTCCAGTTCAAAGTACTTAAAAATTCATTCCCCACTGCTAATGAACATCAGTTATCGAAATACAGAATATCTCAAGATAGAATTTTTTTTTCTTAAAGAAGAAAAGCTTAGGAAATTTGTACACGTTTAAGTGTATCAGGTAAAAGTACTGACTCATTAATTCACGGGTTCAGTGACTAGAAAGAATACAAGAACGGACACTATTTGGAGGTCAAGAGTGGAGAACAAAATACATAGGAGACTTCCTTCATGAAATTTACGGTTTAAAATGTGTATCAGTCAGATAAAATGTTTATCATCTCTCTAGAGAAACAGAGCCAGTAGCATATACATACAGAGACAGAAAGATAGAGGGAAGGAGGGAGGCAGAGAGGGAAGAGTACACAGGTGGTGCAAATGGTTAATATGCTCAGCTGCTAACTGAAAGATTGGCAGTTTGAGTTCAGCCAGTGGTACCTTGGAAGAAAAGTCTGGTGATCTATTTCCAAAAACTCAGCCATTGAGAACCCTATGAAGCACAGTTCTACTGTGATACATGTGAGGCTGCATTAGTTGGAACTGACTGAATGGCAACTGATTTGTTTTTTTATGTATGAATATAGGAGGAGCCCAGGTGATACAATGGTTAAGCACTTGGTTGCTAATCAAAAGGTTGGCAGTACCAACTCACCGCCAGAGGAAAAAAGACCTGCTGATCAGCTCCCAAAAAGATTTATAGCCTAGAAAACTCGATGAGACAGTTCTACTCTGTGCTATAGAGCTACTATTTGTCAGAATCAACTCAATAGCACACAACAAAATGTATGTATATTTGTGTGTATACCAAAAAAATGAAACCTTTTGCCATCGAGTGGATTCATCAAGTTATAATGTAGAACTGTCCCATAGGATTTCCAAGGCTATAAATCTTTACAGGAGCAGACAATCACAGTTTTCTCCAGTGGAGCTACTAGTGAGTTTGAACTGCTGCCAACAACTGCACACAGGGCTCCTATATATATGTTTACATGCATGCACACGTGTCTGTGTGTGTGTGTGTATATGTGGAGAGAGAGACAGAGGGAATGAGAGTGGAAATTTAGGTAAAAGTTCATAGTTACTTTTAAGTTTGAAATCTGTAGGCTGCAAACTCAGCAGGATTTCTGTGTCACAGTCTTGAGACAGAATTCCTTTCTTTCAGAAACTTCAGATTTTACTCTAAAAGCCTTCAACCAAATAGATACTGCCCACCCATGTATTGAGGGTGAGATCACTTAAAGTCAACTGGTTAGAGATGTTACAGGTATCTAACTACCTTCATAGCAACACTTTGACTAGTGTTTGACCACACAGCTTCACACCATTCCCTAGCCACAGTGACACATAAATTTGACTGCTAGAAAGGGGGAGATAGATATTGAATCAACATGCAAAATTACTTATTTTCATAGCAAAGACAGGTGTCATAAAGGAAATGCATAGGAAACCATGTGACTACGTAACAGGGCACATCACTCAAGGTAGGAGGCTGGGGATGACCTCTCTGTTGACAAGACATTTAAACTGCGGATTAAAGGGGAAATAAAAGGTGGAGATTAAAAAAGAGAGAGAGAGAGTATATGTGTGTGTGCTGGGGGCCAGAGTTGAGAAAGACTCATTCCACACACAGGGAACAGAAGGAGCTATAAATTCACTGAAGGCTTTGGGGACCACTCACATTTAACTGAGGCCAAAGTTACAAGCATGAGTAGATCCTGCATATCTTCACTGGCCTGGTGAGGGATGTGGAACTTGGTCTCTGCCCAAATGTGGGGGGGGTTCTCTGAGGGGTTTTCATCGGGAGAGCATCACTTTGTGATTTATATTTTAATGGTGGGAAAATAGAATAACAAATATTAGTAATAAACCCGGGTTTCTAAGGACAGTAGTTGAGTTTCGCTGTATAATAAACCTCAAACCAATAGGTTCTTTGTGTCACATTTCAATTTTTGGCACGTCCAGTATAGTAAGTAAATGAATGCCACTCCAACTTGTCTGACTTTTTGTGCATCACCGCGAAGTAAGCGTGTGTGCTGAGGAACAAGATAGTGTGTTTGTGTTCACACTTCAACCTAGAGGGAGAGAAGAGATGGATGCCATCATCTTGTCTATCAGATGTCACAGTATTCTGGAAACAGCTCCACAATGTAAGGTTTTAAAATATGTGCAGCTTATAGGTATGACATATAATGTTTCAAGAGACCCAATGGGGTATTTTATCAAAAGTTATTTTCTATATCCAATAAAATAGATTAACAATATTTTGTGATTCCTTTGATAAAACTGTGAATGTTAAAATAAAATTTCCTTTTTATCTCAGTTGTTTGCTGTACATATCTTTCCTCTGTTCAATTCATTTTCAAAAGAGAAGACATAAAACAAAAACTAGGAAGTAAACTTATTTTCTTAAAAATAAGAAAAATGAAAAAATACCTAATTATGAACATTGTAGAGACTCTTTTCTTATTAAAATCCATGTGTCATCTATGTAAGGGCCTTGGTGGTATAGTAGAAACCCTGGTAGTGCAGTGGTTAACTGCATCTACTAATCAAAGGGTCAGCAGTTAGAAGCCACCAGGCACTCCTTGGAAAGTTTATGGGACAGTTCTCCTCTGACTCATAGGGTTGCTATGAATTAGAACTGGCTCAACTGGCAGTGGGTTTGTGTTTTTTGGCTTGGTGGTGTAGTAGTTAAGAGCTCATCTGCTAATCAATGGATTGGCAGTTCAAATCTACCAGCCGCTCCCTGGAAACTCTATGGGACAGTTCTACTCTCTTCTATGGAGTTGCTACGAATCGTAATCAACATGATGGCAACGGGTCTGGATTTTTTTTGGTCATCTATTTAGGTGTAATTGTAGCTTATTTAATTTGGAATGGTGGAGGGAAGATATGGAATGTAAAAATATTCTGAGTCAACACAGTATACACTTATTGTTCTGGCCAACCTTGTCCTAAAAGTGGGCCTCTCATTCAACACAGCAGCAGAGAAAACATACATTGACAGTGCTTTGCTCTGTCATCCGTCTCATTAAAGTGATACAGAAACAAAGCTGACTGGTGGTAAATCGCACTTAGTGCCTAACACAATGTTGTCATGGCAACAGGAAGTGGCCAGGTAGGATTAATGTTTCTGAGAGAACCTGGGTGAAGGAAAGGTAGGAAAGGGGACTCTGAGAAAGCCTCCTTGGCTTACTGCTGCGTCTTCACATGGCATCTCCCTCCTGTGCAACACTGTTCTCTTTTATAACACGCTATTCAGAAGGAATTAGGGCTAAGTATGTTTGTATTATTTAACTGCTAATATCTTCAAAGAAATATCCTGTTTCCAAACAAGATCATGTTTACAAGTACAGAAGATAAGACGTCAACATATGTTTTAGGGGGGATACAACTCAATCTATTACATGCCCATTATGCATTTTTCACAAACATCAAATGCCCAGATTACAAGCTTATGTATTATAATACTGCTATAGACTGAATCATGCCTACCCACCCCAACCCCCAAAATATGTGCTAGAATCCTAGCCATTATACTTGTGGACGTGATCTTGTGCAGAAATAAAATAAGGTTTTCTGTGTTATGGTAATTAGGCCACACCTATGTAAGTTGGGTTCTAAATCTAGTCCCTTTTGAGTTGTAAAAAGAGGAAATAAGACATAGATGTGAACACAAAGCAGGGGCTGGGGGAAAAGAGATACTACGTGAGGATCTACTGCAAGCTAAGGAGTCAAGGCATGCCTGGGAATGCCAACAAGGAAGGAATCAACATGACAGGAAACTTGGTTTGGATTTTTATCCTCCAGAGCTATGGGCAAATAAATTTCTGTCCTTTAGAGCCATTTTCTCTTACAGAAGCTCTAGAAAACTAAGACAAATACTATAGGGTTCATCCACATCATACATGCATACATGGAAGTCTGCTACTGACCCAAGACTTATATTTCAGGGAGAGAACTCTTCTAAAGAGGAGCATGGTGGTGCCATGGTTATGCTCTCAACTGCCATCTGAACAGTTGAAAGTTCAAACTTACCCAGTGGGTCTGCAGAAGAAAGACCTGGTGATTTGCAACCATAAAAAATTTATAGCCAGGGAAGGGCCAAGATGGCAGACTAGACATACATCTCCTCAATTCCCTCTGAGAACTAAGGCCTGGAATGATAGCTGAATGGAGCAGTAGACATCCAGGGGTCCTGAGGATCTGGCATAGCATTGTCAGGTTTGACTAGGCACCAGTAAGAGATTAAACTACCCTTCTCAAAGACAAGCCAGCAGCTGCTGAACCCTGCTCCTGCTGACTCACCATTTGGGAGGACTGCAGGTATTCATGCCTTCTTTGTTATCTGAGAGGTGGGGACTGGGCATGAGCCAGCAAATAAACCAAACCACAGCACTTAAGTAGACAGCATTCAGTGCAGTGGAGAGACAGTATGTGGGATAGCCACGTATTGAGAGCCCCCCTGCTGACTGAGGGCACCAGTGCCCCTCCACCCTCTCCTTTCTGATCTGTGCCGCAGACTGCTGTTTCATGGCAGGAAGGACAGCTTGGATAGGATGCAGTCTTGGTCAGCTGAAGGGAACCAGCCTTGTATCCCTGGTATGCATCCAACTTGCTCATGATAATTTCTCTTTTTAATATATATATGCTATTGAATTCTATTGGCTAGGATTTTGTTGAAGAATATTGCATCTAGGTTCATGAGAAACATTTGTCTGTAGTTTTATTTTCTTGTGGGGTCTTTCCCAGACTGGTGAGAGACTGAAAGAATTCCTCTTGAGAACAGGAACTACAAGGATGCCTACTCTCACAACTTCTATTTAACATTGTACTGGAGGTTCTAGCTAGAGCAATTAGACAAGACAAAGAAATAAATGGCGTCCCCATCAGTAAAGAAGAAGTAAAAATCTCCCTATTTGCAGAGGATAGGATTGTGTATGCAGAGAATCCATAAGTAAGCTACTGCAACTAATAGAGGAGTTCAGCAAAGTATCAAGACATAAGATAAACATAAGTAAATCAGTAAGAATTCCCTCATACCAACAAAGAGATTATTAAAGAAGAATTCACCAAACCAATATCGTTTACTATAGTCCCCAAGAAGATAAAATAACTATGAATAAATCTAACTAGAGAAATAAGAGAACTATACAGAGAGAACTACAAAATCCTACTGCAAGAAACCAAAAGAAACTTACATAAATGGAGAAACCTACCCTGTTCATGGGTAGGAAGACTTATCATTGTGAAAATGTTTATTTTATCCAAAGTGATCTACACATATAATGTAATCCTGATACAAATTCCAGTCACATTTTTTAACGAGATAGAGGGACAAATCAGCAACTTTGTCTGGAAAGAGATGAAACCCCAGATAAGTAAAGCACTTCTGACAAACAGAAACACAGTGGGAGACCTCACATTGCCTGACCTTGGAAACTATTACACTGCCACAGTGATCGAAACAGCCTGGTACTGGTACAAAAAGAGACATACAGACCAATAGAAGAGAGTTGAGTCCCCAGAGATGCCACCATTCTGCTATGAACAGTTGGTATTTGACAAAGGCCCTAAGATTGTAAACTGGGGTAAAAAAAGTCTCTTTAAACGGTGTTGGCAAAATTGGTTATCCATCTTCAGAAAACTGAAACAAGACCCATATCTCATAACTTACACAAAAACTAATTCAAAATGCATCAAAGACCTAGATATCAAACCTAAAACGAGAAAGGTCATGCAAGAAAAAACAGGATCAGCAATGAAAATTCTAATACACACTTAGATAGACTTCAAAATTGGACAAACAAAGCACAACCAACAGAAGAGAAAATAGATAAATGGGAATTACCAAGAACTAAACACTTTTGCTCATCCACAGACTTTATCAAAAGAGTTAAAAGATCACCTACAGAATGGGAAAAAATATTTCGTAACTACATGTCAGACCAATGTCTGATCTCTATGATCTACAAAGTACTGCAAAATAACAACAACAAAAAGTAAGTAACCCAATTAAGCATTGGGCAAAGGAGATGGGCAGATACTTCACTAGAGAGGACATCCAGGCAGCCAAGAGACACACGAGGAAATGCACACAGTCATTAGTTATCAGAGAAATTCAAATCAAAACTACAATGAGACATCATCACACCCCAACAAGGTTGGCCATAATCCAAAAAACACAAAACAACAAATGCTGGAGAGGATGCAGAGAGATCAGAACTCTCCTACACTGCTGGTGGAATTGCAAAATGGTACAACCTTTTTGGAAAGCAATCTGCTGCTTCCTTAAAAAGCTGGAAATAGATACATCATTTGATCCAGTGATCCCACTGCTCGGAATTTATCCTGCAGAAACAAAGGCTGTGACACAGACACATGCACACAAGTGCTCATTGCAGCACTGTCCACAATAGCAAAAAGATGGAATCAACCTAGATGCCCATGGACAGATGAATGATAAACTACAGTACACTAACTTGTTGGAACACTATGCAGTAATAAAGAAGAATTATGATTTTAGGAAACATCTCATAACCTGGTTTAAATTGGAAGACACTATACTGAGTGAAATCAGTCAGCAGCAAAAGCACAAATATTGTATGAGATCAGTACTATAAGGACTTAAAAATAGACTCATGTACAGAAGAAAAGACTTTGGCAGCCATAAGGGTGGGGGGTGAGTAAGAGTTGATCATAGATTAGATAGCTGATAGAGATTTGGTTAAGTGAAAGAAGTGGCACCACACAGTAGAAAGTAGATCAACTTAACCGGACCTCACCATAACGTGAAAGCTCTTCTAATTTCAACCCAATATTGCAAGGAGAGCAGGAGGCATGGAGTATGGGTATCATGCTCTTGGGGGACACCAAAGGCAATTGGCATAATTAGCCTATTGCTAAGACAGTCTTCTGCACCCTATATTGGTGAGCAACATCTGGGGTTTTAAATGCTAGCAAGCTGCCATCTGAGGTATACCAAATTGTTTCAGCTCAGCCAGAACAGATGATCACTGCGAACACCAAAGACACAAGGAAAAAAGGGCCCAGGAGACAGAAGGACTCATGTAAATGGGAGACTGTATCAGCATGTGACCAGAAGAACCAGACAGTGCCTGACCGCCACCAAAGACAGCCGTGATGGGGCACACAATATTGAGTCCCTGTGGCAACATGAGAAAGAGGCTACAGCTCAAGAACTCTAATAAGAGACCACAGCTGATGGTCTGATGGTCCAAGGGATCCCCTGGGAGCATAGCCCCTAGACCTGCTGTTGTCCTTATCTACAAAACACTACTGAGCTCAACTCTTCAGACAAAAATAAACTAGACTTAGGGACACAATAGGACTGTATCATATGTGCAATTTATGGTTGTATGCATTTATAGGATCGACTGCACTTGGCTTGGCTGGCATTTATAGGATGCTGTCCTACTCGTCTCTTTCTAGATGGGAAAGAAGAGAGTGGACAGGAGGGGGCATAAGCTTGTTAAGAGAATACAAGTTAACAGGAGTGTGCTGTCACATGGTAAGGAGAGCAGAAGAGCTACGGATAGGCAGGCGTACAAAATTGATTTGGATTGTACACTTTCACTTAGTCACTTAGTCACAATAAAAAAACAAATTACATCCTAGAAATCCTTCTAGGACAGTTCTTCTTTGTCACATGGGATCATTATGAGGTAGCAGCAACTAACAGTATCCAATAACACCAACAACAGAGTTCTAGAGGAACAATCATTTTTACAACAAACAAAGATTTTCACCGAGTGACACAGAAAACGTCTTTGATACAGTCCTCTGTTCTCTTCTCCCACAGGATCTTCAGAAAAAGAATCCTGGCACCTGCTGTCAGCATGTCCCTTGGAGTCTTTCATTGTTCCCTTTGTGTTTAAGCATCCACCAAAAAGAAAAAAAAAAAAACAGTTGCTTTTGAATCAGTTATAACTCATGGTAACCTCAGGGGTGTCAAAGTAGAACCATACCCCATAGAGGTTTGAATAGCTGATCATTAAAGTCTATCATCCTTGACTCAGGTTTCTTAACAGTGGACACCCTGCATAGATTGGAGACAGGGCAAGGGGTGAAAAGAACATTGACTGTGACAGTTAAAGTCACTGGGTAACACAAATTGTTGAAGGCTTGGCTGTTAACCAAAGGGCTGAGGGTTAGAATCTACCAACAGTCACCTCAGAAGAACAGCCTAGTAATCTACAAACTAAAGAACTTTAAGAACTGCCAATGGATACCAAAATTTGAAGAGGCAAGAGTTTTCCCTTAGAGACTTCAGAGAGAGCACAGCCTTGCTAACACCGTGAATTTGAACTTCTAGCCTCCAGAACTGTGAGAAAATAAGCTTCTGTTCTTTAAAGGCATCACTCCACGGTATTTTGTTATGCAGCCTTAAGAAACTAACACAGGGCACAACAGAAAACTAAAACATAGTTTTAAAAAAATGCAAGGAAAAAATGGGAAAAATTTAATGTGTACACTGACTCGACAAGCCCCAAGAGATTATCAGCTCAAGTGGCTAAAATGAACCCACGAAAGCACAGAGAGTGACAGACTGGACAAAAAAACAGGATCTATCAATATGCTGTCTACAAAAGACACACCTCGGAAACAAAGATATAAATATATTGAAAGTCAAAGGATAGAAAAAAATAAGCAAACAGCAATCAAAAAGGAAAAAAGCAGAAATGGCAGTACTAATATCAGATAAAATAGATATGAAAAGAAAATCCATCATGAAGGATAATATAGGACATTATATATCAGTTAAAGAGACAATCATCATGAAGATATAACCATAATAAATACCTGCAAGCCCAATGACAGGGCTCTAAAATACATTTAAAAATACATTAAAATTCACAGTTCCAGAGTAACAGTAGGACACTTCAAAACACCACTCTTTGTAAAGCACAGAACATCGAGGAAAAAACTCAGCAAAAATACAGAATATCTAAAGACCGCAATCAACCAATGTGACATCATAGACAGAACGCTCCACCCAACAGCAGCAAACTACACATTCTTTTCCAATTCATGTAGTATAATCTCCAGAATATACCATGTCTTAGGCCACAAAGCAAACCTCAGCAAAATCCAGAACAATGGCAAATACAAAGTATGTTCTCTGATCACAACACTGGAAAAGCAAACATTAATAACAGAAGAGGGAAAGAATCAAACACATGGAAACTGAATAATATCTTTCTTAAATAGCAATGGGTAATTGAAGAAATCAACACTGTAATTAAAAACTTTCTAGAATCAAACAAGAATAAAAACACACCATACCAAAAATGTTTTGTGGGACACAGTAAACACAGTGCTCAAAGAGGAATCTATAGCAAGAGATGCACACATTAAAAATGAAGAAAGAGATAAAATCAAAACACTAGCAATGTAATACAAACAAACATAGAATAGCAAAAGAAGCCCATAGCCACCAGAAGAAAGAAAATAATAAAAATCAGAGCAGAAATAAGTGAATTAAAGAATAGACAAACTATAGAAAGAATAAGCAAACCTGAAAGTTGGTTCTTTAAAAGAAATGACAAACTATTGGCCGAAACAACAGAAAATCAGGACAGAAAGCAAAAAAAAAAACTCAAATAAGAAATGTTGTTGTTAGGTATGATCAAGTCAGTTCCACCTCATGGTGACCCTATCAACAACAGCACAAAACACTGTGCAGTCCTGTGCCATGCCCACAGTTGTTTTTGTGCTTAAGCCCATCGTTGCAGCCACTGTGTCAGCCCATCTTCTTCAGGCTCATCCTCTTTTTCACTGACCCTCTCCTTTACCGAAGGTGATGTCCTTCTCCAGGAACTGACCTTTCTGACAGAACGTCCAAAGTATGTAAGATACAGTCTTATCATCCTTGCTTCATAGGTACATTCCAATTGTATGTCTTCCAAAATAGATCTGCTTGTTCTTTTGGCAGCCCGTAGTATGTACATTCAATATACTTCTCTAACACCACAATTCAAAGGCATCAGTTATTCTTTTGTCTTCCTTATTCATTGTCCAGCTTTCACACTTGTATGACACAGTTGAAAATACCATTGCTTCAGTCAGGTGCATGTTAGTCTTCAAGGTGACATTTTTACTTTTCAACACTTTAAAGGAATCTTTTGCAACAGATTTTCCCAATGCAATGTGTCCTTTGACTTCTTGACTGCTGCTTCCATGGGCACTGATTGTGGATCCAAGTAAAATGAAATCCTTGATAACCTCGATCTTTTCTACATTTATGGTAATGTTGCTTACTGAACTAGTTATGAGGATTTTCATTTTCTTGATGTTGAGGTACAACCTATACTGAAGGCTGTGGTCTTTGGTCTTCATCAGTAATTATTTCAAATCCTCTTTCAGATCCTGACTTTAGAACTTATTATACTGCCATGGTAGGCAAATGATCCTGGTACTACTACAACAGTAGATACACAGAACAATGGAACAGAATTGAGAATCTAGATGTAATTTCATCTACCTACGAGCAGGTAGTATTTGACAAATGAACAAAGTCCAGTAAATGCAGAAAAGATAGTCTCTTCAACAGTGGCACAGGAATAACTGGATATCCACCTGCAAAAAAAAAAAAAAAAATTGAACAAGAACCGTACCTCACATTATGTAAAAAACTAACTCAAAATGTATCAAATACCTAAATGTAAAATCCAAAACAATAAAGATGATGAAAGAAAAAATATCGACAATGCTAGGATCCCTAATGCATGGTATAAACAGAACACAAAACATAACTACCAAGGTACAAACACCAGACAAGAAACCCGAAGCTCCTAAAAATCAAATATTTATGCTTATCAAAAGACTTCACCAAACAGGTGAAAATGCAGCCTACAGACTTGGAAAAAAACTGACTACGACATATACCATGAAAGGCTAATCTCTAAATCTACAACATACTGCAAAACCTCAACAACAAAAGGATATTAACCCAAATAAAAAATTAGTAAAGGATATGAACAGGCGCATAATCAAAGAACTTACTCAGGCAGCTAACAGACAGATGAGGAAGTGTTCAAGATCATTAGCTGTTAGAAAAATCCAAATCAAAATTATGAGATACCATCTCACCCCAACAAGACTAGCACTGGTCCAAAAAACACAAAAATGATAAACATTAGAGAGGTGTGAGAAAGACTGGAACACTTAAAATGCTATTGATGTGAATAAAAAATGGTACAACCACTTTGGAAAGTGACTTGTAACTTCTTTAAAAAGCTAGAAATAGAAATACCATATGCTCCAACAATCCCACTCCTTAGAATATATCCTAGAGGAATAAGAACTGTCACATGAATGGATATACACACACTCGTGTTCACTGCAGCATTGTTTACAATAACAAAATGATAGAAACTATCTAAGTTTCCATCAACAGATATATGAATAAACAAATTATGGTATATACACACATTGGAATGCTATGCAACAATAAAGAATAATGAAGAACACAAGAAACATCTCACAACACAAATAAATCTGGAAGGCATTATGCTGAGTGAAATTAGTTAATAACAAAAGGACAAATATTGAACGACACCACTACTGTAAGACCTCAAGAAAAGATTTAAACGAAAAAGAAAATATTCTTTGATGGTTACAAGGGTGGGGAGGGAGAGAAAGATGAATTCACTAAGTAGATCAAAAAGCCCAAATGAAACCCATTGTTATCGAGTCAATTTTGACTCACAGAGACACTACAAGACAGAATAAATCTGTCCCATAGAGTTTCTAAGGAGTGTCTGGTGGATTCAAATTACTGATCTTTCTGTTAGTAGTCACAGCTGTCACAGCTGTTATTCTGTATACCACCAGGTTTCCTGCACTAACTAGATAGCAGACAAGAATTATGAATGGATAACACCCAAAAGGGTGAAAGTCAGTACAACCAAATTAAACCCAAAGCTAAGAGTTTTCCTAAACACAATCAAACACTCCCAGGGACAAAGTAGCAGGAATTGAGGTTTCGGTACCATGGTTTCAGGGAACATCTAAGTCAAGTGGGATAACAATTTATCCAGAAAATATTTTACATCCTGCTTTAGTGAGTGGCAGCTGGTATCTTAATAGCTTGCCAGTAGCCATCTAAAACACATCAGTTAGTCCAAACCCACCTGGAACAAATGAGAATGAAAAATACCAAGGACACAAGGAAAATACTAGCCCAAGAGACAAAACGTCTCCATATATCAGAGTCTCCATCAGCCTGAGGCCAGAAGAGCTACATGTTGTGTGGCTATCACCAGTGATGTCCCTGACAGGTAACAAAATAGATGGTCCTTGATGCAGCAGGAGAAAAGTGTGTTGCAGAAATTAGTTTCACACAAAGACCAAAGTTAGTGGTCTGACTGGGACCAGAAGAACCCGTGAAGGCATGGATTCCAGATTGTGTTAATCCAGAACTAAAACACTTTCCAAAGCCAACTCTTCAGATGAAGATTGGGCTGGACTGTACAACGCAAAATGAATACTTGTGAACACATGCTTCTTAGTTTAAGTAGATACAAAAGACTAAATTGGTGACTCCTGTCTTGGATACAATGAGAACGTAGAAAGGTGTAGGAACTGGTTGAATGGACACAGGAAACACAGGGTAGAAAGGGAGAATATGCTGTTACATTGTCGGGATTGCAACTAGGGTCAATACACACACAACTAGGGTGAAAACACACACACACACACACACACACACAGCCATCAACTCAATTCTGACTCTACAGAGTAGAACTGCCCCGTAGAGTTTCCAAGGAATGCCTGGCAGATTTGAACTGCTAACCCTTTAGTTAGCAGACATAGCATTTAACTACTATGCCACCAGGGTTTCCATAAATACACACACAAAAGGAGCACAGTAAAAAAAATAATAAAAAATTTCTAGCCAATAGAAGTCTCATTGTACAAAACAACATACACCTCCACCAAGAGGTATTCATACCAGGTATGCAAGGATGCTTCAACATTAGAAAATCAATCAATGTAAAATCAAAACCCCAAGGAGATACCATTTCAATCTGGCATTACTACCACTAATCAAAAAATAAGAAATAACTAATTTTGGAAAGGCTGTGGGGAGAACGGAACTCTTATGTACTGCTAGTAGGAATGCAAAATTGTCCAGCCATTTTGGAAAACGGTGCTTCTTTGAAAAAAAACTATACATAGACTTACCATAAAATCTAGCAATCCCACTCTTAGGAATAGATGCTAGGGAAATAAGAGCCCTCAGATGAAAGGACACGTGCACACCCACATTAATTACAGCACTAATTACAATAGCAAAAGGATGGAAACAACCTAGATATCCATCAACAGGCAAATGGATAAACAAACTGTGGTACATATATGCAGTGGAATACTACTCAATAATAAAAAACGATGAATCTGTGAAACATCTCACAAAATGAATGAGTCTGGTGGGCATCATACTGTATTAAATAAGCCAATTACTGAAGGATAAATATTGTATGAAATAACTACTATGAAAACTCATTAAAAGGTTTACACGTAGAAACAACCTTTGATGGTTAACAGGGGCTTTGAATGGTTAGGAGGGAAAAATACTAACTGGAATATAAAACCAAAACCAAACCCACTACTGTCAAGTCAATTCCAACTCATGGTGACCCTATAGGTCAGAGTAGAACTGTTTCGTAGTTTCCAGGGAGTGCCTGGTGGATTTTAACTGCCAACCTTTTGGTTAGCAGCTGAAGTGCTTATCCACTGTGCCATCAGGATTTAACTAGAAAATAGGCAAGCAGTGACTTTTGAGGAGGAAAAGACAGTACACAATGCTAGAGAAGTCAGCCCAGTTTGACCAAGACAAAGTCACAGAAGCTTCATAGATATGTTCAGACTCTTACTGGCTGAGGACTGGTGATCATAGTCTCAGAGAACATCTAGCTAAACTGGCATAACATAGTTTATAATGAAAACGTTATACATTCTAATTTGGTGGGATCTTAAAATCTTATTTTTAATTTTAATATAATGTTTTATTGTGGTTAAGCAGAAGTTTACAAAATCAATTTGCCATATAAAACTCCACACAGAGACCCCTGTGCAACTCCATCTGCTAACCCAACCCTGTGATGGCACATTCATCCCTTCTACTCTGCTTCTTTCTAGTCCTGTCCCACCTTCTCCACCCTCCCACCTTGTTACTACAAGGAAGATGCTCTGACAGCCTCATATCTTACAGTCTAGTCCAATTTTTGTCTAAAGAGTTATCTTGAGTGCTGGTTTCAGCTCTGGGCTAGATTTCATACCAGGGGCCATGCTCTCGGTACCCTCTGGGATGTTGGACCATCAGTCTTGTCTTTTAACAGAGTTCTAGAGCTGCACCACCATTCACTTCCTACTACATGAGGGAGTCTATGTTGTATTGCCTATTAAGGCAGACGTGGGAGGTAGCCAGGAACCATCTAGTTCTTCTGGTATCATGCTGGTGTAGTCTCTGGATTATCTGGCCCCTTCTGTCTCCTGGCTCACATTTTTCTCTTGTCTTTGATGTCTTTTGTTCTCCTGTGTTTCAAATGGATTGCGACCAATTGTTGCTCCTTAGAGGGCAGCTTGGTAGCAAAGATGCCACTCACCAAATTGGGAGGCAGACTATTTTCTTAAAACAAACAGACAAAAAAAAGCTTAGTTATGCCAACTGACCTAGGTGCCCTTAGAAAGCATGGTAACCAGATCTGCTCATCTGACTGTTCAACAAGTTGGGTTGTGCTTAGGGAACCACTTATCTCTTAAGATAGTCCAGCAGTGTTGATCTACCTTCTACTGTAGGCTGTTACTTCCTTCACTTAACCCAGTTCCTATCTAGTATCTAAACTATGAATACCTGTTTCCCTTCCTACCCATCCTGGTAACCAGCAAAAATTGTTTTCTTTCGTGCTTAGTCCATTTCTTGAGGCATCATAGTAATGGTCTCATACGGTATTTGTCCTTTTGCGGTTGACTGATGTCACTTCAGTATGATGTCTTCCAGATGACTCCATTCTATCAGGTGTTTCCAGAGATTGTCATTGTTCTTTATCATTACACGGTATTCCATTGTGTGAATATACCATAGTTTGTTTATCCATTCTTCTGTTGATGGGTATTGAGGTTGGCTCCATCTTTTTGCTATTGTAGACCGTGCTGCAATGAACATTGGTGTGCACGTATCTAATGATGCGATGGCACTTATTTCTCTAAACTATATTTCAAGCAGTGGGATTCCTGGATCATACAGTAGTTCTATTTCTAGCTATTTAAGAAATCATCAAACCATTTTCCAGAATGGTTGTAACATTTTACATTTGCACCAGCAATGTAGAAGGATCCCGGTCTCTCTACAGCCTCTCCAACATTTGTTGTTTTGTGCTTTTTGTATTAATGCTAGCTGTGTTGTTGTGAGATAGTATCTCTTTGTAGTTCTTTGTAGTTTTGATTTGGATATCTCTAATTGCTAATGATAATTATCAGTTCTTTACATATGTTAGCTGCTTGGATGTCTTCTTTTGTAAAGTGCCTATTCATATCCTTTGCCCATTTTTTCACTGGGCTGTTTTTTTCTTGTTGCGATTTCAAATTACCCTGTAGATGATGGAGATTAGATGCCAAGCAGAATCTTTGTCTCCAAAAATTTCTCCCAGTCTGTAGATGGTCTTTCTACTTCCTTGATGAAGCCTTTGGATGAGTGTATAAGTATTTGATTTTTAGGACTTCCCATATATGTATTTTCTCTTCTGGTGTTTTTGCATTGTTTGTAATATTTTGTAGTTTGCTTATTTAGTGCATTAGGGCTCCTGAAAGTGCCCATATTTTTTCTTCCAAGATCCTATTGTTTTAAATTTTATATTTAGGTTTATGATCTATTTTTGATTTAGTTTTTGTGTGTGGTATGAGATGTGGGTCCTGTTTCAGTTTTCTGCAGATGGACATACAGTTTTGCCAATGCCATTTTCCAAAGAGACTATTTTTTCCCCAGTTCATGGGCCTTAGGGTTTTGTTGAATGTCAGCTGCTCATAGGTGGCTGGAGCTATATTTGGGTTCTCTATACTGTTCTTGATCTGCTTATCTATTTTTGTACCTGTACCAGACTGTTTTGACTACCATGCCAGTGCAATAGTTTCCCAAGGTAGATAATGTGAGGTCTACCACTTTGTTCTTTTTCCTCAGTAATGCTTTACTCATCCTGGGTTTCTTCCCTTTTCATATGAAGTTAGTGAGCTGTTTCTTCATCTCATGAAAAAAAAAGTTAGAATTTGTATTGGGCAGCATTGTATCTACAAATAGCTTTGGCAAGAATGGACATCTTCACAACATTAAGTCTTCCTATCTAAGAGCAGGGTAGGTTTCTCCACTTAAACAGGTCTTTTTGGGTTTCTTGAAATAGAGTCTTGTAATTTTTTTTGTATGTGTCTTTTATATCTCTGGTTAGATTTATTCTGAAGTATCTTATCTTATTGGTGGCAAGGTATTCATTTAGTAATTTCCTCTTCGATGATCTCTTTGTTACTGTAAAGCAATCCAACTTATTTATGCTTATCTAATATCCTGGTACTTTGCTGAACCCTTCTATTAGTTTCAATAGTTTCCTTGTGGGTTCTTTAGAGTTTTCTGTGTGCAAGATCATATCATCTGAAAATAGAGACACTTTTACTTCTTCTTTAACAATGTGGATACCCTCTGTTTCTTTATGTAGTCTAATTGCTCTGGCTACAATTAGAATGGTGATAATGGGCATCCATGGCACTTGGCTGGCTGGCTGTTTCCCATTCTCAGGAGGAATGATTTCAATCTCTCTCAATTTGTTAGTTTTGCATAGATGCCCCTTTATTGTGCTGAGGAATTTCCCTTCTATTCCTAATTTCTTGAGTTTTGAACAGGAATAAACATTGAACTTTGTCAATTGTCTTTTCTGCACCAATTGATAAAATTAGGTGGTTCTTATCTTTTGTTTTATTTATGTGGTTAATAACATTGTTTGTTCTCATATTTTTTTATGTCAGTTTGTCCAGTGGCTTATCAATTTTGTTGATCTTTCCAAATACCAGTATTTGGACTTTTTAACTCTTTCGATTATTTTTCTAGTTTAAATTCACTTAGTTGTGCTCTAAATTTGAATATCCGTTTTCATCTGGTGTTTGATGAATCCTTTTGTTGCTCTCTTTGTACTTGTTTCAGTTGTAGGGATAACTCATTGATTTGAGCCATTTCTTCTCTTTGGATGTGTACATATACTGAGATAAATTGACCTCTGAGAAGTGCCGTTGCTGGATCCCATAGGTTCTGGTAGGATGTGTTTTCGTTCTCATTTGATTCTATGAATTTCTTCGTTTCATCTTTGATTTCTTTTACAACTCAAAGGTTTTTGAGCCCTGTGTTTTTCAGTTTCCAAGTGTTTTATTTCTGGCACTTGCTTTTTCTGCTGTTGGTTTTGACTTTTATGGATTTACAGTCTGAGAAGCAGCTTTGCAGTATTTCAATATTTTGTTAAGACTTGTTTTGTGGCCTAATACATGCTCTATTCTGGAAAATGTTCCATGTGCATTGGCAAAGAAGATATACTTGTGTGTTGATGGATGGAGTGCACAGCATACGTCTATGAGGTATAGTTGATTGTGGCATTCAGGTATTCCGTGTCTTTACTGAGTGGTGTATTTAAGTCTTCTGCTATTATTCTGGAGCTGTCTATCTCACTTTTCAGTGATGTTAGAGTTCATTTGACGTATTTAGCAGCTCTGTCATTGGTTGAGTAGACATTTAATATGGTTATGTCCTCCTTGATGTAGTGACCCTTTAAGCAGTATATAGTGAACTTCCTGATTCACTGTGTTATATTTTACTTTCAAGTCTATTTTATCTGAAGTTAATATTGCCACATCTGCTTTTTTTACAAAGCTGTTATCTTAGTATATATTTTTCCATTCTTTAAGTTTCAATTTGTTTGTATCTTTAGATTTAAGGTATGTCTCATGTGAGCAGCATATGGACAGGTCATGTTTTTCCAACCATTTTGTTAATCACTGGGTTTTTATGGTACATTTAACCCATTTACATGAGTTATTACAATGTAGTTACATTGTAATTCTTAATGATTACAACATAATTATTGATATGCATGAATTTAGTGCTGTCATTTTGATGCCTTTTTTGGTGAGTTGTTGAGACATTCTTTGTTCCACATAATTTTATGTACTAACTCATTTTTATTTGTGAGTTTTCCTCTCATCATTTTCATTGTGGTTGGTTTTATATCTGCTGTGACTTCTTGATTTTGATGCGTAAGATCATTAATTTTCTTTGTGGTTACCCATATGTTTACCCAAAGTGTTTTAAGTTTAAACTTGGCTGTAATTTCATTGCATTTCTTTAACTTCCTCTCTGTCTGAAAGATACATGAATACATTAATTTATCCCTCTTATAGCTCAATGTGGAAACCCTGGTGGTTTATTGGTGAAGTGCTATGGCTGCAAACCAAGAGGTCAGCAGTTCAAATCCACCAGGTGCTACTTGGAAACACTATGGGGCAGTTCTACTCTGACCTATAGGGTTGCTGTGATTCGGAACTGACTTGATGGCTCCTAACAACAACAACATAGCAAAATGTTGTCATCATTTACATACTGAGGTGTCTGTTTCCCTATTTTTAGTATTTCAACTTTAGTTTATTTTTGTTGGTTCCCTATTTGTGTTGATATGTGGATGCTCTGCCCTGCCTTGCATCCACGAGTATATGTCAGATGTTATTGACCTTTTAACTGAAGAACTTCCTTCAGTGTTTCTTATAATTTTAGTTTGTTTGTTTCTTCCTAAATTCTCTAAACTTCTGTTGATCTGGAATGTCCTAATTTTCCTGTCATAATTGAGAGACAGTTTTGCAGGATATGTAATTCTTGTTTGGGAGCTTTTGCTTTTACCTTCAAGGCTTTGTGTATGTCGTCTCATTGCCTCACTGCCAGCATTGGCTGAATAATTGGAGCTAATTCTCAGAGACTTACTCTTGTACATTATTTTTTGCCGACACCTGGATGCACTTAAAATCTGTCCATATCCTTAGTTTTGTTAAGTTTGGTGTCTTCCCTTTGGAATCTAGATTCTACAAAGTTCAGTGAGCACCTTGGAGATTTTTCTCATCTTTCATAGTATCAGGGAAATTTTCTATCAACATGTCTTCAACAATTCTCTCTGTATTTTCTGGTATCCCACTGTGTTCTGAAACTCAAATCAGTCATAGATTATTCCTCTTGACAGTCTCACATAACTCTGAGTAGTTTTTTTTTTTTAATCTTTTGTCTGATTTTTCCTCCAACATGTTCGTGTCAGTTGCTTTTCAGTCACATTGATTCTGTATTGCGTTGCTTGATTCTATTCCTTTTAGTCTGTATTGAGTTGTCTAAACTGGCCATTTCATAATTAATGTGCTGAATTTCAGATCATTGTTACTCCTGCATTTCTTGTAGCTTGTTTAATTTTTCAATGTGCTCTGTTGCAGTTTGTCTAATTTTCTTCCTAGTCTATGAGAGCTCAAAATAGATCTTGTATTCTACCTCTCACAGTAGGGACTCTTCATCTGGAAAGTTTTTTAATTCTTTGTTTTGAGATTTTTCTGAAGCCATAGTGGTATGCTTCTTTAAATGATTTGAAACAGGTTGTTGTCTCTGAGCCTTCAGAAGACTGTTTTAATTTCAGTTATCATGTTCCAAACTAAGTATGTATGTGTGTACATATATATTTAGTTTTTTAAGTGTCCAAGTAGAGTAGTCAAGTGCACTATTTTGTTGATTGGAGTCACAGAAAATTTCGGAGCCCTGTCCTGGGTAGTTAGTCCTGTAGCTAGGCAAAGGGCCCCAGCTTTTTTTACTTCTCTGTGTATGTTCAGTCTGGGTACCCTGTCAGTTGGCTTCTAAGTGTGGAATATCTGTGGGCAAATGATGATCAGTGTGGGCTCAGGTTGTGGGTCACAACCTATGAAAGACAGGATACTCTCCACTCTCCTGCACCCAGAAAGGTTAGTGATCCACAGATCTGAACCTAGGGAAAATGCCTGCTTGTGCCCTCAGCTTCCTTTGTTAGATGCTAACTGCTGTTTCAGATACTGCACAGGAGTCAGGTGCCTGCCACAACACAAAAAGAAAAGGAGAGGGGTGTGTGATGGATAGAAAGAGATTTTGTACCCCAAATAAGAAGTTTTGATCTACACATGACCACCTGAACTTATCTTTTGGCATTCGAATGGAAGCATGCTACACCTCTGTTGGCGTGTCTGTCTGAAGCTCAGCTTCTCCACTGAAATAAATGCTCTCCCAAAATAGCTGTGTTCCAGGCACTGACTGTAAACTTGGGACTGGCACAGAGGTCTTCCTAAGGAGTGCAGATTCCCATCCACCTGGCACATCTGCACCCACACTCCTCTCTGTCAGCCAGTGTATTCCTTTGGCTTCCCTCTGGTGGTTTCATTAATTTGTTGTTTTCATGTCTCTCTGTTGTTACAGGGGTTGAAAGATGGCTCTGGCTACTCTGTCATGCTAGCCCAGCCTCCTGGAGAGTTGGATCTTAAAAGCTTTTAAGCAAACATCTAATATACTCTTCTGGTCCCACTCTGTCTGGAGCAATGAAGAAAACCACAGACACAAGGAAAAGACTAGTCTAAAGAACTAGTGGACAACTAACACAGCCTTCATTAGATTAGCCAGACAAGCCAAGTGCTGTCGTGTCAGATCTGACTCATGAGATTAAGTCCAGCATAAATTAGATGGTGTCTACCCGTCACTACCAGCTGCTCTGACAGGGATCACAATAGAGGGTCTCAGACAGGACTGGAGAAAAATGTAGAACAAAATTAAACTTAACAAAAAAAAGACCAGACTTATGGTCCTGACAGAGACTGGAGAAACTAAAAGTGTGAATCCTGGAAAATATTTAAGTCAGTCTGAAGGCACCCAAAGATTAGACAGGCCCATAAAATGAACAATAGTATGTGTAGCTCAGCCACATAAATGAGAATAAATGAGCACACTAACACAGAAGCAAGAATTAGAATCCAGGAAGAGACAGGAAAAGTGGACAAAGGGAAATAGAAAGCCCAAGATTGAGACGGGAGCACGGTAACACATTGCAGTGTTGGCAATCAATGAAAAAACAGTGTGTATATTAATTGTTCCATGATAAATTAACTTCCTCTATAAACCTTCATCTAAGGTACAATAAAAACAATTCTTAAGGAAAGTCTCAGCTCAGTTTCTTCCTAGTGATCTCAGCCCATTATTCCTGCCTGTTTGAAGTACGACAACAGCAGCCATATTTCACATTCATGAGATACTGGTGTGCCAAGCACTACTGTAAGGTCTTTGATGTATTCATTCATCACTTTTTATTGTTTCTTGGTATCAAGTAAGCTCTGACTCATGGTGATCCTATGTACAACAGAAAAAAATTGTTGTGATAGCTGTGTATTTTGATTTCCTTCCAACCCAGGTGCTTATCTTCCAGGATTACATCAGGGTTTTTGCTGACTAATTCTCAGAAGTAGGCTGCCATGCCTTTCTTCCTAGTCTAACTTAGCCTGGAATATCCTAGAGAAATAAGGGCTGTCACACAAATACATGCATATCAATGTTTATTGCAGCACTGTCCACAATAGCAAAAAGATGGAATCAACCTAGGTGCCCATCAGCAGGTAATTGCATAAACAAACTGTGGTATGTTTATACAATGGAACAATGATAAAGAATAATGATGATTTTATAAAACATCTCATAACCTGGAATCAACTGGAAGACATCATGCTAAGTGAAATCAGTCAGATGCAAAAGGACAAATATTGTTTGAGACCACTACTATAAGGAATTAAGAAAAGGCTTATGCACAGAAGAAAATACTCCTTGATGGTTAAGAGGGTGGGGAACGAAGAAGAGGGTTAGTCACAGAGTAGACAGTTGACTGGAATTTGGTTAGGTGAAGGGAGTGACAGCATGCATTAGAAAGCAGGTCAGCACAACTGGACTACACCATAAGCTAAAAGGTTTTCTAAATACAAACAACCATTTTAAAGGACAATAATAGCTGGGACAGGGGTCTGAGGACCGTGCTTTCAGGAGACATCGAGGTCAATTGGCATAACTAGTCTTTTTCTAAGATTGTTCTGCATCCCATATTGGTGGGTGGTGCCTAGGGTCTTAAAAACCAGCAAGCTGCCATCTAGGGAACATCAAATGGTCTCAACCTACCTGGAGCAAATGAAAACCAAGAACATCAAAGACAAGAGGAAAACATGAGCCCAGGAGACAGAAGGGTCCATACGATTGGGAGACTACATCAGCATGAGACCAGAACAACTAGATGGTGCCTGGCTACCACCAAAGACAGTCCTGTCAAGAAACAGAATGTATAGTGCCTGACATAGCACAAGAAAAAGAGTGTGCAGATCAGGAACTGTATTATAAGACCAGACTTGATCTGACAATCTGGAGGTCCCCTAAGAACATGGCCTCTAGACTTACTGCTCATCTTGAGCTGAAACCAGTACTGAAGCCAGTGCTTCAGACAAAGATTGGACTGGACTAAAGGACACAGGCTGACATAGGTGGGGTGTGTACTTCACGGCTTAAAAAGAGTCTTCCAATAAGGATGTCCTATCTTGGACAGCTTATGGCAGTGATATTTGTGAAGCTAGAGGGACCATATGTATCACATTTTCTGATTAGTCTTGACAAATAGCCTTGATAAGTTATATGATTCCAGACGTGTAAAATTACTTGTTTATTATCGAAATGGGTGTTACTTTGCCGAACATTCTGTGCTTTAAGTGAAGTTTACAATGCGCATAATAGTCCCACCAAGAGAACATTTTGATGTTTAATCAAAAAAATTTGAGACAACTGAGCCAACCATACAGAGCCTGTGCCACTGTTTGTCTGAGTGTACCCAAGAATCCATCACAATCAATTTCTCGTGGAGCACAAGAACCAGGCCTTCTGTGACCCTAATTTGGAGGATTTCGCATCTGGACTTGAAGATTTACCCTTATAAAATTGTTTTAACTCAAGAACTGAAGTCCAACCGCCACAGATTGTTCTACACACTTGCTGACTGAGCTCTGGAACAGTTGGAAGTTGACCCTGCTTTTGGCTGAAAAACCATCTTCAGTGATGAGGTCCAGTTTTGGATGAGTGGTTTTGTTGCATTTGCAGCAATGAGAACCCAATGGAGATTCAAGAAAGTCCACTTCATCCTCCAAAAGTTACCACATAGTGTTGATTTTAGTCCAGCAGGATCATTGGCCCTTATTTTTTCCAAAATGAGTGAGGAGAGGCTGTAACAGTCAATGGTGAAAACTATTGGGCTCTGATAAGCAATTATTTGGGGCCCCATTTGGAAGGTGCTGCGGTGGCTATTTACCTGAAGTAGTTTCTCACATAATGTCATCAAACATACTTGAAATAAGAAAACAATGAAAACTGTATATTTATACAACTTGTTTTACTCAAGTTCAAAGACAGCATATAATTATTGGAAGACCTTTTATATATATGAGGCTAGGCACTTGGCTTGGCTATCCAACTGGTCTCTCATTAGAGGTGAGAATAAAGGGTGCAGAGGAGGGGACAAGTGTCAGTTGAGTGGATGCTGGAGACAAAGAGTAGAAAGGAAGAGTGTGCTCGCACAGGGTGAGAACAACAGATAGTGTTGCATAGAGGCAGGTACTTGGGCTTTTATATGGCAAATTGACTTGGATTGTAAACTTTCACTTAATCACAATAAAAAAACTAAAAAAATAAATAAATGGAAGCTTTTGTCTCTCTGAGTCTGAGAGCAGGCTGCCTGTACCACCCCGGATTCCATGCTGCCATAGCTTCATTTTACATAGTTCTACTTCACAAGGTATAGCCTGGGTCTGCTTGTTTGTGTCTTTAGCGCATTTTCTATTGCATCTTCCACTTCTCTATGTCAGTTTTGTAAGAGCTTTATTTATCCTCTGCACTGCAAACATTTTCCAACACTATTTTTTTTTAACTCATTGAGGACGTCTTTCTGAAATATAAAAGAGTTCATATAGCAGAATATGTGCGTGTATTCTTTCACAACTCTTCAGTTTCCTATCTTTGTTAACTAAGTCTCCTGTCCCTTAGAGATGCACTCACGGTTGTCATTGCTTTATTCTTTAACGTATGTCTTCATTTTTGGATATGGTTTGACATTTGGGGTGCAAAATTGTTTTTCTCTAGGTAGGCAGCCAGTAAGTTGGCCAGTAACATTTTTTCAAAGAAGCTAAGTTACCCCAAAGGGTTTACAAAGCTGTAAATGTCTATGGAAACTGACTGCCACATCTTTCCCCCACTGAGTGGCTGGTAGGTTCAAACCTCCATCCTTTGGATAGCAGCCAGGCTCTTCACCATTGCCCACCAGGACTTCTTCTTAAAGTCATTACCACTTACAAAAATAAAAATTCTCTGAAATAACAGCATTTCCCACATGCTCTTTATATCTGAATGTGAATGATTTCATCAGCCCCACTGCGAGAGGTGCCGTTTTAGAGATGTAGAAGAAGAGACAGTGAGTGTGCACTATGGGCCCATGACAGAAGTTGTGAAGGAGGATGTCTAAGAGTAAAATAAAGTAGGGATGAAAGCCTCATGACGTACCAGCAAAGTTAGTTCACCCTATCACTCTCTGGACTCCACCTGGTCTGTGGATATCTTCCTTGATTTACAGCAGTAGTTTTTTAGAATAAGAGTTGGCAAACTCTTTCTTAACAAATCAGATAGTTATATTTTAGGCATTGCAGGCCAAGGGCAAATGGACGATATTATGTACACAGTTATGTAACTATTTCAAATGTAATGTAACCACTTAAAAATGTGAAAACTAGTCACAGTTTGTAGGCTTTGCAGAAACAAGCAGCTGGCCAGATGTGGCCCACGGTCCATGGAATTCCAGAATCCAATGCTATTGTCCCACAAAAATGTTGGTAGGTGATCAACATAAAAATATTTGAATTTCTGTAAGCAATTACATTTGAGAAATGCAGGTTATAACATAATTAAGCAACATCCCTTAGCATATGAGTTCTCAGAGATTTTAACATATAACTCTACATTTTAAGTATCCAAAAAGATACACTGTACAAAGAGGCAAATAGTCCAATTGAAAAAGGACAAAGGAAATGAACAGATCTACTTCATCAAACAAGACATTCAAGAAATGCTCATGATCACTAGCCATTAGAGAAATGCAAATCAAAGCCACAACAGGACACCACTGCACCCCAGTGTTACTGACATGAAGAAGAAAAACAGAAAATAACAAATATTGGAAAGGCTGCAAGGAAATTGGAACTCTTGCACTCTGCTGGTACAATCATTTTGGAAAACAACATGACACTTCTTTTCAAAGCTAGAAATAGAAATACTGTATGATTCAGCAATGGTACTTCTAGTAATATATCCTAGAGAAATAAGAGCCATCACACAAATAAACATATACACAACCATGTTCTCTGCAGCACTGTTCACAACAGAAAATGTTAGAAACAACCTAAGTACCCATCAACAGATGGATGGATAAAATAATGATATATTCACACAGAGGTGTGTTAGACAATGATAATGAGCAATGATGAATCTGTGAAGCATCTCACACATGGATGAATATGGATGGCATTATGTTAAGTGAAATAAATCAGTCACAAAAGGACAAATGTTGTACAAGACCACTACTGTAAAAACTCATGAAAAGGTTTAGACACTAAAATAATCTTCAATGCTTACAAGGGGTGGGTGGAAAAAACGCTAACTAGACAATAGACAAATGGTAACTTGAAATTCAGGGTAAGACAGAACACAATTCTTGGGAAGCTAGCAATTTGTTCAAGGCAAAGTCGTGGAAGCGCTATAGTTACTCTAAGGGGAACCAAATTAAGGGCTGAGGGCTCCGGGGAGCACAACTAGACTGTGCCTGGCTACCACCTCTGTCTGTGCAGACAGGACTCACAATAGAGGGTCCCAAACATTATGTGTACAAAACATGTTTATGTACATGTATACATACCAGAAAACATGCATGTAGTCCTTTTTTAGTAGTCTACATTTATAAAGCATGTTGGCTATTAAAAACTGCTAGGATCATGTCAAATGAAGCCAAGAGCAGTTCGAGGAATTTCATTCTGACCAACGATAGGAAAACCAGTTCATTTTCTTAAAAACTGGTGAAGAGAAATATTACAGTGTTTACTGCTGTTTCTCTATGAACTAAGCTGGGTAACCAAATTGTAAATGTGGGAAAAGTATCCCTATGAAATTATTCCACCTAACAAACAAGAAAGAAGAGAGAGAATTATAGCATTACCACTTTGCCATTGTTCCCCCAGGCAAAATAAATTAACAGGCTGAGGCAATGGACACTAACAGAATAGTTATGACCATCCAAGTAAGTACATAAATAACCAGACTTCGTGTGTCTCCTGATGAAGTAACTCACCACTACACGTTGTCTTGGCAAAGGGATAAAGCCAGAGTCTAATCAAGTCTCTAAACCTAGCTGCCAGTTTGCAGGACATGCAATGGAAGAACATGTTGGACCATGCCCTGAGTCCACGTTCAGCTAATTCCAGGCTGTGGGAAACCCTGAAGCTCAAACAGCTCAGATCCTCGGTGGGTTAACTGTAAGGTTAAGACTGGGGAGACAGGCTAGAAGAGAAAGCTGAAAATTAAGAGATGAAATTGCCAAACAAACAAACAAAAGACAAGACTAAAGCATACTGCCTAGGGAGTCACACTTCCAGGTTAAAACTATAAAGAAATGTAAAGAAGTTATCACTACAGAAGTCAGGATAGCAGTCACTCGCAGGGAAGACAGACAGCTGGGATGGGGCACATGGAGAATCTTCTGGGCAGCTGGCAAAATGCTGTTTTTGATGTAGGAACTCGTAGTTCAGTGGAAGAATTCTCTGAACTACCACAGTGGAGGTAGGTCAACAAAGGAATTCTTGCTTTCCATGTGGGAGACTCAGGTTTGATTCCCAGCCAATGCATCCATCCCATCGTGCACAGCCAATGCCCCTGTCAGGGGATGCTTATGTGTTGCTACAATGCTGAACAGATTTCAGGGGAGCTTCCAGACTAAGACAACCTAGGAAGCAAGGCTTGGTGATCTACTTCTGAAAATTAGTCAGTGAAAACCCTCTGAATCACCGCGATCCAAACCACAACTGATCAGAGTTCAGTGCAGGACCACCCAATGTTTTGTTGCATTGTGCACGGAGTCGCCATTAACCAGGGCCCCAGCTAGACGGCAGCTAACAACAATTGGTTATAAGAATGTTTGTGTTTTAATGATTACTTAAGGTACACATGCACTGTGTGTATCTCCTATGTTTCACAATTAAAAGTTTTTAAAAGGCTAAAAACCAGTACACTGTGTGATCTTCAAAATTACCTTCCATTCAGAGTAAATTTGTTTTCACGTACAGGGGTAAGTCTTCAGAAAAAAAGATGTAAGGTCAGGATATGGCTTGTGGGAGGAATTTAATGCAAAAACAATTAGTACTATTCATGCAAGACTATGGCAAGGAATTTCTTATGGAAACAGTTTCTTGATATTGAAGGTTAAGACGCCTATAGCTAATGGAAGCTGTATACAGTTCAAGTAGTTACATTAACCAGAAACAGTAGGAAAACTGTTCATCCTGAGGTTTCTAGACACATCATACTGAGGTTATGCATTCAAATATCAGATCATAGCATATTTTAAAATGGAAGATTTCAGAAATTTGGAATATCTACCAGAATTGCTGAGGTAGCCTTGACAGAAGACTTGCAAATTGGGTCTCGTTGTTATCAATCCAGCTGGATGATTGAATTAGGCTTGTCTGTTCTTGGGAGTGGAAGAACATTTATTTGATCTCCCGTATTATCAGGCTTGGCAATCAATTTTTGTGTCTTATGCATTTCATTTGAAATACTTATATAAAAAATAAGCTATAATTATATTTTTAAAAATATGTTACTATGTTTTGGGTGAAAGCTTACACAGCAGATTGGGTGCCCATTTGACAATTTCTATACAAATTATTGTTCACTGACATTAGCTACATTTCTTTAAAATGCGTCAACATTCACTTTAACTGTGTTCTGGTAGTTCCATTCCCAGTATTCTCTGTCTCCTTCTCTTCTTTGCTTTAAAGTAAACACAAAAACATTTTATTTCAAAGATTTACATCCACAGTTAAATATATTGTTGTATTAGTTGAGCCAGTGATCTTACTGTTGTTCTTAGCTGCCATCAAGTCAGCCTGCATCCTGGCAGCCCCTTCACAACAGAGCAAATGCTGCCTGGTTCATGGCCATCTCTATGATTGGTTGTGGATCAGATCATTGTGCTCCTTAGGATTTTCACTGGCAGATTTTCAGGAATAGAGCAGTCCTTTCTTCCTAGTCTGTCTTAGTTTAGAGGCTCTGTTCAACATCATAGCAATACACACATTTCTACTGACCTACCGGTTATAGCTGTGAGTGAGGTACACTGGCCCAGGAAACCTGCATGTCAGGCTAGGATTCTACCGTGGCTAAGGCGACAGGTTTACACGATTGATGTGGGCTTTGAAGGAAGCAGGCAACAGGCCTGGAAGTGTGCTTTCACTGCTAGCAATCCAATTTATTCCGTTACCTCCCTGGCTTAAGTATCCACACATATGGACTGAGCACATGTTCGCATTGAGTTAATAAGACTATTCAAAACCTGAAATTGCTGTGTTGGAGAAATGTTATTCAGAGGGTCAACGTATACTTTATTTTCAATTGTAATTTTGTTATTGATTGTTCTACAGCAAATTTTAGAAGCTCTATTAAAATTTTAAAAAAATTGTTGGGAGCATTCTCACATGACGCAGTATATGGATCCCATCCAGTTGCTGTCAAATCAGTTCTGCCTCATGGCGATCTCGTAGGCATCAGAGCAGAACTATGTTCCACAAAGCTGTCAATGGCTCATTCTTCAGAAGTAGATTGTCAGGGCATTCTTCCAAGGTGCCTCTAGGGGGGCTCAAACCTTCAACCTTTAGGTTAATAGCTGAGCATATTAACTGTTTGCACCAATAGACTTATATGTCCTGGTTCTCTGTCCAAGGTCCAGATACACACCTTGGAATATGATTTTTAGGGACCCTGCTATTAAGCATAGTTTTGTTGCCTCTTAGATACCAAATCAACTACAGTCAGTAGGATTTGAGGGCGGAAGCAAGGACTAACAAATAAAAAGAAAGGAAATAAGGAAACAGCTCAAATGAGAGTAGATCACACAGTGCAGAGAAAAATAGAGGAACAAATTTAAATAAAGCCATAGAAAAGAAATCCTGAGGGAGAAAAAGTAGTGCATACGGGTGCACTTGCCAGGGATTTACTTTTCTATTTTTCAAATCCATAAATTAAGCTTCCGAGGTGAAGAAGTAGAGCACGAAAGCTCAAGTTGAGGCCCTCAGAAGCAGGGAGAATTGTAGAGATTGTCTTGTCCAGGCCAGCCAAGCTATACCCTCGTGTAACGTTCACAGATTTCTTACACAGCATCTCTGACAAGCTGTCAGCCAGCTACGGAATCAGGGTCCAGAAGCAGGAACCAAGGAGACCCGGAGACAAGCAGCCTAAGCCAGCACTGGAAACAGGGATAAATGAAAGCTCTCCTCACGGCTTGACTACAAACCTAAAGGGTGACAGTTTGAACTTACCCATTTTCACAGTGGAAGAAATTTCTGGTGATCCGATTTGATAAAGGTGACAGCCACAGGATCATCATGAGTCAGAGTCAACATGATGGCAGCGGGATGGTCTTTAGCTTAATCGTTTGGAGATGAGCAGTTGAGGGGCAGTACATTCCCATTGTTGTACAATCATTACCTCACTCTCGTTCCCAACATTTGCATCACCCCATAAGAAAACACTGGCTCTATCCCAGGCAGCTAGCAACTTATTTACTGTATTGATTTACCAATCCTGGCTATTTCATATAAATGGAGTCGTATAACATGTGACCTTTGTGTCTGCTGTCTTTCATTTGGCATAATATTTTCACTGCTAATCCACATTAACATGGATTTATTTTTTTCCTCCTTATATTCTTCCCTTTCTCTATTCCAGGAAGGTAACCAGTCTCCTAGAATTTCTTAGTCTCGTCCAGAAAAAAAGTTTCTGAAATTCGATAACTCTCCTGTCTTTAGTTAAAAAAAAAAAAAACTAAGATTGTCTAAGAGTTTGTGTAGAGTGTTTTTGCAGGTAACCAGAAGAGTAGGAAATTCTTACATATTGCAAAGTCAGAGGGTGTGACTTTGGTAGGAAGGGAAGAATTAAGAAAAGCAAAACCCTCATAAAACTGTAGCAGCACCTCAGAGAAGGCAGGTTCATTGGATGGGGCTCCTGTCAAGGTCGTTGTTGTTACTAGGTGCCATTGAGTTGCTTCAGACTCACAGTGACGCTATACAATACAACTGAACACTGCCAGGTCCTGTGCTTACACTCATTGTTATGCTTAAGCCTCCTGTTGCAGCCACTTGTGTCAACCCATCTCTTTGAAGGTCCTCCTCTTTTTCACTAGCCTTCTACCTTACCAAGCATAATGTCCTCTTCTAGTGGTGAGTCCCTCTTGATAACACATCCAAAGACCATGAGACAAGGTCTCACCATCCTTGCTTCTCAGAAGCATTCTGGCTGTACTTCCTTCAAGGCAAGACCTGGAATGTCATGCAGAGAGTCCTGCACCCTGACAAGCATGACAAAATTCTCTTCCAATTCTATCAAGTCATTTCCAACTCATAGCAACCCCATGTGTGTCAGAGTAGAACTGTGCTCAGAAGGTTTTCAACTGGAAATGGACTTTCTTCTGAGGCACCTCTTTCTTCTGAGGCACCTCTGAGTAGACTTGACTCTTCAACTTTTCAGTTATAGCTAAGAACATTAACTGTTTGCACCACCTAAAACCTCTGCAGAAAAGAAGGGGATCCTTAGAAGAGACCAGAGAACAGCCTCAAATGCTGGTGCACAGAAGGAGCTAGAAGTGGGTAAAGGCAGGGAGTGAATTCTCCCCAGGCCATTGCCATGCTGGAATGAGCAGCCTCTTGCACATCTGTTTGTGAAACATGACCTGCCAGACACTCTGCTCGGTGGACTCATGAAGCTCATGTTTATTCTTTGCCCACCTACTCTCCTGGGTACCCAATGCTGGCAGTTCTGGGTAGATTATTCAAAATAAGTTTTTCCTCTCCCTCAGGGTCGCCATGAGTCGTATCCGACTCGACGGCACTCGGCTGGCCCCCTCAGTACCTCTTAAAGAGGATTAATTTTGTAAGAATCAGTTGACATTGTGTCATGCAGCTGCAACTGTTTTTACTGCTTAGATGGGCCCATCTAGTATAGAGAAAGCTTCTGCCCTCTTATGAAGCCTGGAGGGGTTTCAAGAGGCCCCACTAAGAGGGGTGTGCTTACTCTTTCACCTGGAGGGAATCTGCTTCTCTGAGGGGTCTGACTCAATGCTCAGTGCATTCGATTGTCTTGATCACAAAACCTGTGCCTGCGAATTTGAAGGTAATCAAACCTCTAGCACTGTGTTGGTGAAAGAGTCTCAAACCCTGAGAATGAAAGCAGCAGAAAGAGTACAGAATCAATAGGTGTGACTCTCTGCTGTGACCAGATTAGAACCTCAAATCAGAGGACAAATTCTGAAAGAAGTAAATTTCATAAATAAATAAATAGTAGATATGCAGATAAATAAATAAATGAATAGAAAGCATTGCTTGGTTTGTGCCAAGACAAAAGCCACAACCTTTGAAGCAGAAGCACTTGCATGTGACAGTGGATGGCAATTCTGGGAGACAGATATGTTAGAAGACATAGTCTTGAAAGCGCTGTTGTTTATCTAAAGACCTAATTGCCTTGATTCATGGACACTCACTGCCAGTATTTGGGATGGCGATGGTTTATCAATTAACTGAGCCAACAGTTTGCTCTCTGTTAATAACTAAAAGGTTGGCAGAACCCACCCACCCATGCTGCAGAGGAAAGATCTGAGGACCTGCTTCCACCAAGAATATAGCTAAGAAAACACTATGGAGGAGTTCTACTCTGATAACATAATGAATTGGAATCAATTCAATGACAGTCAGTTACATAAGAAGACAAAAACAGGCAAATACATAGAGACCAAGGTCTCTATACATATTGGTTGTCAGAGGTGGGAAGCAGGGAGAAAGCAGGATTATTGCTCATGAAGCGCTGAATCTTGATTTAGGACGATAGGAGAATTGCTTTGATTGTTCAAGTTTGCACAGCCGATGAGCATAATTGCCGTCAACAAGTTGTACACTACTAAAAAATTGGAATGGCAAATTTTGTGGTATACATATTTAAACAATAACAACCAAAAACAGGGAGCAGTTGGTGAGGCTGTTTATGCACAACCCAAAATTCATGAAATTTGGTTTCTTGGTTTAGAGGTAGGATCATGGTTTCAGGAGACATCCCAGTTAACTGGCCCAATATTGTTTTTAGTATTTCTGTTCCATTTTTTAGTTTATTGTGCAGTGCGTGGGATCTTAAAAGCTTGCAAGCAGACACTCAAGACACATCAGTTGGTCTTCATTCACCTGGAGGAACAGAGGAAGGAGAGTAAGGAACAGGAGGAAGAAATGGAATGTGTGGCTAACTGCTGCTGTGAACAGCTGTCTACTTCGCCATGAGACTAGAAGAAATGGATGGTGAGCAATTACCATTACTGAATACTTTTACCAAAGAGCCTATAGAAGAATTCTGATAAAAAGGAGACTGTTGGGAGGATGAGACAGGTATGGAGCAGAGAGGAATAGTGTGCCGTCACCAGACAGGGAGAGCAGTGGAAGCTGCATACAGGTGGGCATGTAAATTTATACGGGAATGTACATTTTCACTCAGTCATATTAAATAAATTTTAGAAAAGGATAAAATAAAGAACAGAATTGCAAATTCCCATGGAATCTAGACTTTCTGGAGCCACTGAGGCTGAATGAAACACTGAAACTATTGTCCTGAGACAATCTTTAAAACTTAAACCAAAATACTCCCAGAATTATTCTTACAACCAAAAAATAATTTCACTTAACTAAAGAATGTCTGCCTTGTGCACTCTGGTCCTTTAAGAACTATCTATATAGGATCAAGGAAACACTGGTGCCATAGTGGGAAAGTGCTACAGACACTAACAAAAAGGCCAGCAGTTAAAATCTACCAGGTACTCCTTGAAAAATCTGTGGAGCAGTTCTACTCTGCCCTATAGGGTCAGTGTGAATCAAAATTGACTTGATGGTTTGAGGTTTTTTCATATGAGATCATACCGATAGCAACTCTAAAGATTAGACAGGAAACTTAGAGGAACTGAGTTTATGTTAATGGGGGAGGAACAACTCAGAAAAGGAGGGTGAAAATGATTGTACAATTCAAAGAATGTAATCACTGCTACTGAATTGTACAGGCAGAAATTGTTAAATTGGTGTGCATTTTGCTGTGTGTGTTCTCAACAATACAACTTTTTTCTTAATTTTTTAAAGAAAAAGAAAAAGAAAACTATGGAATATTCTTAAAATGGAGCCCTAGTGGCACAATGGTTAAGAGATTGGCTGTTAACAAAAAAGTTAGCAGTTTAAATCCACCAGCTGCTCCTTAGAAACCCTATGGACAGTTCTACTGTGTCCTATAGGGTCACTGTGAGTTGGACTCAACTGCAACAAGTTTTTTGGTAAAATGGTTATAGGTATCAACCATCTTGTAGAACACAATTCAGTAACACTGAACAATGTTCTTATTGTAAGTGATGAAGCAGTTTACAAAACTGTATCATATGATCCAACTTTTTGGTATATTGGGTGTGTGTGTGTGTGTGTGTGTGTGTGTGTGTGTGTGTGTGTGTGTGTGTGTGCATAATATGAAGGCTGCCAGTTAAATTCACAAACTCATCCTAGAAAAAGTAGTACATATCTCATTGCTGAACGTCACCATGGGCACCTTCGAAGCATTCCCCTTGGGAAGCCATGTACCAACACCCATGCCTAGTCCACCCTTCAAAGCAATTTTGAAACTCTGTTTCCAGAGTGGCCATCAGAGCTGTCATCGTATTACACTTGATGTCCTAGATGTCATCAAAATGTCTTTCTTTCAATATTTCCTTTATCTTTGGGTAAATAAAAAAGTCACTGGGGGTCAGATCAGGTCAGCAGGAAGGGTGTTACAACATAATTATTTGTGTACTGATTAAAAACTTCCTCACACACAATTATACGATAAAGTTCATGGACTTAATTGTCACGCCTCGTGTTTAAAAATTATGTAAACAACATTGTCTGAGACACAGGAGGTAGTAAGTGCTGTCATTTTTGTTTTTTTTAATCTGCCTCTATCTTATGATTTGTTTTCTTTGAAAAAATACATCGCTATTGTTATATGGGAAAAAAATGAAGTTCTTTAACAGTGAAAAATTTTTAGTAAATCTAATAATCCTGTTTGCTGTAATTTAAAAAAGAAAAACCCATTGACAACTCAATTCTGATTCATAGCAACCCCTTGTGACGGAGTAGAACTGCCCCGTAGAGTTTCTAAGGAGTGCCTGGAGGATTTGAACTGCTGATTCTTTAGTTTAGCAGCCATAACACTTAGCCATTATGCCACCATGGTTTCCATTAACTGCAAGCTGCTAAACAGCAATAGGCATAAGAAATGTAACTAAAGATGTTCTTGGCTTCCCGTTACTACACTGGTTCTCACTGCCAGAAATAAGGGAAAAATATATTACGAACTCAGAGCAAACTAAGTTAGCAAACTCAGAGGGGAGTGTGCACCCATTATTCAGATTCCAACTGAGTAATCACCACCACCACCATCACTGAGTGTCAGCCCTGTACTGGATGCTATTCCATTCCAGGCAGCCCGTTGGCTCAAGCCTCGGGTATTAAATCCAGTCAGTGGGAGAAAATAGGGTTTTCCCAGAAACTAGCAAGGAGAATGTTGTTTTCACCAAACCTGCTTTACGTACATGGGTTGTTCATGAGTCGGAGTCCACTAAACAGCAACTGACAGCTTGTGTGTCACCGTGCAGAGAAAGTCAGGAAACGACATTGTTTTGAGTAATTCAGCTTGTCTGTGCAAGTGGCCCCAACTGATCCACTCAGCTTCCAGCTCCTCTTGGCCAGAAGGATTATCTACAAGTTTGCTTGATGCAGAAAACAGGGTTGCTTCTTTAGGAATGTCTCAGAGGCAATACACACATTTTTTTTTATTAATTTCAATTTTGCACAGAATCCTCTGAAGTCTAAATACAAAATGGCAAGTCTTATTCTGAGCTTGGCAGCTGAGCTGTCAGCTGAGAGGTGTAGTATTTGATCTTTTGGAATAAAAATCAAGGTCTTTTGGCTTCTGTTGAAGACTCCAAACTAGGAAGAGGTGCACAAATAATTAAAACCAAAGTAACACCACTTTGGGGGGATAAATTTCAATTTATTTTAGTTTTTCAGAGTAATACATGCACATATCTACAATGCCAATATCAGTGAGTCTATAATAAAAAGTGTCTGCCCAACTTCCTGCACCCCAATATTGCCCCCCAGAAAAATTTACTTTTAACTTTTTAAACATGTTCACATTTATTTCTTTATAGAATCACCTCTAAATAAGATCCCTAATTTGATAAATCTTCACTAATCAAATTGAAAATTAGTTAATGGTCTACTGCTATGAGAGATGATATCTAAATTCACAAAAGCATTTTTAACTCTTTATCCTCTTTCCTCCCTGTCTTAGTCATCTAGTGGCTGCTATAACAGAAATACCACAAGTGGATGGCTTTAACAAACAAATTTATTCTCTCGTGGTCCAGAAGAAGGCTTTTTCGTTGAATTTTATAACCTAGATTTTTTTTCCCTTTCCACAAACACTTTGTGATTCTTGAATAAGTCTTTTAAAAAAAACCATATCCTTATTACTCATCCATAAAGAGAAATGAAGTCCTGGTAAATGTTACAACATGGGGGGACCTTGTAAACATTATGCTGAGTGAAATAAATTAATCTCAAAAGGACAAATCCAATATGATCTCACTTATGCAAAATAAACAAATACACAGCAAAACAAATATTTAATGGTGGTTACGAGGTGTGGGAGAAAGAAGGAACGGGTAGATTTTTTTGCTTAGGGAGCACTGAGTTTACCTTAACAGTGGTGGAATATTTTGCAAAAGAATAGTGACACATTTGTACAACATGGAGAATGTAATCAACATCCATGAATTACATATATAGAAATTGTTGAATTGGCTGATGTTTCATTGTGCCTGTTTTTACAGTAATAATAATAAAATATTAAAAAAATAAAACATCTGCTTATTATGGATTTTATATCCTCTGAAGTCTAAGGACACCAATCAGGTTTCTAAAAATCTACTTCATTCTTTTAAGTATTTGTTTCCTTCTTAGTCCTTTTCTTCTGCTTGTTTATGTGTCTCCTTCTCCATCCTATTGCACACTCTGTCAATTATCAGGGATCCCTCATTGTCTACCCATATTTTAAGGTCACAGTTGCAAAGCTGTGAGCTATACCTGTAACCAAAGCTCTTCTTCTGGAAGGTTTCACTCCAGCCTAAACAAGATGGAAATAATCCAGGCCACAAAGACCCCAGAGTGCGCTACATCCCTGACATCAACCCCTTGCTGGCTACCCTGGTACTCCTTAGAACAATCACTAGGTTTCTTTAGTGAAGAATCATTTGCTTTTTTGCCTGAGGGGTGAACATCTGACTTTTGGTTGTTCTGTACTCAGAGGGTAGGAAGAGGTTTGTCAGGACTCAAATCTTCATGAATCCACCCATATCTAACTCCCTAGGGGTCGCTAGGATTCTAGGGGATAAGGGACAGATGGGAAGATGGGCAATTGAAGGTCTCTCCCAATAGCATTCCCCACTAGGGCTCCACTTCTCCTGGCTTATCAGCCCCGGGGGGTCTACGTGCTTTTGTCTTCAGGAAATGTATTCAAAATAAAAAACAAAAAACAAACCACTGCCATAAAAGTCAATGCTGACTCATAGCGCCGCTATAGGACAGAGTAGAACTGAGCCATAGAGTTTTCAGAAATCTATAGAAAGCTGTAATTCATTGATTGCTCACTTCCAGTGCTCTTTGTGATGCTGATACATTTTTCTATTCCCTTGTTCTTTTTAGTAAGAACTTGAATGTAAGAGAAAAGAAACATGTGCTCAGATTGGAAGCCACTTTCTGAAATAATCAGCTCATGAAAAGAATAAGATTCCTGTGGCCATGAACCAATACAATGGTTGGTTGGTTGATTGATTGGTGCAGGAAATGATTTCCAAAGGGTTAGAAACAAGAAAAGTCAAATATTGATGGATTTTCTTGGAAATTTTGATAAAATCTCACTGAAAATGTGAGCTAATCTGCTATGCTTATAATTTGGGGGTGGGGGTAATTTTATCTCCATTTCTTTCCTTCTAACCCAACCTTGGAACAAACACTGCCTTGAAAAATGCAATCTGTGAGGTAGAAATGATTAGCTGGACTAGTCCCAATGTGTTCAATATGATCAGCTTTCTTCAGTTCCTCCAAATAGAACACACATTCCATCTCTCTGAGACTGGCTAAGCCATAGCAACATCCCTGGGTTGCCACATGTGCTCCTCCAAGGGACCAGAGAGCCGTGAGGCTAACACTTCGTTCTCAGGGAAACGAAGAAGGTTACACTGAGAGCCAGCAGCTGCAAAGATTTCCCTGAGGAGGTAGCATTCTTGGGCCTGCAGAGAATTTTGAAGCTTTTCTGTATGAATTTTTAATCAATTCTAAGCTACTTACAAATATGTGCAATTACTTTCTGCATTTCACTTTGTAATAAGATTTAATGACTGCTACAGTCCTCTGGGTGAACACTGATAACCTGACTCTGTGATTTGAAATTTTGCTTCGGCCATGAAGGAGCACATAAAGTCAAGGCATTTTTAGATTTTTTTTTTAAAGGAAATCACAAGTCGGAATTTTTTAACCTTCAAAATCTCTTCAGTGCTAGAGAATGGTGCATCTCATCTGTTTGCCACATATTGTCTGATTAAAATACAGGAATAATGCCCTGGGAAACACAAACTCCTCATTCTTGAAAACATTTTTCTGATTATCTTAAGCAGAGAGGCCCAGAGCCACTTGCAGAGGTCATTCTAGTCCATTTGCAAATATTAGATCTGGAATGTTCTCCAAAAGCCCTTAGAGTGTCTCTCCCAAATTGTCAGTCACTAGAAGGACTGTCAGTTCCCATCACCCTGGTATATGTCAACCAAATTGTTCCATAAAAATAATAATAAATACAATTAATATGCTTCATGTGCTCAGTATGTGCCTGATACTGAATTAAGTGCCATAAAAAATAAATAAATAAATTGCTGTCTAGAGATTCTGACTTGGGGCCACCACATGTGTTACAGGGTAAAACTGGTCCACAGAAATCTTGCTGGGATTTCTACAAAAGTAGATCACCAGGCCTTTCTTCTGCAATGTATCTGGGTGGATTTGAACAGCCAACCTTTAGGAGAGAAGTATTATGGACATCCCCATTACTGATGCAGAGACAGAGGTGGAGCATTACTTGTCTTCTTTGAGAGTGTTAGGGAGTTACAGTGCCCACATATATAGGGAAGGGACCCATAGACACACACATTCCTGTGAAAGTTGCTACAAACCTTTCAGTTTAGCCTTTTTACAGACTGATGCATCCCCACTATCCTGATCACGCTAGCGTTAGACAGGTCCTCATATTGCTTCTTGATGTAAGGAGGTATGGATTAAACAACAAAGAAAAATTCAAGCTCTATGATGCCCAGTCAATTCCGACTCATGGTAACCCTATAGGACAGTGTAGAACCGCCTCATGGCATCGCCAAGGAGTGGCTAGTAGATTCAAACTGCCTACCTTTCATTAGCAGCTAAGCTTTTAACCACTGTGTCACCAGAGCTCCGTGGATTGAATTGTGTCTCCAAAAAGATTATGGTGAAGTCCTGACCCCTGGTACCCGTGAATGAGACCTCGTTAGAAAATAGGATCTTTAAGGATGGTATCCATCAGCAGGAGATTATAATGAAGTAGGGTGGGTCCTAATCTCAATAGAGTTCTGTCTTTATAAAAGGGAAGGAATACAGAGATGCTCAGGATGAAGAATTTCAAGAAACATTATTGAACTAAGAGACACTATTCAAGAAAAAGTGATCTTCTTATAGAGCCTTTGGAGAAACTGCACCTTTGCTAACACCCTGATTTTAGGCTTCTAAATTCCCAATCCATGAGACCAGAAATTTCTGTTCTTAAAAGCCACCGAGTTTGTGAGGCTTGGGTATGACAGACCCGGAAGACTACTAACAAGATTTCTGACACAAAGTGAGCCCTAGTGGTACAGTGGTTAAGTGTTCGGCTACTAGCTGAAAGGTCTGAGGTTCAAACTCACCCAGCAGCTCCATAGAAGGAAAGACTAGTGGTCAACTCCTGTAAAAACTACAGCCTAGGAAACCCTATGGGGCCACCCTACTGTGTGGTACAGGGTTGCTCTGAGTTGGAATCGACTCAACGTCATTCAACAACAAGATGACACAAAAGGTGGGCAGGAGGCTTGGCCTACACAGAGCCACTGCATTGCGTGTGTTCCCATAGCCAGGATTTTTTCCCAGCATGGCCACCCAGCCTTTCAGTCAATCTTGATTCATGCATACTTAAAAAAAAAAGTGTATGACTAAGGTTGGATAGAGTGGGCAGGACAAGATTCTGACGCCAAATTTAGTAGCTAGAGATGAGCAGTGTCAGGAAGCGTTAGTATACGCCAAGAGGTAGGAAGATGATGTCAGCAGAACAGGAGAGACGGAAGCCAAATGCTAGTACCAACGGCTGGTAGCATGGGCCAGGTGTGCACAAGCCACCTCTTATGGGAAGGGCTGTGGGTGCAAAGGCTTTCTGTGGGAGTTTCCCACTATAAGGCATAGCTCCCTGGGATGAGAAAAGGACACCTGTGGCCAGGGAAAGGTAGGTCTTAGTGAAGTCATCTTGTCACGTACTGTGCATCCTCAGTGTACCCTGTGGGTGCGGCAGAGAAGGTGGAGGGGAGCCATGTCAGACGAGGACAAAAGTACGACAGTCTGAGTGGCAGGGAGGGGACCGGCCAGGTGGCCAGTCAAGCTGACAAAACTTTTTGGAGGAAGCTTGCTTTCTGTAACAAACAATTCACCAGAAAGCATAGCCTTTCCAACAATTTTCCTCTGCTGTGTGAGCAATTGTCCAGCAAATGCACGCTTTCCAGAAAACCATTGAGGGGCTTGGAGTTTCAATTACTATGATTAAAAGAAAACCGTCTACTAAAAAAAACAACTCATGCAGAACATTTGCACGGTACATTTGCACACTGAGAATGGACTAAGTGGTGGGAGTGGTGGTGATGCGGAGCACATCTGCGGTCGGGCGGTGGGGGGCTTATATAACTGCATCCTTGGTAGGAATCACAGAAATTACAGAAGAACAGGAAAACCATTCTCTCCTTTCAAAAACTTGACCATGCAAACCAGCGTCAAAGACTCAGGCATTTTGCAGGGCTTCTCCGACTTTGAAGGGTTGAGAGTTTGACTCTCTGGCAAACAGAATATTGACTTTACAAGGGAATGTGACAGTGGCATCACCAAGACGTGTGGGGGGACATGCTGTACTGGGTAGCACTGTCAGAGAGGGTGATAATAAAAAATGACTATATAAGTTTTGTGCAGTGTTTCAGCAGAAGTTTATTATTTTGGGTAATAATACCCCTATATTAGTTAGTTACAACAAGACGTATTCCACAAGCTCTGCTTACATGTATGAATATACCTACAAGGCTAAAACTTTATGCTAATTTACTTTTAAACTTTCTAATGTATTACTGTGGAAGCTGTCATTATTACCTAATTACAGTAATGCTTCAAGTCACTTGGATTTGTCTGCAACAGACATTCACTGCTGTTTTCCCTGTCACTAGTATTAGTATAGTCTCTGATTTTCTGGTGTTTTAGCTACGGTATTGTCATAATTAGTATTTCCGAATACATATCTATAGTATTTTTGAGAACGAAGTGGTAGTTAAAGAAAAAAAAAAGGAGTAATATGTGGGCATTGTGATTTATAAATAACAGTACAAAAAAATCACTAAGGATTCTGTATGGTCTGGTATGGGAGGAGGTCTTTGAGTGGGGGTGACACTCTGAGTTACTACAGCAACCCTTGTGATATATATCACTGTAGAAAGAAACAAATATTTATTGAATACTCTTAGATCTCGGACTTAAAAGTGTCATACACCTTGCAAACTGTGTACCCAAACAAACAAAAAACCTTAGTGCCATTATGTTGAATCCAGCCATAGTGAGCCTATAGGACAGAGTAAAACCGCCCCACAGAGTTTCCAAGGAGTGCCTGGGGGATTCAAAGTGCAGATCTTTTGGATAGTAGCTGTAGCCTGAGCCACTACACCAGAGTTTCCAAAGGTATATCAGGAGGGCCGAACTGGAGAATCCACAAGCCTGGCACTGCCAGGCATCAGTTGGGTGCACAGTTGTTCCCAGAGCAGAGGGACATTTTTGGAGAGGCTGTACTTTCTGGCAGATTATTTATTATGAAAAGCAAATCTCCTACAAGACGGTTCATCAGCTGAGCAAGCCATTTCACTAATCCCCTCAGTAATAGTTAATCTTCTCAATGCTGCAGTGATGGAGGAACTATTGACTCTGTTTTACAAGCGAGGAAATTGAGGTACATAAAGAAAACTATCCAAAAGTCTATAGCTAGTAAACAACAGAATTTCAACTCAAGCCAGACCCCCAAAACAATGAAAAGATTTTTTTAAGAAATTAAAAAAAAAAATACCATTTGCAGAAACATTAAAAATACATATATCTATATATATCAAATATCGAGGGATAAATCTAACAAAATCCAGGCAAGGCCTCTATTTTGAGAAAAACTGAAGAAGAGCCAAATAGGTGGAGAACTATCACACATGATCATAGATGAGAACTCTCAAAGTTAGTAAGATGTCTGTTCTTCCTAAACTGATCAATTGATTCCACACTATGGCAGTCAAATTCCCAACAGGGTCTTGTGTTGGCTGTTGCTTTTTTTTTTTTTTTTTTTTTGGGTGGAAATTGACAAGGCAATTCTAAAATATATATGGAAGTTCAAAGGATAGTCAGTACAACCTGGAAGAAAACTTAAGTTAGAGAGCTTATAGTATTGGTTTCTGGCTGGTTGTTACTAATGTTTATATATGCAGACAAAAGGTAAGAAAACAACAATAAAACTTGCACATTGCTGCTGAGTTATGTGACCCACAGCCAGCATGGAAATTGAAATCATGGACAGGATGTGGGTCCACATGAGAGTGCTTGACCCGGTCTGTTGCGGTTTCAGAACACAGTTCTGAACACAGAACACAGTTGTTCTAGCCTTCTTCTTTCTGAACCAGCACCCAATGCCACTGGCCACAACAGACATAAACCTACCCTAGCACAGCAGCACTGTGGTCTCTGAGGTTATCTTTCAAAACACACATACTAAAAGCAATCTGTAACTAGATATTTGCAATGTTCTCATTCTGTTCCCAAAGGATATGGACAACTACCCAAAACCTCTTGCATAGATTAAGATTCAAGAAACTGTCTAGAGAAGAGTAGTTTCAAATATCTGAGAACTACCTATTTGTATACTTTCCTAAAGATTTCAAAATGGCTTGGCCAAAATAAGGAGAGGCACTAACAAGTACAATAATGAGTCTAAGCCCTGAATCATAAAATATCCTTTTCGAGATACCATGAAAATTCATTTAATAAAATAGAGCAGTTTTCACACTTTGGTAAGATGAAGAAAAGCAAAAGTATATTCATGAGAACTAACCTTTATTCACAAAGATGATACCTTAAACAATCATATCCTACTTTTAGATCTCTTAAGATGCTATCTTAGTAGTCTCCTGGTGCTGTTGCAACAAGAAAACTGCAAGTGGGTGGTTTAAAGAAAGGTATTTACATTCTCAGAGGCTGGGAGACTAGAAGTCCAAATTCAGGGCAACAGCTCTAGGAGAAGACTCTCTTGTCAGCTCTGAGGGAAAAATCTTTGTCTCAGCTTTTTTGCCCTGGTGTTTGTTCCATTCCCCATGGTATCTGTTTTCATCCTTTGGGGCTTGCTTGTCTCTGTGTCTATGCTGCCCCTTATATCTCAAAAGTCATTAAGTTTAAGGTCTCAGAGGAAAAAAAAACTAGTCTATAGTGCTAATCGCCTCCATATGCCATAGCCTCACAAAACCTGAGACCAGAAGAACTATATGGTGCCCAGCTATCATTACTGACAATTCTGATCAAGGCCACAGTAGACTGGCCTAGATAGAGTGGAATAAAAAATGCAGAACAGAACTCAAATCCTTAAAAAGTACAGAATTACTGGACCAGTAAAAACTTGAAGGCTCCCTTAGGCTATCGCCTTGAGATACTCTTTAAATCTTAAACTGAAACTACACCCTGAGGTCACCTTTTAGTGAAATAACAGGCTAGCATGCAAAATAAAGGACATTCTTGCGAGCATGGAGCTCCACTAAAAAAATCTTCTATATGAGGCTTAAAAAGGCCAACAATTACTCTAAAGCAAGGATAAGAACACAAGGTGGGAGGAGGAAGGCAAGGAAACAAGACTACTGAAAGGGAGACAACCAAAACACAATTAATGAGAATGTTGGCACATTGTTAAAAATGCAAGCAAACAACTTGTGTAGATATTGTCAAATGTAAACTGAATTTACTATGTGAAATTTTACTGAAAACAATAAAAGATTATTTTTTTAAAAAGTCATTGATATGGCCTCACTACATAATAAAACTCTATTTCCAAATGAGATTACCTCTACAGGTATAGGGATAGGGTTCCAACACATATTTTAGGAAGAACATAATTCAAACTGTAAGAGATGTTGTATTACAGATGAACTGCTTCATACTTGTCAACAAACCAGAAGTTTGAATGGGAAGCACAGTTATCCTGATTCATTTTTTTTATCCGAGGTACTTGATACAGACGTGGTAGGGCTCAAAAGAGCATGTTGCCATGTGAGTCTGTGGTATTTTCAAACCCAGTCCATCAGAAATCCATCCCACATTCTGCATTATTGAAAACTTTCTGACACAATTACCTTAGGCAACAAATTTTTTAAATCTAGTACTATTACAAAGAAAATGTTTATAAGCTGAATTTACACAATAAAAAACTTGATAAAGGGAATCCAAACAAGTCTCAGTCTTAACAAAGTCAACCAGTGTAACTTATTCCATGGGTGCTCACTTGAGTGTCTTTGTACCAAGGAGACAAATTTTGTATTCATTACATGTTAACATTTTATCATTTTTCCAGGATATGCTTATTCACTACCACATGCTTATTCACTGCCTGAAGGCTCAGTGTTTAGGTAAATTTGGTTCCCCTTAGGACTGAAAGAAGCCATGTAACAGAGTGGTTATTAAAGTGCTTGACTACTAACCAGAATTTTGGGAGTTCAAACTCTGCAGCTGCTCAATGGAAGAAATACATGGCACTCTTCTCCGATAAAGATTCACAGCCTTGGAAACCCTATGGTGGCAGTTCTACTCTGTCCTCTAAGATTGCTGTAAGTTGGAATCAACCAGATGACAATGAGTTTGTTTTGTCTTTTAGTATTTGAGGATATGAAACGTTACAAGCACAAATGAGAAGGGCCCATCAGATGCAGTATGTTCTTGTTAGGGTGTGCTGAAACAGAAGAATGGAATCCAATTTAAAGTGAATCTGACCAATTACAAACTAAGCACAAACTCTCATTTCTTGGTGTGGAGTCTATTGTCTTAGGAAAATTATTATCTTAGCAATCTAGTGTTGCTATAACAGAAATACCACAAGTGGATGGCTTTTACAAACAGAAATTTATCTTCTACACTCTAGTAGACTAGAAGAAGTTGCTGGCCTTGCAAATTCTGTCGTTTGATTACTGACATCATTTCTATTACCAAGGCCAAGTTTTCTAACTACAAATCCTTTTTTATTATTTCCAACTTTTGCATTCCAATTGCCAGTAATTATTAGTGGACCTTGATTGTGTGTTCTATCAATTTCAGATGGCAGAAGTTGGTCAAAAATACTTGAATGTCTTCATCTATGCCCTTAGTGGTTGATGAGTAGTCATATTAACTGGTCTTCTTTGTAGACATTATCCTATCACTGACAGCACTGCACTTCAGCATAGATTTTGAAATACACTTTTTTACAATGCATGCAATGCCATTCCTTTTCAAGTTGTTGTTCCCTGCATAATAGACCATGTGATTGTCTAATCGAAAATGGCCAACACTAGTCCATTTCAGCTCTTATGACTAGGATGTCAATGTTTTTGCATTCCATTTAGTTTTTATGGATTTCCAATTTTCCTAGATTACTACTTCATATGTTCCATTTTATTAATGAATGTTTGCAGCTATTTCTTTTCATTTTGAATCACGCCACATCAGCAGATGGAGCTTAACTCCATCCATATCACTAAAGATGATTCTAGTTAGAGGAGGCAGCTCTTCCCCAATTGTCTTTTGAGTGCCTTCAAACTGAGGGTTTCATCTTCCTGCACTAGATCAAACAATGTTCTACTGCTATTTTTAAGGTTTTCACAGGCTAATTCTTCTCAGAAGTAGACTTCCAGATCCTTCTTCCTAGTCTGTCTTAGTCTGGAAACTTAGCTGAAACCTATTCCCCATAGGTAACCGTTCTGGTATTTGCAGACCAGTGGCATAGCTTCAAGCATCAAAGCAACATGCCAAACAATACAGTACAACAAACTGACAGATACATTTCTTCTTCATTGCAAATACCTTTTTCCACCTACACAAACATACACATGGACCTCAACAGATGGAATACACAGAAATCAGACTGACTACATATGTAGAAAGATACCATATCATCAGTCAGAATGAGATTAAAGACCAACTGAGGAGCAGATCAGGAATTGTTTACATGCAAGTTCAAGTTGAAGCTGAAGAAAACTAGAAAAACTCCACAAGAACCAACGTATGACCTCAAATACCTCCCATCTGAATTTAGAGACCATCTCACGAATAGAATTGATATGTTGAACACTGATGACCAAAGACTAGATGAGTTGTGGAACAGTATCAAGAGCATCATATGCGAAGAAATAAAGAGATCATTAAGAGGACAGAAAGGAAAAAAAAAGACCAAAATGAATCTCAGGAGAGATTCTAAAATTTGACCTTGAATATCAACTAGTTAAAGCTAAAGGAAGAAATGATGAAGTAAAAAAGCTGTACAGAAGATTTAAAAGGCCAGCTTGAAAAGACAAAATAAAATATTATGATGACATGTGCAAAGAGCTGTAGATAGAAACTAAAATGAAGAACACAGTCAGCCTTTCCGAAAAAAAACAAAGAAAAAATCCAAGCCTTGAGTTGTGATACCGAATGAGTCTGTGGGGAAAATATTAAATGATGCAGGAATCATTAAAAGAAGATGGAAGGAATACACAGAGTTACTGTACTGAAGGAATTCAAGCTGTACTGAAGGCATTGATGAAAAACAAGCCTTTAGGAATTGATAGAATACCAATGGAGGTGTTTCAACAAATGAATGCAGCACTGAAAGTGCCCACTCATCTATGCCAAGGAATCTAGAAGATACGCACCTGGCCAACTGACTGGAAAAGATCCATATTTAGGCCTATTAATAAGAAATTTGGTCTATCTGAATGTGGAAATTATTGTTTTTGTTTATTGTGACTGAGTGAAAATGTACAATCCAGTTTAAATTTGCATGCCTGCCTATGTGCAGCCTCTACTGCTCTCTTTGCCTGGTGATGGCAAACTCCTCCTATTTGTTCTATAATCATATCCTCTTAGCAATCTCCTGTCCCCTCTTCTCTACCCACTCCGTCTCCTCTAGTAAGAGGCCAGTAGGATGACATCCTATAGATGCATAGAACCATAAACTGTATATATGATATGGTCACTCTGAGTCACCAAGTCCAACCCATTCCTCTCCAAAGAGTTCACCTCCATTATGATTTATGGATGGGGCAGCATCAGGGCCAGGGGCCATGCTCCCAGGGGAATTCCCAGGCTCCTGGACCACTTCTATGCATGTGAAAACTGGATGATGAATAAGGAAGACAGAAGAAGAAATGGCACCTTTGATTTGTGGTGTTGGCTAAAAATACTGAATATGCCATAGACTTCCAAAAGAAGAACAAATATGCCTTAGAATAATACAATCAGGATGTTCCTTAGAAGCAAGGATGGCAAAACTACTTCTCACATATTCTGGACACATTGTCAGGTGTGATCAGTCCTTAGAGAAGGACATCTTGTTTGATAAAGTAGAGAGTTAGTGAAAATAAAGAATACTGGGATGCTTAAGACTGTGTGTCAGCTTGGCTGGGTCATGATTCTCAGTGTTTGGGCAGTTGTATAATGTTATGGGCACTACCATGATAGAATATGCTGTGGTCTCAGCATGGGAGGGGCCTGTGGTGGCTCACTGCCACCTCCACCTTCATCCATCTTCTTCCTGTCTGTGCACCTTGCTGAGTTTCAGGCTCGTGGGTCCAGTAGCGGCAGCACTCTTGTCTTCCTATGTCTGGTCTTTCAGGCTTGAGCTAACAGCTCTTAGGATTCATCAGTCTTCGCAGCTTTGGAGTAAGAGTCCTGCTTCCTGACTTGCTGATCACGGATTACTCAGCTCTGCAGCTACATGAATCAGCAGAGACCTTGCAGTCTTGCCCGCCATGTTGGAATTCACTGATTTTCCCAGCCTATGAGTGGGAACTCTGTTATTTGACCTGCTTAGTTTGGCTCACCAGCTTCTGCATCTGCGTGGGGCTTGTGTTCTGATCCAGGACTTGAGACATTTCAGCCTCTACAACTGCATGAGCTGTTTCCTTTATGTAAATCTCTTCTGCTTTACTGATTTTGCTTCTATAGACAACCCCATCTAAGACAAATACTCTCAATGAAATGAACTTACACAGTGGTACAACAATAGGCTCAAGAATAGCAACAATTGTGAGGATGATGCAAGACTGTGCAGTGTTTAGTTCTGTTGTACATAGAATTGCTATGTGTGGGAACCAACTCAAGCGTGCCTAACAACAACAATAGGCTACAAGTCCAAATTCAAGGCATCAGCTCCTGAAGAAGGCTTCATCTCTCTGTAGGCTCTGAAGGAATGTCTTTATCATCAGTCTTTTATTGGACTAGGCACATCACAGGAACATTCTAACCAAAGATGCACTTGGCTCCTGATGCTGCTTTCTTAGCAGTATGAGGTCTCCCTGTCTTTCCACTCACTTTTCTCTTTTATGTCTCAAAAGATATTGATTCAAGACACAATCCAATATTATAGACTGAGTCCTACCTCATTAACACAGCTGCCATATATCCCAACTCATTAAATCATAGAGGTTAAATATACAACATATAGGACAATTACATCAGTTGAAAAAATGGTGGGCAATCACACAGTGCTGGGAATCACACCCTAACCAAATTGCTACACATATTTTTGGAGGACATGATTCAATCCATGATGATGTCTACGTGCTATTTTGGAGAATTTTTGTTCAACTTGCTAAATATTTTCTCTTTCACACAACCAAAGTCTGATAGTGAATTTTGGTATCACAGATGAGTAGAGTTACTGTTCAGGGCTATACCTGGAAAAAAAAAAAAAAAAGGCAAAATAGACATGATAAAAAAGACAAATTTGTGTTGGGTGACCATGTATGATGACTGATGAACATTATCATAGCAACAATATCAAGACAGACTATTAAACAAATCAGACACCTGAGCTCCTCAGCTTTTACAAGAACATTAATCAAATCCCTGGCTCCTGTGTTTGCCCAGCACTACAAGATCTCTGGTGACAGGTGGTTAAGCACTCAGTTGCTAACCAAAACAAAGATGATTTGAATCCATGAGTGGCTTCACAAGCAAAAAGATCTGGTGATTTGTTCCCATAAAGATCACAGCCTAGGAAATCATGCAAGGCAGGTCTATACTGTCCTATAGGGTTGCTACGAGTTGGAATCAACTCTATGACAAACAAAATATGTCTAGTGAACCATGCAGCCTTCACACATCCTCCCCCTGCTTCTGGTCTGCTGTATCCACCTCCACAGAAAATTCCAATCTGAAGGAGAAGTTGCCTATTAATGTTTAGGTCAAATATGGTTCTAAGTGACACCTGCTCTGAAAAAATAACAAAAGCCTCCTGTCAAAGTTTTTATCTCTGATGGTGTATTTGCAGATATCAGCTACTTTGTTCTGTGGGATTCACTTTAATGAAGGAAAGCCTTTTCTGAGCTCCTCAAATCATACTGTATAGCCAGGGCCTACCCATTGCTGGCCACTGACCTCGCCTTCTTCCTTAGCTCAGAATCTTCCTTGGGAGGCACAGCAGAAGTTTGCAATCCTGAAGACTCACAAGTATAAACGACTCCCTATTCTTCCACTCAAACTAGAGGACTCTTGAGGTCAAAGAGCTAAAATTCAAGTACCAACACTGAGGCACTGAGGAGCATTACTGAATCTTTCTGAACTGTGATTTTTTTTAGCCCCTTCAGTGAAGCACAGCCTGGCCTTCCAGAGTGGAAGAGTTAAACCATCTGTTGTAATTACTGTAATACGGTGCAAGGTAATCTCTCTTTTTTAAATTTTTTTTGTATTTTATATATACATGTAACAAAGCATGTCATTTCTACATTTGTTACATGTATAGTTCTATGTCATTAATTATGTTCATGTTGTTCAACCAACAGCATTATCCATTTCCAAATTTTCCCATTAGCCTAATAGACTCTCAGTGTCCCTGAAGTCATGACTCCTCTTTCTTCATCCCTCTCACCTGCCCCTGGTAATCATTAATCTACTTTAGTCTCTATACACTTGTCAATTCTAGATATTCCATATAACATATAATCACACAATATTTTATTCTTTGTGACTGATTTATTTCACTCAGCATAATACTGTCAAAGTTCATCTGTGTTGCAGCATTTATCAGGATTTTTTTTTTCTCTTTGTGACTAATATTTCAGTGTGTGTATGTACATATCACATCTTATTTATTCACTTATCTGGGATGGACATTTATGCTGTTTCTACCTGTTAACTATTGTGAATAGTGCTGCAGTGAACTTTGGTGTACAGGTATTTATGTTCCTGCTTTCAGTTCTTTGGGGCACATATATAGGAGCTGAATTGCTGGCTCACATGGTAATTTTAAGGAACCCTTGTGGTGCAGCAGTTAAGTGTTTGGCTAACCAATGAAAGGTCAGCAGTTCAAATCCACTAGTTGCTCTATGGGAGAACAGACTTGGCAATCTGCTCCCCATGTAAAGATCACAGCCTAGGAAACCCTATGGAACACTTCTACTCTGTCCTATAGGGTCGCTATAAGTGAGAACTGATTCGACAGCACATAGTAATAACAATACGGTAATTTTATTTTAACTTTTTTGAGAAAACACCAAAGTGTTTTCCATAGAAGGTGCACCACTTTAAAAGCCCATGAGCAACAGATGGGTTTCTATTTATTTGGACATCTTTTTTATTTGCAGTGGAGTCCATGGACTACTCAGATAACAGAAAGAAATGTGAATCCACAGAGTCTGAACCCTGCTTGTCATCCCCATGGGAAACCTCGGTAGTGCAGTTGTTAAGAGCTACTTGCTGCCAACCAAAATGAAGTCAGGGGCTCCTCAGAAACTCTATAGGGTACTCCTACTTTGTCTTACATGATCACTATGAGTCAGAATTGACTCAATGAAAAATGGGTTTGGGTACTTTTATTACGTGCATTACTATTCATATGACCTCTGGCAAGTTCCTTAACCTCCCTGAGTCTTGATTTTCTCATCTGTAAAATGGGAACAATAATCCTCTAGCACAGGATAGTTGACAGCATTTAGAGAAAAAAAAATTAAGAAAAGTTCCTGTGACAGAGTACAATAGCACTTTTCCCTCTCATCAGAATCCTTTCCAAAAACTGTATCTGGGTTTTAAGTATGTGTTAATTGTTCAGAGTTTGTTTGTGTACCCCCCCTCCAAAAAAAGATTTGTGGATGTCCTAAACCCTGTGTCTGAAAATGTGACTTTGGTAATAAGTCCTTTGAAGATATCAGTTTGGTTAACATGAGGTCATACTGGAGTGGGGTCGGTCCTAATCCCATATGAGTGATGTCTTTATAAAAAGAGAAAATGCACAGAAACAGAAAGGGAGGAAGGACACCACATGACACTCCAGCTGCAAGCCAAAGAAAGATAGAGGCAGGGGACAGTTTCCTCCCAGAGCCTCAGGTGGAATCAACACAGTTAACACCCTAGTCTCAGCTGCCCAGCCTCCAGAACTGGAAGACAATAAACTCCTGTTCTTAGCGGCTTACTGGTTGTGGCACTTTGTTACAAGTGTTAGGAAACTAACTTAGCAACGATGCTCACATCTGCTTCATCTTTCTTTCTTTCTCTGTCTCTCTGTTTTTCATTTGGTACAAAGGATGATACCAACACTAGACTCTGAGCACACATTCATACATTCAAAGAACAGCATTTTGGAGTGCCTGATGTGTAACAGGCCTTGAGGCAGGCTCACAGACTAAACCTAAACAGGTCAGAGCCTCAGCCTTCATAGTTGGGATGACTACTGTGTTATGATGATGATGATAATTAAGAGAAAGTATACAATCCAAGTCAATTTTGCATGCCCTCCTGTCTGTAGCTCTACCTGGTCTCCTCACCCCGTGACAGCACAATCCTCCCTTCTGTTCTTTACTTCCAGTACCCACTTAAGGAATACCTGTCACCTTCTCTCCACCCTTTCCTCTCCCCTCTAGAAAGAAACAGCAGGACAGTCTCCTATATACATATAAAACCATAAAGCACACACACTACATGTTCACTCTGTGTCTCCGAAGCCAGTCCTTTCTTTGTCTGAGGTGCCAACCTCAGTGCTGGTTTCAGGATGGCTACTTTTATTCGTCCATTTGGATAAGCTATGGTACCTGGTTATCTTGACAAACACTAGTCTGGATGCTGTTGTGGAGCAATTAATGTGATTAAATCAACTGGCCTCATGTTGAGCAGACCATTCTTCATCTTTGGATGGGCCTCCTTCAATCATCTGAAACCCTTAAGAGCAAAAAAGGGGTGTTTCTTTTGGGTGTGTTTAGCCTCCAGACTATAAATAGATATTTTGCCAGAACATTCTTTCACATTACCATTTTTGTCACCTGACTTATAGATTAGGGGACACAGGTCTGCAGGGATCTCTAGCCTATCATCTGACTTACACATTTTGGACTTGCCAGCCCTGCACCACTACATTAGCAAGTTCTCTGAAATATAGATAGACAAATAAATAGATTGATTGATTGACTGACATAGATAAATATGACTAATGTGTGATGTGTGTGTAATATATATTATACGTGTCTGTCTATACCTGCGACTCGATGGCACTTGACTTGGCTGGTCTATACATGAGGTCTGACAATTAAGTACATGAATTTAATTGTTCTAATTGCTACATACCTCATTGCTGAATATCACTACAGTCACCTTCAAAGTATTCCCTTTGGAAAGCTATGCACTGACTCCAGCGCCTAGTCTACCCTTCAAAGCAATTTTGGAACTTTGTCTGGAATGGTCAGGGGCATGGTGGCAAGTTCATGAACTTAATTATATAGGTGTTTGTGAGGGAGTTTTTAGCTGGTAAACAAATAACTGTATTAGAACACCCTCCCTACTCACCTCATCTGGCCCCCAGTGACTCTCTTCTTTACCAGAAGATAAAGGAAATATGGTAAGGAAGACATTTTGATGGCATTGAGGACATCAAGGGTGATACAACAACAGCTTTGTTAGCCATTCCGGGAAAAGAGTTCCAAAATTGCTTTGAAGAGTGGACTAGGCATTGCCATCAGTGCTTAACTTCCCAAGGGGAGTGTTTCAAAGGTGACCATAGGGATAGTCAGCAATGACATATGTAGCACTTTTTCTAGGATGAGTTTGAGAACTTAATTGGCAGTGCTCATATATACATACACATATATGTGTATATGTGTGTGTGTGTGTGTGCGTGCACATTTGCATAAAACCAAAAAAAAAAAAATTCTGTCCAGTCAATTCTAACTCATAATGACTCAAACTGCCCCATAGAGTTTCTAGAGTAGCTGCTGGATTTGAAATGCCAAAATTTGGTTAGTAGCCTAGCTCTTAACCACTATGCCACCAGGACTCCACTGTTCCAGCGTTCCATATATACATGCCTGTATATATGTACGTCTATGTATGTATACGTGTGTGTGCATGTATTTATATATCAAACCAAATGAAACCCATAACATCAAGTTAATTCCAACTCATAGCAACCCTACAGAATGGAATATAACTGCCTCATAGGATTTCCAAGGAGCAGCTGGGAGATTCAGACTGCCAACCCTTTGGTTGGCATTCATACCTTTTAACCACTATGTTACCAGATTTTTCCCTATAAAGAGTACAGCCTAAAGAACCCCTATAGGTCAGTTTCTAATCTGTCCCATAGAGTTACTATGAGTCAAAGTCAACTCCATGGCACCTAACAACAAAAGAAGTATCTTTGGTACTACTGAACAAACTATTTTGTACCCTAACCACAAAACTCTTTTCTAAACAATTTCCATGAAAACAGTTTATACAGAATTCTGGCATCCTATATATTCTCTCTCTTGATATGGGAGCTGTTGCTTTCCTATTATTTCAAAGTCAAGTGCAAGGGCAACTGTGCCTTGGAACTGGAGGATTAAGAGGTCACAGTGTCCAAAGGCAAAATTAGAAATGGGTAGGTAAGAGTCTGTGGCCAGGATCTGGCAGCAGAGCAAACAGTAGCAGGCACTTAGGGAGCCAACCACGCATCCAGCAAAGGAAACTAGAGATGTGTTTTCCCGTAGGTTCCTCTTAGCTGTGTACCCCTTCAGTGCACTGTGACAAAGATGTGAATGTGTTACCTGTAAGAAAATGAGGAAGTAGCAAGGAAGGGGAGGCAGCCTATAAATGGTGGGTTGTTCAGCAGCCAAGACTCACTGGGTAGCAGAGACAGTTAAGTACTAGGGTACTAATTGAAAGCTTGGTGATCTGAGCCCATCCAGAGGGACTTTTAAAGAATGACATGATAACTAGCTTCTGAAAAGTCAACAGCCATGAAAACCAGACGGAGCTCAGTTCTACTCTACATCATATGGGGTCACCATAAGTTGCAATCAACTGGACAGCAATTGGTTGTTGAGCATCTTAGTACTGCAAGCAATGTGGCTCATACCCACAGGGGACCCTATGGGAGACTGTTTCCTATGGGACTGTTCCCTATGGGGGCCCTATGGGAGACTGTGTGGAACATAACATCAGAACTGCCCACTTAAAGAAGGAGAAAGCTGGGGCACCGGTCATCCGCACCATGTTGGGCTTTCGCTGAGGACTGCTCCTGAGAGTAGTAATTCCTTGGCACATCCAGCAGAACCCACACAAAGGCTGAGAAACATCCTTTCAACAAAGAGTCACAGGTTTTAAGAAAACAATCAGAGCCCAAGGGGTACGCTGAGGGTGCTGGGCAGCTGTTGCAGCATCTTCTTGATCTACCTTAGATGGCCTCCAATCAGGGGTGAGCTAAGCAAAAAGAAGTAAGGAAAAAGCTGAGGGGTGGCTCATGAATGCAAAGCAAATATGGACATCACAGGGCCAGCAGTTTTATGTCCTGGTGGAAGGTAAGGCATCAGCAACAACCATATATAAAGTCCAGAGAACATCAAAACCATACTGTCACAGCGTCAGTCACCTCCTCCCTTCTCTGCCTTCACTTCTCCTCAAATTCTCACTTCCAAACCTGGAGGGCAAATGAGATGGATGAGGGTGGTGGAGGTGCACAACAGAGGACCAATAAGTAAATGAGAGATAGACAGACAGACAGACAGATAAAATAAACCAGTTACTGCTGATGCTGTTGAGTCAACTCCAACTCACGGTGACCTCATGTGTAGCAGAGTAGAACTATGTTCCACGGGGTTTTCAATGGCTGTGATCAATCAAAAGCAGGAGGCAGGTTTTTTTCTGAAATACCTCTGATTGGACTTGAACCACCAACCTTTTGGTTAGTAGCTTATCTATTTGCACTACCCAGGGAATCTGATAGAAGACTGTGGTAAAAATGTAAAATAATGACTAAATGTCTGTCACCTTCAGTTAGATTTCCCAGTTTTGGACAATATCAATCTGCTCAGGAGAAAACTTTAACTTTGAAGGGGGTTTGGGGTTTTGACTACTGTTATGAGTTCATTTGTGTCCCCCCAAAAGGTTCTTTGAAGTTCTAACCCCTAGTATCCGTGAATTTGTCCTGGTTTGGAAATAACATATTTGCAGATGTAGTATTAACACAAGGTCCTACTGGAGTAGGATGAACCCTAGCCTATGTGAGCGGTGTCCTTATAAAACAGAAGACACAAAGGCATACACAGAGGGAAGACAGCTGTGTGAAGATGCAGGCAGAGACTGGAGTGACACAGCTAAAAGCTAACAAACACCAAGGATTGCAGAAAACCACCGGGAGCTGGCAGGAGAGACAAGGAGCCCACACTCCCACAGTACCTCCAGGAGCAACCAACCCTATTGACACCTTGAATTTGGACTTCAAGCCTTCAGAACTGTGTGAGAAGAAATCTGTGTTGTTCTAAACCACCACGTTTGTAGTGCTTTGTTACAGCACATTTTAGAAATCTAATACTGCTGCTAACCTGGAATGAACGTTTGAAATACTAAACCAAGACTGTTTCAGGGGCTAAAATTGCCTAGAACACCTTTTTATCATCCAACATTGATTTAAGGAATCAATGATTTGGCTCAAGATTTCACCCAGGAGAGGAATGAGGACAATGACTCCACAATGAACAGCAGGGATGAGGGGAGAATAAAGAATTGTTCTGTTTATATCTCGTGGAGTCTTAACTCTTCTAAGTAAAAAATTACTCACCTTTGCACTGATGAGAAGGAAAAAAATTCTGACATCTCAGATGCAAGCAGGCACAGAACAAAGGCAGAGTAGCCACAGCTCTAAGATTACAAAGAATAAAAGAAATGGAGCAATAAAGAAATCTACTTCAACTTAACATTCTTACAGTCTTAAAAATAATGACAACTATCCAGCCTTCTACCTAACTAGAAATGATTTTTTCTTCTCCTAATAAGCATTGCTCTACTACACTATTTTCTTCAGCATATAACTCACTAGCTCAATATTCTGTTTATTTTCACCTTATTTGGTACTCTTCCATTCATTTTGTATCAAATCTATTTCTTTGCTGAAGTCCTTTAGTTAATGAATGGCTCATGATCAAAATGATAGAATGGTCTTCCCTGACATGTGACTCCAGATTGCATTCTTTACTTACACCAGAGCAGCAACATCATACGATTTGAAAAGTTGGTGTGTTGAGTTGGGCTGGTAGGTTTATGATGCACACATCCCCATGACTTCAGCTACCACCTAAGTCTAGAGCATGTTCTGCAGTCTTCGGGATATTGCTATTTTCTCCTGATTCTCCTAATTCTCCAGTGTTTTTGTGGGAAGACAGCCTGCTGCAGCCCATGTGCCTCTCACCCAGGCTACCTAATCAGGAATCTTGAGACCAGAACATTCCCCAATAATGGAGGCTGGCAATTGAACTCTTCTGTGCCTCAGTTTCTCCTTTCTCTTAAGGGAAATTCTCATTCTACTTGGATCAACAATCAACACCCATGCAAGCAATGGTCAAGAACTCAGACAGTGTATTGCATTGGGTAAACCTAAGACAGAGGAGCTCTTTAAAATCTTGAAAAACAAAGGTGTTGCTTTGACGACTAAGGTGTGAATGACCTAAGTCATGGATATTTTCAATCTCCTCATATGTATGCAAAAGCCAGACAATGAAAAATGAAGATCAAAGTAGAACTGACACATCTGAATTGTGATGTTGATCAAGGATATTGAATACACCAAGGACTGCCAGAAGAACAAACAAATCCATTTTGGAGGAAGTATAGCCAGAATGCTACTTAGAAGTGAGGATGGTGAAACCTCATCTCACTTACTTTAGATATATTAGATATATTATTGGGAGAAACCGATTGTTATAGAAGTCCATACTGAGTAGAGAGTCAGCAAGAAAGAGGGAGATCTTCAGTAAGATGGGTTGACATGGTGGCTGAAAACATAGACTCAAACATGGCAACAATTGGGAAGATGACACAGAAGTAGACAGCACTTTGTTTCATTATACACAAGGTCCCTAGGAGTTGAAGCCAACTTGACAGTCTAGCAACAACAATATGGGCCTAACAAGGATATATGTGTGTGTATCATGTGACACTTGATCAACCCCATTTCCATATATGTTCCTGGCACTAAAGGAGTGTTAATCTCTCAACAACAGCACAAGAAGGGTACATGTTGACCATCAGTCCTGCACTGGATGCAGGGAGTGACCACTATTGGCCGTAGGGAACCAATTTTCATTATCAAAACCAGTCTTACTCTGTCTCTCCTTTATGAGTAAAGCATTTTTCTAACCAGTGCCTGTGTGTAAGTCATATCTTTCTTGGCAAATTTGGACCTTGGCTTGACAGTTTGGCGTAGTTAGCAAAGTTGACATCTTTCTTCTTTCTTGTTGTCTGAAAATCGCCTCTTTTCTTCCTTTTACCTTTGGAGGGCTGGTGTTCTCCAAGCATTTGTCACAAGCTCATCCCTTTCCTCCCTCCAGCTGCTCTCGTGGCACTTTAACAAAATCTTTCTCACCAACCATGTCTTCTGCCATGGGCTTCAGATTCAGTTTATCTGCAGCAAGAGTTTTCACCTTAATAGCACAAAAGATCACTCAAAGAGCTTTTCAAAAGTAGCAATGCTTGGATCTCAAACTTGTCCACTTACAGTCTCTGGAATAGGGATAATTTTGAGATACCGATACTCTGGGTATGTACACTCAGGGAGAGATTTCCCAGATCTCCTGTGCATTCAGGAGTTGGATTGACTGATCAAGTAGCTATCCGCAAGCAATGTTACATCCTTCCAACTCATTTACCTTTCCTCAGCACCTGCACTTCTTGTAGATCTTGCCTCAGTATTTGGTTCTGTAGCACTATCTATTTATTCTTACAACCCTCTGATCCAGGTGCTATAAGCTGCCAAACAGAACTTTCTAATATATAGACTTGACCATGCATGTCTCTTCACCAAAAGACTCCATCACCAAATCGATTCTGACTCATAGTAACTCTATAGATCAGGGAAGAGTTACCCCATAGAGTTTCAAAAGAGCACCTGGTGGATTTGAATTGCCAACCTTTTAGTTAGCAGATGTAGCACTTAATCACCATGCCATCAGGGTTTCCATTTGTGACATAGTGGTTAAGTGCTATGGCTGCTAAACAAGAGGTCAGCTGTTCAAATCCACCAGATGCTCCTTGGAAACTCTATGGGGCAGTCCTACTCTGTCCTATAAGGTTGTTATGAATTGAAATCATCTCAACATCAGCGGGTTTGGTTTCGGGTTTGGTCTCTTCACCTAAACATGTTCCTGCTTCTCATTGCTTGTGTCATAAACCCAAGCTCTTTAACAGAACACCTGAGGCTCCCATTTACTTCTTCTATCACACCCTCTTCATGCTTGATACTCCAGGTACACTGCATTTCTGCTGAGTTTTGGAGTTGCAGAATCTCAAAGGCCTCACAACTTAAAATCTAGGAACTCTAGATTCAGTACTTGATAAATCTAAAGTTAACTGCAAGCCCTAGTAGCCCAACATTATATCTGTTGGGGGTAACAGTCCATTTGTCCCATCATGGCCACAGCACTGCCCCTCAACCAGCAGCTTTTACCTTAAGAAAATTGCCTTATTTACCCCCTTCCCCTTCCTCCTCCTTTCTTAGAAATGATGACAGTGTAACTGGGAGCCTGGCCAGATTTCTTCTACACCACTTAAGAGGAACTCTTAACCAACAACAACTGAACAGGATGCTGTGACCTGAGGACATGGTACATGTAGATCAAGAAGAGAGAGGAGGAAGTCCCCTGTATCAGTGTTTCCTAGGCTTTTCCAAGAATTACCCGGCTGCTGCCCTGGACCCATTCCTGCACTATTAGTAATAATAAACAGTCTATGTCCTGATTGCTGTCTCTGAGTGCTTTCTTTTCTTAAGTTTCTCTGGACTAGAGCCAGTCCTAGGTCCCAGTTCCAATGGTGTGTTATCATACAGTATGACTTACCTATTGCTGCATAACAAATGACTCCAAAACTTGGTGGCTTGGAATAACAACCGTTTCATTTCTTCTTGATTCTGTGGATTGGCAGTTTGGACTGGGATCAGCTGAGTAGTTCTCTTGCTGGTCTCACATGAAGTCATACACAGCTGCAGACGTCTGAGAGCTGATGCTGTAAGATAGTCACATTCACACACAGGCTGCAGAATTCCCCAGCAGGCTAGCCTTGGCTTCCTTACACAGCAGCAGTATTCCACAGGAGTAAAAGCAGAAACTGTAAAACCACTTAAGGCCTCGATAAAGAACAACTGTGGCATCACTTCTGCTGCATTCTGTTGGTCAAAGATGGTCACAAGGCAATCCCCAAGGGGTAAAGGAATAAATGCCACCTTTAGACAAGAGGATCTTCAAAGAATTAGTGGCCCTTTTTAATCTACTTCCAAGTTAACTTGAAAGACAAAGAAGCAGACTGTATAAGGAGTAGATGTACCAGAAAGAACTACTTGGCTGTGAACAAAAGCCTCTGGTATGTCCTTTCAGCAATTTATTGGATAAAGTCTATATACAAGGACCGCTCCTAATCATTTCTAGTTACCAGGATAGTTTATAAGGCAAATATTATATATTTGGGATTATCTAAATATATTCCCACTTTTATTATTTTTCCTACAACATGTACTTTTCCAAAGAGTAGGAAACATAATAATGATCACTTAAATTTTTTTTATTATGACTGAAACACTTAATTTAAAAAGCATATAACCTTGAATGTACACTCAAACAAGTTCAATATAGTATTTATTGCCTGTGATGCACACTAACACTATAAATATATCAGAAGTTTTTGAGAAGAAAATAACGTTGAAATTGATATCATGTATATGTGTGTGCATGTATACACATATATATACTTATGGCGTACATGCATACATATATCATTATTTCAAATGCGTGTAGTAGTTTAAGAGCTTGAAGTTTTTTTAGGTAGATTTGGATTTAGTGTTGTTTCTACTACTTGCCAGCTATGCAAACTCTGAAAATCTTTCCAGCTCTATGCCCTCTGCTCTCTTTTTGGTAGCCTCACAGCAGTGCCGAGAGGTTTAAGGTAACAGTGTTCACAGGTACTTAGCACAGTGACTGGCATGAAGCAAGTGTTGAGCAGATGGCAGTTATTTCATGTACAAGCTAGTCTCTAATTTCCTGGAATAGGTCATGACATTTTACAAATGATCTTTAGAATATTAGTATGAACAAGACAAAATATTAAACCAAAAGCTGTTAGTATTCTGTATGTGCTAAAAAGAAAAGAAATGAAACATGTCTGTTGAGTCTATTCCAATTCACAACAACCCTACAGGATAGAGTAGAACTGCCCCATAACGTTTCCAAACAGTATCTGGTGGATTTGAACTGCTGACCTTTTTAGTAGCTGTAGCACTTAATCACTATGCCACTAGGGTTTTCCTGCATGTGCTAGTATGGATTTATTTATCCTTACTGAAAACTTCTATATTTATATATTCAGTGTAATTCTATGTTCTGTTACTACATTGTTTTGCTGCTGTTCTTAGCTGCCCTTGAGTCAGATCCCAGCTTGTGGTGACTCCACGCACAGTGCAAAGAAAAGCTGTGTGGTCCTGCACCGGGATCACTGGCAGGTCATTGGCTGATTTTTGGAATTACATCACCAGGTTTTCTTCCCCATCTCTCTTAGTCTGGATGCTCCCCTGAAACCTGTTGAGAGCATCATAGCAAAACTCACGCCTCCACTAACAGACAGGCGGAGGCTGTGCCCGGGCTGCATTAGCCAGGAATGGAGCCTGGGTGTCGCACATGGAAGATGAAAATTCTACCACACAGCCAGCCCTGCTATCTTCACATCTTAAACCAAAACCAAACTCATCGCCATGGAGTTGATTCCAAGTCATGCGACAGAGCTGAACCGCCCCACAGGGTCTCGAAGGAGCACCTGGTGTATTCAAACGACTAATCATTTTGAAAACAGACTGACTTAGCTCCTAACTGCTACAGCACCAGGTAATGGTCCCCTGTTTAACCGAGTCAAATATATTTTGAATTTCTGACATGAGTCTTCACATAAAAAACTTATAATAGTGAAGTTGAACTCTACAGAGAAATACCACACACACACACACAAAGGCGGTTTCTGCCTGTATAGTCAGGCAACAGCACAACCCTAACAGCTGAAACTCAAGGATTGTTTTCGAAGACGCATGGGGGAGGGGTGGCTAGAGGAAGAAGGAGGCGGGGCAGGGAAGCTGGAGGGGCGAGCTTCCCGTTTGATTGGGATGAATCGGATGCAGGCTTTAATCATATATATTTTTTTAGTCATCTCATGTCGCTGTGAAAGAACAAACAAGTATTTTAATCACATTTTCCTAAAAGGATGAAAAAAAAAAAGGAAAAAACCCCAGCATTTACAGGATTCTGAAGACACTCCAAGGATGCAAAACGGTTGCCAATTACGCCGCAGCCCAGGGCGAGTTTACAATGACCAGCGAAGTAGATCAGCTTCTTGAAAACGGATGTGGTAATTGAGCCCCAGACAGAGCCTGAATTGGGGCACCGCCGCTGGGTGCCTCTATAATGCGTGGATTTTAATTGCTTCTGCTGGCATTTGATGTCTTTGGTCCCTTTATAACAATCCTACTTGACCAGAAACCAGGTACCAAAAAAAAAAAAAAAAAAGGCAGCCCAAACGCCCTCCTTCCTCCAGGCAGCTGTGTTATTTTATAGGTATTGTTATTTAATATTTAATGAAGGTGGGGCTAGCAGGGAATATAGGCAGAAGCAGGGTGAGCAGAAAGACAGCTCATTCTGGAGTAAACAGGTTGGCTGGCAGGAAGTCGAGCTGGGCTTCACCTGCACACGGATGAATAGAGCTTGCCTCTGTTCACCAGTGGCGGGACGCCGGCGGTCAGATTGGCAAAATGGCTTCAAGTGCACAGTGAGCCCGGAGCCTGGACCCGGGAGTGCCTTGAACGGAACCACCACACCGCACTTACCTACTGCAATATTCCGTGCATTATAAAGCAGATTGCAGAGCAGCCAAGGCAGCCCGATGATCTGTTTCGTCATGTATGCCGTTCTCAGAGAGACATGCGGCCAAGGAGAAACATGTTTTCTCTCCCACCTGCTGGCAGTTTCCTGAAATGCAGGGGTGCACCTGGCCATAGCAGGGCCCCTCTCAGCAGCGCCCAGGTCCCGTTGTGCTCCCTGTGGTTTGGAACCGAAGTGCAGCACAGCAGCAACTCCAGTCAGGCTGAGCATGTCACCTCCCACTCAGCTTGCTTTAAAACGCACCTGTGTTTCTACTGATAGTTCCGGGCTGTATGCAAGAACAGGAGGGTAAGAACGGGTGATGAATATATGATGGTGTTCACTCTGCAGCATGTTGAAGACGATCTTCCACCAAACCCCAGAATATTTGCCCACGAGAAAAAACAATCTCAGTATTTCAGATGCTGAGAGGATGCAGTGGTCAAAATCGTGGCAGCTAACTGAGAAATCAGCAGTTCAAACTCACCAGCAGGAAAAAAGACACGGTGATCTGCCCATAGAGATTATAGCCAAGAAAGCTCCATAGTGCAGTTCTACTCTATTATATACTTGGCATTGACTGAACAGCACACCACAACAACAGGCAAGGAATGGAGTCCCTAAGTAGTGCGAACAGGTAACCACTCAGGGGCCCACCAAAAGGCTAATAGTTCCCATTCACCCAGAGGAATGTCTGAAGAAAGACCCACCACTGGAAACTCTACGGAGCACAGTTCTGCTCCGATGCACATTGGAGTCAGTTCAACAACAACTGTGGTTATGTGACCCACTAGTCTAGTGGACAGGCATGTTCCTTGTATCTTTGGGTTTTTTCATGACCGTCACCTCCAGATGGGCTGGAACCAATCTCTTTACAGGTGCATTTAATCCATTTATATTCCATGTAATTATCAATAGCTATGAGTTTATTCTTGTCATATTGGGAGAGTGAAAAAAAGGAATAAAGGAAAACAAAATAACAGAAATATAGAAAGAAAGAAAACAAACTGTGGTATGCAGGGGCCCACCAGGTAGAGACAGGGTGGACCCAGGGCAGCAGTAGGCTGGTGCACCAGTGGCACTCTATCCGAGGCAGCTCTACAGGGACTACGGAAAGGGAATGTAGGTGACACGTGAGGGAGGAAGAAAGAAAAAAATGGTGATACAGTGGGGGCCAGTGAGTGAACGTTGGGGGTCAACCCCAAGACTGGTGCAGAAGGAGGGGAATTGGCTTACAGGAATATGTAGGAGGGAGAAAGAAAAGAGAGGGGGGGAAAATGCAATACGGCAGAAGCCAACAAGTGGGGATGAGGTGTGCCTGGCGGAGCAGTGGGCTGGTGGTTCCCCAGCCATAATTCTATGACAAGGTCCAGCAGAAAGTTAAAGAGATGATGTGCAGAACTAGTTGGGAGGAAGAAAGGAAAGGAAGAGATTTTTTAAAAAAATAGGGAAATTTGGGGGCCAGCAAGTGGGGCCAGGGCAGACCCAGGGGCCATCAGGGAAGGGAGATGGCATATGGAGCTAGATGGGAGAGAGAAAGAAAAAAGAGAAAGAAGTATCAGCACGCCAGGAGCCAGCAGGAAGTGGGAGGAGGGATGTATGAGTGCACTGGTCTGGGTGAGAGAGAAAAAGAAAAGGCTACACTGTGGGAGTGGTGGTGAGATGCTCATGCTGTGGACCCTGGGGGTAGAGGCTGTGGAAAGGAGAGGGTTCTTGCTCCTACTCACCAATGGAGTAATAGGTGGAAAAGCTTGTTTCTCTGATTGCTGGATGTTCTTCCTTCTGTTGGTAGCTGCATGAAGTTGTCTTCCTGCACTCCGTGTCTGAGGCCATTGCTGGCTGTGTTTCAAGATGGTAGTGCCGTGTCAGTTGGCAGGGGTCCTCCACTATGTATCTCCCCTTGGTTCTGCTTTTTGTCAGTTTCTTGTTCCATCCAGTGTCTAAGGTAGTTCTTTATCCCTGCATTTCATGCTAAGGTTTCCAGGACAGACAATTATAACTGTTTCACTTACTTTTTCTGGTCCTTGCCACAGGGCGATGCCAACACAAGTCTGTCTAGGGGACCCGTGTTGGCTCTGCCTCCTGCTTTCAGTTCTTTTGAGTGTATACCTAGGAGTGGAATTTCTTGGTCATGTGGTAGCTCTGGAGTCCCTGGGTGGTACAAACACTTAAGCACTGGGCTACTAACCAAAAAGTTTAAGGTTCAAGTTCACTTAGAAGCACTTTGGAAGAAAGGCATGGTGATCTACTTCTGAAAAAATCAGTCACTGAAAGCTCTATGGAACAGAGTTCTACTCTCACACAGTAAGGTCAGCAGGAGTCAGTATCACTCAAAGACAAGTGGTTTCCTTTTATGGCTTGTGGCAGTTCTGGGCTTAACTTTTTCTGAAATAGTCATAATGTTTTCTGCAGTAACTGCACCATTTCACAATTTCACCTCAGTGGATGAGGGAACCAATTTCTAAACATCTTTACCAACATCTGATATTTTATTTTGTTTTTCTGATAATAGCCATCTACTGGGGATGAAGTGGTGTTCCCTTGTGGGTTTGATTTGTGTTTCCCTATTGACTAACAAAGGAACCCAAGTGACACTGTGGGTAAGTGCTCAGCTGCTAATGGAAAAGTCAGCAATTTGAACCCAGCTGCTCCATAGAAGAAAAATATGGCAGTCTGCTTCTGTAAAGATTACAGCCTTGATGACCCTGAGGGTGAAGCAGGTGACAACCTTCAGCCTCCCTAGTTTAAAAGGGAAAATTAAGACAGACAGGATTAATTCTTTATAGAATTGACTTTTTTACTTGTTTTTATCTTGTCATAAAATCCCTGGCTTCCTTCACCTAGGCTCTGGCAGGAAGTCACACATTAGCTAACAGGAGCCACTGAGATAGTACATCTATAGCTTCTCTTTGCAGCTTCTATTTTAGAAGACAAACAGTGGAGGGGCAAAATAAAGGCACCAGTGGTGACCCCTTGCATGAGCTGACAATTGAAATTTCCTAGACTTCAGATCACATGCATCCTGCTCCAGGATGGGTGCCCCTCCCAACTGCTCTCATTGTTCTCCAGACCTAGCCACCTGTGCTAAAGCAGCATGGAGCTTCCCCTTAAAATATTCATACCTTGCTTGATGGTATCAGACAGGCCTGGAGAACAAACATGTTGTCCGTCCCCTGTGCTGCTGGCAGCAAGAAATAAAACCTTTTGAGCACTCACCCAAATACCTGTCTCTGAGATTGCCTTTTTGGCTGGGAGAATCCTGAGCCTTGTCTAGTAACATGAGTAAATGTCACTCTGTCTTATAAGGTTGCGATAAACTGGAATTGGCTTTATGACATGGAGTTTGGTTTGGAATGACTAGCGGTACCCAGCACCTTTTCATGTACTTACTGGCAGTTCGTATATCTTGTTTGGTGAAATGCCTACCCAAGTCCCCTGCACTAGGTTGTATTGCTCATTGCCCTAGTGCAATGGCAGCAGCATGTGCAGAAAACAGAGGGACAAAAGGTGCTACAAAACACTCTCCCAGTACTTTGAGTTATGCCTGTCTCCCAGAGAGATATTTACCTTGCCACTTAGTCCACACTGTGGAAATTCCCTATCTGTTCCCCCAAAACCACAGCTGAAAAGCCAAGGGGGCTAAAGAAAAGGAGAAAAAAGGAGCAAGAGCCAGGTAGAATGTCTGTTCCCCCAACCTGCAGGCCACATGTCTAGAAGGCCCCCTAGCTCACCCTGTGATGGCCCATCTATTCTTCCTTCCTGACAGGAAAGCCTTTCTGAGAGCCCTGAGGCCGCTGGGTTGGTGGTTCCTCCTCTACTCCTACCAGCTGCTTAGTGGGAGTCTTATTGAGCACCATCCCCACCCCCACCCCCACAGAAGGCCTTGAGGAGTTCAGTTTGCCTGAGCAGATATATATGGAGCAGAGATCAGGTAGGGAAAGGAGAGAGCAGTTGGGCCATCTGCTTGTTTATATAGGAGCACCTGGGAAAGAAGGAGAAAGAGATGGAAGACAAGGAAGGCAGGCAGCTGTCTCTGCCCTGCGTGACTGTGAGGACCAAGTCTAACTCACTGACAAGAGGATGGACCCAGAAGCCGAGGGACCTGGATCCGTAAAAGACTTGGCAAGGACTAGTCTGGTGAGCTTTGGAGCACAGGTAGCACTCCTTACTGCTCAGAGACCATCAAGCTCAACATGGGGCTCAGGCTGACGGAGGCTCAGCTGGCTACCTATACCAGCCAGCAATGCGGCCCAGAGGAGGGGCCAGAAGAGAGCCTGGGCAGACCTTGTCCTCCAACATGTACCTAGTATCCCTACAAAGGTTTCAGGAGTTTTCAGGGAGGTGAGAATTACCTGTGAGGCAGCCTCCCAGGAAGACCCTGTCCCCAGGAAGGCTATCTGCAACATCTCCGATGTCTTTGTCTCCTGGAACAACTGCAAGAGAAATATCACAAGGGAATGGCTTTAAAGAACAGAAATGTATTTTCTTGAAGCCCAGGGGACAAGCCCAAATTCACAGTGCTAACTTTAGGGAAAGGGTCTCTGTAGGCTCTGAAGGAAGATCCTCATCTCTTGTAGCTTCTGTAGCCCAACATCTCTAGGTTCTTTGTTGATCCCCAAATGTCATCTGTCTTTCTGTCACCTGGGCTTGCTCTGTCTAATCTGCTCTTTTTATAACTCAACATTTATTAGTTTTAAGTTATACTTTAGACTGATAAAGCCTCATTAACAAACAAAGTTCTTTTCCCAGATGGAATCACCTCCACAGGTACAGGGGTTAGGATTCCAACACATATTTTGAGGGGCACACAATTCAATCTGCATTCTAGTTCCTCTCAGTAGTCTCCTAAAGCCCAGATCTCTTTAACAGTCCTCTGGACTGAGTCAGCACTACTGGAAATTAGAGGTAGCCCTGCCTGCCCAGAGCAGAACCCTTCTGCAGGCAAGCTCTGTGCCGGAGTTCCATGGCCTGACCAAGACTTTCTCTGAGCAGTTTTGCACTGGGAAGCACTCCTTTCCCAGACCTCTTCCCTTCCTCTCACCCTACATGGGTGTCAGCTCTGCATCAAGAACTGAGCCTTTTCCCATCCAATCCTGTTTCCTCTCCACTGATCTTTAATTTGTTGCCCACATGTATCTTGCACTTCCTGTTCCTGCTCGGTTGCCACTTCCAGAAAGATCAGAGGGAAAATTTCCTAGATGAGGTAACAAGGGCCAACAGCTAGCCAACAGTAAGATTCTCACTTGCACACACAGTCTAGGGGGCTGGGACATGTGGAAACAGTAATTATGGCTAAAGGTTAGAGGCTTGAGTCTACCAAGAAGTACCTTGGAAGAAAGTCCTGGAGATCTACCTCTGAAAAATCAGTCACTGAAAATGCTAGAGCACAGTTCTACTCTGAGACATGTGGGGTCATCATGAGTTGGATTCAACTGGACAGCAACTGGTATTTTTAAGCCCAAATGAGCTCACATAAGAGAATTTTAAGTTGATTCATCTGAGGACTGCCATCCTGTTTGGTCAAAGCAGACTTTGAACTTGAAATGTACCAGAAATGTTTGAGAACCACATGCCATGTTAAAAATGATGAGATTTTACTCATTTATGGATATAATTAATGAATCAGCAAGAATGGAAACTCACACAAGTTACCCTAGAAAAGCCAGGAAGAAGCAGAAATACAATTCGCTTCATGCATTACCAGCAATAAGCAATCCTTTATATCTTAATGCAAGATCTAAAAATAGTTCATTTCAAATTTTGAGCCCTTGTACATAATGAAAGGAAGTTGTTCATAAAAGCCAGTTATTCATTTATTCTCTACGTTAAAGTCTTCAACAGTAAGAGGCCAATTAACAAAAAAGACCAGTGGGAAATTATGCACAATCATTTTTGTTTATTGTAGAGGGATTTTGCATTCATATTTCATTGGAAGGAAATTATGTACATGGCTTACATAATTCACACATGGCAGTGTTCCCTTTGAATTCAGATCTCTGATGAACAATCATGAAGAAAGAAACAAAATGGAAAGTGGTGATCTTCAGAACAATGGTACCACCATGTCATTAATAGTTGTGAACAGCACTTTCCAAGGCCGTGACCCAGGGTCAAGTCCATAGCCCTTGACAGATGGGCAATTCTGAATGCTGTGACTTTGAGAAAGCACAAGGATCATAACAATTTATCCATGGACTGTCTTATCAATTCTAGGCGTGTGAATTGTTGCTAAGCTCCTCCCCACCATGCCATTTCACAGATAAGGAAACAGAGGATTAGCGAATCGAAGGGCTTGGGTTCTCCCATCAACTTGCTATGACCACGAGCCCTAAATTTCTCTTCTGTCAAATGAAATGGAATAAAAAAATCATCTTTAAGATGTCTGGGTGGTGCAAATTGTTAACACACTTGACTGCTAACCAAAAGACTGAAGGTTCAAGTCCAGGCAGGGGTGCCTTGGAACAAAGGGCTGGCAATCTATGTCAGAAAAATCAGCCATTGAAAACACTATGCAGCACAGTGTATTCTGACACACATGGGGCTTCCATAAGTTGGAGCTGACTTGGTGGAAATGGAAAAGGCTCTGTTACTGTATAACTCGCTAAAGAGGACTGGGAATATTCCTAAGATACCAAAGAAATAACAGGAATCACATTTGCCCTTGAACATTCAAGAATGCAGTTTGACTTTCTCCCTCAACCCCCACTGTCCATGATTTATGATAGTTTGTGATTTTGCTGAGGCCTCTAGTTGAATTCTAGGCTAGGAAACTGGCATCTTTGCACCAGTTCTTTGGCTGTGAGTGAGCCTGCTGACCACCCAACATTCATGTTTGCAAAAGCCCAGGTAGTTCTCTGCTCCTGTCACTTGTGAGTAACATCTGTGAACTGATAAAACACTTCTTCCTGGAGGAATAAATAGAGGCAAATGCAACGCACAGGCTAATGGCTGTGATGGAGCTGAAGAGAAAGAAAGGCAACCTCATAAGGGGCAGTTTCTGTGGAGGTGGAGGTGCAGTACAAGCTGAAGAGCAGGGTGAGGATTCAGCAGTACGTAGGTCCCTGATGAAGTCACCGTATGCTTTTAATGGGTGAAACTACATATTGCCACTGTGTTTGAGAATCTGGGTATTTACAAAAATTTTGAGGAGCCCTGGTGGAGCACTCTGCCTGCTGAAAGAAAAATAGGTGGTCCGAATCCACCACAGACTTGGTGATCTGCTCCCATAAAGATTACAGCCTTGAAAACCATATAAGGAGGCAGGAGTGAGGCAAAATAATCAGATACTCCCTGTCATCCCTCTTACAATGAAGATCTTAAAAAAAAAAAAAAAGTGAATCATGTAAGTATCAACAGTTAGGAACCCTCAGCATCAAGGGCAAAGCTGAAGAATAAGACTTGCAGGTGGAAGGAGAGACAATTCAAAAACAGCAGAAATGGAGAATTATGGATTGTGGGATCACCAGCATCCTGCTAGCCTAATCTGCACAATGTATATAGGTTGAGGTGTTTAGTAAAATTTCATGCAAAAACCTACCACATCTGTGCAGCCAAGCAGCAGCAAATCTGTACACGGCTCCAGACCCAAAGAGGAGTGACATCAGACTTGTGAAAGTTAAGTGCAAGCTCCCAAACTGCACACACAAAATAACCCTTGCCCCCACCAGAGCTCCACAGTTAAGGAGTACTCCCTTCTTATCTATCCTGCTCCCTGCTCCAATACCAGCCATGCCCCCAAGCCAGGAAATCACAGGCTTGTCCAGAGGCACTGGCTCCTTCACCCAGCTGTGGACATGGGCAGGGGGCGGTTCACGGACTTGCAGTGCCTTTCATTCCCACTAACTACCTGCATCAGCACCTTGCTGGCTGATCCAGTGTGGGATTCCCTCCTTAGGACAAAATGGACAGGACAACCACTTGAAGCCCATTTTCCCCTGTGACAGCCAATTTGGAGCTACAGATTTGTGGAATTCAACATCTTATCACCCACCCACATCGGGGACCTGAAGGCAGGTAGTACCGCTTATTCCATCTAGCTGCCCATGTTAGAAGCCAGAAAATCAGTGGTGATGCCCAGCTCCTCCATTCAAAGGCAACAGGTGCCCAAGGACCAGCTGCGCTACCCTCACCCACTTCTCATACTAGTGGATAGGGACCAACCCTCCATTCAGGCACCTGGGGGCTGAAGACAGCTCCCTTCTCATACCCTGCATTAACCAGAGGCCTATGCCTGCTTTGAACACCCCCATGTAGTCCTGCCCACACAGGACTGTACGTAATAGTCTTCACGTCACATGCTCCATGACCAAACACATGGGCATCGACATGATCACAAACCAGTAAGTGGTGGAACATACAGACAACATTCAACCCAATGACCAGTGGCATGGATTGAATTGTGCCCCCACCCCCAAAATATGTGTAGCCATGTGGCTGGGCCATGATTCCCAATATTTTGTGATTCTCCTCCATTTTATGATTTTCCTGTGGTGTATATTAAAGGATTAGGGTGGAACTGTAAATCCCTTCATAAGATTACCTCCCTGCTTCACTATAAAGGGAATTTCCCTGGAGCATGGCTAGCCCACCCTTAATCCTTTCATCCTACAAGAGATAAACAAAAAGAAAAGCAAGCAGAGAATTGGGAACCTCATCAAGAAAGCAGGATCATGAAAAAACTGCATCCTTCAGACCTGAGGTTCCTGTGCCAAAACGCTCCCTGGACAAAGGCTGGTGCAATATTAGACTTTTCTCCAGAACTAACAAGGGGGAAAGCCTTCCCTTGGAGCGCACATCCTAAATTTGGACTTGTAGCCTACTGGACTGTGTAAGAATAAACCTTCCTTTGTTAAAGCCATCCACTCTGTGGTATTTCTGTTAGAGCAGCACTAGCTGACCGAAACAACCAGGGAAAACATCTCCTGTAACTATGGCCAGATGACCAGCAGGACAGATTCATCACCTAACCAGGAAATGCTACCCACATCGTCAGCACTTGTCTTTGTCATCTAGTACTGCTTTGAGAGAAATATCACAAATGGATGACTAAAAAAAGAAATTTTATTTGTCACAGTCCCGTAGGCTAAAACTCCAAATTTGGCGTGTCATTTCCAGGGCAAGGGTTTCTCTGCTGGGTGTAGAGGAAGGTCCTTGTTGGCAATCTTTCTCTGGACTGGAAGCTTTTGAAACACAGGGACCCTGGTCCTTTCCAAAGGACATGCTCAGTTTCTGGCATTGTTTCTTGGTGGTATAAGGTCTCCCAAATCTCCACTTGCCTTCCTTTCTTTTATATCCCAAGAGGGTGCCCCAAGATACAATTCCATCTATTAAGTCCTGCCCAGCCAGCTCTATATCCCTCATTAACATTACAGAGGCAGCATTTACAATATACAAAATACTGGAAATTATTGCCCAGCCAAATTTCCACACACACTTTTGTTTGTTTTAATTGTGATTGAGTGAAAGTTTACAATACCATTTAAATTTGCATGCCCACCTATCTGTAGCTCCTTCTGCTCTCCTTGCCTGGTGACAGCACACTCCTCCTTTTTGTTTTATACTTGTCATAGCTTCTTAACAATCTCCTGTCCCCAACTCTCCACTCTCTCCACTCCCCTCTAGTGAGAGGCCAGTAGGATGACATCCTATAGATGAATAGAACCATAAAGTACACACAGAATATGGTCCACACACATTTTTTTGATGAACACAACTCAATCTGTCACAGTACCCTTGCAAGAAAAGTGAACAAACTCCTAAGTTCACACACCTCTAGCTGTTCCAACTGCCTGGAACTAGGATATGAGAGCTTCAACAGGGCAAACTTAATGACTAGCATAGCAGGCATACCCAACATGCTTAGAATATTAAAACAATACAAAACAAAAATGCAGGACACAGTAAACAAAAATATAAAAATAAAGGTATATAAACAGTGACTTATTGATACATCAAAGACAGTAATCAAAGTCAAATCACTTAAAAACATATGACAAGACAGTTCCAGCAAATGATCAAAATAAAGACCCAGAAAACTTTCCAGAAGAAGAGAAGACATGAAATTATCAGATAAAGAATTCAAAGACAAATGATGAGGGATCTTCAAAAGAACAAGAAAGAGATCAAGAAAAACACAGACTAATACAAAGAAGACACAGACAGAGCAACAGAGGAATTCAGGAAAACAAAACAACAGAATGAACAGGCTGCTAGAAATCATTTAGAAATGGTAAGATTAGCAATAGAAAGATTAACAATAAAACTTCAGAATCAGACAACACAATAGAAGCTTATAGGAGCAAAATTGAGGCAATGGAAGAATTAATGAGATGGATTTGAGGAAAAATCAGACAAAAATAAAAAGGAAAGAAAGCCTAAGAATTGTATGGTATACTATGAGGAGAAAAACCCTACTAGTAACAGGAGTACCAGCACAAGGAAGATAATGAAAAATATGGAGAAAATTGTAGAAGATTTGCTGGCAGAAAGCTTCCCTAATATCACAAAAGACAAGCAGATATCTATCCAAAAAGCTATGTGAATCCCATACGGCGTAGAACCCAAAAGTCACAAAGATATATCATAATCAAACTTGCCAAAATTGAAGACTAAGAGAAACCTGGAGCAGCTATAGGTAAGCAACAAGTTACCTAAAAAGGAGAAGCAATGAGATCAAGCTCTGTGTACTCAGCAGAAACCGTGCAGGCAAAAGGCAGTGGGTGACATGTATAAAGCCTTACAGGAAAAGCATTGACAGCTGAGAATTATATAGCCAATAAAACTGTCTCTCAAACATGATGGATAAATTAGGTCATTTCCACATAAACAGAAATTAAGGTACTATGTGAAAACAAGATGAAAATTACAGGAAATATTAAGGAAGTCCTCTGATTAGACAACCAACAACATCACACAGCAATCTAAGACTAAGACACAGAACAGATACTAACACAGATAGGGAGTAGAGGCATTTCAAAGGCATTTTCCTCAGTGAAAGAGAGAGAAGAAAGTTTACTCAATTGACAGAAGCTAAGTGACTTGCATATAACCTGCCTACCACGTGTAGATCTAAAGCTTTTCTTTCGGATAAACCTCTTTCCCTTTTCCCAGTGCTTCCTGCTTTCTTTTCTGCACTGAGCCCTGGAACCAAGTACAACATCATTAACTGAGCCAGAAGTAGGACCTCTTATGTGCTCCCTGAGCCATTTTCCTACAGTCAGAGAGGGAACAATTTAATAAACAGGGGGCAAGGTAAAAAAAAGTCTGCAGACTTGCCTGAGCAGCAGTTCAGGGTGGAAACAGTTCATTTGGAATGAGCATAAAGGAAATGGCTTCCTCACAGACATTCAGGAATTGCTGCCAGACCTCTGCCTTTCTCAACATGTACAGCCAGATATCTTTGCCTACACCAATCAGACCCGGCCATCTAGGACAGTGCAGAACAGCCTGTACCACACACTTTCTAACTATTTGGACACCAGAGCTTAATTCATACAAGAAGAGCAAATGAACTCCTAGGCTCACATGCCTAGTAACAGCTTGAACTAATGGGTGACAGGACATTAAAGCTTCAAAGACACTGACAACCAAACTGGCGTGTATGACCAGCCTATTTGGACACTTCAAAATGAAACAAAATGAGAAATTAGAATACAGTAGTCAAAAATAAAATAAATAAACACAGCAACTTACTGATGGCTCAGAGGCAACAGTCAATATCAAATCACATAAATAGGCAGACCATGATGGCTTCAGAAAGCTCTCAAAACAAAGAAACAAGAAATTTTCCAGAAGAAGAGAACTTCCTGGAATTATTAGAAGTAGAATATAAAAATTAATATTTAGAAGTTTTCAAGAGATTAGGAAGGAGAAGAAGCAAAATATAGCAGAGCATAAGGACAAATTGAACAAGCAACAGGAAAGTATACCAAGACAGGAAATAAAAATCCAGAAAATTAATAATAAAATTACAGAATTACACAACTGAGAAAGAAAATACATAAACAAAATGATCCCAGAGAGAAAATTGTGGAGCAAAGAAACTATTAACACTATACTCCACACACACACACAAACACACACACACACACACAAACACACACACACACACACACACATGACAGCAGTGAACGCATACGTATCAATAATTACATTACATATAATGGTGTATATGCACCAGTAAATAAACAGAGTGGCAGAGTTGATTTAAAAAAAATAAATAAAAAGAAACACAAATCATCTATATGTGTTTTACAAGAGACACTCCTTAGACATAAACTAAAACTCAAAATATATCATGTAAACAGTAATCAAAGAAGAGCAAGAGTGATAATTTTAACCTCAGAATAAAAAAAAAAAAAAAGACTTTAAGGAAAATCCACCATAAGAATAAGAAAGGGCATATGTAATGATTAAATGGTCAGCATAGTAAACATATATGGACCCAATGACAGGGTACCTAAATACATAAAAATAAAACTAACACTGAAAACAGAAATAGACAATTCCATAATAATAGCAGAAGATTTCAGCACATCACTTTTGGTTAAGGACAGAATATCTAGAAAGAAACTCAGTAAAGATACACAGTATCTAAATGTCGCATAAACCAACCTGACTTCACAGACGTATACAGAACACTTCACCAACAGCAGCAAAATATACATTCTTTCCCAATGCACGTGGAACATTTTCCAGAATAGACTACATTTTAGGCCACAAAACAAGCCTTAAAAAAACATCCAGAACACTGAAAGCATCCTCTCTGGTCATAAGGCTATAAAAATAGAAATCAGTAACAGGAAAAGCAAGGAAAAATCAAACACTTGAAAAGTGAATAACATCTTGCTTAAAAACTACTGGATAATACAAGAAATGAAAGACAGAATAAAAAAAATCATACAATCAAATAAGAATGAAAACACATCTTACGCAAATCTTTGGGACACAGTACAAGTACAACTTAAAGGTCGATTTAAAGCAACAAAGGAACACGTGAAAAAGAAGTGCCCAAATCGAAAGATTAACACTACAGCTGGAAGAAATGTAAGACAGTAGCTAAAAGAATCCTCAAGCATCAGAAGAAAGGAAAAAATAAGTGTTAGAGCAGAAATAAATGAAATCTAGAAGAGAAGAGCAATAGAAAGAATCAAAAAGACAAAATTTTTTCAATTGAAAGATAAATAAAATAGAAAAGCCATTGGCTAAACTAACAAAAGTAACACTGGAGAGTAAACAAATAATCCAAATAAGAAATAAGACAAGATATAGCACAACAAACCCAAATGAAATAGAGAAGATCATAACAGAATATTACAAAAAATTGAACTTTCACATACTTGAGAACCTAGAAACACACACCCTACCTAAACTGAAGTAAACTAAGGTTAAAAAAAAAAAAAAAATTCCCAGCAAGACAACCCTGGCTCAAATTTCTTCACTGCAGAATTCTACCAAACTTCCAGAGAAGAATTACCACTAATACTACTCAAGGTCTTTCAAAGCATAAAAAAGTAATATTCCCGAACTCATTCTATGAAGCCAGAATAAGGGTGATAACAAAACCAAGGAGACACCACAATTTTTGTGTCATGGACATAGACAGAAAATTTTAGCCAATAGAGTTCAACATCATATCAAAATAATAACAATACATCATGACAAAGCAGAATTCATACCAGGTATACTGGGTATACAAGATAGACATACAAAAATCAGTTGGATTCCTATATGATAACAAAGAAATTTTGAAAAGGAAAACAATACTATTTATACTAGCCCCTAAAAAGATAAAATACTTAGTAATAAGTCTAACAAGAGACAAAGTACAAAGAAAACTGAAAAACACTACTGCAAAAAACCAAGAGACTTACATAAATGGGAAAACATATCACACTCAGAGACACGAATACTCAATATTTCAAACATGTAAATTCCACCCAAAGTGCTCTACAGATCCAATGCAACCCCAATCTAAATACCAGCAATACCCTTTAACAAGGTGAAGAAACTATTCACATACTGTATGGAACAGAGAGACCCTTGGTAAGTAAGTTATTACTAAAGAAGAACAAAGCGGAAGTCTCACACTACCTGACCTCAGAACCTACTATATAGTTATGGTAGTCGGAACAGCCTGGTACTGGTACAATGACAGACACATAGACTAATGGATCATAATCGATAAATGCAGATATAAATCCACCCAACTATGGTCAACCACTCTTTGACAAAGGACCAAAGTCTGTTAGATGGGTGAAAGACAACCTTTTTTAACAAACGGTACTCACAAAACTGGATGTCCATCTGTAAAAAACTGAAACTAGACTCATACCTCATACCATACACAAAATGGATCAAAAACTGATGTATTAAACCTAAAGTGATAAAGATGGTGGGGGAGAAAAAAAGGAGCAACACTAGGGTCCCTGAAACACGATATGAATACAGTACAAACCATGGGTGACAGTGTACAAACAGCAGAAGATAAACTAGGTACCTGTGAGCTCCTAAAAATCAAACATTAAAATTCATCAAAAGACTTTACCAAAAGAGTAAAAACAGAATCTACAGACTGGGAAAAAAAAAAATGGTTATGACCTAACTGACAAGGGTCTGATCTCTAAAATCTACTAAAATCTACAAAATTCAACACCTCAATAACAAAAAGACAAATAACCCAAGTAAAAAAATGAGCAACAGATATGAACAGACACTTCAGTAAGGAAGACATTAAAGCTGCCAACAGACACATGAAAAAATGTTCAAGATCATTAACCATTAGAGAATGCAAATCAAAACTAAAATGAGATGCCATCTCACCTCAGTAACACTGGAAACCCTGGTGAAATAGTGGTTAAGTGCTATGTCTGCTAAGCAAAATGTCAGCAGTTCAAATCCACCAAACGCTGCCTGGAAACTCTATGGGGCAGCTCTACTCTGACCTATAGAGTCACTATGAGTCAGAATCAACCCAGTGGCAGTGGGTTTGATTTTTGATAACACTGGCATCCAAAAAAGACAAGATAATCAGTGTTGGGAAGGTTGTGGAAGGTCTCAACTCTTATGCAGTACTGGTGGGGATATAAAATGAAAACTGATACTTTGGAAAATGATACAGCACTTCCTCAAAAGGCTAGAAATAGAAATACCATATATTCTAGCAATCCTAGTCTTAGGAATATACCCTAGAGAAATAAGAGCCATTACATAACAGATGTAAGCATACCTTTGTTCTTTGCAGCATTATTCTCAATAGCAGAAAAATGGAAGCAACCTAAATGCCTATCAACAGATGAAAGGATAAACAAACTATGGTAAATACACACAATGCAATACTATGCAACCACAAAGGATGATGAAGAATCCATGAAACACCTTATGATGTAGATGAATCTAGAGGGCATTATGCTGAGTGAAATAGGTCAGTCACAAAAGGTCAAATATTGTATGAGATGACTGTTATAAAAGCTCAAGGAAATGTTTACACATAGAAAATTCTTCAATGATTGCAAAGGTAGGGAGGGAGGGGAAAGAGAAATTGCTAACTAGATACTAGGTAAGTGTCAAATTCAGCAAAGGGAAAGATGACAGACAACGTAGGGGAAGTTAGTACAACCTGACCAAAGCAAAGGCATGTTTCCCAGACAACATCCAAACACTTTGAGGGACCAAGTAGCTAGGGCTGGGGGCTGGGGGACATAGTCTCAGGGAACATCTAAGACAACTGGTATAACATAGTTCCCCAAGAAAATGGTCTACAGCTCACCATGGTGAGTAGCATCTGAGGTCTTAAAAGCTTACTACCAGTTCCCTAAGACACAACTATTGGTCTTATATTGTCCAGAACAAAGGAGGGTCAAAAAAAACAAAGACACAAGGAAAGTCTTAGGCCAGAAAACTAAAGGACCATGTTAACCATAGTCTCCATGAGCCTAAGCCCAGAAGAACTAGATGTCCACCTACCACCACCAAACACCCTGACAGGGATCCCAACAAACTGTCTTGGAGACAACCAGGAGGAAAAATGAAGAAGAGAACTCAAATTTGTGAAAAAAAAAGACCAGACTTGCTGGTCTGCCAGAGACTGGAGCAATCTTCGAGACTAGGGCCCCTGGACACTGTTAATTCAGAACTGAAACCATTCCCAAAGCCCACTTCTCAGACAAAAAATAGACAGACCTACAGAACAGAAGGAAACCCTGGTAGAGTAGTGGGTTAAGTGCTATATCTGCTAACCAAATGGTCAGCAGTTTGAATCCACCGGAAACTCCTTGGAAACTCTATGGGACAGTTCTATTCTGTCCTATAGAGTTGCTATGAGTTGGAATTGACTTGACAGCACTGGGTTTGGTTTTTATAGAACAAAATAACACACATAGTTCCCCAAGAAAATGGTCTACAGCTCACCATGGTGAGTAGCATCTGATATATGAGACCAAGTAGGCAACACCTGTCCAAAATCAAGATGATAAGGCAGAAAGGGCCAGGGAACTGCGGAGGAAAGGAGGAGTGTGCCGTCATATTGTAGGGATTGCAACCAATCGTCAGGTGCAATCAAATGAACAGATACGTCTTGACAGAAGTACAACCAGAACAATCCTTATAAGCAAGGATGGTGAGACAACATCTCACATACTTCGGACAAGTTATCAGGAGGGGATCAGTCTCTGGAGGACATCATCTTTGGTAAAGTAGGGGGTCAGTGAAAAAGAAGAAGATCCTAAATGAGATGGGTAGACACAGTGGCTGCAACAATGGGCTCAGGCATAACAACAGTTGTGACGATGGTGCAGGACTGGATAGTGCTTTGCTCTGTTGTACGCAGGGTTGCTATGGGTCAGAACGGACTCAACAGTACCTAACAACAATAACTGGACTCTGTCAATAATAAGCATTGTAAATTCATGTGCTATAACCACAAAGCAAGACTCAGATTTATAATTTTGACTTCATTTTAAGCATCTATTTCCATTAGAATTTCACAATTTCAAGTAGCAATCACATCTAAGAAGTGCAAAAGTATTTAAGAAGAAAGAAAATAATGTATGGTCTGCTATTTCCTCTAATATATTGGGCTAATCTCACGAGAATCTAATCTACTTAATCCAGTTTGTTTGGAGCACATCATTCAGGTTCTCAGAATGGTTCACTTCGTTTTGGTATATTTACAAACCACCTGTTAAATGTCTCTTATATGAGCTCTTACTTTGTTGATGAATGGACAATTACCTTCAAAAAGAATTCTTAGCTAAATCCTGGTCTTTCACCTATCGCTTGCTTATAACAGCCAGATCAGATTTGCTGGGCTATTTTCAACGATGTCAAAATTTTATTCTAGTACACATTTCACACCAATTTGGGGCAAAACAATCACAGCTACAATGTTTTGTTTTCTTTTGTTTCCCCAACAAATGACTCAAGACATAGCTAGTTAGCTTTGGCAGTGCTAAGGAGGTTGAGGTCAGTTATTTCATTTACCCTCGGCTCCCAGTAAGCTGACCAGCCACTCTCTCATGGACCCCACTGTGCCGTTAACGGGGTGAGGGCCCAATGATCTTGCCTAGAGGCATCAGTGTGTGCCTGCTTCAGCACAAAAGGATAGGACATCCACTGGATGGGTGCCTGCCCACTAAGAGTGGTGTTAAGGCCGCAGCCTCTGGGCACCATTGCCCACCCCTAACTTGTGAATAGAGTAGCAGGAGCCACCTCTCCTTCTACCTGTGTTCTCCAGATGTTTTTTAGGTAATAGGTCAACTTCTTGTCGATGATAAGGAAAAGCAAGTGGCTAGAGCAGCCTGCAGACCACAGAACTGGTTAAGACTAAATCCAGCCCACCTGACATGTGCAGAACCATCAGCTTTGTCCTCTGGGTGACCCTGGAAATTTTCTCCTGACCAACTGAACCAAACTTTAGGCCCCTCCAATTGGAAGAAGATTTTCAGAAGCGAATGGTCCAAGTCTAAGATGCAGTTTGACAGCTTTCCCCTCCCTCACCTTTCTGGACTGAGGGAGGTCAGATGAGGGAACCACCCTGAGAATGCCTTTCTCAGACCAGATCAATCAACAGCTTTCTCTTTTCTTTAGGACCCTTCCCCTAATAAGCACTGTTTCATCCATTGTTCAGGGAGCTGTCTTAGTGACATGAATTGCGGTGTGCCTCTGCTTGACCAGCCAAGTAAAGCTTCTTCGTTCACTTCCACCTGTTCCCTGTCCCTATGGCTGCTCTGAGCTGACTTGGAATAGTCTGGTTACAATGTCACCTCCTCAAAGCAGGGGAAAATCACAAGAAAAGAAAGAGAAAAAGGAAGGAAGGAGGGACTAAAGAAGGAAGAGAAACCATATGGATTGCTGACAAGTTGATTCCAACTTACAACAACCATATAGGACAGAGTAGAACTGCCCCAGAAAATTTCCAAGGAGTGCCTGGTAGATTTGAACTGCCAACTTTCTGGTTAGTAGCCATAGTTCTCTACTATGGCATGACCAGGTTTTCTGAGGAAAAGCACAAGGCACCTTAGAAAATAACTTCAAAAAGATAAACACAATTAAGAAGAAAGTGACCTGTGATTTTTTTTTAATCCTGAGAATTAGTATGTACAAGATAAAAGCAGAAACATTTAGATATCTCTACTAAAGGCTTACCGTAGTTCTTATTATCTACTGTCAAGTTGGCTGCAAATTTATGGCAACCCCAAGCACAATGGAAAAAAAATGCGACTCAGTCCTGTACCATCCCCAGGATCTATTGCAAATCAGACTTTGTTATACACAATTTTCAATGACAGATTTTAGGACATAGATTGCCAAGCCTTTCCTCTTAGTCTCCAAGTTTCTGACACCTGTTCAGCATCACAACAATAGGCAGGCGTTTACTGACAGGCATATGATGGTTGCATATGAGGTTCACTGGATGGGAGTCGAACCAAGGGTCCCACATGGAAAGCGAGCATTCTACCACCAACTCACCACCCTCCTTTCTAAAATGCAACAGAAGCTGAAGGTGAATGAACATTAATGAAATCTTAGGAGATGGGAGGAAAGGAAGGGTGGTGGGCAAAGTCCCAAAAGGGAGTGAAAGATACAATGGAGTTTTCTCCTAGCAGTGATCTGACAGATGATAACAGTGCTGGTAGCAAGAAAGCATCAGCAGTTAGGAAGAAAATAGGATCACGTGGGGAGTCAAAATTGACATGAGAAATACGTTATTGTGTTTGTAAAGATGAAAACAGTCACAGCGTGGATTATGAATATGCAGCTATTATCAATGATTCTGTACAAAGTGTGTTATTATCTAGATTATTAAACTAGCAGCTTGGATGCAACTATTATGAAATGATTGCACAGAAGGGATATTGTGGGGCTGGAGCTTAATTAGGCAAGTCCGAGAAGCCTGAATGGACTCAGAGGATACAAACAAACGGAGGGAATGGGGATGAATGGGGGGGCAGGTAGGCGGCGCAGACAGTTGCCATCAAATCAATTTTAACTTTTGACAACTCAGGTGTGTTCAGAGTACAACTGTGCTCCACAGGTTCTCAAGAGCTGATTTTTCAGAAGTAGTTTGCCAGGCATTTCTTCCATGGCACCTCTAGGTGGATTGGAACTACCAATATTTCAGTTAATGACTGAGCACTTAACTGTTTACACTACCCAAGAAAGGCTCATTCTTTTTGTCCTGTTTTTAATCATAGCGTGTGTTACAAAGACCATATTTTCAAACTCATGTATAAGGCATACATATCACTTTGTACAGTTACTGTCAGTGTATCCTGTAGATTTCTGGAAATTTACATAAATAATTATTTTTGGTGACTCAAAATATGTTCTAAGTGTACCAGGGTAGACAATGCACATGTAATTACCTTGGAAAAAGTCATTTGCACAAAAAAATCCCGATAATGAATAACAATAAGCCTGTTGGTGGCCAGGGCTCTGGTTTGATTTTTAAAACTCAGATTGTAAAATTCAAAACTAGGAAAATAAAGAATGGTGATCTCTTTCTCAAATGAAGGTTTCTCATGTAAAACAGATACTTCACCCACTGCCCTAGGTTTTGTGTAACTGCAGTTTAGCAGATGGATGAAGCTGCTACTTTCAGGACGGGTTGGCATGGACACAATTTTTTTGCCACAGGCCAGACCCAAGTTAACTTACTAGGGCTGAAGGAGCTAAAAAAGAAAAACCCAGATGAAGTAAACATATGAAGAAACAATGGGAGCAATGATACAATTCAGCAGTGGATTGTGTACAGGAGATAAAGACCTCAGGCAACAGAAACAAACCCAAGTTGATCTTGGGCAACTAAAAGATATCGTTGCCATTGTTAAGAGCTAGGGTTCAAAGTTGGCAACAAAAGACATGAATTTCACACAGGCCTGAATAGAACAAAGCTTTACACAAAGAGAAGAGACCCAGCAAGGTCAGCTTCCCTGGCAGCTGGCAGTCCCCCATGGCCAGCAGTTCGCTTCCTGCAGCCAAGGCAGGGCAGGTGGTCTGTGCTCACCCTTCTTGTGCCTCAAGTGAAAGATCTCATTCTTTCTCTGCCAAAGCAGACACAGAAGCAGGGTTGGCCAGGTGCCACATGCTTTCTACACATGTAAAGAACAGAGAGTCACTATGTGCCCATTGCAGGGAAGGATGCTCCCTTGATAAGAAGAAACAGGAAATACAAACTCAGTTCCCAGCCTCACTACCAGAGAACGTTCCAAGCCAGGACAACTGTCCTCTTAACACTAAAAAAATGGGTAGTTATGAGCAGAAGCCAGGCTGGGGTATGCAGATAGTGAGATGGAGGAACAAACTTGATTTGGTGTCCTTAGAAGTGTCCTGAGTACTGGGATCACTAAAACTAGCATTTTAAGTATGCAAAACTCTAACACTCTTGGGTAGGTTTAGTGATTCCAAGGATCTGATGATGCCCACAGAGCCCTGGTGGCATGGTGATTAACAGCTATGCTTGCTAACCAAAAAGTCAGCAGTTCGAATCCACCAGCTGCTCCACAGAAACCCTATGAGGAAGTTCTACTCTGTCCTACAGGGGCACTAGGAGTCTGAATTGACTCAATGGCAATGGGGAGAAAGGCAGGGGACAGAGGAACAGGGGAGGGGGAGGGGGATGATCTCTCACAGACACTGATAAAATTGAGTTCTGTATCCAGAAAGTCAGAATACACAGGTGGAGCACCACCCTCCTCCCCAGCAGCCTGATTGTTGATATGTATAAGAGAGAAACAATGGTCAGAATAAGCCAGGCCTCCTCCCCAGTGTTAGCAGATGCCCATGGGACCACATACACTGAGCCAGGATGTTCTGCTGAAGACTTCAACAGCATGCCCTGGTCAACCAAGTCTTCCTTCAACATCCAAACTCATCCTGCAACTGCCGTAGTTTTCTACTAGAAACGGTTGCAAAGGATAAAAAAAAAAAAAATCTAACTCAAAGCATTTTCAGAAAATGTACTGATTGAAAAAAATTTACAAAATCATTATTGAAAATTCAGAGTAAAAGTTATCACTTTATTAGACACTCAGATGCACAAAACTATGACAAACTTGTTGGCAGTATTGGTTCAGTGGTAGAATTCTCGCCTTCCATGGGGGAGACATGAGGTTTGATTCCCAGCCGAGGCATCTGATGCACAGTCACCAGCCGTCCATCAGTGGAGGCTTTTGAGTGACTCAGATGCTGAACAGGTTTCAGTGGAGCTTCCAGACTAAGACTAGGAAGAAAGGTCTGGATATATAATTCCAAAAGTTAACTAATGAAAATCCTATGAATCACAATGGTCCAATCCGCAGCTGATAGTGGGGATGGCTCAGCACTGGTGAGCATTTTATTTCTCTGTGTTTGGGGGCACCAGGAGTCGGGGGCAAAATCCAAGCCAACTAACAACAAAAGCAGTCATTAGGGAAAAATCTATACTCCAAAGAGTTCCAATGGAAAAATGAGATTCACATGTATAATTTTTTTTTAAATCCACGTTAGAGCATTTAAAGGTGTATGACAGAAAATTGTATTTGACACACACTTTTAAGAGAAAGAATACGTATCCTCTGCCCTTAAGAATATGCTGACCTTTCTAAAGAGGAGGTGTAGGGTCTGAAAATATCCATAAGAGGCAGAAAAGCCACATATTCATAAGACCACTCTCAGGGTGGATAATTTATCACTGCTTTTGAAGCCTTCCTCTTCTCCCTCCTCCCCCATTCTCAATTAAAATTAATGCAGGAGCATGGCTGCATGAGAGCTTGGGGACTGTCTAAGACAACAACACTATCGCTGACTCCTGTGCCACCTTTTGTCTTAGACATATGTCATACATGTACAGCTGGCACCTTAACATGAGTCATATATTTTTCAGAGCAGGAATGACACACACCAGAAGCACTAGATCACTTACATGTTAATTGCAGTTGCATAGCAAAACACAATGTGCTGCCAAAATATTCACAGGATAATTGCCCTGTGATGACAAGATAATGCTTCCTATTCTTCCCAAACAGAATGTAGATGCCCTATCTAATTACTTTGTAATCTCCTAGGCAAAAAATTTTTGCTAAGTCTCAGCCAAGCACATCTTGTTCCCTGCCCACCACCCCTCCAAGCATTTTTCATGATGTCAGAGAGAGAATGTGGGTGTGCCAAAGACCAGAAAAGAGGTTCCCGACCTCAGCATCTCTGGTATCTGCTGCTGGATGATTTTGTGCTGTGGGCAAGCTGTCCTACGCCTGCAGGACGTTGAGCAGCATCCCTGGCCTCTGTACACCGGGTGCCGGTAGAACTCCCTCCTGGTTGTGACAACAAAGAATGTTTCCAGCCATAGTGTTGTCCCCTCAAAGGGGACAACGTACCTGGTGTGAATTACAGGATCAGAGCCGTTTGCCTGGTTGGTAAGAAGGTCTTCTGTAGGGCAACACAGGGAACACACTGGCCAAACCAGTTGCCATGGAATGAACTCCAAATTGGGTGACGTCATGTGTGTCCAAGTAGAACTGTGCCCCATAGGATTTTTAATGACTGAATTTTTGAAAGTCACTTGACAGGACTTTCTTTCAAGGCACTTCTGGATGGATCCCAACCTCCACCTTTCAGTTAGCAGCCTAACACACTAACCATTTGCTCCACCAGAGCTCTATTGGTACTACTTAGGAGCTCCAAAAGGTCAGCAGTTTGAATCCTCCAACCACTCCTTGGAAACCTTACAGGGCCTTCTTATTGTGTCCTATAGAATCTCCATGAGTCAGAAGCAACTCAACAGCAAAGCATTAGGGACTCTTAATAGCAGGGACGAGGGGAAACTTGGGCATTCCCTCCTCCTGTAGGCCTCCTCTTGTTGCTCTTCTTCCTACGCCTCCAGGTGCCCAGCTAGCAAGCAGCTAAAGTCTCAGTTCTAAGAAACCACCAAGACCTTCTTTCCTCCAGTCAAAACTCCAAAATTACTGTCTTCCTCGTGTTCCTTAGCACTCCATCACCACTGTCTTTGGAATCACACACATACACCTTTCCAAAACATCTATTTTCAGCATCACTAGTGATTTCACATCAGTGGTAAAAGGGAAGCAGTTTGACTGAAATACAAAGTATGAATTAATAACGCATTTGATACTCACAGGATACTGGGGTGCACAAATCATTCACACGTTTACAAGGCCATTTGATGTGAGAAAGCCATTTTCGGTACCTTCTTTATAAGACTGGCTCAGCTGAGCCTTCCCAAGCCCCTAGTGAGGAAGATAACCCTTCAGATTCCAAAATAGTCTTGTCTTTGTTGTTATGTACCATAGATTCAATTTAGTTCATAGTGGCCTGATGTGTTACAGAATATAACTGTTCTATTAGGGTTTTCTTGGCTGTAATCTTTATGGAAGTAGATTGCCATGCCTTTCTCACGCAGTCACTGAGGGGATTCAAGTGGCCAATCTTTGGGTTAGCAGGAGAGTACTTAACCATTTGTGCCACCAAGGCTTTGTAAAGATGGTCTAACAAAAACCCAAACCAAACCCATTGCTGTGGAGTCAGGTGTGACTCAGAGCAATCCTAGAGGTCAGCATAGAACTGCCCCATAGAGTTTCCAAGGAGTGCCTGGCAGATTTGAACTGCCAACCTTTTGGTTAGCAGACATAACACTTAATCCACCATGCCACCAGAGTTTCCAAAGATGGTCTAGTCCTAAATAAGCATAACTAAACCAAAAAAAACCCAACTTACTGCCATCTAGTTGATTCCAACTCACAGCGACACTATGGGATAAAGTAGCACTGCTCCGTAGGGCTTTCGAGGAGCACCTGGCGGATCTGAATTGCCCACCTCATGATTAGCAGACATAGCACTTAACCATCAGGGTTTCCAAGTAAAGGTAACAGCTGATGTTAATTCTCAGTCCTGGATTTATTTGGTTTAGGCTGTCTCTGATTATTTCAAATGACAAATTAAGAAATTTTCAAAGATTTTCAATACTTCACTTTAAGGAATTATTGCCTAGAAATGATATAATGCCTTAGAACAAGGGTCATCAAACTTTTTCTGTAAAAGACAAAAGAGTATACATTTCAGGCTTTGTGGGCCAGGCAGTCACAACTCTTCAAGTCTGCCATCACAGCACACGAAAGCTGTCATATACACCATGAAAGGAGAATGAGTGGTGTTGTGTTCCAATAGAACATTAGTGACAAAAGCATTGTTTGGGCTCCAAATACATAGATTGCCAGTCCTTGCCTTGGGGACTTCTCCTTGTTCACTGAATCAGCATTCACTGAGGTGTCAGCTCTGATCCAGGGGTTGGAATGCATACTCCAGATGCCAAGGAAAGCACTGAGTCAACTCTTAAGGAGTTTTATTCCAAATGGAGAGAGTACAAGTAAACAATAGGCCCAGGAAAGTAGGATGGTAGTTGTCTTAGTTGTCTAATACCACTATAAAAGAAATATCACAAGCAGGTGGTATCTGAGACCAAATGAACTAGATAGTTCCAGGACAGTGACTGCTCTGATGGAGATCACGGCAGGTGGTCCCAGACAGTGCAGAAGACAAACGTAGAACATAATTCAAATGTGGGAGAAGGATCAGACTTACTAGTCTGACAGAGACTAGAGAAACTCCAGAAACTATGGTCGTTAAACACTCAGCCAACTCAGGACTGAAACCGCTCTCAAAGACCACTTTTCTGACAAAGGTTAGATAGGCCTATAAAACAAAAATCATGCATGTGAGGAATGTGCTTCTTAGTTCAATCAAACACATCGGATTAAACCGGCAACTCTTGTTCAAAAGTACGACAAGAAGGAAGAAAGGGACAGAACTGGACAGATGGACACAGGAAACCCCAGGTGGAAAGGGGGAACGTGTTGTCACATTGTGGGAGTTGCAACCAATGTCACAAAACAATATGTGTATATATTTTTTATTAAGAAGTTAACTTTTTCACGTAAAGCACAGTTAAATAAAACACACACACGCAACATAGTGAGTTCTTTTTGTATACTGAAAAGACAATGAAAAAATATGAGTCACCTTTGAAGGTCTAGGTTAAAGCTGTTAAATAAAGTTTAACAGCTGTGTAAGGAAACCCTGGTGGTGTAATGGTTAAGTGCTATGGCTGCTAACCAAAAGGCCGGCAGTTTAAATCCACCAAGTTCTCCTTGGAAACACTATGAAGCTGTTCTACTCTACCCTTAGGGTGTCCATGAGTCAGAATCGACTAAACAGCAGTGTTTCCCACCCCACGCATCCCCCTTTTGGTTTGCTGTGTTACAAAAAAAAGAAACAAATCTCACATTTCAGAAGATCAAAAGTCTGCGTTGGGTACTGGCTCCAGAGAAAAGCTCTGTTTGCCGACTCTGAGGGATGGTCCTTAGCTCTTTCAGCTTCTGGAGCCCTGTGACAATCCTCAGGTAGCATCTCTTACCCCTACTCTTTGCCCCTGTCCTCCCCACTTAGCGCTTGCTTGTCCCCATGCCTATGTCACTCCTGATAACTCCCGAGTAGGCTTAGAACACACCCTGCACTGATAGGGCTTCATTAACGTTACAGACAAAACCTGCTCTCAGTTGAGATCACACTCACAGATTTAGAAGTTAGGACTCCAACACATATCTGAGAGAACACAATTCAATCCATAAGGGAGATCGTGTGGATACCCTAGGGGATCAAGTCCCCACCTTGGAGTGGGAGTAGAGGGTGATTTAAAGAAGAGCCTCACTGAAGGATGCCCTGTATCTGCCACCCCACTGACAGAAGCCTTTGCCCTCTGAAGACGCTACTGTGTGCCTGCGCTGGAGCACCGCATTGGGTCTCCCAGCCAGACGGCATGTCACGGCATTGCCATACCCTAAAGGTCCTTCCTCTGGGGCTCCTGTGCTCACAGACAATAGAGGTTGCACCTCTGAAAGATCCTTTCCTCCATATCTTGTATCATAATCTTTGGCCATTGACTCTGTCCCAAACCAACCTAAGTAAAGGGCGTGGATACAGCTGACTATAATCCTTTCGCTACCTGCACTGGGGCTGGAGAACCTACCTCTTATCCCACCCTAGAAACATCACTCAATGTCCACCATACTTCAATTGGACTATGTGTTTCCTTTGTTATAAGTAAGGTGTGGACACAGCTGGAATGCACCAGATGTTCAGGAAAGGTCAGACTGTGAAGATATCTCACCACATAACATTGAGCAAAGACTTGTGATGGGCTAAGCTTCTGCCTGTAGAGCTATCATTGGACTACACTTTACCTCTCACTTTATGTCTGTAGCTTCACAGGGAAAGTGGAGTGACATGCTTTCCGTCTGTTTCTAACCACAAAGCCTAGTAACATTGGAAGAAAATAGTTCACAGAAACGAAAATGAAACGCCCACTCCTGAAGTATTACGGGAAGCATGCCATTGACTCCAGAGCTCTGAGAGTCAATGTTCTCTCTGAATATTACAATACAGAAGTATCTATGATTTCTAAAATTACACCCACCACAAAATTGTCCCAGAGTGTGCAGAGGGAAAATTAACACATCAGTTTGGCTAGCAGATGCATTAGAGAAGAATGACAATGAACAGCTTAAAGTAGTTTAAGAACAGCAGCAATGGCGCAGAAGCACCTAATGGAAGTCTCGTGATCACCTTGGAGAAGCCCCAAGGTTATAAGCAGAAAAAAGTGCTCTGTGTTCAGGGCAGCACATGTTGAATGTAGCAGTCAGAATCGTCTTCTAAGGCCTTTGACTTGCCCTACTCGGAAGTCTAAGCCAAGCCCATGGATCCCACAGAACTTCAATCTTTGTGGAAAGGGGCAGGTAAGTACGGGTCTTGGTGACCGGGGCTAAGGTCAGATGACAGAATGGGGACCAGCACAGCTACCCATTCTAGTGACACTGCTACTGAAATGAATGATTTTACTGTGAGTGCTTCCAGAGTGGCATGACTGGCCTCTGACACCATGGACACTAAAGGCGGCTTCTGCTCACAGGTGCCGTCTCATGTCCAAAAGAGGAGTAGCCTCAATGCTTTGCACTGATTAGCTCACCATATGCACAGGGAGCAGAGACTCAGATCTGCTAAATTCTCATGAAAAGTGTATTAGTTTCCTATTGCTGCTGTAATAAATCATCATAACTGTAGCCACTTACAGCAACTCAAACGTGTTATCTTAGCATTCTGCAGATCAGAAATCCAAAACGAGTCTGACAGGGCTAAAATCAAAGTGTCATCAGGGCTGCTTTCCTTCTGGAAGCTTCACAGGGCTATCTATTTCCTTACCTCTTCCAGTTTCTAGAAGCCTGTGTCCCCTTCTACCAGTCTTCAAAGCTCATCACTCTAACCTCTGCTTCAGCCTCACATCTCCTTTTCTGACCCTCATGTTTTGCTTTTTTAAGGACTCTTAGGATTACACTGAGCCTACCTGGAGAGCCCAGGATAATCTCTGCATCCCAAGATCCTTAACTTCACTTCTTCAAAGTCTCTTTCATTACACAGTGTAATGTATTCGCAGGTTCTGGGGATGAGGACACGGACATAGGTCACCCATCTCCCTTTTACGTTGACTCACTCACTTAAACCATAAACATACTGTAATATCCGCTAGCGTAAGAACACTGCCTCAGAATGGTAAATCTGGCAACAGATACTGATGATGGTTATACGTGATTGACATAATGGGCTCACTGAATTGTACAAGTGAAAAAAAATTGTTAAAAATCACCAATGTTTTATTGTCTATCATTTTATGAGGGGGAAAAAGGTGAAGTCCTTGACCCCATCCTGGCCTTCCAAATGCCTCTTATTTCTCTGCAGCAGACACTCCTTGGAAACTCTGTGCAAGGTTCTGCTCTGTCGTGCAGAGTCTCTATGAGTCAGAGTTGACTCAATGGCAATTTTTCTTTTCAGTTGAGAAACTCCTGTTTTGGTTACCTGTAACTGCTATAACAGAAATAGCACAAGTAGGTGACTTTAAAGAACAGCGATTCATTTTCTCACAGTTCAGGGCACTGGAAATTTGAACTAAGGGTGTGGCTCCAGGAAAAGATCCTTCTTTATTTAGTTCTGCTTCTAGAGCTGCTGGTAACCCCTGGAGTTCCCAGGCTTCCAGATGTATCTTCCATGTGTGCCTGTCTTCATATATCTTTCCCCCACGTCTTTCATCTTTTCTGTTCTTTTTTGATTCAGGAGGGATTAGATTTAGAACTCATCTTACTTGTGCTATAGCTGCTTTCGAAGGTCAACAGTCTGAGCCCTCCAGGCACTCCTTGAAAGCTCTATGGGGCACTTATACTCTGTCTGTAGGGTCGCTATGAGTTGGTATTGACTCAAAGGCAATGGGTTTGGTCTGTTTTTTGGTTTACTTGGGAGCTGGAAAAACCCTGATGGTGTAGTAGTTAAGTGCTGTGACTGCTAATCAAGAGGTTGGCAGCTTGAATCGAACAGATGCTCCTTAGAAATTCCATGGGGCAGTTCTATTCTGTCCAAGAGGGTTGTTAGGAGTCCTTCAAGGCAGTGGGTTTGAGTTTTTCTTGTTGTTGTTACTTGGGAATGACCTCAATAATATAACCAAAAAAAAAACCCTGTGTCCAAACAGGACCACATCCACAGGTACAGAGGCTAAGACTTCAATTCATATTTTGGAGGAACACAGTTCAACCTGTATCACTCCCCCAAATAGTAGTCTGTGTTGGCTTTCTCCACATCCTCACTTCCTGTGCCACTGAGCATCATCCATTAAGGTTTTTGTTGCTTGACACTTCTCTGCAACACTCTTTTCAAGAATGACAGTGACTTCAGTTTTACCAAGGACAGTGCACAGTTCCCTCATTGACCCTCCCTACTTTTTTAGACATTTCCTTTTCTGTCTTTCTTGACTTCATAGTTTTCTCCCTACATGCCAGTCTGCACCTCCTCAGTGGCATTTGCTGAATGCTGTTTTTCCTCTTCTTTTCAACATGTACATGTTATGCACCGTGAGTTCATTCCTCAGCTCCATTCTTCCTACATTAACTTTCTCAGTGAGCTTATTCAGTTTCGTCACTGTAAATACCTCCTGCATGTCCAAGATTCCTGAATTCATAGCACCAACTCAAACTCCCTTCCTAACTGTAGACTCATCTAACCAACTACCTAGTCAAATAAACATCCCAAACTCAATACACTGAAGACAAACCTTGGATCATCAGTTCCATCCCTGCTACTCTTAAAGCCTTCACAAGTCATCAAATCCATTCTTTTGGTCACTCAAGCCCAAATTTTATGTACCGTCTTTGCTTCTTTCCATATACAGATGATCTCATACATCCAATTCAGTAACAATGTCTACCAGTTCTATACTGAAACTCATTCAAAAGTGAATCTCTTTGTTCAGCCTTCACAGTGACCACCCCAAGTCCAAATCATCATCATTCTTCATCCCCAATGTGATATAGATAACTCATTGGCCTCTTACCTTGTTTCCCTGTAGTGTGGTTTCAATACAGAATTAAAGAAATTAAAACAAAACAAAAAACTATCACATCTACACATCTTGTTTCTTCCCTGTACAAAACCTTCCCATGACTTCCTAGCCCACAGACAAAAGACAAACAAACAAATAACAATGAAAACCCAAGTGCCCTGTGATGCCCTACATGGCCTCGTATTCTCTGACTCAGCCTCTTCATCATCTTATTTTCTGTGGCTTTACCCAGGCTCATCACTGTGCAGTCGCACTGTTCCTCAAGCAAAGCCTCAGAGCTTTGCACTCACTGACCCTTGGTGCAGATTTATTCTCTGATTTGTCCAATTCCTCTGCTCAAATGTTACCTTTTTAGAGAAAGCTTTCTAGACCACTTTCCCTAGCACAGCCCTTCCTTTCCTCATCTCTTCTCCAACAGACTGTAGAATACATCATTGCCTGCAGTTGGAACACAAGTTTATTCCTCAACTTATTTCTGTCTTCCTACGAGAATGCCTCTGCATAATACAAATGGTTAAAACGCTTGGCTGCTAACTGAAAGGATAAGAGTTCCAGTTTACCCAGCAGTGCCTTGGAAGAGAGGTCTGGAGATCTACTTCTGAAAAAGCAGCCATCGAAAACTCTGTGAAACCTGAGGTCACCATGAGTCTGAATCAACTCAACGGCAACTGGATGGTTTGTTTTGCCTTCACAAAAGAACCATGGAAGGATTCCAAGTAAGCCAATTCCCACCTAAATCTAATTCTAACATAATGAAAAATAAATACAAATGCATTAGTTTTTGTTGTTTTTTTTTCTAGGCTCACTCTCTGACTTCAGATAGATCTCATCAGATTCTGTAATGACACTGGACCATCATACATTTCTGTGAGTAATTTAGCCATCATTGTTATTTTTTATATTCCGAATCATTCCTTGATAACTTGAGGTTGCTCAATAAAATTTTAGTCTTTGGTCTAAGAAAGCCAAGCCAAGCCAAGTGCCGTCGAGTCGGAAGAAAGCAAAAAATAATTAACTAGACCAGATGCCTTATTTGAGCAGGAGATAGGAGAAAATGAAGAAAGGAATTAAAAATACATACACTATAAAATACGGTTGAGAAAAGTAGCACCCAAGCCATTTTGTATTAGAATTACAGTATTTTCCATTTAGGGAAGTAAGACAAGTTAATTACATAGTTACCATGAAATAAACTACGTGGTAATTACACTGTAACTTCTTTAGAAACCATAGTAATTACACTGAACTAAAGCATTCTAAAATAGATGGAGTTACTAAGTTCGCACACAATGGAAGGATGTTTAACCTGTGCCCCAAGTACTTGCTGTGAATACTGCACCGTCAATGACTTTTGATGCAAATGTTTAAAGATAATGACTTTAAAATACAGACGTATTTCTAGAAATGGTCCCTGGTACAATATTTCATTTCAGCAAATGCAGGAAAAAGCTCAGTTAACTCCTACCAGGCAGCAAGGAAGTTGTAATTCTCTGTCTAAAAGACATAACAATATTCAAAGAAAAATATTAAGGGTCTCAATTTTAGAAAGGAGGTTTGGGGCTGTGGGCTCACATTTACATATTATATGTCACATGTGAAAGGAAACAATGTCAGGCTAGAAATGGTGAAGTTGAGAAATGAATAGTAAAGTATATTTTGGGTAGAACAAGCAATTTCCTTGTGAATTAAAAAAGCCTGGTATGTAGCCAATCCCTAAAAGGCTCAAAACAACCACCTTTTTGTAATACCATTTTACACAACCCACATTATTCAGCTGGTAGGAAAAAAAGAAGTGGGGTAAAGTACACAACTGTGAAGATAGTCCAGCCTTAGAATGAATAGAGCGCAAAAACGTGTTGATGTTGTTAGTTGCTGTTAGCTGGCGCCAACTCATGGTGACCTCACATGTGACAAGATGAAATTGTACCCAGTCTTATGCTATCCTGGTGATTGTTGATGTATCTGGGGCCATACTCGTGGCTACTGTGTCAGTCCATCTTATTAAGGATTTCCTTCACTTACTCTGATCCTTGGCCAAATATGGTGTCATTTTCTGGAGACTGGTCTTTCCTAATGACATGTCCAGAGTAAGCAACCCAACCTTTGCCACCCTTGCTTCTAAGGTACGTTCTGATTGTATTTCTTCCAGGACTGGTGTGTTTCTTCTCACAGTCCACAACATATTCGGTATTCTTCACCAGCATGACAATTCAAATACATCAGTTCTTCAGTCTTTGTTTTTTATTGTCCAGTTTTCCAATGCATATAGGCTGATGGGCTCTTGGGTTCTAGTACTGAGTGTTTTGAGTAACTCACTAATTTCTGGGACTCATTTTCCCAAAGGCTGGATTCTCTCTGGGATCTCCTTACCTAAAACTTTGGGATTAAGTTACCAGGAGAAGACACTTGTGAGTTTCCAACTATCAGCAGAGTTTCTCTCTATACCCCTAAGCCTCCTGCTTGCCCTCCCTCCCTACCAGGTGGACTCAAGGGTTGATCTCGGCATGGGAGACATAGCTCCCAGCTCTGCTTCTCCATCACCCCAAGTCGGCTGCTGCCCAGATTCAAGACTGTCTACTGGGACAGAGTTGCCAAGGCCTCTGTGGACTTAATTTACCAGACAGTGTTCTGCTATGTTGCTTCCAGGCTAGATGACAGATGTGAGAGTAAGAAATAAGATTAGAGATGAGCAAAAACAGATGAAGGGAAAAGGAAAAATTTCTAATTGCCCATACTTTAAACCTTATTTGTCTTTGACTCTGGCATAGCCAGGCCAACTCTGAACCCATGGAGAAATGTGTTTACTTCGATGATGATTCTTTCAAGCTCTGACCCTGCTCCCACCTACACGGACACACACACATACAATAATTGGTTCCTGGGCTGTGGGTGTATTCATTATGTTGTGAGATTCTTGATGGCCAGAGGAGTGTCTTCTACTTCATCTTTGTATTTTGAGAGGTGTTTGTTGAGTGAATAAATGAGTGTTCAGGTCAGAGCAGAGGTTGACTTCATATCAACATGAATGTTATTGCCTTCGAGAAAATGACTTTGCATAATCTATAAAGAAAAAAATAGCTACAGTGTCACAAAACATGATAATCTAAAAAGAAAGCTGTTGGAATTAGTTTCAGTTTAGAAATAAGGCCCATTTTAGAGTTGTTATGATCACTTAACACTGAACAGTGATTAGCAGAGACTATACCAGTTGCACCAGTTGCCCATCTAGTTACCTCCAACTCAGAGTGACCTCATGTGTGTCACAGTAGGGTTTTCAGTAGTTGATTTTTTTGGAAGTGAATTGCCAGGCTTTTCTTCCGAGCACCTCTGCATGGACTGAAACCTTAACCATTTCATTTATCAGTTGACTGTTGACTTTTGTACCACCCTGGAACTCCAGAGAGTAGAACCCAGGATTTCAGATGCTTCTTTTATATCTCCTTTCCCTCCATGCATTGCTTAGGGCTTGACCAATATTCACCATGATGCCACTGCAATCTGCAATGGGTCTAAAGTCTCTTTGGGCACAGTTTTGGAAGAACCCATGTCTTCAAAGAGATGTGTGGTTCCATCTGTGCTGAAAAAGACAGAAAATGTAACTTGACTCTTCTACTATTGTTCCAGAGTAGATGTTAGTCAAAATTATTAACGTGAAACTTCTCCACCACTACTCATGAACTTCTTGTCAGGAAAACATTCCATATCAGCCTTTGGTGAGGATGGATATAAACCAGTACATTACCTGCTCAAGTCTTGCACGCTAAACTTTAGTTCTAACTGTGTAGAATTGAAATTCTGAGGCTTGTGAAAGCATTTCAAAACATTCAGGAAAGTAATATGTTGCAGTTTATCCCAACATCCTGCCTCTGATCTTGCCTGACTTAAAGCTGCTTTGTTTCACCCAGAGTTATCTTGGAAGAAAGGCATGATGATCTACTTCCAAAACATCAGCTATTGAAAATCCTATGGAACACACTCCTTCTCTGACACACATGTAATTGCCACGAGGTAGAATCGATGGCAGCTGCTTACTGCGTAAGCTCATGTTGGTTTTGCACCCATTAATATGAGTATGCCTTGATCAGTCACATCCACATAGACAAGACGTATGCCAGGACAACAGGAAGAACCCCACTGAAATAGACACAGCACAGGTAACCACAGTGTCCAAGTAGATCCTGCCACCTACACCTATAAACGCAGCCTTATCTCAGAGAATGCAGCCTTCTGATTCCAGGCCACAAAGTACCAAGAATACAGACTGTACAACAAGAATCTAAAATCAAAGTGCTGTTTAATTCCTCAAGGCCTCTACAATGTAATGTATTTTGTAAGTCTCACTCAGCCCTGTGGGGATACCTTTTTGCCCCATCTTGAAGGACTAAGACAACCACGTGGGTAGAGTGCAGGTCCTGGAGGCCACTTCTGGGGTTCAGGTCTCTGCTGGAATATTGCCACCAAATACCCTAACTACTGAAATTTTTTTTTCATCTGAAAAATGGAAATGGTGACAGAAACTCCTCTGTAGTCTTGGTGGAAGGATCAATGAGAGAGTTGAAAGAAAATATTTGCAAGTTTGGAACATATCCAGTGCTCAATAATTGTTGATGGTCATTGCAAATCATAGCCAAATACACTTAGTCTCAGGGGGAAGCTGAAATCTGCAGCGGGTGTGACATAGGGAAGGAGCCCTGATAGCTCAGTGGTCAAAGACTTGGCTGCTTACGAAAGGGTCTGTGGTTTCCTCAGGAAAAAGATGTGGTAATCTGCTTCAGTAGAGATTTAAAGCCTTGGAAACCCTTTGGAACAGTTCTATCCTGTCCTGCTTGGTCTCTATGAGTTGGAATCTACTCAGCAGCAGTGGGTTTGTGTTTGATGGACGACATAGGGCCAAGAACAGAATTCACAGCTTCTGAGTCTAAAACATACAAATAATCTCTCCTGGTTTTCCAGGTAATTCAGATCACTGCTCAGAAGTAAATTTTTACTCCTTCCTTTGGAAAAATAAGTAAATTGTATGTCATGGTAAGTCACTGTCACAATGAGAATCCCACTTTGGAAATCAAACCTCTGGATATTAAATACACACACATATATGCATATTTTGATGCACACAATACAAACATACATGCTTATACATATACACGTAGGTGTTCACATGTTTATGTTTTCTGAAACAAAGATAATGTCATATGTTGGAAATATTGCAAATAAATAAAATGATAGTATAAAAATAACTAGAAGTCACTTATAAACATATCATTTCAATATCAGCCTTAGCAAAAGTTGACATTCTAGGTAAGTCTTTGATGTTCTTGGGTTATACATACACTTTGGAATAACAGCAATGTTATAGTTTGAATTATGTCTCCTAGAAATATGTGTCATGAAAGTCAACCCCTATATCTGTCCTTACGAAGCCTAATGTCCATTTCCAACTACTGGTACATCCAGACAACATGCCCAAAGTGTAAAACTTTGCTGTCCTTGTTTCTAAGGAGGATTCCAGCTATACTTCTTCCAAGACAGGTTTGGAAAAATACTTCATGCTTGGTAAAGTAGATGGTCAGTGAACTATAAGAAGACCCTCAAAGAGCTGGATAGACAAAGTGGCTGCAACAATGGGCTCAAGCGTAACAGTGAATATGAGGGCACTGCTGGACTGGGCAGTGTTTTGTTCTGTTGTGCATAGGGTACTACCAACTGAACTACATCTAAAAACAACACACTTGTTTTTATAATCTGGTGTGGGAATGAGTTATCTTTGTTATATAAATCAATAGGATTAGTGTAGAGAGTATTTTAAGTCAACCTCTTTTGATATATAAAAGAGATTAAACAAATAACCAAGAATAAGATAGGGGAAAAGAGATGCCAAGCCACATGAAGGGTGCCCACGAGCAGAAGCTCAAAAGACCCAGGGCCCTTCCTCCAGAGCCTCCCTGTTGGCTTGCCCTAGAGCCAGCATCCTAAATTTGTGCTTCCAGACTCTAAACAATAAGAAAATAAATTCCCGTTTGTTAAAACCACCCGTTTGTGGCGTTTCTCTTATGGTAGCACTGGAAAGCTAAGACAAGCGCTATATATACAGTTTTACATAATGTTCTTATTTTCAGTTCTGGGGTATTCTTAGATGCTACATTAAGAATCTATTCATAACAGCCAAAAGGTGGAAACAACTTAAATGTCCATTAAGAAATGGAAGAATGAATAAACAAAACGCTGTGTATTCATATATTTGAATGTTTTTCAGCCATAAGAAGAAATGACATTCTGATCCATGCTATGACATGAATGGATCTTGAAAACATTGTCTGAGCAAGGCACAAAAGAACAAATATTATATGGTCTCACTTATATACATAGTTAAAAAAGGAAAACACAGAGACCAAGGTTCGTTGGCGGCTACCAGGAGCTGTGCATTGGAATTGACTTGATGGCCATGGTTTTGGTTTGTTGTTGTTGTTTTTCGTTTTTTGCTTAATCTTGTTTTATATCAGAAGTTAGGTGGAGGAGGAAATGGGACATTATTACTTATATGGTACTGAATTTCTGTTTAAAATTCATTGTGTTGAGTCTATTCCGATTCATAGTGACCCCAAAGGCAGAATACAACTACCCCATCAGGTTTCCAAGGAATGGCTAGTACAATTAAACTCTCGACCTTTGGTCACCGGCCAAGCTCTTCACTATTGAGCCAGCAGGGCTCCAAGCTTCTGTTTAGGGGGATAAAACTCATTTGAAAATGGACAATGGTGATTACCAAGTTTTATCCAACTAAATTTGGAAAAGAACAAGGTCACTCACTACTCTTCCGTGTGTTTTTACTTTTGGGGAGTTGTAGGGTATGAATCACAATATCTGCCATTCAGGAACCACCCAGTGCCTGCTTCCAGCCATATTCAGATCTTCACACAAGTGAAAAAGGTGGTATTTTCTCATCAAGAGTGCAATGAGTAGCTTGGGGGTTAGGTGTTCACTCAATTCTGGACACAGATCAGCTCATGAAGAGCTGGTTTACACAGACTGGCATCCTGGCTATGCCCTGTCTGGGGACAGCTGAGGTACATTGGCTACCTAAAAGTGTTAGTCACAGGGTAGGAAGGCTCAGGGTCCTCACAGCAGAATCTCTTCAGGGAAGCTCTTTCAGAGGCAGATCCACCCAGAACTCTCTGCTTCTGTGTGGCCTGACTTTCTGTTGCTTGGTAACGAGAGCACCTAATTATTCTACTAGGAGGTCAGAGAAATGTCAGCAACCCCATTACATGGGCCCAAGAAAGCCAGCATTAAGGCAGCAATTTGCAAAGAGAACTTTCTTTTTCAGCAGAGAGTAGGAAGAAAAAGAATCCCAAAGTTCAGTGTATTTTTGCGCATGCTGAAGCAAGATGACTAGGAAAATACAGTGCAAAAAAGAGTGGTAAAAAGCAAGTCGGGAGAGATTTTTGTGATTACCTTTAAGTTTTTAATTCCTGAAACTGCCCAGACGTAAGAAGTAGCATATGGTCAATGACAGAAAGTACTTTTTCTGCTATTAGATAAAAAATTGTATGCAATGCAGAGTCCCTGATGTAGCACAAGAAAAAGGGGTGTGCAGATCAAGAATTCTATTAAAAGACCAGAATTAATGTTCCTACAACCGGTAGGGTCCCCTGAGAACATGGCCCCCGGACTTGCTGCTAGCCCAAAGCTGAAACCACTACTGACGCCAACACTTCAGACAAAGAATTAACTAGACCTGGGGACACAGAGTGATGCAGACGGTGTGTGTACTTTGTGGTTGAATACATATGTGAGGCTGTCCTACTGGTTTTTTGTTTTTTAGAGGGAAGAGAAAGGGACAAGTATTGGTTGAGTGGATACCGGAAGTAAGGAGTGAAAAAGAAGAGTGTACTTTCACAGGATGGGGAGACCAGATAGCGTTACAGAGAGATGGCCTCTTGGGGTTTTATACAAAAACTGACTCAGATTGTAAACTTGTACTTAATCACAATAAAAAATGTTTCTTTAAAAAGAGTTGGTTTCTAGGAAAGGATCATGGTTTCAGGGTTTAACGGAAGGGTCCTTAACCATGGTAAGGATCATGGCTTTTGTCTGGCTTATTTTGGCTTGGTTTGGATTTTGTATTTTTATTTTATTTTGAGTTTTCTTAACTAATTCTAGGTTACCAGGTTTAAAAATAATTGAATTGTCTTTTATTCTCTACACTAACAATTTTGGAAAGCCTGGTGGTGTAGCGAGTTAGGTGCTATGTCTGTAAACCAAAAGGTTGGCAGTGCAAATCCGCCAGGCACTCCTTGGAAACTCTATGGGGCGGTTCTGCTCTGACCTCTAGGGTCATTATGAGTCAAAATCGACTAAACAGCAATGTTTCTTTTTTGGTTCATTAACAATTTCAGTCCACTTTTGCCTGACTTGACATATCATCTGACTGTAACTGTTGGGGTTTTATTTTCTAAAGAAGTCTTTTGTTTACTCTTGGTGATTTGATAGCAATGGACTTGTGTCCCTGAACAACTGAGCATGGATGTGCCACACAAATTGTTCCTGCAAGTTCCCTGGCCTTCCATTTTTCATAGCTCAGTCCTCATTAGGAACCGGGAAACTGGGGACTCTGCTTTCTTCCTTGTCATCTCTAAATAATTCAATGTGTGGGTGACATGAAGAACCATTTAGAAGCAGCACGTCCCAGTATTCATACATCTGCATAGCTCCACAGCATTCCAGGTAAAAAATATGCCCAAATTCTGCATGAAATCCATGGTCTCTCTCCTACCTTGGGTGGCTCTGGACATCTATGAACTGCATGTTCAGTTTAAGATGTTTCTAAAATACTGGTAACTACTCCCTGGGACAAGTAAGCTCAAACCAAAGAAGAAAGCACTCTGTGGGGAGAGGGGAGAATTAAATTTCTTCCTCAGTGATTTCTCTAGCCAGTGAAGATCAGCCTGGCTCCAATGTTCCTTATTGAACCTGCTGCTTTGTGTTCTAAAGGCTGACTTGGTCTCCACACCTGCCCTTGACTGTTTTCCCTCCCTTGGTTCAGCAGTGATGTGGAAGGTGTGTGGGTCTGTAAGGATTGGTCCACGGGTGCTCTCTGCTGGCATTGAGGAGGAACAGCCTTGTTGACTCAGCCACTTACAGTCTGATTTAGTGGTGCAGTGGCTTAAAAGTTTCAACTGCTAAACAAAGGTCAGCAGTTCAGATCTACCAGCTGTTCCTTGGAAAACCAATGAGACAGTTCTACTCTGACCTATAGGGTTGCTGTGAGTTGAAACAGGTTGGATTTGGTTTTTAGATTTCCTTTAGGGAGCCCTGGCAGTGCAGCAGTAAAAGCACTCAGCTATTAACCTTAAAGGTTGGTAGTTCACACCCCTCAGCTCTCCTCCACAGCAGGAAGATATGGAGGTCTGCTCCTGTAACGACTGTATCCTTGGAAAACCCACAGTGCAGTTCTCTGTCCATAGGGTCACTGTGAGTCAGAATTGACTCCATGGCAGTAAGTTTGGCTCTTTGGTTTTATTTCCTTTCCGGCACTGTGACAACTAACAACAACAACTTCTTTTAGAGACATTTTATTTAAATCTCTGGTTTATCTTGAATGCCCACCCCTGCCCAGAAATATCCCCAATGTCTGGCAGAGTGTAGAAAACAATGCATTACAAAGCTTATGTGGAAAATAACAGAAAGAAAGAAAAAGTGAGGAATAGGGCAGCAGAACGGAGTAAAATGAAGAATGCGAGGGTCAATCCAGGACATAGCTCGTGATCTACCTAAACACTTTTTATATCATTGCAGGTGGTGGGAGCGTGGTCTGCATACCCACAGCAAGACTCCAGAGGTGGTCCCTGGGTAGGGAGAGTGAGGAGGGGAAGGAGGAGGAAAGGGCACCGAGGGCCTCAGAGGCAGGGCCTGGGCAGACCTCTATGACTAAAGACACGGCCGAAACTGTCCCTCTGTGCTGCTGTCTGCCACCTTCTGTCATTAGCCTTTGCCCCTCCTCACTTTCTATCTCCTCTTTCTCTCCAGGAAGTAAAATAGCATGGCATCCCCCACGGTGGAGCTCTGAAAGGCTTTGAAGAACCATATATGCTCGATCTCATTATTTTAACAGTTCAGAGGGGATTGTGGAGATTAGAAAATAGGAACCAGACTTTCTGAACATGTTGAGAAAGGAGGCATAAGAAAGCCTGGGCAGTCCCACATGCCGAGTCACTCAAAGAAGTCCATTTAAACAGCAAATACGTCAAAACCCTGGAGGCCAGACCCAAAAGTAAGAGGAGGGGAAATGGGTCCTCAGGTATGAAAAAGAAGACAAGCCTCCTCCCTTGCACACCTTGACTGCACTATTACCTCTGATTCTTGCCCAGGGGAAAGAAAAACAGAGCTATAGAGAGAAAGGAAAAGTACAAGCCTTAAAGGCGAAGGGGCTGCTGGTGTGCGCTAAGCCCCCCACACCACAGCAGTCAGACAGTTGGGACTCAGATGAGGTTGAGCCAAGAGCCCTAGTTTGTCCTTGTTTGTGCAAAAGGCAGAGCTGTGGGTTACAGCACGGCCAGAGAGGCTGGCCTTTGAGTGCCTGTGAGTGTGGGCACATGTGTGCACATTTCTACAGGCACTCCTGCAATCTGCACATCGTTATTTTTTTTAACAGGTCTTACATTTCAAAAGAGGCTCCTTCGGTGGTGAAAGTCATTGGTGACTGGCTGCTAATCCAAAGGCAGACGGCTCAAACCCACTCACCCAGCGGTGGCACAGAGGAAAGTCATGACAATCTGCTTCAATCAAGATTACAGTCAGGAAAACTCTATGGGGCAGTTTTACTCTGCACACATGGGCTCTGCATAAGTCAGGGGCAATTCCATAGCAGCTAACAACAACATTTCAAAAGGAGAAAATAAAATATCAAACCATCTCTCTGTTTGTTCTAACACTCCAGCTCATATTTTATGCTTCAAGTTTGAATATGTGGCTGAAAAATATGAAATTCATTTATTTAAAATGGAAAGATGAAGTGTTGTCTTAAAAAAAAATACAGGAGAAAAGGAAGGACCATGAGACCACCACCAGGACCCATACAGGTTCTGGTATATTCACAGCTTGCGAAGAACTTGTATTTGTTTTAGCTGTCTACTCTACAGCTGGCCATATCCACAGGGATCAGGCTGCAGACAATTAACTAAAAGATGTAGGTCACGCAGAAAGTCAGCTCAGCAAGTGTTTCTGAAAGGTACAGTGGCCACATTTCAGGGCTGCCTTCATGTGGGTGCCTGAAAATGCATACTGAGCACGCTGGAGAGAAAGCAGGGCACCCTTGGGCCTCTGCATTTATCAGAATAGCCAATCCAGTGAAACCCATTGCTGTTGAGGCAATTCTGACTCACAGCAATGCTACAGGACAGACTAGAACTGTCTCAGAGAATTTCCAAAGAACACCTGGTTTATTCAACTTGTCAGTCTTTCGGCCACTATACCACCAGAGTCTCCATAGCCGATCCAGCCATCTTTCTAGAGCCACTATAACACAAATACCAGAAGACCCACTTTAACAAACAAATGTATTTTCTCACAGTTTAGGAGGCTAGAAGTTTGAATTTAGGGCTGTGGCTCTAGAGGAAGGCTTTCTCTCTCTGTCAGCTCTAGGGAAGGTCCTTTTTCCTTGGCTCCTTGGAGATTTTCATGTGGCATGGCATCTGTCATGCCCCACCTCAGTGGCTTCCTTGCTTGTTTGATCACCTTTATATCTTAGACAAGATTTGCATAAGACACACCCTACCATGATGCTGTCTCGTTGACATAACAAAGTAAACTCAGTCCCAAAGCACAGGTGTTGGCTTTAGGACTTACAGTGCTTAATTACATGACATAATTCATTCTGTGACACTGTTCACACACTGGTTAGCACACTCGTATTCCACTTAAGTCTCACTTTCCTGAGCTGTAGATCCCTTGCAAACTTTACACAGAGAAAAGCATCTCCTGTAATAGCAAGTTCATAGTCATGTTTTCGCCACTGAATTTAGAAGGACTGATGATAAATGAGCCTCAGATCTAAGTTATGAAGCCTAACTTTATGAAGACCATTGGGGAACTCTCTTCTTGGTGAGTTTCTTTCCCCCAGAAAGCACTTACTAGCGATGTTCTGTGCCCCAGGTACCAGTTCAGCACCTACTGAAGGTGGCTACAACTTAAATGCAGACCAGTCCTTGGAAAGAAAGATCCTTTCTTCATGATGCACTCCCCTTTCCACTCTTATTCCAGACCATTCTTATTGCAGGGTGACCAGTGTTGGTAACTCCATCCAGGTAAACAGCAAAAGCCCATCAAGAGTTTAAAAATATTTCAGCAGCTAAAGACTATGATAATATTCCTTAAGCACTATCATGGAGAGACTATGACTTGCTTACTTGGAACATACCACTAAGAAAGACCAATCATTGGGGAAAGACATCATTTTTGGTAAAGTAGAAGGTAGGCATAAAAGAGGAAGGCCTTTAATAAGATAAATTGACACAGTTACCACAACAATGAGCCCAAACATGTCAAGGATCATGGAAATGGCATGTGTTTCATTCTGTTGCACATAAACTTGCCATGAGCTGGAGCTGACTCAATGACCAGCAACAACAACAAATACCACCTATAGAATCAACAAAACCAAATCCACTGCTGCTGAGTTGATTACAACAGCAACCCTATAGGACAGAGAGGATTTCCAATAGGCAGCCAGTGGATTCAAACAGCTGACTTCTGGTTAGCAGCCTAACTGTTTTTATTTTTTGTCAGATTCAACAAAGAAAGTATATTCTCTCACAGTCTGGTAGACCAGAAGGTCAAATTCAGGACGCAAACTCCAGGGGAAGTCATTCTTTCTGTGTCAGCTCTGGAGGAAGGTCCTTGTGACACAGCCCTCTTCCCTTGGTCTGCAAGTATCTCAGCACAGCAACGTCAAACCTTCCTGTCAGCAATCAAATGTATTAACCGTTTGTACCAGTCAGGGACTCTAGTAACAACATGCAAAATAGAAACAATTTGTACTTTCTTATTGTACATAAAGGACCACGGCTGTTTCTATTCTTTTGTAATTTTTTTATTGCATTGCTGTATCTTTTCCCTGGAAGGCACTCAATATGTGATTGCCAAATTATATATATGTGTGTATATATATATATATAAAGTAGGGAAGTTTCTTTGTGGGCTAGTTAACTCATTCAGCTTCTAAGTGAAAGGCTGGTGATTTACGTCTACCTGGAGGTTCCTTGGAAGAAAGGCCTGATGATCTACTTTCAAAAAATCAGCCACTGAAAATCCTATGCAGCACAGCTCTACTCTGACACAGGGGAGTTGCCAGGAGTCAGAGTCAACTCTCTAGGAACTGGCATAGAATACAGATGTATATGGCTGTTTCTGAAGAACTGAAAGATATTTAACCAAGAGGATGTGAGCATAAACCTCAGGCTTCTCTCCCCCTCCCTTACATCTTTGCACAAACAGCACTTCCGATGTGAGGTCTTCCTACACATGCTGTTTGAAAATTAAAGGGAGTGCCACCACCCCCATCAGGGACACTCTTTCTTCCTTTATTTACCTCCAAACATTTATGACCACATTATATATTTACTATTTGTTTCTTGCCTATTCACATGAGGTCAGGGATTTTGTATGTCTTGTTCTGTCCTTGAACTATCTCTGCCTGATATCAAGTGCTGCAACGAAACTTACGAATGACTAAAAGACTAAAATATTTTTTATACCAAAATACATCTGAGGAATCGTTAAAAATTTCAAAGTTGAATGCAACCATGTCTTTACATCTATGTTAAATATGCCGCTCTCTCTGCAGATAGTAGAGCTCTGGAAACACAGTGGTTAAGTAGCTGCTCAACTCATCAGACAAAGATTGAACTAGTCTATGACATAAAAGGACAGTGGTGAAGAGTGTGATTCTTGACTTAAGTAGATACAGGAAGCTAACTGGGCAGCTCCTGTCTGGATGTGAGATGAGAAGGCAGAGGGGGACAGGAACTGACTGAATGGACATAAGAAATACAGGGTGGAGAGAAGGAACGTGCTGTCGTGGTGGGAAGAACAGCTAGGGTCACACAACAAAGTGTGTGTAAGTTTTTTATCAGAAACTGACTTGAATTGAAAAATTTCACTTAAAACACAGTGAAGAAATAAATAAAAAATAGTAAAATCTTTGAGACATAATAAAAAAAAATTGAGACATACAAAAGATACTGAGACACAGGGGCGTCAGACCACCAAGACAGCAGTGCCTGACGCAGAATACATGCATTCCTAAAAATCAGCCATTGAAAACCCTGTGGAACAGGGTTCTGTTCTGACACACGTGGGTTCACTACGAGTCCGTGTTGACTTGACAGCGACTGATTTTCGTATGGATATTATTTTTTGTTTTGAAGTCACCTTAAAATTTCATGTAACAATTAAGAAACGTGCTGCTGTTGTACTCAGAATTCGATGAACAATTTATCAGGATAGTAATTGATTTGTTAATTTTGATTTAACAGTGAACATAATTTAAAAAAAGAAAACCAGTAACACTCCCAATAATACCAAATCGTACAGGCTCTGACTTCTTTCTAAAAGAGCCCCGGAAGTCTTTCTGTATCTCACTCACCACGGTTTAGCCAAGTGGGCCTTCAAGAAATGTTTGTTGTAAATGCAATGATCCAATTAGAAAATGTATGGTAATCTTTGAGACAAGTGTAAAAAGGCTGAGAAATTTTGAAGAAAGCTGAAAATTTTAGAAACCATCTGGAAATCTTAGACAGATGACAGTAATTATTCCGCTGTTTAGAAACAAGTCCTAAACAAGAAAACTTGAAGCTGGTCTCTCATTTTCTGCTAAAATAATTGCCTGTTTTCAAATCTAACAGTTTCAGTTTCAAAATATCACTTGCAACCAACCCCATTTCTCCTTATGGGCAGATTCTATATGTCAAGTCATGAGGGCCATGCTTCAAACTCTTCTAGCCCTTTGTTCTCAACATGCCTGTATCGTCAAATCTGTTGAAAAAGCCCTTCGTTCTTATGACTGTCTGCTTGGCCTTCCCCCCCGCCCCCCACTCTTCACCTTCCAAAAGCTGAAGCCTGTTATCCTCTACCTATAGACCAAGTCCCTCCTAAACCCCCAGAACTTTCCTGTTTCTTGTGAGAACAAGCTAAAAGGTCTTGATTCAGTAGAGGGCGGTAACTCAAACACAAGTCAGTTTATTTTCCAGCACTCTGCCGTGTGCCTGGGAACAATGTTGCTGGTTGTCATCAAGTCAGCTATAACTCACTGTGACCCCACATATAACAGAATGAACTGTTTGTTGCCTGGTCCTGGTCACTGGTGTGAGTCTATAGCTGTGGTTATCGTGTTAGTCCATGTCATTGTGAGTTTCCCTGTTCTGTCTGGTCCTCTGTTTACCAGCCATGATGTCTTTGCTGGATGCACAGGCATACCGTTACAGTTGCGTCCTCATCTCCCTAGCTGCCAAAGGACTTAACAGCTACTGAGGAGCATAAAATAAGTGATTTGGGGGGAGATATTACCTCTGATGAAACCCAGACCTCTGGGAAGCCATGTTAGTGGGATAAAGGAGGAAGACTGTTCCCTGTCTCCAGTAAGTGCAGCCCATTCTGAACAGGTGCAATAAATGATGCCCATTATCTGCAAGGGGCTTTCCGCTTTTATTACTGCTTTATACTTTCTGTTATCCACCCCCTTTTTAGTGCCCCTTTTCCCCACCTACTCTCTGTACATGCTATCTGGCACATAGACCGTGGCTGTCTGATTAGAATTTAATCAGGGAGACAAGAAGTTAGGCATTGATCTCAGAAGATGTGAACTGCAGCAGGCTTGGATGCAATGTAACTCTGTGGACAGGAGCCTAACTTTGGGGAACCCAGGCTGGTGATGGCGTGTTCATTCTGTAAGTAACAGACACCTGTCGATCACACCATTAGAGGTGCCTGGTCCATGCTTTGCTCCAAATGGTATTTCACTAAAAATTTGTGAATATAGTGACGTGGCATTGAAGTCCTTTTCTGACAATTGATCTTTCTTGAGGGTAGAGGGGGACAGGAGCTAAAGGGACAATATCTCACCATCCTCGCTTCTAAGGAGTGTTCCAGCTGTGTTTCTTCTCATACTGCTTTGTTTTCTGCTGGCAGTCCATACCAAAACACCAAGGCCACTGCTGTCGAGTTAATTCCGACTCATAGTTACCATATAGGACAGAGTAGGGCTGCCCCATAGAATTTCAAAGGAGCACCTGACAGATTTGAACTGCTAACCTTTTGGTTAGCTGATGCTGCATTTAACCACTATGCCAGCGGGGTTTATATTCAGTATTCTTCAACAAATCCATCATTCAAATGTATCGGTTCTTCTGTGTGTGTGTGTGTGTGTTTTATTGTCCAGCTTTTGCATGTACATAAGGCAAGTGAAAAAAAAACATGAAACAAGGCCAATACTCCTGCAGGTTATTGAATAAACATGGACAAGCAAGTAAGTCAGTGACAGCTTATCTCTGCCTTGTGCTTTCTCAGGTTTGTCTGACCAAGCTGGACTTGAGCTCAGTTTCTCAGAATCAGAGCCTGGCCACTCCCAGGTAAGTCCCTCACTCCTGAACACTAGATCCTAAACTGACTGGACAGGCTCCCAGCAACATGTGCCCAAATGCTCCTCTTGTTCAAACTTGGATCACACTAGGACATCCATCTTTTACTAACCTCCCTGTGGTGACAGTGACCCTGTATCACCAGGCCCTCTTCAACTGAATATTGCCTAGGCACTGAACTCTGTACTGCTTCAAACTTCCTTCCCTACAAATTGTTGTCTTGCCTCCAAATCCTGTCCACAACCCAGGTCTTGTTCCCAATACAGCTTGTCATTGTAGTTGCCACTGTGCCCCGACCCGCGGGGCGAATCAACGGAGGAACGAGGGGGAGCCTGTGAAAATGAAGGTGGGGCAAGAAAGACGCGAAGAAATGGAGGCAAGACAAGATTCTGATCAAGCCTCAAGGTTTTATTGTTTCAGCCCGGTATATATAGCAGTGGGAATGGAGGGAGGGATCAAGTGACGTAGGGATCGGGTGACATTTGGAATGGGGTAGTTGTCGGTTGGGGATTGGGTATACATAAGACTAAGGCAGTGACATCAGGCAGGAAGTTTTCGCGCGCGCAGGCCTTTTGAATTTCGCCGGCGTGGGCTTTTTCAAACTTGGCACGCGCGGGCTTTTTCAACCCTTCAAGCTTCCTGTATGTTGGGGCCTGGGGGCTTACCCATGGCTCCCGACACCACTGAGTCAGTTCTAGCTCATGGCAAGTTCATGTGTGTAGAGTGGAATTAATTAAATGGGTTATCCAGGCTGTAAAATTTTGGAAGTATATTGCCAAATCTGTTTTCTGAGCAACCGACACATTCAAAGCACCAAAATTATGGCTAGAGGTTGAGCACTCAACCATTTCTTCCACCCAAGCACTCCCCTAAAATAGAGCAATTCTTCTCAATTACTATTCTATTTCTAGTATTATCATCATGGTATGACCAGTACACTTTCTTTCTCAGAATTTTCTTGACTCTTCAACAAATGGTGCTGGCAAAATTGGTTATCCATCTGCAATAAACTGAATCAAGATCCATATCTTACACCTTATACAAAAACCAACTCCAAATGGATAAAAGACCTAAATATCAAACCTAAAACGATAAAGCTCATCCAAGAAAAGGTAGCAACAACAATGGAAGTTTTAATACACAATGAGGACAGACTCCAAAATCTGTCAAAGAAACCTCAATCAACAGAAGAGAAAGTAGATAAATGGGAACTATTAAGAATCAAACACTTTTGCTCATCCAAAGACTTTATTAATAGAATTAAAAGAACACCCACGGAGTGGGAAAAACTATTTGGCAACTGTATGTCAGATCGACGCCTGATCTCCATAATCTATAAGATACTAAAAAATATCAATAAGAAGAAGATAAAAAATCCAATTAAGCGATGGGCAAAGGAGATGGACAGATACTTCACTAAAGAGGAGATCCAGGCAGCCAAAAAACACATGCGGACATGTTCACGATCTTTAGTTATTAAAGAAATTCAAATCAAGACAACAATGAGATACCATCTCACCCCAACAAGATTGGCTATGATCCAAAAAACACAAACAAACAAATGCTGGAGAGGCTGTGGAGAAATTGGAACTCTCCTACACTGTTGGTGGGGTTGCAAAATGGTCCAGCCTCTTTGGAAGGCAATCTGGTGCTTCCTTAAAAAAATGGATATTGATATACCATTTGACCCAGTAATTCCACTACTAGGAATATATCCTACAGATTCAAGGCCTTTCACACCAACAGACACAGGCACCAGAATGTTTATCGCAGCACAGTCCACAATAGCAAAAAGATGGAATCAACCCAGATGCCCAACAATAGAAGAATGGATAGGTAAACTATGGTACATATACTCAATGGAGCACTACGCAATGATAAAGAATAACGATGATTCCAGGAAACATCTCCTAACCTGGTTTCAACTGGAAGATATTATGTTGGGTGAAAGTAGTCAGCAACAAAAGGTCAAATACTGTATGAGACCTCTACGATAAGATCTCAAAAACAGACTTGTGTATAGAAGAAAAGACTCTTTGACAGCTGTAAGGGAGGGGAGGGAGGAAGGGTGAGGGGGGGAGGGTTTAGTTTAGATAGTTACTAGAAATCTAGTTGGGAGAAAGCAGTGACAGCACACATTAGGAACAAGAACAACATTAAGTGGACTTCAGCATAACTTGAGTACTCCTTCCATCTTAACTCAATACTGCAAGGATAGAGTAGCTGGGGTGGGGGGCGGGGGACCATGCTCTTAGGCGAATTCCAGGCCAATTGACACAACTAGTGTTTTGCTAAGAGAGCTCTCTGCACCCCACATTGGTGAGTGGCATCTGGGGTCTTAAAAGCTGCCAAGCTGCCATCCGAGGACACAGCAAATCATCCCAACTCAGCAGGAATGGATGCTCACCGAGGGCCAAAATGTCATGCGGTAAAGACAACCGAGAGACCCACAAGAGTGGGTGCCTACATCGACTTGGGACCGGAAGAACCGGATGGTGCCCGGCCACCACCAGTGATAGCCACGACGGAGCTCACAGAGAGGAGCCTCACTGGCAACACAAGAATAAAAAGGGGTGCATCATGAGATCTCCACTAAAAGACCTCAATTGATGGTCCAGCGGTTTTGGGGTTCCTCTGAGAGCATGGCCCCCTTCCCTGATGCTGCCCTTTCCCATAAATTATAACAAAGGTCCACTCTTTGGACAGGAATGGATTGGACTTGGCAAAGCAGAGTAACCATATATTGGAAGCACTTTATGGTTATATACATCTATAGGATATCATCTTGCTGACCTCTGACTGGAGGAAGGGGAATGGACAGAGAGGAGGGGAAAGGAGACTGTTGGGAGGATGAGACATGTATGGAGCAGAGAGGAATAGTGTGCAGTCACCGGACAGGGAGAGCAGTGGAAGCTGCATATAGGGGGGCATGTAAATTTATATGTGAATGTACATTTTCACTCAGTTATGTTAAATAAAAATAAAAATTTAAAAAAAAAAAAGAATTTTCTTGAAAGTCACCACATTGTCTCTAGACTGTTCCTGGCTTTCCATTAGCTGCCAGGCCATCCTGTACAACCTAGCATTTTTTTTTTTAATACAACCCAGCATTTCTTTTTTTACATTATTGCTAGTTCTTTCTTTATTGACTTTTTTATTATGATTAAGTGAAAGTATACAATCCAAGTCAATTTTGTATACCCACTTCTCCACACTTCTCACCACCCTGTGATGGCACATTCCTCCTTTTCACTCTGCTACTAGTGTCCTCCCAGGGAACACCTGTCCCCTCCTCTCTACTCTCTCCTCTTCCCTTTAGGAAAAAGACAGTACGACAGCCTTCTGTAAATGTATAAAACCATAAAGTATACGCACTACATGCTCATTCTGTGTCCCCAAGTCCAGTCCATTCTCAGACTGATGTGTTGACCTCAGTACTGGTTTCAGGTCTAGGCCAGCAGCAAGTCTAGGGGCCATGTTCCTACAGCACCTGGCAGGTTACTGAACAATCGATTCCGGTCTTTTAGTAGAGTTCTTGATCTGCACACCTCTCTTCCTCATTTTTCATCAGGTACTCTACATTGTATCCCCTCTGAGGGCTTTCTTTGGTGGTAGCTAGGTGCTATCTGCTTCTGCTGCTTTCATGTAGTTTTCCAGTCATACGGGTTCTCTGTCTCCTGGGTTTGCTTTACCTCATGTCTTTGACGTTCTCTATCATCCTATTTCACATGGACTGATACCAATTGATGTTCCTCAGATGGCGGTTTGCTGACTTTTAAGACCCCAGACACTACTCACCAATATGGGATGCAGAAGACTCTCTTATTAAAAGGCTAGCTATGCCAATTGACATTGATGTCCCCTGAAGACAAGGTCCCCAGACCTCTGTCCATGCCACTGTATCCTTTGAAATGTTGGGTTGAATTTAGAAAACAGTTTAGTTTATGGTGTAATCCATTTACACTGACCTGCCCTCTACTGAGTGCTGTCACACCCTTCACCTAACCCGGTTCCTATCAACTATCTATGACCAACCCTCTGCCTCCTTGCTCACATTGTAGCCATCAGAAAGTCTTTTTTCTGTGCATAAGTCCTTTTTCAAGTCCTTATAGTACTGGTATCATACAATATCTGTCTTTTTGCAGCTGACTAGTTTTACTCAGCATAATGTCTTCTAGTTGATGCCAGGTTATGAAATGCTTCCTAAAGTCATCATTGTTCTTTATTATTGCATAGTATCCTGTTGTGTGAATATGCCGTTGTTTTAGTCAGCTGGGGCCGCTCTAACAGAAATACCACAGAGTGGATGGCTTTAACAAAGAAAGATTTATTCTTACACAGTCCGGTAGGTTGCAAGTCCATATTCAGGGTGTCCGCTCCAGGGAAAGGCTTTCCCCTTGTCAGCTCTGGAGAAAAGTCCGGTATTGCATCAGTCTTTGTCCAGGGAGCGTCCTCACGCTAGAACCTCTGGTCTGAACGACGCGCTCTGCTCCCGGTGCTGCTTGCTTGATGGTAGCGAGGTTCTCAAATTGTCCTTTGTTTCTTTTTCCTTTTATTCCTTGCAAGCTAAAAGCATTAAGGGTGGGGCAAGCCATACTCCAGGGAAACTCCCCCACAGCAGGAATTCACAGCCCCACCCTAACCCTTTAACATACAGGTTAGCAAAACCACACAATGGAGGACAGTCCCAAGATACTGGGAACCATATCCCAGCCATGTGGCTGCACACATTTTTGGGGGGGACACACTTCCAACCATGACATCCATAGTTTGTTTATCCATTCACCTATTAATGGGCATCTAGGTTGATTTCATCTTTTTGCTATTGTGGACCGTGCTGCAATAACCATTCATGAGTATATGTCTGTAGGATACATTGAAAGTAGTGGGATTGTTGGATCATATGGTATTTTTTATTTCTAGCTTTTTAAGACAGTCCAAAATGCTTTCCAAAGACCCTGTACCATCTTGCATTCCCACCAGCAGTGTAAGAGAGTGTCTGTCTTTCCCCAGCCTCTCCAGCAATTATTGTTTTGTATTTTCTGGATGATTGCCAACCTCATTGGGGTGAGATAGTATCTCATTCTGATTTTGATTTTGATATCCCTAATAGTTAATGACCATGAGCATTTCCTCCTGTGTCTTTTAGCTGCCTGAATGTCTTCTTTGGTGAAGTATCTGTCCGTGTCCTTTGCCCACTGTTTAATTGGGTTATTTATCTTTTTCTTGTTGATATTTTGCAGTACCTTGTAGACTATAGAAATTAGAAGTCAATAGATAAGAGTTAACAAATATTTTTTCCCATGCTGCAGGCAGTCTTTTAACTGTCTTGATAAAACCTTTGCATGAACATAAGAGTTTGAATTTTAGTAGTTCTCATTTATCTATTTTCTCTTCTGTTGTTTGTGCATTGTTGGTAAGGTTTTGCAGTCTGTCTAAGCCATGTATTAGAACTCCAGCTGCAGTCTCCATCTTTTCTTATATAATCTTTATTGTTTTAGGTTTGATTTTAAGGTTTTTCATCCATTTTGATTTAGTTTTTGTGTAAGGCGTGAGATATGGATCTTGTTTCAGTTTTTTGCAGATGGTTATAAAGTTTTGCCAACACCATTTGTTAAACAAACTGTTTTTAACCCCAGTATACAACCTTTGGGCCTTTGTTGAATATCAACTATTCATAGCAGGTTGGTGATGTTTCTGGATTCTCTATTCTGTTCCATTGGTCTATATATATGTTTTTGTACCAGTACCAGGCTGTTCTGACTACCGTAGCTGTGTAATAGGTTGTACGACTGGGTAGTGTGAGGCCTCTCCTTGTGTTACTCTTCTTCAGTAGTGTCTTACTCATCCAGGTTTTCTTCCCTTTCCAAACAAAGTTGGTGATTTCTTTCTCCATCTCATTGAAAATGGCACTGGAATTTGTGTTGGGGTTATATTGTATATGTAGATCACTTTGGGTAGAATAGACATTTTCATAGTGTTAAATCTTCCTATCCATGAGCAAGGTAAGTTTCTCCATGTATGTTGGTCTCTTTTTGTTTCTTAGTAAGATCTTGTAATTTTCTCTGTATATATCTCTTATAGCTTTGGTTAGATTTATTCCTACGTATTTTATCTTCCTGGGGACTATAGTAGATGGTATTGAGTTGGTGATTTCCTCTTTACTCCTGTTGGTGTAGCAGAATCCTACTGATATTTTTATGTTTATCTTATATCCTGAACTCGTCTATTAGTTTCAGTAGTTTATTTATGGATTCTTTAGGTTTTCTATGTATGCAATCATATTATCTGCCAATAGGTATACTTTATGACTTCTTTACTAATGTGAATGCCTTTTATTTCTTTGTCCTGTCTGATTGCTCTGGCCAGAACTTCAAGCACAGTGTTGAATAGAGATGGTGAGAGGGCACATCCTCGTCTAGTTCCTGTCCTCAGGGGAATTTTTCAGTCTGTCTTCATGTGGGAAGATGTGGGCAGTTGGTTTTGCATAGTGGCCCTTTGTTGTGTTAAAGAGTGGCAATATTAATTTCAGATAAAATAGACTTTAAAGTAAAATCCACCACAGTGAACAAGGAAGGTAACTATGTACTGCTTAGTTAAAACATCACTACGCCATAACCATGTTAAATATTTATGCACCCAACATATTGGCTTCTAAAAACATCAGATGAACTGTAACAGCATTCAAAAGCTCTACAATAATGGTAGAAAACTTCAACACACCACTTTCAGTGATGGACGGAACAGAAAGAAGCTCAGTAAAGACACGGAAGATGTAAATGCCACAATCAACCAACTTGACTTCTTAGACATATACGGAACACTCCACCCAACAGACAAGTATACCTTCATTTTCAATACACATGGAATATTCTCCAGAATAGACCACTTATTGGGCTTAACAAAGCTGAAAGCATTGAAGTATCGCAAAGCATCTTTTCAAACCATAAAGCCATAAAAGTCAAATCAAAAGCAGAAAAAGCAAGGGAAACTGAACAACACCTTGCTCAAAATCTGGGTTGTAAAAGGAATCAAGGATGCAATAAAAAAATTTCATAGAATCAAATGAGAATAAAAACAAATCCTATCACAACCTACAGGACATAGTAAAAGCTGTGTTCAACTTATCTCAATATATACACACATCCAAAAAGAAGAAAGGGCCCAAATCAAAGAATTAACCCCACAACTTGAACAAGTAGAAAGAGAGCACAAAAAAGCCCCCTCAAGCACCAGAAAAAAATAATAAAATAAAAGGAGAGCAGAACTAAATGAAATACGGACTAGAAAAACAATTGAAAGAGTTAGCGAGACCAAAAACTGTTGTTTTTTTTTTTTGAAAATATATAAATTGAACAAATTGACAAAAGAAAAAGTTATTCGCTTCCAGGAGAGAAAGCAAATAGCTCAAATAAGAAATGAGATGGGCAGTATCACAACAGATCCAACTGAAATTTTTGAAAATCAGAAGAGTACTATGAAGAATTGTACTCTGACAAATTTGACAACCTAGAGAAAATAGACAAATTTCTGGAAACACACCAGCTACCAAAACTGACACAAATAGAAGTGGAACAACTTAATAAACCCAACACAAAAGAAGAGATTGAAAAAGTAATATAAAAATTCAGAACCATAAAAAGCTCTGGCCCTGACAGCTTCAACAGAGAATTTTACCAAACTTTTAGAGAAGAGTTACTACTACTGTTACTAAAGGTATTTCATAGAATAGAAATGTACAGAATACTCCCAAATTTATTGTATGAAGCCAGCATAAACCCAATGCCAAAACCAAGTAAAGATAGTACAAAAAGGAAAATCACAGACCAATATCTCCATGAACTTGCTATTGTTATTATTAGACGCCATCAAGTCAGTTCCAACTCATAGATACCCTATGTAAAACAGAATGAAACACTTCCTGGTCCTGCACCATACCCATAATCGTGTTTATACTTAAGTTCATTATTGCAGCCACTGTCTTAGTCCCTCCTGTTGAAGTCTTCCCCTTTTACATTGACTGTCTACTTTGCAAAGCATGATGTCCTTCTCCAAGGATTGATCCCTCCTGATAACACTTCCAAAGTAAGTAAAATGCAGTCTCACTATCTTTGCTTCCAAGGAACACTCTGGTTGTACTTCCCCCAGAACATATCTGTTTGTTCTTTGGGCAGTCCATCGTATGTTTAATATTCTTCTCCAACACCACAATTCAAAGGCGTCAGTTCTTCTTCTGTCTTCCTTATTTACTGTCCAGCTTTTACATGTATATGATGTGCTTGAAAATACCATGCCTTGAGTCAGGTACACCTTAGTCTCCAAGGTGGCATCGTTGCTTTTCAACACCTTAAAAAAATCCTTTGCAGCAGATTTTCCAATGCAATGCCTTTTGATTTCTTGAGTGCTTCTTCTATGGTCGCTTACTGTGCAACCAAGTAAAATGAAATCCTAGGCAAACTCAATCCTTTCTCCATTTATACTAATGTCACTTACTGGTCCCGCTGAGGACTTTTGCTGTTTTAATGTTGAGGTGGACTCTGTATTGAAGGCTGTAGTCTTTTATAAGTCTTTGATAAGTGTTTCAAATCCTTTTCACTTCCAGTAAGCAAGGTTGTTTTATCTGCATAACGCAAGTCATTAATTAAAGAGTCTTCCTCTCCAGTCTTGATCCTTCATTCTTCATATATACAGCTTCTTGGATTATTTGCTCAGCAACAGACTGAAAAGATATTGTGAAAGCATACCACCCTGGGCACACCTCCCCTGACTTTAAACCATATGGTATCCCCTTGTTCTGTTCACACGACTACCTCTTGATCTACATACAGATTCCTCATGAGGTTTCAGTCAAGGTCCATCTGGTATCGGCAATGATATCCCTGGTTCCAAGTCCTCTTCTGAATACAGCTGGAATTTCTGGCACTTCCCTGTCAACATGCTGCTGCAGTCACTTTTGAATGATCTTGAGCAAAATCTTACTTGTGTGGATGTGTGTGATGTTAATGATGTTGTGTGATAATTCCCACATTCACCTGAATCACCTTTCTTAGGATGAGCATAAACACGATTCTCTTCCAGTCAGTTGGCCAGGTAGATGTCCTCCAAATTTCTTGGCATAGAAGAGTGAGCACTTTCAGTACTGGAACCATTTGTTGAAAAATTTCAACTGATACTCTATCAATTCCTGGAGACTTGTTTTTCTCCAGTGCCTTCAATGCAGCTTTGATGTCTTTCTGCAGTACCATCAGTTCCTGATCATATGCTACTTCCTGAATTGGTTGAACATCAGCCAGTTCTTTCCCATATAATTATTCTGGATGTTCTTCCATCTTCTGTTAATACTTCATGAGTCATTTAATATTTTCTGTGTAGGATCCTTCACTATCGCAACTTTAGGTTTGAATTTTTAATTCAGTTCTTTTAGCCTGAAAGAACTGTTCCTCCCCTTTGGTTTTCTATTTCCAGCTATTTGCAGATGTTGTTATAATACTTTAATTTGTATTCTTGAGCTGGACTTTGAAATTTTGTATTCAGTTCTTTGACTTTATTATTTCTTCCTTTTGCTTTAACTAGAGGTTCAAGAGCAAATTTCAGAGTCTCTTTTGACATGCAGTTTGGTCTTTCCTTCTTTCCTGTCTCTTTAGTGACCTCCGGCTTTCTTCATGAATGATGCCTTTGATGTCATTCCATAACTTGTCTGATCTTGTCTGTCAGTTTGTCTTGCTGAGGAAGCTTACATTTTGCTGTGATGCTGGAAGCTATGCCATTGTCATTCAGATAACAGCAGGGTCACCCACGACAGATTGCAGCTGAGCTTCTAGACTAGGACAGACTAGGAAGAATGACCTGGACATCTACATCAGAAAATAATTAACCAATAAAACCCTTTTGAGTAGCAGCAGAACATTGTCAGATAAACTGTCAGAAAATGAGGCCTCCAGGTTGGAAGACAGTCAAAAGACAACAGGGTAAGAGCTGCCTCCTCAAAGTAGAGTCAACCTTAATGACAGGAGTGGAGTAAAGTTTGCAGGACCTTCACTTGCTGATGCGGAATGACTCAAAATGAGAAGAAACAGCTGCAAACATTCTTTAATAATCAGAAAGTGGAATGTATGAAGTATGAATCTAGAAAACTTGGAAACTGACAAAAAGTGAAATAGAACACATAAATATTGATATCCTAGCCATTGTTGTTCTTGTTGTTGTTAGGTGCTGTTGAGTCAGTTCTGACTCATAGCGACCCTATAGGACAAAATAGAACTTCCTCATAGCAGTTCCAAGGAGTGCCTGGTGGATTTGAAGTGCTGACCTCTTGGTTAGCAGCTGCAGCACATCATTGCTATGCCACCAGGGTTTCCACCCTAGACATTCTACCACCATCACCACAACTGCTGTTAAGTTGGATCTGACACATAGCGACCCTGTAGGTCAGAGTAGAACTGCTGCACAGAATTTCCAAGGAGCACCTGGTGGGTTTAAACTTCTGACTTTCTAGTTAGCAGATGTAGCATTCAATCCACTACACCATCGGGGTTTCCATCCCAGGCATTAGTAAGCTCAAATGGACTGGGACTGGCCATTCTGAATCAGACAATCATATTGTCTACTATACCAGGAATGACAAGTTGAAGTGGAATGGAGTTGTATTCATCACAAGAAAAAACATTTCAAGATCTGTACTGAAGTACAACGCTGTCAGTGATAGGATAATACTCATATGCCCATAAGGAAGATCAGTTACTATGACTTTATGCAAATTTATGCACCAACCACTAAGGCCAAAGATGAAAAACACTGGAGATTTTTATCAGCTTCTGCAGTCTGGAACTGACCAAACATGTAATCAGGATACATTCATAATTACTGGTGACTGAAATGCAAAACTTGCATATAAAGAAGAGAATATACTTACTAGAAAATACAGCCTTGATAATAAAAATGATGCCAGGGTCACATGATAGAATTTTGCAAGACTATCAACTTCTTCATTGCAAGTACTTTTTTTCACCAACACAAACTGTGACAATACATACGGAACTCACCAGATGGGATACACAGGAATCAGACTACATTTGTGGAGACAGTGGAAAAGCTCCACATCAGCAGTCAGAACAAGACCAGGAACTGACTGCAGCACAGACCATCAATTGCTCACATGCAAATTCAAATTGAAACTGAAGAAAATTAGAATAATTCCACAAGAGCGAAGTTATGGCTTTGAGTATATCCCACCTCATGAGCTTAGGTTCTGCAAAATCTCTACAAGAAAAAGACAAATAACCCAATTAAAACTTAGGCAAAAAGTATGGGCAGGCATTTCACCAAAGACATCCAGGGAGCTAAAAGACACATGAGGAAATGCTCACAATCATTAGGAAAGATCCATATCAAAACTACAGTGAGACACCATCTCACCCCTTTGAGACTATATTAATCCAAAATACACAAAATAATATATGCTGGAGATGTTATAGAGAGACTGGAACTCTTCTACACAGCTGGTGGGAATGTAAAATGGTAACACCACTTTGGAATTTGATTAGTGATTCCTTAAAAAGCTAAAAATAAAAATACCATGTGATCCAGCAATGCTACTTCTTGGAATATATCCTAGAGAAATGATGACAGTCACAAGAATGGGGACATGCACACCATTGTTTATTGTGCAGCACTATCCACAATAATAAAAAGATGAAATCAACATACGTGCCCATCAGCAGATAAATGGGTCAATAAACTATGGTATAGTCACACAATGGGATGCTATCCAATTAGAAAGAAAACTGATCTTGGGAAACATCTGATAACATGGAGTCATCTGGGAGACATTATGCTCAGTGAAATTAATCAGTCACAAAAGGACAAACATTGTATGAGACCACTATTGCAAGGACTCAAGAAAAAATTTAAGCGGAGAAGAAAATAATCTTTGATGGTTACAAGGGAGGAGAGAGAGGGAGAGGGGTATTTACAGATTAGATTGCAGACAGGAATTGAGCTATGTGAAGGGACAGTAGAAGGGAGATTAAAACCAAATGCTAAGAAAATAAAACCAAACCCACTACCATCAAGTCAATTCCGACTCGCAGTGACCCTACAAGAACAAAGTAGAACTGCCTCATAGTTTCCACAGAGCATCTAGCAGATTCGAACTGCTCACCTTTTGGATAAGGGCCATAACACTTAACCACTAAGCCACCAGGGTTTCCAAAAGCTTAGAGGTTTTCTAAATACAACCCAACATTTCGAAGAACAGAGTAGTGCAGTAGTGGTCTGGAGACCATGGTTTCGGTGGACATCTAGGTCAACTGACATTTTTTTTTTTTTTTTTAAAGAAAGTGTTGTGCATCCTTGGTGAGTGGTGTCAGGAGTCTTAAAAGCTTGCCAGCTTCCATCCAGGTAGGTAGCATCAACTGGTCCTAATCCACCTCGAGTACAGGAGAATAAAGGACGTCAAAGACATAAGGAAAATATGAGCCCAGGAGACAAAGGGGGCCATGTGATTCAGAGACTACATCAGCATGAAATCAGAGAACTAGATGGCGCCTGGCCGCCACCAATGATTGCCCTGACAAGAAACACAACACTGAGTCCCTGCCATAGCAGGAGGAAAATTGGAGTGCAGAAATAGAACTCTATTAAAAGACCATACTTGATGGCCCAACAGATCATAGGTTTCCTTGAGGCCATAGTCCCAACTTTTTGGTAGTCTAGAGCTGAAACCAGTACAGAAACCAACTCTTCAGACAAAGATTGAAGTGGACTGTATGAGGTATGGAGTGAGGCTTGTGAAGGGTATAGTTCTTGGCTAAAAAAGAAAATGCACATGAGGCTCTTGGAGCAGTTCCTGCCTTGAGGTGAGATTAGAGGGTGGAGAGCAGGAGACAGGAGTTGGTTTACTGAATACGGTAAGTACAGTGTGGAAAGGAAGAGTGTGCTATCACAGGGTGGGGACAGCAGCTAGAATTGCATGACAGTGTGGGAGGGAGGTACTATAACAAATTGACTTGGTTTGTAAACCTTCACTTAAAGCACAATAAAATATATATTTTTAAAAAGGAAGCAACAATGGTACAACTTTGTCTTGCTTACTTCAGGCATGTCATTCAGAAAGTCAAATTGCTAGAAAAGGACATAATGTTTGGCAAAGCAAAGGGTCAGCAGAAACAAGGCAAGTCTGCAATGAGGTGAATTGACACAATAGCTGCGACAATGGACTCAGACACCGCCAAGGTCATGAAGATGGCTCAGGATCATTTTTTCTGTTATATACATTTTTCTGCTGTATACAAGGACACCATGAGTCTGAACTGACCAGGCAGCAACTGACAACAGAGAGTATTAAGCCATATGTCAAGACAGAATGGCCTGTGAGCTGTCGGGTGTCCTGCTCACCCTGATGATGAGTTTTGGTTACTGGACTATCCAATGCTAACAGCATGTGATGAAGTGGGAGAAAGCCAGATGGCATAGGCTCGAGTCTTTGCTTTGCTAACATTCTTTTTCTTAATCAGCTCTTTACATTTCGACCGTTTCACACTCTCCTTGCATCTATGACAGCTGTCATTGTTAAGCATTACCATATGCCGAGAAGGATTGTATGAAGGTGACTCAGGGAGGTTCAAGAAAGTGTGATGTCTAGCAGAACATTTTGTGCAGAGTAGTTTGTGTGCTTCTCCCCAGCTTCCATCCTGGCAGCAGCAATCTGAAACCAAACCAAACCAGATCCACAATCTTTGAGTCTAGGCCAATTCATAGTGCCCTATAGGATGGAGTAGAATTACCTCATAGGGTTTCCAAGCCTATAAATCTTTATAGAAGCAAACTGTCACATTTTTCTCCCACTGAGAGCATGGTTACGTTTGAACTGCCGAATTTTTTGATAGCAGCTGAGGACTTAACCAATGTACCACCAAGCCTCCCTAACAGGTACCTTGAAATCCGCCACCTAAAAAAATAAGCCTTATGTAGGGCTCTGAAAACCTTCTAGCATCCATTGGCCCTCTTTATATCTCTTATGGCTTACATAAAAGACAGTAACAAGACGTAGACGCAAACACATTACTCAGTAAGTAAGGTACTCACAGGTTTACCTGCCCTTATTTACTAGCCTGTAGTACACAGTCTCACCAATCAAAGATATGGTGAGATTCCTCTGAAATTGTGCATTGTAATTTAGTAAGTAAACACGAATAAACTTGAGCTGACCTTGCTTACTGATTAATCCCACCTGCATACGGCACAACTGTCCTACCACGAAGGACTGTGAGATTTAAAAAAATTATGGCTTTTCTCCTTCTGGATCACAGTCAACTGATTAGATTAACAAACTTCTGGGCAAGAGATGAAAATACAAGAGATATGAAAAGGGTGGATATGAACCATTTGAATACCAAAAGGTAGTTTAAAAAACTCCTTACTACTGAGTCAATTCTGATTCGTAACAACCCTACGAGATAGAGTGGAGCTGCCTCTTGGGTTTCTAAGGTGGTAATCTTCAAAGAAGCAAATTGCCACATCTTTCTTCCGTGAAGCAACAGGTAGATCGGAACCACCAACATTCTGCTTAGCAGCTAAGCACTTAATTTGGCCACTGTGCAATCAGGACTCCTTAAAATGCAATGGATGTTTGTCTTTAAATGCTAAGCCACTAAAATGTAGACAACACACTCTGGAAAGCCTGATAATACCAGGAAGAACTCAATCTCTGTAGAGTAACAAGATGCCTCACGTGAGAGTGGGTGAGTGATGAGGAAGACAGAGAGAAGTTAAATGGGAACATATGGCAGAAGGTTAAACAACATCCCTCAATCTCCAGTTTGCCCCCTACTCCTGCTGTAATTACATGTCGTCAGACTCAAAGCCACCAGATGTTCAAGGCCTAAGCCAGGAGTCACCCACTTGGCCACTGCCTTAGTGAATAACAAACAACTGTGACCGGAAGAACACAGCTGCTCTACACTGAACCGTAAGACGGAAACCTTTTCAGACTTAGTCACTGTGATTGAGAGAATAGAGGCAAACCAGAATACTAACAATGTTATTCCTGACAGATGACTACACTATCTGTTTTGTTGAGCACAAATTTATATACATTAAAAGTGCCTGTTGGAAGAGGAACTCAGGACATTCTCACTGGTCTCTTGAGCTCAGAGAGTTCTTGTCCCAGCTCTTATCTTGGGACAAAGTCTGTGTCATAGATTATTTTTTGTTTGTTTGTTTGCTTGCTTTCCTTCGATCCTGCAGTAAATAAGTATCTTCTCCCATTGAAATATACTTTTTTAAAAGCAAGAGTCAGATTTTTTTTCTTCCATCCCTTAAATACAAGAATAATTTTAAACACAGCCAATAAGAAGAGGCTTTCTTATTCATAATTCATTCATGAATAGTTGAATCAGTCTTTTAGGACTGTGTAACAAAGTACCACAAGCTGGTGGTTTAGAAGAACAGAAATGTATTCTCTCACACTTCTGGAGGGTACTACCCCAAACGCAGGGGGTCAGCTGCATCGGGTTCTTTCAGTGGCTCGTTGTCTCTCTCAGCGTCTTGGTTTGCGGCTGCAGCTTAGCTCCATTACCACACAGCCATCTCTCAGTGTCCATCTCAGAGTCTCTTCTCTGTTATAAGGAGGCTAGTCATATAGAATTAGGATCCATGTTATTCCGGCATGACTTCATGTTAACATCTTCAAAGACTCTATTTTTAAGCAAGGTCATGTGGATAGGCACAGGGATTAGCACTTCAGTATATCTTTTTAGGGAACATAGTTAAATTAGCAGCAAACTTTGGTTTTGTGACTTTCCTAAGAGTAACACAATCCGGATTCTGCAAAAAGGAGACATTTCACAACAATTGAGAGTGACAGCTGAAGTAGATAGATAACTATGCCTTCCTTCTGATTTTTAAATTTCATATATTATTAAAAAGTCTGATTCTGATTAATCTGATGTAAAATTCCATGAACTGTCTGGCGGTTTCCAGAACATGTGGCCCAGGCTTTCAATACTGACCATTCCTCATGCATGATCTTCTTTGTGTGCATCTCTGAGAATGCTGACAAGAAACAAACAAGCAAACTTCATGCCACCTAGTCAGTTCTGATCCACAGTGACCTTAAGGTAGAACTGCCCCATAGAGCTTCCAAAGTGCTGCTGGTGGGTTTGAACTGCTGACATTGTGGTTAGTGGCCACATCACTTAACCACTGTCCCACCAAGACTCCATGAGAGTTCCAAGGGCCTAGCAAAAAACAGTGACATCTGTCATGTGTGGCAACTGATCTGGTCTTTTATAGGTAATGTGTTATAGAAGTATTTCCCATATATCTGTTAGAACAGAACCTACAAAATCATGAGGCTCAAAATTTTTCTGGGCTGAATCCTGGCCTGCAGGATTTTGACAAGTTTAATGTGATTCTAATTACTAAGCCAGGCTTAAGAATAAGTGGTGTAATCTGTTACTTAAAAATGTATATACGAGGCCTGACAATAAAGTCTGTGAACTTAATTGTTTTAAGTGCTACATACCTCATCACTAAATATCACTATGGTCACTTTTGAAGTACTGTCCTTGGGAAGACATGCACCAATGCCATTCCTAGTCCACTCTTCAATGCAATTTTGGGACTCTTTCTGGAATGGCCATTGTGCACAGTGGCACAGTGGCAAGTTCGTAAATTTAACTGTATCATTGTCTGTGAGAGAGTTTTTAGCCAGTAAACATATAACTGTATTGGAACACCCTCCCTACTTACTTGATCTGGCCCCCACTGACTTTTTTCCTTACCCAAAGATAAAGGAAATATTGAAAGGAAGACATTTTGATGACATTCAGGACCTTAAGGGTAACATGATGACAGCTCTGGTGGCCATTCCAGAAAGAGTCCTAAAATTGGTTGGAAAGGTGGCATCAGTGCCTAGCTTCCCAAGGCAAGTACTTTGAAAGTGACCATAGTGATATTCAGCAGTGAGATATGTAGCACTTTTTCTAGGATCAGTTTAAGAACATAACTGTCAGTCCTGGGGTGTGTGTGTGTTTGTGTGTGTTTGTGTGTGTGCGTGTGTGTGTGTGTAGATGGAAGTAGAGATAGAGACAGAGACAAAGATAGAGGCTGTCATGGTCTTTGGTTTGCAATCTCAAAGATACTAGATGACCAAGGTTACAGGTAAAGCAGGATGATGCAACAGTTAATAATAAGCCCAGCACTGGAATCAAACATCTGGACTGGAATCCAGTCCTGTTACTCACCAGCTCATAATTGTGAGCTACTTAGTTAACTTTCTTCTCAGTGCTTCAATGAAATTTGTTTTTAAGTGAGGTAAGAATTGTAAAGGACTTTTCACTTCCTGTTGCGTATTCCAAACCAAACCAAACTTGTCACCATGGAATCAATTCAGACTCTTGGCAATCCCATGTGCTACAAAGTAGAAATGTGATCCATAGGATTTTGTTGGCTGAAATCTTCATGGAAGATTGCCGGGCCTTTCTGCCATGGGGCCACTGGGTATGTTTGAACCTCCAGACCTCAATTTCGCAGGCTAGCACAAGCCATTTGCTCCACCCAAGGACTTTCTGTGACATGTTAACAGATCAATAAAGGGTAACCATTACCATTTTTAACATTGACATAATAATTACCTGACCTTAACTTCATTGTCTATATTGATGACACTAGGATTCGTTCCAGTCAAAGACAAACTTTACAAACTTCTGGTGTTTAGGTCTTCTTTGCTGTGGATGCCTTCCTTACAGCATCTAATTTGTCACCCTCTCCAGCTCTCCGTGAACCTTCATGTGGACATGATCTCTGTCCTTGTCCTTTCTCTCCTATCCATTATGCTCTGATTTTAGACAGCAGTGGGTTTGGTTTGAAGTTTTTGAATTGCTCTTAACCCACAACTTGCCCTGATTTTCACTGTAATGACATGTTCCATCCAAATATGTAAGTTCTAACCCTGCGTCTCCAGTTGGAAAATCTTGTCCTGAATCTATCCACCCTCCAATTCTTGACTCAACGCATCTGGCTCCAGTTCCTTACTTTTCTAAAGAATTAATAGCTGGGGAACTCCCAGAAGTACTCCTTTTAAAGTTATAGACATTATGGTCATGCTTACCATAACCACTGTTACTAAGCACTGAGATAGAAATACTGGCCAAAGCACTTATAAAATAAAATTAAAATGAAGACACATATTTTAAAGGATAGGATACAATTATGATTGTTGTCAAGTATCAGTACACACCTAGAAAAAAACAGGAAATAAACTAAAAAATATTAGTAATATTCAAGATAAATAAGTTCAAAGTTTACAAAAATTTTGATGTGTAAAATTAATAGCTTTCCTGTATATTGTTGGAAGCCCTGGTGGCATAAATGTTAAGTGCTACGTGTCCTAATCAAAATGTTGGCAGTTTAACTCTGCTGGGCACTCCTTGGTAACTCTAAGGAGCGGTTCTACCCTGCCCTATATGGTCGCTATGAGTTGGAATTGACTCGATGATACTGGGTTTGGTTTGGGTTTGTTTATTGTTAGAAAATATCGTAGAACAAAAAATTGGTAATTGTTACCGTGGTGGTTAAGATTGTGTGTCAGCTTAGCTGGGCCATGATTCTCAGCAGTCTGGCAGTTGCATGATGAAATCACCTCCATGATGGGATCTGTTGTGAGTAGCCAATCAGTTAAAAAGTTCTTTTGCATGTGACCTGCACTAAATATAAGCAGAATTCTGGCAGGACTTGTGGGGTTTTGCTCACTCTGAATGCTGTAGCTGGCTCCTGTTTGTCAGATCCTTGGTTCTTGGGACTTGAGCTAGAAGCCTACCTGTGGACTTGCCTGCCCATCTTGCAACTAATCTCTAAAGTTTGTAAGATACAGCAGAAGCTCAACAACAAAAAGACAAATAATTTAAAAATTGGCAAAGGATATAAACAGGCATTCAGGTGGCTAACAGATACAAGAGGAAATACTCATGACCATTAGCCATTAAAAACCTAAAACCTATTGCCATCAAGTCAATTCTACTATAGGATGGAGTAGAACTGCCCCATCAGGTTTCCAAGGGGTACCTGATGGATTCACACTGCCAACCTTTTGGTTAGTAGCTGTAGCACTTAACCACTATGCCACCAGGGTTTCCCATTAGCCATTAGAGAAATGAAAATGAAAACTTCAATGAGATATCATCTCACCCCCAGCCAGGCACTAGCACTAATCCAAAAATGCAAAATAACAAATGTTAGAGAGGCTGTGGAGAGACTAGAACACTTACACCCTTTTGGTGGGAATGTAAAAGGGTACAATAACTTCGGAAATCAATATGGCACTTTCCTAGAAAGCTAGAAATAGAAGTACCATACTATCCAGTAATCCAACTCCATGGAACATATCCTAGAAAAACTAAGAGAAGTCACAAGAATAGATGTATAAGGCACTCCCATGCTCACTGCAACACTGTTCACAAAAACAAAAAGGTAGAAATAATCTAGATGCCCAACAGTGGATGAACAGATAAACAAATCATGGTATATTCACACAATGGAATGCTATACAATGATAAACAACAATGACAGATCCTTGAAACATCTCATAACATGGATGAATCTATATTGTGTGAGACCACTGTTATAAGCACTCAAGAAAGGCTTTAAACACACAGAAAAACATTCTTTGATGGTTATGAGAGGAAGGATGAAGAGTGGTAGTTACTAACTAGATAATCCATTGCCACTAAGTCAATTTCAACTCATAGCGACTCTATAGGACATAGTAGAACAGGCCCACAGTTTCCAAGGAGTACATGATGGATTTGAACTGGTGACTTTTTGGTAACAGCTGTAGCACTTAACCATTACACCACCAGGATTACTGACTAGATCCAAACCCAAAAAACCAAACCCCATGCCATCAAGTTGATTCTGACTCATAGCAACCCTATAGGACAGAGTAGAACTGACCCATAGAGTTCCCACTGAGCACCTGATGGATTTGAACTGACAACCATTGGTTAGCAGCCATACACTTAACCACTATGCCACCGTGGTTTCCACTAACTAGATAGCAGACAAGAATTATCTTAGGTAAAGATAATTCACAACACACAATTCAGGGAAGTTAGCACAACTAGACTAAAACAAAAGCTTAGACATTTCCTCAAAACAGTCACTTAGAAAGACAGAGTAGCAGGGCCTTGGATCTGGGTATTATGGTTTCGGGGGATATCTAGGTCAACTAGCACAAGAAAACTAATTAAGGAAATGTTTTGCTTCCCACTTTGGTGAGTGGGAGAAACCTTGGTGGCATGGTGATTAAGTGCTACAGCTGCTAACCAGAAGCTTGGTAGCTCGAACCCACCAGACACTCCTTGGAAACACTAGCTGGCAGTTCTACTCTGTCCTATACAGTCACTATGAGTCAAAAGTAACTCGATGGCAGTGGGTTTTTGGTTTTGGTTTGGTGAGTGGCATCTGGTGTCTTAAAAGCTTGGCGGCTTTTAAGATACATCATTAGTCTCAACCCACCTAGAGCAAAGGAGAATGAAGAACACCAAACACACAAGGAAACTATTAGCCCCAGTAGACAAAAGGGCTACATAAACCAAAAATTCCATCAGCCTGAAATGAAAAGAACTAGATTGTGACTGGCTACCGTCAATGATTACCATGACAGACAACACAACAGAGAATTTCTGATGGAGCAGAAGAAAGTGTGAAATTCTCATACAAAACCAGGCTGACCAGTGTGACTGAAACTGGAGGAACACTTGAAGACATGGCCTCTGGACTCTCTGTTACCCCTGAACTAAAACCATTCCTAAACCCAATTCTTCAGACAAAGATTACACCGGACTATAAAACATAAAATAAGTGCTTGTAAAAAGTGTGCTTCTTAGTTCAAGCAGATGATACACAATACTAACTGTACAGCTATTATTCAGAGGCAGGAGGAGAAAGCACAAAGGAACAGCGCTAGTTAGATGGACACAAAAAACCCAGAGTGAAAAGGGGGAGTGTGTTGTAGTGTTATAGAAATTGCGTCTAGTGTCACATAATAATACATGTATAAATTTTTGTATGAGAAATTAAGTTAAGACATAAATTTTCACCTGAAGCACAATAAAAAGGAAAGTGAAAAATGAATGAAAGTGTCTCCTTTACTATATCCTTCTTCTCAAAGAAGCCACTTGTTAATGTTCTTATTACATATTTGGTATTTTCATAGTGGCAATAGAAACAGTATTACTTTAAATTCTTTGGTTTCTAATTGTTATTGATACATACAAACATATTTTTGGCTTGTTATTTTTTGGGGATTTTGTAATTTCACATATAAATCCTAATAATTTAGCTGTGAAGTATTTTTAGATTTTGGGGGTATACTATTATATTATTTGTGAATCAGCATAGTTTTACTTGATCTTTTCCAGTTATAATGACTTCTGTTTCTTTACTCATATAGTGAAGAACCATGTATGTTATCTAAAAGGTTGGTATTACCAATTCCTTAAATATTTGCAGAAGTTACCACTGAAGTCACATACTCATATGCCTAGAGTTTTCTATGAATGAAGGTTTCAATTTCAATTACAAATCAAAAACATTAAAAGATATAAAATTATTAGGTTCTCTGTTTCCCCTTGTGCCCAGTTCAGTAACTTGTGTTTTTCTCATGATTAGTCTATTTCATTTAGAATTTCAGATGTTGGCATGTATTTGTTTATAATATGCTTTTATTATCTTTTGAATGTCTGTAGGACCTGTAGTGATAGCCTGTTTTTCATCATTAATGTTGGTTAATGTATATCTTCCAGCAAACTGGTTGAGGACTTATCAGTTTTATCTTCAACAGGCTTTTTCAAAGAGCCAACTTTTGACTTTGTCAGTTTATCTAGCATACATTTGCTTGCATCTAACTGATTTCTATCCTTACTTTTCTTCTGAGTTCTTTGGGATTATTTCAATTTTTCACTAGATTCTTGAGTTGATTGTTTGATGTTGAACATTTCTTTATTCTTTATATAAAAATTTAAAGTCACAAATTTTCCTCTGAATATGACCTTGGTTACATCCCACAGATTTTTGTGTATCATATTTTATAGTCATCTAATTTAATATGTTTTCTAGTTTTCATTGTGAGTTTTTTCTTTGGCACATATCTTAGCTAGAAGTATATCAACTAATGCTCAAATAGTTTTTAATTTTTTTGGTAATTGTTTTCTAACATAAACAGCTATCCCAATTCCACTCTGATCAAAGAGTATGCTCTGTATAATTTTAATCCATGAAATTCTCTTAAATCAGTTTGTTTTAGAACACAGCACATGCATAATTTTGGTAAAAATTCCATAGGCACACAAACAAAAAAAAAATGTTACAATTATCGGGTGTAATGTCAAGACACGTGAATTAGGTCAAGTTTACTAGTCATGGTGTTCAGATTTTCTGTATCTTTTTTTATCTTGTTCTGTTGTTACTGAAAGGCTAACTTTGAAATCTTTCATTTCTTTGAAATCTTTCCTGTTTCTTCTTACAGTTCTATTAATTTTAGTGTCAGCTATTTTGAAGGTATGTGATTAGATCTGTGCAAATTTTAAATTATCTTCTTAGTAGACATACATTTTTATTGTTATAAAATGTTCCTATGTATTTCTAGCTGGCTGTGATATCTCTCTCAGTATTAATCTTTTTATGCTTTCTTCTGTCAGAATTTTCATAGTGTCATTTTTCATACTTTCACTTTAAGCATTTTTGTTTTCTATATTTAAGAATTATCACTTACAAGAAGCATAGAGCTAGATTTTTATTAAATAATCTGGAAATCTTTGTTCTTTAATTGAAGTATTTAATATGTCTATGTACAATGTAACTGCTTACAATTGGAATTCAAGTCCAGTACGATGACATGCAAATTCACACGTGTTCTATGGCTTATTTTTTTTGAAGCCATGGTGGCATAGTGATTAAGTGCTACTGCTGCTCATCAAAACGTTGGCAGTTTGAATCCACCAGGCACTCCCTGGAAACTCTATGGTGCAGCTCTACTCTGCCCCGTAGTGAAGCTGCAAGTCAGAATCAACTCAATGACAAAAGTGTAGTTTAGTTTTTTTTAATGCTGCTGTTTTCTATTTTTTCCTACATGTTCTGTGTTGCCATTTTCCCTCTTTTTTGCCTTCTTTTAAATTCATCCATTGTAACATTCTAATTATTGCTCTCTATTTGTTAGCTGTACTTTCTCCCTATACTGTTTAAGTACCTCTCTTAATAAAGAGTTGATTTATTAAATATTATTATAAATTGATACTTTATCAATTCCCTGAATAAAATAGCTCTCAGACGCTTTATCTCCACTTACTCCCACCTCACTTTTTATGCTATTGTTGTCATGTATTTTAATTTTATTTACATTTTAAATCTCAAAATACAGTTCTGTCTCAGTAATTCCTCCTTTCCTGAATCTCTGGGATTTCACCTGGAAAATGGAAAAAAACAAAATTATCATCAGCCTGAAAAATTTCCTCTTAGTATTTCATTTAGTGTGGATCTGTTTGATGAAAACTGTCCTCAGTTTTTATCTAGAAGTATCATTCACAGAATTCTAGAATAGCAATTATTTTCTTTCATGTTTAAAGATGTTATCCTTTTCTCTTCTAGCTTCTGTCATTTCTACTAATAAGTAAACTATCAGTCTTAATGTTGTACCTTTTGAGGTATAAGTCCTTTCCTCTGCTGCTTTTGAGTATCTTTGTTTTTGGTATTCAGCAGTTTTATTATAATTTGTCTGGGTTTGTGTGTGTGTGCATGTGTGTATGTGTGTGCATTTGTGTACGTGTGTGTTCATTGTGTTTAATTTTCTTCTTGAGTCTCTGCTTTATATCTTAATCATTTTTGGAAGATTATTGGCTGTTACCTTAGCAAATATTGCTCCTGTTGTTTCTTTCTGCTCTCCCGGGGTTTCAGTTATAAATATGTTAGATCTTTTTCCACATGTCTCTTAAGATTCAGGAAACTCTGGTGGTGTAGTGGGTTAAGTGCTACGTCTGCTAACCAAAAGGTCAGCAGTTCAATCTGCCAGGTGCTTCTTGGAAACTCTATGGGGCAGTTCTACTCTGACCTCTAGTGTTGCTGTAAGTCAAACCCTACTAGGCAGCAGTGGGTCTGGTTTGGGTTTTCTTGCGATTCCCTCCTGGATTTTCAATCTTCCCTATGCTTCAATCTGCATTATTTTCTACTTATCTATGTCCTAGGTTTACTAATCCTATTTCAACTATGTCTAATCCACTGGTAAACTAACCTGTTTAATTCTAAATTTCAGTTTTAGAATTACACGTTTTTGTTTTTTTTTTTTAAAGATTCTAATTATGTGTTGAAACTATCCATCTTGTTTTCTATTTTCTTGGATGTGTTAATCACAGTTATTTCAAATTTAAAATTAAATTTTTTGAAATTTAAAATTAAATTTCCTAATAACAGTATCTAAGTTTTCCCAAACTTCTGTTGCTATCATGTATATTTTTATCTTCCTTCAGCATTCAGTCATTTGATCTTGCTCTCTAGTTTGTAAGTAACATCTATTGAACGTCATTTACTATGTAATCTAAATTATAAAGATAATTTGAAGCTCTAGATTATATTTTTTTCCAGGAGCTAAGACTGCTTCAGGGAAGCAGTCAGTGTAAAATTAGAATAAATTAATAACAGTTGGAATTTTAGTTATTCATAGCCAAGTTTCTTGTATATTTCCAATGATTTGTTACCCTTATTTAATATTTACAAGCCATGACTAACACTCACATCCTGCAATATTGCCCTAAACCCAGCTTGCTTGTTGCTGTCATGCTCTCATTCTGAGTATTTCAGACTAAAGATGAAACATTGGTCGTGTGTCCCTGGATGCCAGTTTGCTTCTGGGCCTTCGAACACAGTTTTTTTCCAGGACTCATTTATTGCAAGTGACAAACAATATAGCTTAAACAAAGGGAAGGATACTGGCTCATGTGCTGAAAAAGCTACTGGATTGGATCCTAGGAGTGCTATAAGAATCATAGATGTAAGAACTAAAACCAGAACTCAGCATTACTAGAACTTTCTTTCTATTGTTTTTTAATAACTTCTGATATTTTCTGGGCTTTATCTGAAATCAAATTCTTCACATGACGGATGGGGTGACTTAACTCATACTACACTGGGTAAAGGGACACTGTGATTAGGAAAGATCTCTCCCAGAATATCTATATGAGCCGACACTTGTATTCAAAGGAGATGGTCACATAACCAAGGTGGGGAAGGTGTTTCCCTAAAACAGACAGTATGACACTTAAAGACAGCAGAATGGGGGGTTTATAGAGTATCTGGGGAGTAGTAGGCAGATCCCAGGGCAGATTATACAATAGGCAAGACAGTGCTTGCTTTGCTTACCAGATCATCTGTAGAGAACAATTACACATCATTTTTACCACATCCAAGATTCTGCTTCTAAATGTGACTAGCATCTGTCTCTCTCTCAACTGCACCTGCACTTCTCTCTGTACCTTTCTACAGAATCAACACCTCTTTTTAAATTTATCATCTCTGGCAGGGACAGATGATCCAGCAAGCACAAGCTTACTAGCTTGCCTTGCTTACTGGATAATCTGCCGCTGGGGAGATCAGTGTGTCTGGGGCACAGAGTACTGCCTGCTTCTACTGAAAACCACAGGCATGCTAAAGCTGGATGATGAATGAGGAAGACAGAAAAATTGCTGCCTTTGAATGGTGGTGTTGGAGAAGAATACCAAATGCACCGTGAACTGCCAAAAGAGCAAACAGATCTGTTCTGAAAGAAGCACAACCAGAGCACTCTTTGGAAGCAAAGATAAGGAGACTGCATCTGACATACGTTGGTATTGTTAGCAGGAATCAAACCCTGCAGGAGGACTTCATCCTTGGTAAAGTAGAGAGTCAGCGAAAAAGAGGAAGAACCTCAAGGAGATAAACCGACACAGTAACTGCAACAATGGACTTCAGCATAAAAACAATGGTGGGCATAGTACAGGACTAGGCAGTGTTTCATTTTGTTGTCCACAGGGTCACTATGAACCAACTCAGTGGCTCCTAACAACAACAATGACATTTGGCGCCTACCACCACAGGTTCCAATCAACCCCATCATAGTCACGCGTCTTAATTCAGTGAAGGCAGATCCCACTGTCAATTCTGACTTACATAAAATAGCAAGCAACCGCAAAGCTCTTCAAGGATGCTGGTGGTTCCTTCACAAACTTGTTCCTCCCTGTTGGGACTTCTTCTGGGACTAACTTGATAAATCTACTCCAACTAAATGCCCTTTGCCTTTGGAAATCTACAGGATACCAAGCCAGTCTGGCATTTCAGTTTGGTTTAATGTAGGCTATCACTTAATCCATGCTTCAGTGAACCAACCAAATACAGTAACCTCTCAAGCTGAAATACTGAATGAAAAACTTTTGCTTAGAGGGTCCGTATCAGTAAACTCATAATGGTCCAGCTTTAGGTCCCTTGTTCTGTTACCCAGCGTTCTGTCTGTAAATATTAGAAAAATCAAGAAGTTCTTGGGAGGTGGAGTCAAAATGGCGGACTAAGCCCACGTCTCCTTATATCCTTCTGGAAACCAAGACCTGAATTAACAATCAAACAGATCCTTCTGATCACCTAATCAGCCTCAGGACACGGTACAGAGCTGTTAATTGGGACTTCATACCACTCAGCGAAAAACCTCCTCTCTTTCGCTGACTCTCGCTCCTGGCTAGCCCCGGCTCTCACGGATGGAAAGTAAACGCACCACTTTGACTTTTTTTTCCTCTGTCTCAGCCAGCGGGCGGAGCTGGGTCTTGCCTGGCGGCTGGACTCAGAAGCGCTGCTGAGGGGATAGGCAGGCGAAATTCCCATATTCTGAGAGCCAGGCTCGGGACTCTGTTAATGTAGCCACTTTGAGCCTTTTGTTTTGTAGCTGCCTCAGTGGGGTTTGTGTGGAGCTTCACGGTCAGTGTGCGGGACACCATGTTGGTACTGAGATTTTAGCGGGGCCTCGTTCTCAGCCTGGGAGACAGCACCTGCAAATGGGACAGCGCTTCTCCAACAGAAAAGTAGTGATTTTGCACAGTGCTGCCTACATTGGGGGCCCTGCAACAGAAGCAGAGGAATCGCTGCCTCTGGGCACCTTCAGCCCCTCTGTCTGCTGCCTGTGTGGAGGACGCCATCTTGGATACGGTGGCCGCAGCTGGACCTAATTCTTAGCTTGGGAGCCAGAGCCTGCCCACAGGAGAGCACTTCTCATCACAAAACCAGTACTCAACGCAGTGTTGGATAAGGCTAGGCCCTGTCAGCAGAGGCCATCAGGGCAGTAGCATTGCTATATTCTGAACTAGTTTGTTATCATCTGGGGTTGGATATACTGTTGCTCATTTTGTCAGATGAGAAGAGGGACCTCTACACCTGAAAACCTAACTGACTTGTGATTTGGTCAGATACCTTTTGCTTTACATTTGAAGACAGCCAAGAGAAACATTTGCAATCCATCCTCACAGTACCTCTTCCAGCCTCTATATAATCACATGGGACCCAAAAAGCAACAGACAATTGTGGCATACAAGCAATCACTCATGGCTTCAGAAGGCTCCCAAACAAAGCAACCAAGGAGTTTTCTAGATGAAGAAACTTCTATGAAAGCATCAGGAAGTGAATACAAATTGATTATATACAGAGCCCTTCTAGACCTTATACAAAATGCAGCAAAACAAAACGAAAACATAAGCAAGTTGTTCGATCTGATGGAACACCAGTACTCTGAAATCCAACAGATCAAGAAGAAAATCAAAGACATAGAAACTTCCATGCAAAACCAAGGAAACAGAATGGAACAAATGGAAAAAAGAATTTCTGACTTGGAAGACAGAGCTACTGATGCCAGCGTCTATGAGCAGAAATCAGACAAAAGAAACAAGAAAAATGAAGAAACATTAAGAAGCATGTGGGAGTCTACTAAGAGGAACCACCTTCGATTAATTGGAGTCCCTGAACAGGGTGAGACATCTGAGAACACAGAGAATACTGTTGCTGAGCTGCTGAAAGAAAACTTCCCAGAAATCATGAAGGAAGAGAATATAGACATCTCAGATGCATATCGTACACCACCCAATATAGATCTCAAAAGAAAGACTCCAAGACATATTATAATCAAGCTTAAAAAAAATGAAACACAAGCAGCAACTCTTAAAGGCAGCAAGACTCAAGGCAAAGCTAACATTCAGAGGGAAAACCTGTAGGCTCTCGTCAGATTTCTCAGCAGAAACCATGCTGGCACGGAGACAGTGGCACGACACGTTCAAAGTCTTGAAGGAGAAGAACTTCCAACCAAGAATTATATACCCTGCAAAACTATCTTTCAAATATGAAAATGAAATTAAGACATTCCCAGATAAAAAGAAACTCAGAGACTTTGTAAAAACCAAACCCAAACTACAAGAAATAATGAAAGAAGTTCTTGGTTTTGGCTTAGAAGAACAAAATCACTAACTTTATATATTAGAACGACACACTACTCAATACTCTACTCGTTTAGGGAAGGCCCCAAAGTAATTCACAGCTTTGATAAGGAAAGAAGCAATCCAGTGATCATCATGAAAACTATGGTGTCATCATAATAAAAAGAGGGATGTACTACAGTTGTTATAGTCCTTCCAGATGGAGAGGAAGATGACAAGACTGATAGTAATTAAAATTGGGGTTATAAATAGTTTATTAAGGGGGTTCATAGGGGCAGCTGTAAAGCACAACAAAGATGTATCATACCATTTCAACAAATCTAACACACGAGTCTCAACAACTATAAAATCAGCTCTGAAAAAGGTGAAAAATCAACTCACAAAAAAAGAGTGTCCCAGAACAGACTAATAAGAACAACAGAGAAAACATCAACATAAAAATAAACATATCACAATGGCAGCAGTGAACACATACCTATCAATAATTACATTGAATGTGAATGGACTGAATGCTCCAGTAAAGAGACTCCGAGTGTCATCTTGGATCAAAAGACATGACCCATCCATATGTTGTCTACAAGAAACTCACTAGAGACCTAAAGACAGGAACAAACTGAAAATTAAAGGATGGAAGAATATATATCAAGCTAACAATGAACAAAGAAAAGCAGGGGTGGCAATTCTCATATCAGACAAAATCAATTTTAATGTCAAATCCACCATCGTGGACAAAGATGGACACTATTTATTGCTGAAAGGTTCAGTACACAAGCAAGACTTAACTATATTAAATATTTATGCACCTAATGTCAGAGCACCTAAATACATTGAAGAAACACTGATACACTCAAAAGAGAGTTAGATTACTCCACAATAATAGTGGGAGACTTTAACACTCCACTCTCATCACTAGACAGATCATCTAGAAAAAAACTCAGTAAAGATACAGAAGACCTCATTGACACAATTAACCAACTAAACCTCATTGATATATACAGAACTTTCCACCCATCAGCAGACAACTACACCTTCTTCTCTGGTGCATATGGAACATTCTCCAGAATTGACCACGTGATAGGCCATAATGCAATGCTCAACAAAATCCATACCATTGAATTACTGCAAAGCATCTTCTCAGATCATAAAGCCATAAAAGTTGAAATCAATAGCAGAAAAAACAGAGATAGAAAGTGGAACTCTTGGAAACTGAACAACATCTTGCTCAAAAAAAACATGGGTTATAGAGGAAATCAAGGAAGAATTAAAGAAATTCATGGATTCCAATGAGAATGAAAACACTTCCAACCAGAACCTATGGGATACAGCCAAAGCAGTGCTCAGAGGTCTATTTATCTCCATAAATGCACACATCGGGAAGGAAGAAAGAAACCAAATCAAGGAACTAACTCTACAGCTTGAACAAGTAGAAAGAGAACAACAGAGTATCTCCTCGGGCGCCGGAAGAAATGATATCATAAAGATTAGAGCAGAGCTAAATGAATTAGAGAACAGAAAAACAATTGAAAAAATTGAAAAGACCAAAAGCTGGTTTTTTGAAAAGATCAACAAAATTGATAAACCACTGGCTAAACTTACTAAAGAAAAGCAGGAAAGGAAACAAATAATCCAAATTAGAAATGAGAGAGGAGTTGTCACCAGAGATGCAACAGAAATCAAAAATATCATAACAGAATACTATGAAAGACTGTACTCTAATAAATTTGAAAACCTAGTGAAAATGGACAACTTCCTTGACTCATACCACCTACCCAAATTATCACAACGTGAAGCAGAAGAACTTAATAAACCCATCACAAAGGAAGAGATTGAAAAGGTCATCAAAACACTGCCAACCCAAAAAAGTCCGGGCCCAGATGGCTTCACGGCAGAATTCTACCACGCATTTAGAGAAGAGTTATCCCCAATAGTACTGAGACTATTTCACAGTATAGAAAGGGATGGAGTACTCCCAATCTCATTCTATGAAGCCAGTATAACCCTGATACCTAAGCCAGGGAAAGATCCAACAACGACAGAGAACTACAGACCGATATCACTCATGAACCTAGATGCAAAAATCTTCAAGAAAATTCTTGCCAACAGAATACAACAACATATCAAGAAAATAATCCATCATGACCAAGTGGGATTCATACCAAGGATGCAAGGCTGGTTGAATGTCAGGAAGACAATTAATGTGATTAACCACATAAATAACACAAAAGACAAGGATCACCTGATTTTGTCCATTGATGCAGAAAAGGCATTTGATAAAGTCCAACACCCATTCATGCTAAAAACTCAGCAAAATGGGCATAGATGGCAAATTCCTCAACACAATAAGAGCCATTTATACAAAGCCAATTGCCCACATCATCCTGAATGGAGAGAGACTGAAAGACTTTCCCTTGAGATCAGGAACTACACAAGGATGCCCACTGTCACCTCTCCTATTCAACATTGTGCTAGAAGTTCTAGCCAGAGCAATTAGACAAGACGAACAAATAAAGGGCATCTGCATCGGCAAAGAGGAAGTTAAAATCTCCCTGTTTGCAGATGATGCGATTGTATATGCAGAGAACCCCAAGGAATCTATAAGTAAGCTACTCAAGCTGATAGAAGAGTTCAGCAAAGTCTCAGGATACAAGATAAACATAAGTAAATCAGTAGGATTCCTTTACACCAACAACAAGACTGTTAAGGAGGAAATTATCAAATCAATACCATTTACGATAGCCCCTAAGAAGATAAAGTACCTAGGAATTAATCTAACCAGAGAAACAACAGACCTTTACAAAGAGAACTACAAGCTCTTACTACAAGAAACTAAGAGAGACTTAGATAAATGGAAAAACCTACCCTGCTCATGGATAGGAAGACTTAACATTGTGAAAATGTCTATTTTACCCAAAGCAATTTATTTATATAATGCAATCCCAATACAAGTTCCAGCATCATTTTTTAATGAGATGGAGAAACAAATCAACAATTTTGTTTGGAAAGGGAAGAAGCCCCGGATAAGTAAGATACTACTAAAGAAGAAGAACACACTGGGAGGCCTCTCATTACCCGACCTTAGAACATACTACACTGCCACAGTGGTCAAAACAGCCTGGTACTTGTACAAGAACAGACAGATAGATCAATGGAACAGAATTGAGACCCCAGAGATGACACCACCTGCTTATGATCAGTTGATATTCGACAAAGGCCCTAAGACATTAAACTGTGGTAAAAACAGTCTCTTCAACAAATGGTGCTGGCAAAATTGGTTATCCATCTGCAATAAACTGAATCAAGATCCATATCTTACACCTTATACAAAAACCAACTCCAACTGGATAAAAGACCTAAATATCAAACCTAAAGTGATAAAGCTCATCCAGGAAAAGATAGGAACAACAATGGAAGTTTTAATACACAATGAGGACAGACTCCAAAATCTGTCAAAGAAACCTCAATCAACAGAAGAGAAAATAGATAAATGGGAACTATTAAGAATCAAACACTTTTGCTCATCCAAAGACTTTATTAATAGAATTAAAAGAACACCCACAGAATGGGAAAAAATATTTGGCAACTGTATGTCAGACCGACGCCTGATCTCCATAATCTATAAGATACTACAAAATATCAATAAGAAAAAGATAAACCATCCATTAAGCGATGGGCAAAGGAGATGGACAGACACTTCACTAAAGAGGAGATCCAGGCAGCCAAAAAACACATGTGGACATGTTCACAATCTTTAGTTATTAAAGAAATTCAAATCAAGACAACAATGAGATACCATCTCACTCCAACAAGATTGGCCATGATCCAGAAAACACAAAACAAGAAATGCTGGAGAGGCTGTGGAGAAAGTGGAACCCTCCTACACTGTTGGTGGGGTTGCAAAATGGTCCAGCCTCTTTGGAAGGCAATCTGGCGCTTCCTTAAAAAAATGGGTATCGATATACCATTTGACCCAGTAATTCCACTACTGGGAATATATCCCACAGAATCAAGGCCTTTCACACCAACAGACACAGGCACCAGAATGTTTATCACAGCACAGTCCACGATAACAAAAAGATGGAATCAACCCAGATGCCCAACAATAGAAGAATGGATAGGTAAACTATGGTACATATACTCAATGGAGTACTACTCAATGATAAAGAATAACGATGATTCCAGGAAACATCTCCTAACCTGGTTTCAACTGGAAGACATTATGTTGAGTGAAACTAGTCAGCGACGAAAGGTCAAATACTGTATGAGACCTCTACGATAAGATCTCAAAAACAGACTTGTGTATAGAAGAAAAGACTCTTTGACAGCTGCAAGGGAGGGGAGGAAGGGAGGGTGAGGGGCGGAGGGTTTAGTGTAGATAGTTACTAGAAATCTAGTTGGGAGAAAGCGGTGATAGCACACGTTAGAAACAAGAACAACATTAAGTGGACTTCAGCATAACTTGAGTACTCCTTCCATCTTAACTCAATACTGCAAGGATAGAGTAGCTGGGGCGGGGCACGGGGGACCATGCTCTTAGGCGAATTCCAGGCCAATTGACACAACTAGTGTTTTGCTAAGAGAGCTCTCTGCACCCCACATTGGTGAGTGGCATCTGGGGTCTTAAAAGCTGCCAAGCTGCCATCCGAGGGCACAGCAAATGATCCCAACTCAGCAGGAACGAATGCCTACCGAGGACCAAAATGACATGTGGTAAAGACAACCAAAACAAAGAGACCCACAAGAGTGAGTGCCTACATCGACTTGGGACCGGAAGAACCGGATGGTGCCCAGCCACCACCAGCGATAGCCACGATGGAGCTCACAGAAAGGAGTCTCACTGGCAACACAAGAATAAAAAGGGGTGCACCCTGAGATCTCCACTAAAAGACCTCAATTGATGGTCCAGCGGTTTCGGGGTTCCTCTGAGAGCATGGCCCCTGGCCCTGATGCTGCCCTTTCCCATAAATTATAACAAAGGTCCACTCTTTGGACAGGAATGGAATGGACTTGGCAAGGCAGAGTGACCATGTATTGGAAGCACTTTATGGTTCTATACACCTATAGGATATCATCTTGCTGACCTCTGACTGGAGGAAGGGGAGTGGATGGAGAGGAGGGGAAAGGGGGCTGTTGGGAGGATGAGACATGTATGGAGCAGAGAGGAATAGTGTGCAGTCACCGGACAGGGAGAGCAGTGGAAGCTGCATATAGGGGGGCATGTAAATTTATACGTGAATGTACATTTTCACTCAGTCATGTTAAATAAAAATTTTTTTTTTAAAAAAGAAGATATTCTTTTACAGTGTAGTGTAGCTACTGTGGATCACACTTTGAACTTCACCTCTTGGGACTTGCTGGAACTTAAGTCTAGTTATAGATCTAGAAGCTAGTAAGAGTGGTATAGGTGGGTCCTGGGGACATTTAGCAGTGTCTTGTAAAGCCCCAAGTGATATCTCATATAGAGACCCTTTAGGCATAACTGGGTTAATGAGATGGGAGCAGAAGAGATAACGGTTTTATTAGGGACACTGATTTAGCTGACAACGATGAGGTAATCTTTTCAGATGGAAGTAACAAAGCCAGTTCTGTTGGCAGGAGTGATTCAACATAGACAGGGGCTCAGTGTCCTGAGCTCCTTGATTATTGTCCATATGTCCCAATCCCAAGTTTCAGGATTCCATTTCTTCCCAACCAATGCCTTCACTTTAACTTCATATATCATTCAAGACTGAGAATTCATTTGCAGTTGTAATTCAGCCACACTTATGAAAGAATGCTGTATTTGGTTTCTGGCAACATTAGCTCTGTTACTACAAGAAATAAAACTTTCTTTCAGGGCACAAGAGGAAATTTTCAGGTCGTTCATGTGGCATTTGAGCTGTAACTCTGAAGCCCAAGCTCATCTCTTTCATTCAACATTTTTGCTAGCAAAATTCAACCAACCGGTCTTTCTGTAATTCTCATTCTGATGAAATTGTAGAAAAGGATCAAATATGCAATAATCCAAGGTCTTGCTTTTCACAAACATTTGATCCACTAAAAAAATTCAAACCTGCTGCCACTGAGCTGGATTCCAACTCATATTGAATGTCTCTGCATAGTCAACAAAACACAAATAAACACCTCTCATGTTCTCTGCTTTCAGCCAAGATCCCACTGACATCAACAATGCTACCCCTGGTTCCATGTTCTCTTCAGAATCTGGTTTGAATTTCTAACAGTTCCTTGTTGATAAACTGCTGCAGTTGCTTTTGGATGATCTTTGGCAAAATTTTACATGGATGTGATATTAACAATATTGTTTGATAATTTTCATGTTTGGTTGGATCACCTTTCTTGTGCATAGGCATAAATACGAGTCTCTTGCAGTCAGTTGCCCAAGTATCTATCTTCCAAATTTCTTGGTGTAGACAAGTGAACACTTTCAGTGCTGCATCATTTGTTGAAACATCCTAATTGGTATTCCATTAATTCCTGAATCTTCTTTTTTTTGCCAGTGCCTTCAGTGCAGCTTGAACTTCTTCACTCATTACTATCAATTCTCGATCATTTGCTACCTCCTGAAGTGGTGACTATCAACCAATTCTTTTTAGTGTAGGAACTAAGTGCATTCCTTCCATCTTCTTTTGATGCTTCCTGTGTCATTTAATATTGTCCTCACAGAGGTCAATTTTTTCATCAGTTCATGAGAAATGCTGAGTATGTTCTTCCCTTTTGTTTTCCACCTCTAGGTCTTTGTACATTTCAGTGTAATACTTGACTTCGCCTTCTTGAACTGCCTTTTAAATATTCTGTTCCACTCTTTCACTTCATCATATACGAGAACCAACAATGACTTTCTTGAACTCAGCCTCATTGCTCCATATCACTACAGTAACCTTGGAAGTATTCCCCTTGGGAAGCTACGCACCAACACCAGCAGCTAGTCCACGCTTCAAAGTAATTTTGGAACTCTTCCTGAAATGGCCATCACAGCTGTTGTCAAATTATTCTTGATGTCCTAAAAAGTCTTCCTTTCGATACGTCCTCTGTCTTTGGGTAAAGAAAAAAGTCGCTAGGGCCAGATCAGGTGAGTAGGGAGGGTGTTCCAGTATAATTATTTGTTTGCTGACTAAAAAGTCCCTCACAGACAACTACACAATTAAGTCTGCAAACTTGACACTGTGCAATCATGCACGACAGGCATTCCAGAAAGAGTTCTAAAATTGCTTTGAAGGGTGGACTAGGCATTGGTGTTGGTGTATAGATTCCCAAGGGGAGTACTTCAAAGGTGACTATAGTGATATTCAGCGGTGAGGCATGTGGCACTTAGAACAACTAAGTTCACAGACATAGCTGTTGGACCTTGTATTCCTTCTCCTTTAGCTGGACCTTGTATTCCTTCTGCTTTACTCAGTGTTCAAGAGCATGTTTCAGAGTCTCTACTGACACCAGTTTTGATCTTTTCCTTCTTTCTTGTCTCTTTAACGATCTCTTGCTTTCTTCATGTCTGGTGTCCTTGATGTCCTTCCACAACTACTCTGGTCTTCTGGGTCAATGGATGTTCAACATGTCAAATATATTCTTGAGATGGTGCCTAGATTCTGGTGGAATATACTCAAGGTTATTGATTATATTTCTTAAATGGATGCAATTATCTTACTCTAATTTTCTTCAGTTTCAGCTTGAACTTGCATATGAGCAGCTGATGTTCTGTTTCACAGATGGCCCTGGCCTTGTTCTGACTGATGATATTGAGCTATACCATCACTTCTTTCCACAGATGTAGTCCATTTGATTCCTATGTGTTCCTTCTGCCATAGTCCACATGTACAGTCATAGGTTATGTGAATGAAAAGAGGTATTAGAAATGAAGAAGTTGTTGCAACCTCTAGCATGTCATAGAAATAAAGAAGTCACTGGTCTTGCAAAATGCCGTCATGTGATCTTTGGCATTGTTTCTATCACAGAAAGCAAAAATTATTGAACAGTATCATTAATATCACAATACAGTTTTGCTGAAGATCATTCAAAAGTGGTTGTAGCAATAACTCTGTATTCATTTTCAGAGGGAGATGCACAACAAGGGATACTGTTGTTGATGTCACATAGATCCTGGCTGAAAGCAGAGATATCAGAAGGGTGTTTATCTATGTTTCATTGAATATGAGAAGACATTCAACTGTGTGGATCGTAACAAATCATGAATAACATTATAAAGAACGGGAATTCCAAACTATTTAATTGTGATTATGAAGAACCTGTATGTATATCAAGGGGTAGCTATTTGAATAGAACAAGGAACACTGCATGATGTATACTTTCACCTTACATACTCAATCTCTTTACTGAGCAAATAATCCAAGAAGATGATCTATATAAAGAAGAAGATTGTGAGGATGGTGCAAGACCAGATAGTGTTTCATTCAGTTGCACATAGGGTTGCTATGAGTTGGAACTGACACAATGGCACCTAACAACAAGAGCAAAGTAAGATTACCATAAATATTGGATTAGTGAGTACTGAACCATCACTTCTCAGGGAAATACAGGATTAGGTTCCTTCAAGCCTCTGGTCACATTTTTGTAAATGATCAATACATAATCTTGTTTTATGTGTATTTCTCTCCACAGACATCTATTTAATGTGTTGTGGATTCACTAACATTGAACTCGTGCCAACAAAAGTGTAACTCACTCCTGAATGAAGCTTATCTAACACTTATAATTGTTCCATACGGCATATTGAGAGGGGAAAAAAATGCTTCTAAGAAGATTCCATTTAAACAGTCCAAAAGTCTGGCTGCTTCTCTCTGGGTCATCCAAGGACACTCCCCCTTCCCCTCACAGAATTTCTTGAGACAAGCCTAGCTTCTAAGAAGAACTTAGCTTCTTCTCATGTAACCTAGTGCCAGTGGCTTATCTAGTGCCTCTTTAAGTATGCTATGCCAATGAAATTGCAATATGAAAATCTGTATACCTGTAGTTGTCAATTAGGAAGATGTATGAAAATTCTTTTGTTTGCTTCTTTGAGAAAACATATAAATAGGTATGTCTGATAATGGAACAGAGTGTGTGGCTACTTTTCAGACGTGAGTCTGATTACAGCACCGCCGGCAATAAACCCTCTTCCTCTTAAACACAAAGTGGTGTTCAAGGTGTTTTCTGCTCTGCAGGCCTAACTTAGCTTTTTTCTGCTACAATATCACAGCCTTTTTGCTTTAAGGAACACTAAACAGCACTAGATATGTTTGGATGCCATTTTAAATAGTAAAGTAAGCATCAACAATAACACAAAATGTACAAAAATGAGGCAGTAAGTAGACCACAGAATGCATACTTGTTTACAGAATGAGAACTAAAACAAGCAGGCAGAGCAGCAGTCTTTTTCACTCTCTGTTGGGAATGTGTACTTCAGGTGATTCCAGTTTTTCTCTGCTCTGTGCATGTCTGTTAATAACTGTGGAATGTGTACATGTGTACGTGTGTGAGATAGAGAGAGTCAGACAAAGACAGAGAGACAGGCAGGTATAGAGTAATTACATTAATTACATTTTATTTTCTATTCCAATCAGACTTACTTGTTGACACAAAAAATAAATAGGAAGATGTCTTGAGACTGCAGAGTCTATAAAAGTTTCATTAGAAAGAAGTGGCAACACAATACCAAAAGTTGGAAACAACCTAAGTGCCCGTCTACAGATGAATGGATAAAAAAGTGTCATATGTACACACAATGCAGTATTATGCAGCTATAAAGAATAATGATGAGTTCTCAAAATATGTGATAATGTGGATGAATTTGGAGGACATACTGAGTGAAACAATTTAATGACAAAAGGACAAATATTGTATGATCACACTTTTATACAAAAATCAACTTTCACTGGTGGTTACCAGAGATGAGAGGGAGAAAAAGGAAGGTCACTGTCTAGATAGCAGACGCTTTTAATTTTTGATGACAGAAAAGGCCACACCCAATATGGGTGAAGTGTATACAAGTTGTCCAAGATAAAGGATGACACCAAGAAGTACCCAAGAACAAGGGACTTTTTGGTAAATGCTAGACTATATACAACCTTGCAAGAACAGAAATTACAACCAAAAATATGTTTGTGACTACATAGGTAGGTATGTATCTATATGTGTGTATAGGAAAGTATATGATGTGTCTACATGGTTGTACATGTAGGTGTACTGTAAGTATATTTATATGCCTGTATGTGTCTGATGCATATAGACTCATATGTATAATTAAGCACATGGAGGGCACAGTTACAGATACCCCATGGTAACAGTTTAATGAGTTTTAAAGCTTAGGACCACAGTCTTACAGGACAACTTGGTCAGTTGGCATGACAGAAGTCGTAAGTTTCATGTTCTACATCTTACTTTAGTGAATAGCATCTGGAGTCCTAAAAGCTTGTGATCTGACATCTGAGATGGTCTCTGCTCATCTGGAATGAAAAAGAAAGATGGAAGCAAAGAATCAAAGAAGAAACTAGTCACTGATAGCTTTCATAAGGCACAGCCTCATCTGTCCTGAGATGAGAACTAGGTGGTGTCCAGCTACTACTAACAGCTGTTCTTATTAGAAACACAGTTAAAAAAAATTGCTGTTAAATAGATTTCTAATTCATAGTGACCCAATATGGTAGAACAGAACTGTCCCATAGAGTTTCCAAAGAGCATCTGGTGGATTCAAACTGCTGATCTTTTGGTTAGTAGCCACAGCACTTAACCACTATGCCACCATGGTTTTCCCATAGATAGTCCCAAATAGAATGGGAGAAAAACATAGAAAAAAACTCAAATTCTTACAAAAGGACAAGATTTACTAGATCAGCAGTGTCATTGATTGAACTGTGTTCCCCCAAAATATGTGTCAACTTGGGTAGGCTGTGGTTTCCAGTATTGTATTGTTGCCCTCCATTTGTGATCTGATTAGTCTCTATACACTATAAATCCTAGTCTCTGTTCCTGTGGTTATAGTCCCATTTGGGAGTGGGCTATCTGTTACGTTAATAAGGCAAGACTGGGTAAGATTAACAAGGATTAGGTTATGCATGCTATCTTATTGAGACAGAATTAGGGTAGGATTTACCTTGAGTCACTGCTCTTCACCACCCTGCAAGAGATAGAAACAGAGAGAAGCTAGCAGAGAGAGAAAGGAAACTACTGCCACCAAGAAGGAAGAGCTGAAAGCAGAGGGCATCCTTTGGACCAGGGGCCCCCATGACAAGAATCTTCTAGACCTACAGGAAGATTGATACCCACACGGTGAGATCTCCAGGGAATGCTGGTCCCACAGGTAGTGAAGGAGACAATGATCTTCTCTCAGAGCCGAAAGAGAGAGAAAGCCTTCTCTTAAAGCTAGCCATGAATTCAGACTTCTAGCCTACTAAACTGTGAGACACTAAATTTCTGCTTATCAAAGCCATCTACCTGTGATATTTCTGCTATGTCAGCACTAGATAACTAGAGACTAGAGCAAAACCTGAGACTATTGTCCTCAGATACCACAAACAGAGGTCCCCTTTCAGCTAAATAACAGATTGGCTGATAAAAAAAGCAGTATCACCCATGAGTACTGTCACTGGGGAGAAGACTTCAGACTCAAATTTTTTTTGGTTCTTTTTATTATGATGATGATGATGATGATAGAATGAAAATGTACATTCCCATATAAATTCACATGCTCAAGTGCATGCAGCTTCACTGCTCTCCCTGCCGGGTGACAGCACACTCCTCCTCTCTGCTCCCATACGTGTCCTATCCTCCCAACAGTCTCCTACCCTCTCCTCTCCACCCACTCCCCTTCCTCCAGTAAAAGGTGAGCAGGATGACATCCTATAGATGCATAGAACCATAAAATCCCCACAAGATATGGTCACTCTGTGTCACCAAGTCCAATCAATTGCTGTCCAGAAAGTTGAACTTCATCATGATTTATGGAACGGGGCAGCATCAGGGCCAAGGGCCATACTCCCAGGGGAACCCCGAAGCACCCAAACCATCAACTGCAGTCTTTTATTGGAGATGTCAAGGTGCACCCCTATGTATTCTCTTGTTGCCAGTGAGACTCAACTTTGTGAGCTCCATCGTGGCTATCACTGCTGGTGGCCGGGCACCATCTGGTTCTTCTGGTCACAAGTCCATATAGGCACCCACTCACGTGGGTCTCTCTGTCTTTGGGGTTCTCTTTTCCCCGTGTCTTTCTTGTCCTCTGTGATCATTTATTCCTGTTGATTTGGGAGCATTTACTATACCCTGAGATGGCAGCTTGGCAGCTTTTAAGACCCCAGACGCCACTCACCAATGAAGGATTCAGAGAGTCCTGATGAGCAAAACACTAGCTGTGCCAATTGGCCTCGATTTCACCTAAGAGCATGCTCCTCAGGCCCCCACTCCAGCTACTCTGTCCTTGCAATATTGGGTTAAGATGGGAGGAGTAGTCAAAATGTGTTGAAGACCAGTTATTACTGATCTTCTTTCTAACATGAGCTGTCACCAGTTTCACCCAGCCAAATTTCTATTAACTATCTAATCTAAAGCCTCCCCCCCATCCTCTCTCCCTCCCCACCCTTGCAGCCGTCAGAGTCTTTTCTTCTATGCATAGTCTGTATTCAAGTTCTGATCGTAGGGGTCTCATACAATATTTCTCTTTTTGTCGCTGACTACTTTCACTCAGCATAATGCCCTCCAGTTAAAACCAGGTTAAGAGGTGTTTCCTGATGTCATCGTTGTTCTTTATAATTGCGTAGTGTTCCATTGAGTATGTATACAATAGTTTACCTATACATCTCTCTGTCATTGGGCATCTGGGTTGATTCCATCTTTTTGCTATTGTGGACTGTGTTGCGATGAACATTCGAGAGCATGTATCAGTTGGTACAAATGGCCTTGATTCTGTAGGATATATTCCAAGCAGTGGAATTACTGGGTCAAATGGTATACCCATATCCATTTTTCTAAGGGAGAGCCAGATTGCTTTCCCAAGAGGCTGCACCGTTTTGCAATCCCACCAACAATGTAGGAGAGTTCCAATTTCTCCACAGCCTCTCCAGCATTTGTTGTTTTGCATTTTGGGGACCATGGCCAACCTTGTTGGGGTGAGATGGTATCTCGTTGTCATTTTGATTTGAATTTCTTTAATAGCTAATGATCGTGAGCATGTCCGCATGTGTTTTTTGGCTACCTGGATCTCCTCTTTAGAGAAATGTCTGTCCATCTCCTTTACCCATCACTTAATCGGATGATTTATCTTTTTCTTATTGATATTTTGTAGTAACTTATAGATTATGGAGATCAGACATCAGTCTGACATACAGTTGCCAAACATTTTTTTTCCCATTCTATAGGTGGCCTTTTAATTCTGTTAATAGTCTTTGCATGAGCAAAAGTGTTTGATTCTTAATAGTTCTCATTTATCTATTTTCTCTTCTGATGATTGTAGTTTGTTTGACATCTTTTGAAGTCTGTCTACATTGTGTATTAAACCTTCCATTGTTGTTCCTACTTTTTCTTGGATGAACTTTATCATTTTAGATTTGATCTTTAGGTCTTTTATCCAGTTTGAGTTAGTTTTTGTATAAGGTTTATAAGGTGTAAGATATGGGTCTTGTTTTAATTTAGTGCAGAGGGAAATCCAATTTTGCCAGCACCATTTGATGAAGAGATTGTTTTTACCCCAGTTTAACGTTTTGCAGGCTTTGTCAAATATCAACTGTTCATAGGCAGATGATGTCATCTCTGGGATCTCTATTCTGTTCCACTGATCTACCTATGTGTTGTTGTACAAGTACCAGGCTGTTTTGTCTACTGTGGCAGCATAATAGGTTCTAAGGTCCGGTAAGGAGAGGCCTCCAAGTGTGTTCTTCTTCGTTAGTAATGCTTTGCTTATCCAGGACTTTTTCCCAATCCAGACAAAGTTGGTAATTTTTTCCTCCAGCTCATTAAAAGATGTCACTGGAACTGTATTGGGATGGCATTATACAAGTAGATTGCTTTGGGTAAAATAGACATTTTCACAATGTTAAGTCTTCCTATCCATGAGAAGGGTAGGTTTCTCCATTTATCTAAGTCTCTCTTGGTTTCATGCAGTAAGGGTGTGTATTTCTCTTTATAAAGGTCTGTTATTTCTCTGGTTAAATTTATTCCAAGGTACTTTATCTTCTTAGGGGCTATAGTAAATGGTATTGACTTGGTGATTTCTTCCTTAATAATCTCATTGTTGGTATAAAGGAATCCTACTGATTTACTTATGTTTATCTTGTATCCTGAGACTTTGTTGAACTCTTCTATCAGTTTGAGTAGTTCCCTGATGGATTCTTTGGGATTCTCTGCATATGCAATCATATCACCTGCAAACAGGGAGATTTTTAGTTCTTCTTTGTTGATGCAGATGCCCTTTATTCCTTGGTCTTATCTAATTGCTCTGGCTACAACTTCTAGTAAAATGTTGAATAGGAGAGGTGAGAGTGGGCATCCTTGTCTAGTTCCTGTTCTCAAGGAAAACTGCTTCAGTCTCTCTCCATTCAGGATGACGCAGGCAGTTGACTTTGTATAAATGGCCCTTATTGCATTGCGGAATTTGCCACCTATTCCTATTTTGCTGAGAGTTTTTAGTATGAATCGGTGTTGGACTTTACCAAATTCCTTTTCTGCATCAATAGACAAGATCAGGTGATTTTTGTCTTTTGTAATATTTATGTGGTTGATCACATTAAGTGTTTTTCTGATGCTGAGACAGTCTTGCATCCCTGGTATGAATCCAATTTGGTCATGATGGATTATTTTTTTGATATGTTGTTGTATTCTGTTGCTAAGAGTTTTGCTGAAGATTTTTGCATCTAGATTCATGAGTGATATTGGTCTGTAATTCTCCTTTTTGATTGGGTCTTTCCCTGGCTTTGCTATCAGGATTATGCCGGCTTCAAAGAGTGGATTTGGGAGTATTCCATCTCTTTCTATACTGTGAAATAGTCTTAGTAGTACTGGAGATAAGTCTTCTCTAAAAACTTGGTAGTATTCTGCTGTGAAGCCATCTGGGCCCGGCCTTCTTTTGGTTGGCAGTTTTTTAATGACTTTTTCAATCTCTTCCTTTGTGATGGGTTTAGTAAGTTGTTCTACTTCACCTTGTGATAATTTGAGTAGGTGATATGAATCAAGGAATTTGTCCATTTCCTCTAGGTTTTCAAATTTGTTAGAATACAGTCTTTCATAGTATTCAGCTATGATATTTTTGATGTCTTTTGGATCTGTTGTGACAACTCCCCTCTCATTTCTTATTTTGGTTATTTGTTTCCTTTCCTGTTTTTCTTTAGTAAGTTTAGCCAATAGTTTGTCAATTTCTTGATCTTTTCAAAAAACCAGCTTTTGGTCTTTTCAATTTTTTCAATTGTTCTTCTATTCTCTAATTCGTTTAGTTCTGCTCTAATCTTTATGATCTGTTTTCTTCTGGTGACTGAGGGGATCCTCTGTTGTTCTCACTCTACTTGTTCAAGCTGTAGGATGAGTTCTTTGATTTGGTTTCTTTCTTCCTTCCAGATGTGTGCATTTATGGAGATAAACTGACCACTGAGCACTGCTTTGGCTATATCCCGTAGATTCTGGTAGGAAGTGTTTTCGTTCTAGTTGGAATCCATAAATTTCTTTATTTCATCCTTGATTTCTTCTATAACTCATGGTTTTTTGAGCAAGGTGTTGTTCAGTTTCCATGAGTTCCACTTTCTATCTATGTTTTTTTGCTACTGATTTCAACTTTTATGGCTTTATGATCCGAGAAGATGCTTTGCATTAATTCAATGGTATGGATTTTGTTGAGAATTGCTTTACGTCCTCACACATGGTCTATTCTGGAGAATGTTCCATCTGCACTGGAGTAGAAGGTGTAGCTGTCTGCTGATGGATAGAAAGTTCTGAATATGTTGATGTGGTCTAGATGGTTAATTGTGGCAATAAGGGCTTCTGTGTCTTTATTGAGCTTTTTTCTAGATGATCTTTCCACTATTGAGAGTGGACCGTTGAATTTTCCTACTGTTATTGTGGAGTGATCTATCTCCTTTTAGAGAGTTGTCAGTGCTTCTTTGATGTATTTAGGTGCCCTGATATTAGGTGCATAAATATTCAATACTGTTAAGTCCTGCTTGTGTATTCAACCTTTCAGCAATAAATAGTGTCTGTCCTTGTCCACGATGGTGGATTTGACATTAAAATTGATTTTGTCTGAGATTAGAATTGCCACCCCTGCTCTTCTTTGTTCATTGTTAGCTTGATATATATTCTTCCATCCTTTGATTTTTGAATTTGTTGATATCTTTAGGTCTAAGGTGAGTTTCTTGTAGGCAACCTGTAGATGGGTCATGTCTTTTGATCCAAGATGTCACTCAATGTTACTTTACTGGAACATTCAGTCCATTCACATTCAATGTAATTATTGATAGGTGTGTGTTCAGTGCTGCCATTGTGATATGTTTATTTTTGTGTTGATGTTATCTCTGTTGTTCTTATTAATGTTCTGTGACCTTCTTTGTGAGTTGATTTTTCACTTTTTTCCGGACTGGTTTTGTAGTTGTTGAGACTCCTGTATTACATTTGTTGGTAAGGTATGTTGCTTTTGTATTGTGTTTTACGGCTACACCTATGATCCCGCTTAATACAGTCTATATAAACTCAATTTTTAATTGCTACCAGCCTTATCAACTTCTTCTCCATCTGGAAGGACTATAATGACTGTAGTACATCCCTCTTTTTAACATGATGATATCATTGTTTACATGATATGATCACTACATGGTTTCTTTCACTATTATGGCTTTGATTGTATTTAAAGCTTACCCTAACTGAGTAGGATTCTGGATAATGTGTCCTTCTAAAATATTAAGTTAATGGTTTTGTTCTTCCAAACCAAGAAATTCTTTCAGTATATCTTGGAGCTTTGGTTTGGTTTTTACAAAGTCTCTGCGAATGTCTTAATTTCATTTTCATATTTGAAAGATAGTTGTGCAGGATATATAATTCTTGGCTGATATATATAATTCAAGGCTTTTAACGTGTCATGCCACTGTCTCTGTGCCAGCATAGTTTCTGCTGAGAAATCCTACGAAAGCCTACAGGGTTTCCCTCTGAATGTTAGCTTTGCTTTGAACCTTGCTGCCTTTACAAGTTTCTCCTTATGTTTCCTTTTGTTAAGTTTAATTATAAAAGGTCTTGGAGTCTTTCTATTAAGATCTATATTGAGTGGTGTTTGATATGTATCTTGGATATGTGTGTTCTCTTTTTTCATAATTTCTAGGAATTTTTCTGTCAGCAGCTCAGCCACAATACTCTCTGTGTTCTCAGGGGTCTCACGCTGTTCAGGAACTCCAATTAATCACAGATTGTTCTTCTTAATAGAGTCCCACATGCTTCTTAATGCTTCTTCATTTTTCTTGTTTCTTTTTTCTGATTTCTCCTAATAGATCATGGGGTCAGTGGTTCTGTCTTTCAAATCAGATATTCTCTTTTCCATTTGTTCCATTCTTTTTGGCTTTGAATTGAAGTTTCTATCTCTCTGATTTTGTTCTTGATCTGTTGGATTTCTGAGTACTGATGTTCAATCAGATCGAACAACTTGCTTAATTTTTTGTTTTCCTCTGCTGCATTTTGTATAAGGTCTGGAAAGGCTCTATATATAATCCTTTTGTATTCACCTTCTGATAGTTTCAGAAAAGCTCCCTCATCTGGGAAGTTCTGAGGCAGTTTCTTTTGGGAGTCTTCTGATGCCATGGGTAATTTCTGGGTTACCGTCTTCTCAAATTTTTGTTGCTTTTTGGGCTTCATGTGGGTCAACAGAGACTGGGAGAATGCTGTGAAGATTGACCACAGTTGTTTCTCTAGGCCGTCTTAAAATGAGAGGTAAAAAGTATTTGACAACTTCCACAGTCAGTCGGGTTTTCAGGGATATACATCCCTCTTCCCAGCTGGCAAAGTAAGCACCTCTATATTGAACCCCAGATGTTATAAACTAACTCAAAATACAGAAAGGCTACTAGCCTGCTGGTCTCTGCTGTTGGGCCTCAGCTGTAGGCAATACTGTGTAGATTTCTGCTTTTCTGCTTAAAAAAGTGGTCTCTTCTGGGTAGGCACTGCCTCTCAGCCCAGGAATTAGGTCCAGCTGAGGCCTCCCTATGGATGACTCCATCTCTCAGCAAAACAAGATGGTGTCTTGCACAAGCTTGCCAGCCATCTGGGCTCAGGCTCCCAACAGAAAGAGAGTCCAAGAGTGCTGAAATGCCCAGAGTCCACAGCCTCCACTGCTGGGCCCCAGCCCCAGGCAACACTGTGCAAAAGACTGCCTCCCTGATGGAAAAGCACTCTCCCCCCAGCAGGCAGCACCACCCAGCCCAGGAACCAAGTCCAGCCAGGGCCTCTGCCTGGGCTTCTCTGTTTCCCAGTGGATCAAGATGGCGTCCCGCACAAGCGCATGTGTATGGCTACCACATGGTGGAGGCAGAAAGGTAGGCCAGGGGAGCTGAGATGTCTAGAGTCCAAAGCCAGGCTCTCAGAACCTGGCAATTATGCTTGCTGGTCCCACCAGCAATGTGTCCAAGACCAGCAGCTAGTCAAGTCCCAGCTGTGCCCACCAGCCAAAACAGAGGAAAAAAAAATCAAAGTGGTGAGTTACCTTTGGTCTGTGCAAGCCTCTGTTCACCAAGAGTGGGATCACTGAAAGAGAGAAGGTTTTGCATTCAGTGTTATGAAGTCCAAATTAACAGCCATATGGTGCACTCCAGGGCTTACTAGGTGTCCAGAAGGCTCCATTTAATTATCATTTCAGGTCTTGGTTTCCAGAGGGATTTAGAGAAATGTGTGTTTAGTCCACCATCTTGACTCTGCCCCCAGACTCAAATTTAATTAAAAGAGATTTCTATTGAACCAAGACAAAGACAATCATTGTAATGAAGGACCCACTAGTGTGCACCAGGTACAAGAGACTGGCAGAATCCACTGAATTATAGTCAGGTAGCAGCTAATACACTGTTATAGAAGGAAGTAAAGACACATCATTGTCAAAGGTAGGATAACAAAGTGGAACCTTAATATTGATTGGTTACAGAGATTCCAGTGGCTACATACCTACTTAGTGAGATTATTGATTGATGGCTTACAAGTTTTAAGACCCCTTAGGGGCAAACCGTGGAGATTAGTTGCCTGGGTTAACTTTTTTTGTAAATAAGCTAACAAAATTCTGATTAGTGATTGATGAGGTAAGACAGCTTCTACTGGGTGATACAGGTACTCTGTTCATTAGTTGCCACTGAGTTACTATAAAGAGTTCACAAGCCGGCCAGGTGTGATCACAATTACACCAAAGCTCCTGGGTTTTATTACAAAGAAAACTACATTCTCTTAGGTATCAGGTGACAGAAAGAACTACCCTAACCAGCTCAGCTTCCTGGTTCCACAGATTTTTGACACAGAATGAATTCCAAAACTGGACCTCATCTTAACTTTTCTTACTCAGTTGATACCTCAAAACCAATTTTTAAGGGTCTCTACGTTAGTTGAGTGCTCCTTTGAAGTCATGTGTATGAAACTGAACAGTCAGCATTTATTCTAAAGTAAAGATGAGAAAGGGGGGTGGGAGACAGGGGGCAGGAAAGCTAGATTAAAGGACACAGGACAATCAGAATTGAAATAACAAGAATGTTGGCATGTTGTGAAAAATGTAACTGACGTCACTAAAAATTATGTATGGAAATTGTTAAGTGGGAGCCTAATTCACTGTGTAAACTTTCACCAAAATAAGAAAATGTCATGATTTTAAAAAAAGAAAATGGAAAAAAAAACAGGTAGGAAGAACTCACACATAATTTATTCCCCAAAGCTAACACTTCACTGAAACCCCCTGCAGCCTTCTTGGGGTAGCTCTCATCTAGAGTAGAAAGAAGGTATGTCTCTTTCTTGTCAACTCTGAGCAGCTTCCTTTTGCAACTTTCTTCAGTTCCTGTGCAGTCTGAGCATGGAGCTACTCCTCTGTTTGGAAGAGGCTGTGGTTCGAACATCCTCCTGCTTGAGAATTCACAGTGCAAGAGAGTTAGACTTTTGCTGAAAGGAACTGCCGGGCAGCCGACAAGCACAGCGGGCTCCATTGTTGTTGAGGAATGCAAGCCCCACCTCAATTAGCGGAGCATGCACAAGACATGCCCTTCATTATTCGAGCATCCGAATAGCATTTTGCAAACATAAGTGGCAGTTTTTGACAGATTGTAGCTCTCACTGAGTGTGTCTTACTGCTCTAATTTGACTGAATCTTGAGCATACTGCAATATGTCTTCCCTTAAAAGGACTTTAGGGGGTTTCTGCTATCTCCCATGATATATACAAAGAGATGGCTCTTCTCCATAACTGTACCCCTCACTAACATATATAAAACACATTTTTACCAATTAGTAAGCTAGAGATGACTGGCTTTAAGAGTCTGATCTACTGAAATCATCTCAAATATCAGATTTCATTAAGTCATTCATTACCATTATGTCTTGCATGACAAATGATTTCATATTCACTCTGTGGAAACAGTTGCTTAGTCAGAGGTATAAATGTTCCTAGAAGGTGTAAAAATAACTAAGGCTTGGAATCTTAGAACATCTGGAAAATTGAACAGCAATGAGTCAAATACTTTTGACGTTGGCATAATGTTGTGGCATTTGAAGAAGGCTAATAAACATGAAAAACTGTTAACTATGACAAAATATGAGAAAACAACCATTTGCATACAATTTTGAGCACCAATGTCCACACTTTTTAGAAAATTAGATGTCCAGCAGGAGCATTTCATTAGTTAACCAATCCACTCTGATTTGGGGAAATATGGACTTGGAATGAGCAGCTGGGCTACTATAATTTTCACAGCATGGGCTACATGAACAAAAGTGGGGGGGCAGTTGCCATGGAGCATACATCAACTCAGGGCAACCCCACGTCTGTCAGAGTAGACCTGCATTCTATAGGGCCTTCAATAGCTGGTTTTTCAGAAATAGACTTATAGTCCTTTCTTCCAAGGTAACTCTGGGTGGGTTCAAACCACTCACTTTTTGGTCAGTAACCCAGTGCTTAACCCAGTACTAACTCAGCAACTCCTATGGATCACATACATTCTTTTCATCTAATTTTTGTTTATTTTAATAGAATTTGTAAAGTAAAACAACCTGCAAACCATAAGTCTTCCTTCCAATGTGTTCTTGTCAGGAGTGGACGGCTTAGTCAACCAGGTCAGGAAATCTATCCTCTGTAGAAGCCAGTGATACGGTGAAGCAACCTAATGTCCTTACACACACAACTACCCAGAGAGTTTTCTGCTTCATTCAGCTGATCTCTTGAGTGATCTAGTATCGTCTATGGACATGTATACTTAAAAAACATTAACACATTGACTAAAAATGGCATACCAAATTTACAACAGTGATTACTTTGGGGAAAGAAAGAGAATAGAGTTAAAGATGGGTAAGAAATGGATTTTAATTCAATCTGTAATATTCTATCAAAAATGAAAACAAAATTTTAATTGTGAGATATGATATTTTTTAATCATGAGTGGTATGGCGTCTTAGGATGGTGTAAATGATTAACACACTTGCCTGGAGGTTCAAATATACCTATACCTATAGGTGCCTCAGAAGAAGGGCCTGGTGACCTACTTCCAAAAAATCTAGCCACTGAAAGTGCTATGGAGCACAGTTCTACTCAGGCGCACGTGGTGTCACCGTGAGTCAGAATTGAGTCAACAACAACTGTTTAGTAGGGTTTAGAAATATTGGTTATGTTGTACACTCATATTCTCCAAATTTAAGATTATCCAAGAAACCCTAAAACACTTAACAAAAAATTTAATAGCCACTAAAACAAGGAACAAGAAAGACATAAAAGATGTTTGGTGGTGGTGGAGGGAGTATGAACACTTGCCAGTGGATGCCTTGCATGGTCTTCCCAAAGGCAACCTATACAGATGTGCAGTACGAAACCTGCACAGCTGTATGTGGAAGCCCTGAGTAAGCCAGCTGGCTCCACTGAAGGATTATTGTGCATGAAGTGTGGCAGATAACATTGAAACAACATCAGTTTGCTACTGAATGCTGGAGTTGTGACTATGATGCCAAGATGGTAAAGATTTTCAAGTGGAAAAATGACTTAGTCTAAAAGTATATTTTAGGAGAACAAATCAGGAATCTGCACTTAGAATGAATTGGTGAGAAAGAAACAGAAGTGACAGTGACATAAGGTAGGACAATGGAAGGAAAGCCTAGGAAGCTTCCTGACAATCAGCAGAATTAGATTCTTGCTTCTATTTTATTACAAACAAACTGAGTGATCTCAGTGTTTGCATTAGTTTCTCCTGTGGCTTCTGTACAATGCACCACAAACTGGGCAACTTATAAGAAAAGAAATTTATTGTCTCACAGTTCTAGAGGCTGGGAGTCTGAAATCAGGGTGTCAGCCATGTTGATTTCTTCTGTGACTCTGAGGGACAATCTGTTCCATGCCTCTTTCCCAGCTTCTGGGGTCACCAGCAATCCTTGGTGTTTCTTGGCTTGCAGAGGTGCCACTCTGATTTCTGCCTCCACTTGCACTTCTTTATTCTGTATATCTCTCTGCCTCTTCTCTTTTATAGGACACCACACAGATGAGATTAGGACTCACCCAATTCTTCTATGACCTCACATTAACTTAACAGATAATGTCTTCAAAGACTTCACTTCCAAACAAGGTTACATTCACAGATACAGGGGTTAAGATTTCAACATATCTTTTGGCGCACACAGTTCAACTCACAACAGTGATCCAAATTCAGCAAGAAGGCAAGTAGGCTGTTTTGTGTTCTCTCCAAAATAGTCCTTTGATCACACCCACAGTTCTCGTAGCTGCTTCTGGAATCCCACACTCCAGCTGAATGACTACTCTGAACATTGTGCATCGGGCTCTGTTCCAAATGCCAGCCCTCTGTCATCCTGAAAACAAATCAGGCCACAAAGTATTTGTTTCAAAGGCTCGATTCTCATAACTCAAATGATGCTTATTCAGGTACCAACATCCTAGGGAGATAGGACTCAGGTTAGCAAGACATCACTTTATCACTTCAAAAGGTCAAAGACTCCAGAGACAAACCAAAGCAGTAATAAAATGGGGACAAAAATGTGACATCACTTTCTCTAACAGATGGCTTCTAACTTAGGCTGGGTTCTCTAGAGAAGCAAAACCAGTAAAGTAGATAAATATACAGAGAGATTTATATCAAGGAAACAGCTCACACAGTTGTAGCGGCTGATGTGTCCCAAGTCCTAGATCAGGAGAGGCCTTTCCCAATTCACACAGCTGTGGAAGCTGGAGAACCGAAGTTCAGATAGCAGTGTTCCCAGGCACAGGCTGTGAAGATCAATGGATCCCAAGATGGCAGGCAAGACTTCAGGGTTTCTCCTGATTCATTAAGCTGCAGGGGCTGGTGAACCCAAGACTGGCAAGTAGTAGAACAGGACTCTTGTGAGCTGTGAAAAATCCACAAATCCCAGGATCCACAGGTAAGCTGCTAGCTCACGTCGCAAGAACCAGAGGTCAGAAGGCAAGACAGTGGTAGCCAGTGGAACCGCAAGCTGCTGACCTTGGCAAGTTAAGCAGGAAGGAAGCAGGCAGTGGAAGGTGGAGAGATGAAGTCTGAGGCGGTGGTGAGGCCCCACAGGCACCGTGTCAACTGGTACCACTCAGCAGATCCCATCACAGTGGTGATCCCAACCTTATACGACTGCCAAAATACCGAGAATCTTGGCCCACCCAAGTTGATGTACAATCTTAATCATCAGTTTCTGAGTCATGTGGGATCAGTGTAAGGTAACTGGTAAATCACCACACATGGTCTGGGTTCCTGTTAACCAGCTTGTCTTACGAGTTCACAGGGAACGCTCTTCTGCCTATGCCAGCTCAGAAATTAGAAATGCTAAGAGAGCAATCAGCTCTTTTATTAGAGAGCTCAGGCCTCAAGTGGACCTGCCAGTAATTCCAAGTTGTGGTAATGGTTCAAGAGAGAAAATCTGGCTGAGTCCTGGTGGCTTATGACAGGGATGAAATAGAGACTCAAGAAAGAAGTTGGATAGGAAAAATGACTGATAGAAACCAGCCATTAGCACCCAGCTTTAAGCGGCACTCAGTCCACACACAACCCACCCCCGCCTTAGTTGTGCCTCTGCTGTTAGTTCTTTAGAAACTGTCATTACTAAAACAATAGTGTATTATTAGTTTTATAAGGCTGCTGTAACCAAGTACCACAAAATGAGAGGCTAAAAAATAACACATATTTATTCCTTCACATGTCAGAGTTTGGGTTGTAAGTTGGGCAGTGTCCTTTTCTGTAGGCTCTACAGGAATTCTTTCCTCTTCTGGCTTTGGTAAGTCCGGGTAGCTATTCCTTAGGTTTTGCTGCAGCATTGCTCCAGTCCCTGCCTCTATCTCCACACAGCCCTCTTCTCTGCATGTGTATCTGTGTCTCTTCTCTTTTAGAAGGACACAACTCATGCTAGATTAGAAGCTACTTCATTAAAACCTCATGTTAACTTAACCAATAACATCTTCCAGGACCCTATTTCCACACAGTGTCATATTCATAGGCACGGGAGCTGGCATTTCAACATCTCTTTTGGGAGACACAACGCAATTCATTACCAATTGTATATTCTACAATTATTAATAAAATAACAGCATTTTTCAAGAAGAAATGGAAACAGCCTTTCTGGCCCAGCTTGATGCTTTGTTAAAATGGCATTAAATATGTCAAAATAATATCAGCATTTTTAGAAAATCTGGAAAGCATAACAATATAACAGAAGGAAATTGCTGCTAAATTTACCAAGCAGAGCTAATTGGGAGATGTGTATATTTGTGCACGTATGGGTGTGTGTGTATGTAAACAAATTTACATTTGTAATTAAAAATATAAACATGCATATTTTGCAACCTATTTTTTCATTAGCCATCACATGAGTTTCCTTATGTCATTAACTATTTTATGTCTCTTAGTGACTTAACATATTCACATGATATTTGCCTGAATAGTATATTTTATAAATTATTTATTCTGTTTCTAATTTTTTACATTTAAGTTGTCTGTTGCTATTTTTCACTATTAAAAATAATGTTGCAATAAAGATACTTGGAGCTAATTAATATGAGCAAATGTTTAGTTAGTAATGAAAATAAAGGATCAGAAGTTACACATGTATTATAAGTTCTTGATGCATGATGCAAGTTAGAGAGGTAAAGAATGCTCTTGTTTTGTGTATTAGTGAAGGTGACTGTTTTTCAGATATTTATTAAGCATTACGTGCTTCTCTTTGTGAGTGTTTTTCTTATGTTCTTTGCTAATGCTTCTATTGGGATAATAGTTACTTTTATTTCTCATACGGGGTGTGTGTGTGTGTGTGGTAATCAGCTCAGGCCTATCATACGTGTAAGTAATTTTCCAGGTTAGTTGTTTTCATTTTAACTTTATCTATGGTGGTTTTTTTTTAAATATATAAAATTTATACTTTTTACATATTCAAGTGTGCTGGTCTTTTGTGTTGTGATTTTTATTTTCTTTTAGCTCAGAAAATCCTTTCTCTCTCCAATAGCAGAAAAAATAATCACCTATGTCTCATCATGATTTTTATGGTTTGACTTACATCTATGTGGTGTTTTAAGATATGTGAAATTATTTTTCTGATCATAAAAGTAATATTTTCTCTTTATAAGATATTCATACTATATACTAAACACAAGAAAAAAGAAAAATCTCAGACCACAGAGATAATTACTGCCAATATTTTGAGTGTTTGTTCACGGTAACTAATTTTACTTTTGCTATCTACCCCGTAGTGAGGGCAGTGGTGGTTCAGTGGTAGAATTCTTGCCTTCCACTCAGGGGACCCATGTTCCATTCTTACCCAGTGTACCTTGCGGACAGCCAGCACCCATCTGTCAGTGGCTTGTGTTCTGCTATGATGCTCAATGTGTTGCAACAGAGCTTCCAGACTAAGACAGACTATGATGAAAAGCCTTGACGACCTTCTAAAACTCAGTCACCGAAAGCCCTAGGGTGCACAGTGGTCAGATTCAAAGCCAGTCATGGCGATGGCATAGGACTCTGCGTGATTCCTTCTAATCTGCATGCTGCAACCATTAGTCTGTACTGACTTGATGGCAGCTTATAAGAGCAAGGACAAATGTGCTAGCAAACAATGGTAAGCAAACCAGACAGAATCCAGTCCCCCTTAAACCTGGGGATTGTCTTCTCTGGAGCATTACGAAGCCCAGTCATCCTTACCACTGTGCTGCTTTGATGAATGCCCTGCTTAACTGTCAATGCTACACCAGCCACCACAAGTTGACCATGCACCACTGTGACCGATGCCAAATTTTTTAACCAGACATCATGGGAGGTGCTGAAGATGTGAGCTTTTTGTGCAGTATCAGGGGCTGCCAGAGTCAGAGCCTCAATATCAATATTTGACAGCTACCAAAACAGTATGCTACCTGACCCACCTTTGGCCAGAGGGTCCTGAGTGAGAAGCAAGCCTGCATGAAATGTCAGTGCAAGAAAAGTTCCCTTTAGATCTCTTTTCTTGTAGTGGTCAGCAAGGACTGTAGATATTTGGTGGCTGGGAGTCAGAGGCAGGATATTAGAAACAAAGCCCGCGAGGCAGATCCTGGACCTGCCTTCAAGCAGCATGCAGGATTCCTGCTGCAGTGCCTGGCTCCCAGTGGCTGTTGAGGGAGACATTAGCAAAACAGCAACCAAAAAGTCATCACTCTAGACTCTGTATGTGTATTTCCATTTTTTTATTATGATTAATTGTAAGTATGCAATCCAAATCAATTTTGCATGCCCAGCAGCTCCGCCTGCTCTGCTAACCCACTGACAGCATATTCCTCCTTATCACTCTATGTATTTCTAGCGTTGTTGTGATATTTTTTATTTCAGATAGGGCTGTTGTGACATCTCCGGCCTCATTTCTGATTCAGGTGATTAGTTACCTCTCCTGTTTTTCTTTTGTAAGTTTAGCCAGTGGTTTATCAGTTTTGTTGATTTATTTCAAAAGAACAGCTTTTGGTTTTGTTAACTCTTTCAACTATTTTTTCTATTCTCTAATTCATTTAGTTCTGCTAATTTTTATTATCTGTTTTCTTCTGGTGCCCAAGGGTATCTTTTGTTGTTCTCGTTCTACATGTTCAAGTTGTAGGCTTAACTCTTTGGTTTGTGCTCTTTCTTCACTCTGGATGTGTTCATTTATAGAGATAAATCGACCTCCAAGCACTGCTTTTCCTGTATCCCATAGGTTCTAGCAGGATGCGTTTTCATTGTTATTTAATTCCATGAATTTCTTTATAGCATCCTTGATTTCTTTTATAAACCCATGAATTTTTGAGAAAGGTGTTGTTCAGTTACCATGAATTCAAATTTCTACTCATGTTTTTTTCTGCTATTGATTTCAAATTTTATAGCTTTCAAATTTTATAGCTTTATGGTCCGACAAGATGCTTTTCAATAATTCAATGGTTTGCATTTTGTTGAAACTTGCTTTATGACTTAATTTAATATGTGGTATATGCTGGAGAATGTTCCATGTGCATTGAAAAAGTAGGTGCACTTATCTGTTGTTGGGTGAAAAGTTCTGTGTATATCAATGAGGTCTAGTTGGTTGATTGTTGCAATAAGTTTGTAGCTTTACCGAGCTTTTTCTGGATAATCTGTCCTTTACTGAAAGTAGAGTGTTGAAGTCTCCTACAATTATTGTAAAGTGATCCATCTCATTTTTCAGTGTTGTTGGCATTTTTTCAGTGTATTTGGATGCTCCGACATTGGGTGCATAAATATTTAATATTGTTATGTCCTGCTTATGTATTGAAACTTTAGGCAATAAATAGTGACCATTCTTGTCCATGATGGTAGATTTTATTTTAAAATGTATTTTATCTGAGATTGTATGGCCACTCTTGCTGTTGTTTGCATGTTGTTAGCTTGGCATATATTTTTCCATCCTTTGATTTTCAGTTTGTTCGTATCTTTGAGTCTAATGTGTGTTTCTTGTAAGCAGCATATAGATGGATTGTGTTTTTTGATCCAAACTGTAATTCTCTGTCTCTTAATTGAAGCACTTCATCCATTTACATACAGTGTAATTACTGATAGATACATGTTTAGGGCTGTCATTTTGGTGCCTTTATGTTTGTGTTGTTGATGTTTTCTTTGTTCCACTTAATATTCTGTTCTGGCTTGTTTTTCTTTACAGGTTTTCTTTTCAATCTTCTCAATATTGGTTTTGTGTCTGTTTAGACTTCTGTGTTATGTTTCTTGTTTTGATATGTAGCATTGTTAGTTCGCTTTGCAGCAACCCTTTGATCTCCCTTAATGTTCTGAGTTTAAACAAATCTTTAACTTTTGTATATTTCCTTAACTTCCTCTCCTTCTGAAAGGGCCATAACTACTGTAATATATCCCTCTTTGTAATGTAATGATTCATAGTTTACATGTTAAGATCTCTGTTTCCCTTTTAATATTTTAGCTTTGATTGAGCTTTGTGACTTCCCTGACTGGGTAGGACTTTGGATGCTGTGTCTTCCATTGCATCCTTGAGTATGTATCTGCTGTTACTGATTTTCTAAATGAAGAATTTCTATCAGTATTTCTTGTAGTTTTTGTTTGGGTTTTCCAAGTATCTAAGCTTCTGCCTATCTGCAAATGTCTTAATTTTACTTTCACATTTGAAAGACAATTTTGCAGGATATATAATTCTTGGTTGGAAGTTTTTCTCCTTCAAGGCTTTGTGTGTGTCATCCCACTGCCTTCTGGCCAATACGGTTTCTGCCAAGATGTCAGAGGACAGCCTACAAGGCTTCCCTTTGTACGTTAGTTTTCCTTTAAGCCTAGCTGCCCTTAAGGGCCTCTCTTTGTGTTTCATTTTATTAAGCATGACTGTAATATGTCTTGGTATCTTTCTTTGGGGGTCTACCTTTTGGGGTGTTAGACAAGCATCTTGAATATCTATGTTCTCTTTTTCATGATGTCAGGAAAATTTTCTGTCAACAACTCTTCAGCAATTCTCTGTGTTTTCTGCTATTCCTCCCTGTTCTTGAATTCCAAGTAACTGTATATTATTCCTCTCGATAGAATCCCACGTGCTTCTTAGTGCTTGTTCATCTTTCTTGTTTCTTTTATCAAATTTCTTTTCATAAATGCTGATGTCAGTTGCTTTATCTTCAGTCTTGCTAATTCTACATTCCATTTCCTCAATCCTGCTCTTTTGGCTTTGCACAGAATTGCCTATACCTGTAATTCATTATTGATCTACTGGATTTCAGACTGTTGCAGTTCATATAGCTTACTTAATTTTTCATTTTGTTCTGCTGCACTTCAACATTTAGAAGGATTCTATACATGATTGTTTTGTATTCTACCTCCAATAATTTTAGAAGGACTTCTTCATCTGGGAAGGTTTTTGATTCTTTATTTTGGGAGTTTTCTGGAGCCATGGTGGTCTGCTTCTTTAAATGGTTAGATACTGATTGTTGTCTTTGCACCATCAGAAGGGTGTTTAGTTTCTCTGGTGTTACACCAGTGTGAGCTGTGACGTAGCTCTAAGAAGGGCATAAGTAAGATCAGTGCCAACTTTGGTTGCCAGCCTAAGCTGTGTTCTCCAAGTGCAGCTGTCTTATGTACAGCTTCTCAGGTAATAGGAATGCTGTCAAGTCCAGCAATGCCCCTCAGCTTTGTGGATGGCCCCAGCTGGGTCTTCATGGGTAGTAGGCCCCACCTCCTGCTAATAAAAATGGTGACCTAGTGACCTACTTGTGCCAACTCACCAGCATTACACCAGTTGAAACTGTGGTGTAGCTCAGGGAAGGGAGGAGAGAAGGATGCCGCCGCATTCAGCCACCAGAGACTGCTGCATTCTCTAGATGCACTTATCTTAAAAACTGTTTTTCTGCTGAGAGGAGTGCTGTCCAGGGGCAGCTGAAAGCAACCAGGCCCTCAAGGATGGCAGGCCCTGCCTACTGGCTGGCAAAGATGGTGTCCTACTTATAGAGTCTCTTAGGGGTCATCAGCAGATGCTATGATGTGGCTCAAATAAGGGAGCAGTTAGTACACCACCACAGTTCGCTGCCAGTTGCCACTCTATTCTCTAGGTATGATTGTCTTAAAAACATCTTTTCTGCTGGAAAGCACTGTCCAGACAAGCACTATTACTCAGAGTGGGAGTTAGCCCCAGACAAACCCTCCAGCATAGCTAACTCCAACTCTCTGATGACCAAGACAGCATCCCGCATGAGCCGCCTCTTCTGTGTTGTGCCAGCAGTGTCGATGGTGCAGCTCAAAGAAGAAAGGAGGTAGGGGCACAGGCACCCTCAATTCCCAGCTGCTGCTGGGTTCTCTAGATGTGATTGTCTCAAGCACAGCCTCTCTGCTGTGGGATATGCTGTTTACTTACGTACTGTAGCTCAGCATAGTAGTTAGCCCCTGGTAGGCTCTCAGGCTCAGCGTTCCCAGGCCCAGTCTCCTGGTTAACAAATAAGGTATCTGTACCCGTAAGTCTCTCAGCTGTTGTGCCAGCAGAAAACTACCAACAAAGGTAGTTTTCCCCTTCCTGTCACCCAGTCTGATCTCACAACTTTATGCCTGATCTTGGGGCTCCCAGGATGTCCACATTGCTCTGTTCAGTTATTTCTCTAGGTCTTAGTTCTCAGAGGGAATCAAGGAGACATCTGACTAGTCCTCCATCTTGGCCTCACCTCCCAATTTTTCTCTGTTATGAAATACATTTTTATTGCTGTTGCATTGGCACCAACTAATGGTAACTTATGTACAACAGAATAAAACTTTGCTGGGTCTTGCACCATCTCCATCATGACTGGTCTGCTCCAGTCTGTTGTGGGAGTTATCATGTATTTTCAGTACCCTCCAATTTAGTGGGCTTAACTTTCAGTACTCTGTCAGACAATCATCTATGATGATCTGTAGCATTTTCAGTGGTTGATTTTTGGAAGTAGATTTCCAAGCTTTTCTTCCTACTCTTAGTCTGGAAGCTCCACTGAAATCTTTCATTTGTGAGTGATACTGCTAGTATTTGAAATTCTGGTACTGTCAATTCCAGCACCAGAGCAACAACCAAGCCGCACAGTACCACAGACTGACAGATGGATGACCAGTATAAGATATAATAACATCATACCGCATGGCTACCATAGACATTTTACAATTTTAGTAAACATAGAGCTGCAATATCATTTTTAATAATTCATTGTTGTTGAAAATATACATAGCAGAACATAACATCAATACAATAACTTCTACATATATAATTCAATAACACTGATTATTCTTCAAGTCTTGCAACCATTCTCATGCTTCTTTTCTAAGTTGTTCCTCTCCCATTAACATATACTAGCTTCCCTCTAAGTTTCCTATTTAATTTTTTGAGTTGCTGTTGTCAATCTGATCCCATATAGTTTTTAACAGAGCACAATGCTCAAGGCAGACATTCTTTACTAGTTAAGTTAAACTACACATTAGCATTTCTATGGTTGCACTTTTTTTCAAGTGTAAGGATGCAACACAATTTTCTTAATAGATTGTTTCCATTTTTAGTTACAAATAATGCTTTAATAACATACATGTATATGTACTTGTATATTTATGTGTGTGTATATATATATTATATATATAGCATATAAATGTGTACCTATATGTTGTTGTTAGGTACTTATATGTAGGTATGCGTATATTACATTTATATATGTGTTTTCATTCTATTAAGATATATTTCTAAAAGCAAAATTGCTCAAAGCATATGAACTATAAACACTGATGTATTTTACCAGGTTAGCAAAGCATGAGAGCAATTTCACCCTAACCCTTTGCTGCTGTTATTGTTGTGTGCTGTTGAATCACTTCCTGCTCATAGCAAGTATATAGAACAGAGTAGAACTACCCCACAGAGTTTCCAAGGCTGCAAATCTTTACAGAAGCAGAATGCCATATTGTTCTTCTAGTGAGCAAACCGCTGTCCTTTAGGTTAGCAGTCAAGCACTTAACCACTGCACAACTAGAGCTCCTTAAGTGATGGCAGCTAACCAAAGGTTGGCGGTTCAAATCCACCAGGTGCTCCCTGTAAACTCAATGAGGCAGTTCTATTCTGTGAGTTGGAATCAACTTGATGGCAGTAGGTTTTTTTCTTCTTGTTTTAGTGTTGGGTTTTCCTGATCTTTTAAGCCTTTACCAATCTGAGAAATTGGATGTTAATTTCTCCTTTAGATTTCCTCTCTTCATGACTCAGCTCCTGTCTATCTCACTACTGGATCATTCTTTGTAGCCTACAAACCTACTCATCCACCTTCCTATTTTCAAAAAAAGGCAACTGTCTCTTGGTTCCACCTCAACTTGCATCTAGCGCTTCTTCTCTATTGCTCTTTGCAGTTAAATGCTAACACGTGCTCTCTTCTCTGCTTTAGCGTATCTTCCTGCTTCAGCCCTTCTCCATTTGGCTTAATCCTCTCCCACCCCAGGAAATAACTATTATATTGCCAGATTCCATTCGGCACTGTCCTGTCCTTTCCCATTTTCTTAGCAGTGTCATAAGCATCCTTTGGAACATTCTTCAAGAACTATCCCTTCAGCGTTTCAATTACAGCGTGGTTTTATAGGCTTCATTTATGTCTTCTACAAGCCTGTCTGTTTTTCTTTAGGTTAATTGACCAAAAATTTCATTGATGTTTTCTTCCATTCAATCAAATGACTTCTTTGACCTCTACAAACTTGGCTTAAGTTTACAGTCACAGAAAATTCTTTTTAATATTATAAACACTTTCCTATTAAAAATGTCTTCCACTCTGTTAATAATAACAACAACTTCTGGCATTTCTATAACCAGAACACCAATTGCTGTCAAGTTAATTCCTACTCTTGGCCACCCTGAGTGTGTCTGAGTAGAACTGTGCTTCACAGGGTTTTTTCAGTGGCTGATTTTTCAAAAGTAGATTGTCAGGTATTTTTCTTCTAAAGTGCCTCTGGGTGGATTTGAACCTCCAAACTTTTAGTTAACAGCTGTACACATTCATCATTTATACCACCTAGCATTTCAGGTATTCCTATAGTCCTTATAAAATATCTCTGCACCCATTAGATCATGAGTTACTTGTGCATCTAAATAGAATTACTCAAACATGAGTACTAGACCCTCCAGAGGTTAGCTAGCTCCTGCAGTACTGTAGATCAAAGTTTTTCAACCTCAGCAGAAGTAATGTTTGGAGCTCATCTTAGGCTGCGTTCTCTATAGAAGTAAAACCAGTGAGATATAGAGAGAGAAAGTTTTAGCACAAGAAAATGGCTGTCACAGTTGTAAATGCTGGCAAGTGGCAAGTCTGTGCAACAGGCATCAACTTGGCATCTTCTCCCGACTCGCTCACGTTGGTGTGGTGGCTGAACTTAAGATCACCTGGTTACATGTCAGGTTTCTGGCTCACAGGCCATGGAGCCTAATAAATCTCACAGTCAGCAGGCAATAAAAGAGGCTGCTGGCTCAAGTTCTAAGAACTGGAGGTCACATGGTGATAAGCCAGATGCAGGATCTAAAGTAAATTATCCAGCAAGCTTTGCCAGTACACACATGCACATGCACACACATACACACACACACACACACCCCATATATACATATATATATACACATACATATACATATAATGCAGGCCACATTCCCAAGGAAAACCTCCTTATGACTGATTGATTGATCACATCATGTAGGATGAATACATCATTATATAACTGCCAAATCACATCATTACATAACTACCAGAGCACTGAGAATCATGACCCCAATCAAGTTGACACACAACCTGAACAATCATAATCCACCCCTTGTCCATTTGGCACCTATATACAATCTCTAAATAAACACAATTACAAAGTCAGACTTGCACATATCATGATACACCTGACATGCATACTACCAAAAGTGTGCTAGCACTGTTTATAGCTTGTATTTTATGAATCAAGAAGACATAAATATTTGATGCACACATACAAGTTAGAAATACTCACGACAATTACATTCTCATTTCTGTGACTGGTCACAAGGTAAAAACTGGTATTTAGAACTACCTTCTTCCAAAATCCATTCTGTGTTCCCTTCACACTCTGTAAGCTCTGTAGCCGGACATGGTTTTTACCTGATGTGGTGACACGAACCTCCATTCATGAGGGGACTGGGTCATCAGCAGCCATGTTGAAATTGGGTTGCTGTATTTTTCCATTGACTTTAATCACAGAGCATGGTAGTACTAAGAGACACTCTAAAAGATCTCTCGCTTTCCAGATGTATTCTTCTTTGCCTACATCAACTAATACATTTTACTAGTCAGGGTCAGTCACTCCAGTCAAAGGGTAACTTTCTTCTTTGCTGTTGATCCAAAGGCATGAGGAAACCAAAGAGGCTGAAGATATTCCTAATTTCCAGTTCAGTGTAATCCATGTTGTGGTGCTTGGTGAGAGCAGTACTCCCTTTGGAACTAAGACCTCTAATCTCATAGAGCATAGGATCGTGAGAACAAGAAGGAAAAATTTTGAGAGTGGGTCACTAGGGGTGACTGTGACTGGTATCAACCCTGTATCCATCACTTAATTCCTGAATCTTTAATCCTGCCCATAAGATAAACAGCACCATATACCAGACACAAATTTAGAGCTTGTATGTAGCTGCCTGGTAAACATTGTCCCAGCCCTGCAAAGTATTGCTGCCTAATTGACACTGTAATGGTGTTTTTAGGAAACCATCAATCCATCTGTCAAACCAGCTGCTTTAGATAACGGAGACCATGGTAAGACCACTGAATTTCACAAGCATGGTTTTTTGCCGTACTTCATCTGCTGTGAAGTAAGTCCCTTGATCTCGAGCAATGCTGTGTTGTATACTATGAAGACAAATAAGGCATTCTGTGAGTCCAGTGATGGTAGCCTGGGCAGAAACATTGCATGCAGAAAAGGCAAATCTGCATCCTAAGTGTCTATTCCAGTAAGAACAAAGCACTGCCTTTCCATTAAGGAAGGAGTCCAAAGTAATCAATCTGTCGCCAGGGTGGAGAATCTGGAGAAATGGGGCCATATCAGGGACTCAGTTTTGTTCTCTGCTGCTGGCAAATTTGGTACTCAGTAGTAGCTGCAGCGATCATGGCCTTGGAGAGCAGAATCCCATGTTGCAGAGCCCATGTGTGACCTCTGTCCATGCCACCATGGACACTTAGTTCATGAGCCCATTAGGCAATAACAGATGTGTTTAGAGAAAGAGAATATCTGATTTCCTCAGAACACATCATCATATCCACCTGACTGTTAAAATCATCTCTGCCAAAATCACCCTTTGGTGAACATTCACATGAGACACAAGTGTTTTGTTTCTTTGACCCTTTCAGAGAAGTCTATCCTCATGTCTCTTTTCTATACATCCTTGTGACCAATTTTCCCATCATGTTCCTTCCAAGCCCCTGACTGTCCAGTCGAACCACTATGCATAGCCCATGAATCAGTGTATAATCTTATTTCTGTCCATTTTTCCTTCCAAGAAATGTGAACAAGCAGGTACAATGCTCAAATTTCTTCCCAGTGGGAGAATATCCCTTCACCACCATACTTTGGAGAAGTCACAGAAAGGGGCCACAGTGCTGGCTCTACTTTCAAGTGGTGCCTGCCTATCACACAGAACCATCTGTAAACCGTTAGTTCTCAACTGACTGCCATAGGTGCAGACTGGGAGATGAAAGTAATGTGATGGGTGTGGAAAATGTAGGCATTTGGGCTACCTTCTCATGCAACTTATTTGTGCCTTCAGATTCTGCTCAGGCCCAAACTCATGTATATTGCTTCCACTGGATGATGAAGTGCTGCTGTGCATGTCTGACTTTATGGCTTTGTTGGTCAGACAACACCCAGTTCATGAGGAACAGCTCAGCCATCATGGTGAGTTGGTGGCCTGTGGGTAAGTGTTCAGTCTCTACTAAGATCCAGCAACAAGCCAAAAGCTATTTTTCAGAAACAGAGTAGTTATCTGATGAGGATCACAGTGCTTTGCTCCAAAATCCAAAGAATCTGTACTTTGATTCACCAATAAAGGCAGCCAAAGACTCCAAACAGCATCTTTACCATTGACACTTGAAGAATCATTTGGCCCAAGTGGCAAAGCTGTTTGCACAGCAGCCTGAACGTGTTGCAGAGTCTTTTCTAGAGTTCATTTGAGCTAGAATACTTCCACTGAACAAATCAAGTAAGTATTTAGTAAATTTCCCATCTATTTAACACCTAGGGACACCATGAGAAAGTGGCCACAAAATAAGATCATGCAAGTCAAACTATTCTGACCACTGCTTTGACTTCGCAGTCCTTAATGGTAACCACACCCCTTGGATTTGTCAACTGAGCTCCATGACTTCACCCCTAGCACCACAGGGTCCAATCAGCTCATTGCAGGGAGGTGCCTCAATTCAGTTAGGGCAATTCCCACTGTCAAAATTGACTTACATAAAATAGCAATCACAACAGTCTTCAAAGATGGCAGGGCTCCACAAAGTTGTATCCTTTGGGTACTTTACATATGGGCCTGTGGATTTAGCTTGATAAATCCAGTCTAACTTAACAACTTCCTTAAGCTTTTGGATACTTTTTTTTCTACAGTATACCAAGGCAGGTGCAATTTCGTTAAAAAAAAAAAAAAAAAAGAACCACTATCACTGAGTCAATTCTGACTCATAGCAACTCTACAAGACAGGGCAGAAACATCCCATAGAGTTTCCAAGTGGATTTGAACTGCCAACGTTCTGGTTAGCAGCCATAGAACTTAACCACTACATCACCAGGGTTTCCAATTTAGTGTAGGACACCACTTAATCAATGATTCAGCAAACCAACCAATAAATTATTAGATACTTTCTGAATCTCTCAAACAGTAAATGAAAGACTTGTGCTTAGTGGACCTCATCGATAAACTTATCCAGCTTTAAGTTCTGTATACTGTTATTCTATGGCCTTAATCATGATTTCCACACGTATCCTTCAGTTTTCTGTTTACGTGTATCAGAAAAAACCAAAAAGTTATTTTTGAGTGTAGTGTTCTGTTAAGACTGTCTCTTGCCTCTAGAACACAGAGCACTACAGTGGTGGATGACTTGAAGTTCATGGACGTGGAATTCATTCTTGTTCTCGCTTCCAGTCTGTCTCTTCTCTTGCACTTTCCTCTTGTCCTTCGATTTTACCCTTAGATAGAGTTGTCAAAAAGATAGGGAAACTGTAGTCGCATGGTAATTAAGAGCTACGGTGTCTAACCAAAAGGTCGGCAGTTTGAATCCACCATACTAACCCCGTGGGGCAGTTCTACTCTGTCCTGTAGGGTCACTATGAGTCAGACACAATGGCAATGGCTTTAGTTTTTTTGTTTTTGTTTTTGTTTTTGGTTCGTTTGGTTTGGTTTAGTTTATTTTTTTGGAAACTCAGCCTCCTTCTGGTCCTATCATCACTGACTAAGCCAACTTCTATCATCCTTCTCAGGGTAGATTCCTAACCTCATACTTGCTGTGCTCTCTTGTTATCTTTTTGTCACATGCACACACAGTCTTAGCAGTGACTCATCATGTGTCTGATCCCTCTGTCTGTGAGCTCCTGGAGGGCACAACTCCTATTCTTTTCACTCTTTGTCTCTGATGATTAATTAGCACATCACAGACATTTAAAAAGCATTTGTGAATGAATAAATGAGATTTGTACGAGTTAAGTGAGACACTGCATGTCTTAGCCGTCTGGTGCTACCTAACTTTAAAGAACAAAAGTCAGTTGCCTCCCAGTTAAAGAGGCTAGGAGTCTAAGGAGTTCCTTCCTTGTCTATTGCAGCTTCTAGTGGGAAAAAAAACTACTGTCAATTTTAACTCGCAAATACACCATGTGTGTCAGAATAGTGCTGTGCTCTACAGAGGTTTCAGTGGTTGATTTTTCGGAAGTAGATTGTCAGGACTTTCTTCTAAGGTGCTCGGGATGAACTCAAACCTACAAGTTGTCAGTTAGTTAGTAGCAAGTGTTTTAGCCAACTATACCACCCAAGGACTCCATCAAAAAAAAAAAAGAAACAACTCATTGTAGTCAAGTCCATTTTGGCTCATAGAGACTATATAAGACAAAGCAGAACTGTCCCACAGGGTTTCCAAGTAGCTGACAGATTCGAACCGCTGGATTTTCGGTTAGCAGCTAAGCTCTTAACCATTAAGCCACCAGGGCTCCTAGGCCTCCGTAGCTGCCAGCAATCCTAGGCTTTCCTGGGCTTGTAGATGTAGCTGTCACAGTCATCTGTCTTCCTCTTTGTGTGTGTCTGTGTCTCTTCTGGTCTTTTTATAACCCAGAAGGGATTAGGTTTATTGCCCACTTTTCTCTGGTGGGACCTCATTAATATAACAAAAGAAAAATCTTCTATTTCCAAATAGAGTCATATTTATAGGCCCAGGGACTAATTTTTTAACACATGTTTGGGTTGGGCACAGCATTCAATCCATAGCATTGCATGTAGTCCATACCTGGCTTATTCAAGCTCAGGTAGATATTATTTTTGCTATTAACTGCAATGATGCTGAGCCGGATGTATTGAGGCCAGTGTTGCCCCGTAATTCCATTCGATGGGTGCATGGAAGGTCACTGATAGGACTATTCCAAAGAGTCTGCAAAGGCTGCTGCTCGAGGAAAAGATAGAGTCGTCAATAGCTCAGTTGCCCTGGGGAAATGGTTCCAGTCATAGTTAGACAAGGTCCCCTGTCCCTCACAGGAACTGTCACATTGTTTTATATCACAGTGTGCCCCAGCCACCATTCAGGAAGACACACAGTGCCTCACAGGCGTCTTTGCTGCAAATCAGAGTGCCAGGGGCTCCAATCTGCAGAGAAAGTACTGTCCTGGTCCCAGATATGAGCTGACCTTTTCACCTTCAGGTGCTGCTTCTGTCCGTGGAGAGCTCGGAGAGCAGGGCAACTGAGGATAAATGCCAAAATCTACTTTGGGGAAATGAAAAGCACATTTAAGCATTTGTAGGACACTGCTTAAAAATGTTCTACAGTTCTCTTTGGGTGAATTGTTACAAAGTGGGCTACAACTGGAAGGTAGCAGTTTGAATCTATTAGTTGCTCCTTGGAAACTCTATGGGGCAGTTCTACTCTGTCCTATGAGGGTCTCCATGAGGCAGAATTGACTCAATGACAGTGAGCTTTTAAGGCAGTGATGTGAGGCAGTGCTGGCTCAGTGATAGAATTCTTGCCTTCCATGTGGGAGACCTAAGTTCAATTCCTAGCCTATCTGTTAGTGGAGACCTGTGTGTCATTATGATGCTGAACGAACTTCAGTGGAGCTTGCGTACTTAGACCAGGAAGAAAGACTTGATAATCTGCTTCCAAAAATCAGTCAATAAAAAGTATGAATCACAGCAGTTCAATCTGCAACCGATTCATGGAGATGGCACAGGACTGGGAACATATCGTTCCGTTGTGCCTGTGGTCACCATTAGTCAAGGCCTGAATCAACAGCAGCTAACAAAAACCAAAAGTAGGTTTTGAAACAGAGAGCTTGGAGAAGACTCTGAAGCCAAACTGCTCACAGACCCGTCCCATCTCTTCCCATTGCAATCTATTTGCTTATTCTCTCTGCTCCTTGTGTTTCCTGCTTGTAAACAGAGGTGCTGATAATTTCGGCTTCATTAACCTGTTTTGTTTAATGAATGAATATATGTAGTGCTCTTAGGGGGTTTCCTGGTCAAAATTAGTACATGGTGGATGCTAGCTGCTGCTTATTACTATTCTTGTTATTTTTATTGTTCTTCGTATTAGACTAAGTGAAAGATGAGAAAACCCAGCTTATGTATAGCCGTTGGTTTACTGTAATCACAGAACCAAAGGAGGTCTTGTGATGCAATAGTTAAGTGCTCATCTGCTAACACAGAGTTTGGTGTTTTGATCTCACCAAGTAGCTCCATGGGAGAAAGACCTGGCAATCTGTTTTCATAAAAGACTGTAGCCTAGAAAACCCCATGGAGCAGTCCTACTTCTTAATGTGGGTCACTATGAGTAGGAACTAACTTGACAGTACCCAGCATAAATGAAAATCACAGAGCCATCTACGTATTGCTTAGTCTGAAAGTTCATGCTCATGGTTAAAATAATGTTAATCACTGAAGAACAAAGTGATGATTTAAGAGCCACTGTGCTGGTGACCATATCGTGTGTGCACTTGATGGTTCTATGCATTTATAGGATGTTGTCCTATTGGACTCTTACTAGAAGGAAGTGGACAAAGTGGAGAGGAAGGGACAGGAAATTGTTAAGAGGATATGGCATGTATGGAACGGAAAGGAGGAATATGCTGTCACCGGGCAAGGAGAGTAGAGGGAGCTGCAGATAGGTGGGCATGCAGACTTCAGTTGTATTGTGAACTTGTACTCAATCACAATAAAAAAAAAAATGAAGACAGAAAAAAAAGAGTCACCATGCTTAGCAGAAACCCTGGTGGTACAGTGGTTAAGAATGCAGCTGCTAACCAAAACGCTGGCCACTGGCATCCAGCAGCTGCTCCTTGGCAACTTTATGGGGCACTTCTACTCCACCCTGTGGGGTTGCTATGAGTTGAAATCTATTTAACAGCAATGGGTTTGTTTTTTTTGGTTTGATGCTTAGTTATAAAACCTACGTGCAGATGGAAGGATTGTGCAACTGGAAATGCTGTGGCTCTGAGAACAGAAGAGTAAAGAAAAAGACACACATGCAAGCATCTTTCAGGAAGCCCAGTAATGAGTATTTGTGGCTCCGCCCTCAGTTACGTTCCCTGAGTGGTGAGCTGTTGTAACCCTTGAAAGAGAAATGCTATACTCTAACAGAAGCACGATATTTTGGCAATGGGTGTCTACTTTGCTGCTGGAATTCTACATTTAGGTTCTTGTTTATTTTACCTAAAAGTGGTAGTTGTTTTACTTACATACATATTGATGTGCTGTCTTATTGTAAACTTGATAAAGTAGAGGGTCAGCAAAAATGAAGAAAACCGTTGACGGAATGGATGGACACAGTGGCAACAACAATGGGCTCAAAGGTAACAATGATGGTAAGGGTGGCACAGGACCAGGCAGTGTTTTATTCTATTGCACATAGAGTCATTATGAATAGGAACCACTCTGATGGCACCTAACAACAACAACAAATTATAAACTTATAATTTTTAAAAGATGTCTTGGAGGTGTGTCATCACATGTCTTAGTCATCTAGTGCTGCTACAATGGAAATACCACAAGTGGATGGCTTTAACAAAGAGGACTGTTGTTTTTTTTAATCTTTTATTGTGCTGTAAGTGAAAGTTTACAATCCAAGGAAATTTGTCCTATAAAAACTTACACACATGCTGCAAGTTGTTCTCCCCACCCTGTGACAGCACAACAGCACACCCCTCTTTTTCACCCTGTACTTCCTGTGTCTATTCAACCAGTTCCTGTCTCCATCTGCCATCTCATCTCATCTCTGAGCGGGAACTGCCCAGTTAGCCCCACGTATCTATTTAAGTCAAGAAGCACACTCTTCACCAGTGTTGTTTTATGTCTTATAGTATGGTCTAATTTTTGTCTGAAGAGTTGGCTTCATGAATGGTTTTTGTGCTGGTCTAACAGAGACTCAGGGGACTGTGTCTTCCGGGGACCCTTCAGTCTGTCAGACCACCAGGTCTGGTCTTTTCAATAGAGTTCAAATTCTGCACACCCTTGTTATCCCACTACATCAGGGACTGTATGCTGTATTTCCCAACAGGGCAGTCAGGGGCAGTAGCCAGGCCCCATCTAGTTCTTGTCCCCTACAGATGCAGTCTCTGGATTATGTGGCCCTTTCTGTCTTTTGTGCTCTTATTTTCCATGTCTTTGATGTCTTTCAATCTTCTCTGCTCAGGTGGGTTGGGACCAATTGATACTACTTAGATGAACACTTACTAGCTTTTAAGACCCCAGATGCCACCCAATAAAGCAGAATGTAGAACATTTTCTTTAAAAAAACTTTAACGAAGAGAAATTTATTTTCTTACAGAAAAGTGAAATAAAAATCCAAATTCAGGGCATCAACTCAGGGCTTTCTCTGTTGGTGCTAGAGGAAGCTCATTACTGTTAATCTTCCCCTAGACTGGGAACTTTTAGGTTCAGGGAGCCCATTTCCAAGGGTTCTTCTTTCCTGGTGCTATGAGGTGTGCCTGTTCCATTCACTTCTGTTATGTCCCAAGAGGTTGCTTCAAGACACCACCCAATTGTAGATTGAGTCCCACCTCACTAACACAACTATTGCCCATTCTCCCCCATTAACATCACAGAGGCAGGATTTATAACATATGGGGAAAATCACACAATACCAGGAATTGTGGCTCAGCCAAACTGACACACACTTTGTTTTTTGTTTTGGGTTTTTTTTTTTTTATTATTATACTTGAGTGAGAATATACAATCCCATATAAATTTGCATACCCACCAATGAGCGGTTCCCACTGTACTCCCTGGCCGGTGACAGCACACTCCTCTTCTCTGTTCTGTATATGTCATATCCTCCTAACAATCTCCTGTCCCTTGCTCTCCACCATCTCCCCCATGTCCAGTAAGAAGTCAGCTGGATGACATCCTATAGATGCACAGAACCATAAAGTGCACACAGGACACGGTCACTCTGTGTCACCAAGTCCAATCCATTTCTGCCCAAAGAGTTGACTTCCATCATGATTTATGGACAGGGGTAGCATCAGGGGCCACGCTCCCTGGCAAACCGCAAGGCCCCTGGACCATCAATTGAGGCAAATTGACACAGCTTTTTTGAGGGACACAATTCAATCCATGACATTACATGAAACCATTCCTATGTACCTCGACTTTTCAGGTAACATTCCCTCTCTCATCACCCTCTCACCTTCTTTGCTTTCCTTTACCATCATTCTATTATAAGATATTTTTATAACTATTGTAAAAATAGTTGTTAGAACAAATTAAAACAAAATTGTTATAGCAAGTTCAAGCATCCTAGATAACAAATTTGAACAAATCTACATTTAAGTAAAATGTGAAGACTCCTCACTGAATCCTAAAGCGCCTGTTTTCTGTGATCCTAAATCCTATGGCTCATGATGGTCAGAACCCACTGTTCATGGGATTGCCATGAGTCAGGGCTGGGGTGGGAAAGAGGAGCCACTCAAAGCAGTGACAGCAGCAACACAGCCACTGATACACAGAAAGTAGATATGTAGTGTCTGCACTAGTACTTACCTTCTTCTTTAACACAGTTATTTAGAAAACTCCCTTTAGGCTTTCCAATAAACGAGACATTTTGGTGGTATTAGTTTAGGATATTACAGCATTGTGATCAGAAATTGTATTTTTCTAAGGTTACTACTTAATGTTGTTGTTGGGAGCCATCTAGTAGATTCCTACTCTTATCATCCCATGTAAGAGTAGAACTACCCTATAAGGTTTTCCTGGCTGTAATCCCTATAGGAGCATTTCACCAGATCTTTCTCTCCTGGAGCCACTGTGTGGCTTTGAACCACCCACCTTTCTGTTAACAGCAAAGTGTTTAATCATTTGCTCCACTCAGGGCCCCTTTGTAAGATTCCTACTGGCTGGGAAATGTTAAGCTTTTTGTTGTTGTTGTTGACAGCTTGTCTTTTTGACGTGAAGGGTAAATAAAAATAAGGAGAAATAAAAAAATGAGAAATAAAGATAGAATCAAAGAGGAACAAAAGTATCAATGGGAGCATTAGGAGGTTGGGGAAGACAAGCCTTTCTAAGCTTTGCTTCATTGTGGACTGTGACAGACATAGAGAGAGAGAGAGAAACTGAAGAAAACACGTCCCCCGTCAACTGCAGCATCAGTGTTGTTGCAGGGAGTGAGGGGGCCCGTGGTCGGTGCTGTCATCCCCACACAGCTCCTTCTCAGTTCAGTGTTCCCAGCTTAGCTTTTCTTGGTGCCAGAAGCTGCAGCTGGGGATAGACGGCAGCCACATGAGGAGTGGCAACTGATTTTCCCAGGCACATGTCCCTGGGAAAGGACAACTCACCCCACTGCGGTTCTTGCCATGTCACAGTGGGAAGGCTGAGGAGGAGGGAACTCAATAGAAGCCCAGGTTAACGCACTGTGCGCGCTTGACTTGAAGTCTCGTATGAGCTGCTATGTCACTGTGTGTACAGTACAGTGGCTACTGCTGCCCTGTGACCGGAGGCCTGGCTCTCCAGCCTCATGGAAGACAGGCATCAGTCAAGCACGGGCTGAGAGAAACAGCATGGCATGGTAGAACCCCCCAGATTGAGACAAGCTGGGGCGACATATGTGTCTCTGAGCTGTGCCTGTGTAACTTGGTGAGGGTCTTAAGCGTGAGTTTCCCCATCTGTAAGGACCTATCCCTTGTAGGGTCAACTTGGAGAGCTCACAGAATGAAGTATGTTAGCATATTTACCATAGTGCTTAGGATTTTTTGTTAGTTGCCATTCAGGTGGCTCTGACTCATGGTAATGTCACATACAATAGAACAAAATTTTGCCGTGTCCTGAACCATTGTTACAATTATTAGTATGTTCAAGTTCATTGTAGCAGTTACTGTGTATTTTGAGTGGCTGCCGACTTGGGGGACTCATTTTCTATCAGTGCACTGGATTTTCACTGGCTGATTTTGGGAAGTACATCATCAGGCCTTTTTTCCTAGTTTGTCTTAGTCTGGCAGCTCCAGTGAATCTGCCCATCATCATCGGTGACCTTCACAGCTTTTGAAATACAGTGGCATAGCTTCCAGCACCCTAGCAACACAAAAGCCATCACAGTGTGACAAACTGAGAGGTGAGTGCTGGACCTGCGACTTAGCACTCTCAGTGCTAATCCTTCGTCCAGGGTCACATCTTCCGTGAGTGTCTGGCAACAATGAATAATTCTGACAACGGGATCTTCTGCAAGCTCTCTTGTGTTGACCTCCATGGCTCTGCTTTTCCTCACTTTCCCTGACTCTGCAATGCCCCTCTCCCAAGTCCTTTGCTGGATTCACTTTCCCTCCAGTTCTCTGTTGTTGTCTACCAGTTGCTGTCAAGTTGACTGTGACTCACATCAAACCTTATATGTAAAAGAACTGTCCATTGCTCAGTCATGTGCCTTTCTGAGGATCACTGATGTGTGTGAATCCACCACTGTGGCTATCGCCCTTTCTATACAGGGAGGCTTTGTTAAAGCCCACCCCCCACCCCCTAGTCCTCTGCCCTTCCTGCCCAGAGACTCTTCTCTACTGTGCTGACTTTCACATCTTATAGAGGTCTCCTGAATACTCGGAGTCCTCGTCTTTCCCCAAGATGCAGCATCTCATTTCCAATTTCTTTTTGGGCATCTCAGTTCATAAAGTCTAAAACCAAGCTTCCCTGTACCCCTGGCTGGAAACCTCCAAGTCAGACACACTTAGCTTCTCCCTCTTCCACATCCCATCAGCTGTCACTTCCTGTTAGGACTGATTCTGCAACATCCCACATCAGCAGTGGCATCTGGTCTCTCTTTTCCGTTCCCGTCTTTGTCCTTGTAACTCAGACCCTCATTATATAGCATGTGGACTCAGGCAGATACCTTCTAATTTGTCTGAGTGCCCCATGGCCTTGTCACTCCCTTTTCCCTCCCCCGCAGCCTACACACTGATAGATATCAGGTGAATCTCTAAAGTACAGCTTATTGGGTAAATATCTTTTTCATGTATTCTTACCACTCCCCTTGTGCCTTATAAAAACAGCCACTTCCATGCAGACCTCCTAGATTGAACCCCTGTCTAATGCATTCCTGCTGTTCCTACATTATTTTCTGTATCTGTTCTCCTGCTACATGGACTCCTAGCTTTTTCCCTGGACATATCTGTCCTACCCTGCCATTGTTCTCACTCTCCTGTCAGCTTAGCATGAGTGTCGCTATAGATTAAATTACATTCCTCCCATAGTACATAATTTGTGTTGGAATCCTAACTCTTATACCAGTGCATTGATTCTGTTTGGAAATAGGGTTTTCTTTTTTTATGTTAATAATGTCATACCAGTGTACAGTGTATCCTAAATTTAATCCCATTTGAATTATAGAAACAGCTGAGTAGACACAGAGGTACCATACACAGGGCAGGGCAGATGTCATATGTTATGAATTGTGTCCCCCTAGGTGAGGCTATGATTCTCAGCATTGTGTCACACTCCACCATTTTGTCATTGGATGTGATTTTCTTCTGTGATATAAGTCCTACCTTTATGACAGAGGGACTGTGGAGGCTTGTGTGCGACTCTGATGCTGGAAGCTATGACGCTGGTATTCTGATACTCTCAGGGTCTCCTACAATGGACAAGTTTCGGCTGAGCTTCCAGACTAAAACAAAGAAGGACTCAGCAGTCTCCTTTAGAAACAAATTAGCCAGTGAAAACCTTGTGGATAGTAGCAGAACGTTGTCTGGCATAGTGCCAGAAGATGAGCGCCTCACATTGAAAGGCACGAAGAAGAAAGCTGGGGAAGAGCTGCCTTCTCAGTGTAGAGTCAATCCTAAAGACATAGATGCAGCAGGCTTTCAGAACCTTCATTTCTTGATTTGGCATGACTCAAAATGAGAAGAAACAGCTGCAAACATCCAGTAATAATCAGAACGTGAATGTACAAAGTATGACTCTAGGAAAATTGGAAATTGTCAAAAATGAAATGGAATGCATAAACATTGATATTTTAGGCATTAGCAAACAAATGGACGGGTATTGACCATTTGGGATCAGACAACCGTGTAGTCTGCTATGTACACCAGGAATGACAACTTGAAGAGGCATGGCTTTGCATTCATTCTCAAAAAGAACACTTCAAGATTTGTCCAGAAGTACAGTTCTATCTGTGATAGAATATCCATACACCTACAAGGAAGACCAGTTAACACAATTATTATTCAAATTTACTCATGATCCACTAAGGCCAAAGATGAAGAAACTGAAGATTTTTACCAGCTTCTGCAGTCTGAAACTGACTGAGCCTGCAATCAAGAGGCACTGATAATTATAGGTGATTGGAATGCAAAAGTTGGGAACAAAGAAGGATTGATAGTTGGCAAATTTGGCCTTGGTAATGAATGTAAGTGGTACCAGAGATTGCATGATAGAATTTTGCAAGACTGACAACTTCTTCATTCTTAAAACCTTTCTTCTTCAACATAAATGGTGACTATACACATGAGTCTCTCCAGACAGAATACACAGAAATCAAATCAACTATTTCTGTGGAAAGAGAAGATGAAATAGCACAGTATCAGTAGTCAGAATGAAACCAGGTGCTGACTGCAACACAGAGTGTCATTGTTCATATGCAACTTCAAACTGAAACTGAAGAAAATTGAGAAAAGGAAAGGGGAGAGCCAAAGTGTGACCTTGAGTATATCACATTTGAGTTTAGAGAGCATCTCAAGAGTAGATTTGACATGTTAAACACTAAAAGCCAAAGACCAGACGAGTTGTAGAATAACATCCAGGACATCACACACGAAAAAAAGTTGTAAGAGGTCTCTACAAAGACAGAAAAGAAAGAAAAGACCAGACTGGATGTCAGAAGAGACTCTGAAACTTACTCCTGACCACCGAGTAGCCAAAGCAAAAGGAGGAAATGATGAAGTAAAAGAACTGAGCAGAAGATTTCAAAGGGTGGCTCAAAAAAGAAGTATAACAATGACATGTACAAAGCGCTGGAGATGGCAGACCAAAGGGGAATAGCACGGTACATTTCTCAAGCTGAAAGAACTGAAGGAAAAATTCAATGCTCAAATTGCAATCATGACAGACTCTACAGGAAAAATACTAAATGATGCAGGAAGCATCAAAAAAAGATGGAATGAATATACAGAATCACTATAAAAAAAAGAATTGTTTGATATTCAGCCATTTCAGGAGGTAGCACATGATCAGGAATTGATGGTAGTGACGGAGGAAGTCCAAGCTGTACTGAAGGTGTTGGCCAAAAAACAAAGCTTCGGGAAGTGATGGAATACCAGTTGGGATGTTTCAACAAATGAAAGCAGCACTGAAAGAGTTCACTCGTCTATGCTGAGAGATTTGGAAGTTACCTGGGCAACTAACTGGTCTATGCCTATTTCCAAAACAGATGACCCAACAAATGCAGAAATTATTGAACAATTTCTTTACTGTCACACACAAGTAAAATTTTGCTAATGATCATTCAAAAGTGGCTGCAACAGTGTATTGATTGTGAATTGCCAGCAATTAAGGCTGAATTCAGAAGAGGACATGGAACCAGGAATATCACTGCTGTTGTCAGACACATCTTGGGTAAAAGCAGAGAACACTTAAAAGATGATTGCTTGTGTTTTCTTGACTATGCAAAAGCATTTGACTGCATGGATCATTACATATTATGGATAACATTGCAGAGTATGGGAATTCCAGAACATTCCATCATGCTCATGAGGAATCTGCACATGGATCAAGAGGCATTCATTTGAACAGAACAAGGGGACACTTGCATGATTTAAAGTTAGTCAAGGTGTGCATCAGAACTGTATCCTTTTGCCATACCTATTCATTCTCTATGTCAAACAAATAATCCAAGGAGCTGGATTCTGTGAAGGAAGCATCAGGTATACAGGAGGACTCATTAACAACTTTTGTTACGCAGATAACCAACCTTTGTTGCTGAAAGTGAAGAGGACTTGAAACACTTATGAAGATCAAATACCACAGTCTTCAGGGTGCCTCCATATCAAGAAAACAAAAATCCTCACAACTGGACTGTCATGATTTGAATTTTTTCTCCCCAGAATTGTGTGGCAGTTTAGCTAGGCCCTGATTCCTCCCATTATTGATGTTCCTGTATGTTGCACATGCTACCTCTGTGATGTTAATGAGAGAGAGTGGGTAACAGTGGTGTTGGTGAGGCGGGACTCAGAGGTTAAGACTGTAGCGTGCCTTGAGGCAGTCTCTTGGGATATAAGGAAAGGAAAGCAAGGGAAGTGTTGGGGATTTCATACCGCCGAGAAGTGGTGCCTGGAGCTGAGCACGTCCATTGGAAACGTCCTGGGGACCCTGTCCCTCATAAGCATCCAGTCCAGGGGAGGATTGACCTTCCTCCAGAGCTAACAGAGAGACTTCCTCTAGAAAAGATGCCTTGAATTTAGACTTTTAGCCTACTGGACAGTAAAGCCATCTACTTGTGGTATTTCTGTTATAGCAGCACTAGACGATTAAAACATGGACCAATAATCAACATGATAGACAGAGAAAAGATTGAGATTGTAAAAGATTTCCCTTTACTTTGACCCACAATCAACACCCATGGAAGCCACAGTCAAGAAATCAAGAGAAGGTAAACTATGATATATATACTCAATGGAGCACTACGCAACGATAAAGAGTAATGATGATTCCAGGAAACATCTCATAACCTGGTTTCAACTGGAAGACATTATGTTAAGTGAAGTAGTCAGCAACAAAAGGACAAATATTGTATGAGACCCCTATGATAAGATCTCAAAAACAGACTTATGTATAGAAGAAAAGACTCTTTGATGGCTGCTAAGGAGGGGAGGGAGGGAGGGCGAGGGGGGAGGGTTTAGATTAGACAGTTGCTAGAAGTCTGGTTGGGTGAAACCGGAGATAGCACACACTAGAAACAAGAACAATATTAAGTGAACTTCAACATAACTTGAATACTCCTTCCATCTTAACCCAATATTGCAAGGACAGAGTAGCTGGGGCAGGGGGCAGGGGACCATGCTCTTAGGTGAAATCGAGGCCAATTGGCACAACTAGCGTTTTGCTAAGAGGGCTCTCTGCACCCCACATTGGTGAGTGGCATCTGGGGTCTTAAAAGCTGCCAAACTGCTGTCTGAGGGCACAGCAAATGGTCCCAACTCAGCAGGAATGGATGCTCACTGAGGACCAAAATGACACGGGTGGAAAGACAACCCAGAAGATAGAGAGACCCACATGAGTGGGTGCCTACATCAACTTGGGACCCGAAGAACTGGTGCCCGGCCACCATCAGTGATAGCTGCGATGGAGCTCACTAAGTTGAGTCTCATGGGCAACACAAGAATAAAAAGGGCTGCACCCTGAGATCTCCACTAAAAACTACAATTGATGGTCCAGTGGCTTCGGGGTTCCCCTGGAAGCATAGCCCCTGGCCCTGATGCTGCCCTTACCCATAAATCATAATGAAGGTCCACTCTTCAGACATGAATGGATTGGACTTGGCAATGCAGAGTGACCATACATTGGATACACTTTATGGTTCTATGCATCTATAGGATATCATCCTGCTGACCTCTGGCTCGAGGAAGGGGAGTGGGTAGAAGGGAGGGGAAAGAAGACTGTTGGGAGGATGAGACACGTATGGAGCAGAGAGACATAGTGTGCTGTCACCGGGCAGGGAAGCTGCATATAGGTGGGCATGCAAATTTATATGGGAATGTACATTTTCACTCAGTCATAATAAAAAAAATTAAAAATTAAAAAAAGAAAGAAAGAAATCAAAAGATATATTACATTGGAAAAATGTGCTGCAAAAGACTTCTTTAAAGTGTTGAAAAACAAAGATGTCACCTTGAAGACTAAGGAGCACCTGACCCATGCCATGGTATTTTCAGTCACATCATATGCATGTGAAAGCTGGACCATAAGTACGGAAGGCCGAAGAAGAATTGATGCCTTTGAATCGTGATGTTGGAGAATATTGAATATACAACAGACAGCCAAACGAATGAAAAGACCTGTCATGGAAAAAGTACAACCAGAGTGCTTCTTAAAATAGTCTTATATACTTTGGACATATTGTCAGGAGGGATCAATCCCTGAAGAAGGACATCGTGCTTGGTAAAGCAGTGAAAAAGAGCAAGACTCTCAATGAAAGAGATTGACACAGTGGTTGCAACAATGGGCTCAACCTAACAGCACCCGTGTGCATAGCTCAGGACTGGGCAGTGTTTGTTCTGCTGTACTATGGGTCCCTATGAGTCAGAACTGGCTCCGTGGCACCTAGCAACAACAACCTGCTGTTAATGAGGCAGGATTAGAAGCAGTTACCTTAACGAGGCAGGTCTTAATCTATAGTATTATGTTGTGTCTTAAATCAATCTCTTTTGAAATATAAAAGAGGGAAGACAGCAGAGAGACAAGGGAACCTCATAGCACAAAGAAAGCAGTGCCAGTAGCAGAACACATCTGTGGGGCCTGGGATTCCTGTGCGGAGAAGTTGCTAGACTAGGGGAAATTTGATGGCAAGGACCTTCCTCCAGAGTCGACAGAAAGAGAAACTTCCCCAGAGTTGCAACCTGAAGTTAGACTTGAAATGTACACAACTGTGAAAGAATAAACATTTGTTTGTTAAAGCTACCCATTCATGCTATTTCTGCTATACGAGATACTAGATAACTAAGATACCATGTGAGGATTATCTACAAGCCAAGGAGCCGGGAGACATCCAGGACTAGCAACAAGGAAGAATTTCATATGGTCAAGACCCCAAGGTGGACTTTCAGCCCCTAGAACTGTGAGATAATGTTTGTATTTCTGTTCCGTAAAGTCATCCACTGCTGGTATTTGTGTTATAGCAGCATTTGGTACCTAAGACAAATGTCTTTCCTCCAGATCTTGACTTGCTTATTTCTATTCTCTCTTCCGGTAACTCTCTTCCCAATTCCCCTACACAGTTACCCTATCTTGCTCCTGGACCTTCCCCAGACCTTGGCTCATACTTTTTAGACAACAGCAAGATGTCAAGAAAATCATGCTTACTTGGAAGTCAGCCAGATTTAGGTTTGTAACACAACTTATCCATCATCTAGCCATGGCAGCTTAGGAAAATTACTTAAATTATCATATTATATATTGTATTTTATATATTGTTTATTACACACAATATATAATTTTTTGTTGTTATGTGCCATTGAGATGGTTCTGACTCATAGAAACCCCATGTCCAACAGAATGAAACACGGTCCACTCCTGTGTCATCCTCACAGCCATTGCTATGTTTGAGCCTATTGTTTCAGCCACTGTGTCAATCTGTCTCATAAAGTGTCTTCCTCTTTTTCGCTGACTCTCTACCTTACCAAGTAGGATGTTCTTCTCCAGGAACTTGTCCCTACTGATAATGTGTCCATATATGTAATGTCGTGTTACATTGTGTTGTGTTAGGTTATGTTATGCTATGCTATGCTGTGCTACATTATAATTGTATGTTAACTATTATCATATTAAGCAAATATATCACATAAACAAATAGTATAACCCAGATCCTGGCACATGGTCAGTGGTTATCAAGGTGAATCATTCTGTTATGGCAGATGCTGGTATTGCTACGTATCTTAGTTACCCAATGCTGTTGTTGTTGTTAGGCGCCGTTGAGTCACTTCCAGCTCACGGCAACCCTACGAACAACAGAACTAAACACTGCCTAGTCTTGCACAATGCCCACAATCATTTTTATTCTTAAGCCCATTGTTGCGGCCACTGTGTCAGTACATCTCGTTGAGGGTCTTCCTCTTTTTCGCTGACCCTCCGCTCTACCGAGCATGATGTCCTTCTCCAGGGACTGATCTTTCCTGACAACATGTCCAAAGTATGTAAGATGCAGTCTTGTCATCCTGGCTTCCAAGGGGCACTCTAGTTGTACTTCTTCCAGAGCAGATCTGTTTGTTCTTTTGGCAGTCCACAGTACACTCATCATCCTTCTCCAACACCACTTTCAAAGGCATCAATTCTTCTTCCATCTTCTTTGTTCATTGTTCATTGTCCATTGTCCAGCCCTTGCATGCATATGATGAGACTGAAAATACCATGGTTTAGGTCAGGCTCACCTAAGTCTTCAAGATGACTTCTTTGCTTCTCAATACTTTAAAGAGATCCTTTGCAGCACATTTTCCCAGTGCAATGCATTTTTTTTTTCTTGGCTGCTTCTTCCATGGGCATTGATTATAGACCCAAGTAAAATGAAATCCTTGACAACCTCAATCCTTTCTCAATTTATGATAATGTTGTTCACTTGTCCAGCTGTGAGGATTTTTGTTTCCTTGATCCGTATGTGTTTCAAATCTTCTTCACTTCCAGCAAGTAAGGTGGTGCCACCAACTTAACGCAGGTTATTAATGAGTCGTACTCCTATCCTGATGCCTCATTCTTCTCTGTATAATCCAGCTTCTCAGATTAGTTGCTTGGCATACAGATTGAAAAGTTATGCTGAAAGGATACAACCCTGACACACACCGTTCCTGACTTTTAACCATGCAGTGTCCTTTTGTTGTGCTGGCATGACTGCTTCTTGATCCATATATAGATTCCTTAAAGAGCACAGTCAAGTGTTCTGGAATTCCCATTCTTCACAATGTTTGCCATATCCAATGCTTCTATATCACAAATGCTGTTATAATACTAATACCTTTGGTGATGGCTTTAAAGAACACAAATGTATTCTTTTACAGTTTCGGAGGCTGAAAGTCCAGATCATGGTCTTGATCACATGGATTTCTTCCTTGTTTGTTGTCCCAGATGCCCCTTGATTCCTTGCTTTGTAGATGATTGGTACATGGCACCTGTCCTCCCCTGTGTGTGGTGCCTCTTGTTCTAATTTTCTCTTTATATAACTCAGATGTGACTATCTTTAGGACCCACTGTGCACTGGTATGGCCTCATTAACCTAACAAGGAAAGCCTTGTTTCCAAACAGGATTGCATTCACAGGTTTAGGGGTGAGAATTCCAAAATACATTTTAGAACAGTGTCTCAGTCATCTAGCGCTACTTTAACAGAAACAGCAAATGTAGATGCCTTTAAAAAGAGAAGTTTTATTTTGTCACAGTCCAGTAGGTTGAAAGTCTAAATCCAGCATGCCATCTCCAGGGGAAGCTTTTTCTACTGGCTCTGGAAGAAGGTTCTTGTCATCTATCTTCCCCTGGACTGGAAGCTCCTGAGGCATGGACCCAGGTCCTCTCCAAAGGACACATTCACTTCTTGATGCTGGTTCCTGGCAGTGTGAGGTCCCCAATTTTCTCTGCTAGCTTCTTTCTTTTGTATCTCAAGAGAGCACCTCAAGGCACAGCACAATCCCACACACTAAGCCCTGCTCCACCAACTGTGTTGCTGTGCCTCTTCCCTCTTAACGTCTTACAGGCACAGTTTCCAGCATAAAGGAACATTACACAATATCAAGGTTCGTGACCCAGCCAAACCTTCACATACATTATTTTTTGGAACACGATTCAATCTATAACACTGGGACCCAAGTTAATTCTTAAACCTAGTGTGAGAGTTCCATAAATGTGATGGCAGTCCTTTATGTCTTGTGGTTAAATAAATGAGAACTTAGATTTGATTTGAGAAGTATGAAAATGAAATATTAGTTTGACCATATTGATGCTTTCGAATTTGAATATTTATATTTGAATGCCTAACTCAACCTCATTTTCTGGAACTTTATTTTCCTTTCAAGTCTACAGGGCTGGCACTGAGCCCGAGCTCCCCTACAGTACAAGCACAGCTTGAAGCCTCAGCTGAGTAGCTATCAAAGAGCAGCTAAGTGCATTGCTGGAATCACCTAGTCACAAAATGCTCTGGTGTTAAACAAAAGCATCAAGATACACAGGCTCAAGGACATTTCTATTTCAGCACTCCAGAGAATTTCTACTCTTTTGAATTCTCTTGTTCCTAAGGAAGAGGGGATTTTTCGATGAGTAATTGGCATAAACACACGTTATCTCAATTTTCGCTCAGAAATATTAAGAGTTTGCACTGACAATTTTTTCATTTTGCTTCTGATGGGATTCTCACTCCTGTCCAACCAGATGTCCAGAATCCAGAGCAGCAGCCTCATACTCAGCCACCTTTGGGATTGTGTTAGAAAAAATAGACTTCCAAAGATGTCAACATTCTAATCCTTAGAAGCAGAGATTACATTACCTTTCAAGGCAAAGATAACAGATGAAATTAAAGCTACTTATCATCTGATCTTCACATAGAGAGATTATATTCAATTATGTCTGTGGCTCCTATGTAGTTACAAGGGTCTCCAAAAGTGAAAGAGTCAGAATCAGAGGAGATGTGAATTTTCAGAAGCAAGATCAAGGTCGTGTGATTGCTGGTTTAATGTATTTATTTATTTATTTTTGCAGTGAGTAAATGTGTAATAGATACACATACCCCTTATTGACCATCTTGTTATTCAACATTTCACATTTACATGTTGTAAAAAATCTACCAGTCAACTACCATGTATGTTAACAATGTACGTCTGGCAATAAGAAACTCTAAGATGTAAGGTGAGAGTCATTCTGGCTGTAATGGTTAAGGTTGTGTGTCGACATGGCTGGGCCATGATCCTTAGTGGTTTGGCAGTTGGGTAATGATGTAATCAACCTGCATTTTGTGATCTGATGTGGCCATCATCTATTTTTGCTGAACACCTATTTTCAAATAATGGGCTCATCATTGGAATTCATGTCAGTAATTGGAGAGTGGGTATACACTGTTTCACAAGAACTGAGCACCTCTTTGGATATCAGTTTCCTGAGCATAAGGAGAAACACCAGTGCCTTAGCCCAGATGCCAGAAAGCTGATATTTATCACTTTACTTTAAAGCTTGTGCCGTGCCCGCAGATATTGTTATATAATTGCAGATCAAATGGCATTCAGCGTGTAAGTCTTGAATTACTGGTGCTGGAACAGATAGGGCTATTTATAATCATCCTAGGGCTGGAAACAGAGCAAGTGGGGACAATGAAGACTAATTTCTAGCTCAGGGACTGAGACTTAAATGAAGCATCATGAAGGGGCAGCTGCCAGTTTGGGGAAGAACAGTCATCACTGCCCACACAACTGTCAGTGAGAAAGAACCCTTTCAGAGCCATGGCTTCAGAGAAAGGGACATGTCTTCACAGGGAATTGTTTTGCAGGGCATGGCTTTTAGCAGTAAACCACCAGCTATTCTTGGCAGAGAGAGAGGAGGCTGAACAATTCCTAAAGTTTCTTTTCTTGTATTGTCTTGCTAAGTTGAGTATTTTAACACCTCAAAAAAGAATGGGTTCTAAGAGAGGACTATTGGAAGAGGCAGAGGCTTAAGGACAGGAATGAAACCATTCTTTCCACCTTTCCGGAGATAGGTGTTGTTTCCAAGGGGGTACAACTGACAAGTAAAGTAGACAATTTATTCCCCGAAAAAATGAATGCAGAGACTCTCGCAGGTGTTGATTCTGCCCATCAAGCAAGTGGGCAAAGTTGGGTAGGTTAGTGCAACAGCAGCAAAATGCTCCCGTGTGCTTGTTCTCCGTGCAGGCAAAGTTGCACTGTGGCTGAGATCCTCAGTTTTGGAATCAGAGAGGTTCAAGATTTGGATCCCATCTCAGTGTGAGCTTATTCAGATCACTTAAAGATCCATGAAATATAATGTATCTGCAGCACACCAGTGTCCGTTACAGCACTAATGACAACGACAACACCCAAAAGATGAAAGCAACACAAGTGTCCACCAGCAGATGAATAGATAAACAAAGTGTGGTATGTGTGTACAGTGGAATATCATTCTATCAAAAAAGGGATGGAGTTCTAACACGTTACAACATAGATGACCTTTCAAAACATTAGGCTGAGAGAAATAAATTAGACACACAAAGACAAATTTTGTATGACCCCATTTACATGAAATACTTAGAACAGATAAATACATGGAGACAGAAATAAATTAGAGGTCTACATGGGTTTGAGAGGTGAGGAATGGGGAGTTATTATCTAATGGGGACAGAGTTTCTGTTTAGGGCAATGAAAAGTTTTGGAGATAAATAGTGGATATAGTCACACAACATTGTATGATTAATGTCATCAGATTGTACAATTGAAAATAGCTGAAATGTCAAATTTTATGTTGTGTATATTTAACTACACAATTTTTTTAAAGTGAGATAAGAGATTTTCAAACAAAAAACTGGGAGAATTTGACACCATCCACTTAACTAACTAGAAATTTTAAGGGTGGAGAGGATGGGAAAGGAGACTGTTGGGAGAATGAGACATGTATGGAGCAGAGAGGAATAGTGTGCTGTCACCGGGCAGGGAGAGCAGTGGAAGCTGCATATAGGTGGGCATGTAAATTTATATGGGAATGTACATTTTCACTCAGTCATATTAAATAAATTAATTAATTTTAAAGAAAAGATGTTTTCCAGACAGAATGAAATGATACTAAGTGGAAACTCAGATACACGTGAAGGACTGGAGCATTCCAGAAATGGTCAAAATGAAAATGGGTTTGAAAATACATTTCTTTTATTTTTGAAAATATCTGTAAAACTTACAGAACTGTTGTAGAGATCAGTTGCAATTCAATGCATTCTACTCAGTTCGGTTCCAGTTCAGCTGCACATGTACCACTTTCTTCTCTAATCTTAACCACCAGAGCAAAGCTATGCAACCCAAGACCTCAGACACCAGCCACAAGCTTGTGAACATACACTCATTTCTGACATACTGGCTACAAATTCTTCTACCCTCCTAAGGACACCAGCTGTAAGTACAGAGGTCCCCAGATCCTCCTAACTTCAGGCCTGCTGGCTCCCACTATGCCTTCAGGTTTCTTAATTAACTATAATGAATCACAGAACTGTAGAAAACTCTGTACTTCAAATTTCATTTTTATTATAGCAAAAAGTATACAAATGGAGCGTGGAGCTTCTGTGTCCCAAACAGAAACATGCTACCCACCCTTCCACCTACACTGATGCCTTTCATCAATGAGGAAGCCCCTAGAGCTTCTGTGTTCAGAGCCTTTACTGAAACATCATTACATAGTAATGATAGACTAAACTCACAGAGAGGATGCGATAATATCCTAAGATATGCTGCTTCTTGAGGTAAGCTAATATCATGTAGTTGGATTTTCTGGCCTAACCAACCCCCAAACTGAATCACCTCATCAGCAAAAGCCCTCAGGGTCTGGCCCGTAACTGTTCTATGTATCCCAAGGTTTTGGTGGTTATCCCTCAAGAAAAAAGAACAAAGACCAAGTCCTTTGGACAAAGGTTATTGCATACTCCACATCTATTAAAAGCAAATTAATAACTATGGTGTTTATAATACTTGAAGATGTAAAATGTGTAGCATAAACAACAGAAGGGATGGGGAGAGAATGGAAATATACTGTTGGAAGATTATTACATTATACACGATATCCAAAAAAAAAAAACCCACCAGAGCCATTGCCAAGTTAATTCAAATTCATAATGACACTATGGGACAGAATAGAATCACCCATAGGATTTCCAAGGAGCAGCTGGTGGGTTGGAACTATTGACCTTTAGGTTAGAAGCTATAGCTGTTAACCATTGTGCCACCAGGGCTCTGTACACGAAATAGTATAATGCTATTTGAAGGTGGAGGCCTCTTTGAAAGCAGGCTATGTTAAGGGTACATACTATAAACCCTTGAACAAAATCACCAAGAAAAAAAGGCCAACAGTCTAGCGAGAAAGATCAATGAAGAAATTGACAACTGAAATACAGTCAATGGGGGCAGGCACAATGTGTGAGGAGCGTACTGAGGCAGGCCAGCTTCTGCAGGCCTTGGTAATAATGAATGTTCTCAGCGCTGGTGCTCTAAGTTAAGTTTTGAAGAAGTTAGAGAGACCTAGGGGTGAAGGGCTGCAGAAGAATGTCCTTGGGGACTGATCCAGGAAACATGTGCAAAAAGATAATCTGAGAGAGTTTGACCCGAGAGGAAGAAGACTAATGGGAGTCCGCCATAAAAACATCAGTCCACCAGCTGAAGGATGTGGGGAAAGTTCAAACAATTGAGTAAGTGCAAACAGCCAACCTTTTGGTAAATTGTCAACTGCAAACTGTTTGCACCATGTAGGGACCTCTTTCCAGGTTTCAACAGAACTTCCAGACTAAGACAGACTAGGAAATGCAGGGAGATATGGCCAGCAAAAAAGAATGAGCAAGATGAAACTCTTGCCATGATAAAGGAAAAAAAAAAATTAAGTGCCAGGGGTATAAATTTGAGAGAAATCATACAGGGCTGGGGCCAAGGTGGCAGACTAGACACACATCTCCTTGATTCTCTCTGAGAACTAAGACCTGGAATGATAACTGTATGGAGCAGTATGGACATCCAGGGAGTCCTGGGCTCTGGCATAGTGTTGTCAGATTTGAGTAGGCACCAGTAACAGACTGAACTACCCCTCTCAAAGATGAGGCAGCAGCCACTGACCCCCGCACTTGCTGACTTACTGTATGGAAGGACTGCAGGTACTGACACCTTCTTTGTTATCCAGGAGGTGAGGGCTGGGCATGAGCCTGATAACATGCTGAATGGCTGTGCTTCAGTAAATAGCACATAGCACAGCAGAAGGATTGTGTGTGGGATAGCCACATACTGACAGCCCGGCTGTTGACTGAGAGCACCACCGCCTCTCCACCCTCTCTTTTCTGAGCTGCACCTAGATTCTGCTGTTTCATGGCAGGAAGGGCAGCTCAGCTGGGATGCCATCTTGGTCAGCTGGGAGGCCTTAGCTGGGACTAATTCTCAAGTGGAGCAGCAGCCCCTGTCTGGACAGTGCTTCTCCAGCAGAAAAGCTGCATTTGTGTCTAGATTTATGGGAAGGGCCAGGCAGAGAATGGCAGAAAGGCCCTAACCCCTCCCTATGTTGAACCACACCATAGCATGTGGGGATGGCCTATGAGGTACTTCTATTGTCAGCCTGAAAGCAGGACCTGCTACACCTTAGGGCCTGACTGTTTTCAACAGCTGTTGGACAGCTCCTCCCCGAGCAGTAAGTACCTTTTAAAATAAGACCACCTGGAGAAATGACTGCTGAGAGACCCAGCCTCATCTCCTCTGCTCTTTATTGCACTGAATGCTCCAATAAAGAGACAGTGAGTGACATCATGGATCAAAAGACATGACCCATCTGTATGTTGCTTACAGGAAAAACACCTAAGACTCAAAGATATGAACAAACTGAAAATCTAAGGATGGAAAAATATATGCCAAGCCAACAACATAGAAAGAAGAGCAGGAGTGGAGATACTGATCTCAGATAAAATAAACTTTAATATAAGATCTACCCTTGTGGACAAGGATGGTCACTATTTATTACATAAAGGTTCAATATGTAAGCAGTATATAGCAAAGTTAATTATTTATGCACCCAATACCAGAGCATCTAAATACACCAAACAAACACTGACAACACTGAAAAATGAGATAGATCACTCTACAATAATAGTTGAAGACTTCAACCCTCCACTTTCAGTAATGGATAGATCACCCAGGAAAAAAAAAAAAAACTCAGTAAAGACATGGATCTTATTGCAACAATTAACCAACTAGACCTTATTGACACATACAGATCTTTTTACCCATCAACAGATAAATACACCTTCTTCTCCAATGCACATGGAATATTTTCCAGAACAGACATGTGTTAAGACAGAAAGCAAATCTCAACAAAGTCCAAACCATTGAATTATTATTGCAAAGCAGCTTCTTGGACCATGAAGCCATGAATCAAATGAGAATGAAAACACACCCTATCAGAACACACGGGATACAGCAAAATCAGTCCTCAGAGAGCAATTTATCTCTATAAATGCACACATCCAGAAGGAAGAAAGGGGCCCAAAAAAAGAATTAACCCTACAGTTTGAAAAAGTAGAAAGAAAGCAACAGAGAAGCACCTCAGGCACCGAAAGAAAACAGACCATAAAGATTAGATCAGAACTAAATGAATTAGAGAATAGAAGAACAATTGAAAAAATTAACAAAACCAAAGCTGGCTTTCTGAAAAGATCAACCAAACTGATAAACTATTAGCTAAACTTACAAAAGAAAAACACAACAGGACACAAGTAACCTATATAAGAAGGGAGATGGGAGATGTCACAACAGACCCAGCTTAAATCACAAGAGTCATAACAGAATGCTACAAAAGACTGTACTTTAACAGGTTGGGAAACCTAGAAGAAATGGACAAATTTCTAGATTCATATGACCTACCAAAATTATCACAAGGAGAAGTAGAATAACTTAATAAACCCATCACAAAAGAAGAGATTGAAAAAGTAATAAAAAAACTACCAATCAAAAACAGGCCTGGCTCAGATGGCTTCACTCTAGAATTCTATCAAACTTTTAGAGAAGAGTTAATTCCAATAGTACTGAGATTATTTCACAGCATAGAAAAGGATGGGATACTCTCATATTCATTCCATGAAGCCAGCATAACCCTGATATCAAAGCCAGGGAAAGATCCCACAAAAAAAGAAAATTACAGACCAATATTTCTCATTAACCTAGAAACAAAAATCTTCAACAAAATTCTAGCCAGTAGGATTCAACAACATATCAAAAAAGTAATTCGTCATCACCAAGGTAGATTCATACCAGGAATGCAAGGGTAGTTCAACATCAAAAAAACAATTAAGGTGGTAAACCACATAAATAGCACAAAGGATAAGAATCACATGATTTTGTCAATTGACGCAGAAAAGAAATTTGACAGAGTCCAACACCCAGTCATGCTAAAAACTCTCAGCAAAACAAGAATAGAGGGGAAATTTCTCAGTGCAGTAAGGGGCATCTATGCAAAGTCAACCACCTACGTCATCCTGAATAGAGACTCAAAGAATTCTGCTTGAGAACGGGAACTAGACAAGGATGCCTATTCTCACCACTTCTATTCAACTTTGTACTAGAAGTTCTAGCCAGAGCAGTTACACAAGACAAAGAAATAAAGGGCATCCACATCAGCAAAGAAGAAGCAAAAATCTCCTATTTGCAGATGATATGGTTGTATATACAAAGAATACTAAAGCATCTATAAGTAAATTACTGTAACTAATAGAAGAGTTCAACAAAATATCAGGGTATAACATAAACATAAGTAAATCAGTAGGATTGCTTTGTATCAGCAAAGAGATCATCAAAGAAGAACTCACCAAATCAACACCATTTAATATTATAGCTCCCAAGAAGATAAAATACTTGGGAACTAATCTAAATAGAGAAACAACAGACCTATACAGGGAGAACTACAAGGCCTTATTGCAAGAAATCAAAAGAGACTTACATAAATGGAGAAACCTACCCTGCTTATGGTTAGGAAGACTTAACACTGTGAAAATATCTATTTTACCTAAAATGATCTACATATACAATGCAATCACAATACAAATTCCAGCATCATTTTTCAATGAGGTGGAGAAACAAATCACCAATTTTGTTTGGAAAGGGAGGAAACTCTGGATAAGTAAAGCACTGCTGAAGAAGAGGAATACAGTGTGAGACTTCACACTACCCAACCTTAGAACCTAGTACATTGCCACAGTAGTCAAAACATCCTGGTACAGGTGCAAAAATAGACATGTAGACCAATGGAGCAGAGTTGAGACTCCAGAGACGGAACCATCCTCTTATGAACAGTTGATATTCGACAAAGGCCCTAAGATTTTAAACTGGGATAAAAATAGTCTCTTTAACAAATGGTGTTGACAAAATTGGATATCCATCTGCAAAAAACTGACACAAGGCCCATATCTCACATCTTACACAGAACTTAACTCAAAATGGATCAAAGACCTAAATATCAAACCTAAAACGATAAAGATGAGTGAACAGTGGAAGTTCTAATACACAGCTTAAACAGCCTTCAAAATCTGACAAAGCACAACCAACAGAAGAGAAAATAGATACATCAGAACTACCAAGAAAGATTGTCAAAATAAAAGTCCACCTAGAGAATGGGAAGAAATATTTGTTAACTACATGGCAGATTGACATCTGATCTCCATAGTCTACAAGGCACTGCAAAATGTAAGCAAGAAAAAGGTAAATACCCTAATTAAGCAGTGTCCAAAGGAGATGGGCAGACACTTCAGCAAAAAGGACATCCAGACAGTCAAAAGACACATGAGGAAATGATCATGATCATTTAGCTATGAGAGAAATTCAAATCAAAACTACAATGAGATACCATCTCACCCCAACAAGATTGTCCATAATCTAAAAAACACAAACCAACAAATGCTGGAGAGGCTGTGGAGGGATTGGAATTCTTATACACTGCTGTTGGGATTGCAAAATGGTACAACATCTTTGGAAAGCAATCTGGCTCTTCTTTAGAAAGTTGGGATTAGATATACCATTTGATCCAGTAATCCCACTGCTTGAATTTATCCTATAGAAACAAAGGCTGTCACATGAACAAACACAGACGCACAAATGCCTATTGCAGCACTGCCCACAATAGAAAAAAGATGGAATCAATCAGATGCCCATCAGCAGATGAATGGATAAACAAACTATGGTACATATACTCAATGGAGCACTATGCAATTATAAAAACAGTGGCAATTTTAGGAAATATCCCATAACCTGTTTTCAATAGGAAGACATTATGCTGTGTGAAATCAGTCAGTGGCAAAAGGACAAATATTATGTAAGACCCATGCAATAAGGACTTAAATAAAGGATTATGTACAGAAGAAAAGAGTCTTTGGTGGCTACAAGGGTGGGGACGGAGGGTGACGGTTGGTCAGAGATTAGACAGTTGATAGAAATTTGGTTAGGTAAAAGCAGTGACAGCACACAGCAGAAAGTAGATCACCTTAACTGGACTTCACCACAAACTGAAAGTTCTTCTAATCTCAACCCAATATTGCAAGGACAGAGTAGCAGGGATGGGGTCTAGGGAACATGCTCTTGGAAGACATCGAGGTCAATTGGCATAACTAGCTTATTGTTAAGAGAGTCTTCTGCACCCCATGTTGGTATCTTAAAAGCTAGCAAGCTGCCATCTAAGGTACACCAAATGGTCCCAACTCATCCAAAACAGACAATCACTGAGAATACCAAAGAAACAAGGAAAAAAGAGCCCAGGAGACAGAAGGACCCATGTTGAATGACATGTGACATGTGACCAGAAGAACCAGATGGTGTTTGGCCACCACCAAAGATAGCCATGGTGGGGCACACAGTGTTGAGTACCACTGGAAAGATGAGAAAAAGAGGGGTGCAGCTCAAGAACTCTACTAAAAGACCACAATCAATGGTCCAGTGGCCCAGGGGATCCCCTGTGAGCATGGTCCCTAGACCTGCTGCTGCCCCCATCTAGAAAACACTACTGAGGTGAACTCTTCAGTCAGAAATGAACTAGACTCAGGGATATGATGTGACCATGCGATGTGTGTAGTTTTGGGTTCTGTGCATTTAAAATGCTGTCCTATTGGTCTCTTTCTAGATGGGAGAGAAGAGGGTAGAGAGGAGGGGGCAGAAGCCTGTTAAGAGGATACAACAAGTATAAAAAGAAGAGGAGTAGTGTGGTGTCACAGGGCAAGGAGAGCAGCAGGAGCTGCAGCTAGGTGGGCATGCAAAATTGACTTGAGTTGTGTACTTTCACTTAATCACAGTTGAAGAAAGAAAGAAAAAAGGAATCATACAATTTGTTTCTTTAACAATTTGCCAATTATTATAAAAGGAATTATACTTTTAGCAATTCAAAGATACATAAAGTGCAGAGTTACGTGACATAATCTATAAATGGGATCTCATTACACATGCTGAATTAACCTATTTTTAAAAATATCAACAACATGCTGTGGACACCATTTATATACACAAACACCTTTCTAGAATGTTGTGAAGGTATTAATATGCATTCAATTCTTTTGTTGTCTTGTTAGCCTATATATACCTTAGGATCTTTGAATGAGGTTAATACAAGAAGATATTTGTTCTCTATATTTTATTTGAATCTTTCTTGTAGCTTCATTGGAATAAGAAGCTACAGAGCATTTGCTCAGGTAAGAATGTGAGACCTCATTATTTTGCATGCCTTGGCCAGTCCTTTGTCCTTGAAGCTTGAGATGTCTGACAGCCTTTTTTCTCGCAGTAGAACTCATGGCTTGGATACAGGGTCCTATTAGACCTACATTATACTGACATCTGGTGGTCATTCCGAGGTCATCACTGATAATATTAAAAAAAAAAACACCCATTGCTGGCCAGTTGACTGACTTATGGTAACAATGTAGGATAGAATGGCCACCTAGGGTCTCCAGGGTTGTAGTCTTAACGGAAGTAGACTGCCACATCTCTCTCCTACAGAGGCACTGGGTAGGTTCAAGCCACTGATCCTTCACTTAGCAGCTGGACACTTGACCACCAGAACACCTCCCCACAGGTATTCAAGATGGAAGAAGATTCACAGGGGGGTTTCCCTGAGTATGCTGAATTTCATTTTTATTCCGTTTTTAAGACTTTATCCATGCTGTGTACTGATTTCTTTGGGCAACAATGTCCATCTGTATTTCATTTGTTCTACCATGCATCTATCAGTTTTTATCACTGTGGTGGCTCGTTTCTGTTGCTATGATAATGTTACTGGAGAAAGCTCAAGACTTCTTGCTACCTGCCACTAAACCCAACCTTAGAGACAGGAGATTCCATGAATGACCAAAGATTTTTTATTTCTGTGTTGCCAGCAAAAACTGGGGACAGACAGCATTTTTGTTCTCAAAGCCTATGTGAAGCCATCAGGCAAGTTTGGGGTTCTGAAGGGAGAGACCGAGAAACATTTACTGGGGAGGGACCTCTGTCCACAAGCAGGCCTCAAGGGTCTTGGGGAGATATTCACATTGAGAGCTGGGCTCCTGACACTTTCAGTTGTCCCCTTGTGCAGGGGGTCCTCAGACTGGCACCTCCACTGTCTGATGTTCCCAAGAAGAAGCTGCAAGGAGCTGCAGAGATTTTATCTCGGTGGCTCCAGCAAGTTACTGGGTGATTTCCTGGGCCAGACAGTGCTAGGAAGCAAGGAATTTTGAGAAAAGCAAGTAAAGAGTCAGTTCTATAAAACAAGTAAAGAATTAGTCCTGACTGTCTATTTTAATTTCCTCTTTGAAAACAGGGGCCTGAAACCACCCCCCACCTCCTCCTGGTTTCAATAACAGAAACTATGCTACCCATATTTCAATTGCCAGCAGGGCCAGCCATGGTGGGTAGGTTTCAGCAGAGCTCCCAGACTAATACAGAATAGGAAGAAAGGCCTGGCAATCTACTTCTAAAAATCAGCCAGTAAAAATCCTGTGGATAGCAATAGAACATTGTTCAGTGTACTGCTAGAAGGTGAGCACCTTAGAACAAAAGGCACTCGAAAGACACAGGCTGCAGCAGTGGACGTGACCACATCGATGATGGTAAAGATGGTGGAAGGCCAGGCAATTCTCAGTCTGTCGTATGTGGGGTTGCCATGAGTTGGATCCAATTCCATGACAATGAACAACAATTTGAAGTGTTGTTGTTGCTTGCAATTGGTTAGACTAAGTATGATCCTACATCACTATCTTGGGAACATTTGTGGCTAAAAAAGTGGGTAAATAGAAAACTTTCTCAAGTTGTTACCCATTTCCATTGTTGCATTGGGGTTACTAGTTATCCTCCTGAGCTCTTGGGTCTTCAGCAGAACAACTCTGAGGGGCCCAGGACAGTAGAAGACACAGAGAAATAGCTCTCAGAATCCCCTCCCATCCTGTGCATTGTTCCTTCGCTCTGTCCTAGTGGTCTCAGTATACACTATACAACCAGCCCCTTCACAGAAACTTCAGTGGCAGAAACTGTTCTTTGCCATTCTGGAAAACAGCCTAAAATTATAAGATGAACTTCCAGAACCCTGGTTTCTAGAAAGAAAAACCCCACCCTAGAGAATGAATACCTCCTCCTTATACTTTCTATATTAACTCCCCACTAGCATGGCTTCAGAAATCCTGGTGGTGCAGTGGTTAAGGGCTATGGCTGCTGACTAAAAGGTCAACAGTTCGAATTCATCAGGTGCTCCTTGGAAACCCTGTGGGGAAGTTCTACTCTGACACTTATGGGGTCACTATGAGTTAGAATCAACTTGGTAACAATGGGTTTTTCAGTCGAACATGCCTAGAACGTCCTTCTAGTGTCACCCTAGGTTTTTGCCCCATCTACATCATCACAAAAAGAAACTGGGCTTCAAACTCCCAGGGAACTGGGTTCAAAACCCCTTTCTGGCCCTTATCTGTCTGAACATGAGTTATAAAACATTCTAAGTTTTGCTTCCATCAACTATAAAATATGATTTAAAAAATGATTTACAGCAAGTCACCCACTCATGTTGACCCTATCTATGAGTGTCAGAGTAAAACTGAGTTCCATGTGATTTTCAATGTCTCATTTTTTGAAGGCACATTGCCAGGCCTTTCTTCCTAGGTACCTCCAGGTGAACTCAAACCTCCCGAATTTCAGTTTGTGGCCAACCATGTTAACAGTTTGTACCAACCAGGGACTTCAAGATATAAATAACAAAAATACGACAAAAGGTTTTCACGAAAATTGAGATGAAATATGAGTGTGAAGTTTCAAAGAGGTCCCTAGTACATAAAGGGGAGTGACAGCAGGTGCCCCAGCTTCTGTTCCCTTTTTCCTGCCCCTTTAACCTGCTCCTCTTCAGAGCTAGGCATTTGCAAAGCAATGTCCCTCTTCCCTCTTCCCAGCGTCTCTTCTACCGCTCCAGTCAGGAATTTCCCACTACTTCACTGAAACCATTTGCAACAAGCTCACCGTGACCCACTTACTAATTTCCAGCCTGGTCTCATTTAACCTCTTAGGACCCCACCACCGCCGCTCACCTGGAGTTCCTTCTGCAGCGTTCCTTCTCAGATGTCTTCGCTAGCTCTCCTCCTCATCCCCTTCAGAATGGGGAAGTCCTAGAGCTAAGCCCTAGATTCTCTCATCTTTCCTCTCCAGACCTTCTCCTGTTGATCTCCTATACCTTTAAATAACACCTTTATGTTGGTGGGGGTGTTGCCAGAAAGTCATCCCTCAGTTCTTGTTTTCACTGTAAGAAAAAATTCCAGCAGAGACACTGGCACAAAAAGTTAAGCATGGGAAAGAGTTTCAGTAGAGCATAGTGTACTTGACAAAGGGGTGCCCAGCTGGCTACTCAGAAAACGATCTGAGAGCCTGAATTGCTCTTCCCTCTAAATTTTTATATCCTAGTCTTTCCCTCCCTCTAGAATTTTTGGTTCTTCCTTTTCATTGGTCCCTTTGGTGGCAGAGGCTGTGATGCTGAATGGGTTTCAGTGGAGCTTCCAGACTAAGTCTGTTTCCCAAATCAGCCAGTGAAAATTCTACGGATTACAAGAGTTCAGTTCTGCTGCTCGAGGGGTCACCATGAAGTGGCAGCTGACTTGACTGCAGCTAACAACAGCAGCAGCTTACGTTGGTGTCTCCCACAGTGAAAGCTCAGCCAAAACCTTCCCTTGAGGGTTGGGCTTGTATGCCCAGCTATTTAGAGGGCATCTTTTGGATGCTGTACTAGGCATCTTCCATGCCTCTGGTTACATCCTCTCAGCCTTTTGTTCCAGGCATTGCTATGGTAACCAGCTGCGCACAGGAGGAGATGACAACCCCTAGCCCCTGGGCCCTGCCCATCCATCCCTACCTTACACCACAGGACTTCTCTGCTGATGCAGTGTTGGTTATCTGCAGAAGCCCACTCGCCAGCCGGGTTTGAGGGATCTTACACCTGGGAAAGCAGGGACTTTATCCATCTGGAGGCAACCTTAGAGAATGATAGAGCGAAGAAGTGGTAGACAAGCACTCCCCTTTCTACTGCCCAGCAGGACTCAGCCTGCCCACAGGGGGACTCAGCACAGCAACACAGTTTTAGATGGACTTTCCTCTGTCTTGGTTCCATTTCTTTCGGGCCCATGGTCCACTTCCCAGGCCCACTTCCTCAAATGAATTATCCACATACATGCCATCGTCACAGGGTCTGCATCTGTGAGGAACTGGTGCTCAGCTTTCTGAGGGCCAGCCTGGTGAGTGGGCTTCCTGTGGCTGCTGTAACAAAGAGCTATGAGCTAGAAGAAGCCGTGTCTAAGCTGAGACCTCCAGGATAAGTTAAGAGTTCTAAAAGGGACAGGTCGATCAGATGTGGGAGGGGCCAATGATTCCTGGGTTCCGTTTAGGGTTAAAAAACAAATCAAATCCCTCTACCAACAAGTGAACTCTGAGCCATAGTGATCCTACGGGACAGAGTAGAATTGCCCCAGAGAGTTTCCAATGCTGTGCTCATCACAGAAGCAGACTGCCACAGCTTTCTCTCGAGGGGTAGCTAGTGGGCTCCAGCCAACAACTCTTTGGTTAGCAGCCAAACACTCTAATCATTATGTTACCAGGACTTAAACAATAGTCTAGCTATTTTTAAAGACCATTTTGCCTGGGACTTCTTGCTGTTTTGAAGAATTAGCTCAGTTTGGGGAGAGGGGAACAGAAATTGTAGAGTAGACCAGAAGCAGTGCTTTAGAGTAAATTGTTACTAGGTAAATACCGTTTCCTGGCCTTTTTCCGTGGTGCTACTGTTAAAATGGAATATGAGAATCCTTGGCAGTTCTTAGAATCTTTGGAACACTTTTGACTTCCTAGTCAAAATGCTACCTGGATAACAAATTGTATATTCAAAAACTTCAGTTAATTTCTGTATTGGCTTAATATGATTTTTGATTTAACGATCTTAAGTGTATTCCAAAGTTACAGCACCCCTGCTCTAGGGCTCTAACTTAGGATGACAGCCATCATCAGAAAAGCTTTCAGAAAGTCTGAAAGTTACTGGCCTCTGTCTGTCTAGCCGTGTGTTTCTCCCTCCAGAGATGCATGCAAAGTCACTGCCTCTTTGAGGTCAGCGGTATGACCAGGAGAAAACCTAGATTTTGCTCTGCATGACTTGTTGCCACCATTAAACAGGAGGCTGAGTTAGGACACTGGAAAGATGCTTTTATTTTGTTGTACAAAACCAAAAAACCACCCCCTGCCATTAAGTATTCTGACTCATAGTGACTCTACAGGCCAAGCCAAGTGCCGTCGAGTCAGATCCGACTCATGACTCCACAGGACAGAGTAGAATTGTCCTATGGAGGTTCCAAGGAGCATCTGGAGGATTTGAACTGCCAATCTTTTGATTAGAGGCTGTGGCACTTAACTACTATGATACCAGGGTTTCCTTTGTTGTGCAAAGAAAAGAAAATCAGGGCTGCTGCCTCTAAGACTGCTCACAGGTGGCTTGGAGAAAGTGGGCTTTTTCAGAGATCATACAGGGAAATGCAAAGTCATCATGAATATTCAGTGTTGACCCTCACACAGGCACTCAGAGTGTGGATGACTGCACTTTCTTTAGACAAGGGTTCAGTCCACCAGGATGAAGGAAGAGATTGATTTTCTTTCATTAGGATGTTAAGTCTCCACCCAGAGGCAGCTTGAGACATGTGCTGTGGTTATCTTGCTGAGGACAATTCTAGAACAATGGGTAGCTTATTCTGTTTGGTGAAGGAGGATAAGCCAGAGCTGGTGTCTCTCAGTAGCGCTGGGATCTTAGGCTGCGCTCCTTATAGCAGGACTGCGTTCAGCATCTGCCTGTTCCTGTGTTGCACAGAGGAGCTTTGCTTGCTGCCTGGGGCTGGGATGAATGCACAGGGGTTGTGGCTGGGTCCCTCACACCGCCCCACATCTTCACAGGCCTAATGGGCCACCCCGTACTGCCTTGGGCACTGTGGCTCGCCATGGGAACCTACCCACATAAAAGACAATAGGATCTCAGTCCTTTCTCCTCTTGGCACTGGGCTTCTGACAGCTTACTGCCTGGGGCTGTGGCATTCTACAGGGACCTGCAGGGTCAGCTAGTCCTGGCATGAACCCTGAGGCCACTCTGTCCAGACCTATGGTGCTGAAATCCACCCATGGGTAGGACTTCAGCTTCAGTCACAGATTGCCTTAGGAGTCACTGGGCTTTAAAAGGCATATGTACACACACATACACACACACACACACAGAGAGAGAGAGAGAGAGAGTAACAAGGTTTTCACTTGTGTTTGTGATTGAAATGCATGTGGCTTTCATGGGACTCCTCACATGAATCTTACACAATTCACTCATTGCTTTCTCTTTACTTCCTAAAAGGCAGTGGAAGCATAGGGAGCTACTCATTCAGTGCTGCATCCCATACTTCACAAGCCCTACCCCTTGGTTTTCTCACCTTTAGAATGGGCATAATCATACCTACTTTTTATGTATGCAATAAAATTACAGAAGATGTTGAGAAATTATGTTCCAGTACATGCTATAGCATGGATGAACCTTGAAAATCTCTTGCTAAGCAAAATAAACCAGACACAAAAGAACAAATACTGCACAATTCCACTTACATGAACTATCTAAAATAGGCATATGCATAAGGAAAGAAAGTCAAGTGGCTACCAGGCGCTGATGGGAGAGAGGAATGGGGAGTTACTGCTTAAATGGGTACAAAGCTGCTGTTTGAGGTGATGAAAAGTTTTAGAAAGAAATAGTCACGGTGGTTGCATGCATAAAAAATAAAAATAATAATACAGGAGATGCTTATAAGATGTATCATGCACTACAATACAGAAAGTACTTGCTACATGTGTGATTGCTGCTGCTCTAACATAATAAGCCTATTGCTTTTGAGTCAATCTGACTCCTAGAGGTCCTATAGGACAGAGTACAAATGCCCCATAGGGTTTCCAAGGAGTACCTAGTGGATTTGAACTACCAATTTTTGGTTAGCAGCTGTAATTCTTAACCATATGCTATTAGAGTTTCCTATAATCTGCCCCAAGAGGGGGCAGATCTCAGTGGGTCTTCGCTTGGTGGAAGCCTGAGTCCCCCAGATGCAGAGCCTAAGGAGATAACTCATCAACTAGTTATTCGTGAGTAGAGTCCTAGGTGCAGAATTGAGGGACGCAAGAGGGAGCCACAGGACCTGAGGGAGGGCCTGTTACCGCAGTGGCCTCCAGGATAGATGGTGTGGCCCTGAGGTGCAAACTGTGAGAAGGCTACTCAACCACTCCTCAAAGGTCAGGTGCATAGAGGGTCAGCACCCCACTTGCCAGTCTGTCCCCTCATAAGGTGTCTCAGAGGAGGGTGCTGCTGCAGACGGTGTCAGCAGGGAAGCCCTGGGCTGGGCAGCAGAGGTATAGTGTGAGCAGGAGACAGGGCGCTGCCAGAGTGCAGCTACATGCAGCCTATCAGACCTACCTCAAGGGGAACAGGAGCAGGTGAGGGTGGTGTCAAAAGGACTTGCGGTGAAACACAGGAAGGTTCTGGTGCCCCAGGATCCCACGTCAAATCGCCTGGTCATGCTCTCTGGCTGTCTGCTTTTATTTTACTTCTCCTTTTCTCAACTCCTGTTACCTCTATATTTCTCAGTACTTATGAGGAAAGTTTGGGCTTTTGAGGATATTGTCAGCCAAACAAAAATCTTCCTGCAACAGAAATCGATCCTCTCAGCATGTGGGGCTTAATCGTCAGACCCTGGATCATCATTCCTCTTGGCTAGGTTCCATTTGTGTACCTACTAGTGCAACTCATTTGTTGGTGCTGTTGTATCATTGTTTCTGTTGTGTTGCTACAGTTGCTGTGGTTGGATCGCTGTTGCTGCTGCTCTTACGGCAGTGCCGTGTTGCTGCTACTGCTGCTGCCCTTTTGTTGTACATGTTGCTGTTATGTCATTGCTACTATTGTAGCTGCTATTGTGCTTTTGCTATTGTGTTGCTGTAATTGAAAATCCAGAACTCCACAGATCTGGAGCCTTTCTAGAACTCCAAGCATCTGAGTTGACTGTATTCCACTTACCTCCCACAGTACCAAGTGTGTGACCTTCTACACTGTAAACAAGCACAGACTGAGCAAAGATCCTGGAGAATAAATATCATTAAATTGAAAACAAATGAACTGCACTGCAGATCAGAAGCAGCAGAACCAAACAGCCAAAAAGACCCTGGGATGCAGATGTTGTGTTTAAGGGTCTTTGGGTCATTTAAGGATTGAACTGTTTTTCCCCCAAAATAAGTGTTGTAATTCCTCACCTCTATGCCTGTAGTTGTACTTCTATTTGGGAATGGGTTGCTTTCACTAGGAAACTCTGGTGGCGTAGAGGTTAAGTGCTATGTCTGCTAACCAAGAGGTCAGCAGTTGAAATCTTCCAGGTACTTCTTGGAAACTCTATGGGGCAGTTCTACTCTGTCCTATAGGGTTGCTATGAGTCAGAATGGACTCGACAGCAATGAGTTTGTTTTTGTTTTTTTTTTTTTTTTGGTTTGTTTTGCTACATTAATGAAGCAGGATTAGTACAGAGTATGTTCTGAATCAGTTTATTTTGAGATATGACAGGTTTTTAACAAATGAGTGAAGGAAAGATGAGGTAAGATACATACCAAGACACATGGAAAACTCCAAGGGACCAGGAAGCAGAAACTGAAGAGACAAGACCTTCCTCCAGAGCAGAGAGACAGAAAGCTTTCCCTTACAGTCAGTGCTCTGAATCTGGACTTCTAACCTCTTAAACTGTGAGAAAATAAGTTTGTTAAAGTCACCCGCTTGTGGTATTTCTGTCATAGCAGCACTTAGATAACTAAGACAGGGACAAGGCATCCCAGGAACATAGGTCACTGCCACCCCACAGCACAAGCAGTATAACTGCCTGTTCTGTCCACAGATTCCTTGTATTGTGGGGATTTGGGACTCTCTTAGATGCCGGGCACAGAGTGTAGGAGAGGCCCCCCGGTACCACCATGCCCTGCTAAGCCAGGTGGTGCCCTGCCAGTGCCCGTGACCAAACTCTCTAGGCACATAAGATGGGAAATATTTGCAAGAGCTTTCTTTGCACTCGTTTTCTGGAAAAGGAGCAAAGGGAAGGGCTTAAACTGCTTTAGAAGAGGCCGGTTGTCTCCAAGAGCGGAGGCAGTGGTGATTTAGTGGTAGAATTCTCTCCTTTCATGTACAAGACCTAGGTTCGATTTTCAGCCAAGGCACCTCAAGAACTCATCTGTCATTGGTTGAAAGTTTCAACTCAAGCTTCTAGATTAAGACGGACTAGGAATATACTTTTGCAAATCAGACAAGAAAAACCCGTAGATCACCATGTTTGGATCCAGGACCCATCATGGGGATGGTACAGCATAGGGCAGCATTTCTGTCCATCTTGTGTGGGATCTCCATGAAACTAGGCCAATTGTAGGCACTAACAATAGCAGCAGTCCAGGTAAATCAGTCCATTCAGAACGCTGGGTGGACTTCTCTCCGGACTGATGCTTGCTGCCATACTCATCTGATGCCCTGGTAAACTGATCCTGAGCACTCTGGCACACCTGCTCCCCTCTAGAGGAGCCAGTGTGTCACAGGATGTTTCGTCAGCTCAAGAATCTCAGATCCAGCACAGTAAGGTAGGGGCATTTGGCCTGTGAAGCCGCCAGTAGCTCAGAGTGCGTGAACACAGGCATGTGAGAGTCAGGCACCCCACAGAAAAAGGGCCTCTGCTGTCCCACAAGCTGAGAAAGCCTGAGAGCTCCTTTATGTCACCCCGACAACTCCAAGGCAGGGAGGAGGGTACTGGCAGTCTGCAAGATATGGGGTGCAGTCCATCACCCCGGTTTTGGGGTGCTACCAAAGACAGAGACAGAGGGCAGAGCTCACTCCTTCTGTTCCTCAGTTCTGGGCCCAGCGGCCTTAGCCAGCATGAGGAGGGGAGCAGATCTGCGGGGCTGGAAGCCAGGAGTCCTCCCTCTGGGTTCCTCAGAGCTGGAAGGCCAGGAAAGAACAGTAAGCACAGTGGGCACTTCTGGGCACTGACTGCTCTGCTAGATGCTTTGTCCCTTCACTCTGACCTTCTAGCCAGCTCTGTCAGAGAGGTAACATGTCCATCTTCTGCACGGGAAGCCTGAATCCCAGAGAGCAGACTTAACTTGCCCAGTGCCATGACTGGTAAATGGCAGAGCCTGTGTTTAAACCCAGGTGTGGCTACCCCCAAAAGGATATGCAGGTGATGATCTAGACAGAGTCAGGAGTTTGGGCCAGACAGAAAGAGACTAATAAAAACCAGTTGCCACTGAGTTGATTCCAACTCATGGTGATCCCATGTATGTCAGAATAGAATTGTGTCCCATGAACTTTCTGACGGCTGATGTTTTGAAATTAGGCCTTTCTTCTGAGACATCTCTGGATGTACTCGAACCACAAGCCTTTCCATTAGCAGTCAAGCATTTGAACTGTCTGTGCCATCCAGGAACTTTAAGAGACAAAGGCACCACAAGGGAATTACTGAAGGCAAATAGGTAGAGCCCTGTGATCCTCCACTGTGGGTTGTGGCTTGCATTTATGGCTGGCTTGGACAGCGGCACCTCCCCTGCTACTGTGCTCCACCTCTGTCCAAAAATGTCAGGCCCACAAGGTATACTTTTTTCCTGTTTTATTTATTGCTGAATTCCCAGTACCTATTTTTGGCATAGTAGATAAGTGCCAAGGCTGCTAACCAAAAGGTTAGCAGTTCAAAGCTGCCAGGTGCTCCTTGGAAATTCTGTGGAAGAGTCCTCTGTCCAAAAATGTCAGGCCCACAAGGTATACTTTTTTCCTGTTTTATTTATTGCTGAATTCCCAGTACCTATTTTTGGCATAGTAGATAAGTGCCAAGGCTGCTAACCAAAAGGTTAGCAGTTCAAAGCTGCCAGGTGCTCCTTGGAAATTCTGTGGAAGAGTCCTCTGTCCAAAAATGTCAGGCCCACAAGGTATACTTTTTTCCTGTTTTATTTATTGCTGAATTCCCAGTACCTATTTTTGGCATAGTAGATAAGTGCCAAGGCTGCTAACCAAAAGGTTAGCAGTTCAAAGCTGCCAGGTGCTCCTTGGAAATTCTGTGGAAGAGTCAGAATTAATTCAACAGCAGTGGGCTTAAGCTATTTTGTGTACCCCTATATAGTACATTTCACAAGCCCACACGCACATACATACATACATGTCTTTAGAAAACCCCCTGCCTGCCTGCTTCTTGAAGTACAAACAGCAAAGACACTGAAAAAGCCACAGACTTTGGAGTGAGAAATTCCCCTGGTACACACAGATTTATTCCCATTCTGATACATGACTTGCTGGTTCAAATGGTTTGCCCCTGGCCGCACGCCTAAAGTTTGGCTGTTCAAAGCTAGCTGGTAAGGCAGCAGAAGAAAGACTTCACAGTCTCCTTCTGCAGAGTCAAGGAAACATCAAAGTCTATCTGATGGCAATAGACCTGGTTTGGTTTTCCCAATCCAGCAATATCACCTCCAAGCATCTCATTGGCGAGAAGAAAGAAAATTCATTGCTTCTAAAATTTAAAATTGTGCCTGCATATGGAAACTCTCAAAATGAAAATAAGGCTTTTTTTCCCTCCTCTTGATATTTTGAAATCAGCTCAGAAGAAGTTTGTGAAAACCTCCACCCATCTGCAGCCTGACACCACTCAGCTGAACAGTGCCCAGCCAGGATGACATGAAAGCTGAAGAAAGAATGAAAACAGAGAGAAAACCTCATCCCAGCCCTCACTGCTTGGTCATGTTCAAAACAGACAGCTTGCCAACTAAGCTTTTGGCTTCATCCGCTTGAACAACTCTCCTGCTCACTGCTTAGAAGAGGTGTTTTGGCAGGAAAAGTTCTCATGGTATAAGTCTCACATGACATTTCATTCCAACAACAAGAATCAGAGTAGGAAACATTTACTAGGAAGCAGGTAGACTTTGCCTGGTTCTGTTTGCAGGGCACTTCCCCTCCCAAATACCCTTCTTCTTGTCTCCAAATTATTGGGGGCAGCTGCCTCTTGAGCCCCATGCTACTACCCACTTATTTTATATGTTTATTTAACAAATATATGTGTTTAATGTTTATAATCTGCCAGACATTGTTCTAAGTGTTTCATGTATATGAATTTTCTGCAACCTGTAAAGCTGGTATTTTTCTTACTATATTCATTCTATAGATGAAGAAGGTATCCCTGGATGGCATAAATGGTTAAGTACTGTATTATGAGCCAAAGGGTTGGTGGTTCAAACCCACCCAGAGGCATCCTGGAAGACCCAACAATCTGCTTCCAAAAGGTAGCAGCCTTGAAACTCTGCAAGGCACAGTTCTCCTCTGCATGCACTGGATCACCATGAGTTGGAATCGACTCAATTGCAACTACAGCAATAACACAAATAAGGCAACTGAGGCTCAAGTTAAGGAACCTGCCCAAGACCACATGGCTGATAAATGACGGAACCAAGATTTACACCAAGCTCTGGTCCAGTGTCTGCCAACACACCAAGCTCTTTCTTCCTTGAGGTAAGCCTTTCTGCACCCAATCACTCCAGAGCCCAAGATTATCAGGGCGCTAATCTGATAAACCTTCTGCTAACCGAAGATTGTTGGACAATGGTCTCCTGGAGTTTCTGGATGTTTCTAAAACATACTGTCTTCCATTTGTCCTTTAAACTGGAGGGAAGGTCTCCAAGGCAAAGATTTTTCTAACTGCTTTTAATCAACACACAGTTTTCATCAAGTCTATTGTGATTCATGGCAACCCATGTGTGTCAGAATAGAACTGTGTACCACTGCGTTTTCAGTAGCTGATTGTTTTAAAGTAGATCGCCAAGTCTTTTTCCTGCACCATCCCTGGGTAGACTTGAATTTCCACACTTTCAGTCAGTAGTTGAGCACTTAACCATTGGCATTGCCCAGAGACTCCAGTATGGAGTATAATTCTATTCTGAAAGACACAGGGTTGCCTTGAGTCTCAACTGACTTGGTAGCTAGCAGTTAACTGTGAGCCTAGCTCTCCTATACTAAGCATCTTGGGGTTTCTAGAAATTCTAGGTATTCCCCTTGTTTCTGTCTGAAAACTAGACTGGGGAACGGGAACTCAGAAGAGGGTACTTTTTCAGTGTCCCTTAAAGCCTAGATGTTGGCAGCAGATCCCGCACAGAACATCCAAGAGGACCCAGTGCCTTGTGTCCTTGGTTCACTGTGGTCAGTCATCATAAAAATCCACCTTGTGTATTATTATGGTATTTATTTGTTTGTAAATACCTATCGGTTTTCCAAATAACTAGCTGTCAGACTTAGGGCACAGAGTCCTTCAAAACATTCAGTGCTTGAGAGACAGTTGGCTACATTTTCTCCTGAAGAAAAGAAGGGGAACCCAACAGACAGACTCATCCCACAAGGTGTACAGACACCCCACACAGGGTTCATACACTTCATGGGCGTCTACCCTCTGCTATAACAGGAAGGGGATGGGGCTATTGGCTATCCCAAAAGCCCAGAAACTCCCAGACACTGGGGTCATGTGGTGAGAAGGGCAGAAGAGCAACCAACACCTACGGACAAGGTGAAACAACAGCCAAGCTGCTCCTGCTTCAACACAGGACAGGTTCTGACCCAATTCTAGCTCCTCAGGACACAGCAGTAGTCCAGAGTTGACACCCGGCCAAGATTCCTATTCAACATTGATGGTAGGCTTTATTTAGCCATTCAATTCCAATACTTTTAAACTTATTTGAAGAGTAGGACATTTTTCTCTTCTTTATATATTCATTGAAAGGCAAGTAAGTTGAATTTCTGGATAAAGAAGGACTCCTTGCTGGAAAACAAGTGCACAGAGCTTTCTGTAGCTGGATTCAGGGCAAGTGTCATCTGTCACACTGGTGACCCCATCTCTCCCTCAGAGAAAGTGAACTCATGGCCTGTTGAGTATCTAGGTCTCTACAAGCCCTCAAGGAAGTGGGCCAGGGGTGTAATGAGGACATATAAAATAGCTTCCTTAACGTCAGAAGAGAAGCTGATGGTAAAAGTGTCATCAAGGAAAAGAAGAAAAACAACTCAGGCATAAGAAGTGATGCCCTGTCTGCAGTGGATGAGGACAGAGCAAGGAGAAAAAGAACTTGTTTATTCAGTGTGTAAAAACTCACCAAGTACAGCCTGAAATGCGCTGCTTTTCAGAGCAGAGCCACTGCTGTGCGTGTTACTGGAGCTCACAGGACCTCGGCACTTAACCTGGTCGCTTTGGTCACTCTTTGTGTCTGACTGGCACAGTAACTTTCTTACCGGTCTCCTTCAGTCTCATGGTTAACTGTAACATTCCATCAGCAGCTGCCCTGTTCCTGGCCCATGTTTCCGGTTATCTGTGTCACGGCTCTCTCTGAGATTCCTCCTGCGGCCTTGAGGACATCATGGATTCCACTCCCTAGCCCACCAGACCTTGCATCGGTGCCTAGGATCCCACCACTGGAACATCACACCCCATGACCCAGACACCGTTCCGTGCAATCCAGACCAGGTTTTCCACATCTCCTTAAATAAAGACTGGGATAACAATGATTTTTAACAGGCTCTTTGTCTAAGTCTGGTTGGTATTTCAAGGACTCTTGTATAGTTTAAGGTAAAAGTAAGTAGATAGTTTAAAGGTGAAAGCAGATTAAGCTTCTCACATAATGCACTGCCCCTAACGGACTGCTAAGGATGCCTGCAAACCACTTGTGTGATTAAGAATGCAAATAACGGTTTGTGCTTCATGCATATAGAACCTAAATTCTGGTCCTATCTGTGATTTCTCTCACTCACTCACTACAAGGGCTCTCTCTTTAAAAGCTGCATGGGGAACTATCAAAAGGGAAAGTTCCCTGGTTGAGGAGAGAGTGGGCAAGGGTTAAGTAAGAGTTTCAGAGCCCACATCAGCACCTTGGGAAATTCTGCAGCCCCTCAGAGCAAATTCAGCCTTTGTCCAACTCTAAGTCCCCTCTGGTTGACAGCTTTATGTGTCTCTGTGTGTTTTTCTGGCTTGGCTGTGCCTTTTTCTGTGTGTCTTCCCACCCCGTTCTACATATCTTCTCTGCAAATGTAGTTCTTCCTCTGATCCTAACCACTCGGACTGGGTCAGACCTCACAAGTTATTTGGAACAGTCTTTCAGACTGACAAGTCTCCCCAAACCTTGAGATAGCAAATGAGAACTCAGTGCTCCCCAAGACCCTCTCACTAAACCCCACAAACCAAATCCACTGCCACTGAGTCGATTCTGACTTATAGTGACCCTATAGGACAGAGTAGAACTGACCCATAGAGTTTCCAAGGGCACCTGGCAGATTCTAACTGCCAGCCTTCTAGTTAGCAGATGTAGCGCTTATCTACTAATCACCAGGGGCCCCTTCACTATGAGCTGCAAATTCAGAGGTTTTCACTATCCCCCTCAGAACACTAACCACAAACTAGGGGGTCCCCACAGCAACTGCATTTATGTTCAGGACCATGGCGGTGGATAAGTACTGGGCTGCTGATCAAAATGGTGGCAGTCTGAGCCCACCAGCCACTCCTTGGAAACCCAGCAGGGTGGTTCTCTTCTGTTTTATAGGGTCACTATGAGTTGGAATCGATTCTACAGCAGGGGGTTTGGGGTCTGGTTTGGTTACATATTTAGGGGTTCCAACTACTCCCTCAGGTTGTATAACTCACTAGAACAATTCACAGAACTCAGGAAAGCTATACCTAATACTGCAGTTTTATTGTTGCAAAAAGGACACAAGTCAAGACCATCATAAAGAAGAGATGCACAGGACAAGATGTAAGAGAATCCCTAATATGGAGTTTCTGTGTCCCAAAGGATTTATTACTGCCCCCCACTGCACCCCCACCCCCCCACACAAACGGACACGCAAACACATCCTCCAAGCACCAGTGTCTTTCACCAGCCAGAAATCTCACCCAAGGCTCAGTGTCCAGAGTTTTTAGGTGGGACTTCATTATATAAACCTGACTGATTGATTCATTGCCCATGTAGCTGAACTCAATTTCCAGTCCCCTCTGCTCCCCATTCCCCTACCTTAGATCTGGCTTGTCTGATCTGACCAGCACCACCTGTCATAGATTGAATTGTGTCCCCCCAAAAATGTGTGTAACAATTTGCTGGCCCATGATTCCCAGTATTTGGGATTGGTCTCCATTTTATGATTTTTCCATGCTGTAAATCCTAATCTCTGCCTGTCACCTCTCTACTTCATAGTAAAGGGACTTTTCCTGGAGTACATCTTGCCACCTTTTAACCTACAAGAGATAAAAGCAAGCATGCAGAGAATTGGAAACCTCACACCATCAAGAAAGCAGCCCCTGAAGCACAGCACACTCTTCAGACCTGAGGTTCCTGTGCCAAGATACTCTCAGACCAAAGACTGATGCAAAACAGGGAACTTCCTACAGGACTGACAGTGGGAAATTCTTCCCCTGGAGCTGACTCACTGAGTTCAGACTCATAACCTACCAGACTAGGTATTTCTGTTACAGCAGCACTGAGTGACTAAGATACCACCTAACCTCAGTCAGCTCATTAGCATAAACCCACAGTTGTGTTCTGGAGCCCTCATGAGCAACAAAGACATTTCAATCACTAGGTAAATTCTGAGGGTGTACAGGTTACCTCCCAGGAACTAGTGGACAAAGGCCATGCAGGATCTGTCTCTCCAGGATGCCCCTTACATCCCATTCTAGTGTTGCTCACAGAACAAAGCTTCCCATCATCCTGGCCACAGACTCTGACAGACAGCGGTCCACTGTGGATACCACCACAGCTGTAAGCTAGTCACAGACACACCACCCTGCAGACGTCTGAAATGACTCCATTCTTGCAAAAGACGTTGCCAGCCTCTGAAAAGGAATCCTTTCTGGTGATCTTGCTGATACTGACTGGCCTGTCTTTGACTAGTTTTGACAAATTAACCCCAATTGCCTTGCTTAGATGTGTTATTCCTTCTATGAATAATATAATCTAAAAGATTAATAAAGAACTTACAGGTGATGAAGAAAGTGCTACACATGGGTAAAGAAGAAAGCTCAGAAATGCGTGAACTAGTGGGGGCCATCAGGAGCCCATCATGGACCGTAATGACTCCTGGGAGTTACACAGCTGTCATCTCCTGACAGCTGTGACCTTTGGAACAGAGGCCAACATCTCTTCCCTGTGCTAGCATTAGTGAGCAGAAGTAAAAATTTTGTCTGAAGTGCTCTCACTCATTGGTGTTAAAACAAGGCCTGGATCCCCCCAGACTTCTGGGCCCCAATATGAGCCTACCGTCATCACCGAAGACCAGTACATTAGCAATTTCTCAGCTTGGGCAACTTGGCTCTTCAAAGAAAAATCTAATTTGCTGTTTCATGAAAAGTATAAATATTTCAGATTTTTCTCCTTCCAATGAAGACCATGGTGTCTGTTTCTCCTTGATTTTCTAACAGTCTAATCTCAATGGACTTTCTGAATTTTTCATTTCATACAAAGTGAAATACATAGTGGACCCATGTTCTGATTTTATCAATGTTGGGACTGATTATTTTTAAATGGTTCATAAGACTGTTGCACTAGTTGCTCTCAAGTCAGCTCCAACTCATGGCAATCTTATGTATGACAGAAGGAAACATTGTCTGGTTCTGTGTCATCTTCATGGGCATGATATTTTTGAATTCACTGTTGTGACTATTGTCTAAGTCCATCTCATTGTGTTCGCCTTGTTTGTGCCAATCCTCCTCTGTAACAAGCATGGTGTCCTTTTCCACCAACTGGTCTTTGCTGATGACACAAACTAAGTGATATAAAGTCTCACCATCCTAAGGAACACTCTGATTATATTTCTTCTAACACTAATTTGTTTTTCTAGTGTCCATGGTAGAATCAATATTCTTTGCCAAGACTATTTTAAATGATTCATAGAACTAGGCGTCAGTTTTTTCCGGTGTTGTAGTCTCTGTGGCTAATATCCTAGGAAGGAGTTGGGCTCACATTTGTCCAAACCCCACACACCAGGTCCTGGGCCCCATGCCTATTCAGTACAGTGCATTTCATCTTTGCATATTCTCAGAGGAGGGCTATTTACCCCAGTTCGCAGAAGGAGAAAGTGAGATCCATAGAAGTTAAGAAACTTACCCAAAGTCCCACAGCTAAAAAGCACTAGAATTGCACTGGGATCTGTTTGTCTTTCCAAGTCACCAATCTCCCTGTGATACCAAACTAACATTTACAATAGCATACCAAAGGCACCTAGAGGAATATTTTCCCCAAAAATACTTTTATAAAAACTGGGCAGAAACACCAAAGTTCCCATAGCAAATGAAAAGATAAACAAAAGGTGGTATATACAAATAAGGGACTATTAGCTATAGTAAGAATAGAGTTCTGATACATGCCATCACATGGATGAACCTTGAAAACGTGCTGAGTGAAATAAGTAAACCATAAAAGGACAAATACTGTACGATTATAAAAGCTGAAGAAAAAGTTTACACAAAGAAAGACACAAGCTTTGATGGTTACAAAAGAGGGTAGAGTTGAGAAGGTCAAACCTTTAACCAGAAAGTAGGAAAGTGTCAATTTTGGTGAAGTGCTGATTCAGGAGAAATCAGCACAATCTGGCCATGGCAAAGTCATAGAAGATGCCTTGACACGTCCAAACAGACTGACATACTGAGTTATTGGGGCTGCAGGGTGGATACTATGGTCACGGGGGCCAGATCACTTGGCATAAGAAAGCTCATAAGGAAAATATTCTACATCTACATTTGCTGAGTAGTGTCTGAAGTCTTGAAAGCTTGCAAATGGCCATTTAAAATATAGATAGATCCCACCTTGTCTGAAGCAAAGGAAAAGCAAGAAAGCAAAAGTGACAAGTTAGATTAGTCCAAAGGACTAACGGACCACGAGTGCCACCGCCTCCACCAGCCTGAGCCCCGAAGAGCTAGACGATGCCTGGCTACCACCGCTGACTGTTCTGACAGGGATCACAATAGGGGGTCACAGGCAGAGTACAAGAAAAATGTAGGAAAAATTCCGGTTAGAAACAACAACAACAAAAAAAAAAACTTACTGGTCTGACAGAAACTGAAAGAATCCCCTAGACTATGGTTCCTGGTACCCTTATAAGTCAAAACTAAAGCCCCTCCCAAAGTACATGCTTCATCCCAAGGTTAGACAAGTCTGTAATACAAACAGTAACACACACAGGGAACGTGTTCAACCATGTATATGAGACTAAAAGTGCAAAACTTGCCTGAAAGCAATGAATGAAAGGCAGGAAGGTAGAGAAAGAATGGTGGGATGGAAACAAAGAATCGGGATGTGGAAGAGGACACTGGTGCCACATCACTGGGATTACAGCCAATGATGCAAAACAATTTATGTATAAACTGTTGAATGAGAAACTAATTTACTCTGTAAAGTTTCATACTAAAACACAACTTAAGAAGAAAATAACTTCTGTAAACAAAGTACAAATAGAACTACGGGATCAGTAGTATCTGTAGAAAACAGGTTATCTATCTGTCTTAGCCTCCTAGTGCTGCTGTAACAGAAACATCATAAGAACAGAAATTCATTTCCTCACTGTTTAAGAGAGCAGAAGTCTGAACGTAAAGCCCTAGGGGAAGGCTTCCCCTTTGAGTCAGCTCTGGAAGGAGGGTCTTGTCTCTTTTCAACTTCTATTGCCGGGTTCCTTGGTGATCTTCATACGTGCAGCACGTATCTTCCCCATCTATGCTTTCCTAGTTTTGTATCTAACCTGTTCCCTCTTTATCTCCAAAGTGATTGACTTAAAATAACACCCTGTGGTGCTACGGCCTCATTAACATGACCTCCCCGCTGCCCCCCCCCCCGCCCGCCCAACAAAAGAAAGAAATCCTATTCAGAAACGGGATTACACCCATGGGTATGTTATTATTAGGTGCCATAGAGTTAGTTCAGACTCCCAGGGACACTATGTACAACAGGAGCAAACATTGCCTGGTCCTGTGCCATGCTAACAATCATTGCTGGGTTGGAGCCCATTGTTACACGTCCATCTGTGCCGTTTCATCGTGTTGATGATCTTTCTTTCTTGTGCAGATTATCACACTTACCAAGCATGATACCTACCTCTAGAGACTGGTACCTCCTGATAATACATCTAAAATACATGAGAGAGTCTTGCCATCCTTGCTTCTAAGGAATATTCTGGCTGTACTTCCTGCAAGACCACTTTGTTCATTCTTCTGGCAGTCCATGGTATATACGTTTACCAACATCACAATTAGAAGGCATCAATTCTTTTCCAGTCTTCCTTAGTCATTGTCCAGCTTGCACTTGCACATGAGGCTTTTGAAAATGCCATGACTTTGGTCAGGCACACCTTGTTCTTCAAAATGACATCTTTGTTTTTTAAGACTTTAAACAGATCTGATGGCACTTAGCTTGGCTATAAATGATTTGCCCAATGCAATGTATCATTTCATTTCTCTCTCTCTTTCTTTAAATGTGCTTTAGATGAAGGTTTACCGAATAAATTAGTCTCTCATTAAACAATTAGTATACTTACTGTTTTGTGACTTTGGTTACTGACCCCACAACATGTAAACATTTTCCCCTTATCAAACTTGGAGTCCCTATTACCAGTTTTCCTGCCTTTTGGTCCTTTTGTGCCCCTTTAGTCTCCTTTATTTTGGGGCTGGTGTTGTTGTTAGCACCAGTGAGTTGGTTTTGACTCAGAGCAACACTATGTTCACCCTGCTCAGTCTCGTGCCAGCCTCACAATCCTTGTTATGCTTGATTAAGCCCGTTGTTACAGCCACTGTATCCGTCCATTCTTTGAGGGCCTTCCTTTTCTCTGCCAACCTTCTACTTCACCAACCATGAGGTCCCTCTCCAGGGACTAATCCTTCCTGACAACATGATCAAAGTATGTGAGATGTAGTCTTCACAGCCTCCCTCCTAAGCAGCACTCAGGTTGTACTTCTTCCATAGCAGATTTGTTTGTTCTTTTAGTAGTCTGTGACACAGCCAATATTCTTCTCCTGGGTCAGTCCAATTTTTGCTTGAGGGGTGAACCTCAGGAGTGACTTCATTACTGAGACAAAGGGTTTCCAGGGGCCATATTCTTGGGATGTCTTCAGCCTCTGTCAGACAAGCAAGTCTAGTCCTTTTTTTTTGTGAGTTAGAATTTTGTTTCACACTTTTCTCCAGCTCTATCAGGGACCCTCTGATCCCTGTCAGAGTAGTTGGTGGTGGTAGCCAGATACTATCCAGCTGTACTGGACTCAGTCTGGTGGAGAGAGTCAAAGTACAACCTTGAGTACATCCCACCTGAGTTTAGAGACAATCTCAAGAACAGATTAGATGTGTTGAATACTAATGACTGAAGACCAGATGAATTGTAGAATGACATTATCTGTAAAGAAAGCAAGAGGTAGTTAACAAGATAGGAAAGAAAGAAAAGACCAAATTGGATGTCAGAAGAGACTCTGAAACTTGCTCTCGAACACTGAGCAGCTAAAGCAAAAAGAAGGAATGACGAAGCAAAAGAACTAAACAGAAACTATCAAAGGGTAGCTCAAAGACAAAATCGAGTATTATAGTGACATGTGTAAAGAGCTGGAAACAGAAAGCCGAAAGGGAAGGACACCTTCTGTATCACTCAAGCTGAAAAAGCTGAAGAAAAAAATTCAAGCCTTGAGTTGCAATAGTGAAAGATTCTACAGGGAAAATATTAAACAACTCAAGAAGCATCAGAAAAAGATGGAAGGAACACACTGAGTCATTATACCAGAAGGAATTGGTCAAAGTTCAACCATTTCACGAGGCAGTAACATATGATCAGGAACTGATGGTACTCAAGGAAGAAATCAAAACTGTATTAAAGCACTGGCAGAAAAACAAGGTTCCAGGAGTTGATGGAATATAATTGAGATATTTCAACAAACAAATACAGCACTAGAAGTGCTCACTTGTCTCTGCCAAGAAATTTGGAGGACAGCTGCCTTGCCAACTGACTGGAAGATATCCATAGTTACGCCTATTCCCAAGAAAGGTGATCCAACTGAATGCTGAATTTACCAAACAATACCGTCAGTATCACACACAAGTAAAATCTTGTTAAAGATCATTCAAAAGGTAACTGCAGCAGTATATTGACAAAATGCTACCAGAAATTCAAGACAGATTCAGATGAGGACACGAAACCAGAGATGTCATTGCTTATGTCAGATGGATCTTGGCTGAAAGCAGAGAACACCAGAAAGATATTTACCTCTGTTTCCGTGACTTTGTAAAGGCATTCAACTGTGTGGATTATAACATTATGGCTAACATTGTGGAGAATAGGAATTTGAGAACATTTAATTCTGCTCACGAGGAATCTGTATATGGATCAAGGGCCAGTTGTGCAGACAGAACAAGGGAATACTGCATGGCTAAAAATCAGGAAAGGTGTGTGTCAGGATTGTGTGCTTTCACTGTGCCTTTTCAATCTGTATGCTGAGCAAATAAATCCAAGAAGCTGGACTATATGAAGAAGAATGAGGCATCAGGATTGGTGGAAGACTCATTAACAACCTGCATTATGCAGACGACACAATCCTGCTCACTGAAAGTAAAGATAATTTGAAACACTTACTGATGAAGCTCAAAGACCACAGCCTTCAGTGTGGATTATATTTCAACATCAAAAAAGCAAAAATCCTCACAGCTGGACCGGTTAGCAACATCGTGATATGTGTAGAAAGGAATAAGGTTGTCAAGAATTTCATTTTACTTGGTTCCACAATCAAGACTCATAGAAGCAGCAGTCAAGAAATTAAAAGACACATTCCCTAGGAAAACCTACTGCAAAGGACTTTTTTAAAGTGTTAAAAAAGTAAGGGTGTCACCTTGAAGACCAAGGTATGTCTGACCCAAGCAGTGGTATTTTTAATTGCATCATATGCATGCAAAAGCTGGACAATGAATAAGGAAGACAGAAGAAGAACGGGTGCCTTAGAATTGTGGTATTGGAGAAGAATATTGAAGGTACCATGGACTGCCAAAAGAACAAATAGGCCTGTTCTAGAAGAAGTGCAACCAGAGTGCTCCTTGGAAGCAAAGATGGCGAGACAGTGTCTTACACACTTTGGAATGCAATTGGCATTACCTTAAAATAATGGATATAGAGTGGAGAGTCAGTGAAAAAGAGGAAAACCCTCAACAAGATGGAGTGACACAGCGGCTACAACAATGTGCTTAACCATAAAAACTATTGTGGGCATAACATAAGACCAGGCAGTGTTTTGTTCTTTTGGGCATAGTGTTGCTATGAGTTGGAATCAACTCAGCAGCACCTAATAACAAAAACCACAATCTAGTGGATGCTGTGGTAGTTGTGGTCCATTAGTCTTTTGGACTAATTTTTTCCTGTGTCTTTGGTTTTCTTCATTCTCCATTGTTCTAGACTGGGCAAGAGCAGTGAACTATTATAAAAGGGCACTCACAAGATTTTAAGAATTCAGACATTACTCACCAAAGTGGAATGTAGAACACTCTCCTTATAAACTGGTATGCCAATTGAGCTAGACATTCTTCAGAATCATGAATCCTACAGCCCTCAGTCCAGCAATTTGCTCCCTCAGAGGCTTTGGATGTGTCTACAGCGCTTCCATGACTTTGTCTTGGACAAGTGGTTCTGGTTTTCCCAGTATTGTGTACTATCTTATCTTTCACCCACGTTACCACCTACCTATTGCCTATTAAGTGTTTCTCCATTCCCATATCTCCCTTCCCTCATAACCATCAAAGATTGTTTCTTTCTGTGTATAAACTTTTTTTGTGAGCTTTTACAATAGTGGTCTCATAAAATAATTGTTCTTTTATGATTGACTTATTTCACTCAGCATAAGGGCCTCCAGATTCATCTGTGTAGTAAGCTGCTTCCTAGGTCCATCATTGTTACATATCTTTGCGGAAAACTCCATTTGTGTATGTACCATAGTTTGTTTATCCACTCATCTGTTGTTCCATCTTTTTACTGCAGTGAAAACAGTTGTGCATATGTCTATTCATGTGACAGCTCTTATTTCTCTAGGATGTATTCCTAGGAGTGGGATTGCTGGATCATACAATATTTCTATTTCCAGCTTTCTAAGAAAACACCATATTGTTTTCCAAAATAGCTGTATCACTTTGCATTCCCACCAGCAGTGCATAAGCATTCCAATCTTCTTGTAGCCTCTCCAGCATTTATTTTCTGTTTTCTTTTTTTTTTTTATTCATGCTAGAATTGTTGGGTTTTGATTTGCATTTCTCTAATGGCTAATGATCAAGAGGAATTAGCCACTGAATATCTCCTTTGATGAAGTATGCATTCATTTCCTTCTCCCAATTTTTAATGTGATTGTTTGTCTCTTTGTTGTAGATGTGTTAGAGATTTTCCTGTAGATTTTAGAGATTAGATCTTTGTCAGATTTCTTATAGCCACAATTTTTTCTTAACCTGTAAGTTCTATTTTTACTCTGTCATTAAAGTCTTTTGATGACCATTAAGTGTTTAATTTTTAGGAGATAAGAGTTATCTAGCTTATCTTCTGGAATTTGTGTGTTGTTAGCTGTGTTTGTATCCCATTGCTGCCATGTATTAGGTCCACTAGCACTGATGCTGTTTCTTCTATGATCTTTAAGTTTTTGATTTTATGTTTAGATCTTTGATCCAACTTGAGTTAGTTTTTGTGTATCATGGGAGGAATGGATCATGTTTCAATCTTTTCTGCAGATAGAAATCTGGTTTTGCCAGCACCATTTGTTAAATAGACTCTCTTTTCCCCATCTGTTGGACTTTGGGTGCTTGTCAAAGTTCAGGTGACTGTAGGTAGTTTCGTTTACATCTGTATTCTCAATTCTGTTTCACTAGTCAATGTATCTGTTATTTTATCAGTACCTGCCTGTTCTGACTACTATAGCTGTATAGTTGGTTCTGAAGCATGAGTGGGAATCCTACTTTTTCCTTCTTCTTCAGTAGTGATTTACTTATCTGGGGCCTCTTTTCTCTCCATATGAAGTGAATGATCAGTTTTCCTATCTCTTTAAAGAATGCTGTTGTTCGATAGGAATTGCATTGTATTTGTTGACTGCTTTGGTTAGAATCAACGTTTTCAGTGTTGAGTCTACCTGTGAGCATAGTATGCTTTTCCATTTACATAGTTCTTTTCTGGTTTCTTAGAGTAGAGTTTTATAGTTTTCTTTGTATATGTCTTTTACACACCTGGATAGATTTATTCCTAAGTGTTTGGGGGGGAGGGTCTATTATAAATAGTACTATTTTCTTGACTTCCTTTTCATAGTTCTCTTTACTGTTGTATAGTAATCCAACAGATTTTTGTTTATCTTATCTCCTGCTAATCTGCTGCACTTTTTTTTATTAGTTCCAGTAGTTTTCTTAGGAAGTCTCTTGAGTTTTATATGTAAAATATCATATCATCTGCAAATACAGATAGTTTGACTTTTCACTATCATTTTGGATGCCCGTTATTTCTTTTTCTTGTCTTTGTGTTCTAGCTAGATATTTCAGTACACTGCTAAATAGGAGTGGTGATAAAGGGCATCCTCTTCTTTTTTCTGTTATCTAGGGGAAGATTATCAGCCTGTCTCCCATTGGCTGTTGGTTTTGTATGGCAAAATACTCCATTGCCTTCAAGATGATTCTGACTCACAGTGAGCCTGCTTTGGTTAGAATCAACCATGCAATATCCCTTGTTCTGTTCGAATGATAGCCTCTTGGTCTATGTACAGGTTCCTCATGAGCACAATTAAGTATTCTAGAATACTCATTTATTGTGATGTTATCCATAATTTGTTATAAATCGCAAAGTCCAATGCCTTTTCATAGTCAACAAAATATAGATAGACATCTCTCTGATATTTTCTGCTTTCAGCAGCATCTATCCAATATCAGTGAGCCTGCTTTGGTTAGAGTATAACTGCTCTATAGAGTTTCCAGGGGGTACCTATGGCCTTTATTATGTTGAGGAATTTCCTTTCTACACCTATTTTATTCAGCTTTTACCAGAAATAGGTGTTGGACTTTATCAATTGCCTTTTGAGATGACCGTGTGATTCTTTTATTTATGTGGTGGAATGCATGGATTCATTTTTTAATGTGAACCACCCTTAGATACCCGATATGAATTCCACTTGGTTATGGTGTATTATCTTTTGATATGCTGCTGACATTTTTGGCTATAATTTTGAGAATTTTTGCATTTATATTCATGAGAGATATTGCTCTGTAAGTTTTATGTGTGTGGTGTCTATGTGCTGTTTCATTCCTTGACTGCTACTTCCAGGGGCATTGATTGTAGATCCAAGTAAAATGAAATTCTTGACAACATCGGTATTTTTTCTGTTCACTATAATGTTGCCCATTGGTCCAGCTGTGAGGAGTTTTGTTTTCTTGATACTGAGGTATAATCCATAGTGAAGGCTGTGGTCTTTGATCTTCATCAGTAAGTACTTCAAGTCTTCACTGCTTTTGGCAAGCAAGATTGTGTCATCTATGTAACACAGGTTGTTAATGACTTCCATCAACCTTGATGTTCTGTTCTTCATATCATCCAACTTCTTGGATTATTTGCTCAGCATATAGATTACATAAGTATAGTGAAAAGATACAAACTTGATGCACATCCTTCCTGATTTTAAACCATGCAATATCCCTTGTTCTGTTCAAATGATAGCCTCTTGGTCTATGTACAGGTTCCTCACGAGCACAATTAAGTATTCTAGAATACTCATTTATTGTGATGTTGTCCATAATTTGTTGTAAATCACAAAGTCCAATGCCTTTTCATAGTCAACAAAATATAGATAGACATCTCTCTGATATTTTCTGCTTTCAGCAGCATCTATCCAATATCAGCAATGGTATACTATTATTCTGTGGTCTTTTCTGAACCCAAGTTGAATTTCTGGCAGTTCCTTGTTGATGTACTGCTGTAACCCTTTTTAAATTATCTTCCATAAGTATAAAAGCAAGCCAAACTTACTGTCATTGAGTCAATTCTGAACCATAATGATCCTATAGGACAGAGTAGAACTGCCCGATAGAATTTCCAAGCAACACCTGGCAGATTCGACTGCTGACCTCTTGGTTAGCAGATGTAGCACTTAACCACTATGCCATGAGGGTTTCTTCCATAAGTATAAACCAAAAACCAAATCCACTGGCACTGAGTCTATTCGAACTCATTGTGACCCTGAAGATAGAGTAGAACTGCCCCACAGAGTTTCCAAGGAGTGTCTGGTAGATTTGAACTGCCTACCTTTTGATTAGCAGCTGTAGCACTCAACCACTATCCCACCATGGTTTCCTCCATAAATACAGTGGTTAGTACATATAACACATATCCTGAGGGGGACACAATTCAATCCATAACACCATCCTCACGTAACAAGACAGGAATAACAATATATTTCGGGAATCATGGGGAAAGACAGGTGAATTCTTGCCTCTAAGTGTGATTGTAAAATCATCTTGTTCTGAGACAAACAAGGTAGGATATCTGAATGCCATGTGAAGACTTGAGACCCAAAAGAATCTCAAACAATGATCAAAGCACAGTTGACAAGGTTATCTCAGAGCAACTGCTGAAAAGAAGGAAGACACAGAAATGCTCCTCTGTGCTGTCAGAGAGAAAACCCCTGGGGAGCTTTGCCAGCTCAGTGAGTATGGAGGTGACATAAATGGTTCCTGTAATTTACAAAAGAAGAGAAAAGAAGAAAGCATTTCCAATCATATGACCTGTTTTCTTAGTTTTCTTTTATATCTCAAAATCATATGACCTGTTTTCTTTGTTTTCTTTTATATCTCAAAGTGAGCCCAGAATCAATGGTTCTAATACTTGAAACAAGACTTGTTAGCCATCAGGAAGTGGGCCCCTGACTCATAGGACCTCATGCATGATAGAACAAAGCCCTGCCCAGTCTTGTGCCATCTTCATGATCATTGGTATGTTTCAGTGCATTGTGATGGCCATTGTGTATTTTGAGTGTTTTTCAGACTAAGGGCTCATTTCTCAGGACTACACTGAATAATGTTCTCTTGTGATCTATGGGGTTTTCATTGGCTAATTTTTTTAAAACAAATCATCAGACCTTTCTTCTTTACCTGTCCTAGTCTAGAAACTCTACTGAAACCCACCTACCATGGTATCTCAAATACCAGTGGCATAGCTTCTGGTATCATAACAACATGGAAGCCACCGGAGTATGGCAAATTGACAAATGGGCTGTGCTTATAAAATACAATCACTCTATACCATACCAAAGTTATGCAGATGATACAACCTTACTTGTTGAAAGTACAGAAGACTTGAAGTACTTACCGATAAACATTAAAGACCACAGCCTTCAGTATGGATTACATCTCAACATAAAGGAAACAAAAATCCTCACAACTGAACCAATACGCAACATCATGGTAAATGGAGAGACGATTGATGTTGTCAGGGATTTCATTTTACTTGGATCCACAATCAACACCCATGGACACGGCAGTCAGGAAATGAAAATACCTATTGCATTAGGCAAATCTGCTACAAAACATCATTTTAAGATATTCAAAAGCAAAGATGTTACCTTGAAGACTAAGGTGCACCTGACTCAAGCCATGGTGTTTTCAATCACTTTGTATGTATGTGAAAGCTGGGCAATGAATAAGAAAGATGGAAGAAGAACTGACATCTTTGAATTATGGTGTTAATAAAGAATACTGAATGTAACACAGGCTGTGTCTTGGATTGAATTGTGTCCACAGAAAATGTGTAGCAAGTTGGCTAGGCTGGGATTCCTGGTATTGTATAATGTTCTTTTATGTTGTAAATCTTGCTTCTGTTATGCTAATGAGGGTGAATGGGTGGCAGTTGTGTTGTCAGGCCCGAACACATTGTGCGGGATGGTGCTTTGCCTTGGGGTAACCTCTTGGAATATAAAGGAAAGACAAGCAAGTGGAGATTGGAGGATCTCCTACCAACAAGAAGCAGTCCTGGGAGCAGAGTGCATCCTTTAGAAAGAAGGCAGGATTCCTGAGAGTCAGAGACTCCCAGTCCAGGGGAAGATTGACGACAAAGACCTTTCTCCAGAACCAGCAGAGGGTTGGTTGGAGTTTGCCCCGACCCGCGGGACAAATCAACAAAGGGACGAGGGGAAGCCTGTGAAAGTAAAGCAGGGAGGGGCGGAAAAATGGAGGCAAGACAAGATTCTGATCAAGCCTCAAAGTTTATTGTTAAAATGAGGTATATTTACAGCAGTAGGAATAAAGGGAGGGATCAAGTGACGTAGGGATGGAGTGACATTTGGAGTGAGGTAGTTGTCGGCTGGGGATTGGATATACATATGACTAAGGCAGTGACATCAGGCAGGAAGTTTTTCGCGCGCGCGGGCCTTTTGAATTTCGCGGGCGCGGGCTTTTTCAAGCTTGGCGCGCGCGGGCTTTTTCAGCCCTACAAGCTTCCTGTATGTCGGGGCCTGGGGGCTCACCCACGGCTCCCGACAGGAGTTGACACCCTGAATTTGGACTTCTAGCCCACTGGACTGTAACAAAATAAACTTTCTCTTTTTAAAGCCATCTACCTGTGGTGTTTCTGTCAGAGCAGCACTAGATGACAGACTGCCAAAAGAATGAACAAATCTGTCTTGGAAGAAGTATGATCAGAATGACACCTAGCAGCATGACTGGTGAGACTTTGTCTCACATTGTGTTGTATGTGTTATCGGGAGGGACCAGTCCCTGGAAAAGGACATCATGCTTTGTACAGTAGAGGGTCTGCAGAAAAAGAGGAAGACCCTCAACGTGATGTCTTGACACAGTGGCTGCAACAATGGGCTCACATATAACAATGATTGTTCGGATGGTGCAGGACTGGGCAGTGTTTTGTTCTGTAGTACATAGTGTCTCTGTGAACTGAAGCCAACTCAAGGGCACCTACCAACTACAGCATACCATAGAGATCTTTTGATTCTAATGAACATAGAACTACAATATCATTTTTTAAGATTGTGTGTTTTTCTGCTGTAAGGATTCTGTAATTGTAAGACCGAAGTTGAGGTCTATAACAGAAAAAGTTAGAAAATCTAAATTCAAATTCTGGCTTTGCAGTCTTCTGGTATTTTGTGACACCAAACAAATCACTGATATCTATAAGCCTCAGTTCTCTCCATCTGTAAACGAGAGGCAATAATTCTTGCTACACTTACCTGGAGTGATTGCTTAGCTGATGCAATTATATTGCAAATTGAATATGTTTTTCATAAAGTATAAAGCATGATAAAAATGCAAGATATTTATTCCTGCTCCGCAGTAAAGAGAAAATCAGAGTAATTGGTGTAATTACATTCACATTCTACTCCTAGCCTTGTGACAGTAAGGATGTTGCAGAGATTACTTAAACCCTTAAAAAGCTTTATTGTATACTGATCAATAAAAACAAAAGTGGTTTTTCAAAAACATGATGTCTGATTTAAGAAAATGCTCATGATCACTAGCCATTAGAGGTATGCAAATCAAAACCACAATGAGATACCATCTCACCCAGCACTACCGGCATGAATTAAAAAACAAAAATAAAAAAGGAGATCAGACCACTCATGCATTACCGGTGGGAATGCAAAATGACACAATATATTTTGGAAAATAATATGGTGCTTCCTTAGAAAGCTGGAAATAGAAATACAATATGATCCAGCAATCCCACTCCGAGGAATATTTCCTGGAGAAATAAAAGTTGCCACATGAATACATATGTGCACACCCATGTTTTTTGCAGCATTGTTCACAATAGCGAAATGATGGAAACAACCTAGATGTCCATCAACAGACAGACAAACAACCTGCGGTACATACATACAATGGAATGCTATGTAACAGTAAGGAACAATGAGGCATCTGTGAAGCACCTCGTGGCACGGATGAATCCGGCGGGTACTATGCTAAGTGAATTAAGTCAATCATAGAAGAACAAATACCGCAGAAGGCCACTACTGTAAAATCTTATGAAAAGGTTTTCACATAAAAAGAGACAATCTTTGATGGTTACAATAGAAGACAGTAGTGGGGGTCGAAAAAGTACTAAACAGACAATGGGTAAGTGGTAACTTGGCTGAAGGGTAAGATAGTACATTACTGGAGAAGCTAGCACAAGTCATCCAAGGCAAGGTCATGGAAGCTCCATAAACACATCCAAACTCCCTGAGGGATCAAATTGCTGGGATGAGGGCTGTGAGGACCATAGTCTCAGGGAATACATAGCTCCTTGGCATAATATAGTTCATAAAGAAAAGACTCTACATTCTACTTTGATGGTTAGCACCTGGGGTCTGGTCTCAAGAGCCTTAAAAGCCTGTGGATGGTCATCTAGGACACTCCATTGGTCTCACACCTTCCAAAGGAAGGAAGAATGAAGAAAACTAAAGACACAAGGAAAAGATGAATCCAAAGGGCAAATGGATCACACCTACAACAGGTTCCACTAGACTGAGCCCAGTACAACGAGAAGGTGTCTGGCTACCCCCACTGACTGCTCTGACAGGGATCACAATACAGGGTTCCGGGCAGAGCTGAAGAAAACTGTCGAACAAAATTCTAACTCAGAAAGAAACACTAGACTTGCTGGCTTAACAGAGACTGGAGAAACCCTGAGTGTGGGCCCTAGTCAGCCTTTCAGCTCAGTAATAAAGTCACTCCTGAGTTCACCCTTCAGCCAAAGATTAGACAGGCCAATAAAACAAAAAGAGACTAAAAGGGCATGCCAGCCCAGTAGAAAGGACTAGAGGGCAGAAGGGGACAAGAAAGCTGGTAATCAAGAAAACAAGGTTGAGAAGGAAGAGTGCTGACATACCGTGAGGTTGTTAAGCATTATCAGAAAACACTATCTGTACCAACCATCTAATGAGAAACTAGTTTGTTCGGTGAGCTTTATTTAATGTACAATAAAAAATTGATGTCTGAAAAAGTGAAATAGTTATTGAACTCTGTCAGGCTTCTTTATAACCCAGATTCACTTTTATCTGTTTATTGTGATGATCAATATCAGCTCAGCGGTAGAAATCTCACCTTCACTGCAGAAGAACTGGGTATGATTCCCAGATAGCGCACCTAATACGCAGCAACTACTCTCCTGTCAGTGGAGGCTTGCATGTTGCTATAACGCTGAACAGGTTGCAGTTGGGCTTCCAAACTAAGAAAAGCCCAACAATTCATTTCTGAAAAACCAGCAGTGAAAACCCTATTGATTACAACACTTTGATCCACAATGAATCATGGGAGTGGTACCAGAGCTAGCAATGTTTTGTCCTGTTGTACATGCGCATGTTGCATAGGAATCACTGTGATTCAGGGCCTGACTCAACAGGGCTAACAACATGGTGATGTTCAAAGGACACCATGAAGCTGAAAGTATTCTTTGAACTCCGGAGAGCAGTTCGTATCCTAGTCATGTTTTTGGAATTAGTAGTTTAAGCCGAGAGATAGCAGCGTCACCAGTTCTGAGGGCCACCAGGACATCCCTGGGGGCTGCGGGGAAAGTGACCCAGAGTGGCAGAGTGGTGCTCAGAGGGGTTTTCACTGGCCCCCGTGATGTACATACATGACTTTCCTCTGTCAAAATATGGGGTTCACATCAGACTGATGCACGAGATTTTCAGAGCCACGGAGAAGAGTCCCACTAGGGACACTCAGCCCAGCAAAAGTGGTGAAATAGATCTAGAAGCTGAGACAGCAGTTCTACTTTAAGTATTTTCGAAGGGTCCGTGGGTGACACAGTTAACACGTTCAGCTGCTAAGTACAAGTTTGGCAGTTTAAGCCCATCCAGAAGCACCTCAGAAAAAAGGCTTAATGATCTTAGTTCTGTAAAATCAGACCTACGGTAGGCAGCCGTGAGTCAGAGGCTACTCCGTGCAACTGGTTTTAACAAACACTCAAGAGCCAGGAGAATGAATGAGTATGCCTTTTTCTTACTTCCAGATATTTGAGACCACAACTGCCAAAAGCTTGTCATAGTTCTCACTATCGCTTTCAACAGATCCACCTCTACAAGATTAATACAATTACGCTGTCAGCCTTATATCCTGAAACTCATCCACATGCTCCACAGGCCCAGCACCTGCCAACAAAAAAATGATAAATAATAAAGCAGATGACACCTGAGAGGGTTGCAGGCAGCTCAGCAGGTGCCTTCAAGGACTTGATGCGTTTCGGACGAGTGCCTTGAGAAAGGGCTTAAGGGCTTGTAAGAGTCTCCTGAGGAACTGATCTCTTCAGAAATCTCTATTGTTCTTCCTTCAGAGTCTCACTTAGCAGGGAGGTCAAAGACTCTTCCAGCAAAAGGTCAATGGATCATTAATCTAATTGGCATAATGTTGTTAGGTGTCCTCCAGTCTGGTCACAATAGGATGAAATGCTGCCCTGTCCAGCAGCACTCTCCATCCAGGTACAATTATTAGCATAATAAAACACAACACCAAACCCATTGCCCTCCAGCAATCTTATAGAACAGAGTAGAACTGCCCTGTGGAGTTTCCAAGGAGCACCTGACGTTTTGATTAGCAGCCATGGCACTTAACCACTGTACCACCAGGGTTCCTTAGCATAGTAGTACTGTGGCATTTCCATATGGCTCCCAGCCAGGAATGACCAGTCAACTCTCAGGACCTGTCAACTCTCATGCCAACGCCCATGTGGGTCAGTACAGCTGTACTCCACGGGGTTTCCTTTTTCTTTATTTTGTTGTCCTTTCCAGGAAAGTTTACGAGCAAATTAGTTTCTTATTAAACAATACACGTATTGTTTTGTGCCACTAATTGCAAACCCTTTGATGTGTCAACACTCTCCCCTTCTCGACACTGGATTCCTCATGATAGACTTTCCTGTTTCTGCCTCTCATTTTGGCTTCCGAGTTGATGTGTCCATTAAGTGTTGTTTTGTTTATGGGCCTGTCTCATCTTTGGCTGGATGCTGAACCTCAGGAATGACTTTAGTACTGAGCTATACGGGTGTCCAGGGGCCACATTCTCAGCGTTTCCCCAGTCTCTGTCAAGCCAGTAAGTCTGTTTGTGTGTGGGTGTGGGTGTGGGTGTGTGTGTATGTGAGTGAGTTAGAATTTTGTTTCACATTTTTCTCCTCCTCTGTTGGGGACCATCTATTGTGATACCTGTCTGAGTAGTTGGTAATGGTGACAGGGTACCATCTAGTTATTCTGGACTCAGTTTGGTGGAGGCTGTGGTAGACTGAGGTTGTGGTCCATTAGACTTTTGAACTCATCTTTCCCTTACGTCTTTTATTTTCTTCATTACCCCTTTGCCATGTGAAGCTGGGCCAGTGGAGTATCTTAGGTTGTTGCTCATGAATTGTTAGACGCCAGATGCTACTTACCAAAGTAACATTTTCTTTGTAAACAGTTATACCAATTGAGCTAGATGTGTGAAGAGACTATGGTTGCCAAGTCACTTCACAGGATTTTCAGTGGCTGATTTTTCAAAAGTAGATCACCAGGACTTTCTTCTGAGGCACCTCTACATGGAATTTAACTGACCTTTTAATTAACAACTGAGCATGTCAATTCTTTATATTTAGGCACCCCAAGCCAGGATTTGGAGGAAATCAAATGAGGCCACAGAGTAGCTTACAGTTGTGCAAGATGTGTCTTGCACAACCTCAGAGGCTTCTAAGGTTGTACAGTGACCACACACTTGCCCCTGCACAGGGTCAGGAAGTCTGGTCCCTGCAAGCTCAGTTACCCTTGGTTTTAAACATGACACTGCACATTTGTAAGTGGAGTGTGGCAGGGCAATGTTTGAAGAGGAAAGACAATAAGCAGATTAGTAGACAGTGCAGTTTCAGCCCACCTACAGGCACCTTGGAAGAAAGGCCTGGCCATCTATTTCCCAAAATTCATCCACTGCAAAGCCTGTGGACCATAGTTCTACTCTGACATCCACGGGGTTGCCACAAGTCAGACTTCAGGGCCACTAGGTGTTTAGGCAATGTAGAATACACAGTTCCCTCCACTCTATTCTCCAGGATTGGCCTTCTTTAGCTGCTTGCTTCTCAAAATGTATTCACTTGTCTGGAAATCCCGTCTCTGTTGTTTCTTGAAAACAAAGAACAGAAACACAAGACAACTCCTTCCATTACCTGGTACTGTGTTACACATGTACACAACAAAAGGGAGGATAAAAGTCTGGGCTTGTAGCAGCAAACAATGAGGGATTCATTGACCACTGAAAGAAATGCACACAGCAAACAGGCTGTCGTGCGCCTGTGCCTTCCATTTTTCTTTTTGCTGTCAAGATTCTCCAGCTAGGAAAACAAGTTTGATTCAGAAGCAGGAGAAATTGGACTTATTAAGAATAACCTGATATTCATACCTGTATTTAAAAGGAAATACCAAGTGTAATATCTGGGCTGGCTGTTGACTACTAATTGTCTAAAAGCAAGGAAACCCAGAGAAAGTGAAGGCTTGCCACAAGGGAGAGCAGAGGGATTTTTTAAGATGGGAACTACTTACAACTGTTCTAACTTTCACAGCAGTATTTTTTTTTCCAACTCATTCTATGGTTGTGGAATTGTGTGTATTGTGACAAGACTCTGATTCACCGTCAGCCACTGAGACCAACACTGTTGTTGCCAGCTACCGTAGAATCAGCTCCCAACCCACAGCAGCCACACGCACAACGGAAGGAAATGCTGCCCAGTCCTGTGCCATACCCACGATAGTTTGCAGATCAAAGCACCATGATCCATAGAATTTTCCTGACTGGTTTTTGAAGTGCCAGGCCTCTCTTCCTAGTTCCCTTGAAACTCATTCAGGATCATAGCAAAATGAAAGTCTTCATTGACAGACAGACAGGCAGTGGCTGCACTGGGTTTCATTAATGAAAACTGAAATATAACTTGGGTCTCCCACTCGGAAGGTGTGAATTCTAGCATGAGCTACACATGCCCTGAGGCCAGAATCACAGGGGATGAGAAAATCCCCAGTGCTCTCCTCTGGGTGAGACCTGCCAGCCTGGCCTGGGCTCTTCAAAACTCTGTCAGCTAAGTAATTGGAAAAGGAAGAGAAATATTTGCAGACAAAATATAGTTCAAGATTTACAAATTGTTATGTCAGGTGGATTTAGTCTTGCATAAACAATATTTTTTCTTTAATTTAAAAAAATGTGTTTTAAGTGAAAGTTTACAATACAAATCAATTTACCAAATGAAATCCTGCACACTATGCAACTCTAACTGTTCTCCACCCTTTGCCCCCAACAACACACTCCTACTTTTCACCCCATACTTCCCATAACAATTCAACCAACTCCTGTCCCCCTCCAACCTCTCATCTTACCTCTGACCAGGAGCTTCTCAGACAGTGTCATGTATATATTCAAGCCGAGAAGCATATTCTTGGCTAGCATCACTCTGCGTCTTACAATGCAGTGCAATCTTTGTCCAACGAGTTGGTTTTGGTACTGGTTTCAGCACTGGGCTAACAGTCTACGGGCCATATCCTCAGGGAACCCTCCAGTCTGACTAACCTCAAGTGTGAGGTTAGTAGAGTTAGTAGAGTTCTATCTCTGCACACTCATTTTTCTCCTGATACATCGGGAACTTAAAAACATTTTATCCTATACGAGGGCAGTCATTGGTGGCAGCCAGGCACCATTGAGTTCTGTTGATCTCATGCTGATGTAGTCTCTGCATCATATGACACCTTCTGTCTGCTGAGGTAACATTTTGCTCATGTCTTTCACCGTCTTGATTCTCTTCTGCTTTAGGTGGATTGGGATCAGTTGATTCTACTTAGATGTCTACTTGAAGATGGAAGGCATACACAGTATACCAAAAAGAACTGGTTGACATCTGGCCATTTGAAGAGGTAGCACATGGTCAGGAACCAATGGTACTGAAGGAAGAAGTTGCGTTGAAGATACTGGCAAAAAAACAAGGCTCTGGGAATTGATGGAATATCAATTGAGATATTCCAACAAACAGATGCAGCACTGGAAGTGCTCACTTGTCTATGCCAAGAAACTTGGAGAACAGCTACCTGGCCAGCTGACTGCAAGAGATCCATGTTTATGCCCATTCCAAAGAAAGATGATCCAACTGAATGCTGAAATTACCGAACAATATCTTTAATATCACACACAAGCAAAATTTTGCTCAAGATCATTCAAAAGTGACTGCAACAATATATTGATAAGGAACTGCCAGAAGTTAAAGCCAGATTCAGAAGAGAACATGGAACCAGGGATATCACTGCTGATGTCAGGTGGATCTTAGCTGAAAGTAGAAAATACCAAAAAAATGTCTACCTGTGTTTCACTGACTATGCAAAGGCATTCGACTGTGTGTATTATAACAAATTATGGCTAATATTGGGGAGAATTGGAACTGAACAACAACTGATTGTGTTCATGAGGAATCTGTATAGGCATCAAGAGGCAGTCATGTGAACAGAAGAAGGGGACACTGCGATGGTTTAAAGTCAGGGAAGGTGTGTGACAGGACTGTATCTTTTCACCATGCTTTTTCAGTCTGTATGCCAAGCAAATAATCTGAAAAGCTGGACTATATGAAGAAGAACAAAGCATCAGGTTTGGAGAATGACTCATTAACAACCAGCATTGTGCAGATGACACAATCTTGCTTGCTGGAAGTGCAGAGGCCAGGCAGGGTTTCATTCTGCTGTGCATGGGGTCACTGTCAGTCCGAATCAACTGGCACAGCACAGCAGGTGGCTGCTTGAGAGCTTTTAAGACCACAGGCGCCAATCACCAAAGTAGAATCTAGAAAATTATCTTTAAAAAAAAAACTTAGTTACACCAGTTAGCCAGCTGTCCCCTGAAACCATGGTCCCCAGACCTCTGTCCCTGCTGCTCTGTCCTTCAAAATGTTGGGTTGCTCTTAGAAAACCTTTTAGCTTTGGATGTAGTCCAATTATTCTAACCTGCCTTCTACTGTGTGCTGTCACTCTCTTCACTTAATCTAATTCCTGTCTACTATCTAATTTATGAACACCCCTTCCCATCCATCCCCACCCTTGTAACCATCAAAGATTATTTTCTTCCGTGCTTAAAACATTTCTTAAGTCCGTATAATAGTGGTCTCATACATTTGTCTTTTGCAATTGACTACTTTCACGCTGCATAATATCTTCCAAATGACTCCACATCAGATGTTTCCTATGACCACTCCTTCTTCTTTATCATTGCACAGTATTCCATTGTGTGAATATACCATAGTTTGTTTATCCATTCATCTGTTGATGGGCACCTAGGTTGATTTCATCTTTTTTGTGGACAATGCTGCAATAAACTTTGGTGTGCATGTATCTGTGTGATAGCCCTTATTTCTCTAGGATATATTCCTAGAAGTGAGATCCCTGAATTATATGGTATTTCCACTTCTAGCTTTTTAAAAAAGCACCAAATCAATTTCTGAAGTGGTTGTAGAATAATCCCAGTCTCTCCACAACCTCCTCAACATTTATTATTTTGTGTTTTTTGGATTAATACCAGCCTTGTTAGGGTGAGATAGTATCTCATTGTGGCTTTTATTTGGATTTCTCGGAGGACTAATGATCATGAGCATTTCTTTATGTATTTATTGGAATCCTGGATGTCTTCTTGGGTGAAGCATCTGTTCATATTCTTTGTGTATTTTTTAATTAGGTTATTTGCCTTTTTCTTGTTGAGGTTTTGCAGTACCTGTCTGTTACAGAGATTAGATACTATTTGACTTCATGGTGCCCCAAAATTCTTTCCTAATATGTAGGTAGTTTTTTTAACTCTTTTGGTGAAGTCTCTGGATGAGCTTAAGTGTTTGACTTTTAGGAGTTCCTAGTTATCTATTTTCTCTTCTGGTCTGTTTATGCCTTGTATGTGGGCTCACAGCAAATGTCTCTATTTTTTCTTCCACCTTTATTGTTTTAGATTTTATATTTAGGTCTTTGATCCATTTTGAGTTAGTTTTATACATGCTGTGAGATATGAGTCTTGCTTCATTTCTTGCAGATGGATATCCAGTTATGCCAACACCATTAGTTAAAGCAGCTATCTTTTTCCCAGTTTACAGACTTTGGGCCCTGGTCAAATACTAGCTACAATCAGGGTTATGAGGAAACCTTGGTGGCGTGGTGGGTTAAGTGCTACATCTGCCAACCAAAAGGTTGGCAGTTCAAACCTGCCAGAAACTCTTTGGAAACTCTATGGGGCAGCTCTACCCTGTCTGCTACAAGTCAGACCTGACTCGATGGCAGTGGGTTTTTATTTTTTAATCAGGGTTGTATTGGCTTCATAGAGTGAATTTAGGAAGATTCTATCCATTTCTATGTTCTGGAATGCCTTTAGTAATACTGTTGTTAACTCTTCCTTGAAAGTTTTGTAGAATTTGCCTGTGAATCCATCAAAGAATTTTTTTAGTTGGGAGTTTTTAAATTACCCTTTCAATATCTTTTGTGAAGCATTTATTTAGTTGTTCTACCCCCATTTGTGCTAGTTTTTGTAGGAATTTTTCCATGTCCTCTAGATTTTTTAATTTAGTAGAGTGTAATTTTTTATAGTATTCTGTTATGATTCTTTTAATTTCAGTGAGGTCTATTGTGATTCCATCCACTCATTTCTTATTTGAGTTATTTGCTTCCCCTTCTATTTTTCTCTTGTCAGTTTGGCCAGCATTTTATTGATTTTGTTGATCTTTACAAAAAAACATTTTGGTCGTGTTAACTCTTTCAATCATTTTTCTATTCTCTCATTCAGTTCTGCTCTAATTTTTATTATTTGCTTTCCACACTTGGATTACTGGTGACTGAGGGGTTCTTTCACTGTTCTCTCTCCATTTGTTTGAGTTGTATGGTTTTAATTCTTTGGTTTGAGCCCTTTATCCTTCTTGAATGTGAGCATTTATTGAGATAAATTGCCCTCTAAGCCCAGCTTTTGCTGTGTCCCATAGATTCTGGTTGGATGTATTTTCATTCTCATTTGATACTATGAATTTTTTTTTTTTTAGTCTATCCTTGATCTCCTCTATAACCCAGTCATATTTGAGCAATATGTTGTTCAGTTTCCATGTGTTTGATTGTTTATTTACCTCCTTTTTTCTTATATTGCTTTCCAGTTTTATGGTTTCAAGGTTTGTAAAGATGTTTTACAATATTTCAATACTTTGAATTTTGCTAAGGATTGCTTTATTGCCCAACATATGGTCAATTCTGGAGAATGTTCCAGGGGCACTGGAAAAGAAAGCATTCTTAGTTCCTGTTGAGTGGAGTGTTCTGTATATGTCTATGAGGTCCAGTTGGTTGACTGTGGCATTTAGATCTTTTGGGTCTTTAGTGAGCTTTTATTCTAGATGTTCTGTCCTTCAATGAGAGTGGTGTGTTGAAGTCTCCTGCTATTATTGTGGAGCTGGCTATTTCCATTTTTAGTGCAGTTGGTGTTTGTTTTATGTATTTTAGAGTTTTGTCATTGAGTGTGTAGATATTTAATACAGTTATGTACTTCTAGAACATTGATTCTTTAGTTGTTGTATAATGTCCTTCCTTATCCAATGTGGTAGATTTTACTTTAAAGTCTGTGTTATCAGAAATTAACATTGCCACTTCTGCCCTTTTTCGAATGTTGTTAGCATAATATATTTTTTCATCCTTTGAGTTCTAGTTTGTTCATGTCTTTGAGCCTAAGGTGTGCCTCCTGTAAACAGCATATAGTTGGGTCGTGTTTTTTAATCCAATCTGCCATTCTCCATATCTTTGTTGGTGCATGTTTTAGTCAGCTAGGGCTGCTCTAACAGAAATACCACAGAGTAGATGGCTTTAACAAAGGAAGGTTTATTCTTCCACAGCCTGGTAGGCCATGAGTCCATATTCAGGGTGTCTGCTCCAAGGGAAGGCTTTCCCCTTCTCGGCTCAGGAGAAAAGTCTGGCATTGCATCAGTCTTTGTCCAGGGAGCATCTTGGCTCAGGAAACTCAGGTCTGAAGGATGTGCTTTTCTCCTGGTAGAGATTTCTTGATGGTGTGAGGTTTCCAATTCTCTGCCTGCTTCTCTGTCCTTTTATCTCTCATAGGATGAAAGGACTAAGGGTGGGGCAAGCCATACTCCATGGAAACTCCCTTTACATTGGAGCAGGGAAGTAATCCTATGAAGGGATTTACAGCCCCACCCTAATCCTTTAACATACAGCTTAGGAAAACCACAAAATGGAGGACAGTCACAAGATACTGTGAATCATGGTCCAGCCACATGGCTACACATAGTTTTGGGGGGACACAATTCGATCCATGACAGTGCATTTAGTCCATTTATATTCAGTAAGATTATTGATTGGCATGAGCTTACTGCTGTCATTTTGATGTCTTTTTTGTGTGTTGTAGACATTTCCTTTTTTCCATTTAATTTTCTGTGCTGAGTCTTTGTTTATTTGTTCTCTTTTAACATTTTTTGATGGTGGTGGTTCTGTATTTGCTAAGACTTCATGTTTTCTATTTTGATGTGTAGGATTGATGGTTACCTTTGTGGTTACCTTAATATTTGCCCTTATTTTTCTAAATTTAAACTGCTCTTTAATTTCTTTGTATTGCCTTGACTTCCTCTCCATATGAAAGGTCTATTACTACCTTTTCTATTGGGTCTCTCTTCTTTGCTATAAATTTTACATAATGACATCTCTATTTCCTTAGTGTTTTGCCTGTGATTCATTTTTGTGATTCCCTTATTTGGGCTGACATTCAGTTGCTCTGTTCTGTGTTCTGGTCTTAGGTTGTTACCTGGTATTACTGGCTTTCTAACAAAAAGACTCTCTTTAGTATTTCTTGTAATTTTGGATTGTTTTTACAAATTTCCTTAATTTCTGTTTACCTGGAAACATTCCATTTTGCCGTCATATTTGAGAGATGATTTTGTTGAATATGTAATTCTTGGTTGGCAATTGTCCTTCAGAGCTTTGTATGTCTCATCCCGTTGCCTTCTTGCATGCACAGTTTCTACTGAGTAGTCCAAGTTCAGTCTTACTGATTGCCTTTTATAGGGTATTTTTTCATTTGTCCTTATCTACTTTTAAAAGCATCTCCTTATCTCTACTTTTGGCAAGCTTGATTTAAATATGCCTTGGTGTCTTCCTTTGGGGATCTACCTGTGTGCAGATCAATGAGCATCTTAGATAGGTGTCTTCTCATCTTTCACAATATTAGGCAAGTTTTGCATCAACAAATCTTCTAAAATTCTCTGTATTTTTTGTTAACCCCTCCCCCTGTTCTGGTACTCCAGCCACTCATAGACTATTCCTCTTCATAGAATCCCACATAACTCTTAGTGTTTCTTGATTTTTTTTTTTTTAATTCTTTTATGTGATTGTTTTTCTTCAAATACGTTGAGGTCTTGTGCTTTATCTTCAGTCTCAATAAATTGGCCTTCCATTGCCTCAGTTCTGCTCTTTTGACTTTCTACTGAGTTGTCTAATTCTGTAGCTTTACTATTAAATTTCTCAGTTTCTAATTCTTGCTGCTCTATGCTTTCTCACAGCTTGCTAAATATATCATTATGCTCTGCTGCATTTTGCCTCATCTCCTTATCTGTTGAAGACCTCTGAATATCAATATTTTGTATCTACCTCTGTTAATTCCTGGAAATTCTCTTCCTCTGGAATATTTGATTCTTTGCTTTGCAGGCTTTCTGAAGAGATATGGGCTGCTGTTTTCAAACAATCAGTAAGTTATATTTATTCACTTTATGTTTAACTAGTTTAACTATTGTGTTCTAGCTTCTTGTTTTGAAATGTACAAATTACTTTTCTTATAAGGATTCAGGCAGGATCCCAGGTAGTCAGTTACCAAGTATGTGGTGCAGGCTCTTGTCTATTGTCCTAGATGGGCAGGAGTGATTGTTATAAGTACTGGTGTCTGACTGCAGCCACTGAGAAAGAAGGGGGATAACAGCTCATCCCTGTGTGTCTGTGAGGATGGCAAATAGCCTTATCTATGAATCTAGGTGAAGAAACAGTTTCTGCCCTAATTTTCCAGCTTAGGAAACTTAGCAAAATTTCGAACCCCCGTCCCTGAATTTGGAAACCCTGGTAACATAGTAGTTACATGCACAGCTACTAGTCAGAAGGTTGGCAGTTCAAATCTGCCTGGCACTCTTGGAAACTATATGAGACAGTTCTACTCTGTTTATAGAGTTGCTATGAATATAAATCAACTTGACAGCAATGGGTTTGGGTTTCGTTCCCTAAACTTATTAAACTTTTCCCCCTCTGAGTCTCAGAGAATGGCTCAGGGCAGCCTTAAGGAGTCCTAATTTTGGCTCAGTTTACGGCATCAGACTCTAGAGCCAAGTGTAATGCATAGAAGGGAGAGGAAGAACAGCTCAGGGCAGGCTTGAGGGGTCCTAGTTCCAGCTTAGTTAATGGCATCAGACTCTAGAGCTTGGAGAAGTTCAGAGAATGGAGGGAGAGCTCCAGGAGAAAGAAGACAGACCTACCTGGTAAGAACGATTCAGGTCTATGTATGGCATGCTACACGGAAAGACTTAGCTTTCAATGATTTGGTGATTTCTCTCACTTGTTCTTGAGATGCTAGTGGATTCTCTAGACAATTGGTCCTGCTGAGGAGGGCAGCCACCAATCTGCACTCTTGGCCCATTACGTGATGGCTGTGGCTATTTCCAGCATGTCAGGCGTGTGGAATCCTATGTATTTCTGGTGCTGCTTTCCCTTCTGTGTCGGTCAATTCAATTTCTCAACTTTCCCTTTGATGTACAGGGCTCCTAGGATGTCACATGCAGTGGATTCATTTGTTCTTTTGGGGTTTTGTTATTAGAAGAGTCATGGGAAGCACCTGTCTACTTTGCCATCTTGGCCCTGCCTTCTAAACAAACTCTTAATTTTCCTTGTGCACATGGAATTTCACAGAACTCAAGGATGAAGCTGCCATAGCAGTAATGGGGTATACAGGGGCCAAGACTAGTAAGGGAATATGACTGTCCCTCCTCCTCTGCAAGCTAAGTGGTGCTGTTTTTCTGATAGGTTACTTTCCCCAATAAGCCCCTGAATCATCCTGAGAAAAGTGACCCCAGGATTCCGGGTGCCAGAGAAACTGTGTGGGTGGGTGAGGGTCAGCCCTTCTTTCCTTAGACTGCTCAGCAGAACCTCTTGTCTCTTCATGAAAGTCAACAACTACATACTGAACATTTAACAAGACTCTCTGAGGGACGTGCAAAAAGTCAAGTCCTCAGTTGCTAACCAGAAGGCTGGAGATTCGAGTCCACTCAGAGGCATCTCAGAAGAAGCCTTTTGAAAATATCAGCCACTGAAAATCCTATGGTGAACAGATCTCCTCTGTTACACATGAAGTCACCACATGTGGGAGTTCACTCACAGCAAGTGGTTAGGGTTTGGGCTTCCTTGTCATTAGTGTGCCTCATTTTCTTCATCTGTAAATAGGGCTGGCACTCACAGGACTTGCCTCATCTGATTGCTAGTCAGATTCAGTGAACTGACACGTGTCTGTTTCGAGGAGGTGGCCCTGGTACACTGCAGGTACAAACACCTTCAGCCTTTGTCACTGTTGGCCGCACACACATGAGATTTTGCCAGGGTGGGTAGAGGGGCAAACATGGAACATACTGATGTACAGGCCCCCACTTCTTTCACACACACATTCCAATTTGTTTCCTGGGGCCACAGTAACAAAGTACCAAAGGTATTGCTGTTGTTAGCTGCTGGCCAGTTGGCTCTGGCTCACAAAGCCCTTATGTATAACAGATGGCAATATTGCTGCTCCTGCTCCATCTTCACAATCTTTGCTATGTTTAAACCCATTATTACAGCCACCATGCCAATCCATTTCACGGAGGGTTTGCCTCGCTTTTGCTGACCCTGTACTTCACCAAACATAATGTCTTTTTCTACCGATTGGCCTTTTCTAACAGCATGCCTGTCATGGTTTGAATTGTGTCCCCCCAAAAATGTGTGCAGCCACGTGGCTGGGATATGGTTCCCAGTATCTTGGGACTGTCCTCCATTGTGTGGTTTTGCTAACCTGTATGTTAAAGGATTAGGGTGGGGCTGTGAATTCCTGCTATGGGGGAAGTTTCCCTGGAGTAAGACTTGCCCCACCCTTAATGCTTTTAGCTTGCAAGGAATAAAAGGAAAAAGAACCAAGGACAATTTGAGAACCTCGCTACCATCAAGCAAGCAGCACCGGGAGCAGAGCGCGTCGTTCAGACCAGAGGTTCTTGCGTTAGGACACTCCCTGGACAATGACTGATGCAATACCGGACTTTCCTCCAGAGCTGTCAAGGGGAAAATCTTTCCCTGGAGCGGACACCCTGAATAGGGACTTGCAACCTACCGGACTGTGTAAGAATAAATCTTTCTTTGTTAAAGCCATCCACTCTGTGGTATTTCTATTAGGGCAGCCCTAGCTGACTAAAACAATGCCCAAAGTAAATAAGACAACATCTCTCTCTCCTTGCTTCTAAGGAACATTCCAGCAGTACTTCCTCCAAGACAGGTTTGGCTTAAAAACGACAGAAATTTATTCTTTCACAGATCTGAAGGCAAGAGTTTAATATCAAGGTGTTGGCAGGCCCATGCTCTTTCTGAAGGCTCTGTGGAAGAATGTGTTCCATTCCTTTCTCTTAGCTTCAAGCTGCTGGAGATTACCAGATTTTCTTGGCTTGTGGACACATCTCTACAGTTGCTGCCTTTTTCTTTACAACTTTCTCCCTGTGTTTGTGTCTCTACTTCTCTTGTTGTAAACACACGAGTTCTTGGATTATGGCCCAGGCTAACCTAGTATACAAAAACCTAAATCTGTTGCTGTTGATTCCAAAACATAATGACCCCGTAGGACAGAGTAGAACTGTCCCATAGGGTTTCTGAGGAGCACCTGATGGAATCAAACTGCTGATCTTTTGGTTACCAGCTGAGCTCTTAACCACTGTACCCAGTATAACCTCACCCTGATTTGATTATCTCCCCACAGACTTCACTTCCAAACAAGGAATCTTTCACAGGACAGAGATTAGGACATGAACAAATCTTTTGGAAGGACACAGTTCAAAACACAGCACACTCCTTTCCAGGATGCCAAAAGTGTCAGCTCTCTCCTTGCCACCCATGACAGCCCACAGCAGAAAAAGAGATAAAGGCTGTCAAGCACTCAGCACCGAGTAAGCTCAAAACCAACACAAGCCTCACCACTGGACAAGCAGACTACAGGTACATGTGTGGCTGTCGAGGAAGGTTTCCTGGTGGCAGATGAAGGGAAATGGTGCTGCCAGCAGAGGCAAAGAGTACAGGATGGGGCAGGACCAGAAAGGGGGACCAGAAGCATTTCAGAGAACCCACCAGAGTCAGGGGTCCCTCCCAAGTCAATATGTTGAGTCACTGCCCACTGGTTCCTCTTGTGGTCAGATTCCAAGAACCGCCAGTCAGTCTGTGCCCTGGGGTCTTGCCCATCCTCCTCTGACCATTTTGTATGGACAATCCCTCACCCAATAGTGCTGGATGCTTGTCAGCTTGTCCAGATTAGAAGGCACTTGGAGAGGGAAAGTTTCTGGCCAACGGGAGCCTAGGGAAGCTGGGACATTGGAAAACAACTCCACAGTACCAGGGTGGGACCAACAGAAACCTACATAATCACAGCAGGAAGGGTCTAAGTAAGAACAGTTGTAACTGGCCTCTGGCCTATGGTGGGTCAAGTGACAACTGATCACCCACTCATGTATGTGTGTGTGTGTGTGTGTGCAAAAGAGAGAGAAAGACAGAGAGACAGAGATAAAGACAGGAACAGAATGAGAGAGAGACAGAGAGATGGAGGAAGGCAGGGGTCACTGTGGACTGAAGAGTCAGGAAAAATTTCAGGAGCAACTTAGGGGTTGGTAAAGATCAGAAAAAACAAATCCACTGCCATAGAGTTGTATCTGACTCATAGTGACCCTAGAGTAGGATTTGGTATAGCTTCTTAAATAGCAAGAAGGCCAATAACCTATTTGAATTACTTAAGGGAACACAGAGTCCCTGAATGGCACAAATGGTTAAGTTCAGTTATTAACGTTAACTGAAAGGTCAGAAGTTTGAATCCCCTCTAAAGCACCGTGAAAGAATGGCCTGGTGATCTACTTCTAAAAAGCTACCATTGCATATCTTGTGGGGTCAAGTTCTACTCTGACACACACGGGATCACCATGGGTTGAGGTTGACTTGATGGCACCTGGTTCTTGGTTTGGGGAAAACACACCCCAAGGACACTTCCAGTGTTACCTCTGGAGAGCAGAGAAACCTACATTTGGCTGATACTGATCAGTGGCCTGACCTGGCCTTAGTAACTCAGCCATCAGGGCTTCCATTTCCTCATCTGTAAGAAAGCGATAAATAATGTACTTCTTGAGTTGTTGCGAGAGTTAGGCCGTATATAAAGCACCTTCGACGGCACTTGGCTGGCTCGTATGACATAGTAACAGCTCCAGAGAGATGCTGTTGAAATCTATAATGACATTGCTGTCAATTTAATAATGTAAAATATTAATACAGTCAATTATTTCACTCAGACACCAAAATAATCTATTGCTTATCTCCCCTAAAAATACACAAATAACAAAGCACTGATACTTTAAGTTTGCATAGGAGTTTACGTCTTGTAAAGAACTCTCAAATACAAACTCCACTCATACCATTACCTGCTTGACTCCTTGCTCTCCAGGCTGGTTCCCTGACCCTTTTGCACTCTAGTTTCCTCTTCTATCAAATGGGGCAGATGTAAAGATTAAGGACTTATCAATGGGAAAATAATCACATCTGTGTGCACAGTGAGTGCCTGGTAAAAGTGAGCCTGGGTTTGGAACTGGTCTCTACTGGCAAGTTCTCTGCTTTGGCCAAGTGGCTGTGTCTTGAGGGTCTAGAGATTGTCAGCAGCACAACACATTAAAGAACATCAATAACAACTGAACTTCAACACCATTTGAGTACTCCTCCCATCTTAACCCAATATTGCAAGGACAGAGTAGCTGGGGTGGGGGACCAGAGATCATGCTCTTACACAAAATCGAGTCCAATTGGCATAGCTAGCATTTTACTAACGAGGACTCTCTGCACCCCACATCGGTGGGTGGCATCTGGGGTCTTAAAAGCTGCCAAACTTCCATCTGAGAGTACAGAAAATGGTCTGAACTCAACAGGAACAGATGATCACCAAGGACAAGAACGACATGGGGGAAAGGGAACCCAGAAGACCCACATGAGTGGGTCTCTACATCGACTTGTGACCAGAAGAACTGGATGGTGCCAGCCACCACCAGTGATAGCCACGATGGAGCTCACAAAATTGAGTCTCACTGGCAACACAAGAATAAATAGCAGTGTACCCTGAGATCTCCACTAAAAGACCACAACTGATGGTCCAGGGGCTTTGGGGTTCCCCTGGGAGCATAGCCCCAGGCCCTGATGCTGCTGCTCCTGTCCATAAATCATAGTGAAGGTCAACTTTTCAGACAGCAATGGATTGGACTTGGTGACCCAGAAACACTGTGTCTTGTAGGAACTGTATAGTTCTATGCATCTATAGGATGTCACCCTGCTCACCTCTTACTGGAGGAAGGGCAGTGGGTGGAGAGGAGGGGAAAGGAGATTGTTGGGAGGATAGGACAAATAAGGAGCAGAGAGGAAGGATGTGCTGTCACCGGGCAGGGAGAGCAGTGGAAGCTGCATATAGGTGAGCATGCGAATTTATATGGGAATGTACATTTTCATCCAAACATAATAATAAAAAAAAGAGATTGTCTGCGGCGATGATAGAAAATGCAAGGATGTGAACTTGAGGAACTGTAAAGGGCTTAAATAAGGGACAGAAGGAAGGGTAAAATGGAGGGAAAGAGGAAAAGAAGGGTGGGGGAATAGGCAGTGCGTGGACCAGGACAGGGAGAAGGGGGCGGGCAACGATGTGAGATAGAGTGGAGACTTTCAGCAAGGACTTGAAGAAAGTTTTCTGTAGCTGACCGGGCGTGAGCATCCTAGACAGAGGAACAGGCACAGGAGAACCTGAAAGGCTAAAGTGCATCAGTCACAGTGTTCAGACAGTAGCCATACAGCTCCGAGGCTGAGATACACCTGGCAGAGGTCGGAGCAGTGGGGCCTACACGGACCACAGAGGGCTCACCCATCACTGTAAGATGGCTCCTGTGGGAGCCACGGCAGGATTTTAAGCAAAGGAGTTACATAGTGTGATATGTTTTAAGTGATCACTCTGGTGGCTGCTCAACTAGGAGTGGAGGCCAGCTTGGGGGTAATGGGGGCTTGGAGCACGCAGCAGTGCAGGGGCGAGAAGTGATTAGTCAATTTCTGGGTAAACTGTGAAGCCAGCATGATCCTTGACGATTGGATGCGGGATGTGGGAGAAAGAGAAGTCAAAGATGTCTCCAGACTATGAGATCTGGAAGGATGGATAGGGTATTTAACTGAGGTGAGGAAGACTACAGGTACAGGAGTTGTGTGTGCATGCATGGTGTGTGTGTGTGTGTGTGTGTGTGTTGTGGTGGGTGGAGTGTTAAAGAGTAGAAGTTCTATTTAGATTCTACATACATGTATATATACACATGCACATATACATACATACATATGTATACATATAGATACACATATACCTATATATATATATATATATATGTATATATAAAACCTACCAACTGCCAAATCACTTCCAGCTCATAGCGACCCAATAGGACACAGTAGAACTGCTCTGTAGAGCTTGCAAGGAGCACCTGGTGGGTTCAAAGTGCTGGCCTTTTGGTTAGTAGATATAGCGCTTAACTACTACACTACCAGGGTTTCCATATACATATGTATCATATACATAAAATCATGCTTTAAGTTTAAAATTCAAGTTAGTTTGTTATAGAAAAACTTATACACATATTGTTATGCAACTCTAGCTGCTCTCCCCATGCTGTGACAGCACACTCCTTCTCTACACCTTATATTACCTGTGACCATTCAACCAGCTCCTGTCTGCCTCTGCCTTCTTTTCTCACCCCTGGACAGGAGCTGTCCAGTTAATCTCACATATCTGCTTAACTTAAGAAGCATACTCTTTGCCAGTATCATTTTATGTCTTATAGTCCAGTCTAACCTCTGTCTAAAGAGCTGGCTTTAGGAATGGTTTCAGTTCTGGACTAACAGAGACTGCATGGGCCGTGTCTTCCAGGAGTCCTCCAGTCCATCAGACCTCCAAGCCTGATCTTCTTAAAAGGGTTTGTGTTCTGCACCTTATTTGCTCCCACCACAGAAGTTCTATTTTTATTATGTTAAATTTGAGGTGTATATTGGAACTCTTTGCAGTGTATTAAGGAAGCCGAAGGTAGATGAGTGTTAGTGTTGGCATCCAGGAGAGGGGTGAGCATGTCTGTGGTTAATCAGCCCTTTTAATGACTTGGAAATGATTTAAGGGTGAGCTTGGTACTAGGAACTCTGATGATATTTAAATCCATGATTATTGGTATGATCCCCAGAGAGTGAGCATGGACAGAATAGAGAACAGGACCCAGGCTCAAACCCTGACATCTCCAACACAAAGAAGTTGAAGAGAAGAAAGGAAGCAGGAGAGATCCAAGAGAGAGGAGAGAAACAAAGAGACAGAGGTGTCCTACATGGGAATCAAGGAAAAAGGGAGTCAAGCCAGAGGGTGAGCCCCTGCATCAAATGTTGTTGTTACAGATTAGATCATGTCCCCCCCCCCCCAGACAAATGCACTGGAACCCTAACCCCTATACCAGTGAATGTAACTGTGTTTCGAAACAGGACTTTTGTTATATCAGTGGGGCCATACCAATACAAGGTGTGTCCTAAATCATTTCCGAGTCATTGAAAGGGCTGATTAACCACAGACATGCTCAGAAGAAGACAGACAATATTGAAGACTGGCCAAGGAAACAAGGAATACCCTAGCTATCAACGTGGAAGGAATCCAAGTCGCCAAGACCCTTATTTGGACTTTCAGCCTCCAGAACTGTGAGGAAATTAAATTTGTTCTCTTTAGAGCTGCCCATATGTGGCACTCTATTATAGCAGCCTCAGGAGACTGAGACAGTTGCCAAAGGCTTAGGTAAAATGAGGATCAAGAATTTCCCAACTCCTCTCTGGGGCTTCGAATCAAAGACAGAAGCATTTGTCCTTCCCTGGGCTGTGGCTGCTCATCACTAGGGCTCACACTTGGTTCTAGGGGTTCCATCAAGTTCAGTATCTAAGGGGGTTCAGTATAAACTCAAGAACATGAGGTTGTTTATTTAGCCTTGAGCTTAAACACAAGGTCTATTATAGGAGTTAGGGCAAAAAGAAAAAGAGACACTGCAGCCATCACAACCCCAAGCAGAGGGAGGGCCAAATTCATCAGAGTCACTACATGCACAAACAGAAAGCTGCCAGCATTGAAGAACAGATAAGGCAACTTTGCTTCCTTCTTATTACATAGAACATCACTGCCCTATGCACTCACAAAGCAGGGATACATTTGAGAATTTTCTATCAAAACCAAATTTAAAAAAATCTCTTAAATGAATGATGATCCAAGAAATCATGATTTTTAGCTGGAAAAGCTTGTTACCTTCAAATTTTCCTAAGGTAATGTCCTGGATCCATTACCTCAGCTCAGGGGTCCCGGTGTCTCCTCTACTTACTATGGGACAAATCCCTTTACTGCCCTTGGTCTCAGCTGCCTTGCTTTTAAATTGTGGCTGTCTATGAAGCCATTGTTGGAAACCCTGGTGGTGTAGTGGTTAACTGCTACATCTGCTAACCAAAAAGTCAGCAGTTCAAATCCACCAGGCACTCCTTGGAAACTCTATTAGGTAATTCTGCTCCATCCCATAGGGTTGCTATGATTCAGAATCAACTCAATGGCAGTGGATTTGGTTAGGTTTTGTATGGAGCCATCGTTAGGAGCTACAGCTGCTCCACTTCAAATCCATCAGCCACTGATTAGAGACACTATGGGGCAGTTACACTCTATCCTATAGGATCGTTATGAGTTGAAATCTACTCGATGGTAAGAGGATTGGTTTGGTTTAAGGATAAGATACCCATGCGCTGGTTTGCTTGTTGCTATGATGCTGGAGGCTATGCCACTGGTATTTCAAATACCAACAGGGTCACCTGTGATGGACAGGTTTCAGAAAAGCTTCCACACTCAGACAGACTAACAAAAAAAGCCTGACAATCTACTTCCAAAAATTATCCAGCAAAAATCCTATTCCGCACAACAGAATATTGTCCAACATAGTGCTGGAAGGTGAGCATCCTAGATTGAAAGGACACAATAACCAAAACAATAGATTCAAACCTACCAATGGTCATGAAAGATAGCACAAGACTGGGCAACGTTTTGTTCCATTATACGTAAGTTACCTATGAGTTTGAGGTGACTTGATGGTACCTAACAACAACAAGGGATAAAATGAGATAAAGCATGCAAAAGTTTGGAACAGGTCCTAGGATATGGCAGATGATAAAAAGTAACTATGATATTGGCAATTACCTGGTCTTAATCATCTTGCCAGGAGCCTGAATATAGCAAGATGTTTTGATTAGCTGCTAACCCAGAGGTTGGCAGTTCAAACCCACCTAGTAAGTACATGAAAGAAAGGCCTGATGAACTGCTTCTGTAAAGATTATAGGCAAGAAAATCTTGTGGAGCAGTTCCACTCTGTTAACACATGAGGTTGCCCTGAGCTTGGGCAGACCTGACTCAATGGCAGCTAACAGGAACAAAACATCTTGCTAAGAAGACAACTGTCTACCAGAGGTCCTTCCTTTCTCTCTAGCCTCCCCCGAACCCCCAAAGCAGACTAAACCAATCCTGTTGCTGTCAAGTTGATTCCGACTCATAGTGACCCTAGCAGACAGAGTAGAACTGCCCTGTCTTCAAGGAGCAGCTAGTGGATTTGAACTATTGACCTTTTGGTTAGCAGCCATAGCTGTTAACTGGTATACCTCCAGCGTTTCCTCTCTCCCTCCGCCAGGGAGCTCCATGGGCCAGGATGTGGGCTGTGTTAGCTCCAAAATCCAGAGTCCAGAGAGAAACCCAATCTGCCCTGCTAACCAAAACACTCTGTCTTTCAAGCACCTCTTAAACTATCTGTGAGACAGATACCTTGGGACATTTTCTCCTCATTATGCAAGTAATTAAGCCTCCTTGGGGGGATTTCGGATGGTTCAAAGGAACCGCTATGAAAAGGTTTGGCTTGTGATTCCAGTCTAATCACAGCTGAACAATCCCTGGGTAGAGTAAATGGGTAAGTGCTCAATTACCAGCTGAAAGGCTGACATCCTGGAAGGCAGACCTGGTGATGTGGCTTTGCATACTCACAGAGCAGTTCTACACTACACATATGGTATTGCCATGAGTCAGAATCTACTCAACAGCAACAACAAAATCCTAGATGAGATTCCACTGAGTACACAAGTCTACTTCCTGGTGTTTGGCCCATGGAAGAATTGCAGTGCAGCAAATTTCTTCATTAGCTCTTTTGTGGTCGACTCTGGACAAGGCCACCAGCCACCTGGTATGCAGGAACCCCAACTACCAGATCAAAGCAAGCATACTCCACCCACCAAACCAAACAAATTCCAACTCTTCTCAGCCAGGGAGCTGATCCTTAGGCTCTGCCTGCAGTGCTTGGCCACCTGTCACATGGCTTTACAGAGGTGTCTCATTCCACTGCACTCCAGGGAGTTCCAGGCATGTCAATGTTCCAAAACCAGAATATAAATTAGAAGTGCTACTGGTAAGTTTTTATAATGGCATAACAACTGTAAGGTGTTAAATTGCAGAAGTCAGAACATTGGAATCTATATTTCTGTATCACCATTACCAATAATTATTGTTTTTTATTAATATAATAGCTAGTAACTATTAAGCAATTAAGGAGCCTTGATGGCATAACAGATTGCCAGTTGCACATCCAGAAGGTCAGCAATTCAAATTCATCAGCTGCTCCTTAAAAACCCTGTGGAGCAGTTCCATTCTTTCCTATAGGGTTGATACGAGTTGGAATAAACTTGATGGCGAGAGTTTGGTTTTTGTTTGGTAGTATAATGGTTAAGAGTTTGGTTACCTACTGAAAGGTCAGTGGTTCGAGTCTACTAGCAGCTAAGTGGAAGAAAAGACCTGGTGATCTGCTCCTGTAAAGATTAAAAGAAAAACCAAACCCATTGCCATCAAGACAATTCCAACTCATAGTGGCCCTATAGATCACAGCCTAGGAAGTCTGATGGGGTAGTTCTACTTTGTCCTATAGAGTCTCTGTGAGTCAGAATCTACTTAACAGCACCTAACAACAACAAGAATAAGGAACTATAAAATGTGCCAGCTCTTTGTGAAGTGACTGATACGTGGTATCTCTCAATTTTCACAAACATTGGATGAAATGAGCTTTATCTACCATTTGACAAATGAAAAAGCTAAGTCACCAAGGGACAAAATGGTTTGCTGGAGGGTGCAAAGCTATAGAATAGCTGTGTCAGGAATCAAACCTTCTCAGTCATCTTAACTTCACCATACTGCCTCCCCCATTCCACACACACACATACCCTTTGGTATTCCAAGTGTTCACCTTCATGTCTGTTTAAGTAACCCCACTGAGCACTTGGAGAGCATTTTTGATCTGGTGCTATAAATCTCTCTGTAGCCCAAGGAAAAAAATTGTTTTTTTTGGTCATGACTTCACGGCCACCATATCTATTGTCTCTTCCTGGACTCCTGTCAGATTAAGGATCTCCTAGACCTCCTTCCATGATAAATACTTCCTTCCATAGTTTCTACTTCTTCACTTTTTCACTCTGTGGTCACAATCATTCTTTAAACTAAGGTCCTAATTTTAGCTCTATCTGGTCTGCCATTTATTGCTGCAACAGTTCTTCTTTTAGTCCTAAAAATTCGATTCTCATATTCAATAATTCTTTCTTGACTACAATTGCTCTTTTTACCACCTCTTTGTAAGTTTATTATATTCTGGCAGTTTGCATGTTGCTATGGTGGTAGAGGCTATGCTACTGGTATTTCAAACATCAGTAAGGCCACCCATGATGGACAGATGTCAGTGGAGCTTACAGACTAAGACAGACTAGGAGAATGGATTTAGCAGTCTACTTCCAAAAAAGAATAACTAGTGAAAACTTACGAATGTCAGCAGAATGTTGTCTGACACAGCACCAGAAGATGAGACTCTCAGGTTGGAAATCTCTCAAAATACAACTGGAGAAAAGCTGCCTCCTCAAAGTCAAGTTTACCTAGTGACATTGATGGAGTCAAGGTGTCAGGGTCTTCATTTGCTGATGGGGCACAACTCAACATGGGAAGAAATAGCTGCAAACATCCATCAATAATCAGAACATGGAATGCACAAAGCATGAATTTAGGAAAATTAGAAGTCATCAAAAATGAAAATGGAACATATGAAGATGAATATCCTAGGCATTAGTGCACTGAAATGAACTGGTTTTGGCCATTTGGAATCAAATAATCATATGGTCTGCTATGCCAGGAATGACAACTTAAAGAGGACTGCCATTATATTCATTGTCAGAGAGAACATTTCAAGATTTATTCTGAAGTACAAGTCTGTCAGTGTGTCATAGTGACTTAGTGGTGCTATAACAGGAAATGCCACAAGTGGATGGCTTTAACAAAGTGAAACTTATTGCCTCACAATGAAACAGGCTAAAAAGTCCAAACTCAGGGCATCAGCTCCAAGGGAACTCATTCTCTCTCTGCTGGCTCTGGAGGAAGGTCCTTGCCTTCAATCTTCCCCTGTTTGAGGAGCTTCTCAATCATAGAGATCCTGGATCCAAAGCATGTACTCTGATCCTAGTATTGCTTTCTTGGTTGTACAGATTCCCCAGCTCTCTGCTTGCTTCCTGTTCCTTTCATCTTTTAAGAGATTAAAGAAGGTACAGGTCATACCCTAGATAAACTCCTTTTACATTGGATCAAGGATGTGACCTGGGTAAGGGTGTTACAATCTCACCCTAATCCATTTAACATAAAATTATAATCACAAAAATGAGGAAAGCCATGTAATCATGGCCCACCCAAATTGCTACACACATTTTTGTAGGGACATAATTCAATCCATGACACAGTGACAGAATGAGATCCATACCTGCAAGGAAGACCAGTGAATGCAACCATTATTCAAATATATGCATTAACCACTAAAGGCAAAGATGAAGAAACTGAAGATTCTTACCAATTTTAGGAGTCTGAACTTGATCAATCATGTAATCAGGATGCACTGAAAATTACTGGTGATTAGAATGTGAAAATTATAAACAAAGAAAAAGTATCAGTAGCTGGAAAATACGGCCTGGATGATAGAAATAATGCCAGAGATCTGATCATAGAATTTTACAAGAACAAAAATTTACTCACTGAAAATATCTGTTTCCAGCAACATAAACCACAACTGTATACATGGACCTCAACAAATGTAAAACAGGAATCAAATCAAGTACCTTTGTGGAAAGAGACGATGTATAAGCTCAATATCAACAGTCAGAAAAAAAGTCAGTGACTGTCTTTGGAAAGACCATCAATTTCTTATACGCTGGTATATGATGAATATGCAAGTTCAAGCTGAAGCTAAAGGAAATTGTAACAAGTCCATGAGAGCCAAGGTATGACATTGAGCCTATCTGAACTGAATTTAGAGTCCATCTTAAAAACAGATTTGACATATCGAATGCTAATAATTGAAAGCCAGATGAGTTGTGGAATGACATCAAGGACATCATACACAAAGAAAGCAAAAGGTCATTAAAAAACAGGAAAGCCTAAAATGTATGCCAGAAAAAACTCCAAACATTTCACTTGAATGCAGAGTAGCCTAAAGTCAAGGGAAGAAATGATGAAGTAAAAGAGCTGAACAGAAGTTCTCAAAGGGTGGTTTGAGAAGACAAAGTATTAAAATGAAACATGCAAAGACCTGGAGTTAGAAAACTAAAAGGGAAGGTCATATTCAGCATTTCTCAAGCTGAAGGAACTAGAGAAAAAATTTAAACCTCAAGTTGCACCAGACCATGGTATTTCAATCACCTCTCATACATATTCTAAGAAACCCTAGTGGCATAGCAGTTAAGAGCTACAACTGCTAACCAAAAGGCCAGTGTTGGAATCCACCAAGTTTGGAAACTCTATGGGGCAGTTCTACTCTGTCTTTTAGGGTCACTATGAGTCCAGATTGAATGGACAGCAATGGGTTATGAGTCGTATGCATTTGAAAGCTGGACAATGAATAAGGAAGACTGAAGAATTGATGCCTTTGAATTGTGGTGTTGGTGAAGAATATAAAATATAAAATATACTGCTGTTGTTGCAGTCATTGTTAGGTGCTGTCAAGTCAGTTCTGGCTCCTAGTGACCGTATGTGCAATGAAACAAAACACTGCCGAGCTTTGCACAATCGTTTTTATGCCTAAGCCTATCATTTTGGCCACTATGTCAATCCATCTCGTTGAGGATCTTCCTCTTTTTCACTGGCCCTCCACTCTACCAAGAATGATGTCCTTCTCCAGGGGACTGATCTTTTCTAACAACATGTCCAAAGTATGTAAGATGCAGTCTTACCATCTTTGTTTCCAAGGAGCACTCTGGTTGTACTTCTTCCAGAACAGATCAGTTTGCTCTTTCGACAGTTCATGGTACATTCTACATTCTTCTCCAACACCACAATTCAAAGGCATCAATTTCTCTGTCTTCTTCATTCGTTGTCCCACTTTCACATGCATATATGTGATTGAGAGTACCATGGCTTGGGTTAGGCACACTGTAGTCTTCAAGGTGACATCTTTACTTTTGCACACTATAGTCTTCACGGTGACATCTTTACTTTTCAGTACTTTAAAAGAGATCCTTAGCAGCAGACCTTCCCAACGCAATTGGGTCTTTTGATTTCTTGACTGTTGCTTCCTTGGGCATTGATTGTGGATCCAAGTAAAATGAAATCCCTGACAACCTCATTTTCCATTTATGATGATGTTGCTTACTGATCCAATTATGAGGATTTTTGTTTTTTTAATGTTGAGGTACAATCCTTACTGAAAGCTGTGGTCCTTGTTCTTCATCAGTAAGTGTCTCCAATCTTCTTCACTTCCAGCAAGTAAGGTAGTGTCATCTGTGTCATGTGGTTGTTAATAAGTCTTCCTTCAATCCTGATGCCCCGCTCTTCTTCATATAATCCAGCTTCTTGAATTATTTGTTCAGCATACAGATTGAAAAGGTATGGTGAAAGAATACAACCATGAAGCACACCATTCCTGACTTTAAGCCATGCAATGTCGCCTTCTTCTGTTTGCAGAACTGCCTCTTGATCCACATACAGATTCCTTAAGAACACATTTAAGTGTTCTGGACTTCCTATATTACACAAGGTTCGCCATAATTTGTTATGATCCACAGAGTCGAATGTCTTTGCATAGTCAGTGAAACACAAGTAAACATCTTTCTGGTATTCTCTGCTTTCAGCCAAGATCCATCTGACATCAGCAATGATTTCCCTGGTTCCATGTCCTCTTCTGAATCCAGCTTGAATTTCTGGCAATTCCTTGTTAATATATTATTGCAGTAGCTTTTGAATGATCTTTAACAAAATTTCACTTGTCTGTGATATTAATGATATTGTTCGGTAATTTCAGCATTCAGTTGGATTCTTTGGAATGGGCACAATTATGGATCTCTTCCAGTCAGTTGGCCAGGTAGCTGTCCTTCAAATTTCTTGGCATAGGCAAGTGAGCACTTCCAGCACTGCATCTGTGTTGAAATATCTCAGTTGATATTCCATCAATTCCTGGAGCCTTGTTTTTTGCCAATGCCTTCAAGGTAACTTCAACTTCTTCCTTCAGTACCATTGGTTCCTGATCATATGCTACCTCTTCAAACGGCTCAACATTGTGCAGTTCGTTTGGGTATAATGGCTCTATGTATTCCTCCTGTCTTCTTTTGATGCTCCCCAAGTCATTTAATAGTTTCCCTGTGGGATCCTTCAATATTGTGGCTTGAGGTTTGATTTTTTTCTTAAGTTTTTTTCAGCTTGACAAGTGCAGGATGTGTTCTTCGCTTCTAGTTTTCCATTTCCAGCTCTTTGCACATGTCATTGTAATACTTTATTTTGTCTTCTCAAGCTGCCCTTTGAAATCTTCTGTTTACATTTTTTACTTACACCATTCTTTCTTTTTCTTTAGATGCCTGATGTTCAAGAGCAAGTTTCAGAGTCTCTTCTGACGTCCAATTTGGTCTTTTCTTTATCTCCTATCTGAGTCGGATCCGACTCGACGGCACTTGGCTTGGCTATCTTTTTAATGACCTCTTGCTTTCTTCATAGATGATGTCTTTGACGTCATTTCACAATTCATCTGGTCTTCAGTCATTAGCAGTGAAACATCAAATCTTTTCTTGATATGGTCTTTAAACTCAGGAGGATATATTCAAGGTCGTACTTTGGCTCTTGTGGACATGTTCTCACCAAAGAACAAACAAGTGTGTCTTATATAAGTACAGCTACAGTGCTCCTTGGAAGAGAGGAGGATGGCTAGACTTTGTCTCATGTACTTTGGACATGATATCAGGATGGTTCAGTCCCTGGAGAAGGATCTCATGCTTGGTAGACAGTCAGTCCAAGAGAGAAAGGCCTAAAGGAAATGGAGTGACACAGTGGTTGCAACAATGGGCTCAAGCGTAGAAAAAACTCTTGTCATTGTTGTTGTTAGGTGCCGTTGAGTTGGTTCTGACTCATAGCGACCCTATGAACAATGGAAGGAAACACTACCCAGTCTTGCGCCATGTCCACAATTGTTTTTATGCTTAAGCCCATTGTTGGGACCACTGTATCGATCCATCTCGTAGAGGGTCTTCCTCTTCTTCACTGACACTCTACCAAGCATGATGTCCTTCTGCAGGGACTGATCTCTCCTGACAAAATATCCAAAGTATGTAAGATGCAGTCTTGCCATCTTTGCTTCCAAGGAGCACTCTGGTTGTACTTCTTCTGGAACAGATCTGTTTGTTCTTTTGGCAGTTCATTGTACCTTCAACATTCTCCTCCAACACCACAATTTAAAGGCATCAATTCTTCTTCTGTCTTCTTTGTTTATAGTCCAGCTTTTGTATGCATATGATGCGACTGAAAATACCATGGCTTGGGTCAGACACATTTTAATCTTCAAGGTGACATCCTTACTTTTGAATACTTTGAAGAGGTCCGTTGCAGCAGAGTTTCCCAGTGCAATGCGTCTTTTGATTTCTTGACTGTTGCTTCCAAGGACATTGACTGCAGACCCAAGTAAAATGAAATCTTTGACAACCTCAATCGATTTATGACAATGTTGCTTACTGCTCCAGTTGTGAGGATTTTTGTTTTCCTGATGTTAAGGTGTAATCCACACTGAAGGACTGAAGGCTGTGGTCCTTGATCTTCATCAGTAAATGCCTCAAATATTCTTCATTTCCAGTAAGGTGGTGTCATCTGCATAATGCAGGTTGTTCATGAGTCATCCTCCAATCCTGATGCCTCGTTCTTCTTTGTATAATCCAGTCTCTCGGATTATTTGCTAGGTTTACAGATTAAAAAGGTTTGGTGAAAGAATACAACACTGACTCACACCTTTCCTGACTTTAAACCATGCAGAGTCTACTTGTGCTGTTTTCACGTCTGCCTCTTGATTCACATACAAATTCCTTAAGAACACAATTAGGTGTTCTGGAATTCCCATTCTCCACAATGTTAGCCATAGCTTAGTATGATCCACCCAGTCGAATGCTTTTGCATAGCTGATGAAACACAAGTAAACATCTTGCTGATATTCTTTCCTTTCGACCAAGATCTGTCTGATATCAGCAATGATATCCCTGGTTCCACATTCCCTTCTTAACCCACCTTGAATTTCTGGCAGTTTCTTGTCAATACATTGTTGTAGTCACTTTTGAATGAATTTGAGCAGAATTTTACTTGCTTGTCATATCAATGATGTTGTTCAGTAATTTCCACACTTGGTTTGATCACCTTTCTTTGGAATGAGCATAAATACAGATCTCTTCCAGTCAGTTGGCCAGGTAGCTGTCCTTCAAATTTCTTAGCATAGATGAGTGAGCACTTCCAGTGCTGCATCTGTTTGTTGAAATATCTCAGTTGATATTCCCTCAGTTCCAGGAGCCTTGTTTTTCACCAGTGCCTTCAATGCAGCTTTGACTTCTTCCTTCAGTACCATTGGTTCCTGATCATATGCTACCTCTTCAAATGGCTCAACATCGACAAGTTCTTTCTGGTATAATGACTGTATCCCTTCTGTCTTCTTTTGATGTCTCTGAGTGACTTAGTAGTTTCCCTGTAGAATCCTTCACTTTTGCAACTCAAGGCTTGAATTTTTTCTTCAGCTCGAGAAATGCAGAATGTGTTCTTCTTTCTGGTTTTCCACTTCCATTCTTTGCACATGTCATTTTAATACTTTATTTTGTCTTCTCTCTGAAATCTGTTTAGGTCTTTTACTTCACCGTTCCTTCCTTTTGCTTTAGCTGCCCGATGTTAAAAAGCAAGTTTCAAAGTCTCCTCTGACATCTTATTTGGTCTTTCTGTCATTTTAATGACAGAATTTTTTAATGACAAGTTTTAATGACTTTTTAATGACAGGTACTCCTGTCTTTTTAATGACCTCTTGCTCTCTTCAGCAATGATGTCCTTGATGTCATTCTACAGTTCGTCTAGTCTTCAGTCATTAGTGATAACCACATCAAATCTGTTCTTGAGATGGCCTTTAAACTCAGGAGGGATATACTCAAGGTCATGCTTTGACTCTTGTGGACTTGTTCTAATTTTCTTCAGTTTCAATCTGAATTTGCATAGGAGCAATTGATGATCTGTGCCACAGTCAGCACCTGGTCTTGTTCTGACTGCTGATATGGAGCTGTTCCATCATCTTTTGCCACAGATGTAGTCAGTTTGGTTCCTGTGTATGCCATCTGGTGAGGCCCATGTGTACAGTCACTGTTTGTGTTGGTTAAAAAAGGTATTTGCAATGAAAAAGTCATTAGTCTTGCAAAATTCTATTATGCTGTCTCCAGTATTATTTCTATCACCAAGGCTATATTTTCCAACTACAGATCCTTCTTTGCTTGTAACTTTTGCATTCTAGTCACTAGTAATTATCAATGAATTCTGACTGCAGAGTTCTACTTTGTGCACATGGAGTATCCATGAGTCAGGAGAAACTCAGTGACAACTAGTTTCTTGCTTATTTGATCACTTGTTTAGATAGAATGGAATGAGGGGGTTGCTGAAATGCCTCCCCTTGGACCTGGTGCAGAGGAAAGACAGCAGGTAGGGTCAAAGTGAAGAGTCACAGGATAGAGGCTGCCATTCTAAGACAAGTGGTGGCTCTGGTCCTGAACTGCAAATAGAGTCCAGGTGGTCCCTGCATGTGTCGTGCTGATTGAATTCCAGATGCTCCCGCACTAATCCTCCAACAGTGCTCCAGATTCACCTATCTTTCCTTCCAGAGCTTCTCAGGTGGTGGGCCACAGGGTATCTACAGCCTCCAGAAGGGTATGCTTGGATATCTCACTGCTGCCTGGAGCCTCAGTCCCCATCTTCTGAACAGGATATCCTACAATGAACTGCAGCACTGACTCTCCCCCTCAGGGTCTGGGCTGTCTGCACAAAGGCCCCTGCCAGCCCAGATGCCCACATCCCTTAGCAGGGGACCTAGTGGGGCAACCTGAGTCAAATGCCATGTTGGCTGTTCTCTGGATAGGGAGTGTCTGCCCCAGTTTCCAGATACTTATCTTTCAAGTTCCTTCCCTTTAGTTCATACAGCTCCCTTCCAGACCATCCATTATGGGATACTGTACCATAACGTTGCAGGGCAGGAGGGTTCCTGAACATTGAGCTTAGTGGTAGGTAAGGAAGCGAGGTCTTAGTGCTGATTTTGGTGGGTGGGGTAGGAGTGATAGTAAAGCATTTCTTTCCCCTGAACTTGGTGGGGTGGAGATGTGGTTCCACCCCTTGATCCTGGAGAAATGGGGGTGAGGGTTCTGCCGCAGTAATTTGGTGAAGGCTTCTATGCCCTGAGCTTGGTGGGTGGATGGTTTCTGGGACTCACACTGCTTCTCTCCATTCAAAGGCAAAACTCATTTGTGAGTGGATCAGCCCTAAATTTTTAAACTCCACTAGTTAGAAGACTATCCTAAGGAGGGTACTAAAAATGCAGATTTTTCAGCCACAGGGCCCCTTCCCATTCCCCCTCCTCCATTATTTGGTTTGCATTTTCTCCTGTCCTTTTTTTCCTTGTTTTTCTCTCCTTCACTTTCTCCTTTCCTCATTCTTTTAACTGTTTCTTCCAATAAATTCATAAACCCCACAGAGGACAAATCCCATCCTCCAAATGGCCTCCGTCAGAACGGAAGCTTTTGCAGGGTTGCACTGGAATTTGTCTTCCTCTAGACTTTTACCAGGAAAGGGAAGAGATTAAGACTTTTAGAAGGTGACCAAAATAAATACCACGCATTAAACACAAGCTTAGGCAGCTGGGTGAGCCCTTCTGTGGCAGGCAATTCACCCACCTTAGCTGCTTACAGACTCGTCTTCTCTGCCTGCATTAATATTAATATTAATTAATTATGATAATGTAAAAGCCACTCAACATAAGACAGCTGAGAATTCCAGAAAGAGGCAGAACCTAGTGCAGAGGAATCGACTCTCTTACCTGTGGGATTAGCATCAAATGGCTTCTCAGAAAACTTAGATTTATTCAAAAAATTTTCAGACTTTTGTCTCTAGAATGAGAAATGGAAATTGTTCTTAGTACAATGGGCAAAAGTTGAGCAGTGCAGTTATAGAGTGCAGTTTCCAAGGATTGGGTGCCTACATTTGGTTAGCAGTGGAACTCTTAACCCCTGCAGCGCCAGGGCTCCAAAATGAAAGACCAAACCCACCACAGTCAAGTCGAGAAGGACAGGTATCTCCAAAGACCACAGGCCCACGGCTCAAAGTGGTCACAATCAATGACTACTAATGATGTAGTCACTGGGTAGCACACAGATCTCTGGGTGGCACAAATAATTAATGCACTAATACTAATACTACTCACCTGTAAACTCTGGTGGTATGGTAGTTACGTGTTACAGCTACTAACCAAAGGTCAAGAGTTCGAATCTACCAGGTGGTCCTTGGAAACTCTGTGGGCCAGTTCTACCAGGCCCTATAGAGTCACTTAGCCAGAATTGACTCAATGGCCACAAGTTTTTGGAGTTTTGAGACTTACCTAAAGGGTGGTGGTTTGAGCTCACAAATGGGTGCTTCAAAACAAACGTCTGCTTTCATATAGGTTGCAACAAAAAACAAAACAAAACAAACAAAAAATCCTACGAAACAGTTCTACTCTGTAACACATAAGGTCTCAGTGAGTCAAAATTGACTGGAAGGCAGCTTTTTTAAAAAATGAAAACAAAAACTTTGTTAACAAGTACTTCTACATGTTACCGTATTTCACTGACACTAATGACTGTAAAAGGAGCCTGGCTGGAGCAGTGGTTACAGCAATCGACTGTTAACTGAGAGGTCGTCAGCAGTTGGAAACCAACTGGCAGCTCCAAGGTAGAAAGATGTGGCAATCTGCTTCTCTGGAGGTTTACAGCCTTGGAAACCCTATGGGATCTCTATGAGTCAGAACCGACTCATTAGCAGTGGTTAATGATAACGAATGAGTTCCCGGGTGGGACAAACAGTTAACCCACTTGGCCGCTAGCTAAAGAATTAGAATTTTGAGTCCACCCAGGGGCACCGCCTGGATGGCTTATTTCCAAAACTATCAGCCATTGAAAACCCTGCAGCTCACAGTTCTACCCTGACACATATGGGTTCACCATGACTTAGAATCAACTCAGTGGCAATGGTTTGGTTTTGGTATTTAATGATAGTAAAATTAGAAAAAAAAAACTTACTGATGTATCATTGAGGGGAAAAAATGTTAAGCCATTAAGTCATATTTGTTATCAGTTAAGATTATTAAATATATGAGAGAGGTCTTCTAGTTTTATTTCAACATTCTTCTACGAGCATATAAGCACTTGAAGTTCTCACTGATAAAGATCAAAGACTGCAGCACTCCATACAGATTACACCTCAACATTAAGAAAACAAAAATCCTCACAACTAGACCAATAAGCAACATCATGATAAAAGAGAGAAAAGATTGAGGTTGTTAACTATTTCATTTTCCTTGGATCAAGAATCAATACCCATGGAAATAGCAGTCAAGAAATCAGAAGACACATTGCATTGGGAAAATCTGCTGCAAAATGCATCTTTAAAGTGTTGAAAAGAAAGATGTTACCTCAAAGACTAAGTTGCGTCTGATTAAAACCACACTATTTTCAATTGCATCATACACATGTGAAAGCTGGACAGTGAATAAAGAAGACAGAAGAGTGATGCCTTTGAACTGTGGTGCTAGAGAAGAATATTGAATATACTAAGAACTGCCAAAAGAATGAATAGATCTGTCTTGGAAGAAGTACAACCAGGGTGCTCCTTAGAAGCAAGGATGGTGATACTATGTCTTACATACTTTGGACATGTTACTGGAGGGATCAGTACCTGGAGAAGGGATATCATTGAGGGAACTCTGTCCCTGAAATTCAGGGAGGTGATCTCATCCAGTGATCAGCCTCACCGTTAGCTGAAAACAGCCTGGTATGTATGACCAACAGGTATGGCCCAAACACAGCCTGGTATGCCCCACCTGGTATAACCATAAAATCATAAATAACTTTTGTGTCAGCTTCCCCCTACCTCCTTATGTGAGCTTTCCACTATAAAACTAACTATAAGTAACTTTTGCACCAGCCACCACTCACTTCTTCATTGGAACTTTAAAGCTACAAATAACATCCCCACCAACTATTGGGTGGGCTGAACCACATCTCAGTTCAAACTGCACTTTCCTTCTTTTCAATGAACTTCACTGGACTCTTGGACTGGTGTGTCTCTACCCCTGATACATACCATTCTATTCCCAACAATCATGTCTGGTAAGGGAGACCCTCAAAGAGATTGGTTGCACAGTGACTGCAACATGGGCTCAAGTATAATGGTTGTTGGCACGGCACAAGACCAGGCAGGGTTGATTCTGTTGTACATGGGGTTGCTGTGAGTTAGAACCTACTCAACAGTACCTAACAGCCACATCCTTAGTAATACAGACTGTCTTCTAAACTAAATCAGAGGTGTCATGGATTGAATTGTGTTACTCAAAAAATCTGTGTAGCAGCTTGGCCAGGCCATAATCTCTAGTATTGTGTTATGTTCATCCTTTTTGTAAATCCTGCCTCTATGATGTTAACAAGGGGTGTATGGCAGCTGTGTTGGTGGAGCAGGGCTTGGTGTGTAAGATTGTTCTGTGCCTTGTTGCAGTCTCTTGAGCTGTTAGGGAAAGAAAGTTAGCACAGAGATTTGGAGATCTCATACCACCGAAACACTGTGCCAGAAGGTGAGCATGTCTTTGGGAAATGACCAGGGTTCCCTGCACCTCAGAAGCTTCCAGAACAGGGAGAGATTGACAACAAGATCTAGCAAAGAAAGTCTTCCCCTGGAGTTCATACCGTGAATTTGGACTGTTAGCCTACTACACTGTGACAAAGTAGAATTTCTCTTTTTAAAGCCATCTACTTGTAGAATTTCTGTTAAAGCAGCACTAGATGACTAAGATAAGGGCCTTTAGTTCCTTGAAGACATAGACCCAAACAATGATGGCTTTGCTAAAGCAGATTTGGGAAGCTGAGAGATGTTACCATGAAAAGGATGATGAAAAAAGAAAAGGATCATACAGACAACTCTCACCAATTTTATGACTGAAAACACCAGCCCCACTTCCAAGGAAAACCCAGATGATCCAGAACCATCTGCAGTTATTAATGCAAAAGACATAATGTCAATGTCATCCAACTCTTCTTCATTGTCACAGTAAGTATATTTCTTAATAAATATATCTTTAAGTTTATATGTAATGTTCATAATCCCCAAGCACAAATAAAGATTGAATTTATGAAGATACTGATAATAAAAAGCAACAATAATGAAATTTTTTTTAAAGAAGTATTTGACTTACATCAGAACCAATTTATGAAGGAAAGGGGTTTTGTTGGAACAGAAGCCTGTCAGAAACTACCTACACTTCACAACAGAGTCTAGACTAGTATTTGCCCCAACAGCTGGGTACCAGGGCCTAGTTAAGTTGACACATAAAGCTAATTATCACAATACCAACCTGTTATTTGCCTTTTTTCACTCAGTTTCTTAGGACCATTGGGTGGAAATTTCCAGAAGCTTCATGGCACATAATATCCTAACAGCCTAAAGGCAGAGGTAGCAATGATAAGTCAGCTGTCTTTTAAGCAAGTCATTAAAGAAATCTGAAAAAAGGAAATAAAATGCCATTCTTCTCATTTATTGAAAATATACATTTTTAAATAAAAAGAGTATGTATGTTGCTGTGTGGAAACCCTCGTGGCATAATGGTTAACTGCTACAGCTGCTAACTGAAAGATCAGCAGTTCAAATCCTCCTTGGAAACTGTATGGGACAGTTCTACTCTGTCTATAGAGTCTCTATGAGTTGAAATCTACTTGATTGTAGTGGGTTTGGTTTTGGTTTATGTTGCTGTGTGATAGGTTTACATTGTCATTTTTAAAGAATTATCTTGTTATCCTTATTACCCGCTGTTAAAATTTCTCAATTTTCATTAACAATTCAGTAAATGTTGATGTATGTTATCCACTCAAATATAAGCTCTTCTGGGGTCCTCAATAACTCTTCTAAGCATAATGAGGTCCCAAGACCAAAATGTTTGAAAACTGCTGATGTAAAAGAAACCAGAGCTAGCTGGATGAGCCAATCAGCATCAACTGTAGCAAAAGGGTGACTACTTTCTGGCAGATATGTTATTGAAAGGAATTTTTGTTTAGTTCTTTGCGTTGTAGAACGAGACTCTTCTTCATCCTCACTGCCCAGGGACATGCTTATTGGCAATATTTGCCCTTTCCAAAGAGTAGAAAAAAACAAAAAACAAACCAACAACAGTTGCTATCCTGTTAATTCCTATGCATGGCAAACCCATGTGAGTCAGTTCAGAACTGCTCTTCACATGGTTTTCAATGGCTATGACCTATCAAAAGTAGATCAGCAGCACCTGAACTTTCTTCTAAGGCCACCTTTGTGTAGTTGCAAACCACCAGCCTTTGAGTTAGCAGCTGTGTACTTAACCATTTACACTACCCAGGGATTTTTTTCAAGGAAAGAGAATTCATCTAATTATATGGGTTTCCTTGAGTGGACCTAGAAGGTTTGTAGCTGAAAAGAAATATGCTCACAAAACTGTAGGGAGAAGACAGAGGCATGGGTGCAGTGTGGGAAGACAACGAAGTCTGAAGAGGGTGTTCAGGAAGGACTATGGCCAAAGGTAGGCTTCCCCTTTCCTTGCTCTCCCCTGAGTTGCTCACCAATACTTTGGGAAATGGATTCACTATTGGGGAAATGCTTCAAGGTTGACAGACTACAAAACCAACGTGGCGCCGAGAGAGGACCACTGCATACGGTTTCAATTACGATACACACAATTCAGCCATCACTAGTGCTGAGGGGGGATCAAGCACTTCGATACAACTCATAAAAAGAAAGATGGCCAAGGAAACAGTCACCAAATGTTGTCACTTCCACTTGTATCATTTTCTAATGTGATAGTTTTGCCATGCATTAAAACTACATGAACCCCTGTCTTGCTACTTCTTTAAGCTTCAGTTTACCACAACTCAACCTATTCCTTTTAAAATGAAAAGCTCAAGAACCACCACATTAGCTGGAGTCATCAGAGGTTTCAAGGAGTACAACCTAATTATAATCAGACTTGGTTTCTAAAAATTTCCTTTGTGCTTTTTAATTACTAGAGAGAGCAAATATCCCTAATATTGAACTTACGTAGTCCTATGTCAACGTCTGTAATAAACTCCGTGTGCTTTTTACAAGGATTGTATTCTTCAGAGAGCTGTCTTTTTGAACCCCTCAAGACTGGACACTGAGGGATATAAACAACTGTTTAAAAACTAATAATGGTAACACACTTCTTCTACAACCTTGAATTTCACATATGAATATATGAATGTAATAGCTTGAAAATAGCTATGCAGATTTATGTGGATATCAATTCAGGTTACATCACAGGGCCTAACTAGGCCTTTCTTTGTGCCAGTGGGGATTTGTTAAAGTTTGGAGATACTTTTGGGAGAATGTGATGTCTAGTTAAACTCATCTACAAATCAATATTGCTGAAGCTGAAGGTCCCCGACATAAGGATCCCTCTAGAGCTAGACTTGCTTCTAAAATTGGGAAGACAGGAATAAAATTCAAATCTAGAGTAGAAATAGATGGGAACTGCAGCCAGGAGTGAGGCTTAGCGTCTTACCTCCCCACTGTTTGAAGATGGGCTTGTTTGTTTTTGAAACAGCGAACATAATTCAGGTGGAGGAGGTAGAAAGCTTTTTTCCTATTCCTTGTTTCAGTAGAAATCGATGTAAGTTAGCTTGTGTAATTGTCCCCCCTGCGTTTAGAACCTAAAATAAAATAACCCTCATTGCTTGCATTACTGAACGCACTTCTGTCGGCTTGGCGTCTAGGGCTGAGCAAGTATTAATTAGATAATCCGTGCGGAGCTGGCTCTGGAGAGAAGGGGAGACAATAGCGGTGTAGACTCTGGGACCTGATTTTGGGTGGAGATAGCAATTTACTGGATGTACGAAAGAGTGTCCTGGGGGAGGGAACAGCAGCTCTGGCAGTATCTGCAGCACACACAAGGTAGGGGCAGAAAGCCCAGGTGCCAAGCCAGCTGCCGGAAGCCGCTTCCCCAGTGGGTAGCAGCGGCAAGAGCAGAGGCTCCAGCGGCAGCAAGCTGTAAAGGGCTGCCCCAAGATTTTCAGTGCGAGGTCATACTAGAAAGAAACAGTTCAACCTTTGACCCTCCTAGCCTTTACTGAGACCTCTTAAAAGTCACTCAGGGAAAGTGGAAGGGGCAACCGGCAGCGGAGGGAGTGGTCTTCAGATGGCACATAACCTGGACCACCCGTGGTCGGGAGACCGCGAGTGTGCTGGGAGAGGGAAGGGGCGGACTCCTAGACTTAAGTGATACTTGTATCTTAAGATTGCTTACTCTCCTCTGTGACCCCCAAGTCACCCTGGCAGCCTGCGGGGCCAGAGAACACCGGAGGGATCCTCTCAAGGGCAGGGCTGAGGCTAGTTCAGGTCCTTGCTTCCCCTTTAAGGGTTCCCGAAACTTTCCCCCTTGTTAGCCGAGGAGCCTCGTCACATCCGTTGACTGTGGCCGCCAGGACACGTTCCGAGGAATTTTGGGACTCCAGTTTCCCCGGGAAGAGGCGCGGCCGGAGACTGTCCAGAGTGGGCAGCCCTGGCTCCGGGGAGTCTCCGGTTGACCCCACACCCCTCCTGACCTTGGCCGCGGGGGAGGGGCAAGTCCCCTGCGGGGCAGCCGGCGCCCGCCAGAGGGGGCAGCCGCCGAGAACTTGCTCAACTTGGTCTCACCGGCTGGGGCGGGCTCGGCACCTCCTCCTTCTCTCCTAGATCCTCCTCCTGCTCTAGATCCTCCTCCTTCTCCTCTTCCCAGCCTCCTCCCCCGTTGCCACCGCCGCCCGCCGGCTCTGTATGCGCCCAGCCTGCAGCCCCGCAGTACCCGGCAAGTCGCGGAGCAGCCGCCGCGGCCGGACGGGACGGGACGGGACGCGCGCCCCCAGGGCCCCGCCGCTGGTATGGGCGCGCTGACCCGGGCGCTGCTGCTGCCGCTGCTGGCCCAGTGGCTCCTGCGGGCGGCTGAGGGGCTGGCCGCGGCGCCCTTCACGTTGCCCCTGCGGGTGGCCTCGGCCGTGCCCCGCGGGGCTTCGCCCACACTTGGGGCCAGGGCCGCTTCCGTGCCTGCCGCCGCCCCCGGGGCAGACGGCCTGGCCTTAGCCCTGGAGCCTGTTGGGGGCGAGGCCAACTTCTTAGCCATGGTGGACAACCTGCAGGGGGACTCTGGTCGCGGCTACTACCTGGAGATGTTAATCGGGACCCCTCCGCAGACGGTAAGTCGCTGGGCGCTTGCCAGCTCCTCTGGTTCCAGACCTACATCTCGTGAACCCTGCCGCGTCTCCGCTGCAGCCGCGGGTTGTTCAGGGGCTCTTGGAGCGCCCGGCGTTGCGTTCGCGCTCCTTAGTGACTCCCTGAAAAGCAACCATCCCGGTCCCCTAGTGAAGAGAGAGCCAGTGTAAAGGGGCTCCGGAGAGCCGGGCGAGAGGGGGCGCTTGCTCCTGGGAACACAGAGCGGTGCCAGCCGTCGCCTGAGGCATAGCCAGGAGGTGCGTGCAAGTGTTGAAGAACTTGTGAGCTCCCCTCCCCCACCCCCTCCGGGAGACGACCGCCAGAAAAGACTGGTAACTTGCTCCTAACCCGATTTCCTCTTGGCCAGCGACGCCTACTTTCAGGGAGCAGAAAGTGCCCAGCTGTCCTCGGGCGAGTTGCTGTTTATTACTGAAGAAAATCACCTAATATAGATACCCTCATTTTACCCCTCATGCTGTCTCATTGCTAAAGAGGTTTGTGTCCAACACCCAAAGGCGCAGTGCCCTGTAAAAGAAATTTTACTTGAACTCAACTGAAAGCAGCACTTTTCCTAAAGGTCTGGCTCCCAGGTCGCCACGAAGAGGACCAGCGTTGCCTCCGCGCCCCTTTGCTTGCTCGGAGTTGGTTTGTCACCTTCCTTTTCCCTCGCGCAACCGTCCAGCACCTCTGCACGAAGCGCTGTGTCTACACACGTGCGGGGGGGTGGGGGGGCGGAATACTAGATGCTGTAAACCTACTAGAAAAAATGTGGGCTGAGCTAGGCTGCAAGGGACCAAGTCACATTAACAAGATGATGCTGAGTAGTCATTCTAAATAAATTCAGACAACTTTCTTTTTCTCTTTATTCAGATTTCCATCCTTTGGCACTTTTTGATAGAAAGAAACTAGCATGCCCAGGTCCGGTAGTCTTCAAACCAACTAACCAACCAGGAGTTATACTTGCCCGCACACCATTTCAAATTTCCCTGGCTTAAGTGTGTTTGAAAGTTAAGTTTTCTTACCAGTTAAATGTACTGTGTGAAGACACTTTATTGTTAACACTGCCATTTGAGTTTTAATTCAGTTATCATCCCTTCATAAATAGAACATACTTACTACTTTTGTAAAATTCTAATTAGTCTTGGCTTTTTTTTTTTAAGAGGAAAGATGTGCCATGCTAATTCTTAAAAGAAAAAAGAAAGAAAAACCTTACCAACTAATTTCTGCAGTGGCTTAATTAGTTTCCTTTAAAAATAAATCAACTTCAAAAGTGTATTCTGCTCAAAACTTTGATTCTAGTTTTGTTTCATCTAAGTCATGGAAATACATGTGACTGAACTTGACCATCTTCAAGAGTGGGGAGGGTAGCTGGAGAGGAAGTGTTAGTGGGAATGACTGTCAGCTGAGAAAGCTTAGCTTTACCAGAATCTGATCAAGTAGCTAGGTTCTGATAACAGCCACCACGTGACAACATGTGCTATGTGTTAGGGACCTTGTAACTCTTACATTTCACAAGACAGTAAGCATGAACCTCTGAGGGGTCCCCTGATAATGTTCTGGAACAGGACATAGTGTCTCCCCCTTTGGTAAGACAGAGAGCTCTTGGCACTGTGGTTACCCACTCAACTGCTAAGAGAAGTCCTGCAGTTGGAGCCCACCAGTGACTTATTTCTCGGTTCAACATTACTATGGTGGCGGGGGGGTGGCGGGGGAACTGCTCTTACAATCCAGACTTAATGTGTGCATTTGATGGGAAGTGAAGTATTCTGTACCTCCTTCCTGGCTTGATTTAGTGAGGAGCTGCTATACAGCACAATCCATGTGTACCTTCTTTCCAAATGCCTAGTGTAAACTCATGGTCATTAGTTCCTAGTGCATTAGGATGCATGTCTTGGCTGTCTCCCCTGGAAAGTCTCTGAACACCAGCAGGGCTTCTCAACAGGCTGGAGAGGGCAGCAGTCTTGTGACTTTTGAATGTGGAACAAGTGTTCCTGTTCAGGTAGTACCGAAGAGTCATGCTTTCATTCTCTGCTAATGCTCTGAAGCCTAAAATAAACTTGCTTACATGGAAAGAAAAGTGGCATTGTAAATTCAAGCAATAAGCAACCAAGAAATTTTCAAGGAATAAGAGTAGAGTATTAGATAGAAAGCTTGGTGGTGCAGTGGTCAAGGACTCAGCTATGAGCTGAAGCGTTTGTGGTTCCAACCTACTAGCTGCTCCATGGGAGGGAAAACCTGATGATCTGCTTCTGTAAGGACTGTAGCTTAGATTCTTCACACTACCAAAAAGATGGAAACCATGTAAGTGCCCATTACCAGATGAATGACTAAACAAAGTCTGGTGCATACATAAAATTGAAAGGCACACTGGTAATGAGCAATGATGAGTCTGTGAAACATCTCACGACATAAACAAATCTGGCAGGCATTATGGTGAGTGAAATAAGTCAATCACAGAACCGCAAATGCTATGAGACCAAACCTCAAACCCAAACCCTGCCACTGAGTTGATTCCAACTCATAGCAACCCTATAGAACAGAGTAGAACTGCTGCATGGAGTTTCTCAGGAGTGCCTGGTGGGTTTGAACTGCTGACCTACTGGTTAGCAGCTGTAGCTCTTAACCACTACACCACCAGGGTTTCCATGTGATACCACTCTTATAAAATCTCATGACAAGGTTTACATGCAGAAAGATACAATCCTTAGTGGTTATGGGGGAGGAGAAGCATAGGGAGGGAAAAACCCTAGCCAAGCCAGCCAAGTGCCGTCGAGTTGGATCCGACTCGTGGCGACCCTAAGTAGACAGTAATAAATAGTTAACTTTGGTGAAGGGTAAGACAGTACACAATACTGGAGAAGTCAGCACAACTTGACCAAGGCAAGGTTATAGAAGTTTCGTAAATGTATCTAAACTTCCTTATGGCCTGAGGGCTAGGGACTGTGGTCTTGGGGAAGTCTAGCTCAAATGCCATAATATAGTTTATAGAAATAATATTTCTGTATCCTAATTTCACGAGTAATGTCCGGAGTCTTAAAAACTTAAGAGCAGCCATCTAAGATAGTGCACTGGTCCTGGCCCATGTAGAGCAAGGGAGAATGAAGAAAAAGTTCAGAGAATTGATGGGCCATAAGTAAGTGCTACAGCTTTCACCAGACTGGGTCCAGTACAACTAGATGATGCCTGCCTATAACCGTCAGCTGCTTTGACAGAGATCACAGTAGAGGGTTCTGGAAAGAGCTGGAGAAAAATGTAGAGTAAATCTAACTTACAGAAAGGACCAGAATTACTGTTCTGACAAAGACTGAAGAAACCTGGAGAGAATGGCCCCGAGACATCCTTTTTAACTCAGTACTGAAGTCACTCCTGAGATTCAACCTTCAGCCAAAGATGAGAACAGAACTTTAAACAAACAATAACACGTGTGGTTCAAACATGTGTACAAGACTAAACAGGCACACCAGCCCGTGGGCAAGGACAAGAAGGTAGCAGGGGACATGAAAGATGGATGAAGGGAAACGGGGAACCTAAGATCAAGTAGGGAAAGTGTTGACATGTTGTAAGGTTGGCAACCAGTGTCACAAAACAATGTGCGTGTTAATTGCTTAATGAGAAACTGATTTGCTCTGTAAACTTGTACTCAAAGCGCACTAGTAATAAAGTAAAAGGCAGTTTTCAAAAGGAAAATAAAAAGATCACAGTTTAGGAAACCCTGTGGGACAGCTCTCTGCCTTGTAGGATCACTATGATTTAGGATTGACTCAATGGCATACAAAAGGAATCTATGAGGTGTCAATGGTTCAGTGATAGAATTCTCACTTTCCATACTAGAGTCCTGTGTTCAATGAACCTCTTGTTTGTTCTTGTGATACTGCACAGTTTTCACAGTAGTTTCCATACTAAGGTGGATTGGGAAGAAAGGCCTGGTGATCTGCTTCTGAAAATAAGCCAGTGAATACCCAATGGATCACAATGGTCTTGATCCACAACCCATCGTGGTCATGGCCCAGGGCTGAGTGTGTTTCATTCCACTGTGCACGAGGTCACTGTGAGTTGGGGTGGACACCAAGGCAGCTAGCAATAGGCAGTCCAAGGGTTCCTCACGTGGAAGCACTGTGCTGTATGCTCTATACATGCTTGTTCCTGAAGCCCCCACAACCACCATCTGATTCTTAGCCCCCTTCAGTGGATCAGGAAACTGATTTGCAGTGTGTCAGTGACTTGCTGAGGGCAACAGAGAAGGAAAGAGGGAGACCCAGAAATCCAACCCAACTACTGGTCCCCTACAGCTCTAGGTCTGAACCACTGTGCCACTTCCGATTTCTTTGGGTTTTGGACTCAAGCGTTCTAGCCAGAGACCCCTGAACCTCACATGCTATGTGTGTTATGGACTAAATGTGTTGCCCACAACTGGACAGTCCCCCCACTCAACACCGAAAAAACAAGCAAACCTGTTACTGTTGATTCCAACTCATGGCGACCTCATGTGTTACATGGTGGAACTGTACTCCGCAGGATTTTCTTGGCTGTAATCTTTATGGAAGCAGTTAGCAGGCCTTTCTTTCATAGCACTGCTGGGGGGGCTCAAGCCCAAGTTTAGGTTAATAGTCAAGTGCAAACCATTGACACCACCCACTTTCCGCAGTTCCTGCATTGTTCCAATTTGACCGGAGCAATGCTTACATACTATGTAATGAACAGTGGGATCCAGGTACTCAATGGGTGAGAATCTGAGAGTGGAAACTCGGGAACCAAAGCCCCACAGGTCACGACTCTCCTGTGGGAAAGCCAAATGTACTTGTTATGCTTTAATGAGGGAATTGGGGCCCTTTATGCTACCTGACGGCTCTGCGAGGAGTCCCAGGCATTTGCCCAGCAATCTGTACTGTATCCACCTAATCCAGCACTGCAGGCTGGCAGGACCAAGTTGGCATGGAGATGCACACTGGGTTTTGTTCACTGAGACCATTTTGTGGCTTCTTTCTGAGCAGTGAGCCAGTCTGTTTGAACCATGCAATTTGGTCTTATCAATAATAATAAAGGTGTTCTAAAGTGATTATAATTACAGCAATTTCCATTATTTTTTAAAAAAATACTTATGCTAACACAGTAAATCCAACTGAAGATGCTAGAAGGTCTACAGGTTATACATATACTTTTAGCCACTTCAAAAAACATTTTTGGTTTTCTCTTCAAGGGTTTTCTGTCATCTTCACTAATAGGTAAAATGGTCAGTAAAACTACTTTCATATTTAAACACTTGAATGTAAAAAGGTGACAGATTTTGGTGAGATCATATTGTAATCACAGCACATTTGCTTGATCGTCAGCCTATTAAACACAATTATTTGAAAGACTGTGGGCTGAAAATACATATCAAACGTGTGCAGTTTAAAAGTTTGTGTTTTTCAGAGTAAGCCATCCGGGCTAGCCAAATAACTGAGGCTGAGAAAGAAAGGACACTGACAGAAGAGGTAATTTGGTGGAACAGACAGAGGTGGCACACTACTGAGGGCAATGAGAGAAGGAAAGAGTACTTATGATCAAAGAGCAAGAAAGCCAAAACTGGTTTCCTACTAGCTTTTTCTTTAGAGAAAGAATTCAACCTTCAGAGAAAGAATTGCCCTTCAAAGGCCCTAGTAGGAAGAGTGAACTAAGGACTCAGCTGGAAACGAGGCGCAGAAGGTCTAAGGAAATAGTTAATAGCCGTAACAGCTATTGTCGTTGCCTGCCATCATAGGCTCTGGACTCATGGTGACCCCACGCCCAACAGAACAAAGCACTGTTAGATAGGTTGCACTTCAGATCCTTGTGTTGCATAGTTTTCATTGACTGGTTTTTATGGAAGATCGCCAGGCCTATGTTCCACCTTAGTCTGAAAGCTGTTCAACATCACTCCACTAACAGATGGATGGTGACTGTGCATGAAGGTGCGTTGGCATTGAATGTGGGTCTCCCTCAGGGAAGATGACAATGTTATCACTGAGCCACCCGTTATGCTTGCTTGTTAGGAATTGGGCACCATGCTTTATATTTTCCACAGGTCACCGTATTTATTCACAGTCATTTGTGAACCTTGTGCAGTTATTTGACCTGATTTTCAGATGGGGAGACTGAGACTTGGAGAGGCCGAGTAATTTGTGCAAAGTCATGTGGTTGAGTGGCAGAGCTGGGGCGCTAATCCATCACTGTCCACTCAGTACCAAAGCCAGAGCTATTCTCCACTGTTATGTGTGGTGTTCTGTAGTAATTATCCTTGGAAACCCTGGCGGTGTAGTAGATCAGGTGCTCCGTCGGCTAACCAAAAGGTTGGCAGTTCAAATCCACCAGGCGCTCCTTGGAAACTCTATAGAGCAGTTCTATTCTGAACTCTAGGGATGCTGTGAGTTGAACACGACTTGATGACAGTGGGTTTGGTTTTTTTTTATGGTAATTATCCATTACACATCTGTAAATTTGTTGTACTATGATGATTTGTGTGTTGCCGTGGTGACTTATCTGTTGCTGCGTTGCTGGAAGCTATGCCACCAGTATTTCAAATATCAGCAAGGTCAGTGATGATGGACAGGCTTCAGCTGAGCTTCCAAACTAAGACAGACTAATAAGAAGAGCCTGGTGATCTGCTTTTGAAAATTAGCTGATAAAAATCTTATGGATGACAACAGAACGTCTCCCAGGTCTCCTGTCTTGGACATATCATCAGGAGTCACTGAATGAACACATTATATGTGATGAAGATGAGAGCCAGTAAAGACAAGGGAGACCTTCAGTGACATGAGCTGACACAGAAGCCACCTTGGTGGACCTGAACATGCTGGCGATTAAGACAATGATACGGGACTGGGTGGCATTTTGTGCTGTTGCCCATGATGTTTCCATGAGTCAGTTGACTTGACAGCAGCTATCTACCTATCTAGAATGATGGCAATTACAGCAGCTTTTATTTTTGTAGAATTGATATTAATTGTAATTGCAGTAACCGTTTTCAAAGAGCCATCTTCATTAATCTGTGACTGACTTGGGGTCACAGAGTAGTCTTGAGGGGGACCTGGGCTTTGGTTGTATGATGCGTGTGTGACTGGGGACAGTTGATAAATATCCTTGTACACCCCTTTCCTCATCCACTGGTGATTTTTTTTTTAAGTTCAATCTGAGTTTATCATTATATAGATTTTTAAAAACTCTGCTCCACCTTTTATTTGCCTTTAATTTTTATTTAGAGTAAAGGTCCCAATTTCATTAAAGGGTGTAAACAACTGGTGGTTTGGGGACCAAGACAATGCATGCAGAGCACTTGCTAGGAGAGCCAGGAGGGGAGAGTTTAGCTTCTTTTCTTGATTTCTGTATTGTTTTCTCCACGAGTGAATAATTGCTTAAAAATGTTAAATGTCTCTTGTCACATTGTACTCATTGTAGAATCATGTAATTGTTGTGCAAAATGGGAAAAAAATTCTACACAACTTGCGCAAGCTCAGAACAACTGTATTTAATTACCTATGGCTAGCAAATACTCATATTGGCAACTACGCAGATAGAGAAAAGCCTGGGCATTTCATGTTTTAAATACTTTAGGGCATCTGTAACCCCTTTTTGAATCTGAATATATTTAACCTGAAATAAACACCTTTGTCCCACAAGTCCTTCTTTCCATGTCCAGGCTTGTCTTGGATTCTGTCTGCTTGCTTTTGTTATAGGTAGACTAACTTGACCTCTGAGTCACTAAAAGAACAGTTGCTGTTGAATCAGCTCCAACTTATGGCAACTCTGTGTGTCAGAGTAGAACTGTACTTCATAGAGCTTTCAATGGCCACCTTTTCAGAAGCAGATCGCCAGGCCTTTCTTCTGAGGTGCATTTGGGTGGACTTGAACCCTCAACCTTTCAGTTACATTTTCTGTTTCCTCCTGGAATGATTCCTGCTCCTTCTAAACAAAATCCAAAAAGAAAGGATGAATTCTGCTATTAGGATTAGTTGTCATTGTTACAAGTAGCACATTACTTAGACTAGCATAGTTATTGGTAATACTGGCATTACTGCTATGAGTAGTGGTTGTATAAGGTGCCATGGAGTTGACTCTGACTCCTAGTGGCCCAACACAACAGAACAAAATGTTGCCCAGCACTGTGTCATCCTCACAACCATTGCTGTGTTTGAGCCCTTGCTGGACCCACTATATTGTCTACCTTTTCAGAGGTGTCCTTCTTTTTTGCTGACCCTCTACTTTACCGAGCATGATGTCCTTCTCCGGGGATTGGTCCCTCTTGATAACATGTTCAAAGTAAGATCAAGTCTCACCATCCTTGCTTCTAAGGAACAGTCTCAGTGTACTTCTTCCAAAACTGATTTGTTCATGCTTGTGACAGTATGTGGTATATTCAGAATTCCTCACCAACACTATACTACAAATGCATCAGTTCTTCAGTCTTCTTCTTTTGTTGTCTAGCTTTCCCATGTGTGTTATTAGGTGGTTGAAAATAGCATGGCTTGGATCAAGCACATCTTAGTTATCAACTGTGTGTGTTTTCTTTTTCTTTTTTTTAATGCGTAGTAGCAACAGCTCTACTACTCATTGTGGGGTTACATGACTGTCACTGAACCAGTGATGAGGGGATAGAGGCTGTAGTTTTCCCCTTTTCCATAATGTGTGACAGCATGTCTTGGGATCTGTTTCCTACCTCAGACGTAGAGTGTAGCAGGAGAAGCCTCTGACCCCTGGCTTGAGGGTGTGAGTATGCTCAGGACTGAAAGCGGTAGACGGCTGCCCTCCTGTGCAGGGCACAACAGGCACCCAGTGCTTGGTGGAGGACGTGGTGGTGTACAAGGTACTTCCCATCCAGCTGAAATGCTCCCACTATCAATGGGCCTGCTCCTTGAACTTGGCGGCTTTGCTGTCTGTCACAGATGCCTTTTCCAGGTCACTCCATTCTGCTTGTCCAGCTTGAAGGCTCCTGTTTTCTTTGTCCCTCCCATGCAGATAAGGAATGACATGGATTGGGTGGAGACAGTGGGACTCATTGTGTGTTAGTGGCAGCTGATACTCCCTGGCAAACAGAGGTCACCTACATGACAGGTGGAAACCCCTCCCTCCACCCCCCACAACCCTTCTGGCTATGAAGACATACTTACAGGCAGAACTGGACTGTGTGTGTAGATCAGATATTCTGGGCTGGGTTTTCCCAGTGGTTGGAAGCTCCCATGCATAGCCTGATTAGGTCAATGGCTAAGTTGGCTCCGCTTTCTCCTGTCCCATTTGACTTTTTGACTATTGCAGCTCACTAAAAAATGGTTGCTTTTTTGCTCTTGGGATTCTCAAAGAGGGACAAGTAATCTCAGAGAGCCCACATAACCACATTAAGGAAATAGAGCTGGTTGATTTGATTTTGAGTTCATGCTTGCTTCCCAACACAGGTCTCTGGTTGGGTGTTTTTGAATTTTTATTATACGGCACATCGAACACTCACACCTGGAAATGTACACTCTGCACTCTGCCTTTTAAGAAGGGGAAGACGACTGATGACGAAGACAGTGATGCCCTGGGTCAGCACAGTCCTCCCAAGGTGCCATCAAGGACTGCTAGAAGTCTCTTCTTTCCATTTCCCATGAGACCAAGAGTTGCAGGGAAGGCGAATTTATACCTTCCCTTTGGAGGAGAGTTCTTGTGTTCCGACTGCAGATCACAAGCCCCTCTACAACCACTGTGCCAAAAGTATTTAGGTGTGTGCGTGTGTGTGTGATAAAGTATACATAACAGGGCATACATTTCTCAACAATTTCTACATGTACATTCACCGGCATTGATTCCGTTCTTGAGCTGTGCGACCACCGTCACTATCCTTTCTGAAATCACTCTACCACTGTTAGCCTAAATTCACTATCCCCTAAGCAGAATCTCCCCATTCCCCACCCCCAACAAGTCAAACCAAACCAAACCAAACCCATTGACATCAAGCTGATTCCAACTCACAGGTGACCCTATAGAGCAGAGTGGAACTGCCCTCATATGTTTCTGAAGACCTCCTGGTGGATTTGAACCACTGGCCTTCTGATTAGCAGCTGAGGTCTTAACCACTGTGCCACAGGGTCCCTCCAACCCCCACCAACCACTAATAATCTTCAGTTTCTGCACATTTGTTTATTTCATGTAAATAAGATCATATGCAGTATTTATCCTTTTGCAACTGACTTAGTTCACTCAGCATGCTGTTTACGAGGCTCACCCATATTGTGGCGTGCATTAGGACTTCATTTCTCTTTCGGGCTGACTATTGTGTGTATGTAGATAAATTGTTTTATGGGTGTTGGGTGGGGAACTGATTTAGTATGTCAGCTGTGTGTAGACCCCACCTTCTGGCAGAGCCAAGAAAACTCACAAAGCTTTACCCTGTCCACAAAGTGGAGCCATGGGAAAAAGGTGGAAAGTATTGAGCCGAGGGGTTTTCTAGGCAGTGCGAACACTGGCTTGATCTAGTCTGGCTGGTTTGCAAGGCAGGGATGTGAAGTGGTTCTTCGCAAAGGTGGGTGTAGATTCTGGCAACCTGGGGATGACCAATCCTCTTCAGTGCTTCGCGCTACCTCTTGGTGAAATGCATAGTCATTTTCTGCTCAGCAAAGCCACTGGGAAGCAAGCTGGAGAGCTGTGTGGTTTGCACAGTTTGAGAATTAGACACTTGAAGTGTTCGTTTTCTACTTGTTAAATGTTTGGTGTTGGAGTACAAGTCATTTTACCTTCTCGGAGCGTCAGTTTCCTCATTTCCACATCTTAGAGTTTGGCCAGGTGATCCAAGATCCCTTCTAAAAGCCCTTACTTTCTGTGATTATAATGTTACCTGTGGGAACTTTGTTGTTAGCTGCCACCAGCCCCAGATCTGTGGCAACGCCATGTACGGTAGAACAAAGGCTGCCCAATTCTGCACCATCCCCGTAATCATTTGTAGATCTGACGGTTGTGATCCATAGGGTTTTTGTTGGCTTAGTTTCTTATGTAAATAGCCTGGCCTTTCTTCCTAGTCTGTCTTAGTCTGGAAGCTCTGCTGAAACTTGTTCAGCATCATAGCAACAGGCAGGTCTCCCATGACTGATGAGTGGTAGCTACACGTGAGGTGCATTGGCTGAAAGCTGAGCTCCGGCATCTCGCATGGAAGGTAGGAATTTTATCACCAAACTCCTGCTGCCTGCTTTTCATCAGCTGAATCCGTGCTGCTTCAGCAGTGTGCACTAAGTTACCTGGGGGTCTGTTAAAATCAGGATTCTAACTCAGTACCCTCAAAGGAGGTGAGTGCTGCTGGCTTACAGACCACATCTGAAGTCATTGCCCCCAAAGCCAGCAAGACCCAAGCTGGGGAAGGACTGGGAATGTCCTGCAGAGCAAAATATCAGTAGTGCCAGAGGTTAGAAACCCTGGAAATTCAACGTACCAACTCGATGGTCTGGGAGCAGTTTTCTAGAGCACTGAAGAGACAGACCATCAGCAGCTTCTGCCACAGGCACAGTGGGAAGTCATAGCAGTGCTGAGACCTATTAATCTTCCCTGATGCTTATGCCCCCTCTTGTTTTGACGGAGTCCCTGGGTGGTACGAGTGATTACTGTTCGCGACAGCTAAATGAAAGGTGCAAGATTCAAGTCCACCCAGAGATGCCCTGGAAGAAAGGCCTTGCCTTCTACTTCTGAGACTTCAGCCGTTGGAAACCTCCTGGAGTGTGATTAGCTTTACTCTGTCACATGTGAGGTCACCATGAGTTGGAATTGACTTGAGGGCAATTGGTTTACTGGTTTCTTATGTCTAACATTGTGTGCTTTTTTTCCTGCCAGTTTCTTCTTACAAATAGATTTTAAAATACAGATCCCCAAGTCCCAATCTAGGCTTAGTGGGTCAAACTGTGTTCCCAGGCCTGAGAATCTGCATTTTCCCACACCCCCACACTTCCCCAAGTCTTCATCCCATGTCCAGTCCTTGGCTGCTATTTGGAGGCCACTGCAGAGGCCAGGTTGTACCCTGCTCAGATGTTTGCTGTGCCAGCTGGATATGCTGTTTCATCTTCCTAAATATCCCTGTTTCATTGAGTGCTTCTTTTTCTTTGCCCATTTAGAAAATCTCTCTATCTCAAGCAGCTTGTTTCTTGTGTTTGGCAGGTAGGGACCTACAAGTATTTTTTTCCAAGGAAAGTATGCTAAAGGGATGCTGCTTAAGACCTCTGTGATGAATGACCCACTTCCTTTTTAAATCCCTAGCCTGTCACTGAGCAATGAAGTGAATTACCAGGAAACCAAAACAAGAAAGAAAAAGACATACATGATACTAGCCCCACTCTTTTAATTATATGAGTAACCACCATACCAAAACTAAACCGTCAAGTCGATTCTGACTCAGAGCAACCCTATAGGACAGAGTAGAACTGCCCCATAGTTTCCAAGGTGAGCTTGAACTGCTAACCTTTTGGTTAGCAGCCATAACTCTTAACCACTACACCAAGCAGATAGAATTCCATTCTTCAGCTGGAAGTTGTGATGTTAATGAGAGTTTATTAGTGTCAGATGTGTCTTAAAGTAATCACTTCTGAGTTGTAAAAAGAGCAAGTTAGGTATGGAACACGGAACTGCAGATTGAGGGAGGGAGATATCATACCATGTGCAGATCACTAGGGGATGGGGAACAGAAGCTGAAAAGAGACAAGAACCCTCCTCCAGAGCCCACAGAGGGAGAAAGTGTTCCTTGAGAGCTGGTGCCCTGGATTCAGACTTCTAGCATCTAGACTGAAAAAATAAATTACTTTTTGCTCAAGCAACCCACCTGTGGTATTTCTGTTATAGCACCACTAAGAACTAAGCGTAGCTGCTTGTATTTGGTCCATAAGAGGCAGCAGAAATTAGAAGGTGTTACTGATTGTTCCAGACACAAATTTTTCTACCTTTAGCAGGGCAGTGGTTATTTTTACTACAGCAAGAAAGAAATGTGGTAGTGCAGGGATATGTTTTACCCTCTGGAATAATCCTGCCATGGGGTAACTAGGTGAACCCCCAGTGTGTGTTGCTCCCCCTTAAATTCCATGTTCCCTGGCTAGAGAACGTCTGTCTGTATCACCAGGGCTGTGTCCTTTGAGTGTCTGAAGGCCACTTAAGTGGGACAGCAACAAGAACTGAAAAATTGGCAGGGTATGAGTGTAGGGGAAGAAAGGCTCTGTCACCCAGTCTTGGTCTCCCAGTACCATGCTGCAACATGAAATACCACAAGTGGGAGACTGCAGGCGACAGGGATTGATTGTCTCACTGTTTTGGAATCTAGGAGTCTGAATCCAGGCTGTCAGCAGGGCTGCGCTCTCTCCGTGGTCACTAGTAGGGTGATCCTTCCTTATTGGTTGTCCCTGGTGTTTCTGGCATTCTTTGACTTGTAGGTGGGTCCTTACCGTCATCTCTCTTTGTGTATACATTTCTCTGTGTCTTTTCTTCACTTTATAAGACACTGCTCTGAAGGGATCAAGTTTATGACCCACCGTGTTCCGGTATGGCCTCATTAACATAACAAAAGAAACACTTAATGTCATATTTATAAAGTATATTGTTGTTACATGTCATCAGATCAGTTCTGGAACATGTACAATGGAACAAAACATGGACTCTGCTATGCTTACAATCATTGTTATACTGGAACTCATTTTTGTGGCCACATGTCAGTCCATCTTGTTGAAGTTCTTCCTCTTTTTTTGCTCACCAAGCATGATGTCCTTCTTCAGGGACTGATCCTTTCTGATACCATGTCCAAGGTACATGAGACAGAAATCTCACCATCCTTCGTCCAAGGAGCACTCTGGCCGTAATTCTTCTTAGACAGGTTTAGTTTTTCTTCTGGAAGACCATGATATATTAAGTATTATTCATCTATACCATAATGCAAAGATGTCAATTCTTCTTTCACCTTCCTTATTCATTGTCCAGCTTTCACATGCATATGAGGCAAATGAAAATAAAGTGTAGGAGTTAGGATTTACATAGATATTTGGGGGGACACAGTCCATAACACCAGCCAAAACAGATGGTCTACAAGCCTGTATTTTAGATAAAACAAGGCCAGCCTTTCCTTAGAACCTCTTTAGTTTTCATTTTGACAGAGTCTGGTGAGCCTGCACTCGACCATCATAGCCCACAGCAGATTAGAAGTAAATGAGAAGAGGGCTGGCAGAGTCCTCCACCAGGTATGAGCAGTGGGACAGTGGGCAGGTGGCTACCTTCCCTGCTTTTCTGCTGCCTCTTCACAAAAGGGTAAAGGTGTGATGATACTTTTTCCATGGTTCTCATGAGAATTAAATGAGGTAAAATGTGTTATGAACTTAGCTCAGCGTCAATCACATGGTGAGCGTTCAATAAATCATCAGCTCAGGAAATAAGCCAGTTCCAGACTACTGGTAAACACACAAGGAAACAGATAATACAGAATACACAGACAAAGCCCACAGGAACCAAAACTTGGCAACCCAGGGCTGTATTTTGAAGGAACTTGAACTGTGTCCTCTCTCATTCCAAAGCCAGGGTTTCTGCTGCCCTGGCACTGCTCCTCACCCTCTCCAGGGGCAGTGGGAATAGAGATTTAACCCAGTGATGGTACATGGGCTACCTCTGGTTCTCAACTGTCTCAGGCTAGAATCTCTAAAGAAGCAAAACTCGTAAAGCATGTATGTGTGTGTATATATATGTATATATATATATATACATACACACACACACAGATTTACAATTTACAGCAAGGAAATGACGCATACAGTTGTAGAGACTGGAATGTCCCAAGTAGGCTTAGGATAAAGGCTTCTCCTGATTCATGAAGCCACAGGTGCTGGCAAACCCAGTATCGCCAGATCAGAGAGCAAGGCTCTTTTCATGAGACCAATGAATCCCAAGATTGGCAAGGAAGTCAGCAAGTTACCTACTAGCTCAAGTCCCGAGAACTGTATTTCAGACAAAGTGGGAGATGGCTCAGGATCCAGAGTGTGCAGAAGCCTGTGAGTCTTGCCAGAAGATCCACATAATGTATTTGATATGGGCCACACCCTCAAGGAAACGCCTTTTGAGCTGATTGGCTGCTCTCAGCAGAGCCCATCTTTGAGGTGATCACATTATATCATAGCTCATCGTAGAAGTGGTCACAACATCATGTGACTGCCAAACTGGATAATTACTGCCACACCACTGAGTATCAGGGCCCCACCAAGTTGACACACAACCTTAATGATCACATCAGCCCAGGGGGATTTTGCCCTCTGGAGAACATTTTGACAGTGTCTGAAGACATTATGGTTGTCACAACTTGGGCTTACTACTGGTACCTAGTGAGTAATAGGATGCAGTTACACACTGTATCGTTTACAGGAAAGCTCCTCACACGGAGAATTATCCAGCCCCAAAATGTCAATAGTCCTGAGGGTCAGAAATGCTAGTGACTCAGTTCATCTACTTGCCTGGCCTGGGAGCAGCTTCTTAGAGCACTGAGGGAAGAATCCATTGGCGGGACCTATCACAGGTGTGGTGAAAAGTCATACCAATGCTGACACTGATATCTCCCAATCTTTATGTCTGGTCTTGTTTCCGGGGAGGCCCTGAGTGGTGCAAATGGCTGCTGTGCACAGCTGCTCAGTGCAAGTGGGAGATTCAGGTCCACCCAGAGGTGCCTCGGAAGAAAGGTTTGGCAATCTACTGAAAAGTCAGCCATTGACACTCCGTGGAACACAGTTCTACTCTGATACACGTGTGGTCACCATGAGTTGGAACGGACTCAAAGGCAACTGGTTTGCAGGTTTCTTGTGTCTAACATTATAAGATTGTTCTTGCCGAAGACCTTCCTTCGAAGAGTTAAAAACCGCTTCTCACTGTAATGATTAGGAAGACTTGAACGACAAGAGAAATTAACCCTGGGCTTGAAAGATGAACATTCATTCCTTTGTTTGTTTAGTCAGTACATTAATTAAGCTGTACACCAGGCTCTGTTCTAAGCCTGGGAGTGCAACAGTCTTCTAGATAAAGACCAAAACCAAATCCAGTTCTGTCACCTTTGAGCCCGTTCTGATTCGTAATGACTGTAGGACAGGGTAGGTCTACCCCAGAGGGTTTACAGTGAAGACCTGGTGGATTTGAACTACTGACCTTTTGATTAGCAGCCGTAACCCTTTACTACAGTATACTACCAGGGTTTCCATACAAAGACAATCCTTGCTTTTATGGAATCTGGGCTGTCTTTGGGAAGACAGATTATAAGCAAAGCTGAGTTTTATCTAAATTCTTTGAGACAATTTCATCTGATGCCAAGTTAGTGTAAATGAAGACTGCTTTAGAATGGGGCGCCCTGGAAGACCTGTTTGAGGAGGTGCATTTTGAGCTGAGGCTGGCGTGCTGAGAAGGAACCAGCTTGGAGAGGTTAGAGGAACATGTTCCCGTATGTTGCAGGGAGGAGAAGGCTAGTCCTGGGAGAGCGCATAGGGTGAATACATATGTGGGGTGATTTGTACTGAAGGCTGCTCCCAAGCTGTGCTTACTCATCAGCACTGTCAGCGCTGTGGTCCTGCATCTGGCCAAAAAAGCCCTCAGGGTTGCCTTTGGAAGCTGTCGGGCCTGGTACTCAGGAGTGGCAGGAGCAGGGCGGTCTCTTGCAGCCACGACGTAGCCTTTGTGCTTGGACCCGTGCCTGACACAGCTAAAACATTTAGTAAATATTTAAGGAATGAAAAAAGAAATAACTCTATCGCTGAATATGTTTGAAAACGTGTTTTGTCCTGGGATTTTAGAACAGGGTTTTGAAATTCTGCTTTGAAATCCCCACTTCCTCACGTGATCTAAATCCAACTCATGCAAGCATCTGTGAGTCAGTCAGAAGTGTGCTTCTTTGCTGCTGTGTTGTACTGTGAACTTTTTTGAGAAGATGAGGATATGATATGTAATGCTGAGCAAGAGAAACTAGTGGTGAGGTGGGCGCAAAGGGAGATCATGTTTGAGGTTACAGCAATCACAAAGCTGCCTTTGAAAAGTGAACGTTCTGAATGTAAGAACTTTTTTTCTTTAATACTTTCTTGTGGTTAAGTGAAAGCTTACAAATGAAGTCAATTTGCCACACTCAAGCCTGTACAGAGTCCCCTATGCAACTCCATCTGGTATCCCAGCCCTGTGAATGTAAGAACTTACAAAACCTTTGGAATGGCTGGTGTCTTGACGTGTTGAATGGCAGCCCAACAAAGGCTACAGAACAAATAGAAAGTTCCTGATCCAGCTGCACAAGCATGTTACCAGTTTACTCAAGTTTATCACAGGATATAACTCCCATGGATTGTACACACCTAAAAATTCATTATGCAATATGTGCATTTTATGTAACATCGATTTTGAAGTACATAAATATTTTCCTTGTCCTTTGATTGAGAAATACATGTACATTTTGCCTCTGACCCTGTAGCATACAAGGGCAATCTCTGTCATACCATTTGCCTGCTTCTGCCATTCAGATAAGACTACAGTGCCAGTTCAGCTGGTCAGGCTGGGCTGTGTTTGTAGAGGGCGAGGTCACTGTATGCTTAAGGACAGTCCCCAACTTACCTCGGTGTCTGAGCTGGTGCTCACTTATGGTCTGTTTGTCCTTATTTCTCTCATATATACCTCGTTGCCCTAGGTTTCTGAATCATAAATCTGGTCAGAAAATTTAACAAGCCTAAAATTTGTGTGCAGACACTTACCAAATCTCAAAGTTACATTGTGAAGTCCACTCAGCTTCCACAGAGTTCTGCATGGGGGCTGCTAGGACTTAGCATAGCCAGTGATGCAGGGGTGTACTGTTTGCCATTTTCTGTCACTGCCTGTGCCTGTAGTCATCTCAACATCCCCACCCAGCGGAGTGGTGGGAGTGGAGGACTGATGAGAGATGCAGAAACGGGGCGGCCCTGGCTCCCTGTGCAAGTAGCATCCCCTCATGTCCCTCAGAAGCTATCTCTAGATTATCTTTTAGCTTCCCTTGATACCACTGATAAGACTGATGCAATTGTCATTCCTTATTCTTTATGTATCAACTGTTTCTTTTCTGTCTGGAAACTTGGGCTATCTTGGAATATGTTAGAATTTCATAATGATACCTCTTGGCATGATCCTTTACATGTGTTTTGCTGGGTACTGGTGAGTTTTTTTACTCTGGAACTCATGATCTTCATTTCTGAAAAATTTTATAGTGAGCTTCTAATCTCACTTTCTTTGACCGCCTGTTATCCAGTTGTTGGCCCTCTTAGTTTGATTCTCTCCTATTTTCCATCTCTTTGTCTTTTGTCTTTTACTTGTACTCTGCCACTGTAATTTCCAAAGGCACTTTCTTTTTCTCTGCACATACCTTTTCTTGTTGCACCTTATCCTTGTTTCAAAAGTGCACATTTTTTCCTATTTCTCTGAAAAAAAAAATTTTTTTTTTTACTTTCATTTTCTTTCTCTCTTCTGAGTTTCATTTTTCAGTGTGCTTCTAGTTTGCCCTCATGCCAGGGGCTTTCCTCAAAAATCTGCTGATTATTGACTATCTCTTCATTTCTGAGAGAGAAGCGTTGAAAGAGTGATAGTAAGTTCAGTGTTGGGCATAAGCAGAATATAGATAAATGTTCCTTATTTCCATCCATGTTTATAAGGTCCCTGTGAGACAGGATTGACTTGGGGGTGGTGGGTTTAGTTTTTTCTGGTTTAGTTGCAGAAAACATGGCAGTAATAACGATCTATGTTAACCCAACCTGTGTCAAACATTACCAGTTGGGTGACAGAACTGAAACAGCTTCCTAGCTCTTCTCTTTTTCTGGCCGCTCTTTGTGGTAGCTTCCTTTGTGGCCAAGGGTAGCTAAGTGGCCAATTAGGAACAATGAAATTGGAAAGGAGATGTCCTGTGGGATTTCAGGGAATGCTTATACTTTCCTAGGTACAAGTCACAGGCACAGCTGAGATTACGCTTCTCTCCTCCATCCTTCTCTTGATGAAAACACAAAGCCTGTAACAGTAGCAGCCAATTTGTGACCATAAGAGAGAGGTCAGGGGAATAGCAAAGCTGTTGATAACTGTTGGAAACATTGATCGATCTAATGCCAGCTTCTGTAGAAACTTCCGTATGTGGAAGAAAAATAAGTCTTTACTTGTTTAAGTGATTCTAAGTCTAGTTTTCTCTTACTTGAAGCCAGAAGCTTTCCAAATGATGCAACACTGTAACTTTTGGAGAGAAAAATATCATTAAACAATAGATTTTTCTTTTCCCTGCACCAAAATTTCCAAAGGATAGCAGGATAGTCTAAAAGTCTTTGTATGTTATCATTATCGATTTTATTGGCCAGCTGCTTAATTCCAATGTGTAAGATATGGACCTTGTTAAAGGAATCTAGACTTTGGTCATTGTGAAATGGACCCCACTAAAGAGGACTGCCTGGAAGAGGAAGATGACCTTGTAAGAGAGAGTGTGTAGAGTAGACCAGGAGTCAGCAGACTGTGCCCATTGGCCAAATTTGGTCCATTGCTTGTTTCTGTAAATGAAGATTTTGGGGAATGTAGCCATGCCAGTTTGTACATACATGTTTTTATGGCTGCTTTCAGACTGCCATTGTAGAGCTGAGTTGTTGTGACAGAGACCATATGACTCACAAAGCCTCAAATGGTTAACTAACTGTTCGTAGAAAAGTTTAGTGGCTTCTAGGCTAGACTGTCAGACAGCAAAGAACAAGCCGTTAGCAGTAAGTCATGAGAGCTCTGGTGGTGCAGTAGTGAAGAGCTCACTTGCTAACCAAAAGGTCGGAAGTTCAAATCCATCAGCTGTTCCTTGAAAACCCTATGGGGCACTTCTACTCTGTCCTATAGGGTTGCTGTGAGTTGGAACCAACTCAACAGACCTAGCACAGACAACAGGAAGGGACCAGTTGACTAGCAGTTTTGCTTCTATCAGGAAGTTGCAGATAGGAGACATCTAGTGGCAGAAATGCAGGAGGTGGGCGCAATGTCTCTGACCCTACCCACTGCCATCAACTCTGAAGACCCCCTTGACTATCCTGCAGGAGGAAGGTTTAGTTTGTGGACATCCACACACAGAGAGTGCAAGCTATGCCAGCCAAATGATTTTTCTACCTCTTACCCACCCATTCACTCCATTCCAACCCTGAAGAAACTATCATCATCAGCTGGATGGGAAAGTAAAGACTCCCACCTGGCTTCCCTACCCGTTACTTATTTTTGACATGTTATCAGGATAAAACCCTGGTAGCATAGCAATTAGGAGCTGTGGCTGCTAACCAAAAGGTCAGAAGTTCAAATTCACCAGGTGCTCCTTGAAAACTATATGAGGAAGTTCTGTAGTTCTATTCTGTCCTATAAGGTTGCTGTGAATTGGAATCAGCTGGACAGTAATGGGTTTACCTTTTTTTTTTTTTGGTTTGTCAGGAGGGAACAACCCCTGAGGAAGTTCGGTAGAGTATCAGTAAAAAAGATGAAGGCCCCCAAAAGATAGATTGATACAGTGGTTACAACAGTGGGCTTAAACATACATATTATTGTGAAGTCGGCACAGGACCAGGCTATGTTTTGTTCTGTCGCATATGGGGTCACTATGATTTACTTGACAGCACCCAACACAAGATGTCTACACCATGGAATGACATGCAGTTGTAAATGAGTGAGAAGTGTCTTTAAATACTGCAAGTAAAAAGGCCAGCTGTAGAAAAGAGAGTATAACGTGTTACTGTCCGTTGAAGAAAGGGGGCCCTACATGTCTGTCAGTTTGTCATACTATGGGGCTTGTGTTTTGCTGTGGTGCTGGAAGCTATGCCGCCACTATTTCAAATACCAGCAGAGTCACCTGTGACACATTTCAGCTGAGTTCCCAGATTGAGATAGACTAGGAAAAAAGACCTGGTAGTCTACTTCTGACAAGAATTAGCCAGTGAAAACCTTATAAATAGCAGTGGAACATTGTCTGCAGTAGTGCCAGAAGTTGAGGCCCTCAGGTTGGAAAAATCTCATAATTGACTGGGGAAGAGCTGCCTCCCCAAAGTGGGGCAATTTTAATGATACAGATAGAGCCAGGCTTTCAGGACTTTATTTGCTGATGTAACATGACCTAAAATGAGAACAAGCAGCTGCAAATTATGTATTAGTAATTGGAACCTGGAAGGTACTAAGAATAAATCTAGAAAAACTAGAAATCATCAAAAATGAAGTGGAACACATAAAGATCTATATCATAAGCTTTAGTGAGCTGAAGTGGACTGGTGTTGGTCATTGTGAACTGGACAATCGTATGGTCTACTGTGCCAGGAGTGACAACTTGAAAAGGAATGGTGTGGTATTCATTATCAGAAAGAACATTTTAAAATCCGTCCTGAAGTAAAACACTATCAGTGACAGGATAATATTTACACACCTACAAGGAGGACTAGTTAATGTGACTAGTAGTCAAATTTACACACCAACCACTAAGACCAAATGTGAAGAAATTAAAGATTTTAACAACTTCTGCAGTCTGGAATTGATCAAACGTGCGATCAGGATGCACTGATAAGTACTGGTAATTGGAATGTGATAATTAGAAACAGAAGGATTGGTACTTGGAAAATATGGCCTTGGTGATAGAAATTATGCTAGAGATCATGTTGAATTTTGGAAGACCAATGACTTCTTCATTGTAAATACCTTTTTTCACCAATATAGACAGTGAGTATACACATGGACCTCACCAGATGAAGTGCATAGGAATCAAATTGACCATATGTGTGGAAAGAGACAATGGAAAGGCACAGTATCTTCAGGCAGAACAAGGCCAAGGGCAGACTATAAATCAAACCATCAGTTAGTCGTGTGCATGCTTAAATGGAACTAACGTAAATTAGAACAAGCCTGTGAGAGCTAAAATACAACCTTGAGTATATCCCACCTGAATTTAGAGACCATCTCAAGAATAGATTAGATGTGTTGAGTACCGATGACTGAAGACCATATGAGTTGTGGAATGATATCAAAGCATTGTGCGTGAAGAAAGCACGAGGTCACTGAAAAGATGGGAGAGAGAAAAGAGCTAAATGGACGTCGAAAGAGACTGAAACTTGCTGTTGAGTAGCTAAAGCAAAAGGAAAAGATGATGAAGTAAAAAAGCTGAACAGAAAGTTTCAAAGAGCAGCTCAAGATGACAGAGTAAAATATTGTGATGACATATACAAAGATTTGGGGATAGAAAACAAAAAGGGAAGAAAGAACACACTCACCATTTCCCAAGTTGACAGACTTGGAGAAAAAAACAAGCCTCGAGTTTCAGTACTGAAAGATTCTGCGGAAAAAATATCAGCTGATATATGAAGCATAAAAAGAAGATGGAAGGAATACAGAGTCACTGTAGCAGAAACAGATGGTTAATGTTCATTCATTTCAGGAGGCAGAAGCTGAGCAGGAATTGGTGGTACTGAAGGAAGACGTCCAGGCTGCATGGGAAGTATTGACGAAAAACACTGCCCTGGGAACTGACAGAACAGCAACTGAGATGTTTCAGCAAACAGATGCATTGCTGGAAGTGCTCACTCATATATGCTAAGAAATTTGGAAGACAGCTACTGGTCAGTCAACTGGATGAGATCCGTATTTATGCCTACCTCCAAGAAGGTAATCCAAACAAATGCAGAAATTCTCTAATACCATTAATACCACATGCAAGCAGAATTTTTATGAAGATCCTTCAAAAGTCGCTGCAGCAGTATATCAACAGCAAAGTGCCAGAAATTCAAACCAGATTTAGAAGAGGGCATGGAGCCAGGGATATCATTGCTAATGTCCGATGGATCCTGGCTGAAAGCAGAGAATATCAGAAATATGTTGACCTGTGCTTTATTTGACTGTGTAGACCATAACAGATTATGAGTAATATTTCAGAGAAGGGGATTTCCAGAACAGTTAATTAAGCTTGTGATGAATCTGTGTAGGGATCAAGAAGCAGTCGTTTGAACAGAACAGGGGATACTGCATGGTCTAAAGTCGGGAGAGATGTGGTTAGGCTTGTATTGTTTCACCATACCTTTTCAATCTGTATGCCAGGCAAATAATCCAAGAAGCTGTACTGCATAGAGATAAAGAGGGCACCAGATTGGAGGAAAATTTGTTAACAACCTGTGTTTTGGATGTGACACAGCCTTGCTTGCTGAAAGTGAAGAGGACTTGAAGCACTTACTGATGAAGATCAATGACTACAGCTTCAGTATGGATGATACCTCAACATATAGAAAACAGAAATCCTCACAACTGGACCAATAAGCAACATCTTGATAAATGGAGAAAAGATAGAGCTTGTCAAGGATTTCATTTTACTTGAATCCATAATCAACACCTGTGGAAACAGTACTCAAGAAATCAAAAAGATGCATTGCTTTAGGCAAATTGGCTGCAGGAGATCTCTTTAAAAGTGTTAAAAAGCAAGATATTACTTTAAAGATTAATGTGGCCTGACCCAAACCATGATGTTTTGAGTCACCTCATATACTTGTGAAAGTTGAGCAACAGATAAGGAAGATTGAAAAAGAACTGATGCCTTTGAATTGTGGTGTTGACTAAAAATACTGCCGGGAAAACAAACAAATCTGTCTTGGAAGAAGTGTAACTGAAATACTCCTTAAAAGCTCAGATGATCAGACTTCATCTCAGATACTTTGGACATGTTATCAGGAGGAATTAGTCCCTGGAGAATGATGTCATGCTTGGTAAAGTCGAGAGTCATTAAAAAAGAGGAAGACCCTCGAGGTGGATTGACACGTGGCTGCACCAATAGGCTCGAGCACAGCAACGACTGTGGGGATGATGCAGGACTGAGCAGTGTTTCATTCTGTTGTGCAAAGGGTTGCTTACTGTGGGTGAGAACCAGATGACACATAACTGCAACAATGAGAAAGGGGAATATAGCACATATGTTTCTTTTGAGAGATTGTCCAGGACAGGGATCTCCAAATTGGATACGAATCTCCTAGGGCCAGTGTAACACAGTACCACATAATGGTGGCTTAAAACAATGGAAATGTATTTTCGCAAAGTTCTGGGCCTGGAAGTCTGAAGTGAGGTCTCAGCAGGGACGCGGTCCCTCTTCAGGCTGTAGGAAAGAAAGCTTCCTCGCCTCTTCCCGGCTTCCCGTGGCTTCCAGCAGTCCTTGCCTTCCTTGGCTTGTGGTAACATCCTTCCATTCTCTGTTTTCATCTTTACATCACTGATTTTCTTGTGTTTCCTCTATGTCTTTCAGTCTCTCTCCTAATAAGACACCACCTAATCCCGCACCTTGCTGTTAGATGTGTCAGGTTGGTTCCAGCAACCCTGTGTACAACAGGAAGAAACAGCCCGGTGCCACGCAACCCTCGGCAACTGTTGATTTATTTCAACGGGGTCTTGCAGCCACTGTCGAGCCATCTCATCTTGATTACATTAGCAAAGACTGTGTTTCCAAATAAGGTCACACTTTGAGATTCCAGATGAATTTGGGAGGCACACTATTTGACTCATTAAAGTAGGAATGTACACATCCACTGGTACATAAGATGATCCACTGGGGTGCAAAAGAGAATGTTAGAATGTCTGTGGGATACAGATAGGTACAGGTAGCCTAATTTGGTCCATTGACTAGGTGTCCTGGTCCCTGATGGCTTTCTTCTACACTCCATGAATACTCTGGCCATGCCCTTTAATGTTCTGTGCCTACAGTCTGCTGCAGCCTTTTTCATACTTCCAAATGTTGTCAGTTTGGTTTGTTTTTGAAAAACAAGATCTCTCAAGATGAACTACATGCTCTTATTTCCCAGGAAATCAAAGTTCCAGGTTGGCTGGCTTTTATTGTGATGGCAATTGGTATACTGCTTAGCAGATGTTAAAACAAAAATACACACACTCAGTTAAAACATGTGCCCTTAAGGGGATTATTTTTTGCTTTTGTTTTTATTGTGATAAATACATGTAATGTTAAATTTGCCCCTGTGCCGATTTTGCAGTGTACAGTTCAGTGGTGTTAATGATATTTACAGTGTGATGAGACCATCACCACTATTTCCAAAAGTTTTCATCACCCCAAAGAGGAACCTTGTACCTCTTAAGTAATAACTACCCTTCTCCCCAGTGCCTGGCAGTCACTAATCATCTTTCTGTGTCTCATGTATTTGCCTGTCCTAGATAGTTCATGTAGCCAAGCCAAGTGCCATCGAGTCGGATAAGTGAGACCATATAATGTGTCTTCTTCTGTGTCTGACTTATTTCATTCAGCATAATACCTCCATGGTTCATTGAGGTTGAGTGTATATCTGAACTTCAGTTCTCTTCATAGCTCAGCAATATTCCACTGTATAGGTAGACCACATTTTATTTGTTCATTCGTCTGATGATGGACACGGGTTGTTTCCATCTTTAAAGCGATGTTTTAACAGCAGGTGACAAACTGCTTTGTAAAAGAAGCTCCTGCTATTATGGGAGTCCTTTGAACATGGATATCTGTAAACATTTTCATCATTATTTGATTTTTATTATTAAAACTTATGTAACTTTGGTACTTCTGCATGTCTTTAAACCTGGAAACAGTTAAAAAAAAATCTTCTAAACATCAAAGACACAAGGGAAAATATGCCCAGGAGACAGAAGGACCCATATGATTGGGAGACTACATCAGCATGTGACCAGAAGAACTAGATGGTGCCTCGCCACCACCAAAGACAGCCATGAAGAGGGACATAATGTGGAGTCCCTAACGTAGCATGAGAAAAAGAGGTGTGGAGATCAAGAACTCTGTTCAAAGACCAGAACTGGTGGTCTGGCAATCTGGAGGGTCCCCTGAGAACGTGGCCTCTAGACTTGCTGCTGTTCCAGAGCTGAAACCAGCACTGAAGCTAACACTTCAGACAAAGAACGGACTGAACCTGGGGACACAGAGTGATAATGTTGTATGTGTACTTCAAGGTTTCATATATGTGTGAGGCTGGCCTGCTGGTTTCTTTTTAGAGAGTAGAGGAGAGGGTGGAGAGGAGGGACAATGTTACTTGAGTGGATACTGGAAGTAAAGAATGAGAAAGAAGAGTGTTGTCACAGGGTGAGGAGAACAGAGTTGCTGAGATGCAGGTACTCAGAGTTTTATATGAAAACTTGGCTTGGTTTATAAACTTTACTTAATCACAGTGAAACAATTAGAAAAAACATCTTCTAGACAGTTTCAGTTCTTTGAGAAAAAATAGACAAACTAGAGATAAGTGATATTTTCTGGTTTGTTTGCTAGAGCTACCAGTTGAAATTAGGAAAGACAGAAATGTATTACTCATTACACTTACTTTACAGATGGGGCTGAGGCACAGAACAATTATACTACTAAGGTAACTCAGTCCATAAGGGGCAACACCAGGCTTTGAACCCAGGTGGGCCTGCCCTAACATGTGTTCTTAACTGCTGTGGCATGCTACCTCTTGTGTGTTTTATAAGCCTCATAATATGTGTGTGCATAGCCTATACATACATACACACATTGGATTTAAGAACTCAAAAATATTTTTCTTGAGGGTGCAGTTTTTCAGAACATTTTTGAAGTCACTAGTCACTGATAATTCTGGAGCCCTGTAAGGAGCTGGATGGAGGAGGGGTTGCCCCTTGATGAGCTGAGTGTGTGGGCCAATTCTGGGACTGTCACAGAGCTCAGTAAATATTTATCCATTTGTTCGTTCATCCGTCTGTTCCTGACATGTGGCCTTCCAGAGAATTCACCTACTGCTTTCTGTAGTAAGCTCTTCTACCAAAGTAGTTGCAAAACAGAATTTTGCAATGCAAAGCCTTGCCGAAAACTGTAAGTGTCAACCATAGGAATGATAACTATGCAGTGCCTACATAGAGCATAGTTTCCTCCTCTTTCCAGTTAGCCTAGTGAACAGAATAGAATATTCTATCCTCTTCTTTTTAAATATACATGCAGTTTACAATTGGCTGCTAATCTAGAGGTTGACGATCTGCTCCCCAAAAGATGACAAGAGCCAAGAAAACCCTATAGAATAGTGCTACCCTGCAATGCATAGGGGCCGACAGCAGCTGACAGCAACATGACAGAAATCATAGTCCTTGGGTGGCGTAAATAAGTAAGCCCTCCACTACTAACTGGAGGTTGATGTTTTGAATCCACCCAGAGGCACCTTGGAAGAAAGACCTGGCCGTCTTCTCCTGAAAGCAGAGTTCTACTCTCACACATCTGGAGTCACCATGAGTCATAATTGACTCAGTGGCAACTGTTTTTTTGGTATGACAGAATTCATTATATTTGCTCAAGTCCTTTTCTGTCTGTGTGGCTGTTGAGCCCACTGCCTGACATCTGGCTCTCAGATGGGGACCATGTTGTCTGCAGGGTCTCGGGGCCTCATCCCTGCACTGGGCCTGCCAGCTCTTCTTTGTTCCCTGCTCCTGACTAGCTTCTAACATGCATGTCTGTTCCAACTCTGACATCTGTCTGCATCTCACCCCACCTTGCCAGGCTTTCTTCTGCAAGAACAGTTTGTGTCTCCCCCTGCTATGGATTGCATTCTGTCTGCCAGGAAGATATGTTGAGGTCCTAATCCTGGTGCCTATGACCGTGAGTTTGTTTGGAAATGAGGTCTTTTGAGATGTTGTCAGTTAACATGAGGTCGTCCCAGAGAAGAGTGGGTTCTAGTCCAGTGAGTGGTATCCTAATGGAAGAGAAGAAACAAAGAGGGATGATGATGAGAAGACAGAGGCAGAGACTGGAGTGACTTCAAGGAACACTAAAGATGTGTGACCATCACCTGAAGTAGGAGAGATGCAGGAGACCGCTTCTTCTGTGGATTCTCTGAAGGAATCAGTGCAGCCAGCACCTTGACTGAGACTCCTGGCCTTCAGAACTGAGAATAAATTTCTGTTCTTACAAGCCACCCAGTGCAGGATCCTATGTTGCAGCAGCCCTAGGAAACTAAGACACCCACCCTTCCTGTTCTGTTACCATCGTTTGCTGACCATTTTATCTGGCAGGAGTGAGGGGAAGGAGGAAAGCCTTCAGAGATAGAATTTTTCCTGTGCCTTATTTTCTGGACCATGAATGTATTTATTGTATGAAGCCTTTTTTTCCCTTTGGTAAATAAGTGTTCACATGAGAGAACATGCTGAGCATCGCTGTGTGCGAGAAATCATTCAGCTGTTCTAACAATCAAAGCAGATTTAAAAGAAGCATGTTTATTAACATTAATATAATTTGTTTTCTGCAAATCAAGACACAGGCACTTGAGGTGAAACCGTGGCATTCAGGTGAATCAGGAAATTATAGCTTCTTTTATAGACAGTTCCCCAGCTATGTGACCATCTCATTGTATGCCCTTCAGAGCGCTCAAAACAAAAAAAGGATTGCAATGTTTTATAGAAAACCTAGCACTTAAAAGAATGAGGCTTTCAGCTGCAATTCGGACAGTCTCTGCTCCATCTCAGCAGTTCATTGATCTCCAAATCTGGCAGCCTCCTCAAAGGAGAAACGAGGTAAGATGGTGTAGCCAGTTCAACTCTCTGTTTTGTCCTGGAGCCCAGAGGTATCACAGGCATGCAAGTTAGGCGTGTATTAACAATACATGGGAACACTGTAGGACTCTTAATGTGTATAAAATCACAGTACAGGAGATTATGTGGTGAATTGTTTCATCTTCAGAGTTGGCACTTATGTTCTTACCTAAAGAAAACCTATTTTGGCAGTGAAGGAGATCAAGTCTGAGTTAATTTTGGAAGTTTCAAATAGTAATTAATTCTTTATGGATTGGCAAAACCAGCCTTTTTTAGGACGATTATCAGTGATTAAAACTAAGCCCTGGCTTTAAAATTGTTTTCAAAATTCAAGCAGATGCTAACAATTGGAGGTGCTGTCTTGGATTTGTCAGGTGCTAAACAATACTCTTTGCCCATTGTCATTGAATTAATTCCTACCCATAGCAACTCTATAGGACAGAGTAGAACTGCCGTATAGCATCTCCATGGCTGCAATCTTTATGGAAGGAGACGGCCACACCTTTTCCCAAGTTGTGGTTGGTGGGTCCAAACCACCCACCTTTTAGTTAGCATCCAAGCACTTAACTACAGCACCAACAGGGCTCTTGAACAAATCTTTACCAAGCGCAAATTGTATTTTTCCTTTTGGCTTTTGCATAATTTTCAGAAATTGTGAAGTCATATAATACAGTTATTACTATGCATTGTTTTCAAAGGTTAGAGTCAGAGGATCAAGTGTGGCCATAGTCCAGTGTTTGTTGTATATATCATGGTGTGGATAATGTTTCATTAACATGCACAGAAATTGATAGTTAGATATTTGATTAGTGAACTGGTAGGAAGTGTTAGGAAGGCTGGATGTTGACTTTAAATGAGACTCTGAGGCTGCAGAGTTCCCTGAGTAGTACAGGCTGTTTGCCCTTGGCTATTACCCTGAAGCTAGGCTATTGGAACCAACCCGGGATCGCTGCAGGAGAAAGATCTGGCAACCATGGTCCATAAAGAAAACCCTGGGGAGGAGTTCTACTCTGTAAACTGCAGGGGTCACCATGAACTGAAGTCAATTCAATGGCAGCAGGTTTGGATTTTTTTTTTTTTTTTTTGATTCTGAGGCCATAGAGGGGAAACCCTGGTGGTGTAGTGGTTTAAGTGCTCTGAGTGCTAACCAAAACGGTCAGCAGTTTGAGTCTACCAAGTGCTCCTTGAAAACTCTATGAGGCAGTTCTACTCTGTCTTGTAGGATTCCTATGAGTCAGAATTGACTCAATGGCAGCATGTTTCCTTTTCTTTGTTTCTTTGTCAGGGGGCTCCAGAGGATATTGTGACAAGCTACTAGGATGGGGAGGATTCAGAACATCATGTCACTAGCCAGTGGTTCAGAGTATCTAGGGGAATACGCTTCTCAAATGACACACACTGTGGGTTCCAGGACAAGGAACTCTGTCTGGCCTTAAATAGTTGACCAACTGCAAAGGGGAATTGTCACAGTGGACAAACATGTATCTACAGAAACAAGCCTAGGGGGTGAGATATGTAGTAAACTGAAAGTTATGAGACAGGCACTGATTTCTTGTTCATCATTTCATCTCTAGGCTGTGGCATAGTGCCTGACATGGGGTAACCAGTTGTCACAGAGTTGACCCTGACTTATATAAACCTCTTGTGTGTCAGAGTAGAACTATGTTCCATAGAGTTTTCAATGACTGATTTATTGGAAGGAGATCTAGGTGCCTCTGGATGGAGATGAACCTTCAACCTTGCATTTAGAGGTCGAGCTTGCAATCCATTTGCACCACCCGGGGGCTGTAGGCATAGCGTAGGTAGTTAATAAGTATGTGCTGAATTAAACTGAGAAAGGAAGAACATTCTAATAGGGATGCCCTGAAATTGTAACATCTTAGGATAAGAGGTAAGAGGTTTTCCAACACTAAAGAATCCAGCGAAATTCAACCCCTTAGTGGGATGCTTGTAGGTGGCGGTTGCATAGTACCTACCGAGAGGTTGGACCAATCTGGCAGTCCCCAGACTTGGCTGATCATCATGAACACCTATAGACCTTGTTAAAAATAGAGATTCCAGGCTCCATTCTCTGGGTTCGAAGAGTCTGTATTTTCTGAAGTCCCTGAGGTGATTCTGATGAATGGCCAAGACAATAGTGACCACTAAGAATGTTTTCAAGTTTTGTGTTTCTTAGTAAAATCTAGTCTGTGGTTGAGTTTGGTTATTGTTTTGCTAAGGCAGTTACTGTAATTCACATATCACTGTACTCTTTCAATCAGTAGTTAAAGTCACCAGTTGCCATTGAGTTGACTTCAGCTCAGGGCAACACCGTGTGTATTGGAGTGCAACTATGCTATTGTAGGGTTCTCAGTGTCTAATTGTTCGGAGGCAGATCATCAGGGTTCTCTTTGGGTGGACTCAAACCAGTAACCTTTCAGTTAACAGCCAAACGTGTTAACCATTTTCACCACCCAGGGACTCCCCAGTATTAATGAGCACATAATATTTGCCTGGCCCAGTTCTTGGCACAAAGGGAACAGTCAGCAGTAGTACCGCAAAGTCCTGCCTTTTGATTGCTTACATTTTAGTGGTAAGAGACATACAAACCAATAAACATATTTAAATGCTGGTAGATGCTGTGAAGAACATAATGTTAAGACGCAGACAAAGTGTTACTAATTATGTAGGATGGCCAGAGAAGTTATCTTATATGAGGTGGCATTGAGCAGAGAGACCTGAGGTAAGTAACAGGATGAGCAATGTGAGAGAGGGTGTTCCAAGCAAAGAGAACAACCAGTGCAAAGGCCCTGTGCTGGGTATGGGCTTGCGTCTTGGAGGAACCACAAGGATCTGTGTGATGAAAGTGCAGTATATTAGTTGTAGGAAGCAAGGTCAGAGTAGGAGGTGAAGGATTGCTGTTCATGAGAATTGTGTATCTCTGGGTGGTAAATTTAGGAGTTCGGTTTTGGAAATGCCAGGATTGTGCTGCATTTTATAACAGTCAAGACGAGACATCAAGTAGTAGTGGAGTAGTTATTAGAGTTCAGGCGGGAGGCTCCTGTGAGACATGTAAATTCAAGAGTTAACTGTTTAGAAATGTTATTTAAAGCTGTGAGATTTGATAAAACTACCATAGAGTGAGTCCGGATAGAGAGGAGGTGAGGTCCAAAGACTGGGCCCTCAAACATCCCGGAAGTTAAAGTATAGAAGGTGAGGAGTGTCAGAAAATGAATCCAGACTTTGATAGTGAGAAGCTTTATTCAGAAAGAAGAAAGAAGAGTGGAGTAGGTGGTTGGGGGAAAGACTATTACAATAGGGTAAGGAGTCTGTTGTAATAGGGAGAATACCCTGTAAGGTCTGCAAGCATCTCAAAGAAGTAGAGAGAAAGCATTTTTGTCTTACTGAGAGTGATAGGAAATAAGGTTAGAAAAACTCCAGGTGTGGGAAATAGGGATGAACAGGTGGCGTCATCAAATAGGAAATCAGAATGGTTTACATGGAGGTCAGCCTTCGCTCTGGGAGGGTACCTTAAGGAGAAGTAGTATGTTGGCTCACGCTGAAGGTGGGCTACAGTTCACAGATATGCCAGAAGGAGAGAAGCTTAACCAAAGTCTGGTGAATAAGCACTGGGTTCTGATTGATCAGTGGGGCAAGCAGTTCAGGTGCTGATTTATAAAGCCAGTCAGTAATGGAAACTGGGAGTTTCTTCACCTGACCTTGTCAGTAGTAGAAAGGGGGCATCAGTGAGCCTTATGTACATCATGTAGGAAGGGTGGTTATTTGAAGTAAGCTAATTCAAAAGTTGGAGGGATTTCTTTTAACTGTCACTGTATTCAAGATTACGGGGCTCGTGTAAAATTTGACATTATCAAGAGGAATCAGGAGAAGGAACGACAAGGAGAAGGGATCAGGACTAGTACATTGTGGTGTTCTGGAAGCCAGGGCATACAGGGAATGATAATCATGCCAAATCCCAGCATAGGCCAAAGAAGAGAAGGTCTACCAGTCAGCTTTGGCACGTGAGGACCACTGTTGACTTAGACAAAAGCTATTTTCTCAGGGTGGAAGATTGAGGTGAGAAAGGGATGAGACAATTTGGAGGCCATAAGAGCAGTCAGGTATTTCAAAGGGCTTTACCCTATTGGAGAGCAGAGGAAGTAGTTGTGATTATAGGAAGGTATGGAGTAAGGGAAGTTTTGTGTTACTTTATTCCTTGATATCTACCACTCGTCTGTCAGTATTGTTTAGGCTTGTGTCTGCTCTGTTGTTAGAAGCTATGCCACCAGTATTTCAAAGAGCAGCAGGGTCTTGCATAGTGATTTCAGCAGAGCCTCCAAATGGAGACAGGCGAGGAAGAAAGGGCTGGCAATCTACTCTGTCAGCCAATGGAAATGGACTATTGTCTGATAGTTGTTGTTGTTATTGGTAGGTGCTGTCGAGTCAGTTCTGACTCACAGCAAGCCTATAAACAACAGAAGGAAACACCACCCAGTCTTGCACCAGGTCCACAATTGTTTTTATGCTTAAGCCCATTGTCGTAGCCACTGTGTCAATCCATCTTGTCGAGGGTCTTCCTCTTTTTTGCTGACCCTCCTCTCTACCAAGCTTGATGTCCTTCTGCAGGGACTGATCCTTCCTGACAACATGTCCAAAGTATGTAAGACGCAGTCTCACCATCCTTGCTTCCAAGGAGCACTCAGGTTGTACTTCTTCCAGAACAGATCTGTTGGTTCTTTTGGCTGTCCATTGTACATTCAGCATTCTTCTCCAGCACCACGATTCAAAGGTATCAATTCCTCTGCTGTCTTCTTTGCTCATGGTCCATGTGATACAACTGAAAATACCATGGCTCGGGTCAGGCGTGTTTTAGTCTTCAAGGTGACATCCTTACTTTTAAATACTTTGAAGAAGACCTTTGCAGCAGATTTTTCGCAGTGCAATGTGTCTTTTGATTTCTTGACTGCTGCTTCCAAGGGCATTGATTGTGGACCCAAGTAAAATGAAATCTTTGACAACCTCAGTCCTTACTCTGTTTATGACAGTGTTGCTTACTGGTCCAGTTTTGAGGATTTTTGTTTTCCTGATGTTGAGGGGCAATGCATGCTAAAAGCTGTGGTCCTTCATCTTCATCAGGAAATACCTCAAATCTTCTTTATTTCCAGTATTGTCTGATAGTAGTGATGGAAAATGAGTCCCCTAGATTGGAAGGCAGTCACAGTACACAGTGATGACAATTGACTTGAGCATACCACTAATCTTGAGGATGGTACAGGAGTGGGCAATGTTTTGTTCAGTTGTCCTTGGTCTAAGTATGAATCAGATTCAACAGCAGCTAGCAACATTTCTTAAATGTTGGCAGGCAGGAAGAAGTGGTCCTGATGTGTGCTATCAAGTTAATTTTGATTCATAATGACCCTGTGTGACAGAGTAGAACTACCCCGTGGAAACTGCCCCAGTATCTGAGGCCGGAGTCTTTATGAGAGCAGATCTGTAAGTCTTTTCTCCTGCATAGCTGATGGTGGGTTCTAACCACCAAACTTTTTTGGTTGGCGGGTGAACAGTTAGCTATTATAAAACAAGGGCTCCTTGTGATCCTGGTAGAGGCAAGAAAGGTTGATGATTTAGTGTGTGGTAGGGTGGATGGATAGCATGAGGGGTGTGCTTTCCTGAGGGAGTAATGGGTGTGATTTGCGGCCAGGGGCCCACTGAGATGAACTAGAATATGGATCAGTGCCTGTCTCTACTTCTTCATCAAACACATTTCTTCCTGGTGGCACAGTAGTTAATAGCTGCTAACCAAAAGGTTGGCAGTTCATGTACAACAATAAAGAAAACGATGAACAAGAAATCAAGAAAACAATACAATCTATAATAGCCCTTAAAAACATAAACTACTTACGAATAAATCTATACAAATTTGTAGATTTGTATAAAGCTATGTAAAGAAAACTGTAAGATACTGCTGCCAGAGACCAAAAAAGAGCTACATAAATGGGAAAACATACATGCTCATGGATAGGTAGACACAACTTTGTGAAAACGACAGTTCTACCCAAAGTTATTTACAAATACAAGGCAATCCTGATCCAGATACAAACAATATTCCTTAAAGAGGTGGAAAAACTTATCATTAACTTTATATGGAAAAGTAAGAAGCTCTGGATAAATAAAGCACTATTGAGGAAGAAGAAGAAAGTAGAAGGACCTGTGCTATCTGGCCTTAGAACCTGCTATACAGCTACTATAGTCAAAAAAGCCTGGTACTGGTACAAGGATGGATACATTGACTGTTGGAACAGAATTGAGAACCCACATGTACATCCCTTCACCCATGGTCATGTGATCTTTGACAAGAGTCCAAAGTTCACCGAAAGGGTAAAAGACACTTTTCTGTGTGTGTGATTAAGTGATAGTGTATAATCCAAATCAGTTTTGCATACTCAGTTATCTGTAGCTCTAGCTGCACTACTCACCAAGTGACAGCATAATCGTCCTTTCACTCTGTATTTCTGTTATCCCCTTAACAAGCTCCTGTCCCCTCCTCTCAACCTCTGGTCTCCCATCGAGACAGAAACCAGTAGGACGGCCTCATATAAATGTGTAGAACCATAAAGTACACACACCCTGTGGTCACAGTGAAGACACTCTTTTTAGCAAATGGTACTGGCAAAACTGGATGTCCATTGCCAAAAAAGAAAAAAAAGTAAAACTATACCTCACACAATATACAAGAACTAATTAAACATGGACCAATGGCCTAATTATAAGGCCAAAAAAACTATAAAGTTCGTAGAAGAAAAAATAGGGTCAATGCTAGAAACCCAAATATATGACATTAGCAGGATTCACACTACAACCAAACAACACAGAAACTCCAGAAGATAACCTAGATGATTGGATTCATCTACAAATTCAACACCTATGTGTATCTAATGACTTTACTGAAAAAGTGGAAAGAGAAGCTATGGATGAGGATTAAAACTTGGCTGTGGTAAATCAAAGTCCTAATCTCTAAAATTTACAAGACAATTTAATTAAAAATGAGCAAAGGAAACAAATAGACACTTCACCAAAGAAGATATCTGAGTGGCCAACAGACACATGAGGAAATGCTTATAATCACTAGCCATTAAACCACCACCGTTGAGTCAATTCTGACTCATAGTGACTCTATAGACAGAGTAGAGCTGCCCCATAGAGTTTCCAGGAAGCACCTGGAAGACTTGAACTGCCAACTTTCTGGTCAGCAGCTGTAGCACTTACAACTATGCCACTGGGGCTTTGCACTAACGATTGGAGAAATGCGAATAAGAACCATGATGAGATGCCATCTTACCCTGGCTTTACTGGCATGAATAAAAAAAAAAAAGGAAATAACAAACATGGGAGAGGCTGTTGGGGGTGGGATGGGAAGAGATCTGAACTCTTGTGCTCTGTTGGTGGACGTGCAAAATGATGCAACCATTTGGGAAAACAATATGGTGCCTCCTAAGGAAGCTAGACTGCAGATACCTTGTGATCCAGCAGACCTGTTCCTAGGAACATATCCTAGAGAAATAAGGGTCAACACACAAATAGACATATGCACACACATGTTCATTGCTGCATTGTTCACAGTAGCAAAAAGTTGGAAGCAACTTAGATGCTCCTTAATAGATGAATAGATGAACAAACTATAGTACATGTACACAATGGAGTATTACATAACAAGAAAGACTGATGGATCTGTGAAGCATCACATAATATGGAGGAAACGGGAAACCATTGTGCTAAGTGAAATAAGTCAGTCACGGAAAGGACAAATACTATATGAGGCCACTACTGTAAAAACTCATGAAAAGGTTTACACATAAAAAGAAATAATCTTTGATGATCACAAGAGAAGGGAAGGGTAGGAATAGTAAAATACTAAATGGGCAGTAGGTAAATGGTAACTTTGCTGAAGGGTAAGACAGTACACAGCACTGGAAAGTCAGCACCGCTTGTACAAGGCACGGTCACAGAAGCTCCATAGCCACATCCAAACTCCCGGAAGGACTGAATTCTGAGCTGAGCGCTATGAAAACCATGGTCTTAGGGAACATCTAGCTTAATTGGCAGAACATAGTTAATAGTTAGGTGAGTAGCATCCCTTCTGGAGCAAGAAAGAATGAAGAAAACTGAAGATACAAGGGAAAGATTAGTCTGAGGGACTGACGAGCCACTCCTGAAATGGCCTCCAGCAGACTGGGTACAGGACAAGCAGGTGGTGTCCAGCCACCACCACTGACTGCTCTGACATGGGTCACAACAGAAGGTCCCGGACAGAGCTGGAGGAAAATGTAGAACAACATTCTAACTCAAAAAGGAAGACCAGACTTGCTTGCCTGACAGAGACTGGAGAAATTCTGAAAGTTAGCCCCCACACAGCCTTTCAGTTCAGTAATGAAGGCACTCCTGAGGTTCACCCTTTAGCTAAAGATTAGACAGGCCCATAAAACAGAATGAGACTAAAGGGTCACAGCAGTCCGGAGGCAAGGACTAGAAGGCTGGAGAAGACGGGAAAACTCACACCTGAGAAGGGAAAGTATTAGTCTGTTGTGGGGTTGTTAACTAGCGTTGTAAAACAATTGTGTGTACTGTTTAATGAGAAACTAGTTCTGTAAGCCTTCATCTAAAGTACAATAAAAAGAAAAGAAAAAAAAGGAAAGAATTTAGCAAGTCCTTGATTGAGTAGTGAAGTTGAGATTGAATAGTTGAGAGCTGGGAGTACTCTAGACTTCAAATCCACTAGCTCCCCCCTTGGAAGCCCTCTGGGGCAATTCTACTCTGTCCTATAGGATCAATGACAAATAACAACATATTGATTTTCTAGTTTAGTCTGCGAATGAGCATATTTTGAACCTTTGGGGAAGCTTGTTGCTAAGTCTTGCCTGTATTTCCTGTTAGGATTTTGCACTCACTTTCTATTTTATGCTACTGCACTTCTCAAGCCCTGTGCAGGGACTTAGTACACAGTCGTCTTTCTGCAAATCATTCCCTGGGTCATCTCAGGCACTGATTCTCCACAGGGATCATATGGCTGGGATCATTTTGGAAGTTTACAGGGATATTTTTGTCACAATGACTAGAAGGTGTTACTGGTATTTACCGAGTGGGGGACAAAGATGCAACACTTCTTGAAATGCACAAAACAGTTTCTCACAAGAACCATGGTTCTGTGTCTTGTACAGTTTTGGAAAATCACACTAGACATGTGTGTAGGTGAAAATCCTGTAGACAATTGTCTGAACTCAGAATGTAGCTCTGTTTTACATATAAGCATGAGTTATTTTTGCCTGGTTTTAATACACACTGAATACTAAATTTTCTGGGATTGTAATTGCCAGGCGCATCAAGAGAAGAGGCCGTTTTGTTTTGTTTTAGAACTTGACCAAAACTAGGTCACGGTTTTTAAACTCATGTTTTCAACAGCAGTACTTTCCATGATGGCAGAGTTATCAGTTTTGACCGCAGTTATGTTTGTCTGCATTTATAGTGCATGCATTCACAGTGATTTTAAGTAAAGACTCAATCATCTGTTTTTTTTAAAAATGTATATATATGGCAATTTGAATCCACTAGCTCCTCCTTGAAAATCTTACAGGGTTATCCTACTCTGACCTGTAGGGTTCCTGTGAGTCAGAATCCACTCGTGGCAACTAGTGTTTACACAAGGACTCTCACATGAACGTTGGAAATTTTGCCAAGGTTAATATGCTGCAACGTATTTTTATTATTTTTGCTTTTTTCTTGACTTCTCCCATTTCTAGAATGTTCCAGAAGATTTTCATGTCATTGTTCTGTATCTCAGTTAGAAAAACAGTTCTATTTTACTGACAGAGAAGTAGCAGAGGAATATGTTCATCGTTTCTTCAGTAGCATTCTTTCACTGAATCTGGACACTATAAAAATGTAGAGATTAATGGAGATTTATTGTCTTTTCTGAGAGGAATTTACTTGGAAGGGCTTTAAAAACATCTTTGGTAGTGAATGACTCGACAGCACTTGGCTTGGCTAGTAGTGAATGATATCTTTGCTCACCGTATTCCTGTTAAAACGGATTTTTTGGGGGGGGGTTCCTGTCATGGGTTTTCATAGAAAAAAAAATTAAAGTTTTCTGTGAATCATGTAGAAAGAAGCCATGTGTCTAGCCTGAAATTAGCAAATGGTGGCAGATTAAAACAATAGCCTCTCTGTGTTGGACATTCCCAGTTTGGTAGGCACAGAACAGCATGCAAAGAATTTACAGGAAACAGATAAAAATTGTAGATTGTAAGAAAATATCACTGTAAAACAGGGTCCCTGCATTCCACATCCTTAGATTATTTTAGATTATCAGTCATTACCCTTTAATGCAAATAACATAAAGGAGCCCTTGTGGTTCAACAGTTAAGTACTTTACTGCTAGCTGAAAGAGTAGCAGTCCAGTCCCACCCAGTGATTCAGAAGGAGAAAGACCTGATCATCAGCTCCTTTAAAGATTATAGCCTAGGAAATCCTGTAGGAGAGTTCTACTTTGTCACAGGGGTTCACTATGAGTCTAAATTGACTCCATGACATCTAACAGTAGCAACTCTTTTACATGCCTATAGGTACCAATCAATGTTACTAAGAGATGTTCGGATTTAAATTACATTTTGTGTTTTCAAAGCAGTTAGTGATAGGTGCAGATTGGTATATTTTCATAGATAAAGTCTAGCCCACAGGAGATTAATCTGGGAAGGCCATTCAACATGTCATTTTTAAGTATAGTAAAAATCATTATCTGTATGTGAAATTCAAAATAATGGATTATGATTGACCGTCCACTTCCTACTTAGGAGGTTTACCTTCCTAATTCTATTCTGTTTGGTACAGTATCTGAATGGATTAAGATAGCTTGACAAATACAACACACACAGAGTTATTATTGTGGTAAAATATTTATAACAAGACATATACTGTCTCAACAATTTCTACATGTACAATTCAGGAACATTGATTACATCCTTCAAGTTATACAGCTGTTCTTACTGTCCTTTTCTAAATCATTCCACTACTGTTAACATGCACTCACTGCTGTCTAAGCAAAAACTCATCCTTCCACCCTCCTTCTCACCCTGGCAACCACTAGTAATCCTTGGTTTCTATATATTTGTTTATTTCATATAAGTAAGATCATACAGTTTGCAACTGACCCATTTTACTCAGTGCAATGTTTTCAACGTTCATCTGTGTTGTAGCATGTACCCAGACTTCATTTCTCTTTATGGCAGAGTCATATTCCATTATATGTGTATATCACTTTTTGTTTATCCATGTATCTGTTGATGGATATTTCTATTATTTCCACGTGTTGTGCTTTTTTAAGTGTGTTGAGTGGCAAGAGGAAGGAATTTGGAAATTGCAGGTTTAATTCAGTGCATAAGCCTCACATCAACTGTCTACGTCTCATATAGTTGTTTCTGCTATGTTCCTCACCGGCCTTGTTAACTGGATAGTGATTGTTTGCTAGTAACTCCTTGTAATTAAAAGAGAAATGCTGGATTTTTGCCTTAATCTAACCCCAAACCCACTGCCATCAGGTCAGTTCTGACTCATAGTAACAGTGTAGGATTTCAAAGGCTGTAATCCTGATGGGAGCAGGCTGCCACATCTTGCTTCCCGTGGAGCTGTCAGCCTAGCACTTTAATCACTGTGTCATCGGTGCGTCTTTGCCTTAACACTGAACAAAAAACAAACCCAATTCACTGCTGTTGAGTTGATTCTGACTCATGGCGGCCCTACAGGACAGAGTAGAACTGCCTAGTAGGGTTTCCATGGAGCAGCTGGTGGAGTCAAGCTACAGACCTCTTGGTTAGCAGCCAAGCTCTTAACCACTTTGCCAGGGGCACTGTCTCCTTCATCTCCATAGTCCCCCAGTCGGAGCCACCTGCTCACCTGAAACATGGTAACATTTTAGATTAAGAAAATTTCATTGCAAAACTGAGTCCTTGCATTCCACGTTTAGATGGATATCACGAGTCTTAGATTATCAGTCGTTACCCTTGAACATGCTCATGCATAGTAATCAATATTGTTAAAAGCTGTCTGTGCCTTTGCCTGACACTTAGGATTTGAATCACAAGAAATATTTAACAGCTAAATATTTATTGAAAAAGGTTTTTTGTGCAAATAACGTGGATGGTATTTTTATTTATTTATTTATTGGCCAATTGAGCAGCCTGCTTACACATAATTTTCCTAAGCATAATACATACATTAAATGTGTGGGCACATTATTTGTGAAAAATACAGTAACTAGTGGTTAAGAGTTCAGTTGCTAATCAAAACTGCCAGCAGTTCGAATCCACCAGCTGCTGCTTGGAAATCCTATGGGACAGTTCTACTCTGTCCTGTAGGGTCTCTATGTGAGTCAGAATCAACTTGATGGCAGTTGGTTTCATTTTTGGTTTATTTCATAGTAACAATAATTTAAATTCTGCCTGTTTTTGCCGCACGTGTATGTATTTTGTCTTTGATTCTTCGCTTTTGCCCAAAACCATGGCAGCATTTGACTATTTGGAACCTATGTGAAGTATATTCCGTTTCATTTTGTTGTAAAGTCAAGTCTTTAGTGGCTTTTCGATCACAGTTACCAGCTGTTGAGCCAAAAGAACGTATGTAATGCAGCTCTAGAAATACCATGAGAGGTAAAACATTGCACCTTTGGTAAGGATCTGAGTTTTTTTGGAAAATATACAGGAAGAATCTATTTTTAGGTACAATGTTATCTCCTAAAACTCCTGGAAATTTGTAACAGAGTCATCTGGGAGTGTCTTTGGCTGTCCCTTTGGGAAGGAAAAGGCCAACTTGACTAACAGAAATGTTTTCCTGCTTGCCCATACTGCCCTCCTCCACTATCACCAAAATATGGGAACAAAGCTTCTTTTGTCCTTTTTAATAGCATGCTTTCTTAAAAGCAATGTAGTGTAAATTCTCTCTTCCGTGGGAAAGAAGATCATTATTTTATTGGCACCAGTGCCTGAGGGCCAACCTTGTGACTCTCGCACATGGCTATTAAAATACCCTCCTTCATTCCTCAGTTTGTAGTATCCTATTGTGTTAGCAGGAATTGTGTAACCTCCCAGGCGTAGAGGGAAGTGTCATAGCCCCTGGCAGGCTGTGTCGTCCTCCATGGGAAGAGAGGCTTCTAGTTCTTTCTCTGCCACCCTAGTGGTTTCCTGATATCTGTATCTTCCCTCCCACAACCAAAGTCAAACCACACCAGTTGCCATCAACTTGGTTCTGATTCCTTGCGACCCCATGTGTGCAGAATAGAACTGCACTCCATAGGGTTTCATGGCTGTGACCTTTCAGAAGCAGATTGCCCAGTCTTTCTTCTGATGCACGTCTGGGTGGGTTTGAACCTCCAACCTTTGGTTCACAGCTTGCCCCTCCCAGGAGGTTGCTTACACAGAGCTAGAGCGTGTGGTGGATCACACAGGTGTCAACGTCCAGCCCACCTGTCTCTGAATATCCCATTGCAAAGGATAACCATTTCATGGCTTCCTCCTCTCCACATCCAAAAGCTTGATCAGTGTGAGCCTGCTTGGGTTTGGTTTCTGCATCGACAGGCAGAGGTGAGGTTCTGGACTGTGGTTCATTCCTGAAGAAGCCACTGTGACTGCCTCCTGGCAAACAGCCAACCACCTTCAGATATGATGCAGCTGCTCTGTGAGCCTGGAGCCCATTATGAAATGGTACTTCATTTGAGCCTGGCCTCAGGGTCATGGCCAGGCAGACCTGGGTCAGCAGCCACACTAGGGGGTCTGTTAGGAAGGAAAAAAATTGTATGTGGGTATTATCTCTGGTTCTCAGCAGCCTCAAATGATATATAGATCCTTAGAATATTAGGTGAAACAAGCTAAGAGTCAAATGTATACCTGCCTATAAGAAGGTGACAAGGACCAGAACCCGAAGGACTCGGTGTGGTTAAAGTGGTGGGCTCACCAGAGTTTCCTCTGTTCTTTTCCAAGCATACACTAATGCTATTACTCTACTACTTGTCTCTATTTCCTAGTATTTCCGTAACAAAGTAACTTGACATGGGTGACTTTAAAGAACAGAAATTTATTGTCTCACAGTTTGGGTAGTAAGGAGCCTGAATTCAGGGCGTTTGCAGGGTTAGGCTCTCTAGGGAGAATCCTTCCTTTCTCTTCCAGTTTCTGTAGCCCTGGGTGTATCTTGTCCCTTGATTTGTAGAGGGACCGTCACATGCTGTCTGCCCCTGTGTTTGCTTCTGTTTCTTTGTCTTCATAAAATTCCACTCAGGCAGGATTAGAGTCAGGACCCAGCCTACTTCAGTATGACTTTATGAACTGATAACTGGTAACACCTTCCAATAAAAACCCTATTTCCCCAAATAAGGTCATGTTCACTGGTACAGAGATTACCGCTTCATCGTATCTTTTGGAGAGCATAATTCCGTCTATACCACTGCTATTAAAAATTGTCCTTGGAGGCATGGAGGTCAGTGCCCAGAGGACACCAGCCCAGCCTTTTGGGGCACCCTTGCGGCATGTGGGGACCCCGTATTCTAAATAACTCAGAATGAATTCTTAGGGCAACAGCTAAGGTTATATGTGCTGACATAAGACTGAAATGAATCTGTCCATTTGACAGATGAACAACTCTAGGTCAGAAGATAACCACAAGCCATCTGGGGCCAGACTGGAGACTAGGGGTGACTGCTTGGCCTTCAGCAGTTGGGGGAACATGCCAGTGGTCTGCTCTGGGGGGTAGACTCAGACTGGTGCTGTAGGGACTTACATTTGAGAATCAAGTTGAGATGTTTGATGGGTTATGTTCAGAGGGTACCATTTTGAGAAGTAGTCAACTAATGATTCTTTCTGTAAAGAAGGGAGTTGTGGGCTGGCTTCCTGGGAGCATAGGGGTGGAAGACAGCAGGAGTGGAGTAAAGCCCAAAGGCAGCCTCAGCTGACCACACAGAACTGAGGAACTCAAATGGCACTGAAGGTTGTCCTGAATTGGGCCAGTATGGCCAAGGAATTACTCTGCAGTATCCAACAGTAGATGTGGGTGGTCCCCAGGAAGGATGATCTTAGGTGAGGTGACCAGCTGACTGCTCTCCTTGTACCTGAACAGCATGCCCCCTCACCAACGGGAGACCACCTGAGTAGCACACACGTGATCTTCCACATAGGGTGGGAAAAGCATTTAAATACTCAGTCATCAACATTCCTGTATGTGGGAAATACTCTCTCTGTTCCTCCCCTTACTGAAGCTGGCTGAGAATGCTGTCATCTGAGTCATATCCCACAAAAAAAGATATGTTTTAAGTCCTAACCCAAGGTACATGTGAATGTGACCTTGCTTGGAAATAGTATCTTTGCAGGTATGATTAGTTAAGATAAGGTGATACTGGAGTTGGGTAAGCCCTAATCCGACAACTGGAGTTCATATAAAAGGGGACAAGAGACAGAGATGGACAAAGAGGGAAGATGCCCATGTGAAGATGGAGACTGAGATTGGAGTGATGCAGCCACAAGCCAAAGAATGCCAAGAATTGCCAGCAAACACCAGAAGCTAGAAAACACAAGGAAGGATTCCTGTAAAGAAACTTTGGAGGAAGTGCAGCTTTGCCCACACCTGGTTTTAGACTTTTGGCCTCCAGAACAGTGAGAAAATAAATTTCTGTTGTTTGAGGCAACCCAGTCTGTGACACTGCCACTACAGCCACGAGTCTTTGATGTGGGAGAAGAGGAAGGAAAGCTCCCAGGTTCTCCAGGCTACCCAAGGGTGGGCCCACATAGTCCAGCAGGGGCATTAGGGGTGTTCCCTGAGAGGAGTGCCAGCCTGGAGGTAGATAGCTAAACCAGCCTGTGGCAGTAGGGTGGGATGGAGCACAGGTGCCAGCGGCCTGCTCAGTACAGGGTTGTTGGCCCGGTGTGCATTCCTGCCACATTGCCCCTCACACTCCCAGCGTCTGGGGACGCCTGCCTCTCTTGAAGGTGCCTGAGTCAGAAGTCAGTGAAAGGGTGAGGTTCCTGCACCAAGGAGATACCAGTAAAGGGATGGAAACAGCACTGGAGGTGACCTGTGAAGGAAAGCTCTGAGTCAGAAGAGTCACTGTGACTATGGGACCCAGGAACTCAAGGTAACCCAGAGAGGACACCAAACCCTGACAAGACCCGGCTGCAGAGTTCCACATAACTGGACTAAGGTCTCTGGGGACAGGCTGGCCGCAGTGACATGGGGTCACCCACTCAGCATTTATTGAGTGCTCACTGATGTGCTGGGCATTGTGCTTGGAACCAGTGAATACAAAGCCCCTGGGAATGACGAAGGAGATGGGAAGAAGGAGCCATGTGGACAGCTTCAGGAAAGAAGAGTGCAGTAGAATACTCAGGCCGTGGAGACTATTGGAAGCAGAGGAGAAACAAAGGGAAATCAGGAGAATGGACAGTGCGTAGAGTGAACAGAGTGGAAGAGTGCACACCCGCCAGGGATTGGAGCCAGCTTGGGTGAGACTTGCACTGTTTCGCCCAGCTGCACGGTCCATGTCCAGAGGCTTCCTCCCATGACTGAGCTCTTCTCAGCACCCCTTAGCTGGGGCCAGGCCCACCCACCCCTGGAAAGACCTCCATGCCCTGTCCTGAGACTATGCATGTTCTCTCCAGCCTGGGCCCCGACTGCTAGCTGGGCAGAAACAGGAGCTGAAGGCTGGTGAATAGCTGATACACACAGTCTTAGCTTCCATAGAGTCCCTGGGTAGTGCAAACAGTGAAGCAGTCAGCTGCTAACTGAAAGGTTCGCTGTTTAAGTCACCCAGAGGCAGCTTGGAAGAGAGGCCTGGTGATCTACTTCAGAAAAATCAGCCATAGAAAACTCTGTGGAGCACAGTTCTAATCTGACACACATAGAATCACCATGAGGAGAACTGATTCCAGAGTAAGTGGCTTGGTCTTAGTTTCTCAGGGCTAACATGATACAAATACCACAGATACCAAAGAAAAGGAATTTATTTCCTCATGCTTCTGGAGCCTAGCAGTCTGAATTCAGGACATGATTCTAGGGGGGTGGTTCTTCTTCGTCTCTTTCAGCTTCTAGTGGCTGTCGGCAGTCTTTGGCATTCCTGGGCTTGTAGATGTGGATCAGCCTCCATTGTTACGTAACGTCTTCCCCTTGAATGTGTCTGTTATTACTGCTGTCTGCTGCTGAGTTGGCCCCAACTCTTGGTGACCCGTGCACAGTGGGACAAAATGCTGCCCAGTCCCCATGATTGACGGAGACTCAGGCCATTATAATCCATAGGATTGTCTCTGGTTGATTTTGGGAAGCAGATCACCAAGCCTTTCTTCCTAGTCCATTCTAGCCAGAAAACTGCACTGAAATCTGTTCACCATCACAGCAACAGGCAAACCTCCACAGACGTATGGGTTGTGGCTATGTGTGTGCTCACTGACTTGTGGTCAAAATGAGTCTCCTCATGGAAGACAAGAATTCTTCTACTGCTGGACCACCACTCTACTTTATAACATACCACTCGGAGTGGATTAGGTTTAGGATGTACCCTACTCCGGTATGACACTCATGAACAAATCAAAAGAAAGCTTCTGTTCCCGGATAAGGTCACTTTTCCAGGTACAGAGATCAGGACTTCCACACCACTTTTGGGAGGACACAGTTCACTTCGTATGCCATATCTGACACAGTGATATATTGGAGAAGTGGTCCTGTAACAAGAGGAAAAACAAACAGTCACACAATTCCTGTTCGAGACATTAAAATGTAATTTTAATTCCTAACAGTGTTTTGCACTATTCTAGTGCATTACAAATAAGCTGTCTCATGTGCTCGTTGGAGCAACACTCTGTGTTGTCCTCATTTTATCGAGGACTCCAAGGCTCAGAGAGGGTATGTGATTTGCCTAAGGCTCCACAGCCAGTAGGAGGTTAAGCCAGGATTCAAGTCCAGTTCTCAAAACCAAACCAAACTCATTGCTATCGTGTCAATTCCAACTCATGAAAGCCTGTAGGACAAAGTAGAACTGATCTATAGGGTTTCCAAGGCTGAAATCTTTATGGAAGTCGACCGCCACATCTTTCTCCCTTGGAGTAGCTAATGGGCTCAAACTGGCAACCTTTCGTTTAACAGCCAATTGCTTAACCATTGTGCCATCAGGACTCCTAATAAACCCAAAAGACAGTATATTTCATAAAGCTTTGCTTTATTTTATAGAGTTATGTATGCGACACGTCCTGGGACCATAGATGGAAAATGAATTTGAAGGTAGAATAATGTGAATGAACATAGTCACCAACGTATGTAGAGATTTTGTGTTGTGGGTTCATGATAAAATCTCACCACCTTAGAAATCCACTCTTAAGACAATACAGATGAATTGTTTCAAGGATTTTAAAGCTTGATTAATGTGTGTCCTGGGGCACTTGGCGGGTTAAAACAACAGAAATCTATTCTCTCATGATTCCAGTGGCTGGTTGGATTTGAGGTGTTGGCAAGATTGGTTCCTTCTGAAGGCACTGAGGGAGAATCTACCCTATGCCTGTCTCCTAGTATGACACTGGTGTTTGTCTGCATCCCTTGGCTTGTGGCAGCATCAGTTTAGTCTCTGCCTCCATTTCACACGGCCTTCTTCCTGTGTATGTATCTGTCTTCTTATTAGTACAAGATCTGACAGTTAGCTTGGAACTTAACACCGTGCACTTACACTGGCAGCACTGTGCAAAGAGCTCAGTAAGGTTTCATAGCCTTAGTATGTCAGTGTCTCACAGCTGTGTTCATGTTGATGTGTGGTTGTGTCTTGCTGAGTGGCATTCATTATCGTTGTATTTTTGTGTGCCATTGTGAGACTGTCAGAGCTTGAATTAGTGCCATAAGCAAACATTAAATTTCTTGTTGAATTTGGCAAGAATGGAAGTGAACTCAGGGACATGTTAGTCTATGTTTATAGGAATAACACCATGAAGAAAACAGCAGTGTACAAATAGATTAAACATTTGTCAGAGGGGAGAGAAGGTGT